>CM061538.1:288425595-290825595 GCA_030864215.1 Capsicum pubescens | reverse complement strand
CTGAATAGTGAGTTTTTCCGCATTGAAAGTCACCACACAAGCAATTCAAGGTGGATTTGGCGCATTCGGAGGTAAAAAAAAAGAAAGAGGACGTGGTGACTGTCGTAGCTGGAACCCATTCCCATCTCAAAAGACCACCTCGCCCCTATCCCCAATCCCAATCCCAAGTCTACGCACAAGCTCCATATATTCCTACCCACCATTACTACCCTCCACAAAATCCTTTATATTCCATTACACCACCCCCGTACCCAGTATATAGCGCGCAACCATATGCCCAAACCCCTTCTTACCCGCAATGGCGCGTGCAAGCTCCACAAAATCGTCCATCCGCTCCACCGAATTACCAAAACCCCTCCAGACCCGGTTTTCAAACTAGGCCCGATTATAAGAAAGAGATGGCAGTCAAAAATCAATTCACACCTCTTAGGGAGTCATATGCTAGCTTGTTTGATAGGTTAAGAAAGTTGAAGGTCTTAAGCCCAATTCAAGGAAGGCTTTCAAATCCACCACCGAGAAATCTCGATTATTCTTTAAGGTGTGCATACTGTTCTGACATGCCAGGCAATGATATCGAGAAATGCTGACATTTAAAGAAAGTTGTCCAAGATTTAATTGACATAAATCAGATGCTGGTCCAGGCCCCGGAGGGTCCAAACATTAACCAGAATCCGCTGCCAACCCATGCTGAAACCAATATATTAGAATTGATATATGATGGGAAAGAGTCCTCAAGGTGTTATAAGCCTATTGTCAAGATACAGACCATTGAGGAGAAATCGGTGAATGTAGCAGAGTCTTTGAAAGCAATGTCATTGAGCTAGGAAGGAATGAGAGAAGATAAAGCCCAAGAAAGCACAAAGAAACCCCTGATCACAGTACAAGGTGCCAGAAGGTATGTTGATTTAAATTAGGATAAACCTAAGTTGACAGTGGTAGGAGCTCTGAGTCAGCCCATCTTGACTGTGAAAGGAGCACTAGCAACGCCTATTGTCCGCAAACCGGTGACCCAACCTCCGATAGTTGATACGAAAAGAGTTCCCTGGAATTATGGGCGGACTGTGATGACCTATCACGGGAAGGAAGTAGTGGAAGATGTAGATGAGGTAGGGGGTGACTCAGTCAGGAAGATTGTTTGTGCCTGAAAGCTTAAGTAAGTTCAAGCCAATGGTGAGTGGACCGTCATCTATCAAAAAGCCCTATCATCGAAGAAGAATCCGAAGAATTTTTGAAAAAAATGAAATTGCCAGAGTATTCAATAATAGACCAGTTGAAGAAACCCCTGCTCAAATTTCCCTCTTATCTTTGTTGTTGCACTCCAAGGAGCATCGTGATATTTTACTGAAGGTATTAAATGAAGCATATGTTCCTAGGGATATTACAGTAAATCATTTTGAGAAAATGGTTGGAAAAATCTTTGAGGTGAATCGGATCAGCTTTTCTGACGATGAATTGTCTGTTGAAGGTATAGGGCATAACCGGGGCCTTTACATTACAGTGAAGTGCGAAGACTTCTACGTCACTCATGTCATTATTAACGGAGGTTCAGGTGTAAATATCTGCCCTATTTCTACTTTGCACAAGTTGAATATTGGTGCTGAGAGGATCAGGCCCAACAATGTATGTTCAGGGCTTTCGATGGTGCAAAATCAAACTCCATTGGCAAAATAGAACTAATATTGACCATAGGGCCTGTTGAGTTCGCCATAGAGTTTCAAGTATTGAATATAGACTCCTCTTACAATCTGTTGTTGGGAAGGCCGTGGATCCACAAGGCCAAGGCGGTTGCTTCTACACTGCACCAAATTATTAAGTTTGAGCATGACAGGCAAGAAGTGGTTATTCACGGTGAAGGAGATTTGTCCGCCGGCGAAGATTCTCTCTTGTCTTTTATTGAAACAAATAACATAGAGGATACATTCGTCTATCAAGTTTTTGATATAGTGCCAGTGAATCGTATCCTTGAATGACAAGTTATACCGGGACCGAAATTGTCTTCCGCTACTATCATGATGGTGAGTGAACTTTGGAAATATGGATTTGAGCCAGGAAAGGGTTTGGAAGCGTCTCTGCACGGTATTGTTCGTCCCATATGTCCGAGTGAGAACGTGGACACGTTTGGTCTGGGATTTGAGCCTACGGCTGAAGATCTAAAGAAAGACAAGGGGAGGAAAAAGGAAACATGGTCACTCCCTCGCCCAATGCCACTACTCAGTGAATCATTTGTTAAGAGCGGTGTCACGAAACATGTGGAATTTGAAGTTGAATTGGTTGATGACTTCCAGAACCTTTTTATTGAAGTTGATATGGTCGAAGCAGGAGAAGGTACCAGTATGGCAGACGTGCAATTCATAGGTCCAGCTGTCCGGCTCAATAATTGGGAAGTCACTCCTCTCCCCGTCAGGAGGGAGTTTTGGTAGTTTATTTTATTTTTTCTTTCTGTTTATCCGAGTTATTTCATGGTTGTAATTCGGATTTTAGTTTGTTTATGTTATTTTGGCATCTATGTTTAAACCCTTCTATCTTTTTATTTAATGAAATGCAATGTCCCTTTTGATTCGTGTCTAATATATTTTGTTTTTCTTTTTTTTATACACAATTCTCTTTATGCTGATTCTAATGACATGACATGCATGCGGAATTTTTAGCCTGATCTTAAAATCCAAACTAATCAAGATGTAATGAAGAAGTATGAGGAATATGATGAAGAAGAAGCACTAGAAGAAATAAGAAAAGAGTTGGAACAGTTTGAAGATAAAACGAATCCTAATTTGAATGAGACTGAGCCAATAAATCTAGGGGATCAAGAAGATGTTAGGGTAACTAAAATCAGTGTACATGTTTTGCCACAGCTAAAAGATGGAATGATCCAAGCATTAATTGATTATAAGGATGTTTTTGCATGGTCTTATGATGATATGTCTGGTTTAAGCACTGAATTAGTGGTTCACAAATTGCCAACTAATCCTGCGTTCCCTCCTGTCAAACAGAAGTTGAGGAAGTTTAAAACTGATGTAAGTATAAAAATCAGAGAGGAAATCATGAAACAACTTGAAGCCAAAGTAATTCGAGTGGCTCGTAATCCCATGTGGTTATCCAATGTTGTTCCCGTACCAAAGAAAGATGGCAAAATTCGAGTGTGTGTTGATTACCGTGATTTGAACAGAGCAAGTTCGAAAGATGATTTTTCACTGCCCAACATCCATATTCTATTAGACAACTGTGCTAAACACGAGGTTGCCTCTTTTGTGGATTGCTATGTCGGATATCACCAGATCATTATGGATGATGAAGACGCGGAGAAGACGTCTTTTATCACACCATGGGGGACCTATTGTTATCGAGTGATGTCGTTCGGTTTGAAGAATGCTGGAGAAACATACATGAGAGCCATGACCACTATGTTTCATGATATGATGCATAAGGAGATTGAGGTATACGTGGATGATGTGATTATTAAGTCAAAAAGTCGGGCCGACCATGTTAAAGATTTAAGAAAGTTCTTTGAAAGGCTTCGCAGGTATAATATCAAACTCAACCCGGCAAAATATGTTATTTGGAGTTCCGTCTGGAAAGCTGTTGGGGTTAGTGGTCAGCCGTCGGGGGATTGAATTAGATCCCTCAAAAATCAAAGCCATTCAGGATTTGCCCCCGCCCAAGAATAGGACGGAGGTGATGAGTTTGCTTGGTAGACTGAATTACATTAGCAGGTTTATTTCTCAACTCACAACCACTTGTGAGCCCATATTCAAGTTGCCGAAAAAGAGTGTTGCGGTAAAATGGACTGAAGAATGTTAGGAAGCGTTCGACCGAATCAAAAGATATTTGTTAAATCCACCCGTGATGGTACCCCCGGAGCCTGGTAGGCCTTTGATCTTATATTTATCAGTTATGGATATTTTTTTCGGTTGTATCCTGGGTCAACATGATGTCACAGGAAAAAAGGAGCATGCTATTTATTATCTTAGCAAGAAGTTCACTGCATATGACGCCAGATATACTCTTCTTGAAAGGACGTGTTGTGCCCTAACTTGGGTAGCACAGATGCTGAAGCATTATCTCTCATCCTATACCACTTATCTCATCTCCCGCATGGATCCTTTGAAGTATATCTTTCAGAAGCCTATGCCGACAGGTCGATTGGCAAAGTGGCAAATATTATTTACCGAGTTCGACATTGTATATGTGACTCGAACCGCCATGAAAGCCCAAGCCTTGGCAGATCATCTTGCTGAGAATCCCATCGATGAAGAATACGAGCCATTAAAGACATATTTTCCTGACGAAGAAGTGTCGTGTGTCGGTGAAGTTGTTATAGATGTTGATCCTGGTTGGAAGTTGTTCTTCGATGGAGGTTTCAATATGAAAGAAGTCGAAATAGGTGCGGTTCTTATCTCTGAATCGGGATAATATTTCTCGGTAACAGCACAACTTCGATTCTACTGTACTAACAATATGGCAGAGTATGAAGCCTGCATTCTTAGTTTGAGGTTAGCTGTTGATATGGGAGTCGAGGAATTATTGGTGTTGGGGGATTCGGATTTGCTCGTCCATTAAATTCAAGGCGATTGGGAGACGCGAGATTTGAAGCTCATCCCATATCGACAATGCTTGCAGGAGCTATGTCAACGATTTGTGTTAGTAAAATTTAGGCATATTCCAAGGATTCATAATGAAATTGCTGATGCTTTAGACACTCTGTCTTCAATGCTCTAACATCCTGATAAAGCCTACATAGATCCAGTGCATATACAGAGTCGTGATCAGCATGCTTACTGTAATGCGGTTGAAGAAGAGCTCAATGGAGAACCCTGGTTCATGGATATCAAGCGATACATTAAGTCAGAAGAATACCCAGCATATGCCACCAACGATCAAAAGAGGACTATTAGGCGTTTGGCTAGTGGATTTTTCTTAAGTGGGGGAATCTTATCTAAGAGAACCCCAGATCTGGGACTTTTGAGGTGTGTAGATGCAAGAGAAGCCTCGACAATCATGGTTGAAATACACTCTGGAGTATGCGGGTCGCATATGAACGGTTATGTCTTGTCAAAGAAGATTCTTCGAGCAGGTTATTACTGGCTTACTATGGAGAGAGATTCTCTTCAATTTGTTCGAAAGTGTCATCAATGTAAGGTACACGGTGATCTGATACGTTCTCCTCCTGTTGAGTTGCATGCAATGGCCGCTCCATGGACGTTCGTGGCTTGGGGAATGGATGTGATTGGACCGATTGAGCCGAAGGTATCAAATGGACATAGATTCATTTTGGTAGCCATTGACTACTTCACAAAGTGGGTAGAAACAGTAACTTTCAAGTCAGTGACAAAGAAGGTTGTGGTAGATTTTGTTCATGCCAACATCATTTGTAGGTTTGGAATTCCTAAGATGATCATTACAGACAATGCTGCCAATCTCAATAGTCATTTGATACAAGAAGTGTGTCAACAGTTTAAGATCGAACATCAAAATTCTACTCCATATCGCCCAAAGGCCAATGGTGTTGTAGAAGCCGTCAATAAGAATATAAAAAAGATACTGAATAAATGGTACAAGGGTCTAGACAATGGCATAAAAAGTTGTCGTTTGCATTGCTAGGTTATCGCACCACTGTTTGCACTTCAACAGGGGCATCTCCATATTTATTGGTGTATGGGACAGAAGCAGTCATCGCTGCAGAAGTTGAAATTCCCTCTCTTCGAGTCATTGTAGAAGCAAAGATTGATGATGATAAATGGGTCAAAACCCGACTGGAACATTTGAGTTTGATTGAGGAAAAAAGGCTAATGTCTGTGTGTCATGGCCAGTTGTATCAGGGGAGGATGGCTCGAGCGTATAACAAAAAGGTTCGTCCCAGGAATTTTGAAGTTGGTCAGTTGGTATTGAGATGTATCCTTCCTCACCAGGTTGAAACGAAAGGCAAGTTCTCCCCTAACTGGCAAGGTCCCTTCGTTGTGAAGAAAGTTTTGCCCAATGAAGCCTTATATTTGACAGATATTGAAGGCAAAATGGTAGAAATGGCTATCAATGCTGATGCGGTCAAAAGATATTATGTATGATATTTTGTCCTTTGTTGATTTTATTGCATGTTTAGTACTTGCATTTTTTAAGATTGATATGATGAAAGTATTTTATTCTTCTATCTAAACATTGTGTCATTCTTTGTTACCCGTTTGAGCTTCGTTTTATTTTTCTTTCATATCCCTCTTTTGGAATCAAAATAGAGTCAAAGATAAATGTCAAGAAAATAAGAATAAAACAAATAGTTCGAAAATAAAAAAAAAATCAAATCAAAACAAAGAACAAGCTGATGGAACTACGTGCGACCTGATTCTCCTCTCTCGGGAGTGAGATACGTAGGCTGCCCTATTTAGAGCTCGATCCAACCAAATAAAGATTTTAGAGTCACCCAGTCAACAAAAACTGGGGCATGAGTTAATGTGTTGTTTGAGTCGATTCCAAAAGTTGTAAGTCCCACCCCCACTTCAAGCGTCGTTTGAACCTCTTGCCATCCTTTTCTAACCTTATCCGAAAGCCAAGTTACAACCAAAGAAAGTCCTTCAGATCAATTTTTGATAATGTTAAGGCTAAGCATGCAATGGATATGATGATACATTGTGAGGTACCACTTGTCTCCCTCAGCATAAGAAATCAGGAAAGAAATACAAAAATGAGAGAGTCTTATTAGTGAAAACCCCCGTAGGCATCCTAAGGCGATGGTGAGTTGAGAGAAATGAAAATGAGAGAGTCTTATTGGTGAAAACCCTCGCAGGCACCATAAGGCGATGGTGAGTGGAGAGAAATAAAAATGAGAGAGTCTTATTGGTGAAAACCCTCACGGGCACCGTAAGACGATAGCGAGTTCAAGAGAAAAGTGAAAAGTGAAAAGAAAGAGATTTGTTGGCGAAAGTCTTCTAAGATGTCGTCAATTGAATGTGATGTATGAGTCCAATGGATTTGAAAAAATGGCTCAGCGGCAAAGGCACGAACTCATCAACAAATGGGGAGTTTGGATAGGAAGATCAGGCAGCTTAATCCAAAATGCATGTTATACTCATTGGGTTTGTTTATCGTATTCAGATAAGTTTTCTTTTTGAATATGGGACATTGCCCTTTTCTTTCTTTTACATATTCGTGCTTTTTATTTTTTTATGTCATTTATCAAAATAAAAGTCACCATCATTTCTTTACATTTTAAGTTAAGTCTGTGTCAAAACAAGCGAGAAAGGATTTCAAAATTTACTACCAGTCTTTCCAATTATATGAGGAAAAGACAAAGACCAGCACATGAAAGAAATACGATCGTAATTCAACACGAAGCAAAGGAAGTCTATCAACCGACAGACCGTTGGATTCGTGGAAGCATTCAGATTTGGGAAAAGAGTGCACCTTAGAGGCATGGTAAAATGGAAACCCATTGTTCGAGTCAGAACTCATTTCCCTAAATCTGGATCCGGGTCGATAATGCGGCAAGACAGGGTGAAACCGGGAGAAGTTCGACCTTATCGAGCTTTTTCCGGCGAAACTTTCACCGGAATCGGTATCAAGCTCGCCGATTGGTTTTCCTTCTCGTTGTTTGATCGATACCATCTCAAAATTGTCAAAAACCTTCTTCTTTTCCTTTGATATTTGGACGAAATCTGGTCGGCGTCCACTGTTCTGGTCGTCTTCATCGTTGTCCGTTCATCGGAGCTCGATTTTAATTAGTTTCAGTTCTCTGTTAGATTTCAGGGATTTTGGGACACGTTGGTTTTCATACTGTTTTCTCGAAATTTGGATATTGTTTGGGTCTTAATTAGAATGTTGTGATCAATTTTGAATCGTTGTTCCGCTATTCGGGTCGGATTCGTCGTTGTCGAGGTTCGAATTTCTATTCGAAGTTTCATGTTTGGGTTTTCTTTATTATCGACGAAAGTAAAATCTATTATGATAGTTTCGGGTTACTATTTATCGATACCGAGTTGGGGTTTCATCGTTATAGTGGTTTTCTATTTGAGCTTTCGGATTCGGATTTCTTTCGGCTCTTATTGTCATCAAAAATTCGATATCGGAAGGTCCATTCCTTAACTTTATCTTTTCATTATTTCGAATGTGATTTTGTTGTGGTTTTGCGATTTGGGTTTGGATATTTAGTTATATTAATTGTTGTTGCAAGTATGAATTACTCATGTGCATGAAATGTTGAATCTCTGTTGGACGTATATGTTTGATGTTGGTTTCGAATGTTGAAAAGGGATTTGATGATCGAATTGGTTTAGTCATGTGGTTGAAAAAGGATTTTGGGGTGGGAATAAGAAGTTGTTAAAAGTTGAATGTAGTTAAATTTTGGACTATTGTCATTTTATTTAATTCGGATTAAGCATGAATTTGATAGAATCATTTTAAAATCAAAAGCTTGATAGGCAACATAGGTCGGGTAGGCGAATTTAAGGATTGTGGATTGATGGAATATTTGATTTGTGTGATTGAATGGTTTTTGGCTATATGTGCTTTGGGATCACTCGTATCATTTGGCCGGGGAATGCCCCGAAGTACTTGTATTATTTTTATCCGGGGAATGTCCCGAAGTATTTTGTACCCGGAGGACGTCCGTGACGAAGGCGCGAGGCAGCGGGTTGGAGTTTAGTTTAGGACTAGCTTAGAATAGTATAGGTTTTGCCTTTCCGTATGTTTTTATTTTTGGACTGTATAATTGGACTGAACATTATTATTTTGGTTTTGGATTGTGGTTTGACGTGTTTGTTGCTTGTTTATGTGTTTTATGTGGTTTATACATTCTTAGTGTCAAAGTTAGCCGATACGTTCCACCAAGCGACCGTGGTCGAACACGGGATCGATGGGTGCCTAACACCTTCCCCTCGGTCAACAGAATTCCTTAGCCGAAATCTTTGTTCGCAAGCCAGTCTTAAAGAGTCAAATTGTTTTGAAAAGGATTTTTCAAAGGTGACTTGGCACACCGGATTATGCCAAGTAGCGACTCTGAATAAAAAATATAAATAATCTTTTTTTTTTCGAAATAAATTTTTATTTTTCGTCACTTTGATAATGAAAACCCTTTCGAACCATAAAATTAATTCTTTTGGAGGTCGTAAAAGGGGTGTGACAAAGTTCGATAGTTTTTTTCTGTTTCTTTAAGTTTTGGTGAATAAATATATGTTTCATTCGTTGATCCATATACCACAATATCCAATTTTTTATTTTTATTTTAATATATAATGATGTTACCTTGGAGAAGGTTGGAGTGGCTTCGATGGAGGACAAGATGCCGGAAGTCCGATTGAGAAGGTTCGGATACGTGATGAGGAGGGGCACGGATACCCCGGTTCATAGGTGTGAGAGGCTAGCTTTGGATGATTTCAGACGGGGTAGGGGTAGGTCGAAGAAATACTGGAGAGAGGTGATTAGGTGAAACATGAAGCTGTTACAGCTTACTGAGGACATGACCCTAGATAGGAAGATCTGGAGGACGCGAATTCGGATAGAAGGCTAGTGCCAGTTTGGGTCGTTAGAGTAGGGTTTTACTTGGTGGGTTTATTTTTCTTGTTATGCCACCTTATGTCATGTCATCTTGTTTCATTCTCTATTACGGATTTGATTATTATTCCTTGTTTTGAGCCTGAGGTCTATCAGAAACAACCTTTCTACTTTTTCGAAGGTAGTGGTATGGACAACGTACATCTTACCCTCCCCAGATCTCACTATATGGGAATAGACTGAGTTTGTTGTTGTTGTTGTATGTTACTTTAAACAAACACATAGACAATCCCTCTAACTTATATTCAATTTTTATTTTGACACTTCCATCTTAACAGTACTGGTTCATTTTAATCCTTCTACTTCATTCTTTATAAACCATACAAGTTATTTTAGTCTGTGTCAGCATGAGTTCAATATATGTTATTTACATTATCTCAATTTATGTAGCACAAATAGCATTTAAGTGTCAATCAAATTTTTATTAATATAAATTTTTAAATAATTTAAGTTGTTAATCATTGTGATTTATAGTACCTTTTACGTAATTATTAAACAATTTATGTTACTCGCTTTGTCCCAATTTTAGAATTTAGAGAGTCAATCAAATTTTTACTAATATATATTTTTAAGTATTTTTAGTTGTTAATCGTTGTGATTTATAATATCTTTTAATGTAATTTCAAATAATTTATGTTGCTTTATCACAACTTGTGTGCACTATTAGAATTTCAAAAGTCAATCATATATTTTACTATATGTTTTTAAAATATTATAAGATGTTAATAGTTATGACTTATAATTATTATTATTTACATAATTTTTAAATATATAATATTTTATCAAAATAAAATAAATTAATTAAAATAAACAAAGTACTTAATTTTCAAAACATGTTAAATTTGAAAACATCATTTGGATCAACAAATTACTAGATTAAATATTAAAACATGCAAATTACAAAATGCTAAAACTACCCCAGAATTTATGTGACGCAAATATAATTTAGATAATCAATCATATTTTTAATATGTTTTTAGATATTTTAAATTGCTAGCTATTGTAATTTATAATATTTTTTAATTAATTTTAAAATAATACTATATGTTACTCTCCTTGTTCAAATTTTTGTGGCATTGATAGTCAACTATATTCTTACAATAATTTAAGTTTTTAATTATTATGATTTATAATATTTTTTCTTCTATTTCGATTTAAGTAGCACTGAAATAATTTTGAGAGTCAATCAAATTTTATGATAGAAGCAGCGAAGAGATATGTCCTAAATGACTTATAATACTTAATTAGAAGTGATATAGCAAAATTACTATAAAAAAAAATTGTGAAAAAAAATTAAATGAGTCTCATATAAGATGTCATGTTAATTTAAAACATCAAGAATTAATTTATCATTTTATGTCAATTTTATTTTTATTAAATATTATTAATATTTTAATATCTAATTGACTTGTAATAATTCATTAGGGATGATTTAGTAAAATTATAGTTGAAAGAGCTGAAACAGACATGTCATAAATGTCTATTTTACCTTTTTATAATTAAATATTATTAATTTTTTTAATAAGTAAATGACTTACAAAAATTAATTAGAGATAATATAGTAAAATCATGGAGCTAACATACTTGTGAAATTTTTTTAAATGAGTATCATATAAGATGTCTTATTAATTTAAAACATCAAAATTAATTTATCATTTATGTCATTTTTATTTATGAAATATTATTAATTTTGTAATACCTAATGACTTATAATAATTAATTAGAAGTGATATAATAAAATAATGATTGAAGCAGCTGAAACAGACATGTCATAAATGTTTATTTTACTTTTTTTTATTAAATATTATTAATTTTCTTATATGTAAATGATTTATAATAATTAATTAGGAATAATATAATAAAATTACGGAGAAACAGGCATGCTGACAAAGAGTTATCTGCTTCTTCACATTTATTAATAGCAGTAATAAGGCCAAACCCATCCGCGGCCCTCTAAACTTGGCACGATCTTTCACTTTGACACCTCAATTGGGCATTGTTCACTTTTGGCACCTCAAGTAGCCATAAAGTGTGACATTTTGGCACCTTTCGATATCAGCACTGGTGAGTGTATCTCACTCGCTGCCAACGTGGATAAAATGGCCAATTGTTTTGTGTCAACTCATTTAAATTGCCACATCATATTTATGTCCAATAAATTAATGATAAATAATTTTTTTTTACCAAATAATTGCAAAAAAGCCCCCAACAATGTCTTCCCCACCCAACCTTCTTAACCTCCATTAATGGAGGTTAAATTTTCTAAGGATGATAAACATATCTCCCCATTCTCTAAGGTTGATAGATATGCATTAAAAGCTTCACGAATTTCAGACACAAGCTATAAAATATGTTATTTTCAAACACAAGCTTCACGAAAACGTACATTCTCATTCAGACACAAGATATAAAATGTGTCATTTTTCTTTTGTTAATTTTAACCATTCTTGCTTCTTAAAATGGGTTCCCTTCTTAAAATGATTTCTCTTCTTTGATCGAATTAACAGGAAAAAAAAAAAGGAAAATCAAGAAAAAATTTCTATCATTTTTTTGAATTTTAACCTTATGTAAAAAAAAAAAAATCCACCATTTTTGTCAATTATTAATGCTTGACATTATTCTTTGCTTGAAAAAAAATAATGTTATTAATGATGTATAAAAATAAAAGAGGGTTGGGATGTTTTAGAGAATGATTCGTAGGTGGGGTACGATGGGGGTGGGGCGCTGGATATTTGGAGAAGGATATTTGGTTGGTTGGTTTGGGGTTGGGGCTGGGGGGTTTCTTAAACTAATCGCACTCACAAAGAGAATGAGGAGACATGTTTATCATCCATGAAAAAAACTCAACCTCCATTAATGGAGGTTAAGCTTGAAGAAGAAAAGACAATTTTGATCTTTTTTAAAAAATAATTGGGGGGTATATAATGATGTGGGAAAGTTAATGAGTTAAAGAGTGAAGAAGAAAGAGAAGAAAGATAAAAATATTACGAAAATACCCTTGTCACGCGTTCAAAAGCGAGTGTAATACACTCTCTTTGCTGAATCACCAAAAGGTGTCAAAATAACACACTATATGGCTACTTGAGGTGTCAAAAGTGAACAACATCTACTCAAGGTGTCAAAGTAAAAGATCGTGCCAAGTTTAGGGGGTTGTCGATGGGTTTGACCTAGTAATAATACACACAATAAATAATAAATACATAATTTTTTAAAAAAAAAAAAAAAAAAAAACTGATCTAACACACGGGTGAAATTATTTACCTGATAGGCACGTGAGCTTACTTCAATATCCCCTTCTTAATTAATTCCTTTATTTATCATTTTTTTTTAATTTAGTTAATAGTGATTTTTATCAATTTTTTATCTAGTAAATGGTGATTTTTATCAGTTTTAATTTAGTTAATATTTAATTGAATGATGGTTACTCATTTTTATATTTGTACATATGTTAAAATTTTATGTTTCCTCCATTTCCTATTAAATAAATTATTGAGATTTTTTTTATAGTTCAAATAAATAATTTTTAAAAAATTAAAGATAATTGTTGAAACTTCTTTTACAAAAGCACCCTTTTATTTAATAAGGTTGATTAAAATAAGAAATAAATGAAATGGGGTGTCAAAAATAAGAATTGGCACAAAGTCAGAGAGGTTGTCCGTATGTACGTATTTGGCTTATTACTTAAGTTCGTGGAAGAATCGTATAATTTTGACATACATGGCATACTTACGTACATCCACTTGTATATGCAAGAGAGAATGTGTACACAAGATAAAGTTGATGATAATTAGTTAACGGCAACTAATGATTGTGCAATATACTGCTCCTGGCCCGCTCATCTTCTTTTTAGTTCGTTCAAAAAAGAATATCATCTTATAAAAAATTAATTTAAATTTTTTATTTTATTTTTAATAAAATAATCTGCAGCCATATGTATATAAAAATTATTTTAGATAATAATTTTTTAAAATTATTTAATTTTAAAAATATTTTTAAGTTAAATGATGACACATAAACGGACGGAGCTGCTTTTTCACTTTTTAATCTTGGCTAAAATGCCCTCTGCCCACAAAAATGACTTTAAAAGATCCCCCCCTATACATATCTTCCAATCAAAAACTCTCTTTCCCTTTCTCATCCATGGACCTCTTTCCCTTTCAAATTCACTATCTTCTTATCTCTATGGAAAATATGCATTAAATTAGATACCAACTTCTCTCTCTCTCTTCTTATTTTTCATGTAAAGTCTCCTTCGCCCTCCCCGCACATACTCTCTCTCTCTTTAAAAAACAAAAAAATGAACTAATTTGACTTGATATGAAATTTAAAAAAATAAAAAAGATTTTTAAATTTTGTGGTATTAAATTAAAGATATGTCAAATATATCAATATATTTTTCCATCTTGTGGTCTTAAAAATATCACGTGGAAAGTTAAAATTAAAAAGTTACTAAAAAGAAGAAGAAGTCATTCTTTTTTAAACGGACTAAAAAGGAAATTAGGTTATTTTTTTTTTAAACGGAGGGAGTAATATATATGGTGAATATGACTTAAAGCTATAGCCAACTGTCAAACACAGTTAATTTTCTTATATCTACCCTTATTCCATCCATTATCTTCTCTCCAACACAAAAATTGTAATTCAAGCTCTTCAAAAATCAAAACTCTAGAAAAAAAAATATTATTGTCTCGTTCACTCTTCATCAGAAGAACACCTTCCATATTGACTTCGATATGACACAGTGTGTACCGAGTTGGGACCTCGATGACTCTACCGTACCTACAAAAAATCATCTACAAACTCAATCCAATTCATTCGCCGCTGATGTCCCCTCGTACGTACTATCTGTTACACTTTCACAATATATTATTGCTATAAATGATTCAATATTTTATATTTACCGACTTTAAATTCTGAATTCGCAGGTTGGACTATGAAGTAGCGGAACTAACGTGGGAAAATGGGCAGTTAGCAATGCATGGATTAGGTCCTCCACGAGTCCCTAATAAGCCCATATCAAGCTATGGTGGCACACTTGAATCCATAGTGAACCAAGCCACCCGATGCATCCCACCTCAACAACACGTAAAATCCGCCGTGGACGTAAACAAAAACGGCGGAGAGGAGGTGGTCCCGTGGTTTAACAACCACGACGCTGCCACCTACACTCCTCCAGTACCCGGCTTAGTCACCATGACTAAGGATGCCTTAGTCCCATGTTCGAGCTCGGACCACCACCACCGGTCCGTGCACGTGCCGGGGCTAGATGGCTCTGCACACGTGGGGTCATGCAGTGGCGCCACCAACAGCAGAGACTGGATGGTGGCGCCACGCATTAAAGTAGGCCCCAGTACTACTCGACATCATGAGTGGAGTAGTAGGGCGGATATAAGTGTAAGTGGAAGTGCAACGTGCGGGGGAGATAGCCGCCAGTTGACAGTTGACACGTTTGATAGAGAATTTGGTACGACGATGTTCACTTCTACGTCGACGGGCTCACCGGAAAACACCAGCTCCGACAAGCAGTGCACAAATAGGACCGGGGATGACCATGATTCAGTTTGTCACAGCAGAGATCAGGCAAAATATACAAACTTCCCTTAATTTATGCATTATTATTATTATTATTTTGTGAATTTAAATTATATACACGTTGCATTATAACGTTATTCAAAGGATATCTTACAAACAGACATCCTTAAAGGTAGAATTTATAATTTTTGAATATATGACATGTTATCTCAACAGATAAGTATAATCTGATAATATAAAAGTTCTTTAGCGTCTGTATAATAGTACTTCATTTTCTTTTCTGCGTCCATCCAAAAAAGGAAACTAAAGGAAGAGAATTTGAAGGAGAAAACGAAGTCATACAAGAATACAGTAAAATTGTATAATAGGGACATATAGTATATATATGAAATGAGATGCGTGTTTTGTTAGTTGAGACGTGACTATTTATTTTTTGTAAGAGTTATATAACATTATTAATATTTGTGATTATTAATTAACCGACAGAGGGAGGCAGGTGATGAGGAGGAGGATAATAACAAAAAAGGGTGTAAAAACTCCTCATTTTCTACAAAGAGGAAGAGGGCAGCTGCCATCCACAACCAGTCTGAACGAGTAAGGGCCCTTTGGACATGAGTTTTTTTTTTTTTTTTCAAAATATAATATGGTTACATTTATGCATGATTTTTTTATTAGATTCTGACGATGTTGAAATACTGATAAAATAAAATAAAAAAATTGCTGCTTGCAAAGTTATATATCTAAACAGAACTTCAATTTTGTAATTCTGTTTTCCAATTTAAACTATTAATTTTTTTCCTTCAAATATCACTTAGTTCATGTCCAATGCGCTATAAGAATTTCTATCATGTCCTGTTTGCTTAAAAAAAACAAAAAAAAAAGTGATATTATAAATTAATTATGTTTTTTCACATCTAGAAAAGAAGAGACAAGATTAATGAAAGGATGAAGACACTTCAGAAGTTGGTTCCAAATTCGAGTAAGGTAATGGAATTTTGAGATTATTAGTCTTCTATCGTGTGTGTGTCCATTCTCATCTAATACTACGTGATTTATATTGTTTGGATTCTTTGGAAATTGGAACTCTAAAATTTGAACGTACTCATTCTCGATTGCCTAGAGTTAATTGCATGACAAGACACTCACAAAAATAGAAAGGCTAATAGTTGAGATTCTCTCAATCCATTATTAATATTACGTGTTAGTATAGTATAATCTAAACATCGTTTGGTGTGAGGTATAAGGGATAAGTAATCTCGAGATAAAATGATTTGGTTGGAGGGATTAGTCTATCCCGGAATAACTTATCACATCATTTACACCATTGTGATGGGATAACTTATCCCATATGCATAGTGGGATAAGTTATCCCGGGATAACTAATCCCGAAATTAATTATCCCGAGATAACTATTTCCCAACCAAACAACGCACAATAAAGATTTTTAGTTGTAATAAATATATATTTTAACATAGAGTATTAAAGCTTTCACCGAGTTGAATTCAATGTTATTATAGGCTCTAAGGATATTTACAAAGTGCGTTAAAGTGTAATTGTCATCAGTAATTACCTCTAAAAATAAAATTTTAGCGACAATTAAGCTATTGATGTTATCTAAAAGCAATACAAATCGTTACAAGAATTTTCATATATAGCATGACACAATATTTTAAGTTTTATGATCTCTATGAAAGATCTTCATTTTTATACATAAAATATCATATTTCTATATATAATACTTAAGAGATAGACTGTTTTCTTCTATTTATTTGTCAATCAGTCAAGCAATCTTAATTTCTCGTTCTTTTTTTCCCAGTAAGTATCAATAGTACTGGTAGAAGCTGTCATACTTTTATTACCCCTTAGGGAAAAAACAAGGGGAATTCAAAGCAACCAAAGAAATCAACTATTTTAATGAAAGTGTCAGCGAAGGTTGGCTACAAGAGAGCAGCTTTAAGAAACAAAACAAAAAGGTACAACAGTAGAGGTCTTCAATGAGTGAAAATAATGGGACGTATGGACAATTTAGTGGGAAGTGGTCCTAAAACTTTTTAAAAAGGAGTTAAATACACTCTCCGTTTCATAATAAATGAATTATTACCTGAATTGTTGAATTTTAGCACATATATTAAGGAAAAAATATTAAAGATATAAATTTAACATAACTTTTCATTTTTACCCCAAAAAGAAAAAAGTTGACCTTGTTATACCTTTTCAAAAGTTAATTGGTTGTCAAATCATAAGGGCAAATTTGAAAAAAAAATTAATGATTCACTTATTTTGAAACATCAATAAATACCCCAACAATTCAATTATTCCGAAACGGAGGAATTATATGAAAGTGAATTTCTGGGAAGGAACTAAATTCTAATGATCTAAGTCCACATATATACTGTGGTACAGGGAGACAAACAGACAAAGGTTTGTTGGTTGAGAAGACAATATTGTTCTACCACATAAATCTGAGGTAGGGACCTTAATTGATCAAATGCAACCCTCTTTGTGGTTGTCTTGCTTCAATCATTTGTGCTGAACTTTCTACATTTACTCTTTTTTGGAAAAATTTACATAATTGGTATTTGGTTAAGACCCAACTAATTCAGATATTCATTGTAGAAGGCCCGTTGAAAAAAAAAAAAAAAGCCTTCCTATCAACATTTTTTCATTCTTATAAGATTAGAATTTGAGGCCTCTAAATAATAAAGGTGAAAAAAATCATATTCATCCCATCCTTGGCTCTGAAAATTTCTACAATTGCTTTTTTTTTTTTTCTTTTAATACAGATAATTTTTTCTTTGAAAAAGTGAAAAAACTAAAACCAAAAAGAAACTTACATTGATTTTTAAAAAAATCAAAAGATGTGATGGTGGAATAGTTAGAAACTTTTCTATGCCTAACGAGTGGACTAGGGAGTTTCCTCTTAGTTGATTGATCTGACCTTATATAATAGTAGAGCTAACATGAAAAGTACGAATTCAATAGATGGACTATATAATAGTTTTGGTCCAACCTTATATATCTTTTGATGAATTAACTGAATATTAATTTACATGTAGTACTCCAATAAACTTCAAAATTTGAATTCGCCTTGCAGACGGATAAAGCATCAATGCTTGATGAGGTGATAGAATATTTGAAGCAACTTCAAGCACAAGTTCATATGATGAGCAGGATGAACATGTCCCCAGCCATGATGTTACCATTGGCTATGCAACAACAATTACAAATGTCTATGATGGGCATGGGTATGGGCATGGGCATGGGCATGGGAGTTGCTGGAGTATTTGATATCAACAACCTTAACCGCTCCAATATCCCTGGACTTCCCTCCTTTCTCCACCCTTCAGCCGCCACCGCGGCCGCCTTCATGCAGCCAATGACCTCATGGGATAACTCCAGTGCCACTGCTGCCCCTCCTCCCCCTGCTGCTGCTGCTGCTGCTATGCCTGATCCTTTAGCTGCCTTGCTCGCTTGCCAGTCGCAGGTAATAAAATACTAACGGGTCGTTTGGTTCAAAATAAGGTTAATTATTACAACATAAATAATTCCACCTTCTATACGGCATAAATTTACCATAGGAAAAAATTTTATTTATTTCAAAATTATGTATAGCAATAATCCCCTAAACCCTATAACGAATGATGATCCTATAAGAGTTTTTAACTTACATACACTTTAATGTTTTAAATTTTTTAAGTAATAAAGTTCGTACGTTGTACATGTCAAATTAAACTGATTTTCTTCTTGGAGTGTAGGGGGTCAAAAGATAACATTTTTTTGAGACATAATTAAAGTGGTGATCGACTCATCTCTGTGTAATTTAAAGTGTTGTCCTTATAAAGAATGGACTGTAAAAAAGAACTGTTAATCTGAATTTGCAGCCAATTAACATGGATGCATACAGTAGGATGGCAGCATTGTACCAGCAATTCCAACAGCCACAGGCAGGCTCTGGCCATAAAAATTGATACTATAATCAGTTGTCATATTTGCAAAGTTTTCCTACTTTTGTTCTATTAATCCTTACAAGATTATTACTGCTGGATTTGCCTAAAAGTTTGAAAGGACTTTTCTGAAATATCAGCTCAAAAGTTGAATTGTTATATTGTTACTTTCGTGAAGTGGACAAGTATGTAAATATTGACTTCTTTTTTGGAGTAGTTATGTAGAGGTTTGAAAAAATTGTACTACTATCTTTATTTTATACTCCATTGCTAGTTAACATTAGAGTGCGTGTAAACAATTATGTATACTTGATGATTACGTCTAACTTTTTTTAAATAAAAGTGTCTTTTCCATGCATGGATACTGATTTTCTTTTTCTCTTTGCTAGACTGGATGCCTACAATGAGATCTTTTTATTGACTAGATACTTCAAAGGTTTTTTATTTTGAAGGGTCAATAATAAATATTGACTTATTGACCTTATTATGACTTTTTTTTTACTTAGATTAGGTTAACAGATATATCAAGCTTTATGTAAATATTGATTTAAAAGAACTGAGAGAAAAAACGGCATGCCAAGAATAAAGCAACTAACCTATGTTTGGATTTGCTCTCTATCATCCTTTAATTATAAATCAGAATGGATAAGATGTTAGTGAAATTCACACGAATAAAATGGAACGAAAAGAAGGCAGAGGAATTAAAAATATAAGACATAAGAGGGAGATATGTTTTCTAATTTGTTTTTCTTTTGCCAAATTTCACTTAACTTCTTTTATGTTCATTCATGCTAGTGCTAATTACTTCCTCCGTTTCATATTATTTAGTTAGGTTCGTCTGACACATTTGTTAAGAAAATTTTAATTAAAAATGTATTGAACTATACGAATATAATCTTATTAATAATAATAATAATTTAAAACTCTAAATTTAACTATTACGAATCATTTGATGTGAGGTATAAAGTATAATAGTCTAAGGATAGAATACAAGGATTAATTATTAACAAATTCTTATTACTTTATGTAGTTATTTAATATTAAGGTGATGACGTAATAAAACTCTCTTAATCTGTCAAAATAGACAAGTAAAATGAAATATTTATTATTAATATTATGACAAAAGTAAAATGAAACGGAGAGAGTAAGTATCTTTACTATTTTCAGAAATGAATCGTCTTTTCCCTTCACTTGAGAACAATATAGCAACCACGGATGCACTCATTATTGTGCTGAAAACAAAGCAAATCAGTGTATTAGCTAGAGTACCAAAAAAAAAAATCCAGCTAAGGTCTTGTGTATAACACTGACAATTGATACACTTGGTGGTTGGATTATTTTCCCAACTATCCTTCACTAGACTAGACTTTCATGAAAGATTTTCAATCAAAATAGAGGAGTGAGGACCCGCAGGGAGGGGCGGAACCGATCCTTTGATAGGGATTCATTCGAACTTCTTTCAATAAAAAATATGTTATTTATATATAATTAAAATTAATTTTTATATATTTATAATAGATATTAAACTCATTTCAACTAAAAAAATTTCAAATATTAAACTCCCTTACTTAAAATTCTGTTTCTAAGCAAGTCTTGTCCGAAGGTTTTTTTTTTTTCTTCTCTAAAATTTAGAGGTAAGCATCTTTGAATTTTTTCCCCACATACTAGTTGACAAAAAGGTGAAAACTTATTTTTGTAGGGAACCCAAAACCCGCATCAGTCGCACACTTCAAGGTAAATTCTCTCATATATATGTCATACTGATTGGCTATGTGCAACACACGATCTAATATTGATTATTGAAAATTTTACGTATTATTTTATTAAAATTTTTATTTATTTGATTAATAAATTTTTATTTAAATATATATTATTATATTTAGATTAATAAAATTTATATAAAAATATTTTATGTTGTTAATAAGATACCAATATAATTTTGAGAGTTAATTAAATTTTTTATTTTTATTTTTCACATAGTAATTATCAAATATATAATAAAATATTTTAAATTAATTAACTGTTGTAATTTAGAATAATTTTTAAATAATATATATTACTCTTTATGTCCAAACTTTTATCATTGATAGTCAATTATATCTTTAAAATAATTTAAGTTTATAATTATTGGGATTTATAATAAATTTTTTCTATTTCAATTTAAGTGATACTGATATAATTTCGAGAGTCAATCAAATATTTTATATCATTTAAATTTTTAAGTTGTTAATTATTGTGATTAATATATATTTTTACGTTTTTTTTTGTATATATAACAAAATAATTATTTTTTAGATATTTCAAGTTGTTAAATATTATAATTTGTTACATATTTTTTTGAATATATAGAAGATTAATTATTTTTTACATATTTTAAATTGTTAACTATTGTAATTTATAATACTTTTTATGTAATTTTTAAATAATATATGTTACTTTGCTTGTCCAAACTTTTGTGGCATTGATAGTCAATTATATTTTATAAATATAATTTTTTAATTATTATTATTTATAATATGTTTTCTCTATTTTAATTTAAGTGGCACAATGCTTAGATGATCATAATAATTAATTAGGGGTGATATAGTACAGACATGTCTTAAATGACTTATAATAACTAATTAGAAGTGATATAACAAAATTACTATAAAAATACATGTGAAAAAAAATAAGTGGGCTTCACATAAGATGTCAAGTTAAGTTAACATTAAATATTATTAATTTTTTAATACTCAGATGAATTATAATAATTAATTAAGGATGATATAGTAAAATTACTGTTGAAGCAGTTGAAACACACATATATAATAAATGTCTATTTTATGTATTTGTTAAATATTATTAGTTTTTCTAATACGTAAATGACATATAATAATTAATTAGGGGTGATATAGTAAAATCACGGAGCAAACACATGAAATATCGACAAGCAAGGATGCCGATGGTGTGGTGTGTGCTTCACCTTCCACACCATGACTTCTTATATATAGGAGAACTAGTGGGATATATCTGTGTTGAGCATGGACTCGATAGTAAAAAAACTGAAAACAATCAAGATAATTAGGTAAATTTGTAATGTTATTGTTATTGTAAAAGGGAAAAAATATACAAGAAGTTGCCTCGTCTGAATTTTTCATCAAAGTGTCACAATTAATTTCGTCAATCAACCAAATATGTTATATCAAGTAATAATTTCAAGAGTCAATCAAATATTATATATCTTTAAAAAAAATAAATTGTTAATTATTATCATTTATAAATTTTTTTATGTCTTTTTTCTTTTTAAGTATATAACAGATTAAATCTTTCTTGAATATTTCAAGTTGTTAACTAGTGTAATTTATAATACGTTTTATGTAATTTTCAAATAATATATGTTATCCTCTTTGTCTAAACCTTTGCGTCATTAATAGTCAATTATATTTTTAACTATTTCAATTTAAGTGGCACTGATATAATTTTGAGATTATTTTTTAAATATTTAATTTTTTAATTATTATGATTTATAATATTTTTTCTTCTATTTCAATTTAAGTGGCACAAGGCTTAAATTGTCATAATAATTAATTAGAGGTTATATCGTAAATTCATGATTGAAGCACAAAACAACATGTCTTAAATGACTTTTATATAATAACTAATTAGAAGTGATATAACATACTTACTATAAGAAAATACTTATGAAAAAAATTAAGTGGGCCTCATATAAGACGCCAAGTTAATTTAGTATTTAAATATTATAAATTTGTCAATACTTAGATGACTTTATAATAATTTTTTAATACTTAAATGACTCATAATAAATAATTAGGGGCGATATAGTAAAATTATGGTTAAAGCAACTGAAGCAGACATGATATATATATGTCAATTTAACTTTTTTTTTATTAAACATTATTAATTTTGAATACATAAATTACATCTAATAATTAATTAGGGGTAATATAGTAAAATTATGGAGTAAGCAGTTGATGGTCGGCAGGGAGGACGACAATAACTAATTAGAAGTGATATAACAAAGTTACAATAAAAAAATATTTGTGAAAAAAAAATAAATGATCCTCATATAAGACGTCAAGTTAATTTAGCATTAAATATTATTAATTTCTTAATACTTAGATGACTTTATAATAATTTTTTAATACTTAGATGACTTACAATAATTAATTAGAGGCGATATAGTAAAATTACGGTTGAAGCAGTCGAAACAGACATGACATAAATGTCTAGTTTACTTTATTTTATTAAATATTATAATTTTTTTATACATAAATGACATGTAATAATTAATTAGTAATGATATAGTAAAATCACAAAGTAAGCAGATGAATGATCAGCAAGTAAGACGACGGGAGGCTGCTCAAACTGTGACTCATTAATAAGGAGAATATACAACAACTTATAAATCACACAAAAAATCTAAACTATATATTGCTGTGACAAACTTGACTGAAAAGGTGCTGATGGGAGGAAAAGGAATTAATCTCTATTCTTTGACCTACCTTATGAAATACCATCTGCCGTAGCATTTCAACCATCTTTAAAAATAGTGATAACTAATTAAGATCACAATTTTTATTCGAATTGAGCAACTAAAATTGAGACGTCTTAATTACTGAATTTTTCTTTCACGACGAAATTTTTGGGTCGATGGAGTACTAAGATAGCATAATCAACATCCTTTTATATGTATAGACGCAGTAACGGGGTCAAAATTTTCTCCAAGGGAATTCACAAGTAAACATACGAACTAATCGAAGGACGAAATCGGCTATATATACATAAAAAATAATTTTAATCATGTATATATAGTATAATTTTTCGTCGAAGGGGGTTCGAATGAACCCTCTATCCCAAGTTGCCATGTTTAAACTCACTTATTTGGCATTTTGACATGTATTAATGAAAAATGTTAACCATAGGAGTCCTATGATGTTACTTACTATTAAAGGAGTTCAATTGAATCGGATTTGCTGAAGAATTATAATTGATGTATATAGCATCGATTTTTTCTGTGTTTTTTTACTAGTTTTTCTTTCATAAAATAAATTAAAAAAAAAAAGATAAGGATTAACTAGGATAATTCTGACCAGTAATACTTACTATCTTAGATATATAGGGGACACATAAAACATGTAATGTTGGCTAAAAATAATACATCGAATGATTGGGTTTTTGATATGTTGTTTCAAACTTAGGTGATCATTATGTATCATCATGCATAGATGATAACATCTCGTCACAAAACAAAAAGATCAAATTAAATTATAAGTTTTAACGTGAGATATACTAAATTTTTTCTTCATATTTGACTTGACATGCTCTTTAAAAAATAATTTTATTATATCACCTTAATTTTTTTAAGTTATCTTATTTCATAAAAAACAAAAAATAATAATTATTTCTTTGATTCTTTAAATTATATAATTAATACCTATTTTTAATTTAATAAACATTTTTATAGTGAATAAGTAAAATTGAAGAACAATGATGAAACAGGGAATCTACCAAAGATATTATTTGTCTAAATGTTGGATAGCTGCTTTGAATTGGAACCACAAATTTCTCCGACGGATCTAATTGACTTGTCGAGCCCGCTTAGCAAAATTACTCATTTTTTCTCAAAAATAACTATTTTAAAGAAAAATATTTTTTTAAAAATTATGTTTGAGAAAAATATATTTAAAAATACTTCGAAGTTTGATCAAACACTAATAATTGTTTAAAAGTATTCTTTTAAATTTATTGACCAAACGCAAACTGTTTCTTAACAAAAGTACTTCTTTTTTTTTTTTGAAAAACACTTCTCAAAATAAGTTAATTTTATAAGTTTGACCAAACAAGCCATTAAGTGTTGATATTATTTCATCCGTTTTTAAATAAGTCATGTTTTAACTAGTTTATTTTGTTCCTAAATAGTAAGGGGTGTTTTAGATAATCAAGAAATATTAATGATATTCTTTCAATTTTATCTTCTTTAAATAATACTTACCTACTAATTAAGCACCTTTCCAAAAACTATAGAATTTACTTCAAAATTTGAAATAGATTGATGAAGTGGTGTTGTGATGTTTCAACATACAATGTTAAGACCATTACAATTGAGTAACAATGTGCCAAAACAAGGTCATTTCAGATAAGTACTTATTAGAGATTTGTACTTGGTATTTGCAAATGATGGGACACAGCCAGCCAGGTAAACTGGTCACACTTTGCAAATTAAAGTTTCCTAAGATTTTGACCTTATGTTATTTTTTTCCGCTCTCCCTAGGAGTTTTCAGCCTTTTTCATTCGAGCTCACAATCTCATAATTGGAAGTGATCATGACTGTTTATCATGCGATCAACTCTCTCTTATCTATGCGATGTGTTTTTGTATTAAAATATATTAACTTTACATACTTCCTCCATTTCGGAATAAGTGAATTGTTGGAGTATTTATTGGTGTTTCAAAATAAGTGAATCATTGAATTTTTTTCTAAATTTACCCTTATGATTTGACAATCAATTAACTTTTGAAAAGATATTACAAGGTCGGTTTTTTCATTTTTAGGGATAAAAATTGAAAGTTGTGTTAAATTTATATTTTTAATATTTTTTCTTAATTTATGTGCCAAAATCCAACAATTTATTTATTATGAAACGAAAAAAATATTAACTTTGTATATATATATATGCACTATATAAAAGATACTGAATCCAATTGAACCCGTAAAACTCATGGGACATCCACCATTGGCGGATTGCAAATGAGCGGAGAATGCAGGGAACGCTTGGTGAGTGGCATTACCACATATTCTTTATTAAAAATCTGTTTATGCAAGTGTCTTGTCTTGTTGGTAACGTCATATCATATCTCAGTATTGAATTAATACAAGTGCTATATCAAACTTAAAAACATTTTCCAAGTTTTATTGCTGGAGTCCCTCTTTTTTATTCGTCTTTGATTGCAGTGTACGACAGTCGAGAGCTGAGAAAAAGTAGTAAGTACTACTCCCTCGTCCCAAATTGAGATGACACCATATTAATTAAAAAAAATAATTAATAATATAATTAATTTATTATAATACTTTTATTAAATAATATTTATATTTTAATTTAATACAAAAATAATTAATGTAATGGATAAAACATGAAAAAAAAATCAAATTAAAAATTTTAGAACGAGTAATTTAAAACGGAAGGAGTACTTAGAGTTGTTTAGATATTACTAGTAAGGTAGGAATTCGATATGTACTTCCTACCTGCTGGTTCCTACTGATTTATCTTCTGTTTAAGAAATTTTTAATTAGAGATGTATTTTATTAAATTAATTTTTTTATTGATGTTTTAAAATTTTAAATTTGATTACTAATATCTTATGTAGTTAGTATTGGAAAACAATTACAATAAAACTCTCTTAATTTGCTAAAATGAACAAGTGAATTTAAATATCTATTTTTAGTATAGTGAACAAGTAAAAATAAAACTGAGGGAAAATGTGTATTTAACAGTGTTATTCATGCCGATAAAACTAATGCAGAATTAGTTACTCGTGTATTTTTTCTGTTCTAATTTATATAACACATTTTTCTATTTTAATTCGTCCCAATAAAAATGTCTATCTTTCTCCAACTAAAAATAACTTAATTTAAATATAGTTAGACAACAAATTTTAAAACTCTATCTTTCTTTCTTTGTGTATATATTGTATCAAGTGAAATAAATGTACAAGTTATTCCTTGTCTTTTTTTAAAAAATCTGGAAAAGAGAAAAAAAAAACTTAAAACTTTATATAATTTATATTAATTTTAATACATAAATAGAGATAATGTCTAACCAGCAACCAAACGATCCTGGAAAGGTAGGAACACCTATTAGTTAGAGTAGATATTTTGCTATCTTTAATTTAGAGAAAAAATATCTTTTCCCACCTGAAGTTGTCCTGCAAACTCACTTTAGCACTTAAACTTAACTTTCGTTAGTTATCCCCCTTAACATCTTTAAAGTGTATTTGTTTGACCCTTAAAGTTGACATGACATTTTTTTAAAAAAGGGGCGCGTTTATTTATTAAAAAAATTAATTTCAGTAATATTATATTTAAAATATAATTATTATTTTTTAAAAAAAATAAAATTCAAATTCAAATAAAAAATGGACACTATTTTCTTCTTTCTTCTTCAAATCATCATCAACAACAACACCCAAACCTCCATTAACAACCTCAATTTTTTTTTCACTTTCCTCTATTAACACCATCACCCAAGAACAACACTTTCCATTAATTTTTTTTACTTTCCTCCATTTACAACACCACCCAAGAACAACATTTTTCTTTAATTTTTTTCACTTTCCTCCATTAACACCACCACCTAAGAACAACACTTTTCTTTAATTTTTTTCACTTTCCTCCATTAACAACACCACCCAAGAATAACACTTTCCTTTAAAAAAAAATTCACTTTCCTCCATTAACACCACCCAAGAACAAACATGAAAACACTATTAAATAACTTTCTCCATTGAACATCATCCCAACCTTCAATCCAACTTCCTCAAAATTAAAAAATAAATAAAATTAAATTGATGATTTTATTTTTGAATCGCTTATCATTAATGAGATTTCTTTTGATTTTTACTTTTGAATTTTTTTATTAGTAAGACAATTTGAAAAAAATTAATTTTAACTTGATGAAAGTATTTTTGTGTTTGAATAAGAAAGAAGAGGGGAGGGTGGGGGGCTGGAAGGTTGGGGTAGGGGTGGGGCAGAAAACTGAGAAAGAATGGCGGGAGGAGGGGTTGGAAGGGGAGAAAGAACAAGGGGTGGGGTGGGGTGGGGTGGGGTGGGGGGCTGGAAGGGAAGAAGAGCGGGGGAGGGGGGGCTAGAATGTTGAAAGAGATTGGGAGGGGGGGGTGAATTTTTTATTATATATATATATATATATATATATATATATATATATATATATATATATATATATATATATATATATAAGTAGTACATGGATATTTTTTATTTTTAAAATATAAATGCATAAAAATAATTATATAAAATATATATTTTTTAAATGAAAATGGGGTGGGAGTGGGGGCATTTTTCATTTAATATATATATATATATTATTTAATATATATATATATATATAAATAGTAAATATATATTTTTTACTTTTTAAAATAAAAATAGTATGTGTGTGGAATTTTTTTTTTTTTTTAAATCCTAATTTCTTACGTGGCAATGACCTGAAACTAATGTGGCATTGATTTGGCACTGACATGACGCGTGTGTAACCCACTCTCTTTTGTGAAAGTGGTATTCAGTTTTGAGGGGTGAAACAAATACAATTTAAAGATGTTAAGGAGGTAAATAAACAGAAGTTAAGTTTAAGTGCTAAAGTGAGTTTGAAGGACAAGTTCAGGCGGAAAAAAATGTTTTTTCTCTTTAATTTATGATGCTACCCTTACTGCATTGCATTCTGTTTGTCTACACCTAGTAGATGATGGATAAACTTGCATGCACCTGATGTATACATTAAATTAATATATGCATGATATGTGTTTGAATTTAATGTTCATGTTATTTAGATATTATATTATTCACTTTACAACTTTATGAGTTTGTTCCCTAAAAAATGAGTCACAAGATATATACGAATATTCTATATTCTTTTTATACTTAAATTATTTGTTCATATTCGATGGGAACAACATCAGTCCCCAAACTTTTGTATGTTATCCATATATTGTCCCTCCACTAGGGTCCAGGAATAATCTTTTTAAAAAAAAATAAAAAAATCTCCTTTTCACATAAAACTTAATTTATTCAACAATTTTCTTTACATTTTTTAAACCATGTTATTTTTTGCCGAACCATTTTGACTCTCATACTAATAAGTCTTTTTATTTTGTAAAACTTATATAAATCCTGACAAGTTTATCCTTAATTATTTTCTATTCTTATTTTTTGCTAAAATTATCTCTTATTTTGTAAATTTTTAATACACAATTAGCATTCAAATACTTACTTTTAAAGCTTAGATATATAATTTTAAACTTAAGAATGTCACAATTAATTACTCTATTTTTATTCAGATACATAGTTAGCATCCGAATACATAATTTTGAAGTTGAGATACATAATTTTGATTACTGAGATACATTCATTTTTTAAACTATTTGATCGAGATATATAATCAAAAAGGTCAAATCTTTGATGATTCCATCATCTATGACTGAGTTGTGAAAACTTCTGGATAGGTATCCTACATCTGAATCAAATTCTTTCCGAGGACTGTCCTCACACATGTAAGATTAGATCGGAGTTTCACTCCCTTATAATTCTTTTACAATAATTCTAATATAAGAAGTATCTAACCTATTTAAACGCAAGCATGCACGAGTCAAAGGAGGCAATTCAGAATGAAAGACGTGCAAACCAAAAAGGGAGGAGCCGGCTATAGAATCTGCAAAAGATACATTAACTAGATCAAAGGGAGATACATAACAAGAATTATGTATTCGAAAATTTATGATTTTGTTGATGTATTCGGCTGTTTTTCTCTTTTTTAAAAATGGGATTTAGGTTATTAATAAAAGGTCAAAATTTTTATGTAGTTTAGTAAAAATTAGTTGTGATATTATTTTTCTAAAAATTACACAAATACACAACTTATGTTTTCAACATTACAAAAAATTCCAACTCCCTAAATATATTACAAAAATCCCAACATATACACAGAATGTTATGTATATATCGGTTATGTTATGTATATTAATAGGGAGAGAGAGTAAAGTAATTAAAAAAATGGAGAGAGTGTAATTACTTTCAAAAGGGTTGGTATTTATACTTAATTTTTTTTAGGAAAAAATATATATGTTAGCATACCTAAGTACTAAATTACAAAAAATAGCAACACTTTTTCCTAATTACCTTGTGTAGCATTTGTAGCATTATTTTAAGTGGGGGACCACAATTACCGCATCTTAAAAGCAAGTTCCATTTTTTACGCTTAAAACTTTCTTTTTTCCTTTAATTGTTTTATACTTTACCATTTTTCATGCTTCTTATCAGATTTTTTCTTTCAAAAATTTTCCTTCTTAACGTCTTTTTCACGATTATTGTTCCACAATTTCAGGTAAATAATTAATTCTGTTATTGCATGTTATCAATTTCTCAATATATATATTTTTTTAATTTTGTACTGTAAACAATTTCTCCATTTCATCTTTAAGGTTTTGATTTTAGTAGTTGTTAACGGAGAATCAAGGTCATCGAATTTGCTGAATTTTATTTTATTTGTTTTTCAGTTAAATTTGATGTTTTATGAGTTGATATAGTTGAAAAAATTAAATTTTGGAAGAGAATTGGAACTGGGTTTTGTTTTGTTGCGATAAATGGAGGATAATCGGAGTTGAATGAATATTGTAGATGATTTTGGGTTGATTTGTTGTTGTTGTTGGTTGAATTTTTTTGAAGATAGCTGATATTTTGAAGAGAAAAGTGGTTGAAAAAAGTTTCTTCTCCAAAAGGCGAACAAATTAAAAAAAAAATATGAGAAGAAAAGAAAAGCAAAAGAAATTGAAAAGTCAAACAATGTTGATGACGATGTTGAGAACTCTTTGTGCTAATGAATCTGAAGAAGATATGGAGGAAGAGGTATTTTTCGTTGTATATGTATTTTTATTTACTGTTATATATTTAGGGATTTCTGTAAAACTTTATCAATTGGGGTAATATGTATTTTTTCAGTGAGTTAATATGTATTTTATGTTTCTCCTAATATGTATTTAGGAATTGCAGTGAGGTGATTTGTTCTGTTAAAAATATATATGCATGTTATGTGTATTTTTTGATGTGTTGGTTGTATTTTGTTGATTTATACAGTTTAAGGTGTAGTTTTAATGTGTTTTGTTGTTTTTTTACAGTTTTACAAGATTTTTTTTGTTTGTTAAATTTGAGAAACATCATTGGGTTCTCGCAGTTTTATCATTCTCCGAGAGGTGCATATTCTTATATAATTCATATGAATTCTCTGGTCACTATGCAATTGTTCTGGCTGAGATACAAAAATTAGTTGAGATTATCCCATTGTGTCCCAAGCTTGTAATTTCTACGAAAAGAAAGGTATTGATCTTCATAACCATCCAATCTACAAAGATAAAAACTTGTCAGATCTTTTTGATGTGTTATTTGCAGATGAATTGGTTCAACAATCAAGTGAAAGCTTTTAAGTACTTTAATATGCATTTACCAATATCGTTTGTAGAAATTAAATTTTATTATTCAATTTTTTTTTTGTAGGGATTATGGTCTGTATATGATAACATACGCAGAGTGTCTTTCTTATGGTAAAAGAGCTCCTTTGATTGAGTTCAACCCCAACACATTTCGTACAGGTTATGCTGCACTACTGTGGGACTATATATGGCATGAGAAAACAAGAAGCAAATGCTCATAGCGATGTCGAAGCACCCTTGAGGCCTGGCAGGCAAAGTCGAATAACTAGTGTCACTGAAGTTTTAGAAATATGATGATTGTTGAATTTATTACATTGGATAGTCGACAAACTGGTGTATGGATGTTTTTTTTTTGTACAAACTTATTTCATGTTTTGAAGTGTTTAAATGTTACTTATTTTGAAGTGAATGAAAGTAATTCATTTCTGTTGTATAAGTTGAATATGTTTTCAACAATTTTGTACTATGTGTTTTACTCCAGTGTTCAATAATATTGGTTGCAGTGCGATTGACCTCTGAAATACATATGCAGTCTTGAAATTTTCAATAAAAATACATATGCACTTACCTTCATAGATATTCTAATTTGTGTTCATTTACTTTCAAAATACATATGAGGTGAATTCAACTTTAAGTTTGTGAATTGAATGAAAGAAATTCATTTAAGTATTTTATGCAGTTTTATTTTTGTTGTTGTGAGATTTAGAGATCAAAAATACATATACAGTGTTCATATTTTGCATTAAATAAATACATATGCAGAATATATCATATGTATTTATCCTTTGTTCAATTGTTTCAAAATAAATATGAGGTGATTCCAACTAACTAATTTAGAAAAATGCATGAAATTAATTTATTTTAAAATTTTATTAAAATCATATGAAGCTGGATTAAAAATACATATGCAATATTCATCATATTTATTTTAATTTTTCTTCATTCTAAAGCTAACATTCATATGAGGTTAACCAAAGTTACTAAATTTGTACTAAAAATACATATACAGTGTTCAAAATACATATGATATGTAGATTCAAAATACATAAGTATTGTTCAGATTTTGCATTATATTCAAATGCAACATTCATATTAAACAGTGCTTCGATCGCAAATGCTAAATAAATATTTAGAACCATAAAAATGAGTTCATTATTATAAAAAGTGCAGAAGAAAGTATTAAAAAATAATACAGAAGAAAAAATGTATCATTTATGATATTTCCTATAAGAATGTCTATTGTGACCCTTAGCCCCACATCTTGTGCATGAGTTGATGTTCTTCTTTCCAAACATATCTCGACCCGATTTTTCGCGATCCTTCTTTGCAGGAGGTCTTCCAGGAGGGCGTTTGTACTTTGGTGGCAGTACAATTGTTATAGACGTCTCATTCATCTGGGAGCATACCTAATTTATATTTTGATATGGGTCAATAGAATTTCATCACATTCAACAACTGAATTCGATCATTCATTGATCTAGGATTTCAGAAAATAATTGAATAAAAATCAAATAGAAATTTGTTTAAATTATGTTCATAATTGAAATTCTACAAAGCTTCACAATTTGTTCAAAAAATACATTAAAATAAAATTTGTGTAAAGTAAAATACAAACACAACAAAAGTTTTCAACCAAATTCAGAAACTACTGAATCGAACAGAAGTAAAACACGTATAACATATATTTTCACATATACAGTTATATTCTGAAATTCCGACAAACAAACCAAAAATACATATGCAGTGTTAACACTAAGCATAACAAAAATACATATGCAGTTTTAACATTAAACACAAAAAAATACATCTAGGAGCATACCTAATTTGTATTTTGATATGTGTCAATAGAATTTCATCACATTCAACAGCTGAATTCGATCATTCATTGATCTAGGATTTCAGAAAATAATTGAATAAAATTCAAATCAAAATTTGTTTAAATTATGTTTATAATCGAAATTCTAGAAAGCTTCACAATTTGTTCAATTGTTAAACCGATCGAAATAACAACAAACGATCATCAAATAAATAGTCGAACAGTGAAATTTTAATACCTGAAACAACTTCTAAACTGAAATTTGGCAACAAATAGTTGAATTCTGAAGGTTTTTGCTATATATGTTGAATTTACTCCTTCATTGCTTATAACTCGAAATTCATTTAGAAATTATTCATACAAAATTTAACGGCGACAACAAAAAACTAGATAGGAGCATCAGTAAATTAATCTACGATGCATCATAAATTGAGTAATTGAATAAAGCGATCGGCAAAAATAAAATATACTCAAAAAAAAAAATACGGTAATACCTGAAACAACACTTAAGCACTAATTCGTAGAAGATAATTGAATTCCAAAGTGTTATCGAGAACAAGGTAATGTTGATAGTTGAACTTTACGAATTTTTTTTTGAACATCAACAAGTACAATTGAATTTGATTGTTCAATTACAGCGAATTTGAAGCTTCAACAAAAATTTGAATTGATTTTTTTTTGAAGGATCATGCGTTTAGCGACTGAAAAATAGAATTGAATTTTATTTATTTTTTTTGAAGAAGAATCACGCATATAGCGAGTGGATAATACAATTTTTTTTTTTTGAATTTGAATAAGGTTGTTGGAAGGTAACGGAAAAAGGGTGATTAGTGAGCTTTTAATGGGATTGTAATCTTTAATTGTTAATTTATGAAATTATTACCATATTTAGATCAGATAATTAATGCAGTAAAAACAATTGTATTTGTATTTTTTTAGCAATACTTTGCAAAAATACATATCAAAAGTTGCTATAATATGCAATTATAAAAGTGTTGCTATGAATCTCATAATTAAAGGGTTAAGTATGCTATTTTTGAATTTTGCCCATTTTTTTATTATTGTTGTATGACTGACTTGCTATCAAGTGAGTGACCTATGGTTGGGCCTACAGTATTGGGCTTAGTAGATCTTTTAGGTTTAGGCCCGTTAAGCATTTGCGTGTTGAAGTTGGAAGCTGATATATAAATAAATTATTTAAGAAAAGGTAAAAAAGATTGCGGTGAACGTGGATCGAACACGTGACCTTCAGATCTTCAGTCTGACGCTCTCCCAACTGAGCTATCCCCGCTTTGTTTGTATTATTTGCATCCTATGTTATAACAACTAAGATTAAGGTTGTACCAAATAGACACAGTACCCGTAAGTTGAAAACAAGATTATTCTTGCAAATAAGGCAAAACTTGCGTACAGTTTAAAGGTAAGTTGAAGGCAGATCATAATATGTTTGCAATGTAAACATCTGAGTCTGTTTTTGCAAAAATCCCTTAAAAAGAATAGCTTTGTTATATCATAAAAATCTCCTGACATCACCTCCCGCCAACGCTCCAGGTCAGGCCTTTTATCCTACGTTCAATTACTTTTAGCATAAATTGAATCCATCAACGTTTTCATTTAAAATTCTGAAGGAGCGTACCTTTTTGATCATTACATATGCCCTTATACTATGGGTCCTCTCATTTCAACTTGATACCTTGAAATAGCAATGACTATACAAGCAATATATACAAATAGGCGTTTAAATACTGCCCATAATAAAAATCTCATAACCCAAACAAAAGTCTTTCTGTATTCAGACAATATTTACAGAATAGGTGCTACGATTTCCTCTCTTATGCTTCTAAATATTGCAGTATCGGATAGAAGCATCAGAGCTACTATATTCTAAGAGGATTTTTTTTAATTTTTTTTTTGAAAATTTGGGTTTTTACAAAGAGCTAGAAGAGCGTTTTTTACTTAAATTGGCCAAAGAAATGTTATCCACATAACTAAAGCCTCCAATAAGTGTAACGATAAAAGGATAGGAGCACCAGCCCTGGATTTCGAAGGTTGTAGTTGGTCAACTCCACCTTGAGGTCTTGGACATTTTCTAAGGGGTCGTTTGGTAGAGTGTATAAAAGTAATGTTGAATAAGGTGTATTAGTAATGCTGGTATTAGTTATGCGGACATTATTTTTTATACAACGTTTGGTTTAATGTATTAAAGCTAATATATATTTTTATAATTTTAATCAAAAGATACTTATTTACCAAAATACCCTTGCCCTCCCTGTATCTTTTATATACTCACTCTTTCCATGATTTTTTCTACAAAATTTAAAAGGGGTTTTGGTCAATTTTTCTAGCGATGGTTCAATCAGAATCAGAGTGTCTGGGTTGTGGTCATTGCTTTGCTGGCGCTCCAGTAGTGAAGGGAATGAGCGGGCTAATCGGGTCAATTTTATTGGAGTTTCGATGTGGGATTTGATCGGAATTAGAGAGATTTTTGGTCGCTAATTTTACATTTTTTGATGTAGGTTGCTTCACCGGAGGGGTCGGCATTTTTCAGTGAGAATTCATCAGAAAACTCAAAACTCTTTTGGTTGTGAAATCTGTTATCCCTCTATTTCTCTTCGATCACTCTCTTTTTTCTCACAATTCCCTCTTTTCTCTATCATTGGAAGCTGTTGTGTGAAAAAATACAGAGGGCAGATGATATAAACATAAATTTTATCTTAGCTTTATAATTCTATTTGGTTGAGATCAACTCCTCAATCAAAACCAACTCTCAGGTTCACAGCAATCGTCGAATTGTACAAGCTAAACATTAGCTAAGAAAGAATTGGATTCATTGTTATTGTTGTATTGACGTTATTTCTGGAAAGTGGGAGGAGAGTAATAAGGATGGAATGTTTTGAGGGGACAGATTGGTATTACTAATACATTGAAAATGATGTGTATTACTAATACACACCTCAATACATAATCGAGTGTATAAATAATGCAAGCATTAGTTATACATAGGCTAAAAAAGATACCAAACAAGGTATTAACAATACACATTAATTAATGCATGTGCTGTTTTATTCAATACACTATACCAAACGACCCCTAAAAGATTTTAAACATTGAAGTTGAGATGTTACTCTTGGTAGAGTAGGTCAGAGAAAACAGCTGCAATTGCACATCTTGTATGAACATTGAAGTCAATTTCAATATAAACATAGTTTTATGAATGCCAAACATCAATTCATCACACTGTTTTTTCTTAAATATCAACCCCAGGCAAAGCATGATAAACACAGCAACTTGACAGGGGATCTTGACCAGGCAACAGCCCAACATCAATTCATCACACTGTTTTTTCTTAAATATCAACCAGTAACAACTTTTGCAGCGAGCAGAGACAAACCTTTTGTCAGCACAAAGCTAAATGAAAAGGCAGAATCTAAAGAAGTTTTCAGTTTAAAATATCATTGGAACTAACCAGCATCACATTGTTTCAGTATAACAGCATTAAATTATGTAGGGCAACACTCTACACAGGTCAGAAAAAGAAATTCAGCAAATTACATACCGAATAGAACTACCAGGCAACAAAATTCATCTAATGGAGTTCAGGTATTCCGCCAGACACCACGTTCTCATCCACAGGTTTAGGGCCACCACATGATCTTGAAACGGACTCAAACAGCTTCTCAATCTCGGGGGCACATCTTGTAAATGGTCGGCTCCAAAAATTGTACCTTGGATTCTGTTGAACAAAAAGATATACTACGTTGGAAGACACTAATCGGGAAGAAGATTGCATGAGCATAAACATACACAATACCTTTATCAGCTCAATGAACGTGATCAGAAGACCCCATGGATGAGGTCGATTTACAATCAGGCGTTCTAATAGAACTCTGGTTATCTGCTCTTGGATCATTTCCTGCCATTTGCGGTCAAATTAATAACTAAAAACAACCCAAAACATAACTACACAAATCAATTTTTCAAGCGGTTGTCACATAGTGCATATAGTGGCCTCAATCCACTGATAGGCGGGCATGTCGAGCACACTTAAAACAAACACCGCATTTCCAACATACACAAAAGCTAAGCAAGAGAAGGAATTATAACAGAGAAAAACCTTGAACCAAAAACTGAAATCTACAACCTAGATTGAATTAGGCTATAATATGTTGCCCACCAATCCACGGCATGTGAATTTCAAGATTCAGATAGTAAGAAACAACAATTATTATGGTAAATACTTTCCATGTTAAATTAAACATATAACTAATTATGGTAAGCACTCATTCAACATTAAAAAGAAGGGCAGCCCGGTGCAATAAAGCTCCCACTCTGCGCAAGGTTCGGGGAAGGGCTGGCACCACAAGGGTGTATGGTAAGCACTCATTCAGGATTGCAGAAAATCATTACTCAGTTACGTAGAATAAGGATGAGGCCCATAGACGAGGAATGAAACCAAATCAAACACACCCTGGAACTACTCTTGAATGCTATTAAAGAAGGCTAATGAAGAAAAGCCGAAACGGGAGGACCAAGCTTTCCTCTTTGTTCTTTTATAAGGGAAAAGGGGGAAGGATTTCTTTGAATAAATGGTCTTTCAGTCTTTGCACCTGTTTTTCTCTGAAGCTATAGACAAATGCACCCCCCGGGTCTGTGTGAGAGAGACAATTTTATGTGACATTTTACCATTGTGGGAATCAAATAGGCTTTTTTTTAACCACAACTTCTTTCAACATCCTTAATATTTTCATTAACCAACTTTTGTGTCGCCTGTAATGTTGCAATTTTCAAATATGTAACTTTCATTCCAAAAACATGAAAATTGTATGCCAAAAATCACAAAAAGATGTATTTTGAAAAATGAAGAGGGACAGTTTTTTTGTGTGAGCGTCTATAAATACTTTGACCCTCTTACTCCAAAACATTGGCATTTAAAATGACAAGGAGACAGAGAGAGCAATGTTGTCACGCGTGTATAAATATCTATAGAGGACCACCTAGTCAAGATCAAGATCATCATAGAAACAATAGAAAGCGAACAAAACAAAACAAAAACAAGTGGCAACCACAAATATAAATTGGAAAACTAAATGAAAGAACTTGAGCACCTGGTTTGATTCCGCAAATAGGTAGAGAAGAATAAAGGAGAAGTAATGTGTGTGATTATTTGGGTATCGCAACTGGTTAGCGACTGCATTCAAAAACAAGTAACGCCCCTCGGTGTCCAAGTCCATTATCAAAGTCTGGAAAACATCTAGAGCAGCACCAACCAAGAATACAGCAAATGGAACACTACTGGGCATCGACTGTGCATGAGGAGTTTTTGCCTGCAGCTGCTGGATAGCCTACAGCAACACACCAAATGTAACAAATACAAGTAATGAAAATGAACCAAAGAAAAACATGCAATGCAACTACAGAAGAGGAAAAGCTTAAAAAAATACAGATGGGAAAATCATATAAACCTGGAATAAATTGAAATGTAATGACAAAGCACCCATTTTGATTGCACAAATTTTCGATGAGGAGAATATTTATGGGGTACCATCATGCGAGGAAAGACAAGGAAAGAAAGCACTTGAATCAAAACATTACCTGCATTCCAACATAGAGTACAAGGGAGTTGATCAGGGGAACATTGTAGCGGGTCCCAGCCTTGGCGGCTTCACTTGGAGAGAGAAGCAACTTCTGCTTCAATTCACTCAAAAATGGGGACCCCTGTTGCCTTGTCTGCGATCATTCAGAACAGCATAAAATAAGATGAGCACATGGGAAAAGCCATATCTCCTACTCCTTTCACCCCACATCTATATACAAGCTGTACACAATGAAGGAACAGGGTTCGATTATGTTAAGATTACCTTCAGGTATTCATCTACATCACCCTTCATCTGCTTTGATTTAAGAGCTGCATCAACTTCAGAAAGAATGCGAGGGGATTGACTAATCTCTGCGAGGAGATCAATCTATAGAAACCAAAAAAGAGTTCATTGTCAAACATAACAATGGTGAAGAAATCTATGAATGAGATTCACAAAACTACCTACCTTTAAGTTGGGAGTTGATGGATCAGGAAGCCTCATGTTGCGAGGAAATGCACTTAAAATTATGTTTCGCATCTGTATGCAGCTTGGAGGGATAACATCACAGAAGCTGAAATGGTAGTCACACAGGAACTCCGGAAAATCATGGAGAAGAACCAACAAAACCCTGAGAGTCCCTTTATACAGAAACTGGACCTACAAGGTAAAAAGAAAGCACATGAATTGATATCCGGGTTTTAAGCAACACCACACGACAGGAAAGAATTTTAAAAACACAATTTTTCAAAACCAACCGGTTCTCCTAGCTCAGCATTCCTCAGAAAGGGCTCCATAAACTGGAAGAGATCCACCAGTAATCGTTGAAAATAAGGCCATCCCTTCTGAGCATTTCCAGCAAGTAGTTTTGGCATAAAACTCCGGTGACTTACAAGTTCAAGCCAAGCAAAGCTGAAAGAAACTCCTTGAGTTAGTCAATCAGATAAGCACACAAATGTATCTTATAGTAGATTACACAACAAAGGCAAAACCCAATAACTAACCAATTACAACATGTTTGTAATTTCTTTAATGTAACAAATCAATGTCCAAACTAAACTAGATAACATCTGTCATCTCTCGAGATATTTAATACAGTACATACAATTATCTGTCTTGAATATACCACAACAATTTGGCGATCCGTTTACAGAGGCCATTGCTTTTCCTTCAAGAATAATCTATTCTTGAGTGGGAAAGTTACTCTACCCAGGAGCGCGTGAACCCGTGGTCTATACTAAAACTAAGTATTTTATGTAAATATTTTCTAAAATTGGTGTAATATTATCTGTTGGTACCCATGTTACTAAAAGGCTAAATAGTACACTTGGTTGAATCTTGAGTTATTTACCTGGGGGACTAGGGAATTTAATACATTCTTTCCTTCCTTTTTTCCTGATGGTGCTCCCATGTTTTAGAATTCATAGATTCGCCTCTTAACTCTTAAAATATCGGAAACATTGTTACCTGAATCCTGGAACTTTGAGGGGCTGAAGAGCATGGAAAGCATTGGCTAAAGCTGTTAAAACCTGAAAGCCCCCAGTGGAGATCAGTTTTGTAACTGAAGATCTAGGCATGAACATATACAAGAAGAATAGGAATTTACTTGAAAATTTGCACCGTCGAAAACAGGGTCCAGGGAACTGAGATCCACTAGCCAATTAATGAAAAGCCTAAAATATGGTCTAGGATTGAAGATCATCTTCTTTTCATCAGCATCTTTCTGGATGAATCTGACAGTGATAGCAAGAACCTGCCAAAGAAAGGGAAGTTCTGTAAGTCTAGAGACCAGATAAAACGCAGTGACCTGTAAGAAATTATAAATCATTTGCGTACCTTTGGCAGAAGCAATAATTTACTAGATCCTTGATCCACAGGATAAAACTAGACAGAAGACACATAGCAATCAGGCAACAACTCCTACTCTAATCTAATGGAGGACAATTCGAAGTTCTTCAGAAAAAATATACCAACCTTCAAAATTGAGAATACTAATTTGGCATAGATATCAATTGCAAGGAACGACAGAGGTTGAACTTGGTGAGGTTGAGGGGTGGAACTCATAACCTCAGACGAAAGGCAATGCGAAACAGAAAGTTCCTGAATAATAAAGTGATTGGCTTTCAATAAAAGCTTAGATAATAAATCAATAGTGTTTTAACTAATGGAGTAGGCAAAAATCACCGTGAGTCTGCGGAAAAAACGATCTGAAGTTTCATCGCCTTTTAATAGGCCACTCTGGTTTAATTGCAAGACATAATGAGCAAGAGTAGCATCATTCGCTCCAGGAATTTCACAAATACGGTACCACTCGGCAAACAACATAGAGACCTACATATGTTAATGATCCAACAACTTAAGAAAGAGACTGAAAGGAAGAGATGACAAAAAGGCAATATATAAACTATCACTCATCATGCTGACAGGAAGGAAATTCTTGTATCATAGAACAGGTAAAATGATCCTTATTAATGATTCCTCATTTAGAGGACTCTCACATGACACAAGTGATAAAAGATGTATACCAACTTGACCAAGCTGGATATCATGCAATTCGAACTCGCACCAAAAGAAAGACAGACTGTGCTTCTGATGTTTCAGTTCATGTTACAGATAGTAGAGCCTTTGCTTAGAAGTACTAGATTTCAACAATCTTCTTAAAACAGAGAGCTAGATGTAATATTGTAATTGTTTAACATTTTGTCACTAAATATGTTTTGCCTTTGGCTTTCCTCTTCTTTGTACGCTAGCTGAAACTAATTTCCTGTGTTCTTTCCCGCAAACTATGGCATCACCATGAACCAAAGTAAAACCACTGTACTTGCACCCAAAACCTTGCAAGCTAGTGTAGGTTCTCAACTGTACAACATCGTAGAAGCAAAACAGCAAAAGTAATATAGGTTCTCCACTGTACAATATCTTAGAAGCAAAATAGAAAAAATATGTTGTTTTGCTACTAAGATATTGTTTAGTTGTCATCTATGTTGCTCAAACTCTTCAAAAGTGCCACCTGCTGCATGTCAAACCCTTCAAAAGTAGTACATTTTCTTGTTGGGGGATCTGACACGGTGGGCCAGCATTTTAGGAAAGTCCAAGATACAATAGTTGTAAGCACACCATTAGTGCTAAGATTATCAATAAAATTACTTAACCTTCTAAAAGAACAGCATCGAACAAGAAATTAAAGTTGCTGGAACCTTTAACAACTTCTTCATTCCAAGTTTAACTATACTGCAGTTCATTCAACAAATAGGGGAAAAGCAGCAAAACAGATAAATAGGAGCACAAACCTGCTCGCGGAAGCTTGCAGTATCTGGTTCAACCAATTCAGAAACACCATAATCTTCTCTGGTACCAGTAGCAGTCACGGCAATCTGTTCAAATATTGACGAGAAATCAATATGTATGTAAACCAAAGGTGGACATGCCTGTTTTACTTTTAAGTTGTAGTGTACAAATCATCCAGGTCTAATGGTGAGTTAAAAAAGTTAGTTGCAGCACTTGCTACAATCATTTAACAGACCTCACTCAACAGCTTTGCAATGTTAAGTCCTAAGCTTGACTACCCCAGTAATATTCTTAAAAAAAACATATTAGTACTTTATATTATTTATATACAGCATGTACTTAACCAGAGACACATGATTCCCAATCAGAAGGAAAATTAGAACAGATACAAAATTACATAAAAGTTAGATGTAGAATCATACATAAGTTTCTCAAAACTGAAGGGGAAAAAAGGCCTTACACAGCTTACGAATAAGTTCTGCATATACATAAGTTACAGTTCTCTTCTGGAGAGTTTTTTTTTTCCTTTGAAGATTAAAGTTTAGAAAGATCTCAAACAAGATATAGACATAAAGCACATTACATGTTAAAGACGTAATAAAGTAGAAAAAGTGCTCTTTATAATAATTTAATATTTGAAATGAATTTTAATGCTATTGCTGCCCATCCAGAGTTCACAAATAAAGTGCATGCATCGGAAAAGTAGTAATAGGAACTGTATGCAGAATGTCTGGTACAATTTGACGCAAGTGAAAACTAACTTGCAGGAAATTAACACTGCCACTTCAAGGGAGTTACTGCAAGGGTAAAAGAACTTAAAATTCAACTTCACCAACTGCAAGATGAAATGAGGGATCCAGCAAGGGTAGCCCCTAATAGAGGGGCCTTAAAATGCAGCTTGAGAAATGGAGCTTGATTGAAGAGGGTGCAATGCAACAAAAATCTAGGGTGCAATGGCTCAAGTCAGTAGATGCTAACACTGCCTATTTCTTTGCTCAAATGAAGAATAGAGTAGCTCAAAATAGTATTACCAGTTTTCTGAATTCAACAAGTGACAGAGTGTGTACTCGGGAAGAATTGGAGGATGAAGTGTTGGAGCTTTATATGGGACTACTTGGGCAATCTGCTACTACTTTGCCTAGTGTTAATACTAAAATCACGCAGAATGGACCTGTTCTCAATAGAATACAACAATAGCAGCTAGCAACGGGGGTAACAGAACAGGAAATCAAGCACGCACTTAAGGGTTTCGAAGATCTAAAGGCACCTGGCCAGGATGGATTCAATGCTCTATTCTTCAAGAGAGCATGGTCTGTAGTAGGGAAGGATATTACAAAAGCAATCCTTCAATTTTTTGAAACAGGTAAAATGTTTAAACCCATAAATTGCATGAAGTGACTCTTATTCCTAAGGTGGCACATCCGTCCAGAGTAGGAGAATTCAGACCTACTCTTGTTGCACTACTATATATAAGATTATCTCTAAGATAATTACAATTAGTCTGCAGAAGGTCATGAACTCTATTGTAGATGCTAATCAGTCAGCATTTGCTCCTGGGGGAGCTATAAATGACAACATTATTTTGAGTCATGAACTAGTTAAAGGGTATGGTAGGAAGGGGATTTCTAAGATATGTATGGTGAAGGTGGATATGAAGAAAGCTTATGATTCCTTAGAGTGGAGTTACTTGGAGCAAGTACTGTATGAGCTGAAATTCCCAGAAGTGTTTGTTACATGGATAATGCAGTGTGTTTCCACAGTTTCCTTTTCATTCAGGGTTAATGGTAAGACTACTAAGCCATTTGCTGCTAAAAGAGGTGTTAGACAAGGTGATCCTTTATCACCATTCCTCTTTGTCTTGGCTATGGACTATCTCACAAGGATCCTAACAACACTACATCACAATCCGGATTTTCACTGCCATCCCAGATGTAAGAACCAGCAGATAAAACAGCTAAGCTTTGCAGATGATCAATTGCTTTTATGCAAAGGTGATCTTAATCAGTACAATGCCTCTATAAATGTTTCTTGATGTTTTCTGAGGCGTCAGGCTTGGTGGCTAATGCGGATAAAAGTAGTGTCTTTTTTGGAGGTGTAAAGCAGATTATTCAGAAATTACAGTTTGTTAAAGAGGAATTACCTATCAGGTATTTAGGGGTTCCCCTAAGTACTAAAAGAATGTCCATAGTCCAGTGTAAACCACTCCTTGATAAAATGCTTGGAAAGGTTACAAGCTGGACCACAAGGTTCCTCTCATATGTTGGACGAGCACAATTAGTGAAGAGTGTTCTGTTTGCAATTCAAATCTTCTGGTCTCATATATTTGCTTTACCTAAGAGAATTAGCCAGGCCATTGAAGCTATTTGTAGAAAGTTCTTATGGAACGGAACTGTTGAATCATCTAAGAAGGCTGTAATAGCTTGGGAAAAGTTGTGTCAACCTAAATCTAATGGTGGGCTGAACTTCAATGATGTGTATACTTGGAACAAGGCAGCACTGGAAAAACTATTACGGAATCTATGTAAGAAAAAAGAAAAGTTGTGGGTTATTTAGGTACACAAATACTATGGGAAGGATGGCATTTGGGGAATACAAACTACACAAGCTTCATGGATTGTACAGAGTATTGAAGTCGTATAAGCACATTCAATCAGCTGGTTATAATGAGCATGATCTGACATGTATGGAGAAGTATTCTATCAAAGAAATGTATGCAAAAATGAGAGGGGAGATAGAGAAAGTTCAATGGAGAAAGCTGGTCTGGTTAAACTATGCTGCACCTAAATGGCTATTCATACTCTACATTGCAGTGAATCAAAGACTTACGACTAAGTCAAGGTTAGCAAAATGGGGAGTTGTGGAATCTGAGGAATGCTCGCTATGTCAGGAAGCTATAGAAGACATTGATCACTTATTTTTTTCCTGCAATTTCTCTAAGACAGTGTGGAGTAGTTTGTTACAATGGCAAGGTATCCAGCGTCAAGTTATGAACTGGAACGAGGAAGTAGAATGGGCAATGAAGTAGATGAAGGGAAAGAGTTATAGAGCTCAAATTCATCGTATGACTATGGCTGGATCTGTTTATTGCTTATGGATGGAATGAAATAACCGCATATCTAAGCAAAAACAAAGTACAACGGAGGCCTTGGTTCGACAAATTATACAGGATATACATGTACGAGGATCCCAACAACCCAAGTTAGCGGATAGAATGCAAAACTTGAATATGTACCCTTTAATTTGAAAAGATATTGTAGTTAGGGGGAATAGAATTATGGTGCCGAAGCAAATCTTGGTGCTCATTTGTCCAAGATTGCTTTTTGCTATGTATGGCTGCTTTGGTAAATAAAATTTTACTTACCAAAAGAAAAAAAAAATGAAATGAAACGGTACACATAAATCAATGTGGCACATGGCATGCACAGGTCGTTGGTTTAAATCAAGCTATCATTCATCATTTTTTTTAATAACAGAAAAGTCCCCGAGGACCAGCTGGCACACGATTTGAACTTCCGCGGATAATGGGCTATCCATAATAAAATTATGTGCATGCTTAGGTTGTTTATTTGAAGACACTAATAAGTAAAAAGAACTATCGATTTTCTAACAAGTATAAAAGCTGGCCATTTTCTAACCAATTTATCTTCTATGATCAAGTGGTCGCAATTCAATAGTGCCCAATCATTAATCAATATTGTCAAAGGGGGGATTTTGAGAAACCTTTTTCTCTCTAGATTGTTTGTTGCTATCCTCCTTCCCAAAAGTAACACTAGACAGTGCAGCAGCATTGACAGCAGGGTTCTTAGCAATCTCCACTAGTTGTTGTAGAGATTCAGGAGAACCTGGTCTGGCTGCGATCTGCATCATGATAAAATATAGGAAATGACTTACCGAGCTATATCAGAGTAGAAAAAAGACAGAAATGGTGTAGAAAAGATAAGACATAAAGAAGAGATAAAGGAAGTGTACCTTAGCAAGTGAATCAACAAGGTTTTGTAGCTCTGATATGACTCTAGAATCACTTACCACCAGCATTTGGATAAGAGATATTGCAAATTCAGTAGCTGACTCTGCATGTCAGACAAAAAAGAATCAGTGTTCTGTAAACTTGATTAAACATCAATTGAAAGAAGAGTTACATACTGTTTCTGCCAGCATCAAGTAACTTAGCCATGTGCACATTATACTCAGCAAGGTTTAGCAGTTCACTGCGTATCAAACCAACTGTAATGTCTTTGTTGAACTTCCGCTCCTCATCAGAGTAAATAACCTGCCAAAAGATAGTAATCAAATGTAGCGGTCAGAAAAGTCAGCTTCCAAACAATAACTTTTCTCTGCACATATTTAATAGAAGGGTCAGCAACCTGCATGAGTTAAACTAAGGATAACACCCTTGCCAACATTAACACTATGACACTTACAACTATGCGTCAGTCGCAAACAATTTGGTCGGCTATGTGAACTCTCACTTCTTCATTTAAGCTCATTTCATCATTATCATACAAAATAAAAGTATATTAATAACAAAAATAGTATAACACATCCAAAACATATCCTCGACTAGTGGTTATCACCTATATGGATCTTTTCCTTCCATTATGCCCTATCTTTAGCTAAGTCTGCAGCAATACCAAACACAGCACTATGAAATGACAAATTAAGGAAAATGATTCAGTGTTATTCTTTCTACTGGGGAACATGATATTGTAGTGTAGCACATTTTAAAGAGAAATTCACACATCTAATGTATTAAAGAACACACTTTTAAAAAGATGCATCCAAATTTGACATACTCTAAAAAACCTCATACTTTCTAGAAATCAAATTAACCTGCCTAGCCATATTTTCCCCCACTGTCCGTCATACTCTTAACTTCCAACAATTCTGTGGGGTAAGAACTAGAATATTTTGATGTGTCACCCAGACCTTCATATTTATTGTAGTGCAATTCCAAACATATAACAGAATTTAATAAATCAAAACGATCCAATTTCATGCCCACACCCATAGCAGCAGCTGGAAGTCACCAAATTAAAAAACGATTTAGAGTTGAAACCTCCTACTCTTGGTGTCAGAAAAAGAAACGTTATGCATCACTATCCAGAACTCATTCGTATATACTTTTCTTTTCCTGGTGAACCATTCCACTAAACATGGCTACAACTTCTAAAAGAAGATGATTGCTTCCATAAGAAGCAGAACAGTCATTCAAATTATTTTTCCAAATTATTCAGGAGTTGCTTGCAGAATAGACTTGTCAAAATAATAAAGAACATATTCTAAAACAACTTCATTTTTAAACTACCATTAGATTCCAACGACCAAAACTAGGTGACATTGTTATATCAAGTAAACACAGCAAGCAGATGAAGAAATTGAACAGTAAATAGAGTGCTGAAACCAAAACTAAGTGACATTGTTATATCAAGTAAACACAGCAAGCAGATGAAGAAATTGAACAGTAAATAAAGTGCTGAAGAAATACTAAATAGGATTATAGATAAGAGTGCAAACGTTCAAGATGCACACAAAGTGAGAAAACATGTTCGAACTCATTTATCAAACCAAACATACCAAGGAGACTATAATCAGTAAACAAATAAATAAGGAAAAACAATGAAGCTTGAGGTCAGTTCCGTACCCAACTAGTTAGCTCCTTAACAAAAAGCTTGCTAACATCACGGATTGAAGACAGAATTGCAAGATGAGCACCAACATGCGCACTATTTGTCACATTCTCATACAATCCCTTGAAAGCCTGCAGAAAAAGAACACTTATAACTTTAGAAATGAAATCATGTTGGATCTAGAGATTATTTACATACAATTCAGAAGAAGATTGACCTTCTGGGCCACTGCTAAGGCAGCCTCATCTCTACTAATACATTTGAGGATGATTGCCGGAACTTCAGCAATAAGTGCCTGCAGACAAACATATGAACATGTGGGATTTTTATTTTTCTGGAGAACGGTAACAATATTACATGAGTAGCCCAATGGCCTGTGCTAGGCAATCTTTACAGTCTATGAAAAAAATAATCATAAGTCATAGCTCACTCCTAGCTACAACTACAGTGATTCTTTTTATACAGAGATCTGTCTGGAGCCAATCCATAGGGGCTAGGACCAACTGCAGCCTCCGAAACTCGGGATGATGGGCCCGCATCTCTAACCTTCTCCACTTAGATATTAGTCTTAGTTCGCTTGGCACAGGGCGCGAACCAGATGAACATGTGGGAATTTATCCCACACAGTTCTGTAAAAGCAACTTTTTTTTTTTTTTGATAAGTAAATAACTTTATTAACATTAGGGGAAATCCCATATACAAATGCCAAAAGCTCTCAACAAAAGAGGTCCAATCCTCTCTATAAAATCAACTTAAATAACAAGTTTTTGCCGAGAATACTTATTATATACAGAACACAGGGAAAATAAGTGAAAAAATAACCCAATTTAACAGCATTCAAGGTTTCTTCACAAAACAATGCCCGGGGCGATACCTGAATTTCTGCCTCATCAGCTTCTTCACTCACCAGGCTCTCCAGCTGTACAAGTACCAAACAAGATAATATTAGCTACAGTACATTAGCATGAAACAAAAAACGAGAAGATATCTGCAGGAAACAATCAGATGGAATTATACCAACAGAATGAACCTAAAGTACCAAATGATAAGAGAGTAAATAAGAAGACAACTATAAACCATGACAAACAGAACTGTGATACAAAAGTAGACAGTTTGATAAAATTTTCCACTCTCTTCAGGCTTACACCATTTTATAAATTTTGGTATACTCCAGCACCCTTTTAGTACTGGGTTCATAGTAATAAAATAACTATGCCTATCATAAAACATATTTCTGAACTTTGATGTTATGTTGGCTCTCACTGCCTCTCCTCTTCAATTCCCAAAAAAGGAGAAACGAGCAGCTTAACAGAATTTTTTGCAGCATATATGCAATATTAGTTATCAGCTTTTAGAATTAACAACAATCTTAAAACGCAACTTGCCAAAAGTCAAAGGAGCCATTTCCCCTTTTGGCACAGGCCACAAATCACTACATAGATTCATGCAAACCCTAGTTCCTAAATCCAGATGGAGACATCATAAAGCAAAGATACGCATACTTATTTTCTTTCATATGCATCAATTATCATGGACTCGATAATTTAGCAAGGTGCTTGGACAGAAAATGCTTGCATGTGAACATTGATAATTTCAAACTATGTTGGCTGGCACTGAATGTCAGATACAGGTATTTTTTTTTTTTTGATAACCAAATGTCAGATACAGGTATATAAGTCCAAACATTAGCAGGTACCCAATTGAGGAGTTCAGACATCCATTGTAGCCATGTGAGATGTGGGTTCTTCATGGAAAAATCAAGATAGAGTAAACACCAATACACAAGTTTACAAGGATCAATACAAAAATACATAAATAGCATTATGCAACACCAAGCTATCAGCATAAACCCAAAGACAACATATCCTGACAATAGTTTTCAAGAACTTGTAGAGAAACAAACACACGTCAGCTATCAACACAGCGTGTTTGATTTCTAGAAACATGGAAACAGATTAAGAACATAAAGATGGGTCTCAAACCTTTTCAGAGATAATCTGGTACTTATCCAATGCATCACCAGTAGTCAGCAACGGCTCGGAGGTACTATTTCCAACATGTTCAGAGGGAGCAGTTGCATTTGATGGCTGTAAGGAAGCTGCTGACTCCTGTAAGAAATGATTAAAAAGGCTGATCACAGAGGTGGTTTAATTTCCAAAATGCCTACACAACTAATACCTCTAACCCCCGTTCTAGTGGGCTTGGCCAAATCCTCAATACCCATTCCTCTCAATTTGACAGCTTTTCATTCCAATACATTGGAAAAGAAAATGAGCCTACGGCATACTAAGTGAAGAAACCTTAACCAACCTTTGCAAGACTTGATGGTTCCACTGGATGCACTTCAGGAGCTGAGACCGATGTGAACGGTTCAACAACAGTCTCAGTTTCAAAACTGCTAGAAGTGACACTATCACCCATCGCAAGATGGGGAGAGGAAGCACTGAGATATAACAGAGAGGAGGTTGTTCCATGTCAGATGTGGAAGAGTATCTAAGAGACAAGTAAATGAAGATGCTATCAACAAGAAAAGGGAAAATACCTATTAAGTTGAGACGAAGTATCTATCTCTTCTGATATTTCCAATGGCTGAGGAACAGCACTTATTCCTGCATTTACAATGCCAGACGAGTAAATGTTGGGGTTCATTTGTCCAGTTCCTGACATATACGACCTGGAGACACCACCACTGCCGGAGGAAGTTGAAGGACCAGCAGGCACAGCATTTGAGCTTTGGCTTGATTGATTTTGCCAAGGTAACCGGACAAAATCCTGTGAGACAAGTCAGAGGTAATTCTATGAGTCCATGTTAATCAGCCAACTCTCTTACAGAGGAAGCAACAGAAAAACAAGTACCTCATAGACACGTTGCTGAGAGTGGGATAAGCGACCAGGCTTAGGGCGAAGAGCTTCTGGTAACCCACCCATATGTCCTTGTGTATAAAGGCTTGCATCAAAGAATGTGGAACCGACACCCTCTCTGTGCTTCCTCCGTATGGCAAGCTGTTGAGCTATTTCTCCATCAATAGTCTGTATAGCCTGCATTGCCAGACAGAAACAAGACATCGAAAATGGTTCAGCAAGGAACAGTGAACTTAGACCCAGCAAAAGCACAATTAGATTTTCAAACTCAAGGGAGGTACGAGATTGTAAATACATGGGTAATACAGATTATACTGGCTACAGTTTTTCAAAGAATGTATCGTTACTTGCATGAGTTCATAACCAAACACCAAACACCTTTTTAAGCACTTCGAAAAATAAAGTAGACCAAGACAATAGCAAGTTGCATGAAATCTCCATGACACAAAATAGTCTACTTCCAATCAAAAGAACGAAAAAGTGATGTTGCAGTGAACTGTTACCCATGGGAGACATGCTATATGTGTGAAAGAAAGCAGAAATGCAACAAAACAAACCCCAACATCTTAAATCATTAACCATACTAAATCAGAAGCATCAGGAAGAGTACAATTATATCACGAGACCGACTGCTTGAAACCACATAAAAATCAAGTTGAATAATAAACCAGAGATCAACCAGTTAAATATTTCAGTAGACACATGTGAGAAAATATAATTTCTCTCACACATATGCAAAGCTAGTAACTTCAAATGTACTAGCATTAAATAGATTAAAGTTCAGAGATCACTGTAGAGCATCTAAATCTTCTCTCCACATTATTTTTGAATTAGCAGATTCTCATCTTCAGCAAATAGTCTCGAGCCGGGGGTCTATTGGAAACAGCCTTTCTACTTCTTTAGAGGTAGAGGTATGGACTGCGTACATCTTACCCTCCCCAGACCTCACTATGTGGGAATACACTGGGTTTGTTGTTGTTGTTGTTATCTTCAGCAAATAACAGAATCCTTTGAAGCATCCACACAACTTCGCCTTTGTGAGCATGCTCACAGCTAAGTTGCTCAGACTCGGGTGTGGGTATCCGATTAGAATTCGAATATATGATCCAGGTGGGGATATGGGTGCGGGGGCTCGAATAAAAATAATTCAAATATTTAAAAAAAAAGAGTTATAAAACCTTAACAATGAGATATCACGTGGAAAACTTGAGGAGAAAATATTGATCAAGAAGAGAATCTTGGAAGGTACAATAACAACAACAACAAACCCAGTGTATTCCCCCAAAGTGGAGTCTGGGGAGGGTAAGATGTACGCAGTCCATACCGCTACCTCCAAAGAAGTAGAGAGGTTGTTTCCGATAGACCCCCGGCTCAAGATAAAGAATAGTACACAAGGTCATAAAGACACATGAAGCAGGATGGATGACATACCAGAAATACGAATAAGAAATAATAGAAATAGAAATCAGAGCAATACGAATTACGAGAAATAAGGGCAACACGAAATAAGAAAATAGGAACTAAAAAATAAAACATAGGACACCCATCTAGTAGTAACATACACTCCCATACCAAAGAAACCTATGGACACAGTCCTAGGCTTACTAACCCGGCTACACAAGATCTCTCCTGACTGCTTGCTACAAGCCTTCTACCCTTTATCCGCGACCTCCACACCTTCCTATCTAGGGTCATGTCCTCCATAAGCTGGAGATGTTCCAAGTCATGCCTAATCACCTCTCTCCAGTATTTCTTCGATCAACCTCTACTCCTCCTGAAGCCATCCAAAGCTAGCCTCTCACACCTACGAACTGGGGCATCCGCGCCCCTCCTCATCACATGCCCATACCATCTCAGCCTTCCTTCCCGCATCTTGTCTTCCACCGAAGCCACTCCCACCTTCTCCCGGATAATCTCATTCCTAACTTTGTCCCCTCTAGTAAGTCCACACATCCAACGCAACATTCTCATTTCCGCCACCTTTCATCTTTGGATGTGGGAGTGCTTGACTGGCCAACACTCCACTCCATACAACATGGCCAGACGGACTGTCATTTGATAGAATTAGCCTTTTAAGCTTAAGGGACACCTTATCACACAACACTCCCGAGGCGAGCCTCCACTTCATCCAACCTACCCCAATACGCTTAGAGACATCCTCATCAATCTCACTATTTCCCTGAATCATAGACCCAAGATACTTAAGACTATCCTTCTTACAAACATCCTGGGAGTCCAACCTCACCACCACTTCGTCCTCCTACCTCAAGTCACTAAACTTGCATTCCAAATACTCCGTCTTGGACCTACTCAACCTGAACCCCTTAGACTCAAGGGTTTGCCTTCAAACCTCCAATTTATCATTCACACACACCCGTGTCTCATCAATCAGCACTACATCATCCGCAAATAACATACACCAAGGCACCTCACCTTGAATACCCCGCGTCAACACGTCCATCACCAACGCAAATAGGAACGGGCGAAATTTCTATATTTAAGGTATTCCATTTTCAAGTTCACCATAGCTTTAGTTTTGATTACAAAATCATTGAATTTGTCCGGAATTTCTCCGTCAATTTGGGTCAAAGCACCCAAAGTTGGTTGACCAAATCAGCTACGGATCCCACACACCCACACCCATGTTGTGTCGACAAGTGTGCGGCACCTCAAGTGCTGAGTCCGGGCAACTTAGGCTCACAGGCGAAAAGGGGTTGTTGCAGGTTGACAGCCGGAGTAAAACTAATCAATTTAAAACAACTGGGGAAAAAAAACTTACTCAAGAGGCACAAACCATCCGACATGCACTAGCCAAAGAAAGGAATGATAACATAGGAATTATGTACTATGGAGGTAATTAGACATCTGGAAAATCAATTATTATCCGATATTGTAAAAGGTAAATGTGTCCCAAGTTTCATGAGATTCAAGTGTTTGAACAACTAAAGCATGAGCTATATAGAAGAAACGGCTCAAATTGAAGAAATAAATAAAGACAAGCAAAATTGAAGAGGATAAATATAAACATGACTACAAGCATGAACAAAAGATAAACAATGTCAATCACCGCAAAAACAATTTTAGATTTCTGATTTAATGCAAAAAATTACAATTTTAAGATTCTACCTCAGGTACAATGATTAGTCCAATATCCCAATTTGGGCTGGCATTATTATCGTTTTTTGAGCAATCAACAGCCTTTTTACTACAGTTTCTCCAAATATTTAATATATTATTTTAACTATAGAAAAATTTAATTTAAAATAAATTTTAAGTTATTCAATATCTATTTTTTTAAAATGGAATGATACTTCATAAATGGTATTAACAGCATTAAGACAGTGGGGTAAAATATACAGAGTGTGCAAAACCCCAATCGTATCTAACATGGAATCTACATTTACAAGGGCCAAAAAGCTAGCAAAAAGATACATTTGTGTTTAAGGCTCTATATTAAAATTATCTAAATTAAATATCAAAAGATTAACAAATTGATGTTTGAATTCACACTGAAAATTGGATGTGCCAACCCTCGTACTCTGAACACTGTCATTCTTTTAGAAACATACCTTCTCTGTTGCTGCTTGTTCAATCATGGCACAGCCAAGATCGAGGTTATCATTAGTAACAAGCTGAACAGCTTGTTCAAGGAGATCACTTGCAATACCCAATCCCTGAAGTAAATTACGAAGCTGGGTTGATATCGAACCACGTAAAGGTTCCTGAAAACAAAAAATAACAATTGTACTCAAAAATGAAGGAAGAAAAGTTAGGAAATCCTGCACATCAAGATATAACCAGAAAGATCTGATGCCTAAATCAGACACTGAGAACGGTAAAAATGTATTCCTCTACCTTGCATGTCACGTGAGCGAGACTTCCAGAAAGACTGGCAACCATCAAATGTGCAGCATTACGTATACGGGTCTCATCCGATTCCATGGCATAGTCCTGTCATATGTGTCCTTAATTAGGGTGGGGAAACAACTGACCTTTCTGTTTTTTCCTTTCGAAGGGGGTGTTCAACTTTATGTAAGGGATATCTAAGAAGAAAAACCTTCAAAACAAGTTCCTTTGTAGTCTGAGTTGCTATAGAAACACTGCGCTGCACAATGCTGGACACTATCTCTTTGATAGCTCTATCCATAGCAATGGGAAGTACACTGCAGAAAGGAATCAAACATGATAGAGGATTACATACAATACAACTGGAAGGTAATGAACCAACCCCCCATGGAGGGTAACAACTGCTATTACAGCTTCAAACCTCTGAAAATGTAACTGCAGGCCCAGAGCATGAAGCTTCGGATTGACAACAACTTGCTGTTCTATATTAGATGCAGTTGCGGGAAGCTATACGGGAACAATTATAAGTTAGAAGAAGTTATCCAAGGACCATTACCAAAAAAATGTCAAATAAATAACACTACCATTGCAAACAAACCTGACTAACAGAAAATGGTGATTGCCCTTGCAAAAGGCCTTGAGCAGAAGGAAGCTGATCAGACAGCCCAAGAGCTGCAAGCTTCTCATCCTCCGTCATTGGAGCAGATGGAAGATGAAGCGGAGCAGCATACTGAATCCACCACATAATCAGTTCATGGAACTTAATTATCATAAAAGCCATTCTGACACGACAAACTAAAAAAAGCCCAAACCTGAGATAAAATTCGTGAAGGGCCACTAGGATGAGGACTGGCAACCTCGAGTGGTAGTTCAACCTGGTTTAGTGAAGATATAATGCCAGATTTGGCATCAGTTACTATCTGTGGTTGGGAAGATCCACCAGTATCCTTGTTGGAGAAGTCAGGATTTCCTTCCACTTCTCTCACCCTGTCTTTAAGAAGACAAGTTGGAGCTACCTCTTTTAGATCCACACCAAGATTTTTGAAGAGGACCTGTAAAGCGAACAAATAGGTATTACTTTTCAAGTGCGGGACAGAAAGGTTCACAAACCACAAGTAAAACACAAACCTCAATGTCAAACTTGAGATTCATTTTTAGATTTGGCATTGCATAAATTTCAGCAAGTAATCCAAGAATACCCATGGTCCATGGGTTAGGTGGTTGGTATGCTAGACTGCTTTGGCATGGTTCCAAAACCTGCAGCTCACAACACAAATTCAATGTCATTAAAAATCCAAAAAAAAAAAGCGCATTAAAAGAGGGAGGGAGAGAGGGGGAGAGGGGAGGGGGGGTGCAAAAGGTGAAGTCAAGTAAGACCAACCTTTGACGTGAAAGGAATTACTGCAATCATCAAACCTTTTTCATATGCCTGCACAACAGAGAGAGAGAGTGAATAAATAATCATGAGATTAAGATACACCAGTTCCACAACCTGAACAACTGGAAGAGAACGATATTCATTAACAAGAAAAAAACCTCTATAATCAAAGACTTCGGATCAATCTCCCGCGCCCTCAAGACTTGATTCCTCCCAATTGTGATTTTGCCTAGCCAGCTTCCGAGGTTTTTCAACAAAGAACGCTCTTCTGAACTTGACTTTATCAACTCTGACCCTAAAAGAACCTGGGGAAAAAAAACAAAACCAGAAGCAAATGAATATCACTTTCAGGCTTCAGAAGCACCAACTCAATCAACGAGCTGTAGCTGTAAGACCTTGCAATTCTCGTAGGTTGCTTGGACAATCTCCTTGTACAGAGCTTTTGAATTTGCTTTATCTAGGAACTTCAGGTACAAGTCATGAAAATTTGGCTCAATGCTTGCTCTGTCAATGAATCAGCAATGGCATAAAGGAGAAATCAAAACTGGGGAAAGGGAAAGAATATGCAAATTCAAAATTACAAGATAAAACCGACCCCCATTAATGATCTTTCTTCATCGAAAAATAGATTTATTATACACAGAAAAAATAGTGTGAACTTACCTTTTCATCACCATATACTGAGCAAACCACGGAAAATACTGCTCTTTCAGAATTTCAGTAAACTCTTTTGCTTTAGCTTCAATATTTGCCGCAGATAAGTTATTGATAATAAATGAAATCTTATCCTGTATTTCTGATGCAGGAGCCTGTGAAAATAATGGGACTTCACTTAGAAATTGACAGAAGATATACCAGGACCTAGCTTAGTCCCTTCAGCTTAACCATGTCATCTGTAATCTAAAAGACTCGCCGATACATCTAGCTACAACTAAGAACTTCATGATGTGTTGCAAAGGTAAAAGGGACGACCCGGTTCATACCTACTCCGTAGGTGTCGAGGAGGGGGGGGACCGGTCCTGGCCTCACCTACGCGTCCTCACCCCAGCTTCGCTGGAGGGACGTTTCGAACCCCCGACCTAGGCACACCACGGCAAGCAAGCTTACCGCTGAGCCAAGGCCATCCCTCATGTGTTGCAAAGGTAACACTAAATAATTCCGTAGAAAAGACACCAGGATGTCGTGTGTGTCTTGAGCAAAATAGATCAAAAAGACCATAGTCTAGAACCAATTAATAGGGATATGCTCACAGTAGAGCAGCATATATTTAAATTCAATAACATGGACATTAACCCATTAAAACAAGTTGGTGCAGGAAACTAACACTAGAAAACATGCAGCCTCACCAAACGGATAGTAAACAAGAGTACCTCTATGGGTGTTTCTCTTCTCTCTGCAGCAGCAACAAGTGTTTCAATATTCAATGCAGAACCAAACCCTACAAGAAATCAGTGTCACATCCATCAGCGCTTCTGTCTACAACAGCAGCAGGGAAGAAAAGGTTAAAAAATGTGTCTATGATGAGCAAAATATTACTTGCTGAGGTAATGGCTCTAGATGGGCGGAGAAAACCAGGAGAAGATGCGAGCACTGCAGAAGTACTGCTTGGACCTTGTGGCTACAATTCAACAAGAAAAGAATCACACTTCAAAACCTGCAACAGACTAATCATAATATGGCCAAAAACGTCACACAAGCTCATTGTATACCTTCTGAATGCCAGCATTATCACTTGAAGGAACTGCCGCAGGTTGCACCACAGGTGATAAAGCTGGCTTCAAGTAGCTAGAGAGAGCCGAAGGAGGTTTCCTCTCCTCTAAGGAACTTTGCTGTCTCTGAGGAAGCTGGCTTGAAGAGGGTCCTTGCATACTTTGCTGCAAGCCACCCTGTCCAACCACAGGAACTGTTGGACCCTGAAAGGGAAGAAAAAGATTAAGGGCCCCCAATTATTTGATTAGCACAGGATGATCACAAATTACTCTCTGAAAAAACTCCTACAAACCAGAGCAATAAAACTTATCGACATGGCAAAATGTTTCTTTCAATCTTGTTAAAATGAAGAATAATATAATCAGACCAGAATAACAACTTACCTCGGTATTCATTGGGGGAGATGGGATAGAACCATGGAATTGATCAGCAGCAGGACTGTGGCCTACCTCTGATTCAGAATGTGCCAGTGATATCCTAGCAAGTCCCCGTTCAATGAATGCAACAAGATCTGAATGAGTTGCTCGGAGATGAGATATTTGCAAGATATGGTTGCAGTATTGTGGCCATTCGGTCAGACGATCAACGAACTGTTCAAGTGCCATAATCCCAAAAACAAACATCTGCATGCAGAGACACTATCATGACAACAACAACAACAGCATACCCAGTGTATTCCCTCAAAATGGGGTCTGGGGAGGGTAAAGTGTACGCAATCCATTCCACTACCTCAGATGAAGTAGAGAGGCTAGAGGTTGTTTCCAATAGACCCCGGCTCACGACAAATAACAGTATAACAAGCAGAAAACATAAAAACAAACAACAAAACGGGGTACCACACCACTTGATACTAAAAAAACAAGACACCCCCAGAGTAATACTATGAACTATCTATCCGAAATCCCAAGCATCACCAAAACACCACAAATAAGAAACTACAAGACACATGCATAAGAGTATGACTTCAGGTATATCGACAAACAAAGCACTCCTCAAAGAAGCTATCATAATATGAACCAGAAATAACATTTAAAATAAGCGTAATCACTGAAAATAAACCTTTGAATCAGCAGGCTTGCGCAATGCATCCAAGACAGCTCGCAAGGCAATACCAAGTGCAAGATGATTTACCAGCTGATTCTTAATAAGTGACCCTGCATAAGCAAATTCATACCACAGCAAGAATTATAACTCAACTAGGAAACAAAATTAGAAAAAGGGAAAGTAATTTAAACAAGTTTAAAATATAAACTTCCAAAATTTTAAAGTCAATTGATGTTTGGAAATTATATATTTCTCACGCAATTAAAAGATTAAGCAAAGTAAGCCTTAGAGTAGGAAAGTTTAGAAAGACATATTTAACTAATGTTCGTTGAAATTAAAAGTGGGAAGTTCGGGAAAAATTTGGGATATCAAACATTATGGAGAGGCCATGAGATGAAGGTAACTAATTAATGGAGTTGAGGCAGGCTTATTAATATTACAGATGAAATAGTGAAACAGAATCATCAGCAATCTTATTTTTTTCGTGAACTAGGTGTACGCGCCAGCTTGCGCTCACCTCGACTAATTTCACAGGTTACTTGTCGCCTCCCGCAGTTTGAACCTGAGACCAACTTCATTGACCACTACGCCATACTCTTGAGTGCTACCAGCAATAGTTACTACTAATATTTACTTCATTAGTTCACAAGTCCAAAAATAAATTGAAGAAGTTGTGTGTCGGGGCCACCTCGTAATACTAATTCCTTGACCACCACTTGTGGGACTACACTGGGTATGGTGTTGGTGTTGTCGGACCTTGTAACACTAATTCCATCCATTCATCAACCTTGTAATAAATTTTTAAAGTTGTTTTAATTGGTTTTATTGGGGCCACTATCTGCAAATTGCAATCTCAATTTTTTCAATGGCATGCAAAAGAGAACAAAATCATGCAGTTCTTTTTATAGAAATTACAATGGACCCTTGCCTTGAGCGCCAATAAATCATCTATTTTTGCTCAATCACAAAGTTACAGTAGAAAGATAAAAGATTCAACAATATTGCTCTTTTCAACAGCGTTCAAAGAAGAAAAATATGATATAGTTCATTTATATATAATCTAGAATGTTAATCTGTGAGTCAGAAGAGAAACTACATTACCAAGCCTAAGTCAAAGCTACTCTTTTGTAAAGTAAAAACGAGTATTGCCACCATATTCAGATGCTCCCAATGGCTGATTTGGGATACTATCATCTCTTTGTTTCATTATGTGATTTCTAGACGACTGAAGACTTAAAAGTGTAATGTCTAATAAGGTCGGCAAAGAAGAGCAGCAACAGACTGCGCGTAATCTTGACCAGAGCTCTTATTCTTTTGTGTATAATAATCTATAGAGAACCATGTCAAACCCGACTGCATTCTGATGAACAAGCCAACAGGAACTAACATGTGTGTATCTTCTCAGATAAACAATCCCCAGACTTTTGGGCTTTGACTATGATGATCAAGGTAGTTAATATGAAGAAATTAACCGTGATATGAAGAAATTAACCGTGGATATTGAATTCCAACAGTCCAAAGAATCCGATTCTTTTTTAATCCTCCTCTTGCATATGCTATTAAAACAACCTCTTATTGCTATTAGCTGCAAGCCTGCAACAGAGCCCATTGGGCTACAAATGCCTAACACCTTCATATGTCAATACTAGAAAAGTGAAGGATAAGAATACAGAATGCGAACCAGAAAATAAAGATAACCCCTCCTCAAAGGAAATAAGGTCACACTAACATCTTTAAGAAGTTACAAGGGGAATGTAACTTTTCATATTTAATTAAACAAACAAAACAACTTTATTTTTTTAAAATAAAAAGTGCATGGTGTATATGCAACAAGCACACTTGAAGACTCAAGAAAAACACCTCAAAGTCTAGCAAAATTTAATACAGTCTAACAGAAAATCTGAAGGACTCACCAAATAGAACAGCCGCAATTTTGAGCTGCCTTTCTGGGTACTTGGAGAGGAACTTGTATTCTTCAAACAGATTACCGATCATGCATTCAAAAACCGCTTGCTCTCTGTAAATTTCAACTATCACTTCATAACTCTTAAAATGGTGAAGTTAATGAATCATGACTGTAGACTAGAACAACTCAGCGGACTACTTAAGCCATTTCATCAGTATCCAACGCCAACTTGAAAAAACTAAATTGATATAACCAAATCTTGCTTATTTTCAGCAAAATATCTATATTAAGATAAGAATTTGCATTCAGGGTGGGAATTCTCAAGATCTTTGAGCATACCAAACCAAGCTTATACAGAAAAATGTGGGAAATATACGAATTCTCACTTCACCCAACAATGATCCCATGCAATGACATTTCATAGCACATTAAGCATGAAGAGTATTAAGAAACACCCACATGGCTTTTTAGAGCATAAAGAGCACAATGCCAATGGAAAAGTAACTGCAACTCTCTCGGCACTAAAGAAGCAAAGAATGTTAGCAAATGCATGACCCACTTTCCTTGTGCAGGCCATTTGAAAATAATATAAGTGGATTCTTGTAAAATTGACCTCTTTTCAGTTGATTCTTTGAAACGAGCAAGCATTTGAACTGTTGCATCATTAGACAGCTGACCAGAGAACATTTGATGAAAGTATATGTTTGCTTCTGCTTCAATATCATCAGAGGCGCCGTCAGAAGGGGATGATGAATCAGCACCGCCAACACTCTTACGCCTTGAATTAGCATCCATGTATGTCATGTGCAATTTGTCCAGCTCCTCGGATAAGTGGCGCGAAGAAACTAAGCCAGAATGAGACTTAAGGACCTGCACAGCAAAGATCCAAAGATGAGGAAAAATGAAATTTAAAGTGCATGCTGTCTAAAAACAATAAATCTCAAAAGTGAACCTTTAAAAAGGTAGAAGAAGTTTCTGAAAAAATAGTCCAAAGAGCATTGGGAGGATCAAAACGGTTGGAAGTAACATCATGAACAGTGAGAAGTATCTCCCTCAAGAACTTTAAGCATTCCTGCAAATGCATATAGAGTTCAGCACAATTCTTAACACGGAACATGGCAGAGTAAAATTTTCTCCAACATTGTAAACAGTGACAGTGCAGACTAAATGCTAAGAGTAGCAGCAACGTAGAACCTTTCAAATTTATAATTTGTGGATTAAACAAACCTCAAAGAAGATATCTTTATATGTGCTTAAGCTATTGCTCAACCATTTCTCTAAATCCATGAGTTCTTTGCGGGAAGCAAGGGCAGCGAGTCTGATGCCAAAAGCATAAGGAATCCTATCCAGTACTGATGATAGAATCTGCAACACGCAAAAAATCATGAGTTTACATACTGAAAGGATGACCAAGGGTAGGATACACAAAACAGGGAAAGTTGGACGAGATCACTATATATTTCAAACGACTAGGTACAATACAAGAAAGTTATCGAATAAGCAAAGAGAACAAAAGGTCTTAATGCCATCCATTTCTCAAACAAATAATATATAATAACAGAACTTCAAGAATCAACCATGAAACAAAAACATACTTCTATTTCTTTGAACAACAAACTTACAAATATCATTCAGCCATTATGCCTGGCACACTAGAACTTATTTTTGGGGTTAAGGGCCTGGCATACTAGAATCATTCAGAATATGTAAACTGCAACAAGGGCTTTTGAAAGCAGAAAGAGAAAAAAAAGCGATACGGTCCAGGGTAAAGTGAAAAGCGAAAAAAAAAACCACGCTTCATAGAAATTGTTAGAGTGGGTAAAAAGTCCCACATTCTTTACAGAAATGAAGCCACAATTTCCTGAAAATAAGATACCACTCAAATATAGGAATTCAGTACATCTAAATTGTAATAATCAAAGTGAATTACCAATTTAAAATCCAATATACAGTAATGACGATATTAACCCAGCCCCTTAAAGTAAGCACTAATATAACTTCAACAAGACCATCAAATGAAATCTTTAATAACAAAACATTTTTTCCATTTCAACTAGTCCACCAGAAAAAGAACCATCTGCGACACTCGAAGTCATAGTTGATCATTTTAGTGAGTGTACTAACAAAGAGCAAGAGAAGAAAAAATGAAGAGCCCGGAATAGCAGAATAATAGGACTTGAATTAAATATAAAAAAAAGTCATTTCTGTGAAAAAAAAGCAGAGTATATCAAAAGCAAAAAAGAAAAACTGGTGGTTCTAGAATAGGCATTATAGAATCAGGAAGACAGAAGATACGGACAACAAAGAGAATGTTGCAGCATATGTGGAGACAAAATTTAATATTCAAATAGCAAAATGTCATTTTTCCCTTCTTTTCCTCGTTTATATTTCCATCTTCTAAATTGATAATCAAAGAAACCGACCGCTTCATAGTGGTACCACTTAGTTCCTCATTTCTGTGAAGTGCATCACTGCATTCACTAAGAGATGACAACTCACTTCGCATTGCTTCGGCTCTTACTGACAGCATAAAATAACTATACAATGGACATTCTTTACAATATTACTATTAGCATGCTATATCAATGATGCATGTAACAGCCGAAAATTAACACATCAGAAGTCTTCCTATCCACAACTATGACTGGTTATAAACTCAAGTGATTCAGAACTGAATACACTAACGGATCATTTCAAATAACATACTAATGATATCAATTTTATGCATCACTGTCAAATACTTAAATTTGGGAAGTAATCCAACCTTAAGCTCTTGACAGGCATCCAAGACTTTGTGCATGTTGTCCAGATCGACGTGCAATGCTTCTACAAGACCCCAACACAGGATGCTAGTATTAACATGCCACAAATGAAGAATCATACCACTAGCAGCAGCATTATTTAGCATAACAGGAAAAGCAGCAGCAGCAACTTCACGCTGGAGTAGATAATATGCAGTCTGCAAATTATTCAAAAGCATTTTGATTAATAAAGAAGTTAAGATGAAAAAATAAGAAAGAGGAAAGACTCATAATGAGTGTCAACGCCCAGTACATTAATATGGGCCATCCCAAGAAGCAAGACTTCTGGACAGTGCTTCAGAGGGTGCTCCAGAATGGATCGCACAGAGCTTGCATAACCTCTCTCAGCCAGCTGGCAAAGAACTTCGAGAAGGTCAAGACACAACCATGCGTGATTTGCATGTCCAATTTGAATTTTATGGTCATTCACTGCATCAACATACTCCTGTTCCAACACAGTGTCTTCTCAGACCAATCATAAAAGATATACGGTTGTAGATAAGCTAAATGTAAAAGCATAATACCAGCTGCCTCCCAGAATGCGCAAAGGTAAATATTTCAGGAGGCATCGACACCGCATAGTTGAGAAAGGAAAGCTGACCCTCAGCATTCTTCCATATAGAACCACAAATAGCTCCAAGAGGAAAAGGGTCCTACAGTTCCGGCATGATACACAATAAAAATATGTCAACGAGTAAATTTTATCTTTTTGTTGATGATGATACCAGTGTAAGTGATCCATTGAAAGAGCATACTCCAACAAGAACGAGATGCGAAGAAATAAAAGAATGAAATAACAGAAACACAACCGTAAACAAATTATCCTACATAGAAACGGGGAAATGGATAAGTAACTGAATTAATTAGCATATTCCATTATACCAAACAAGTGCAATTCCCCTGCTTTAGAAAAGTTCTCTCCAAATTTTTCCTAGAAATATTACCTCCATTTTACTTCCTTCTTTCATGTTTCTTTTTTTTTTTTGAGCTTGGTAACTTTCCTTCTTTCATGTTTCTTTTTTTGTCAAGACACCAAAAAAATGTGAAAATCAAGCAGCCTCATAGATTGCGTGCATTGTATAGAGGGAAGAGGGGAGGTACCTGACAGGCATGTTTATAAATGGACATCAAAAGGGAAAAGGCAGTTCTTTCGGGAATATAGAAACCCTCATGATCTAGGCTTTCCATAACAGTTACCCAGTTAAGTCCAGGAGCCTGCATACAAAGAGGTGGAAAGCGTAAATGTTCTCCTTCTCATCAAAAGATAACTGCAATCAGAAAATACGAACTGGTAGTATTTAAGGTGATGGAACTCACAAGTTGCTTTATTGCATCAATAAGGACGTCGGCATTCCAGGAACTCAATGGTGATGGATCAGTTGCAGCGCTGCTACCAAGAGCAGCACGGAACGTTGAGAACACATTGAGGTTATCCTCGATGCCTAAGCAGGTACATACAACCATACCAAGTATCCTAGCAACAGTCACTTCAGTAAGCGGCAAAAATAAGGACAACATTTCTTTGCATTGCAAGACAGTAGCAGTACATCCATAACCCAATTCCTTCATTATGTCAGCTATGCTCATTTCTTTCTCCATTTCTGCCACAAGAGCATCAAAGTCATCCTCACCATCATCATTTAAGAAATCTAAGTTCCTGCCACAAAAAAGACAAGGTGACGGCGCCATGCTTATGTTAATGCACAAGTTTCTAGACGAAAGAGATAAAAGAACCACAACTAAATTCAAAAAGTAATACCTCAAAAAATTAGCTTCACAGAGTTCGTCAGACAGCAATGGAGTTAAAATGAACTGGGCTTCTTTTGACTGGACGAGTGATAGCACATGCATAAACAAGTCTACATGCTTTGAGAGGCCTTCAGATTTATCCAGAAACAGAAGAACATTCTGAATTTGCTTGACATCGTCTAAAGAAGAGTTGGTGGAACATAACTCCGCAATCTGACCCATGCAATAGTTGGTTCCTGCAAAATACAACCAACAAGAACACATCTGGATAAGGGAGATATGGCAACTTAGCACACATTCTTTTACCTCCTTTCTTCCATCACATGAAAGATTAAATCAGGACCCAAGTAATATTAATGGCATTTGTAGGAGGAAGATGGGCTTTACCACATTTCTTGACATCAACATTTTCCGAGTCTGACAATGCAAGGCCAACTCCAATTTTTTCAGATATTGCCAACTGGAATGCATTTGAAAGATTCACTAGAAACTCCTCACTGATTGCAGTATCCTTAAGGGATTCAGATAAAACAGTGCTGAAATTTGGCTTGTCCAGGATGCATCTAAAAATGGAAGCAAATACAGGATCCAGTTGTGCGTTCTTTGAATCTTTCCAATAAACATTCAGATGATCAATGCAGGTCCGAAGCAGCAATATGCTCCCTTCAACTCCATATGCCAGATACTGCAAGAAGAAAATGTCAAAGGAAACACATGAGAGAATAAAGGTGCTAATTTAATATTTTTCCCTGGGAATGACAAATGTTTGATAACCATCTTGTTGCCACATATCGAAAACTGTCTGATTGCAACAATACTACCTATTCTCTTTTTTACAAGGCAATAACAACTGCCTCTATCCTAAAGATTAGTTTTTTTATTCAGCTCAAATCTAGCTGAGGGTTGCAATTGCCACGAATAATCTCAAGTTTTAGCAGGGAGCATTAAAAGCATGCAGCATCGCCTTAACAATGGGCAGAACCCAAAAGACAAAAAAAATTAACACAAACTCAAAAGACACGAGTATATTATAAAAAACAAGAGCGAGGGAAAGTTGTCCCACTACCAACAGGAAACTTCTACTACAAATACCAAGATGAAACAAGCCTGGGGAGAGACAGACAGAATACTTGAGAGTAATTGCAACTCCAATTTGTTGTTATTAAAAAGACATGCATATAGAAAGCAAGCCGACATATACTACAGAACCATGACCTCAAATATGATGTATCATGGATAAGATCCTTGAGGAATAAGGAAGAAATCACACAAATCAGAACAAGCTCAGAGAGTCTAAAGTTACAGCCACGTCTAGACTTACAGAGCAAGGTTTAATAACTAGGTACCCTAGCAAATTGTAGCAGTCCTACGCTGACGTTGAGCATAAAAAAGAGGAATTCTAAATCCTAAAAAAAAACACCTCATGGTTTCATCCCACATGTGAAGAATAATTTTGAGGATGTAGTTCTTTATAAAAATAATTTTGAGGACATAGTTATAGCTTTCTGAATTCTTATCAAAATTAAGACCTTTGTGGATTTAAAAGTTCACTTCCAAACCCTAAATTGGTGTGGGGACTGGGGATTGGGGCCTGGGATACCAGGTTCACATATGCTCAATACCTCCTTTGCTTACTAGATATTGTGTCATGGTGTGAATGATTGACGGTAGTGTGAGACTATCATCTGCTCAATAATCTCCTCTTCCTCGACGCTACATATCACAGGCTTCTAGAAAAGAGCCTGTTAACTACATTGTAATTTCCAATAATTAATCTCCTATCAAAGAAAAGTAAGCTTTTAAGAATGTGTGTATGACGACAGATGTATCAAACTAAAAAAAAAAAAAAATGATCACCAGGCATCATGAAACCCACGGAAAATGGTTGACAATGCAGTACTCAAGGGTGTAGCCTAGTAGTCAATGAAATGGGTTGAAAATCATGTTCAAATCCCAACAGAGATTAAAACAGTAGGTGATTTCTTCTCTTCTATCCTAGCCTTGGTGGACAGAGTTACCTGGCACCTGGTACTTGTTCTTGGTGGACAGAGTTACCTGGTACCTATTGTTGGTTGGAGGTAGCAACTTGAGGAATTCGTCAAGGTGCGCACAAACTCGCACCGACACCACAATTATAGATTAAAAAGGGCTGACAATGCAATTAGCTCAACATATACCTTGCTCTCCTCCACAAGCCCTTGTACAGGAAAAGAATTTGAAAAAACTACAATTAAGCAAATTACTTATTTGTTATGTGATGAGCCATGTGATAGACACACGTCACAAATTGGAATCCTATTAAGAAACCAAGAGTGATATTTAAGTAGAGAAGGGTAGTAGAGGCAAGGAAAGTATCCACCAGAGTATCTTATCTTGAAAGAGTGGATTCTAACTTATGTGCTAACTTTCCCATGATATAGTCCGTGAACAATGAGGTGCACATTAAAGCGCCTTGATGACTGCCTGTTTAACGGGACAAATTACTTGACCTATTATGCACTAGCTTCAACTCTAAAGTACCGCCCAATTGACCCTAAAACAATATTGCACCGAGCCTAATGTAAATGTAATAACAAAGACAAAACATGTAACAACAATGACAAAACATTGTTCACCGAATTACTATTACCTATAGATCCTTCACATCCCGCATGTTGTGCTTTTCGGTGAGATTATAGATTCCTTAAACAACTTTTTTCCATAAGGTTTTAGGGATACCATGTCCACTTTAGTCTTCAGTCATCATCATCACACCTGGATCAGGATGTGCAGAGGCCTAATTGGACATGATAAACTATATTAGGTGACCTTATTTTATTCTCTATTTGATCCTCTAAGTATGTTACCCGCGCCTTATGTCCAGTGTCACCATTTCTAATTCTGTAAAATATACTGTAGCACAATAAATAACATGCTTAAATAGAAGTTCGAAGAGTTGCACATATGTAAATAAAATTTTATCAACGGAGCTACAAAAGTTGCAAACTTCTTAAAGCATATCAGATTCAAAACACGAAAAACTTGCCTGCTATCAATTTATTCTAGAACAAATTGAAGACATTTAAAACTAATAAAAAACAACCTGGCAATTTTCGAGATTAAACTATATAGATAGAGAAGGAAACTGAAATTTTGGAATCTTCTTACAATAGAATACCTCCCATTTGGAACAACTACTACACTACAATTCAATCCCAAATCTATTGAGGTCAGACATGAACCCTAATTTTATCATAAAGCCAATGAATTCATAGAATCACATTCACATAGCATTCATATCAATGCCCTGGCAGCTTTTTATTTCCCTGTATCTCCTTCAAAACACTGAAGTCCCAACTTGATAAGTGATAGCTAAGAGATCAAACCATGATCACTTAACCAGTTGTATATGTACACCAGTTATGCCAAACACGGATTCCTATGTCTGGATTATGCATAATTGCACAACGTCCACTTAAGTAGATTTTATTAATAGTATTTGAAGTTTGTAACCTTCTTTACATGTTCAGCCACATGTGAAGGTACGGAAGGATTTTATGGACTCATTCTTCAATGAAATATTGATTCTATCAATTATTCCTTAGCTAAATGAAGTCCACCCACCGGCCCACCCCATAATTAAAGCCCCTACCAAGCCAACTAATGGTCTTACCTAGCCTAACCGGCAAGGGGAAGAAAGAAGAGATCATCAGAAGGATTAATTCCCTTTTGGTTATCACACACCGACCTACGCAAACAATAGCAACAATTTTATGGAATTTCGATTGTAGTATTCACTAAAAGGCTGCCATGGATCCCTACTAAATTCTAATCGTGGATATTCAAAACAAAAACCTTCTGGCAGTGGGAAAACAACCCTGTTAAAGATATTGGGAGGAAGATTGCAAGAAAATGTCGGAGGCATTACAAAAGAAGGGCAATTCAGCGCAACTACATAGCCCAATCACCAATTATTTGAATACTCAAAATTGCAATTAGTAGCAACTACATAAACTTGAAATTCATTCTTCCCAATTAACAATTATTTCCCAGTACATCAATTACAAAAATTACAGTGTGGCGCTACAAATAGAAGACGAAAATCCCAGTCAGGGAAAGAAACGACGTCGTGAGGGTTTACTGTACCTGACGGAGCTCATGGAAAACAGTGTCAGAATTGGAGCCGTTCAAGGACTGAAGCAGAAACCGAATCTGTGAAGCAGCAACAGTTGAGACGAATGGAATCATCGCGAAGAGATCAGTAGCGAATGATAGGGTTTTTGAAAGAGCAGAGAGCGGAAGGAGAGTTTGAGAGAGATTTGATGAACGAGGATTCAGAGAGAGAGAGAGAGAATATGAAGGGTAAGATTAGAATGGACTCCAAGAGAAAGGCATTTATATGTGGGATGCGTGGGGTATACGTGATTCGGTGTGCCCCGGCTAAATCGTTATCTTCACATTAACAGACCCTAAAGTTTTCACTACTTTCATATTACACACCTTAATTTAGAAAAGATGAAATTATAAGCATTTTAAGTACTACTACTTCTTGTTTGTCCTATTTAACTTAACTTTATTATGGAGTTTAATTTAAAGAAATACTCTTTCCATTTCTCAGTTCGACACTATTTTACTTTTTGACGTCAACCTATATAAATTTTACCTAAAATTTTAAGATATATTTTTTTAGCATATTAATATAAGATGAATTGCAACTTATCGCATTTTTCATTTAATTTTCAACCATCTAAATTTTAAATAAAAAATTATACATCTTAAAAATTATGGTCAAATATTCATACATATTGAACTAAAAAAATGAAACAGTGACGATTAAAAGCGAATAGAAGGAATGAAAAATAATTTTTCAAATTTTTTAATTATAAATTAAAATATGTCAAATGCACCAAGATAGCTTTTAAAATTCTATGGTCTCAAACATATTACGTAAGAGGTTGAAATTAAAAAGTTTCTAGAAAGAAAAAGAAACATTCATTTTTAAAACGAACTAAAAAGAAAAAAAAAACACAAATTAAACTGGAAAGATTACTTGGAAAGAAAAATTATGTTTCAAGAAATTGATCAAACCTCGGCTTAAGTTATGATGAAACGTCTTTTTGTTTAACTACTAAAAACAATAATTATATTCAAGTATTGACTTCTCGTTCTAACTCAATTAAAACACGTAATTTATATGGAAACATAAATTATATAAAGAAAAAAATATATATGAGTGTGATGACTTGTAGTGGACCAAAGCACAATCTTTATTTTTTGAATTTTTTATGCTTGTTTGTTTGTTTTTAACTGTCGTGTTTATTCAATTTTAAATTTCATATATACTTTAATTGTTTAATATCTAATTTGCTCTAAGTTGCAGTGAATTTACAATGTTATTTTAAGAATAACATCAAATTAAATCATTAAAAACCTGAATTTATTTAACTTTTTTTTTTTCATTTAGATTCCTAAATTATAGTTCACACTTATTAGCCATGGATGTTTGGGCAAAGTATGTCTATAGACAAGAATTATTAAGATCAGTAATGTTATAAAATTTATGTGACTTACACATGGTGATGTGATGACGATAATAACAAAATTACTATTATATATGAAGGAGAATCTCAAATTTTGGTAGCCCTCAAAAGGGCATTTTAAGTATTTTACTTCCTTAGCTAAGTGATTTAAGAGAATACACGTGACAATTAATGGTGTTCTTTTGTTAAATATTTTCATTTTTGCCCTTATTATTTTTGTTAAGGATATTCCCACTTGTGTGCTTGTAATAGGTCTTTCTTTATCACTTAATAAATTATCTTTTGATTAAAACTTCCTTCATTTTAAATTAATAATCACTTTTGCTCCAAAAAAAATACTAAAAAACAACTTTCATATAAAATCAAAGTTAGTAATAATTTTCAACTATACCCTTATAGTAAATATTGTTCAATCCTTTTAAAATATATATAAGAAATAAGATAATTTAATCAATGATAAATAGTACATTGCCTTTATGACTTCTTTTAGCAGACATGAAAAAGAGATAAATCAATAATTAAAATAGGGATGAATAGAATAATTTTGTAAAGGGTGCATAAATAATAAACACGACAAGTAAATGGACCCAATGAAACAATCTATTAATTTAATTTAATTAATTATTTAATATTCTTATAGATCACTATTAAGTTAGTTTATGTAAATCTTCTAAATTAAGGTTGTAACCATTTTTTTATATACTTGAAATCATTGAAATATTTTTTTGTATTAGATTAAAAAAAAAAAAAAAATTCTTATCACATGAAATTATAGGAGAAAATAAAATAATAAATATCAAAATAAATTTATTTCTATCTATAACTGAAAAATTAGATACCCCAAGCTCATAAAAATATCAATATTTTCTATTTTTGATCATCATTGAATTGCCATTATTAAAATATCATCAAAAAAATTTTTAAAAAAATTTGAATTACTTGTGACCTTTTGATATATTCTAATTCTTCAATAATACTTTCTTTCGCACAAATAAAAATTTATTTAAAATTACTTGATTAAGAACTTTAATAATTATAAAACTTATCAACAAAATATATTTAATACGGCGGTCATTAAATTATGTTAATTATAAAGTAAAAGCTATGATATAAATTATTATATATATATATTTTTTTTTTTTTTATATTATGAGTTTAGAGCACGGCCTCATGAAACTAGTGAGGTGGTAATAGATATTAATATTGCTCTGCTATTTTATTCTATTTTACATTTATAATGAATTCATACTTTCTTTTTCTCCCTCTGGGCTCTAGCTCCCATCACAAATATCACTTTTATCTTCTTTTTCTACAAAACAAGAACATTTTTAAAAAAATCTAATGTGCCATCAAAGAAATGGACAATACAGAAAAAAAATGTATTTGTTTTTTTATAACTTTTATATTTGTCATTTATTTATCAATGGTGAATTGATTTAGGTGATTCATGAATTAATGTAAATATAATAAGCGTAAATTAAAGATTATAAAATATACACCAATATATCAAATTTACATATTCTTCCTATATCTCTTATAATTTTCGGCACACATTAACTAAACGTGAAGATTTCAGATCAATCAACAAGAAACATAAAGCTTTTTGACTTTAGCTCTTAGTATAAGTATATAGCTTTTCTTTTTATAAAATACCTACACTTCTATATTCTAGTGTAATAGAAAGTTTTTGGTTACAAGCATTTCATAAGACTAGTTTAGTGCACGTGCTTTGCACGTGTATTTCTTGTAAGTCAATAAAATTATATATATAAATAAAATTATTAAAAAGTAGAAATTGAAGTTAGAATAAATTTTATATCTATTTAAATAATATAGCTTGTACCAAAAAAAAAAGAACAACCATTGAAATCTATTAGTAAAATAATGTCGATATACCGGATCATAGTTTATATCTCCACAGTTGAAGCAGTAGCATGATCTTATATTTTAAAAGAGAATTCATATTGAAGAAGTGTTGGGTTAATTGAAATTCGTTCTTTCCATTTATGTAGGAGTCTATTAATACTCATTCTCACATAAATTTCTGGAGTATGTTTAATATTATAAATAATATAATATTACATAAAAGCTTTTTAAAGTTATTTTTTTTATCAAAACGTATTTAAAAAAGAAGAAGGTATTACTGAGAACCAATTAGTGTTTAATTGAAATTCGTTCTTTCCATTTATGTAGGAGTCTATTAATACTCATTCCCACATAAATTTTTGGAGTATATTTAATATTATAAATAATATAATATTACATAAAAGTTTTTTTTTTTTTTTTTTTTTATCAAAACGTATTTTTTAGAAAAAAGGTATTACTGAGAACCAATTAGTGTTTGATCAAACTTCTAAAATCAAATTAATATTCAAGTACTTCTTAATTTTTAATATATATCGTAGAAAATCAAACCTTTCCCATTAATCAAGGACACGTTACCGTTGATTTTAATTTTTTACTAGGATTCTGTTACCTAGTTTAACTAAATTTAGTTGATTTTAAATTTAGTTCAATAATAATAATTATTTAGGAAAATAGGAAAAAAACAGTTTTGTCTATTAAGAAATCTTTTAATGAAGGTCAAAAAATTCATATCACTTTTCTAAGGGTCTTCACACTTTTAATATACTACAAATATAGATAAAAGTTATTTTGTTTAGGTTTGAGATTGAGGTAACTTTTCCATATTATATGTGTGTCTGTATGCACGTGCACGTCTTTTAAGGTTCAAAATTATTGATCTTGACTCGTATTTCCTTATTTCTTAGACTCTAAATTCTATTTTACTTTTATGCAGCATCGAAGTCTTTCTTTCTTTCTTTCTTCAATAATCCTACCTTGATTGAATTCATTCTCTTGTTTCCTTATTCAATTTACTTTGTCTATCATCAAAACTTGCCGGGATAAAATAGGAATAATACGTGAACGAGGACAAAATTGCAACCGAAGTGAAATTTGAGGACCAATCTAGCAATTAACTTTCCTGTTCCAATAACCTGGATCTTTTGCAACAAATTCGGGTCCGACCGAAGATCGTCCTTTACCTTCACGTCAATTCCCATTTCACAAAACGCTACCCCTCGACAATGGCGGCAATCGCCGAATCATCGGAAGCAAATGCAAACTCGCCGTCGCCGTCGTTACCAGCAGAAAGTGTTAAACATGAAGACAAGTCAAATACCTTGGAAGAGATTGTTCCATGGATCGACAACGCAGTGCAACAGGCTCAGCTTGCTAAGAAGACCGCAGAAAACACATTCGAGAATGCAATTGAGGCGACCAAATCGCGTCTCGATCGTATTTTAACCACCTCCTCTGCTCACTTCAATCAAACACTTGTAAGCTCCATTATTATTTTTACTATTTTTTTTTATAACCGTGGTTTCCGGGCCATCTTGCGCACAACTCCACCACCAGCAATAGTTATCAGGTAGCAGATAACTCTGTAAGGCTAGAACAGATGGGAAGAAATGTTCGTCTCTATTGGGAATTTAACTTAAAGGTGTTTGTCACATCTTTAAGTCCGTCTCACATTAGAATTTCATTTCCTAGTGCAAGTGTTTATGTAGGTCTTTGCTTCAAATTAGCAGTTTGATCCCGTATTTCCATATCAACTTAATTACAATTTCAATTCGTTTCATTAATGCAACTTTCAATTCGAATGATTTATGTTTCCGATTTTTTGTTTAGTTAGGGAGATACATTTTTCATGGTTGTTCCGTATAAAAGTTGATGACATATGATAATTGTACAAGGTAGGCTACTGTGTAATATTTACAACAATCTCTATGTGTGCATGCTTTAGGCCTCCTCCGAATCACGCTAGAAATTGTGACTTCCTAATGCAAGTGTTTATGTATGTATTTTCTTCCAAATTAGCAGTTTGATCCCGTAGTTCCATATCAACTCAATTACAAGTACAATTCGTTTCGTTGCTGCAACTTTCAGTTCAAGCTTTTTTTTTCGTAGGAAGATTCATTTTCCATGGTTTGTTCGATATAAAATTTGACTACATAGGGTTGGGCCCTTTCTCGGACCCTGCACATAGCGGGAGCTTAGTGCACCGGGCTGCCCTATATGATAACTGTACAGGGTAGGATAATATTTAACATTCACAACAATATCTACGTTTTGATTGAAGTGATATCAGTAAAAATGTGTGATGTTTGTAAGAGAGGGTAGTCATTTGCTTGTCAGAAGTGAGCATTTTCTCCTCTTTGGTGGCAATATTTTCCTTGGAGAAAATATCTTCACAACTCAAAGTAATAAAAAATTGGAAAATATGTTCCACAAGTTTCCAAAATACAACATCTCAATCCAGTTTCAAGAATATTGGACAACTGTAGAAGTGCATCTGTTTTTGATGAATTAAGACCTGAGAACTGGATGCACTGTTGCTGAGATTATTGAAGTTTGTTGTATTTGTAAAGTATAGGAATTAAAATGTTAAACTGCCACATCTTAGTTTGTCAATGTCCAACACCACTATGTCCCCTTTGGCTCCCATCTAATGAAAGAAAAAGAAGATTGTTTGAAGAGAGAATAATGCGTTGTCTGGATTATTGGCAGCTTGATAGATGATTGTGGATAGCTAGGGTTGAATCGTTATAGACAGCTTATATGTACTTTGAGCATTGTCTTGGTTAAAAATGCTGCTTTATGGAAAAATAATGAGGTTTCGAGGAAACCATAACTGCAATTATATAGTCTACGTTATTCAAACAATTATTGAGTTTGTTAAGTTGTTTTGACTTCTATGATGCTCTCTACGGTATCATGGATTTTGGGAGGAATTAAGCATCATCTGCTTTGGATGTCGGATGACATGATGCACGTTTAAATGAGAAGATTATATTATCCCTATCATCTTTGCTTTCGTTTCCCTTCTATCAGATCTCTTCCCACCATGGTTGACTATTTGGCTTGTATTACATAAAATTGGAGCAATTGACACATGATGCAACCCTATTGTGTGTTTCCAAGACCTAATCCTCTTAGGAATATCTCTTACGTGTGCCACCCTCAAATAAAATGGTTTATTTTAAGTAGTGATTATGTGCTATTCTTTTGGTCGTTGCATAATTAACTTAAATTTGAGGCATGCGGGTTGCAGGATACCTTGCAAGACCTGAAGTCTGACTATAGAGTGTATGAGGACTTGGTTTTTGGGAAGATCAGTGGTTAGTTCTTGCCATTCATCCAATTGTTATATTGTGTTTTAATTTCTCTCCATAGCCTTAGCTTTAATCAATGGAGAATATGCTGCAGAGGGTCTTCTCGTTGCTGCTTCACACCCCCTAGCAACTACTGGAGCTGTTCTTGGTGTTGGAACCGTGGGTCTGAAACGTAAGTTTATTCAAGCCTTTAGGTACTGAATCATATTCCAGAGATGGACACATGTGGTTTGAGATAGTCAAAGTGTAATCTACTTTATTCCTATTCTCTTTGGTTCCCACACTATAAAGGACTTAAAGGGTGTTTGGTTGTGCAATTGACTCATTTTGGTCAAGCTTAAATAGTTTATTATCGGCTTGCTTGGATCGAACTTTTCTTACTTGAGTATTATAGGTATGTCTACAATATATCACAACATCATTTAATTAACCTCCTTTGTAATATGTTTAAACTAGAGAGACCTCTTATTTGTTTTACGATGACATGCTGCAGCATTGGACTCTGAATTGTTGGTACAAAAGTTTGCCTTTTTGTGATAAGCTTTGTTCGTTGATGTGCCGAAGTTGTCGATATATAGGGTCTACTATTGACAGTTGATGTTCATTCTAACAAATTCATTTGGAACGGGGTGTCCAAAATAAGGAGAACTTTGACAAAAATAGTGTTGTCTTGGTGTCTACCTTCTGTCCTTAAATTTTATTTAGTTGTCACATTTACTAGTACAGGTATATCAGCAAGATAGTGTCAAGCTAACCGTCTTGTTAATACTTGGCCTTCTTTGTGGAAGCTGAGGCAACGTAAATGCAAATATTGGAAAAACTGAACTTAGATCTATTTTATTATGCAAACTAAAAGGGAGTTAAAGATCTAAGCTATTATGAAAAAACTAGAAACGAGGTCAATATAATGTAGCCTTCAAACTATTGTATGTCGACTCATGTGTGTCCAACTGGTTAGTCCTTTGTCCTCCTTTTTGCCTGAGTGATCTTCACTTGTGCAGGGCCGAGACGTTTCTTGTATTACAGTGCTATGCGGCTATTTGTGAGTGAAGAGGTAATCACCAGTGCTTCATGTTTTTCTCCATGTGACAGGAGTATATCTGAAATAAATTTAGGATCTTAGATTCATTATATGCTTTGGAAGCAGCGATAAAAGAGGACAAATTGCTTATTCTTTTTATATCAAGTGTGAGATATTTGAAGTGGCTTGTGTAACACTGGAGATCTTTTTTTTTCTTTTTTGATAATCACTGGTGTCCGGGCCAGCTTTTGCGCACCATGACTAATTCCAGGCTTCAGGCAACTCTATCCATCAAGGCAACTAAAGATGAGAATTGTAGGACATTAGCTTTATTGTATGCTTAGGAACCAGTGATAAAAGAGGACAAATTGCTTAATTCTTTTTATATCAAATTTGAGATGTTTGATGTGGCTTGTGTAGTGCTCCATCATTGTTCATGGGTATACTGTCTGACTAGATTAGCTTGAGTTCTTTTTACAATTACCAGTAGCAGGTTATTTTGTTACAACTTGTAGGACATCAATGATGAATTTCTAATTTTTAATTATGGGAGCAGGTCTTGCTTTCTAGAGCAGAGGCAAAAGTCAAAGAATTACAGAAATCAATTAAACTTCTGAAGGATACAAGTGTAAAGTTGGAGGTATGACAGTTTTTTTTCCTGGTTGAATGTTATGATTTGTTAACTTATTTTTTTTTTGTTTGGATTGATCCATTTTAACTGGTATGCATGGGGAGCAAATGTTTGTCAAGCTGGAAAAGTTAGTGATGACTGCCTATTTGATTAGTTTAATAAAATTATATTACTTTGTAGACAAATCTGTTCAAGAAGTGAAGTAAATCTTATTCTTTGTTGATCATTGCAGAATGAAGCGGTAGCAGCTGAAGGAGAGATGATACGAGGAAGGACAAAACTCAGGTTTGCATATCCGGCTGCATTGTTGTGTTTATTTCATGATTAGAATATCTGAACAGTCTGGATTCTGTGTTCAATCTTAATGCTTTATACAGGCAAGCAGGCAAACAAATCCGTAGTGCCATACAGTCAGCGTATAAGATAGAAAGGCAAGCTGCAGGTTTGCAATCAACTCTCTCTGGTTATCCATGTTCAAGGAAGTCCATAATCCAAACTTGTTATATGGATGAGCCATAGCTCATAGTTGAGAAAAGTCGAATATTTTTTATTGGTGATTTGTTTTGTAGAAGCTTCTCTAATTAATATCCTGATCCCACTTGTGGGACTCTACTGGGTATGTTGTATGTAGCCTTCTCTAATTAATATATGTTTTCTCTAGGCCTCAAAGATGCTCTTAAAGAGCTTCCCCGGAAAGAAGCTTCACTCTTCCGGTCAAAAGTAAGTTCCCCACTCCTCCTTTCTGATATATCAAATAGGCTCATCTATTATTTCCTTGATACCTTAAATTTGATATGAAAAAGTAAAAGAAGAAAACATAATTGCACATGTTGAACTATGAATTTGAGAATTGGCCTTACAAGAAAATTAAAATGGGAGAACATGACTGATTGAGCCAGTTAGTTGACTATTTTCTCATATGAGTTTTGCGTTGGAAATCCTACTACCATGCAATGTAAATTTGGGAGGACATGGGTTACAAGAAAACTACAAATTTGTTTTATCATCCTTGAAGGCCAATTCTGCTTCAATGTTTTTCCGTATTTTGATATTTTAATCACCATCTGCCCATTCCTCTAATATAAATATGCTTTTTGGTCAAACCACATTGCAATATATATTAAACTTTTGAGAATTGAAATTAAGCATAATGTAATACCCGTACGATCATAATTTGACTTTTTTTGGCTGCTTCTCCTATTTGACGCATTTAAACCACTTTATCACTATTGTTTGTCTTGTCTCTTTGATTGAGAGTAAAGAAAAACTCAAGAATGCACACTTTGGTACGTTTTGAGATGTGGCATGACTAACTAGTACTCCCCCTTTTTAATTTGTTTGTCTTAGTTACTATTTGGACGTTCAAAGGATATTTTCTTTGACCATAATTTTTTCAAATACTTTCTGAATATTTTCCATTGTTAACTATTGTGACTTATTGTACTTTTTGTGTAGTTTCTAAATATGTAAATTTCTCCTCAAAAAAAATTTGAAGATTCTATTTCTATGTCCAAATTCACACTGAAACTTAGTTTGACTCTCATACTCTGGATAAAGCCAAACAATTTGAAAAAGAGCGCATTTTATGGCATTTTTAGAGATTTTAGCGTAGTTTCCAAACCACAAACACTCTTCATTATTTTGATGTTAGAGAAGTGAAACCATATCAATAGATGTGAGAAGAAGATTAGGATAAGCAATATATTTGACATGCATTTTAACTAAGTCCAGTATCAACATAGGAGACTTCTGGATGTGAGAACCTTTGGAAAAACTTGGAAAAGGTTGTTTGATTAAAGTTTGTCCAAGAAAGTTTCCAGGATACTTTTTGGATGAAGAAGCGCTTTGAGGCCTTTTTGAACAAAGAATTTCTCCTTCATCTCATAGAACTCTGTAGCACTTCAAAATAATATTAGGAAAACTTAATACAAAAATTGCCGAAATGGCTCCCGACTAGTGATGATAAATACTTCTGACCATGTGGTATCAGGTATGACATTTGGTGCATGAATGTCACTGATAAGTGTTGAGATTTTAAATTGTATTAGTGTTCAACCGATTAAGATTCAAATGATGTATTTTTAAGTGTTGTTCTTAGAAATTCAAAACGAGGGCTTCAGTTTGGATATTTGCTCCTCCAGTTAAAGAGCCAAAGCATTAACATGCAATGGGGATTGTTGTGATGTTATGGTGTATGTGGGCCATGTGGCCATCGTCCAATTATAGCATCTTTTTACTTTTATTCTTTTTTGAATAAAGAAGTGGAAATTACAGCATCTTCTCTTGGTGACATTGATTTCTGGTATCAGGTTTCGAGTCTTGCTTCAGATGTAAAAAAGGAAAGGAATGTTCTCGCCAAGGAAGTTACAAAGATAAGCAATTATGGCATATCCATCTGACTGAATAGCACTCTTGTTGTATACGACCCAACACATGCTGGACGTCAGGCACCAAATACTGTTCCTTTCTGTCTCCCGTTTCTTTCTCATTTAAAAAAGAGCATTCTAGGAGCTCTAATTTTGGTCTTTTTATAGTTCAGTTATCAACTCTGACTTTTCTGCACGGCCTTGAGAGTCAGGGATCTGGTTGTTTTTTCTACTCCGAATAAGTAATGGTTTGAGTGTAGAAGTTTTAGGGCATGGGCTTTTTACCAACATCTTCAGTCCCTAATTCATAAGTGAAAAAAGAAAAACCTTTTGTCATGACTGTCGTATTCCTGCACTGTAACATTAATTCTAGCAGTTGGCCAATTTGAACTGCTAGTTGATACTGTTTGTACTAATCATTCATGGTAAACCAATGGAGAGCTGTGTTCAAATTCCAGACTTTGGCTGCCATTGCGCTCAGCAGAAACCAAAGGGGTTGGTAGTTAAACTACAAATTGATTCTTGGGTATTGTTGATTGTCAAAGTTTGCAGCTAGCTAGTGGTCGTTAATTTTGTTTCTACAGACATTAGATTAGGAGAGTGAGCTAAGCAGTGGATGTTTTAGCCTATGGGTCTGCGTACGTCAGTAGAATTCACACTAGTAGTCTTGTACGTTATTTGATGTGGGGGATGATAGATTAGGAGAGTGAGCTAAGCAGTGGATGTTTTAGCCTATGGGTCTGCGTACGTCAGTAGAATTCACACTAGTAGTCTTGTACGTTATTTGATGTGGGGGATGATAGAGATATCTCGGTTGTGCTGAAACAAAGGCATATACGTTAAACCACATTGTCAACCAGCATACATCTTGGAGTTGTTTTGTCGGACGTATTAGAAAATCTAATATATGATTAGTCATGGTATTATTTAATTTTTTTTTTCTGTAGGATTTTCAACCTATGTATAACTAATACACCCTAATAAATATTATAGAATGTATAACTAATACATAACAAATCATGGTGTTAGTAATGCATAATACATAACAAATCATGGTGTTAGTAATGCATAAAGGCTTATTTAGCCATGGATAAGCATGATTAAGGACGCACCGAATCAAACATTAGATAAGAAATAATCCAGCAACTAATCTCAGCATTATTAATACATCATACACCATATTCTGTATACTCGTATATACTCTATCAAGCAACCCCTTGTCACGAGGTTGACTAAAAACCGTGTAATGATGATAGCAACCAAGCCAGAAATGCTGATAAGAGAAATAAGATTGTGTGTTTATGATGGTTCATTCGAGAGTTCTAGAACAAGTAGGATAGCATACATGCAACACTTGTTTAGCCCCACAAGAAGAATGAATTTGAAGTTGAAAATAACGATTCAGACATTTAGTTTTTGGCCTATTAGCAAGTTTGATGATCGATAATTTACAGAACACCGAGTGTACTACACTCATATATCTCATTCAAGTGGACTGATTTGGAGGACATTTCATTATTTCTGTCACGATTCATTACTAACAACATGTCATTTGGACACTTTCATCGAGATATGATGGTTAAATAATATACTAGAATAGAGCTATTGCAGCAGGAAATACAAAACAAGTGAAAGATTTGTCCTATAGAATGGTTATTATACCTTTAACTACTCAATTTATTAGTGCAGGGATGCACATGCATTGAATCAGCTGACTTGATACTCGTAAGTTCAATTATGCTCCATGTGATTACTGTTAACTCCAACGTGACATAAAATGTAAAATACTTGAACTTTATCTAGTCACGTGCAATTCCTTCCCCTCCCCAATTGGTAGTTGCTAAATTCAATAAAAATGCGTTGCTCAAATTTCCAAAAATTACACCAAGAGAATAATAAAGAAAAGATTATTCCAAACTCTATTTTCTCAAGAAAACGCCCCCAGAAATGAAAAACCAAACAAATTGAAAAAAATAAAATAGAAAAACGTTTCAGATTGTAAAATTAGCATGATAATAATAAAAAAGGAGTCCACGGTTAGCTCAGCGTTGGAAGACACGTGTCTCTTCTCTCTTTATATGACGTCAGCAGACCCGAAAGTGACGTCCGTATATTCCCTCCTCCGTCGGCGGCGGAGGCAGCTGCTGTGGTTGATGTAGCATTTCCTTCTGTCGACGGAGCTCCATAACTTTCCGGTGAGAATTTGAATGCTGTGTTAACACAAAAGTCGGGCTTGCTGCGGGCCGGTACTCCGGTACAAGCCGGCCCGATTTGTACCTAACTCCACATGCATTGCAGAGTGTTTTCGGGCCTAGAGGGCCGGTTCTCCACTGCGGTGTCTTCTCCGAAGCGCAGTGTGTGCATCTCCTTGGTGCATCTTCGTCCATTGGCGAAAATGACCTTTCTCTGGTATGTACTGATGAACTCTCCTTGTTCTTTGTAGTAGTAGTAGTTGTGTTAGGGTTTTGGAGTGAGGTTGTCCAGCTTGAAGTTGAACGAGAACGTTTGCTTCTTGATCTTCCGTGAAACGACGTAGTATTGGAACTGAGATTCATCGTTCCGGTAATGGAATTGGCTGAAAAATTACTGAATGAATCTTCTACAAAGTTCGATAGCCATTCTAACTCCGCTACATCATCACTCTGCAATGAAAAAGCAGGAAGAAATTGGTATTAAAATACAGTAAAATTGCTCAATAATTGATGTAAGCTAGTCCGTGTTAAGCATATAATTAATAATGAAGTAAATAAAAGCGTATCTTATATGCTACAGGAGAAAATTCCACTTAATAAAAGTATATAAGGTCTATATATTTTACGCGGGCCTTATCCTCCATATCTAGAGGAGACTGTTATCATGTTGAACTCGAAAAAGTCACGTGACAGTAACTTTAGCCGTTATTCCCAGGCTTTCCTTCAACTTTTAGATGACTTGAGTAAATAAAAACGCATATTTAGGTGTTGAATTAATAAGGAGTGTGAGAGTGCTTACGGGGACGTAGAGGTTGTCGGTGAAGTCATCGGAGGAATTAGGAAGAAGATTGTCGTAGTAAGTGGCAGTGGTGGCGGAGGAAGAGTTGTGGGAGTGAGGTTGATGGTGGTACTGGTGAGAGGAGGAGTCGGGGTTGGTGTTGTTAGTGGAGAAAATTTGGTCATTAGAGAAATCGAGAAGATCATCAATACGAAACAAGTCAGGTGCAGATACTCCGTAGACATCCATTATTATTATTATTATTGTAGAGACGAGTTATAAGTGGTAAGTATAAGGTACTCTTTTCTCTCTCTAATAAGAGGAGATGGTGGTTTAGAGAGAGAAAGAGAGTAGGAGAAGGGGGAGGGGCGAGAAGTAGAGAGAGTGTGAAGAGTTGATATAAGGAGTACAGTGCAAGTGAAGGTAGGCAAGAGAGGAGACAACTCAACGTGACGAGAAAATTACGAGTTTTAATTCCTCGTGTTATTAATTAGGTGCCAAGTTTAGTTAATTAGTTTTAAGATTAGCGGTAAACATATTAGATTTAGGTAAACAAATTCAACTTTGTCTCTGTACATTTTTGGAATTGCTCAATTTTATCATCCGTTCATACTCGACAGAACGTTGCTCAGATGGTGAACATCATTCACTTTCAACTTAAAAATTGTAAAGTCGAGTCATCAAAAACACGCGCATAAAAAAAAAACTGCTAGAAAGGAATTTAAATTTGGTGCATCGTCGGTGTAATTTTTTTTACACCATCAAGTGACTTTTACCAGTTGTAGCAGGTCATCCATTTTTACATGAGAAATGGATGACTTGCTACAACAGATAAAAGACATCTGATGGTGTAAAAAAAAAAAAATACCAACAATGCATCAAACTTAAATTCTTAAAAAAAGAAGAAATTTATTTGTACTCTCATTGTGAGTATGATATAATTTGAAGAGGAGCATTATATTAATCACAAATTAAGATGATTAATGGATTTAATGGGTTTCGGAACACTAAATATTTGTAATTAGGTCTATCCTTGATGTTAAACTCTATTTGACTTCTTGTGTGTTTACTTCTTCATATTCTGAAGTCTTTCGTGAAAATCCTGATTCCGACTTCCGCCATTGATATTTACATGTTCCCATCAAATAATTGAATCATTAATAATTATATTTAACTTTGAACTAATTTCTCTTCTAACTGATAAGCAAGGGGAAGAAAAACTTATAAGCAAGTTATAAATGGAATTTTTAAACCTTTGGTACTATTGATTCATCTAGTTGCATCGTACATTGCAAATTGTATGGGAAATTTCTTTAATCACCAAGTGACGCACGACTAAGATTTCGAGATTCTATGACAAATTATGGAGAAATTTCCTTCAAACGTACAAGGATTTTTTGTATTAATAAATATACATTAGTGCTAAAATAAATATAGGACTCGTTTGGTAGAGCGTATAAGATAATACTGAATATGTTGTATTAGTAATATTGAGATTAGTAGTGCAGAAATTAGTAATACTGAAATTATTTTTTATGCAGTGTTTGATTTGATGTATTAATTAAAAGCAATATGTATTGTTATATTTTAAAAAGAATATTGTTTATTTATAAAAATACCCTCGACATATTATAACTTTGTGTATTTTTTTGCAAAAGTTTATTATTCTTTTTTTAAAATAAAAAAGTTAACAATATAACTAATTATTTACTTTAGAATTTTAAGATTTAATCATTCACTTACAAAAATTATTTTTTTATTATCTTTTCTTTGTTTGTTCATTATTTGCTTGTTGTTTCCACTTTGTGTTGTTTTTAAGTTGGAGGGAGGTACATATAACTTTTGAATGAGATAATGAAATCATTATTAAAATAAAATTGTATTTTATAGAGTGTTAAAACTAAATAGAAAAATTATTTTAATTTATGGATATCCTATTTACAAAATTAAAGCTTGTATGCAATTTATTTTCGGATTTTGACCAATAAATATTTTTTTGAGTTAATGGAGTAGTTTTTTTTAACTAAAATTATTTGGAGGGATATTATTATTTTGATAAATTGAAAAGAAGCAACTCATATTGAATAAATTGAAAAAGATTTAGAAAAAAATTAAAGCAATTTGAGAACATTTTTGTAGATAATAATAAAATTTGTAAACTAATTTATTTGAATAAATTTATTAGTACAGATATAAAAAATAAAATTAAGAAAATAAAAAAATATTTAAAAAAATTTGAGGGATATTCTTGTCTTTATACATACTAATCTCATGGTATTAAAACACATGTATTACTAATACCACCATATGTGATGTATTAGTAATACACCCTATAATACCATGTAGAGTGTATAACTAATACGACATTAGTAATATATTGGTTCAAAATCCTATCAAATATAATATTAATTAATATCACACTTAATACATAAATTATTTTTCCTAATATGACTTATCAAACGAATTAATTAGTACTCCCTCCATTCCATTTTATATGTTATTATTTTCTTTTTTGTCCGTCTCAAAAAGAATGTCATATTTTTTTATTTGATAACTATTTAAAGACATAATTACACTTTCACTCTTATTTATCCCACTTAATTAAAAATAATAATAGTATATTATTTTAATAAAAGACAATTTTGTAAAAAGCATCAAGTTTTTACTTATTTTTTAAACTTCATGCCCAATCAAATAACGACACATAAAATAGGACGAAGGGAATAGTATACATTAGTGCATGGTTGCTTTCATGTGCAATTGGATGACACTGTGGTCCTTCGTGCTAGTGACCCCTGCACTTTCCTGATGTACGTACATACCCTTTTTTTCTTCTCTCCTATTTCCACTATTAATTAAATTATTATACATCATTTCTTCAATTCTTATCCACAATTGTTTTCCCTCTCATATAATGCATTTACCTGTCGACTTATACAATTTTTGCAGGAATTCAGCAAAAAAGTCAAAAAAAAAAAAAGAACTGACCTTTTTTCTCCTGCTCATACCACATATGGTTGTGCAGGAAACATGGAATCCAGTTAACTTCAATTTGATCATTATGACATGAATCTAACTCATACATTACATGGTGCGCTTTAATCACTAAGCTAAAACATATATCGGGGCTAGGACAAAAGTAATATACAGATTTTTAAAAAAGGTAGTTTGGTGCATTAAGTGGTCGTGATATGCAGAGTTTCGAGAAGGGTTGACCCACAAGGGTCTATTGTATGCAACCTTACTTTGTATTTCTTCAAAAGATTATTTCACGGCTTGAACCGTGACCTCCTAATCACACAACAACAACAACTTTACATGTATATATATAGCTTAAGAAGTTTCTTTCCATTTTTCCTTGATTTCACATATATATTACTTAAGCACTTGTTATGTTTGTTTCCTTAGCTTAGCACTTAGCAGGCAGTATATATGTTCCTTTGACAATTTCTGGTTCTTTTTCTGGGGATTCCTTTGGATTGCAGTGTATATGAGAAGAGGGAATCATCAATTGTTTAGTTCCATGGGTACCCTTTCCTTTTCTATTAATTAATTTTGTATTCTTATCACTTTGGTGAATAGTAATTTAAAGAAAAAGAAGATCTAGTAAATAAATAAAGAGAAAAAAAGAGCGACACAGTTGCAGAAGGTGCACTCTGGTTTGCCTCCTTTGTCATGTGACCCATTTAATCAAATCACATGAGCCAATTCATTGTACTGTACAAACTGCTCTCGCATCTAATCTAGCAACGAATAAATAATCAATCCACATGCAAACTAAAATTTATAAATTTTATGTCAAGTTAAACGGTGTGACATAAATTAAAACGGCGTGCCACTTTGAGAATATTATGGATTGGGCGGGGGCGTCATATGTGCTGACTGCTGACAGTTGGCTCCAGCTAGGTGGTCCAAATTAACAGTGAGGTAATGCAATTAGTGATGATTTGGAGTATAAAATTTTTGAGTTAAAACTCTTCTCTTTATCTAACAAATTTAAAATAAACAAATTAAGAAATGAAAATGCAGGTGGTATACTGAAATTGAGGGTGAAACAAAATGTACGTACGGTGGTCCGTACCTGCAAAGGGAGGCTGCCTCTCCTTTGTATAAGTTATGTCACTTCACTATACTACGTACTTGGTATACTATACTAGACAAAGTAACAAAAGCAAAAAGAGGGGAAAAAGGGGGAAAAGGATAGACAAGAGATGATGCACCCAACTTGTGATTGTTTTGCCATGAATGGCAAAACTTTCTATCTCTCTTTTTTTATTTTAAATCGTGGTGTCCTCAACTGTTTAGGCATGTTTCATTAATTTTATGAAATATCTATCACTTCATAACAAACAACAAGTACGGAGTAATTTCGTTAACTAAATTAACTAGAACAAATAAGACGAGATTATCTAACATTTTGACTAAGACTTGAGATTAAAAAAATCTCATGGTGCTCAATTCACCCCATTAATCACTAAACACGGGGGTGGAGCTACACTTGGCCGAGGGGTTCATCCGAACCCTCTTCGGCAAAAAAAATATATTATTTATATATTGTTAAAATTATTTTTTATGTATATACCGTAGATGTTGAACCCCTTCGATTAGTTCGTATGTTTACTTCGGAATTCCCTTAACGAAAATTCTGACTCCGCCACCGACTCAACTATAACCTCGGATGCTTCATGGCAACGCTTGTTTTAGGCCATTAATTTGGATTATCTTACCCTCTCACTCCCCCGGCCTCCATTATGAAATTACCACTAACCACCAACTAATTTAATAATGAGTTCCGTTAGGCTGAATTCAGTATTTTTTTAGTCAAACTAATATCTGTCAAAAACGAATATATACACATATTTTAGAATTCACCCGCCCAAAATTAAAATTAATAACTATAAAACTTTTATTATTACTATTACGAGTCTTTAATAACGATGTCACCTCAAAACATTTTAACGAGAAAAAGAAAATAGTACTTTACTACAATTTAAAAAGAATGATTTACTTTTTTTTTAATAACAATTTAATTTTAATTTTTTACGTGATATATTTAACGCCATAAAATAAAAAACTAATATACCTTATATAATTTTTATATTTAATTAAAATAAATCATTCTTTTTTAATCGAAACAAACAGTATACAATATGGGGAGAAAGACAGATGACTAAGAGTGTGTCAGTAACACATTGGAAGAGAGATGGATGAAGCACGTGACATGCACGGGAGAAAGGATACATCAAAGTTTTTATTTTATAAAAAACAAATAAATAAATAAATCTTTTGGGAAAAAGGGGTGGGACGGGTATGTGCTGATCCCTAAGCAAAATGCTCGGCACGTGCAGCACCCATGTGCCTTCTTTTTAAAAATAAATAAAATAATATTGCATTTTTAAATCAAATTTTGTGACTTTGGATACTGTATGTATATTATTCCGTCCTTGAGGGGCGGATTCGTGTATTCTACATATTAAATAATAAGTAACCGTTTAATCATGAAAATAAAAATAAAATTTATTATATTTAAAAATTTTAAACTGAAAGTTCGAGTTGTGTTTGAACATATTTTATAGTTAGTAATTAAAATTTAAATATATTTTAAAAAAAATATTATTTGAATATGAAATATAATTTAAATAAGTTTATTTTAGGAAAATAAAAAATTGAGATTTCCAAAAATAATAAAAAGTGAAAAAATGAAGAAAAAAAAGTTTTGATTATTTTTAAATTATAAATACAAACTTCAAATTGTATTTGAAATTTGAAATTTTTATGATAAAAAATAAAGTGAAATAATTTTCTGAAAATAAATAAATAATACTCCTCGCGAAACGGTCCTAATTATTATCCATACTGCTATTTGTCCATTGTCCTCAATCGGCAAATCGAATTAGGTTACTTATCATATTATTTTACACATCTTTAAAAAAAAATTACTAAAAGAATAATTTGATTGAACTACTTTTATTTATTGGTTAATTCTAATAGAATATTTTTTTCTTTCATCATATTAATCTCTTTTTGTATTATTATTAGAGTAAAGATAAAAGGATGAAAAAAAATATTTTTATAAAATGACAAATGTTTGAATCAGTTAGTTTTATTAATTTTTAGTAAATAAAATGGACAGGAGGGAGCACCAAGTACCCTATGATTAGTTCAATAACAGTCTCATTACAAATAAAAGAATTGAAATTTTATCATATTTTAGTTGAATTTAAAATATTCAAAAGAATTACAATATATCACAAGAAAAAAATCGTAGCTAGTTCTATGTTCAATAATTCAGCACCGATATTTATGTACACGAATGTAGGCTTTGATAAATTGAAACAGAATTTTCGATTGCTTTCATTTTTCTTAACTAAACTTTAATCATAGATAGTTCACTCAGTAAATTATTATTTTTCTTTTTAACTGCAAAATCGTTTTTGGGCACAAAATTAGCGGAAAAAACAACTTTCATTAAGAATCGGGTTCAAATCTCAACGATTTCTTCACTTTTTCTACATTTCGGTTGACTATAGATGAACAACAACATCAAATCCAGTTTCAGCGTGTTCCCACAAAGTGGGATTTTGGAAGGGTAAGATGTACGCAGTCCACACCGCTATCTCCAAAGAAGTAGATAGGTTGTTTCCGATAGACCCCCTACTCAAGATAAAGAATCGTAGACAAGGAGATGGATTACATAATAGAAAAAGACGTAAGGAATAATAAAAAGTAAGTTAGAGTAATACGAGAGATAGGAAATAAGAAAATAGCAACTGAGAAATTATGGATGGGACACCCACGTATAAGTAATAAATACTCACAGTCATAGACACCTATGAACACAGTCCTAAAATTACTAACCCGGCTACACAAGATCTCTCTTGCTGGCTAGCTACAACCCACACCCTCCCGCTAGCCTTCTACCCTTATCCGCGACCTCCACACCTTCCTATCTAGGGTCATGTCCTCAGTAAGCTGCAGCTGCTCCATGTCTTGTCTGATCGCCTCTCTCCAGTATTTCTTCCGCCTACCTCTACTCCTCCTGAAGTCATCCAACGCTAACCTTTCACACCTACGAACTGGGGCATCTGCGTCCCTCTTCATCACATGTCCAAACCATCTCAACCTTCCTTCCCACATCTTTTCCTCCACCGATGTCACTCCCATCTTCTCCCGGATAGTCTCATTTCTAACTCTGTCCCCTCTAGTAAGCCCACACATCCAACGCAACATCCTCATTTCCGCCACCTTCAATTTCTGGATGTGGGAGTGCTTCACTGGCCAACACTTCGCTACATACAACATGGCCGGACGGACTTCCACTCTATAGAATTTGTCTTTAAGCTTAAGGGACACTTTCTTATCACACAACACTCCCGAGGCGAGCCTCCACTTCATCCAACATGCTCCAATACGATTAGTGACATCCTCATCAATCTCACCATTCCCTTGCATCATACACCTAAGATACTTAAATTAAGGGTTATTTTGGAGAAACTCATTTTTGTTGAAAAAAGTTCACACATGCAGTCAAAAAAGCATGACGTAAGTAATAATAAGATAACTTAAGATTATTACTCCCTCGGTCTCAAATTATGTGTCGCTATTTGACCGGACACGATATTTAAGAAATAAGTATTAACTTTGTTAAAGTTACAAAATTATCCTTCTTAAAAAAAAAGAGTAATAGTATTTAAAATCAAGTGGAACCACTTTTAATTAAAAAAACAAATAAAAAAAGGGAGTAATAGTATTTAAAGTCAAGTGGGACCACTAATGATAAAATTGTAGTAATTGTGTTTTTAAAAACTTACCAAATAAGGAAAGACGACATTCTTTTTGGGACGAACTAAAAAGAAAATGGTGCCCTTAATTAAAACTGCCCTCCACTTTTCAGATAATTAAGGTGCTAATTAAGAACATAAGACGTAGATGTAGTAGATACATTACTTTCCTCCTATTCTAGTTCTAGCATATCAAACTAGTGCTAGCTCCTATGATTCGAAATTCTAACTTACATACGCTTGTACATCAGTAAAATTGAACAAGTCTCATTTTTCAGGTTACTAAATTGTACATTAAAATTTCATTGTGCTCTAGTATGAACAGAGAGTCCACACACACACACACACACACACACACAAAAAAAAAAAAAAAACATGTGAAGGACCATCCAAAACATTTAAGTAACAAGGCTGGCAATTTCACGTGTGCCCATATGGAGAAACCACTATTTTCTGCATTTCAAGTTGACCTTCTATTAATTAAAAATTGCTCTCAATACACTAAACAATGGCCTCGGCACAAACCCCCACCCCTTCGTAGAAAAATAAACTGAGTGCTAGTATCATTTTTTCAGTTTTGGAGTTTATACAGTGGAAATTGCAAGCGACACAAAGGTCAAACGAACTCTTCAGTTTCTGTCAACTTGGCAACAAGGATTAACAAACGAAAGAGTACAGAAATTGCTAGTTGATATCTCCAACTCCAACTATGCATCTCTGACTGCAGAGTACATAGAAATAGGAAAACAATAAAAGCAATTCAAGTTCTCTAGACGAGTTTCAGCTTATCATGAAGAAGAAAATCCACAACATAATCTTGTAAATGCTAATGATTAAAATGTTACCCACTCGTTGGATCACCTTCTAACTACACAAATAACATCGGCACGATTATCTCTGGATTTGAAATTTCAAGAATGGCAATAAAGAACAGCATTACGAAAGAAGGCGTTCCTTAGTGATTGTGTTTGTTTTTTATCGTGGATTGTCGTAATAATTGAAGTGGGAAATTTTGAAAGAGTTACTACAAGCTTCAATATTGACGTAGTATCTATTTCACTGGCACACTAGATGTGAATGACATTCTTTTCAGGAAATATACCAACGAAGTACTTCTAGAACATGGAACCAGTCCACCAATTTAAACAGAAGGATAGACCAGCTAAAAGCAAAACTTCAAATTCTACCTACTCAGTATTCTAACAAGATTTAACTTCAATTTTCCTACAGCGTAAATAAGACTCTTCAATATTAAACTCACAACAAAATCACAAGATTTAAGGAATAATTTCATGGGAAGAACAAAAGCCCATCCTGAATCGACAAGAGCTGGTGGGATCAATTCTCAAAAAGGACAATGAAAAATGCAACACAGCTATTGTAGGTCCAACAAACAATCGAGTAGCTCCATAGAACGAGTCCAGGTATCTGCGGCTAAATCCTACTCATCATTCTGGCTTTCATCTTTGACGAGCCTTATCATGTCATCAATTCTCAGAATAGTAATAGCTGCTTCTGTAGCAAACTGATAAGAAATTACACCGTATTAGAGAAGACGAGTACCTAAACCTCAGCAAACCAGCAAATCTCATGTAGATTTACCTGTATTATTTTTACTTTGCTCATTGCAGGCTCAATTACTCCAGCTTCCAAGTTATTTCGGACAGTGCCCTTTGCTAGGTCCAGTCCCATGCTGTACAACACAACAAAACCTGATTATGATAGCTCAAGCGCAGGATGGCAGATACATTGATTAATAGCATTCATTCGGTTCAGCAGTGCTTCCATCATCCAAAAAAAGAAAAACAAGATGTGTAAAACCCAAATGACGTTAAAAGCGAAAGGCTTGTGCTAGACATTTTCATTCTATTAAGGTGACGGCATGACACGAGTATATGCCTCAAAGGTGAGCTGATCACTTGTATTTAATGTCATATTAAACATTTGGGCCACTAATCTAGAAACTTAAAATTGGTCAAAACTTTAGACAGCACAAAATTTTGGGGCAAATAGTTAGCTCACACCTAGAAGCTAGTTTAGTAAAGAAAAATGGCCAACCCATTAATAACCCAACCTTCCCCAGGAGCTAAGAAGTCTGTTTGTTGACTCTGTAAATCAACCTTGAGAAACAGCTGATGCTTATGCAAGTGATGGGGTCTGAGGGAGTTCAAGAAGGAGATGGCCAGGACAAGCCAGAGGCACGCCTAGTAAAAAATGAATGCATCCCATAGTAGCTTCTGACAAATCCTACTCGAGCCATTCATCCATCCCTTCACCAAAGTAACGCCTTGGGAATGCTGAAAACTGTGACCCACAAGGATTTCCAAACAATCCCAACTACCAGATAGTATGAAACTAAATGCTTGAAATCCTAGTTACATAAAAAGGATATACTTGAAAAGAAGTGCATCAGCTTTGACCAGAAGCCTTGACCAAATGACACAAAGATATACGGATTCCAAAGAGTACCTTGACAAATGCTTCTTATCAGCTTTGGTTTGTGCAAGGTAGTGGCATGAACGTAGTTTAGATACCAAGTCGCTGGAATCTTTTGCAGCATTATTTGCAAGAACCTGCATCGGAAGAAATTCACCAAAATTGATCATAGAACATACAAGTGGTACAAGAGTATCGTCTATTTTTGTTTTATACAACTAGCAAGAACCTTTGGTATGACAAGTAAGGACTCAGCAAATTGTGCAATTGCCAGCTGCTCCCTTGACCCAAGAGTAGTAGCTAGGTACTCCAAGTACACACATAAAGCAGCCTCAACAGCTCCACCGCCAGCAACAACCTGTTTTACCACGATAACAAACTGATCAGGCATTTATACTTGCATAAAATTTTACTACTTTCTATAGTCCAGAGGAAATGGAGATTATGGTTGTAAATTTCCTCCATGACTCAATCAAAATATGTGCTGGAAGATTATCCATCACAACTAGCAGTAAAATCAGGATGCACAGTTCTCCTTATCGAAGTATAGGTCAATGAAGCAGTCTTTTTTAATATATGGAGTTACAACCTTCGGTACTTTCTTCATCTTTTACTTATATTTTTTCAAACCTGTTTCGAAAACACTTTTCTTGAGCCGAGGGTCTATCAAAGACAGCCTCTCTACCATACACTAGGTAGGGATAAGGACTGTGTACACCCCACCCTCCCTAGACACTTTTCTTGGGCATGTTGTTGTTGGAGTAGCGCCCTTAATCATGCCCATGTAATGATACTAATACATTAGTTCATCAAACAGGTTAAACTGATAACCTACACTGACTATAGATCTAAACATAGTCTAGCAAGTAGAAGAGAATAAGCTTCCTCTACGACATGCCAGTAAATTTCGATGCCCCCACGATAACCGGAAACATAATCTTCATCAAAGTAAACTAGAACTGCATTTAGGGATAATTTGTGGATACAGGGACTTACAGTTGTGGACTCTAGCGTTCTCTTCACAATGCATAAAGCATCATGGAGGGCCCTCTCCATCTCATCAAGCATAAAGTCATTTGCACCTCTAAGTATTAACGAAACCTGATAAAGCAGCAGATCAGTCCATATTCATAACCTTTTGAGTTTCAACAGAAACTTCATTTTGGAAAGAAAACAAACACCACATGAGCCACGCTCTATCAAAGACCACAAATAAGAGTCCCAGAAAAAACAGCAACAATAGACGCAAACAATTTTGCAGTTTTAAAAGGAAATCAGCACAGCTAGAATAAACTCAAAATTCAGTGCAACTACATACCGAACTTGTGGTTTTGGTTCCTTTAACCATAATCACATCATCGTTAGCAACCCGCTCCTCCACTACCTCATCAGCATGTCCAAGAAATGATGGTTCAAAAGTTTCTTCTCCTTCCATATCCGCAAATGTTGAGACCTGTATTATAGCACAATGCATGAGCAAATGCCATGTTCCCAGAAATGATTATGCTAGTAATTACCAGAAATCAGTATCTTTATATGCCCAAAGTTATCACTACTATCCAACTCATATATTGTTTCTCTTTGGTCCTGCAACCACCACCAGCTTGGGGTGGGGTGGGCTCGCAGCTGTCTAAAGAGGAGACATTTAAAAAAAAAATCCTTTTGGTTATACAGTTAGATGAGGAGACACTTGGACACTCCAGTTACTCCAACAATTGATAAACCATGCAGAAACTCACTTAAAAGTTGGTTCTATCCAAACTTCTTGATCCTATCTCCATTCAAGTAGAAACCTCTAACTTCATATGACACTCCTTGTTCATCTTACATTATCAAAGATAAAACAGAGTTCCATAAAGTAAGTCCATTGCAGGTTACAGGGTCTTTCTTTGGGGCTCTAACTATGCTTATAATATCCCTTTGTACATAATTCTATGCACTTTCTTAGAGAGATGTTAATAGCATATTACCTTTCTAAAAGAAAGTCTACTGCGAATTGCATGATAGAATGCTCCATACAAATTGTATCTTTTTTAGCATTCATGATCTGATCAGTATAAAAAGATTAAAAATAATTTTGAAACAGCAAGATGAGGCGGGGTTGCTCAGTTGGAAGAGCACTCCACATCAAACCAAGAGGTTGGGAGCTTGGAGCAGAGAGTAAAATGGAAAAGAGCCAAGTTCGATTCTCAGTAACGGGAAGGAATTGCCATGAAGCAAGAAAAATAAAAAAGCAGAAGAAAAATCCCAGACCAGTCTAGTGAACATACCACAGTTGCGCCAGTTGCCTTGGCAACATGGCGCAAATCTTCTTTGCGTACACGTCTAACCGCAATGGCACCAGCTTCCACAAAGTACTGAAACAAGTTATGAAATTAGATCATGTCTGCACCGGCTTCTGCAATCACACTTTAGACAGTAGCACAAGAAACAAATAGAAGTAACCAAGATGGAATTTGTCTAGCAGAGACATTATGACAGATATCAGCGTTGCTAGCTGTACAAACCTTTCAAAACAAACACTACCATGACCGCCACATGTGCATCCACAAGAAGAGCTAATTTCCAAACTTCTTTGTTTTTTTTATAAGGTAAACACTTTATTAAAGGGCTAAATTTTATATCAGCACCAGAAGAACTAAATTGCTTGAGATGATGCTGACATTAAACCAAGAGTCACCAGTGATTTGACATTTCAATACAGCTACTTGTTTTTATGACGATCTTATCCGAGCAAGCTTGTTAGCACCTTGACTATTCCACCAGGTACCTGCTACCTCCCACCAGCACAAGGTACAAAGTGGCTATGCCCACCAAGGCTTCAACAGATGAAAAGAAATCACCCAGAGTATTTTGCTTCTGCTGAGATTTAAACTTGAGACTTCAGCAATTATTCACCACACCCTAGGGGTGTGCATGCATTTGAAGATGATTGTAATGTTACTGGCACAATAAGGGCACCAGTTATCAAGAACATGCCATGAAAGAGTAAGAGAACCACAAAGATGTACAAAATAAGCACAGCATTACCAAGGCGTTGTTGCCTTTTCAAGGTAACATTACTCAGCAGTATATAGAGCATTTGAAGGACACCAAATCATGAAAGTAACAACTAAAGTTAAGCAGCTTGCCTTCAGTGCCATGTCATCAATTCCTTTTGAAGTCAAGACGACATTGGCTCCCGCACTCAAAAGTTTCTGTATCCGTTCTTTCGTCATATCAGCTTCTCTGTAAACATAAATTTACATCAGGGTTGAATGACAACATGCTGCTTTGGTCTAACCAAGATGTTCTAAATCATAGCTGCAGAATTTCATCAGTTATCCCAGGTGATATAAGCAAAATAGCATTGGGCAATAGTTAAGAGACAACAAGTTGTGTTAAAACAGCCTCGGCCTCATCTCTCGTTCAGAACCAGCAATAAGATACCCAACTTACACTGTCACACACATGTTAGAAATCCACATCAATCATGAAGCGAATATTCTAAAACTCAAGGCCCCAATAACATTTCTGAATAAAATTTTACAGCACCGATCATGCCCATATGTAGCAAATATTAGCTTGCTATTTCGTTGGTTTTATTTATGAGAAGTTGACAAGTACAAAGATGTTTTGATGCTGACATTGATAGCAACAGAAGATTGAATGGTCCATTAAGAGAATCACCTTTGGCGAATCCTCTCAAGCTCTCGAGGATCAGTTACCAACACTTGAACACCCATCTGCATTTTTGTCTTTTGAAGATTAAAGTCAAGACAAGCAATCCGTGCAGGCGCAACGCTCATAGGCATTCCTTGGGCGGCACGGCCAGTATTTAGAGCATAACCCTTCATTAGATAGCTATCTTTTGCACTTTTCCCATGTGCTTTAAGTAAATTAATACCCTGGATAGAAATAAAGTTTGATTTATATTAGTGCTTGATCTAGATGTCAAAACAACCTAGGGAATCTACAGAATTAAACAGCACAAAACTAGTTTATACTATTGTATTCCTCGGCATCAAGGGTATGGGTATACTGGCAACCTCCAAATAGCAACAGGAGGTATAAAGAAAATCAAAACAGACCAATATAGCTATAATGTGCTTCCATATTAACAAAACTATAGAGAAGACCCTCCAAATTATCAGACAAGCTTCTTGAACAAATAACACACCTTTATAGGATATTTGATTTCGCCCCTAACATTAGTCATCTTGACAGCCTGTACTGCTTCAACAACCTTCAAATACATCAATGGCTAAAGCATTAAAGTGCCTGGGAATAATGCTTCAGAAAAGATATGGATACAAAAGACCTTCAAAAGTAAAAGGCATTTGATTGGATAATTTAGTTGCACATATATGATAAAAGTTTTGACATTACAGAAGGAATAGCAACAGAACAAACTATCCAAAACATTGACCTTACATAAGTATGAAAAATTATGCAGGGAGCAAACATACAATTGTTAAGCAAGCATAGTTAGGCCCTATTAACCAAGAAAAAGGCAGAACCATAATATTAGGGATTAAAATAGAAGTTAACTAAAAAGGCAGTAACTTTAAGTGATGAGATGAACATTTTGAGAAAATTTATATGACAAGGAAGCAACTTTTAAATGCTTTTTATCATTAATCATGCTAGCTTAAATGGGACAAGAAACAAAAATTAGGTGGCTACGACATCTCAAAACACTATACAAATACTGCAGGAAGCTTAGTAATCTTAGGCCTATCCCCTATAAAGTATCACAAACAATAGGAAATATGAACTTCCCATGGTGTTCCTTCCTTTTCCCATCAATACCACACTAATTGTATGTAAGCTTAGTATGAGAATGCTATTAACCAGAAAGCATACATGATGAGTCTAGGAATTAATTACCTAAAGGCAGCAATATCAAAGAGAAACTAAGCTGTGGTTCGGACTAAAGCAGGCAATAAAACCAAACCAAACCATTACATAACACATCCATGGGTTTTAGTGTTCTGCATGTGGAGATTGCACACAAGGATGCCTCAGGTTAAACAGGTCTCACAAAAGCAAGTGATCTTTCTTGATAGCAGTGCACGGTGATATTTTCTTAGGTTGTTTGAACTTTGATGTATCTCCTGTTGTATCGTGAGTCGTGACAATCTCAGAGCAATATTAATAAATTTGATTTGAATAATCAAAAAAAACTTCTCTTTCAGTCTTCAGAAAGTTCAAAAATACGTCGGAGTGATTTACAGCGAAAAGTTTAGCCCAACAAACAAGGTAACCACCATACCATATTAGCAAAGAAGTCACTGTCATCTGCTATTAACTTTGATGACATGCTTGTCTTGGCACAGTTTATAAGAGAATCTTTTCCAAGCTTATCGACCTGAAAAAACAGCGAACAAACTGGTAAGTTCATCACATGCATAAAAATACTTGTCAAAAGTCAAAAGCGTTGAAATCCACCAAGGTCTGCTGGGGTATCAAGCGCAAACCACAATTAAATAGAAGTTTTAAATCAATGTAAGGCTTTAATAAAGAATAAGACAAAACAAATATTCATAATAACACAACACACAAATATATATAATAATAAACATAATAAATAACTGTCACAGTAAGACATGAGAATTCAAAAAAAATCATCAAAATTTATGAAGTAAAAACACATAAACCAAGTTTATTAGTGTGTCCATGAACTAGTTTTCTTATGTTAAAACCTAATCGCAAAAAGATTCATTTATACTATTTAAACAACAACTAATATATCACCCGGCCAGTGATATTTGTAGTCCAATTTTATGCTCTTATGGCAGAGTCCATGGGGCATGAGAGACGTGTTAACCTTGGTGCTGCACTAAAGCACCACTTAAACGAGGCCTGAGGTTTATAATACAGCAGATTGAACCTTCTCCATGCTTTCAACCTGATAGGATAAGGTATTAAACTGGTTCTTATACCATAGCAATGACATAAATCACGAGACACTCAAAATTGCAAGTGCACCCTGTATTACAGTTTCCCTAGGGCAGAGACTGTAACTAAACATTCATAGATTTGAGACGATCTCCTGTTCTTAAAAGGTCTGCAAGGTATATTGTACATTTCAAAGATAGCACATGTTAGATTAGCATCTGAACGAACTACTTCACATGTGGCAGACACACCAGCATAATGCACACGTGAAGGCCAAATACCAGGAATCAATACCTTAACAGCCAATTTTTCTTCGACATATTTGCATGCTTCCCTCATTGCTAGCTGCCAGAAACAAGTGCAGCATAATCTTAGAAAGGCTTTGTGTTTTTGGAATTGCAGTAAAAAGGGATTGTCAGTATTCTTTTAAGTTGCGTATTAAATGAATAAAAATAGTTACCCTATATCCACTGATTATCGAGGTTGGGTGAATTTTGTGCCTCACCAACTCATTTGCTCCCTGCGAATATTAACACAGGATATCAACCAAAATGTGAACAGCAACTGCTTGAAAGCACGAAAAGAAGTGTGTGCCGTGCACTCGATCAGCAAGAATACCTTAAGTAATTCTGCAGCTATAATAACAACTGAGGTTGTTCCATCACCAACTTCTCGATCTTGGAGTTCAGCCAACTCAACAAGAACCTGTGAGATGAGTGCATTACAAGGGTCATAACTTTTTTCGAAGAGTTTACACATTATGCCCGAGTGAGAAAATAAAAGGTTCATGTGGTTACCTTAGCAGCTGGATGCTCAACTTCTAACATCCTCAGAATTGTAGCACCATCATTAGTAATTGTCACATCGCCAATATCATCAACAAGCATCTGAGATTCACAGCAATACCAGTGAGTCAACAATCAATTGACCATTCAAACACCATATATATGGGGGGGTAAAATCACTTAAAATGTTGAACTCAAAACCACTTTATTCTTTTTCATTAATATAAGCCAGATCCAATTTTTATCTCCAAAAACGTTCAAGCCGATGGATAGGTGCATCAAATAGTTTAAGAGACAGAAGGAAGAAAGTTTGAGGTGGTGACTGACGCCAGCTCCTAGATAACAGGACAAATAGAAATAAGATGGGCACTAAATAATTAAATCAATAAACTTAAGAAATAAGACAAAACACATCCAGATTTTAAGATATTAAAAAGTTTTAAGCACGCATACATCATGTTCAATGTCAAATAGGATGAATTAGGCCAGTAAATGCTTATCCAGCTTTGGTACTATAAACTAAAATCCATCTTCAGATTATAAAACTAAGGTTACTCCTGATGTCCACTGTCAAGATGAGCACAGCACAGATTATTCTGTTTAGAACTTTTGCCACTTCCGCTGTCTAGAACACAATAATTTTTGGTAATCAATGTTTAAAGAATGTCAGTCTACAACTATTATGACTGTCATAAATAAGGGCATTAGGCATTACGCTCAGCTTTAACTCTAAACTAATTGTTAGCACACCAACTCACTTGCTAACCTAGTGCCGATGCTTATGAACTGAAATGTCATACTGCCCCTGTATTACGGTAAGGCTAAAATGCTCTCAATATGTAAAGCTACGCAAACATGGTCACTCACCTTTCTCTATTAGCTTCCTTAGATCATTCACGTACAGACAAACAAATTTGCTACAAAATAACAGCAAAGGGCTGTGCACACAGCTCAAACTTTCGCATAAACTTCTCTACATTGCTATGCATATTTATCAGTGATAGCGAATATCCCAGTTAGCTCACTTTAGTATATATAGACTCTACAGATTCCACCAAAGCACTTGCAGAGCAAAACGGGAACTGCTAGCAGTAGAGAAGACTACACCATAATGCAGAAAGTCAGACAAGACAGCAAATGGCAAATTACACTTAACAAGACCAATTTTCACCACCCAAACAAAGCGGCATAGCTATATGAATCATTAATACTCCATTCCACTAAATTTGAGCCTTTTTTCATTCCAATACTCAATAATTTATCTTTTACTCAAAACCCTAAGTATTAACATCCTCTAAAAAACTGGCAACCAAACATATAACATAACCACAGAAGAAAAAGTTAGTAACTTTGACAAGTAAACACAACTCGGATGCAGTTACAAAAATGTCGAATACGCTACGAGTACACAAACATATTAGAATACATACACTACGAGTACACAAACAGATACAAAAAAAGTTAAGGAAAGGAGAAATGACGAACCTTATCAAGGCCGACAGGTCCAAGCGAAGATTTGACAATGTTAGCTACTGCTTGACATGCAGTCACTGAAATCCCAAAACACAACACACACAAAAAAATCACTACTTCAGCAACTGGACTGAGAAAAGCAATACACATAGAGAGCAACGAGATTGAAGGGTACCGTTTTGAGTGCGAACATCCTGACCAGACTGGCGGTCGCCGGAAATATCAAGAGTTTGTGCAGAATACGCCATTTCCGACTGACTATCTGGCCTGAAAAAGTGATGACAATGGTGGATATGCTAGGAGATCCGCAACGAGAGAAAAACCCTAGATCGGGTTCGAAGATTCTGGAAGTATGGGAAAGGCTTTAGCAGTGTAGAATGTTTGAGTAGAGGAGCAAAGTGGGACTATTGCTTCTTCATCAGAGGGTTTTAGGTTTTGTGCCCTTGACAATAATAATATTTGGCCCTAAATGTTTTTTTTTTTTTGCCCTTTTCTTATTAATTTCCACTTTCTAAACATTTAAACCTCATTTGGTCACGAAAATAGTACTAATATTTTCGAGTTGAAGTCGATATTATGTTTGGCGATGAATAAAATGTTGTGAGATAAATAAAAGTAAAAAATTTCACAAAATAAAATAAAAATAGCACAAAAGAAAAATATCTTTAAACTACTCAATTACTGTTATAAATGTAATTACATGTCTATCAATATCTATCAAGATCTACTTTGATATCTATTGAGATTTGAATCATCCGTCTTTTACTCAGATTATGAGTAAATTTCCCTTATAAATAGAGGAATTTTGTTCATTGTATTTACAATCTTATGATCTATCATCCCTGAAAAGAAATAAGAATTACTCTCTTTATTCTCTCTACTCTTCTTCTTTATTCTTTCTTATTTTATAATACATTATCAGCACGATGCTCTAACCAACTGAGAAGATGGTTATGTCATATATACTTCGAGTCTTAGAAGATGTTCACGTGACCTTGAAGACAGTGGTGCTTACAATTAAATTATTATGTATTACTACAGAGGTACTTTATACTTGAAAAAAAAATTGTATAAAGTAATTAAGGTAAGATTTGTGCATATATGGGTATCACTTCCTCTTCTTCTTTTTTCGTTGCTTGAGAATTTTATTGTCATTCTTTTGGACTGGTTTTATTTTCTTTTCGTTGAAATTTAAATGCTTTAATTATTTGTAAAGTAGTGAGGAGAAGCCCGATATCTATTATAAATTAATATTATAATATTAATATAATTAATAATTATGATTTATTATTCAAATATATAATTATATTTCAAAAATTTAATTCACAATCAAAATTAAACTCTACAAATGTATAAATTAATAAAGAGTGTGAAAAAAAAAATTGATGGGCCTATATTACTATTTTTTAGATAACACGCGCTCAGTATATGTTATTTTTTTGTCTCAATTTATGCGACACAAATAAAATTTAGATAATCAATCATACTTTTAATATGTTTTTAGATATTTTAAGTTGTTAACTATTGTAACTTATAATTATTTTTTTTAGTTTTTAAATAATATATGTTACTCTTTTTTTTCAAATTTTTGTAGCGTTGATAGTCAAATATATTTTAAAAATAAATTAAGTTTGTAATTATTGTGATTTATAATGTTTTTCTTTTATTCCAATTTAAGTGGCATTGATATAATTTCAAGAGACAATCAAATATTTTATATCTTTTAAATTTTTTAAGTTGTTAATTATTGTGATTTATAATATTTTGTATGTATTTTTTGAAATGTATAACAGATTAAATTTTTTAGATATTTTAAGCTATTAACTATTGTAATTTATAATACTTTTTTGTAATTTTTAAATAATATATGTTACTCTCCCTGTTCAAAATTTTGTGGCATTGATCGTCAATTACATTTTTTAAATAATCTAAGATTTTAATTATTGTGATTTATAAAACTTTTCATTATATTTCAATTTAAGTGGCATAATGCTTAGACCATAATAATTAATTAAAGGTGATATAGTAAAATCACGATTGAAGCAACAAATCAAATATGTCTTAAATGGCTCACAATAACTACTTAGAAGTGATATAACAAAATCACTATAGAAAATTAAGTGAACCTCATATAAGACGTGAAGTTAATTTAAAACATCAAAAGTTAATTTAGCATTTTATATCTATTTTCTCCTTTTTTATTAAATATATATTTTTTAATATTTTGATGACTTATAATAATTAATTAGGGCAGTATTTAGTAAAATTATGATTAAAACAGCTGACGTAGACATGTCATGAATGTCTATTTTATTTTTTATTAAATATTATTATTTTTTAATATGTAAATAACTTATAATAATTAATTAGGAGTAATATAGTAAAATTACGTAGCAAGCAGTTGAAGCAGACATATCGACGGAGAGTTGTTTCAGCCGCCCAACTCTCTCTTATATAATAAGAGAAATAATTATATCTACGGTTAATTACTAACCTTTGGCAGTCATTAGAACATGACTTTGTTTTATTGGTACTCGTATTTATAATGGTAGTAATTTATGATTTAACAAATGTTAAGTATCTATTTATTATTTTTCTACTTCCGCTTACGTGATGAATCAAAATTCACAATTTTTTTATTTTTGACTGAATACATATTGTTGGATTTGAGGAAAAATAATTGGTTTTGAATCATTTATGTTTTAAATTCATTCCTCAAGAACAATATTATCAAAAGGGATGATAATATTTGGGTTCAAGTCCCATCGATTTATGCCTAAGACGCCTTCATATGGATAAGATGTTGAGTTTGAATCTCAATACACCATATTGATGATATTATGATGGTTAAGGCAAAATAATGGTTGTTTAATAAAAGGTCATGAAACATATCCCATTAATATGCTCTATTCCATGAAGTGAATATAGTAGCATAAATCTGAAAGTTGACAACTTGCTTCATTGTTGAAAGAAGATAAGTGATTGAATGCACGAATATAAGCGTGGAGAGACAATATGATAATAATCATCAAAAGTGATAATATTTTCACACGCTTATTATGATTATAAGATGTGCTAGAGAAAAAATTCTCTACAACATATGTATGTCTCAATTTGCTCCTGAAGTAGCAATATGATGAGCTCCTGAAGTAGCAATATGATGAAAGAGGTTATAAGATATATAAGCTATTATAATTTGATAGGCTTAAGACACGATTATATTTCATTCTTAGGGAATGAGAATTTTGATTATTATAAGCACAAATCCCTTCCCTGGGGTGAATGTGATAATATTTAGTGAAGCTTATTAATATAAACGTGTACTTGATTGTGATGGTATGACAACTCACCTCTGAAAGAGGCAGAATAACTGAGATGAGTTTCTCGGCTTACTTCATGAATAGCTATTATCTCAGCATGATTCGATGAAGTGGCTACGATAGACTGCTTTGTATCTTCAAGATATCGCAGTACCACCATATATGAATACATGGCCTATTATGGCATTAGTTTTGAGTAAAACGACGCACTTAAGTTTCATCGCATTAATAAAAGATAAGACATTGATGCACCATGATGATACGATATTGGGTTCAAGTCCCAGCGATTTATGCCTAAGACGTCTTTATATGTATAAGATATAGAGTTTGAATCTCATTATACCATATTGATGATATTATGATGGCTAAGGCAAAATCATGGGTATTGGGTGAAAAGTCATGAAATTCGATCCATTGAATATGCTCCATTCCATGAATATGGTAGCAATATATGATAAGTCTGAAATATGACAACTTACTTCATTCTCGAGGTGTATGTGGTAGCAGTGCATAATATGTCTGAAAGAAGACAAGTGATTGAATGCACGAATATACGCGTGGAAGGACAATATGATAATGATCATCAAAAGTGATGATATTTTCGCACGCGTATTATGATCATAACATATGTTAGAGAAAATTTCTCTAGATCATATGTATGCCTCGATTTGCTTCTGAAGTAGTAATATTTTAAAAAAGGTTCTAAGCTATCAAAATTTGATAGATTTAAGGCACGATTATATTCCATTCCTGGGGAATGAAAAACTTATTAATGCAAACGTGCACTTGATTGTGATTGTATCACAACTCACCTCCGAAAGAGGTTGAATAATTTTGAAATCTCCTTCTGAAGTAGTAAATCTGAAATTTATTCATGTAATAGTAAATCTGAAATTTACTAAAGAAAAAGTACATGTCATGGTAAACTTGGAGTTTACTAGAATAAAAGTTCATAAATTGATATGAACAATTGTGACATTTCGAAGATGTGCATGAATTGAAGAACTAGAAGATTCTTCAAGAGTTGTTTATGTCGTTTGTTCTCATGATAAGTTGGTTGGACCAACTAATATTGGGATTGGATCCCTTCAAATTTGAAAATTATAAAAGGTGAATAAGGGTCCGTTCATCTATCATGTGATATGTTGAAAAAATGCATCAATAAGATGATCACATGTACATTCATTGTCAACCTGCAGTTTGACATTCATAAAGTTGTTTGCTCAATAAAATTGAGTTAAGAACATAATTTTTAGATTGTGCAATCAAGAAAGTTATCTTGATGATGATGGTTTGGCATTGAATGCCTTCGATAAATAGTTAAATCATTATTAATGAGAACAAAACTTCATGTTTTGGTCTAAAATATGATATATTGCAATAGCATTTGTATGCATTAGACCAATAAATTATGATTATTTATTCCCTCTCAATTGGTTTAAGGTCGGGAACCAATTATTCCATCTAATAATTTTGATGTACGGTATACGATTAATGAATATATCATAATGCACAAAGATGGATTCCTCAAAGAAGTAGAGAATTTATGTTAGTTTTCCTAACATAAGGGGGAATTATAAGCGCTATGAAATATGTTAGGAATTATCACCATATCCTCATCCAAAAGATAATTCAAGTCAAATGTTGAAAGCATCTCATATTAAGCTCAAGTGCTTTTATTTTGTGTTCCTAAAGGACAAAGTCTATGCATGTGTGAAGCGTGGTAGACTGATCGATTCCAAATGAAATAGTCCTTGAAAAATAAGGAGCAAATAATCATAATAAGAAGGCAATGAGCTCTTGAAGAGCCTACGACATACCACTTCATGAAACCTTATGAGAGGTTCATGTACCTGAAAATAATGAAGTGATGAGATCTCAAAATGTTATGTCGCATTGTGAATCGATACAAAATGATATATCATCAATATCTTTGACATAATATTGACGCAATATTGTGAAAGATTACGAAGATTTGAATTCTATGTTTATTTAAGCATCCTGACTTAGAAGCATTTATCAAGTGACATGAAAGGATGCATTTTGGTAAGCGTAAAACTTATTTGATTTGCAGTCCAGACACTTGAAGATGTCACTCATGAAATATTGAATATTGTCACTTGACAAAACTTATGTGAAAACTTTTAAGGATTTAAACTGCTTGAAGCATATAAAAGTTTCTGGGAAACTTATTTATAATCCTTATATTGTATAAGCTTATTGCTTGAACATCATTGGAACTCTTGGAGAGTTTTCAAAGCAATAGATTATTTGCTGAAATTCGAAATATGTCGAATTGGATTGGTTATGATGTACCATATCTTAGTGCAATTGATGCACTCATGTACCTTGCAAATACTACAAGGCTTGTAGCCTTTTCAATCAATTTGTTAGCAAGGTATATTTCTGCTCCTACTATGAGACATCAAAATGGGATAAACCACATGAGCTTGTTTTATTCTAAAGATTGCAGTACCGATCTTATTGGTCATGCTGATGTTGGGTACTTATCTGACCCGCATAAAGCTCGGTCTCAAATAGGCTATGTGTTCATATGTGGTGGTACTGCCATATCTTGGAGATATACAAAGCAGTCTATCGTAGCCACTTCATCGAATCATGCTGAGATTATAGCTATTCATGAAGCAAGCCGAGAATGTGTATGGTTGAGGTCCATGATACATCTCATTCGAGAAAAATGTGGTGTGAAATATGACAATCTACTCACAATTTTATATAGAGATAATTCAGCATACATAGCACATCTTAAGGGAGGATTCATAAATGGAGATAGACCGAAGCACATTTTGCCAAAACTTTTCTACATACATGAGCTACAAAAGAATGATGATATTAACGTGCAACAGATTCGTTCAACTGACAATGTGACTGATTTATTCACCAAATCTTCTCCAATTGCAACTTTCAAGAAGATGCTGCACAAGATCGAGATGAAAAGGTAAAGGATGTTCTCATTAGGGGGAGTTAATGCGCGCTGTACTCTTTTTCTCTTACGAGGTTTGTCCCACTGGGTTTCTCTTGTAAGGTTTTTAATGAGGCAGCCGAAATGCGTATTATTAGAGATGTGTACTCTTTTTCCTTCAGTAGATTTTTTTTCCTACTGGGTTTTTTCTAGTAAGATTTTAACGAGGCACATTATTTACCAATTAGACATTCAAGGGGGGTGTTATAAATGTATTTACATTATAGTGAATGTCTATCAAGATCTATCAAGATCTACTTTGATATCTATTAGGATTTGAAGAATTCGTCTTTTACTCAGACTATGAGTAAATTTTCCCTATAAATAGAGGGGTTTTGTTCATTATATTTACAATCTTATGATCTATCATCCCTCGAAGAAATAAGAATTACTCTCTCTATTCTCTCTACTCTCTCTACTCTTCTTCTTTATTCTTTCTTGTTTTATAACAATTACTAAAATTTTACCCTTAATTATTTTTTTATATTAAAATTGACCTGACTATTATGTATGTTATCACAAAGAGAACTCCAACGCAAATTAGATTTGGATTAAAAAATATATTTAGTTAACATAGAACTTCAAGTTGAATAACATTCTCCTAATTTAATGTCAAAAAACGTTTCACATTGTTCGCACCTTCTCATTCTTTTTACTGCTTTAAAACAAATTCACTTTTCTTCTAAAGAAAAAAAACACTTTGGGATAATCATTTTCTTTTTTATCTTTATACAATTAAGATTCATTCATCTTTTTTAATTTTATTTTAACATTAAAATAATATAGTTTGCATACAAAATGAAATTGGTGATGGATCAATCACTAGCCATGACAACTTTGAGTGTGTTGTGATTTTTTTTTAAGCGAGTTGAATTGTTGGGGAAAAAAATAATATTATGTGACAATATAGATGATAAGTTTTCTTAAAAAAAAAAAAGATGATAAGTTTTCATGTCAATATAAATAATTAGAGACAAAATAATATTGTAGACACCTAATTTCGTCCCTCCTCGATGTCGTTTTTACCCATTTTTATTTTTATCCTACCGCGTACCCTCACCCATGTTATTATACCCGCACAAAATACAAAAAAATAAATAAATAATAAAATAACAAATCCTATCCTAACTAATTCTATCTTATCCTAACAACCTACCCAATCAAAATAAACCACACCACCCCACACCCTACCCCCTACCCGTGGACCCCACCTACCCTACCTCACCACTACCTACCCTCACAATATATACCCACATACTCTCACAAAAGAAAAGGGGGGACGATAAAAAAACAAAGAGAAAAGGCTCGAACTCCCTCTCTCTTTTTCTTCTCTCTACCCCTCTCCTCTCCTCTCCATCGGCATCCATGGCCGACGTCGGCCAACTCATCACCGGCTAGCCTTCTCTTCCCCTCTCCCTCAACCGCCACGCCGTCAGCAGCCACCGACGACCTAAGCCACCACACCGCCGTCGCCATCACCGGCGAGAATCCAGCCTCCTCCGTCATCCAGCGTCTTCACCATCCCACCATCGTCATAGCCACCTCCTCTCCTAGCCCCCGCTCCGACCAACACCACCATACCAACACCAGCAATCCCACTGGAATCAGCGCCAAAATCTGATCGGAAAACGCCAGGGGGTCGCCGGAACTGGTTCTTCGATCGATTAGCTGGAAAAACATCAAGACGTCAAAGACTTGCCAGAATCTGACCTACTTTCGTTGATTTTTGGCCACTGTTAGCTCACCGGGGTTCAAGTCGTACGGGTGTTCGTTTCCTTTTGGATTTTTGTATATTCGGGTTCGTGGGTGATTCATTATCGAAATTGAGTTTTGGGTTCATCGTTTGTTGTTCCTGGTTCGGGATTTTATTTTCTATTCATCTCGACCAGTTTTAGGTTTCAAAGTCCTTGATATTGAAGTTGGTATTCGTCACTATTGAGGTTCTGTTCCAAGTTCTGAAGTTCGGGCCTTCTTAAATGTCATTATCAACGAACTTGACTATCGAAAGGTCCAATTCTACTCTTTTCCTCTTCTATTTTATTGTTTACTATGCTTTGGTGTTTGGATTAAGCTTCAGGTGTTGTTTGATACTTGTTGGTGATGAATGCATGTTGTTTTGGTTGGTGATATGGTTGTTATTTTGATGTTGACTCGTTGTTTAATGTCGTTGAAAAGTGATGGTGGGTCGTTGAAATTGAAATGGTGAATTTGGATTGATTAAAGACTTTTGGTTTAATTGGGTTTAAATAAATATGGTTGAAATGGACTTGGGGGCGAGAATTAAAATTTGATATAATTGGTGATTTGGATTAGTTGATTTCATTGTGTGTTCAACTTGAAACGAGCGCTAATTGAACTTGGTAGTATCGTGATACACAGATAGGTTTAGGCAAAGGTAGGTTGGGTAGGCAATGTAACACCCCGTAAATTTTTTCGTACACTTATCGCGATTATATGGAGTCCTAAAGGCTTGCGTATGGGTTAAATTAAGTTTATGGTGTTCGGAAGTATCCCGTCAATAGTTGTATGTATAGGTATTGGAATAAGCTTTCCAACGATATAAAGTTTTCCCAAAACAGAGGAGTATTTCATATAAGCGAGCACATTCGAAATTTCAAAACGGTGGCCGGAAAGCCTGTGAACAGTAAATCTGCAGGAAAATTACTGCAGCTAGACAATTTTTTTTGGATCAACTTTAGACGATCATAACTCCTTGTACAAAAAGAACTGTGTGAGCTTCTATATATCGACGAAAATATCCGAGAGTCTTCTTTCCGATGAAATTGGTTTCATCTAAATCCAATGTCTGAGTAAGGAGCTATACCCGTTTTACTACAGCCTATAAAAAAAACAGAATTTTGGGACAGATTTTTGGGTCAATTTTAAACGACCATAAATCCTTGTACAGGAATAACTGGGTGGAATACTTTATATGAAAATGAAAGCCCTTTGAATTATCTTTCCAATGCAATTGGTTTCACCCAAATCCGATACCGGAGCAAAGAGTTATGATCGATTTACTTCAGCCTGTCAAAACTGTCCACTGGGGATAGATTCGGATTTATTTAAATTTTTAGGGCAAAATAGTCATTTTCTATTACCTCTTGGACGAAAATTGGCCTTTATAATCATACACATAGCCTCATATATATCATATATCATCCAATTATTAAGAGAAGGTGAAACCCTAGCCTAATTTCAACTTCAAATATTTTGTGATTCAACCGTAGAAAATTCGAATTGGTTCCGTAGTTGTGTTCACCATCTCGAAAGCTTCGAGAAGCACCCCATGGTTATGTAAGGAGGATTCTAAATACAAGAGTTCATTGTTAAGGTATGAATATTGTTTATTCTTGATTCTTATCCATGAATAAGTATTGATAAGGGATTATGAGTATTGTCTTGATGTTGGAAGATAACTAGAAACATAGTTATGAATTGTTTTGTATAAATTGTTAGTAGTAAATTATGGAAGTTGTTGGTATTGGATTATGGAGGATGAATTGTGGTGATATATCATTATATTAGTGGTTATGTATGCCTAGTGATCATGTTGGTATTGGATGGTGATTAAGAGGGGAAATAAAGGCTAAGAGTGATGTTGAGGGATATTGCATGAAAATGCATGATATGTGAATGTAATAAGAGTATAAGAGGATGTATGTAACACTCTTATTGATGAGTTAAAGGATTATTTCCTAGACATTATTTGGTGAAGTTAATACCTAAATGGTAAGGTTTGGTTGCTAATACTAGTTTGCCACAAATGACTTATTGTAGATAAGTGTTCGAAGAGTACGGAAAGTCAAGTTGGACTTGTATTGAAGTGGTTATATCAAGGTATGCAAGACATACTCTATCTAATCTTTGGCATGAATAATGACCCATGGCACTCTCAAGTAAGCTTCCAACATTGTCCTACGACACATGACTCATAATAACATCATATGATCTTCGACACTACCAATTGAACTTGTTTTCACTTTTAAGATGTCCGGCTAGTCAAAAATGTCCATATACTATTGTTGACTCCGAAATGGTTTAATGAGGTATCCATGATTCTCTACTTCATTTTCATGATATTGATTACCTATTTACATGTTTTTCCTATTGAGGTATCATGGTTTCAAGTTCCATAAGGTGTGACCACAAAGTAACCAATCTCAAAGATTAATTGAATTAAGAAATGGAATGTCTTTATTTTAAATTGATGATATGATGTATTGTATTAGTACCACTGATCAGTTGACCATTGTATTATAAAGATTATGTATATATGCTATTCCAGGGGTGGTCCCTGATGTATTGTATTAGTACCACTGATCAGTTGACCATTGTATGACATATGTTATGTATTGATAAGAAATACGGGAAGTAATGATATGAAAGTAATGTGCAGGTATCCCATCAGTTCTTTTAAATGTGGTTTACTCATACTGTTTATTCACTGGTATCTGGGTTCTGTTGATCTTTTGTATCTCATCTTGATACTCACTGCCTTACATACTCAGTACATATTTCCGTACTGACGTCCCTCACGGGGGACCTGTATTCATGCCTGCAGGAATAGGTACTTCAGGTCGTACACCTCCGCAGTAAGAGATAGGACTTTCTGTTGATAGTGGTGAGCTCCAGTTGTTTCGGGGCATCCCAAGTCGTTTCTATATGTACTGTTGGTATTTGTATAAAAGTCTTTTGTGGGCGGGAGTTTGTCCCGACCCTAACTCAGTTGTGTATCTATGTAGAGGCTTTTGTAGACATATTATACAACCATAGGAGTGTTTTGTTGATAGACGTGATGGCTCTGACGGCCAATTACTGTTTATATATATATATGCGTGTCTGCTGGGCTGATACAGGTATTGTTTTCTTCTATTTACAACGAAGTGCTTCCCAAATTTCTAATTTTCATAAGTAATGTAAATGTGAAAGTATAGGTTATGAACGGGTTCTCCCGGGCCTCCTCGGCTACGGGTGCCAGTCCGCTCCAATGGGATTTGGGGCGTGACAGAAGTGGTATCAGAGAGGTTCGTCCTAGTGAGTCTACAAAGCCGTGTCTACGTAGAGTCTTGTTTATCGGTGTGTTGTGCACCGCATCTATAAACAGGAGGCTATGGACATTTAGGAATTGTTTCTTTTCTTCATGTCTTAGATCGTGCGATAGAGCTTATATTGTATATGAAGTCATAGTTGACCACTGAATCCATTTGTTTCTCTTATTATAGTAATGATGCCGGTTACCAGAAGCAAGAATACCGGTAAGCAAGTAGATGTGGCTGCCGGAGAGGGGACTAGTAAGTCACCCACTATATCAGCTAATCAAAGTGAGGCTCCAGCAGAGCATGCATCAGAAACTTCCCCCAGTCCGGAAGAAATAAGGGGGAGGAGAACTATATCCCCAGAGCCACCTATTAATGTTGTTGATCAAGATCTTAGAAATGCAGTGCAACTTTTGACTCGTATAGTTGCTGGGCAAGTCCAAGGGCAAGCCATTCCTGCCGTGGGTTCTAGCGGTACTGATAGGGCGGCTAGTCTTCGGACGCAAGATTTTCTTAAGATGGATCCGCCTACTTTTACCGGATCCGATCTTAATGAAGATCCGCAGGACTTTATTGATCAGATCCAAAGGGCCCTAGAGGTGATGCATGTATCGGGCAGAGATACAGTGGAGTTAGCCGCGTATAGATTCAAAGGTGAGGCTATATATTGGTATGAAGACTGGAAACGGTCAAGGGGCATTGATGCACCCCCAGCTACTTGGAAAGAGTTCAAAGAGGCATTTATTGATCATTATCTTCCATATGAGACTCGTCAGGCCCGTGCGGATCAGTTCTTAAATCTTCGACAAGGTCATACAAGTGTGAGGGAGTATAGTCTTCGATTTAATTCCTTGTCCAGATATGCTCCTAATGTTATAGCTACTATGGATGACAGAGTTCATCGGTATGTGAATGGATTGGATCCATATTTTGTTAGGGATTGTACTATTGCTGCACTAAATAAAGACATGGATATTGCTAGGATCCAAGCATTTGCACAGAAAATGGAAGATCAGAGGCAAAGAAGAAGAACACAGGAATTTGAAAGCGGGTCTTCTAAGAGGGCCAAATCTACAGGGCAGTTTATGGCGCCACAGGGAGGTTTTAGACCTCAATTTTCTGCTAGACCACCTAGGCCATTATTTTCTTATTCTGCAGCTAGTGCTCCACCACAGCATCAGGGGTTCAGAGGCAGTCAATTTGGGCAAAGAAGTGAGGGTCATAGTTCGCGATCAGTGGGTTATCATGGGCAAGGGAACATGAGCCAATCGAGACCTTCTCGAGAGCTATGTAATCGATGCGGAAAGCATCATATGGGCGTATGTCGAATGGGAACAAATGTTTGTTATTGGTGCGGTATGATGGGGCATATGATGAGAGAATGCCCACGAAGGGGCGCAGGTGGCGTAGCACGACCTTCGGGATCAGCTGTTGCATCATCGTCATCGGTATCTTATTCTGGTAGGGGCGCACGACCTGCGGGTCACGCTAGAAATGAAACAAGAGTCTCCAGTTCCAGCGGGACTCAGAATCGCACTTATGCTTTAGCGGATCGACAGAATCTAGAGGCTTCCCCAGATGTGGTTACAGGTACGTTGTCCCTATTTCCATTTGATGTATATGCTCTAATTGATCCCGGTTCTACATTATCATATGTTACTCCCTTGGTTGCTGGAAAGTTCAAAAGGACCCCCGAATTGTTAGATAAACCATTGGAAGTGTCTACCCCGGTTGGGGAATCTATTATTACTAGAAGAGTTTATAAAGATTGTGTAGTAACTGTGTGTGGTCGAGACACGATGGCCAATCTTGTAGAACTAGAAATGGTAGATTTTGATGTTATAATGGGTATGGATTGGTTGGCGTCTTGTTATGCCAAAATTGACTGTTGTACGAAAAAGATGTATTTACATTTTCCTGATGAAACAGTTATTGAATGGCAAGGTAAGATTGGCGCACCAAGAGGTAGATTTATTTCTTATTTCAAAGTGAGAAAAATGATTTCCAAGGGCTACATATGTCATTTAGTTAGAGTAAAGAATACGAAATCGGAATCACCGGATCTTCACACTGTACCAGTGGTAAATGAATTTCCTGATGTATTCCCTAAAGATCTTCCAGGCTTACCTCCTGAACGAGAAGTAGAGTTTAGTATTGATGTAATACCAGGCACACAACCAATCTCAATTCCTCCTTATAGAATGGCACCAGCAGAGTTGCGAGAATTGAAAGAGCAACTGAAAGACTTGCTAGAGAAGGGATTTATCAGGCCTAGTATGTCCCCTTGGGGAGCAACAGTATTGTTTGTGCATAAGAAAGATGGTTCGCTGAGGATGTGTATTGACTATCGGCAATTGAATAAGGTGACTATCAAGAATAAATACCCTCTTCCCCGAATTGATGATTTATTTGACCAGTTGCAGGGTGCCCAGTGTTTTTCCAAGATTGACTTGAGATCAGGCTATCATCAAGTGAGAGTCAAGGATAAAGATATACCCAAGACAGCTTTCCGAACACGGTATGGTCATTATGAATTCCTGGTTATGTCATTCGGGCTGACAAATGCACCCGCAGTTTTTATGGATCTGATGAATAGGCTGTTTAAGCCGTTTCTAGATGTGTTCGTGATAGTTTTCATAGATGATATTCTGGTCTACTCTAGATCAGAAGAGGATCATGTTAATCACTTAAGGCAGGCGTTGCAGATTCTTCGTGATCGTAAGTTGTATGCAAAGTTTTCTAAATGTGAGTTTTGGCTCAAGTCAGTGGCATTTTTGGGCCATATTGTATCCAGTGAAGGCATAAAAGTTGACACTCAGAAGATTGAGGCTGTGAAGAATTGGCCAAGACCCACGACGCCTACGGAGATTCGTAGTTTCCTCGGGTTGGCAGGTTATTATAGAAGGTTTGTTGAAGGTTTTTCTTCTATTTCTGCACCCTTGACTAAGTTGACGCATAAAGCCTCCAAGTTTCAATGGAATGATGCCTGTGAAAAGAGTTTCCAAGATCTGAAGAGCAAGTTGACTTCTACACCGGTATTGGTACTTCCTGAAGGCACAGAAGGGTATACAGTGTACTGTGATGCTTCGAGAATAATGCTTAGGATGCGTATTAATGCAACATGGTAGAGTAATAGCCTATGACTCTAGACAGTTGCGACCACATGAGAGGAATTATCCCACACATGATCTTGAGCTAGCTGCAGCTGTATTTGCTTTGAAGATATAACGCCACTACTTATATGGGGTTCATCTTGACATATATACCGATCATAAGAGCCTGCAATATATCTTCAGTCAGAAAGATCTAAACTTTAGGCAGCGGAGATGGCTTGAATTGTTGAAAGATTACGATGTTGATATCTTGTATCATCCAGGGAAAGCGAATGTGGTAGCGGATGCACTGAGTCGTAAGCCTAAAATGGCATCTATAGAAAAACAGGGGATGATTAAGGATCTTCACCAACTAGCTAATTTGGGAGTTCGACTTCTCAAAACTCCAGATGAAGAGGTTATTGTACGTAATGCAGCAGAATCTTCATTGATAGCTGAAGTGAAAGAGAAGCAGTATGCAGATCTAATTTTATTGCAGCTTAAGGAGGATGTGCAGAGTGGCATGACAAAGGCATTTGATCTTACGCGAGAAGGAGTGCTTCAGTGTCAGAATCGTTTATGTGTACCTGATGTAGTTGAGCTAAGAAAGAGAATTATGACAGAACCACACTGTTCAAGGTATTCCATCTATCCAGGGTCGACTAAGATGTATCAAGATCTGAAAGCAATATATTGGTGGAATGACATGAAGAAGAATATTGCCGAATTTGTAGCTGAATGTCCGAATTGTCAAAGAGTCAAAGTAGAACACCAGAAACCCGGTGGTTACATGCAATGTATAGATCTTCCCGTCTGGAAGTGGGACAAGATCAATATGGATTTCATCACGGGTTTGCCTCGTACATTTCGGAAGTTTGATTCCATATGGGTGATCATTGATAGGCTTACCAAATCCGCGCACTTCTTACCAGTTAAGACAACTTATACGACGGAAGAGTATGCGAAGTTGTATATTAAGGAGATCGTTCGGTTACATGGAGTTCCAATTTCCATTATATCCGATCGAGGAGCCCAATTTACCGCGAATTTCTGGAAGTCTTTTCAAAGGAGTTTGGGGACACAAGTAAATCTAAGTATGGCTTTTCATCCTCAAACAGACGGACAAGCGGAACGTACCATCCAGACACTTGAAGATATGCTACGAGCATATGTATTAGATTTCAAAGGCAACTGGGATGATCACCTACCTCTTATTGAGTTTGCCTACAATAATAGCTATCATTCAAGTATCAAAATGGCACCATATAAAGCATTGTATGGAAGAAAGTGTAGATTGCCAATAGGATGGTTTGAAGCAGGTGATGCGGTCTTGTTTGGACCGGATCTTGTTTATCAAGCAATGGAGAAGGTTAAAGTGATCCAACAACGGCTTGAAACAGCTCAAAGTCAACACAAATCTTATGCGGATGGTAGAAGAAGAGGACTTGAGTTTTCTATCGACGATTGGGTATTCTTGAAAGTATCACCAATGAAAGGAGTGATGAGGTTTGGCAAGAAAGGAAAGTTAAATCCACGATACATAGGTCCGTACAAGATCATTCAAAGATTTGGACAAGTTGCTTATGAGTTAGATCTACCTCAAGAGCTCTCAGCAGTTCATCCCATATTTCATGTTTCGATGCTTCGCAAGTACATCGGAGATCCATCGCACATCACTACTACGGAAGTTGTACAAGTTACAGAAGATCTCACTTTTGAAGAAATGCCTATTGCTATTCTTGATCGCCAAATTAAAAAGATAAGGAATAAAGAGATAGCATCGGTAAAAGTACTTTGGAGGAATCAACAAGTTGAGGAGATCACATGAGAAGCCGAGGAAGCGATGAAGATTAAGTACCCTTACCTATTCAACGATGAGGAGGAAGTTCATGAGACGGAAGAAGAACAATAACAAGTAAGTGTGTATTTTTATGCAAGTATGTTATGATGATGAATATGTTAATTGTAAGCTTGGACATGTCTTAATTGAGTAACTATGCTAACATTCGAGGACGAATGTTCTTAAGGGGGGGAGAATGTAACACCCCGTAAATTTTTTCGTACACTTATCGCGATTATATGGAGTCCTAAAGGCTTGCGTATGGGTTAAATTAAGTTTATGGTGTTCGGAAGTATCCCGTCAATAGTTGTATGTATAGGTATTGGAATAAGCTTTCCAACGATATAAAGTTTTCCCAAAACAGAGGAGTATTTCATATAAGCGAGCACATTCGAAATTTCAAAACGGTGGCCGGAAAGCCTGTGAACAGTAAATCTGCAGGAAAATTACTGCAGCTAGACAATTTTTTTTGGATCAACTTTAGACGATCATAACTCCTTGTACAAAAAGAACTGTGTGAGCTTCTATATATCGACGAAAATATCCGAGAGTCTTCTTTCCGATGAAATTGGTTTCATCTAAATCCAATGTCTGAGTAAGGAGCTATACCCGTTTTACTACAGCCTATAAAAAAAACAGAATTTTGGGACAGATTTTTGGGTCAATTTTAAACGACCATAAATCCTTGTACAGGAATAACTGGGTGGAATACTTTATATGAAAATGAAAGCCCTTTGAATTATCTTTCCAATGCAATTGGTTTCACCCAAATCCGATACCGGAGCAAAGAGTTATGATCGATTTACTTCAGCCTGTCAAAACTGTCCACTGGGGATAGATTCGGATTTATTTAAATTTTTAGGGCAAAATAGTCATTTTCTATTACCTCTTGGACGAAAATTGGCCTTTATAATCATACACATAGCCTCATATATATCATATATCATCCAATTATTAAGAGAAGGTGAAACCCTAGCCTAATTTCAACTTCAAATATTTTGTGATTCAACCGTAGAAAATTCGAATTGGTTCCGTAGTTGTGTTCACCATCTCGAAAGCTTCGAGAAGCACCCCATGGTTATGTAAGGAGGATTCTAAATACAAGAGTTCATTGTTAAGGTATGAATATTGTTTATTCTTGATTCTTATCCATGAATAAGTATTGATAAGGGATTATGAGTATTGTCTTGATGTTGGAAGATAACTAGAAACATAGTTATGAATTGTTTTGTATAAATTGTTAGTAGTAAATTATGGAAGTTGTTGGTATTGGATTATGGAGGATGAATTGTGGTGATATATCATTATATTAGTGGTTATGTATGCCTAGTGATCATGTTGGTATTGGATGGTGATTAAGAGGGGAAATAAAGGCTAAGAGTGATGTTGAGGGATATTGCATGAAAATGCATGATATGTGAATGTAATAAGAGTATAAGAGGATGTATGTAACACTCTTATTGATGAGTTAAAGGATTATTTCCTAGACATTATTTGGTGAAGTTAATACCTAAATGGTAAGGTTTGGTTGCTAATACTAGTTTGCCACAAATGACTTATTGTAGATAAGTGTTCGAAGAGTACGGAAAGTCAAGTTGGACTTGTATTGAAGTGGTTATATCAAGGTATGCAAGACATACTCTATCTAATCTTTGACATGAATAATGACCCATGGCACTCTCAAGTAAGCTTCCAACATTGTCCTACGACACATGACTCATAATAACATCATATGATCTTCGACACTACCAATTGAACTTGTTTTCACTTTTAAGATGTCCGGCTAGTCAAAAATGTCCATATACTATTGTTGACTCCGAAATGGTTTAATGAGGTATCCATGATTCTCTACTTCATTTTCATGATATTGATTACCTATTTACATGTTTTTCCTATTGAGGTATCATGGTTTCAAGTTCCATAAGGTGTGACCACAAAGTAACCAATCTCAAAGATTAATTGAATTAAGAAATGGAATGTCTTTATTTTAAATTGATGATATGATGTATTGTATTAGTACCACTGATCAGTTGGCCATTGTATTATAAAGATTATGTATATATGCTATTCCAGGGGTGGTCCCTGATGTATTGTATTAGTACCACTGATCAGTTGACCATTGTATGACATATGTTATGTATTGATAAGAAATACGGGAAGTAATGATATGAAAGTAATGTGCAGGTATCCCATCAGCTCTTTTAAATGTGGTTTACTCATACTGTTTATTCACTGGTATCTGGGTTCTGTTGATCTTTTGTATCTCATCTTGATACTCACTGCCTTACATACTCAGTACATATTTCCGTACTGACGTCCCTCACGGGGGACCTGTATTCATGCCTGCAGGAATAGGTACTTCAGGTCGTACACCTCCGCAGTAAGAGATAGGACTTTCTGTTGATAGTGGTGAGCTCCAGTTGTTTCGGGGCATCCCAAGTCGTTTCTATATGTACTGTTGGTATTTGTATAAAAGTCTTTTGTGGGCGGGAGTTTGTCCCGACCATAACTCAGTTGTGTATCTATGTAGAGGCTTTTGTAGACATATTATACAACCATAGGAGTGTTTTGTTGATAGACGTGATGGCTCTGACGGCCAATTACTGTTTATATATATATATGCGTGTCTGCTGGGCTGATACAGGTATTGTTTTCTTCTATTTACAACGAAGTGCTTCCCAAATTTCTAATTTTCATAAGTAATGTAAATGTGAAAGTATAGGTTATGAACGGGTTCTCCCGGGCCTCCTCGGCTACGGGTGTCAGTCCGCTCCAATGGGATTTGGGGCGTGACAGGCAAGATGTAGGATTTGTGATTGTTGAATGGTGAAATGTTTATGGAATGATTTTGATTTATACATTGGCATCTACTGTATTAATTTGGCCGGGGAATGCCCCAAAGTATCTGTATATATTTATCCACCGGGGAATGCCCCGAAGTACCTTGTACTTGGAAGATGTTCGTGGTGAAGTCCCGAGGCGTCGTGTGAAGCGGTAGAGCGTAGTCTAGAGTAGACTAGATTTATATTTCCGCATTGTTTATTTTTAGACCGTATAATTGGACTGGACTTTTACATTTTTGGATTGTTTTGTTTTGTCTATTGTTTTGATTATTTTGCGTGCTTTTGTGTGGTTTATACATTTCGTAATGCCAAGATAATTGATACACTCCACCAAGCGACCGTGGTTGAACCACGGGATCGAGGGGTGCCTAACACCTTCCCCTCGGTCAACTGAATTCCTTAGCCGGAGTCTCTGTTTGCAAACCAGTTTAAAGAGTCAAATGGTTTTGAAAAGGATTTTTCCAATGGTGACTTGGCACACCAGATTATGCCAAATGGCGACTCTGAGTAAAAAAATGTAAATAATCCTTTTCCGAAAACAATTTTTTATTTCTTGTCACTTAAATAATAAAACCCTTTCGAACTTAAAATATAAATCTTTTGAAGTACGTAAAAAATGGGTGTGACAGCTCTGGCGACTCTGCTGGGGAACTTTTCAGAATTCGAGCTTATTTTGGAGTTGTATCAGCTTTGTTGGGCATTACGAGTGTATAAGCATTGTTTGTGATTTTGGTTTGTGTTTTCACTTTTGTGCGTTTTCGTGCTCTTTGTTTACAGTATTTATCCTATGTGTTACCGCTTTATATCTGGCATCATTTGCGTAACTCGAGTTAATTCTTTCTGCAACAAGTCTCGGAGCGCATGTCGTGCGCACGAACTCTAGTTGAGTCACCTTTATTTTAGAGGGGGAGCCGTTGGATGTATGGAGTAGGTGGAAAGCAAAGCAGCCACTATCGACCATATGCTCCCCCGAACGGCCTTGTTATTACACCACAATGTAGGTCAGCCTTTAGGTCATTCTTATGTGCATCATATTGAGACCTAGCGGGGCCTATACGGTCCTTTGTAGGAGACTCACCTTTAAAGCATCCCTACGTGCTAACTGTTGCATATTTGAGGGTAACGTGGTCATTTGACGGACGAATTTTTTATAAAAAAAAAGAAAAAAAGAAAAAAAAAGAAAAAGAAAATATAGAAAGCGAGTCGAAAAGAATGAATCAAAAGGAATGTCGTAGTTTATTTTAGAATTCTTTATGGCTTTTGTTCTTCACGATCCAAAAACTCAAAAAGATTTTTTTTACATTTTTGCATTTTGTCTTCTCAAAGTACCGTAAATTCAAAAAGAAAAAAAAGTTTTTTCTACGTATTTGTCAAAAGCAAAAATACCAAAAAGATTTTTTTTCATAATTGATGGTGTCAGTCTTGGTTAAAGTGTCTAATTGAAAAATCCAACAAGTTTTTATTCGTTTGTTTTTGGTTTTGTCTCTTAAGTTAGGGTCAATTTATTAGTTAATCGTTAGTTGTCCAATCTGGACGAACTACGCACCTCTGATTCTCCTCTCTCGGTAGTGAGATACGTAGGCAACCTATTGCGGGTTCGGGGATCTTATTTCAAAAATAAAAAAGAAGAAGATTTTTTTCACTCTTTATTCGAATAGGTGTTTCATATACGTCTTTAAGAGAAAACAGAAAAAAAAAGATTTTTCCTTTAATAGGTTCAAGTTTCGTTTTCATATGAAATTCAAAATCGAAAACCCAAAAAGATTTTCTTTGGTAATCATAGGTTTCATTTTGTATAGGGATGTTAAAGCCGAAGAATTCAAAAATATTTTCGTCATTTCTTTTGACAAATTTTTCTTTTCTTTTCTTTTTAAAGTTTCAAGAAAAAGAAAATAGAAAGAAAAAGAGTTTAATCGGCCATTTTGGCAAGATTGCCCGAACTACGCAAGATCTGATTCATGTACAACATGATACGTAGGCAACCTACTTTTGGGTTTGATCTAATCATTTTGTTTCGTTTGTTAAAGAAGAATAAAAGTCATAAAGAATGATAAAATAAAGGTAGATAACGAGAGAAGTGGAAGGAACGGAGGTGGATACGAAAAGAAAAAGTGTAGATAAAAATTGGGATGATGTTGAAATGACCTCGCTACCCTCAAAAGCTGGTAGAAATAAACATGAATTTAGGATAATTTTACCAATGTGACTCTCCTGCTTGTTGTGTGCCCTAATCCTAACGGATGTCGTCTTTGATGAGCATGTTCTTTCAGATAACAGTGGTAGGTTTGCAGCACTCTGGCTAGTCACCCATATTTCACTAGATCCAAAGCAAAGCTTGTCATGGCTAGCAGGGAGATTGAAAATTCGCTCATTGACCCGGATCAGGATCACAGGGAAGAAAGTTCAGAACACAATGATGAGGTAGTAAGGCTCAGGCAACAATTGATAGATTTGCACCGGGCATGGGCCAGCGGAATGCCTCCTCCTCCGCTCCCTGAAGGTCTTGGGAATATCTCTAATTGCCCACCGCTCTCTCAGGCACAATTCTCTGCTCCTACTGAGTCACCTGAGCACGCGCCAGGATTCACTCCGCGACATTATTATCCTGGCAATTCTGGTGTGCCCTTGGCAGCTTCCCAATCAAGACCAGCTGCTCAGCCAGCGCCACCGATCACACCGGTATTCGTGGCCCCGCCACCACATGAAACTCCCATATATGCTGTGCGTCCCACAATGAGGCTTCCTCGGTCTGCCAGTGAGCCAGTATTAAAGGTTCCAGATAGTCAGTATTATGCCCCGGAGCCGTATTTGAGAATGAATGAACCGTATGGGTACACTCAGCCACCTGCATTTCCATTTAATTCAGAGAAACCTGTCGCAACAGAGGAACATGAAGTCATAGCGCGGAAGTTGAAAAGTTTAGAACAGGCCATGAGGAATTTGCAAGGAATCGACGATTATAGAAGTGTTTCCTATAAAGATCTGTGCATGTTCCCAGACATCAACCTGCCCCCCGGTTATAAGATGCCTAAGATCGAGAAGTACGCAGGACACGGTGATCCCGTTGCACACTTGAGACGTTATTGCAACCAGTTAAGGGCTGCAGGAGGAAAGAAAGAACTGCTCATGGCTTTCTTTGGCGAGAGTCTTTCAGATCTGGGTTCAGAATGGTTCATCGATCGAGATATCGATAAATGGAACAGTTGGGATGATTTGGCTTATGAATTTGTTCAATATTTTCAGTACAACATCAACTTGATTCCGGACGAAAAATCTTTGGTCAACATGAAGAAAAAGAGCACTGAAGGCTTTAGGGAATACGCGATAAGGTGGCGTGAACAGGCCGCTAGGGTAAAGACTCCAATGAAAGTAAGTAAGTTGGTAGAAGTTTTCATTCAGTCGCAGGATGAGGCCTATTTTCAACATTTACTTCCGGCAATGGGAAAGTCTTTTAGGGAAGTCCTCAAAATGGGGGAGATGATAGAGGACGGGATTAAGACCGGTCGAATAGTGAGTTTTGCTGCATTAAAAGCCACCACACAAGCGATTCAAGGTGGATCTGGCGCATTTGGAGGTAAAAAGAAGAAAGAGGATGTTACGACTGTCGTAGCCGGAACCCATTCCTATCCTAAAAGACCACCTCGCCTCTATCCCCAATTCCAAGCCCAAATCCACACCCAAGCTCCATATATTCCTCCTCACCATTACTACCCTCCACAAAACCCTTTATATTTCATTCCACCACCACCATAACCAGTATATAGAGCGCAACCATATGCCCAAACCCTTTCTTACCCGCAGTGGCGCGCGCAAGCTCCATAAAATTGCCCCTTCGCTCTACCAAATTACCAAAACCCCTCCAGACCTAGTTTTCAGCCTAGGCCCGAGTATAAGAAGGAGTAGGCGGTCAAAAATCAATTCACACCCCTTGGGGAGTCATATGCTAGTTTGTTTGATAGGTTGAGAAAGTTGAAGGTTTTAAGCCCAATTCAAGGAAGGCTTTCAAATCCACCACCAAGGAATCTCGATTATTCTTTAAGGTATGCGTACTGTTCTGACATGCCAGGCCATAATATTGAGAAATGCTGGCATTTAAAGAGAGCTATCCAAGATTTAATTGACACAAATCAGATGATGGTCCAGGCCCCGGAGGGTCCAAATATTAACCAGAATTTGATGCCAACCCATGCTGAAGCCAATATGTTAGAATTGATATATGATGGGAAAGAGTCTTCGAGGGGTTATAAGCCTATTGTCAAGATACAGACCATTGAGGAGAAATTAGTGAATATAGCGGAGTCTTTGAAAGCAATGTCATTAAGCCAGGAAGGAATGAGAGAAGATAAAGCTCAAGAAAGCACAAAGAAGCCCCTAATCACAGTACAAGGCGCCAGAAGGTATGGTGATTCGAGTCAGGATAAACCTAAGTTGACAGTGGTGGGAGCTCTGAGTCAGCCCATCTTGACGGTGAAAGGAGCACTGACAACGCCTATTGTCCTCAAACCGGTGACCCAACCTCCGATAGTTGATATGAAAAGAATTCCCTGGAATTATGGGCGGACCGTGATGACCTATCATGGGAAAGAAGTAGTGGAAGATGTAGATGAGGTAAGGGGTTTGACTAGGTCAGGAAGATGCTTCGTGCCTGAAAGCTTAAGAAAGTCCAAGCCAACGGTGAGTGGACCGTCATCTATCAAAAAGCCTATCACCGAAGAAGAAGTCGAAGAATTTTTGAAAAAGATGAAATTGCCAGAGTATTCAATATTAGACCAGCTGAAGAAAACCCCTGCTCAAATTTCCCTTTTATCTTTGCTGTTGCACTCCAAGGAGCATCGTGATGTTTTACTGAAGGTATTAAATGAAGCATATATTCCAAGGGAGATTACAATCAACCAGCTTGAGAAAATGGTTGGAAAAATCTTTGAGGTCAATCGGATCAGCTTTTCTGACGATGAATTGCCTGTTGAAGGTACAGGGCATAACCGGGGCCTTTACATTACAGTGAAGTATGAAGATTTCTACGTCACTCATGTTATGATCGATGGAGGTTCAGGTGCAAATATTTGCCCTATTTTTACTTTGCAAAAGTTGAATATTGGTGCTGACAGGTTCAGGCCCAACAATGTATGTGTTAGGGTTTTCGATGGTGCAAAATCAAGTTCCATTGGCGAAATAGAACTAATGTTGACCATAGGGCCTGTTGAGTTCGCCATAGAGTTTCAAGTATTGAATGTAGAATCCTCTTACAATCTGTTGTTGGGAAGGCCGTGGATCTACAAGGCCAAGGCGGTTGCATCTACACTGCACCAAATGATTAAGTTTGACCATGACAGGCAAGAAGTAGTTATTCATGGTGAAGGGGATTTGTCAGCCTACGAAGATTCTCCCTTGTCTCTTATTGAAGCAAATAACGTAGAGGAGACATTCATCTATCAAATTTTTGATACAGTGTCAGTGAATCGTATCCTTGAATGACAGGCTATACCGGGACCACAATTGTCTTCTGCTTCTATCATGATGGTGAGTGAACTTTGGAAATACGGATTTGAGCCAGGAAAGGGTTCGGGAGCGTCTCTGCACGGTATAGTTCATCCCATATGTCCGAGGGAGAACGTGGGCATGTTTGGTCTGGGATTTGAGCCTACAGCTGAAGATTTGAAGAAAGCCAAGGGAAGGAAAAAGGAAATATGGTCACTCCCTCGCCCAATGCCACTACTCAGTGAATCATTTGTTAAGAGCGGTGTCACGAAGCATGTGGAATTTGAGGTTGAATTGGTTGATGACTTCCAGAACCTTTGTATTGAAGTTGATATGGTCGAAGCAGGAGAAGGTACCAGTATGGAAGACGTGCAATTCATAGGTCCAGCTGTCCAACTCAATAATTGGGAAATCACTCCTCTCCCTGTCAGGAGGGAGTTTTGGTAGTTTATTTTGTTTTTCTTTTTGTTTATTCGAGTTATTTCAGGGTTGTAATTCGGATTTTAGTTTGTTTATGTTATGTTGGCATCTGTGTTTAAACCCTTCTATCTTTTTATTTAATGAAATGCAATGTCCCTTTTGTTTTGTGTCTAATGTATTTTATTTTTCTTTTCTTACACAGTTCTCTTTATGCTGATTCTAATGACATGACATACATGCGGAATTTTCAGCCTGATCTTAAAATCCAAACTAATCAAGATGTAATGAAGCAGGATGGGGAATATGATGAAGAAGAAGCACTAGAAGAAATAAGCGAAGAGTTGGAACAGTTTGAAGACAAACCGAATCCTAATTTGAATGAGATTGAGCCAATAAATCTAGTGGATCAAGAAGATGTTAGGGAAACTAAAATCAGTGTACATGCTTTGCCACAACTAAAAGATGGAATGATTCAAGCATTAATTGATTATAAGGATGTTTTTGCATGGTCTTATGATGATATGCGAGGTCGAAGCGAAAGGCAAGTTCTCCTCTAACTGGCAAGGTCCCTTCGTTGTGAAGAAAGTGTTACCCAATGGAGCCTTATATTTGACAGATATTGAAGGCAAAATGGCAGAAATGGCTATCAATGCTGATGCGGTCAAAAGATACTATGTATGATATTTGATCCTTTGTTTGATTTTATTGCATGTTTAGTACTTGCATTTTTGAAGATTGATATGATGAAGACATTTTATTCTTCTATCCAAATATTGTGTCATCCCCTGTTTACCTGTTTGAGCTTCATTTTATTTTTTCTTTCATATCCCTCTTTTGGAATCAAAATAGAGTCAAAGATAAATGTCGAGGAAATGAGAATAAAAGAAAGAAATTGAAAAATAAATAAATCAAAATCAAATCAAAACAAAGAACAAGCTGATGGAACTACGTGCGACCTGATTCTCCTCTATCGGGAGTGAGATACGTAGGCTTCCCTATTTCGGGCTCGGTCCAACCAAATAAAGATCTAAGATTCACACAGTCAACAAAAACTGGGGCATGAGTTAACATGTTGTTTGAGTCGATTCCAAAAGTTGTAAGTCCCACCCCCACTTCGAGTATCGTTTGAGCCCCTTACCATCTTTTCTAACCTTAACCAAAAGCCAAGTTACAACCAAAGAAAGTACTTCAGATCAATTTTTGATAATGTTAAGGCTAAGCATGCAATGGATATGATGATACATTGTTAGGTACCACTCGTCTCCCTCAACATAAGAAATCAGGAAAGAAATACAAAAATGTAAGAGTCTTATTGGTGAAAACCCCCGAGGGCATCATAAGGCGATGGTGAGTTGAGAGAAATACAAAAATGAGAGTCTTATTGGTGAAAACCCCCGTGGGCATCATAAGGCGATGGTGAGTTGAGAGAAATGAAAATGAGAGAGTCTTATTGGTGAAAACCCTTGCAGGCACCATAAGGCGATGGTGAGTGGAGAGAAATAAAAATGAGAGACTCTTATTGGTGAAAACCCTCACGGGCACCGTAAGGCAATGAAGAGTTCAAGAGAAAAGTGAAAAGAAAGAGATTTGTTGTCAAAAGTTATTTAAAATGTCGACAATCGAATGTGATGAATGAGTCCAATGGATTTGAACAAGCAGCTCAGCGGCAAAGGCACGAACTCAACAACAAATGAGGAGTTTGGATAGGAAGATCAGGCAGCTGAATCAAAAATGCATGTCTTACTCATTGGAGTTGGTTGTCGTATTCAGATAAGTTTTTCTTTATGGGACATTGCCCTTTTTTTTCATTTACATATTCATGCCTTTTGTCTTTTCTTATGTCATTTATCAAAATAAGAGTCACCATTATTTATTTACATTTTAAGTCAAGTCTGTGTCAAAACAAACGAGAAAGGATTTCAAAATTTACTACCAGTCTTTCCAATTATATGAGGAAAAGCCAAGGAACAACACAAGAAAGAAATATGATCGTAATTCAATACGAAGCAAAGGAAGTCTATCAACCGACAGACTATTGGATCCGTGGAAGCATTTCAGATTTGCGAAAAGAGTGCACCTCAGGGGCATGGTAAAAATGGAAACCCATTGTTTGAGTCAGAACTCATTTCCCTCAATCTGGATCCGGGTCAATGATGCGGTAAGACAGGGAAAGTGTTAGCAATTTGGAACAAAGATGAAAGGAACGAGTGCTGGGGCAGATACCTGAGAAGCCAAGAGCTGCAAGCCACCACTAAGTTTTTAACTGACAAATTTTTCTTTGATTGAAACAGGGGCAAATTCGTTTCACTTGATTCAGCTACCATTGGAAATTCATATCCATGGGAATTTACTTTCTGCTCAGGACCCTCCTGAAAAATGAGAATTTTACTTTATGCTCAGGACCCTCCTGAAAAATGGGATTTTACTTTCTGCTCAAGACCCTACTGAAAAATGGGATTTTACTTTCTGCTCAGGACCCTCCTGAAAAATGGTATTTTACTTTATGTTCAGGACCCTCCTGAAAAATGGGATTTTACTTTATGTTCAGGACCCTCCTGAAAAATGGGATTTTACTTTCTGTTCAGGACCCTCCTGAAAAATGGGATTTTACTTTCTGCTCAGGACCCTCTAGAAAAAATGGGAATTTTACTTTATGCTCAGGACCCTCCTGAAAAATGGGAATTTTACTTTCTATTAAGGACCATCCTGAAAAATGGGATTTTACTTTATGTTCAAGACCCTCCTAAAAAATGGGATTTTACTTTCTATTCAGGACCCTCCTGAAAAATGGAATTTTACTTTCTGCTCAGGACCCTCCTGGAAAAATGGGAATTTTACTTTATGCTCAGGACCCTCCTGAAAAATGGGATATTTTTTTCTGTTCAGGACCCTCCTGAAAAATGGGATTTTAGTTTCTGTTCAGGACCCTCCTGGAAAATGGGAATTTACTTTCAATTCAGGACCCTCCTGAAAAATGGGATTTTACTTTATGTTCAGGACGCTCCTGAAAAATGGGATTTTACTTTCTGTTCAGGACCCTCCTGAAAAATGGGATTTTACTTTCTGTTCAGTGATTTTACTTTATGTTCAGGGCCCTCCTGAAAAATGGAAATTTACTTTCAGCTCAGGACCCTCCAAAAAAATGGGATTTTACTTTATGTTACGACCCTCCTGAAAAATGGGAATTTACTTTCAATTCAGGACCCTCCTGAAAAATGAGAATTTACTTTCAATTCAGGACCCTCCTGAAAAATGAGAATTTACTTTCAATTCAGGACCCTCCTGAAAAATGGGAATTTACTTTCAATTCAGGACCCTCCTGAAAAATAGGAATTTACTTCATGTTCAGGACTCTCCTGAAAAATGGGATTTTACTTCATATTCAGGACCCTCCTGAAAAATGGGAATTTACTTTCAATCCAAGACCCTCCTGAAAAATGGGATTTACTTTCAATTCAGGACCCTCCTGAAAAATGGGATTTTATTTTATGCTCAGGACCCTCCTGAAAATGGGATTTTACTTTCAGTTCAGGACCCTCCTGGAAAATGGGAATTTACTTTCAATTCAGGACCCTCCTAGAAAATGGGAATTTACTTTCAATTTAGGACCCTCCTGAAAAATGGGAATTTACTTTCAGCTCAGGACCCTCCTGAAAAATTGGATTTACTTTCATTTCAGGACCCTCCAGAAAAATGGGACTTTACCTACTGTTCAGGACCCTCCTGAAAAATGGGATTTTACTCTCTATTCAGGACCCTCCTGAAGAATGGGACTTTAATTTCTGTTCAGGACCCTCCTGAAAAATGGGATTTTACTTTCAGTGCAGGACCCTCCTGAAGAATGGGATTTTTACTTTCTGTTCAGGACCTTCCTGAAGAATAGGAATTTACTTTCAGTTCAGGACCCTCCTGAAAAATAGGACTTTACTTTCTGTTTAGGACCCTACTGAAAAATGAGATTTTACTTTTAGTGCAGGACCCTCCTGAAGAATGAGATTTTTACTTTCTGTTTTGGACCCTCCTGAAGAATGGGAATTTACTTTCAGTTCAGGACCCTCCTGAAAAATGGAAATTTACTTTCAATTCAGTACCCTCCTGAAAAATGGGAATTTACTTTCTGTTCAGGATCCTCCTGAAGAATCAGAATTTACTTTCAGTTCAGGACCCTCCTGAAAAATGGGACTTTACTTTCTGTTCAGGACCCTCCTGAAAAATGGGATTTAACTTTCAGTGCAGGACCCTCCTGAAGAATGGGATTTTTACTTCATGTTCAGGACCCTCCTGGAAAATGAGAATTTACTTTCAATTCAGGACCCTTCTGAAAATTGGGATTTTACTTCATGTTAAGGACCCTCCTGGAAATTGGGAATTTACTTTCAATTCAGGACCCTCCTGAAAAATGGGATTTTACTTTATGTTCAGGACCCTCCTGAAAAATGGGATATTTTTTTCTGTTCAGGACCCTCCTGAAAAATGGGATTTTACTTTCTGTTCAGTGATTTTACTTTCTGTTCAGGACCCTCCTGAAGAATGGGAATTTACTTTCAGTTCAGGACCCTCCTGGAAAATGGGAATTTACTTTCAATTCAGGACCCTCCTGAAAAATGAGAATTTTATTTCAGCTCAGGACCCTCCTGAAAAATGGGATTTAATTTCAGTTCAGGACCCTCCTGAAAAATGGGACTTTACCTTCTGTTCAGGACCCTCCTGAAAATGGGATTTTACTCTCTGTTCAGGACCCTCCTTAAGAATGGGACTTTACTTTTGGTTCAGGACCCTCCTGAAGAATGGAACTTTACTTTCTGTTCAGGACCCTCCTGGAAAATTGGACTTTACATTCTGTTCAGGACCCTCCTGAAGAATGCGTCTTTACTTTCTGTTCAGGACCCTCCTGAAAACTGAGATTTTACTTTCAGTGCAAGACCCTCCTGAAGATTGGCATTTTTACTTTCTGTTCAGGACCCTCCTGAAGAATGGGAATTTACTTTCAGTTTAGGACCCTCCTGAAAAATGGGATTTTACTTTATGTTCAGGACCTTCTTGAAAAATGGGATTTTACTTTCTGTTCAGGACCCTCCTGAAAAATGGTATTTTACTTTATGTTCAGGACCCTCCTGAAAAATGGAATTTTACTTTCTGTTCAGGACCCTCCTGAAAAATGGGACTTTACTTTATGTTCCGGACCCTCCTGAAAAATGGGATTTACTTTCAATTCAGGACCATCCTGAAAATTGGGATTTTACTTTCAGTTTAGGACCATCCTGGAAAATAGGAATTTACTTTCAATTCAGGACCCTCCTGAAAAATGGGAATTTACTTTATGTTCAGGACCCTCTTGAAAAATGGGATTTTACTTTCTGTTCAGGACCTTCCTGAAAAATGGGATTTTACATTATGCGCAGGATCCTCCTGAAAAATGGGATTTTACTTTCTATTCAGGACCCTCCTGAAAAATGGGATTTTACTTTCTGTTCAGGACCCTCCTGAAAAATGGGATTTTACTTTATGCGCTGGACCCTCCTGAAAAATGGGATTTTACTTTATGCTTAGGACCCTCCTGAAAAATGGGATTTTACTTTCTGTTCAGGACCCTCCTGAAAAATGAGATTTTGCTTTATGCTCAGGACCCTCCTGAAAAATGGGATTTTACTTTATGTTCAGGACCCTCCTGAAAAATGGGATTTTACTTTATGCACAGGACCCTCCTGAAAAATGGGACTTTACTTTCTGTTCCGGACCCTCCTGAAGAATGCGACTTTACTTTCTGTTCAGGACCCTTCTGAAAAATGAGATTTTAGTTTCAGTGCAGGACCCTCCTGAAGATTGGCATTTTTACTTTCTGTTCAGGACCCTCCTGAAGAATGAGAATTTACTTTCAGTTTAGGACCCTCCTGAAAAATGGGATTTTACTTTATGTTCAGGACCTTTCTGAAAAATGGGATTTTACTTTCTGTTCAGGACCCTCTTGAAAAATGGGATTTTACTTTATGTTCAGGATCTCCTGAAAAATTGGATTTTACTTTCTGTTCAGGACCCTCCTGAAAAATGGGACTTTACTTTATGTTCAGGACCCTCCTGAAAAATGGGATTTACTTTCAATTCAGGACCCTCCTGAAAAATGGGATTTTACTTTCAGTTTAGGACCCTCTTGGAAAATAGGAATTTACTTTCAATTCAGGACCCTCCTGAAAAATGGGACTTTACTTTATGTCCAGGACCCTCCTGAAAAATGGGATTTACTTTCAATTCAGGACCCTCCTGAAAAATGGGATTATACTTTCAGTTTAGGACCCTCCTGAAAAATAGGAATTTACTTTCAATTCAGGACCCTCCTGAAAAATGGGAATTTACTTTATGTTCAGGACCCTCATGAAAAATGGGATTTTACTTCTGTTCAGGACCATCCTGAAAAATGGGATTTTTACTTTCTGTTCAGGACCCTCCTGAAGAATGGGAATTTACTTTCAGTTCAGGACCCTCCTGAAAAATGGAACTTTACTTTCTGTTCAGGATCCTACTGAAAAATGAGATTTTACTTTTAGTGCAGGACCTTCCTGAAGAATGAGATTTTTACTTTCTGTTTACGACCCTCCTGAAGAATGGGAATTTACTTTCAGTTCAGGACCCTCCTGAAAAATGGAAATTTACTTTCAATTCAGGACCCTCCTAAAAAATGGGAATTTACTTTCTGTTCAGGACCCTCCTGAAGAATCAGAATTTACTTTTAGTTCAGGACCCTCCTGAAAAATGGGACTTTACTTTCTGTTCAGGACCCTCCTGAAAAATGGGTTTTAACTTTCAGTGCAGGACCCTCCTGAAGAATGGGATTTTTACTTCATGTTCAGGACCCTCCTGGAAAATGAGAATTTACTTTCAATTCAGGACCCTTCTGAAAATTGGGATTTTACTTCATGTTAAGGACCCTCCTGGAAATTGGGAATTTACTTTCAATTCAGGACCCTCCTGAAAAATGGGATTTTACTTTATGTTCAGGACTCTCCTGAAAAATGGGATTTTACTTTCTGTTCCGGACCCTCCTGAAAAATGGGACTTTACTTTATGTTTAGGACCCTCCTGAAAAATGGGATTTACTTTCAATTCAGGACCCTCCTGAAAAATGGGATTTTACTTTCAGTTTAGGACCCTCTTGGAAAATAGGAATTTACTTTCAATTCAGGACCCTCCTGAAAAATGGGACTTTACTTTATGTTCAGGACCCTCCTAAAAAATGGGATTTACTTTCAATTCAGGACCCTCCTGAAAAACGGGATTTTACTTTCAGTTTAGGACCCTCCTGGAAAATAGGAATTTACTTTCAATTCAGGACCCTCCTGAAAAATGGAAATTTACTTTATGTTCAGGACCTTCTTGAAAAATGGGATTTTACTTTCTGTTTAGGACCCTCCTGAAAAATGGGATTTTACTTTATGCGCAGGACCCTCCTGAAAAATGGGATTTTACTTTCTATTCAGGACCCTCCTGAAAAATGGGATTTTACCTTCTGTTCAGGACCCTCCTGAAAAATGGGATTTTACTTTATGCGCAGGACCCTCCTGAAAAATGGGATTTTACTTTATGCTTAGGACCCTCCTGAAAAATAGGATTTTACTTTCTGTTCAGGACCCTCCTGAAAAATGGGATTTTGCTTTATGCTCAGGACCCTCCTGAAAAATGGGATTTTACTTTATGTTCAGGACCCTCCTGAAAAATGGGATTTTACTTTATGCACAGGACCCTCCTGAAAAATGGAATTTTACTTTCTGTTCAGGACCCTCCTGAAAAATGGGATTTTACTTTCTGTTCAGGACCCTCCTGAAAAATGGGATTTTGCTTTATGTTCAGGTCCCTCCTAAAAAATGGGATTTTACTTCATGTTCAGGACCCTCCTGGAAAATAGGATTTTACTTCATGTTCAGGACCTTCCTGGAAAATGGGAATTTGCTTTCAATTCAGGACCCTCCTAAAAAATGGGATTTTTTTACTTTCTGCTCAGGACCCTCCTGGAAAATGGGATAACGCTTTCAAAAGTGAAATACTATTTTACTATAATTTTTGTTTGGGATAATTTTTGTTCTAGTTTTAATTTTGGGTTTCAGGATCCCGCCTGAAGAATAGGGTGATGAAATAGCAAGTCAGGAGCCCGCCTGAAGAACAAGGTGATGAAATAGCAAGTCAGGAGCCCGCCTGAAGAACAGGGTGATGAAATAGCAAGTTTGGAGCACGCCTGGAGAATAGGGTAAAGAAACGAAAAGTCAAGCAACAAAGTAAAGCAAATTGAAAGCCAAGCAACAAGTTGAAAGAAATTGCAAGTCAGGAGCCCGCCTGAAGAATAGGGTGATGAAAGTCGAGTCAGGAACCAACAGAATCTGTATAGATAGGATTTTTGTAATTTCATTTATGTTTTAACTTGTAATTGTCATTTTGATGTAATAACAGAGCCGCGGATCGGAACCTCGATGGAACCTCACTCGACTCTCCAACTCGGTATAGTCCACCTCTTCCAATCCTTAGAGATACTTGTCACTTGATCCCCTCATAACTTGGGTGGGTAGGCTGTCCTAATTCAAGACCCGGTATTCCTTCTTTCTCCTGTTTCTTTCTTTGAATAATGGTCGGGACAAAATTCTATCTCGTTGTCTACTTCTTTGTCTGAAAACACTGTGTGTTTACATTCAAAGGGGGCATGATGTAGACACCTAATTTCGTCCCTCCCCGATGTCGTTTTTACCCATTTTTATTTTTATCCTACTGCGTACCCTCACCCATGTTACTATACCCGCATAAAATACAAAAAAATAAATAAATAATAAAATAACAAATTCTATCCTAACTAATTCTATCTTATCCTAACAACCTACACAATCAAAATAAACCACACCACCCCACACCCTACCCCCTACCCCCTACCCGTGGGCCCCACCTACCCTACCTCACCACTACCTACCCTCACAATATATACCCACATACTCTCACAAAAGAAAAGGGGGGACGATCAAAAAAACAAAGAGAAAAGGCCCGAACTCCCTCTCTCTCTTTCTTCTCTCTCTACCCCTCTCCTCTCCTCTCCATCGGCATCCATGGCCGACGCCGGCCAACTCAGCACCGGCTAGCCTTCTCTTCCCCTCTCCCTTAACCGTCACGCCGTCAGCAGCCACCGACGACCTAAGCCACCACACCGCCGTCGCCATCACCGGCGAGAATCCGGCCTTCTCCGTCATCCAGCGTCTTCACCATCCCACCATCGCCATAGACACCTCCTCCCCTAGCCCCCGCTCCGACCAACACCACCACACCAACACCGGCAATCCCATTGGAATCAACGCCAAAATCTGATCGGAAAACGCCAGGGGGTCGTCGGAACTGGTTCTTCGACCGATTAGCTGGAAAAACATCAAGACGTCAAAGACTTGCCAGAATCTGACCTACTTCCGTTGATTTTTGGCCACTGTTAGCTCACCGGGGTTCAAGTCGTGCGGGTGTTCGTTTCCTTTTGGATTTTTATAGATTCGGGTTCGTGGGTGATTCATTATCGAAATTGGGTTTTGGGTTCATCGTTTGTTGTTCCTGGTTTGGGATTTGATTTTCTATTCATCTCGACCAGTTTTGGGTTTCAAAGTCCTTGATATCGAAGTTGGAATTCGTCACTATTGAGGTTCTGTTCCAAGTTCTGAAGTTCGGGCCTTCTTAAATGTCATTATCAACGAACTTGACTATCGAAAGGTCCAATTCTACTCTTTTCCTCTTCTATTTTATTATTTACTATGCTTCGGGTGTTGTTTGATACTTGTTGGTGATGAATGCATGTAGTTTTGGTTGGTGATATGGTTGTTATTTTGATATTGACTCGTTGTTTAATGTCGTTGAAAAGTGATGGTGGGTCGTTGAAATAGAAATGGTGAATTTGGATTGATTAAAGACTTTTTGTTTAATTTGGTTTAAATAAATATGGTTGAAATGGACTTGGGGGCGAGAATTAAAATTTGATATAATTGGTGATTTGGATTAGTTGATTTCATTGTGTGTTCAACTTGAAACGAGCGCTAATTGAACTTGGTAGTATCGTGATACGCAGATTGGTTTAGGCAAAGGTAGGTTGGGTAGGCAAGATGTAGGATTTGTGATTGTTGAATGGTGAAATGTTTGTGGAATGGTTTTGATTTATACATTGGCATCTACTGTATTAATTTGGCCGGGGAATGCCCCGAAGTATCTGTATATATTTATCCACCGGGGAATGCCCCGAAGTACCTTGTACTTGGAAGATGTTCGTGGTGAAGGCCCGAGGCGTCGGGTGAAGTGGTAGAGCGTAGTCTAGAGTAGACTAGATTTATATTTCCGCATTATTTATTTTTGGACTGTATAATTGGACTGGACTTTTACATTTTTGGATTGTTTTGTTGTCTATTGTTTTGATTATTTTGCGTGCTTTTGTGTGGTTTATACATTTCGTAATGCCAAGATAATTGATACACTCCACCAAGCGACTGTGGTTGAACCACGGGATCGAGGGGTGCCTAACACCTTCCCCTCGGTCAACTGAATTCCTTAGCCGGAGTCTCTGTTTGCAAACCAGTTTAAAGAGTCAAATGGTTTTGAAAAGGATTTTTCCAATGGTGACTTGGCACACCAGATTATGCCAAGTGGCGACTCTGAGTAAAAAAATGTAAATAATCCTTTTCCGAAAATAATTTTTTATTTCTTGTCACTTAAATAATAAAACCCTTTCGAACTTAAAATATAAATCTTTTGGAGTACGTAAAAAAGGGGTGTGACAAATATGTAATAAGAAAAAAAAAATCTACACTTATACTAAAAAGGTTGATTCATACATATTTTTTTTTTTTGGAATCCCAGGAAAACCCGCAGCCGCTACCAGTGGTGCACACTGGATAAATGCCTCACTGTGCAATAACCTGCAAACCACACAGAAGATGTAAACCGCACTAGGTAAACCCCGTGCGACAGGCTCATGGCTCAAAGGCATTGAGGGGGGAATCGATCCCAGGTAGCTGTGGGGGGCTATTACACTTATTAATAGTAGTAATATTACACCTCACTGTTTTTACTGCTTTAAAACGAATATAGAAACAGTCTATCTAAAGCATGAGCAGTCTGATTTCCTGATAATGTACTCGGTAGAAAGAAGCATTATGCCAAACGTATCTTCTTGGAGAACTGTTATTCCATAAGTTATATATTCGATGAATCGAGGCAATGAAATGCTCACAGTTTAGTCCATAACAAACTAATAACATCATTACATACCAGCATTCCTCTTCTTTCAGAGCCCTTCTTGTTCTCACAAACTCCATTGTTGGTTTTTGGATTCTGATATCGGAGCTACTGACACATTTAAAGACACAAACAAATCTTAACATGAACAAAAACTCAATAATTATAGGCATAAAATTTAAGCTCAGTCCTATATAACAGAAAACAGATGAATGAATCAACAATTTATAAGAAAAAGAGTGATGAAAATATATATTCATGTTTGAAATTTATTGACAAGCAAAAACCATATATAAATCATGACCATAATCATGGCAATTATGTGTAATACATTAAAAAAGCACAGAACATCATCACCTAGAATCCATTAACCCATGATGCAATGTGATCAAGCTAGATATTGAATAATTAGAGGCGGATCTATGAAGGATCAAGCTCAATATATGCCACGCCACCTATAAACTTCAACCGAAACTTTTTAGGTGTGTGTACACCCGTGCATTCGCTATTGGCGAAGTCCCAACTTTCACTAAGATTAAGAGTTAATTTTCCTCCTCCTAAGATTAAGAGCCCTGGAGAGAGTAAAACCAAAATCATATACAAACACTACCTAAAAAAATGTAACACAACCCACATCTCTAAGAACCTGAACAGAAAAACCTGTAAATTGATAATAGGAGGAAAGAAAACAGGCTGAAAACAATTACCTTATAAAAATGATCGAAATCCAAGATTTCGACTCGTTAAATCAAGCCTCTTTAAACAAAACATTATAATTACTACTATTAACAAGCATGAAAGAAACAGGCACCTCTTCGGTGACGTGTCTGCTTCCAACCGAATTACTATATTACCCCTAATTAATTATTATAAGTTATTTATGTATTATAAAATTAATAATATTTAATAAAATAAATGTAATATATTAATAAGTGTGAAGAAGCAGGCGCATCTTCGTCGACGTGCCTGCTTCCAACCGAATTACTATATTACCCCTAATTAATTACTATTATAAGTCATTTATGTAGTAGAAAATTAATAATATTTAATAAAATAAATGTAAAATAGATATTTATGACATGTTTTCTTCGACTTCTTCAACCGAGATTTTACTATATCACCCTTAATTAATTATTATAAGTCACCTTATTAAGAAAATTAATAATATTTAATAAAAAAAGTAAAATAGACATAAAATGATATATTAACTCTTGATGATTTAAATTAACTTGACGTCTTATATGAGACTCACTTAAAAATTTCCACAATCATTTTTTATAGTAACTTTGTTATATCACTTCTAATTAGTTATTATAATTCATTTTAGGCAGGTTTGTTGCACTGCTTCAATCGTGATTTTACTAAATTACCCCTAATTAGTTATTATGCCCACTAAGAATCGTGTCACATAAATTAGAATAGAAGAAAAAGTATTATAAATCAGAATAATTAAAGACTTAAAGTATTTTGAAAATATAATTGACTATCAATGCCACAAAAGATTGGACAAGAGAGTAATATATATTATTTAAAAACTACATAAAAGTATTATAAACTACAATAGATAAAAGTTTAAAATATCTAAAAAAAAATCAATTTGTTATATATTTCAAAAAATTACGTAAAAAAAGTATAGATCACAATAATTAACAACTTGAAAAATTTAAAAGATATAAAATATTTGGATGACTCTCGAAATTATATCGGTGTCACTTAATTAAAATAGACGAAAAAGTTTTATAAATGAGAATAAATAAAAATTTAAATTATTTTTAAAATATGGGTATCAATGCCGCAAATGTTTGGACAAGGAGAGTAACATTTATTATTTGAAAATTATTATTATAAATTACAATAATTAACAATTTAAAATATCTAAAAATATATTAAAATACCATCGATTATCTAAATTCTATTTGTATCACATAAATTAAGACAAAAAAATATATTAGGCCCGTGCTAGCATGAGCCCCTTGATATCTAGTATATACTAGAGAGCAAGGACAAATTTGAATTATTTTATTTTGACTAACAAAAAAAAATGAAAGAAGTCCTTACATTGCAATAAATTAGGATTGAAAGTAAGCCAGAAGTAGAGCCTATATTTCATTTTGGTTTGAGTTGATAGATGATAGGTATGATCTTATTTTCTTGATTACATATACCTTATTATACATTTAACTTTTGATTTTATGAAACTTTTGAAAATTGAATTTGAAATGTTAATGGACATTAACTTTTTTCATTATCACGCATTTAAAAGCTAGCATGTCTATTCTTTTTACTATATCAACATCTAGAAGGTGAGATCAATCGAATACAAGATTTAAAAGGTATAATTAAGACAAAAGTAATTTTTATACACGTCAAATCTTTGATGCCAATTTAGAGTTTCCGCAACACTACATGATTATTATGCAACTCTATTAAAAAAATAAATATACAGATGATTAAGCAATTCATCGAATGTAATTTGACAAATCTAATCACAAAAATACAATCTTAATATTTAATAATATGTCAATATAATACAAGATTGAAGTACACCATGCTCAACAACTATGCAATGCTTTAATAAAAAGAGAAAAATACTCAATGCCCTTGTTTTTTCTTAATCAAGTTTCATCTCATTGATTTTCTAATTAGGTTTTTAGTGAGGCCGTTAACAATATGTATTGTTAGATATGTGTATTTTATTTGATTAAATTATTTTCAAATAAAATTTTAACATAGTACATTATCTACTAGTTAACAGTGAGCAAAAGTGTTATAAATAAAATGTAGTTTCAATATTCAAATAATTATCAAGTAGCTCAAGTTGTAGATAATTTTCTGAAAATTCATGCAACGACTACCTCTAATTTGAAAATCAAACAACTTGTAAGCAGCTCAAAAAAGCAGGTTACAATCAGATTCGTAAAAATCTTGCAACAATTCTTTTGACTATATTTCTTAATGTCTTGCTATTTTGTTACGTATATTGATAAATAAAATATAAAAAAAATGGCGTAAAAATAAAATTTTCATTTGACCTTAGAAAATGATTGACTATAAATATTTTTTTCACTTTTTTTTTTTTTTGAAGTTGAATTCCAAAAAATATATTCGACCTTAAAATTAACTAATCCTTCTTTTAGTCCCTCAACATCATCCAAATACATTATGATATTTAAGTTATCTTAACATTACTTACTCAACATAGACAAGCATAGACTGTGAGATATGTTCATCGATGGTCTTCATATGTCTAAGGACAACTTATTAGTACCTCGCACCTAATGTACATCTAGTTTTTTCTAAATGTATACTGTCAGAAATAGGTATATATATAAAGAAACGAGCTATGTTGTATCTAATTGAAAGTAAATTAATATATTATAAGGTGTTCGTATGCATACTTGCTTTTTACTGCTTGTCAAGTTAATTAGTGGAAGAGCTTTTCCACTTTACGACCTATTGAAATCGGATCTCCTTTTACAGCCATGAAGTGTTCTTTTGGTCGAAGTGATTTTTTTTTTTTCAATTTAAGCAATTCATGAATATCTAGAGTTGTGCTTTCTATACTAGTATAAAACTTACTAGTATTTGAACTCAGACTGTCTTGTCGTCAACTTATATTTGATATGTGAGCAAGGGCGGAGCTACGTGGATTCTAGGGGTTCATCCGAACCCCCTTCATCGAAAAATTACATTGTATATATATGAAGTATTTTTTTTTTTTTTTTGTATATATGTTAAATTGAACCCCCTTAGCACAAGCAAAAAGCTTGATTTAGTGACAAAAGGGTGCAAACTTTCATGTAGAGGGCCTCATGGTCTTGGGTTCGAGGAGCTCTTTGTGATGAAACCATGAATAATTATTGTTACACGAAATTTGTTTGAAGTACTCAAGTGCTTAGCTAAAGTTCACTACAATAGACTTGGCAGAAGATCCCAAGACTTAGTCATTTGCCTTTCTAATAGAAAATTTGAGGATCTCACCTAGAAAGATTAATTAATTAAGTCTAAGTTTTTAACTAGTTCCTTTCCATCAACTTTGTTTCCTAACTCCTATTTAAGTAAGCAGATTCAACACTACTTATGGATTAAGATCTTTTACACATTATTAGTCAATTTTAACCAGACAACTTGAATTTAAGATTGATAACTCATGTTTGTCTCTCACAAATCAATTTTGGTTGATGGTTTGAAGATTTAAAAATTAAGTTTCTTTTCTCATCATAGTGTGATTAATTAGTGTTTACCCAACATGCATCAACATGATGATTCAAGGACTAGACTCGAAAAGTGTTTGCTTTAGGCCTCCAAAATTTTAAGGTACCTACAATTTTTTATTTTTTTTTGGTAATTAATCTTTTATTAATCACCAAAAGTGCGAATCATTACAAATCTAAGCTAAGTCTACACAGCTCGTTTCTCAGGTTTTAATTGCTAATCAATGATCATACTAAAGGCTACATCTATCTAATATATTCCTTAAAGGTTCAGTAGCTCGCAGACAACAGATACAAGCGATTTGCCTTGCTACAGTGCCTACCGTGCACTCCTTCTTCTGAAAAGTTCTTGCATTTCTTTCCTTCCATACAACATATACGAATTTTGCCTAGACCAATTTCCACAGTTGTGCTTGGTGGCTCTTTCCTTTACTCCTGCGAATGATCCAAAGATACATAGAATCCCAAGTGGCTAGATGAAGTTGGCTATGCTGTAACCAACGTAATAGTCGCAACCAAAGTGCATTAGCAAACCTGCATTCTATGAATAGGTGGTCCCTTGATTCATCTTGTTGCTTGCACATGATACATATAGGATCAGCCTGTACATGCCATTTCAATAACCTGTCCATCGTTAAAAGCTTATTCTGTAGCTGCAACCAAGTAGTGAAAATTGTTTTAGGCCTTGCTAAGTTGCGGCAGATGATGACTCTCCAATCTACCTTTGAAAATGTACCCAACAACTTCAAATATGCTTGCTTAATGACACTGGTCTTGGTTCCTGGAACATGTTGCAGCAGGTGTAAATTACATTTTGCCCCAAGCACCTTTCTGACCATCCAACTAGCCTGAGCAGGAACAACTAAATTTTTCAGGTTGCACCCTTTTATATAATAGTTATGCACCTATTTAGTCCATAGTTTGTCCTGCTTTTGTTCAATATTCCAGCATAGTTTCAAAATTGCAGTTTTGTTCCATAGCTTAAGGTTGATCAGATTCATCCCCCCTACTACCTTAGGCAAGCATATTTTCTCCCATGAAATCAGTGCTCTTTTGGTAATGACATTTACTCCAGACCATATATAACTTCTACACTATGCTTGGATTTCTTTCATCACTTTTGCTGGAATTATAAATAATTGGGCCCAATAGGCTTGCACTCCAAAGATTACTGACCTTACAAGCTGAACTCTTCCTGCATAGGATAGTTTTTGTTGCTGTCCATGAAGAGACTTTAGCCACAATCTTCTCAGTTAAAGGCTGCCACTGTGGCAGAGTAATCTTCTTAGTAGACAAAGGCACTCCCAAATACTTGAACGGAAGGTCACCATAACTGTATCCAAGCACTTGTTGTATTTGAGCCTTTACTGTATCTTTCACCCCTCCAAAGTATAGTGCACTCTTGGCCTGATTAGCTTGTAGCTCGGATGCTTCAGTAAATATTGCAAATTTTTCATGTAGTAGTTTAACAGAAGTATATTCTCCTTTAGCAAACATAAGTAAGTCATCTGCAAAGCTTAAGTGAGTGATTTTCAATTTGCTACACATAGGGTGATATTTAAATTATTTCGGATGCTCCAGATTATTGAGGTTCCTACTCAGATATTCCATTATTATGGCAAATAGGTATGGTGACATCGGGCCACCTTGCCTTAGTCCTCTGGCTACCTTAAAAGGCTTGGTTAGCTCTCCATTAATTAAGATGGAGTAAGAAATCATAGTGACACATTGCATCACCTAGTCAACAAATTTCTGAGGAAATCCAAGACAATTCATAACCTGCTTTAAATAGTGCCAGCCTACAGTGTCATATGCCTTCTGAATATCTACCTTGAGCATGCATCTAGGAGAGACATTTTTCCTGTTGTAGGCTTTAACTAACTCATGTGCTATTATAATATTATGTGTACTTCTTCTTCCTGGAATAAATTTTGCCTGTGCTTCTGAAATTATTGCAGCAATCACTTTTTGAATTCTGAGTGATAAGACTTTAGCTATCAATTTGTACATCATAGAACAACAAGCTATAGGTCTATACTCTTTAGTGGTTGCAGGATTCTTCACTTTAGGAATAAGGGTAACTGCAGTACAGTTAATTAACTGCTCTACGTAGTTTCTCTATCCGAAAGAAACTCTTTATTGTTGATAACACATCTTTGTTGATCATTGGTCAGGTTTTTTTGAAGAAAACAACATTGAAACCATCCACCCCCGGAGCCTTATCATCTCCTATTAAACACAAGCCTTTGTATATTTCTTCATCAGTTACATTAGTGCATAGTTCAACCTTTTGCTGCTGAGATAGTGTAGGCCCCCTTTTAATGATACTTTTACTAACAGCTGCAGTGTTTTGTAATGCAGTACCTTCAATTTTTTATAGATGAATTTTATGTTTTTTAATTTCAGTTAAAACAACATTGAAGATTCTAAAAAGAAGCTACAAAATGTAATGTTAACAAAAAAGAAAAGCTATCTTTTTTTCCTTCAAAATTGGGGTAGCTAGGGAAAAAGGATTACAATGTGGGGAATCGAACCTACACCAACAAGGTCGATTTCAGGTAGGCAACCACTAAGATTCCTAGAAAGAAGAACTATCTAACTTCTACCACAAATATTATAGAACTTTTAACTAAATAACTCAAATCTTCATATTAATAAATAAATTTCTTACAACAACATCCAAGATAATGTATTACAAACAAATGAGTAATAAATTCTTAGCTAGAATTGATCCTTACTTTTATAAATAATAATATTACTATGTGAAGGAAATCACTTAAAGTCTTTAAAACAATTAGTATGTAAGAACAAAAAATAACTCTGAAGGAATATTTTATGTGTATGTATATATACATATTCAATCATTTTATTAAAATTTAGCTTTACGCCACTAATTTTATTGAGACACATTTTTTCTTGACAATATGACTAGATACATCAGTACTAAAAAAAATCAGCAGCAACAAGTCCATGATCGGGAGGTGTTGGGTCTTCAACAACCACCCCATATCGCTGCTGGTAGGGGTGGGCATTTGGAGGTTTATTTATTTTTTTAATTTTCGATATTATGGGAATAGGGGTAGCAAAACCAAACTAAATTAATTCGGTTGAATTTGTTTTTTAAAATTCACACTACAAGAAATTATAGAATTTGCAAAAACTCTTTAGCAGCAACTATAATATTGTTGTCAAAAATAAATAAATAGCAATGACATAATAAAGTTATTGCCAATTATAGAACTTTTAGCCACAATTATTTTTTGTTGGCAAATACTTTAATTTTTTTGCCATATTCTACTAAGATAATAACTTTTAAATTCAAATAATTGACAACAATATTTTAGCAACTATTATAGTTTTGTTGATAAATTTGAATAAATAGCAACAACTCTATTTGATTGTTGCTATACACAGAACTTTCTAACCACAATTTTTTTCTTATTGCCTAATGTTTTAGATTGTTGTTGTCATATTTTATAGGCAGTATTTTTCTCCGTTCTTCTTTAATTGTCACATTTCGCTTATGAAAAAAAAACAACAGTTGCAAATATTGGTAAAAATTTCTATTTAATTTAATTGGGCATATTTTAAAAAGAGGAATGCAGGTAATATTCCCCCGTTTTATTTTAATTGAGCATATTTTATTTATACAGTGATTAAAAAATCATAAATTCAATAATCATTTTTACTACTTTAGCTTTGATCGATATTAATGATATTCATTGTTCATTGGAATGAACATGGAAAATGTAACTAGTCACATTTAATGTATACTACTCCCTTCGTTTCGTTTTAGTTGACTCTTATTGACTTGACACTCCCCTTAAGAAAATATTTAATAGAGGTTTATTTTATTAAAGTAGCCATATTAATTATGCATTCAAAATATAAATTTGATTAAATACACTTTACATAGTTCATAGGGGTAATATTGAAAAAGCACAATAAACTTTTCTTGATTTTAGAACTTGAACAATCAAATTGAAACAAATATTTTAGCAAAAAGAGTAACTAATAGGTGGGGGGGGGGGGGGGAGTATTAATTGTAGGAATAAAATGTAAAAAGTTCATTAAATCTGCCCTGATATATTAAGTGATGAACTAATAGAAATTTTTTATTTTTATTAAAATGACCAACTAAAATAAAATGAAGAAAATTTAATTAACTTTTTTGTAACTACACGTAAAAGCCAAAAACAATAGTTAAAAGGAAGGGCAACCATCAGACACTTCTAGAGATTATACAAAAACTAGATAATGTAGGGCCCGTTTTACGGGCCCAATATTAATATTTTAAATATATTTATAGATATTTAATTAATTTTTAAATGATCATCAATATTTCTAAATTAGCAGAATAAAAAATAATAATAAAAATACACGTTATAATAAAATGTCAATTATATTAATATTTTATTTTATAGAATCATACAAAACAACCAAAAAATAAAAAATGATCCATCAATAAATTTATTTTGAATGCATTTAAATTCAATTTGCAGGGGTTTAGCGAATGAAATTCAACCTATTTGATGAAATTTAAAATTAATCATATCATTCTTTACAAAGTGATAAAAATAAAAAAAGTTATGATTTCACATTTTGTTTTATATACTATAAAATCAAGAGAATAATTTAGTATATATATATATATATATATATATTAAAAAGTGATTTATATACCTAATGAGAGAATATACTACCTCAAAATAATATATTTTGTTTTGAAGATAGTAAATTTGTTGTAAAAAGATATATGTAGTTAAGTGTACAAATTATAACGTCTTGATATAATATGAACAAACGTATCAATTAAATTAAATAAATTTTAGTTTTAGAATTATCTTTAGTATATATAGTTATTTTAAAATTAAATGAATACTTTTTCATCATTTATGTAACACCCCGTATTCAAGTACATGTATTGACGTATTCAAGTACATGTATTGATCTTATTTATATGGAATTAATTTTTTATTTTATTTATACCGGAATTTGCCCGTCGATGGTTCCATGCGAAGGTTATTGAATAAGATTTCCAACGATATAAAGATTTCCAAAAACGGACAGATTTTGGATATAATCGAGTACGTTCGAAACTATAAAACGGTGGCCGAGATATTTGGGAATAGTAAATGTGCAGGAAAATTTCCTGCACACAAACTACTGAGGCCAGCCGATTTTTTGGGTCAACTTCGAACGATCATAACTCTCTTAATATAATGAACTGGGAGAGCTGTGACCTATGAAAAGAAAGATCTTTGAGTCTTCTTTCCAATACAATTGGTTTCATCGAAATCCAACATCTGAGTAAGGAGTTATACTCGTTTTACTTCAGCCTATCAAAATAGATTTTTAGGGTCAACTTCAAACGGCCATAACTCCTTGTACAGGACGAACTGGGTGGCCTACTTTATATGAAATGAAATCTCTTTGAATTATCCTTCCAACGATACCAATTTCACCCAAATACGATATCGGAGTAAAGAGTTATGGTCGATCTACTTTAGCTTATCAAAACAATCCACCAAAGGACAAATTTGACATTATTTAAATTTTAAAGGCATTTTGGTCATTTCCTATTATATTATGGACGGGAATATGTGTATATATACATGTATATGAGTTCAAAAACTCATTTTCATCATCAATCATTGAGAAAGAACAAACCCTAGCCAAATTTGACCTTTAAATTACTTTTGATTCAACCGTAGAAATTCCAAAGTAATCCGATAACTGCGTTTGTCATCTCGAGGGCTTCGAACGACACCTATTATTTGTGCAAACATGATTGCATAATCAAGAGGTGAATTCTAAGGTATGAATATTGTTTGCCTTTGTTCTTTTCCATATGTATATGTGTGATAGAGGATTATATGTATTGGTTGTTATTGAAAGGTGATGGAAATATGGTTATGGACTATTTTGCATGGTTTGGTTGTATTGAATTGTGGAAGGTGGATATGGTAATTGAGTAATGGAAGGTGGATATGGTGATATACTGTTGAATTGATGATTATTTATGTCTATGGCTCAATTTGGTTTAATGGATTGGTTGGAAGGATAAATGAATCCAAACTTGATATTGGAGGATGTTGTATGAATGTGCATGGCATGTGAATGTAATTGGAGTATAAGAGGGTTAAAGTGACACCCTTTATGGTGTAATTAAGGCTTACTACTTAACCACTAGTTTGGTGAATTCAAATAATTGAATTGTGACGTTTGGTTGCTAATACTAGATTGCTATATATGTTCATTGTAGATAAGTAATCTGAAAATATGGGAAGTCCATTTGGGACTAGTATTGAAGGTTGACAGTCAGGTATGTAAAGCATACTCTATACCATATCTTTGGCATAAAAGTGAACAATTGTTCTATTAAGAAAGTTTCCAAAGTTATTCAATAACATGTGATCCATAAAGGTTTTGTATGATGTCCTACGTTACCAATGAACCTGTTTCCACCCTACAAGATGTCAAGACATTCCAATACTTACTTGTTTTCCAAATCTTACATGTTTATTGCACTAATGAATGTCAGAAGGTATCCGGTTACTCAAACAAGATCCATGTGCTATTAATGACTCCAAAACGTTTCATTGATATACCAATAAGTTCCGACTTCATTGTTATGGCATTGATGACTCCAAAACACTTCATTGATGTGTCAATGAGTTCTTACTTCATTGTTATTGCATTGATGGTCTATTTATATGTCTATTATTGATGTATCATTGTTTCAAAGTATCAAAAATGTCGTGGAGACCGAAATAACGATCTCAAAGATTAATTGAACAAAGTGATGGAAATTCTCTCTTATCGGGTGGTATCCCAGGGGCATAAACCTATCATGGGTCGATCCCTATTTATGTGTTTATGGGTGGTATCCCAGGGGCATAAGCCTATCATGGGTCGATCCCAGTTGATATGTACTGGAGGCAGCCTAATGGTCACAGTACAGTACAATAATGATTACAAAGATGATAAGAACGAAGGTAAAGTGATAGAATAAATACAATGTAAAGGTTGTCACAAGTTCTAGTAAGTGTGGTCCACTCCTATTACGATTTATTCACTTGTTTCTGATTTCTATTGAGCTCCTATATCATATGTGATTATCTACAACTTTACATACTCAGTACCTATTTTTTACTGACGTCCCCCACGGGGGACCTCCATTTCATGCTGCAGGCACAGGTACCTCAGTTCATACACCGCACAAGTAGGAGCCAGGATATCCAGCTACTTTTGGTGAGCTCCAGTTTGCTTCGGGGCTTTCCGTGTCATATCCAGTCACTTTTGGTATTGTATAGAAGTTAGTTATATGGTGGGGTGTGTCCCGACCTTAGTTAAACTCTGTGTATTGTCTAGAGGCTTTATAGACCTAATGTATAGTCAAGGTGGTGTTTTGTTAATAGACGTGATGGCTCCAACGGCCAAGTATTGTATATACATATATATGTGTGCTCGAGCTTATACAGGTGATTATTTTCTTTTATATGCGACGTGATGCTGTCCGAATTTCGTGTTGTCATAGAGGTATGCATGGGAAGTATAAGGTTATGAGCTGGTTCTCCCGGGTCTCCTCGGTTACGGGTGCCGGTCTGCCCCAATAGGATTTGAGGCGTGACAAAAGTGGTATCAGAGAAGTTCGTCCTAGTGAGTCTACAAAGCCGTGTCTACGTAGAGTCTTGTTTATTGGTGTGTCGTGCACCGCATCTATAAACAGGAGGCTATGGACATTTAGGAATTGTCTCTTTTCTTCATGTCTTAGATCGTGCTATAGAGCCTATATTGTATATGAAGTCATAGTTGACCACTGAATCCATTTGTTTCTCTTATTATAGTAATGATGCCGGTTACCAGAAACAAGAATATCGATAAGCAATTAGATGTGGCTACCGGAGAGGGGACTAGTAAGTCACCCACTATACCAGCTAATCAAAGTGAGACTCCAGCTGAGCATGCATCAGAAACTTCTTCCACTCCGAAAGAAATAAGGGGGAGGAGAACTATATCCCCAGAGCCACCTATTAATGCTGCTGATCAAGATCTTAGAAATGCAGTGTAACTTTTGACTCGTATAGTTGCTGGGTAAGCTCAAGGGCAAGCCATTCCTACCACGGGTCCTAGTGGTACAGATAGGGCGGCTAACCTTCGAACACAGGATTTTCTTAAGATGGATCCTCCCACTTTTACTGGATCAGATCTTAACAAGGACCCACAGGACTTTATTGATCAAATTCAAAGGGCCTTAGATGTTATGCATGTAAAGGGTAGAGAGACAGTGGAGTTAGCGGCGTATAGATTCAAAGGGGAGGTTATTATATATTGGTACGAGGACTGGAAACGATTTAGGGGTATTGATGCACCCCCAGCTACTTGGAAAGAGTTCAAAGAGGCATTTCTTGATCATTATCTTCCATTCGAGATTCGTCAGGCCCGTGCAGATCAGTTTTTAAATCTTCGTCAGGGGAATATGAGCGTGAGGGAGTACAGTCTCCGATTTAATTCCTTGTCGAGATATGCTCCTAATATTGTAGCTACTATGGATGACAGAGTTCATCAATATATGGAAAGGCTGGATCCATATTTGGTTAGAGATTGTACTATTGCCGTTTTGAACAAAGATATGGACATAGCGAGGATCCAAGCTTTTGCACAGAAAATGGAAGATCAGAGGCTGAGGAGAAGAACACAGGAATTAGAAAGAGGATATTCCAAGAGGGACAGATCTACAGGGCAGTTCATGGCATTCCAAGAAGGGTTCATACCACAGTTATATGCTAGACCACCTAGGCCATTATCTTCTTATTCTGCAGCTAGTGCCCCACCACAGTTCCAAGGGTCCAGAGGAAATCAATTTTGGCACATAAGTGAGAGTCAGAGTTCGCGGATAGTTGGGTACCAAGGGCAAGGGAATATGAGCCAATCGAGACCTCCTCGAGAGCCAGGTAATAAATGTGGAAGGTATCATTTGGGTGCATGTCGGCTGGGGACCAATGTTTGCTTTTGGTACGGTATGTCGGGGCATATGATGAGAGGATGCCTATGAAGAGACATATGGGATATGGCACGACTTACGGGGTCATTTGTTGCATCATCATCATCGATGCCTTATTCAGGAAGGGGTGCACAACCAATGGGTCATGTTAGAGGTGATAGAGGAGCCACAAGTTGTAGCGGGGCTCAAAATCATACGTATTCTGTAGCGGATCGACAGAATTTAGAGGCTTCCCCAGATGTGGTTACGGGTACGTTGTCTATCTTTTCATTCGATGTATATGCCTTAATTGATCCTGGTTCTACATTATCTTATGTTACTCCATTATTTGCTGGAAAGTTCGAAAGAATACCCGAACTATTAGTTAAGCCATTTGAAGTGTCCACACCGGTTGGGGAATCTATTATAGCTAGAAGGGTTTACCGAAATTTCATAGTAACTATTTGTGGTCGTGATACGATGGCTGATCTTGTGGAGTTAGAAATGGTAGATTTTGATGTTATAATGGGTATGGACTGGTTGACGTCTTGTTATGCCACAATTAATTGCTGCACAAAAAAAGGTATATTTCTATTTTCTAAATGAATCAGTCCTTGAATGGAAAGGTGAAATTGGCGCGCCAAGAGGTAGATTTATTTCTTATTTTAAGGCAAGAAGAATGATTTCCAAGGGATACATATATCATTTAGTTAGAGTAAGGGATACAAAAGCGGAGCCACCAACTCTTCACGCTATTCCGGTGGTAAATGAATTTTCTGATGTATTTCCTGAAGATCTTCCAGGTTTGCCTCCTGAACGAGAAGTAGAGTTTGGTATTGATGTAATACCAGGCACCCAACCAATATTCATTCCTCTGTATATAATATCTCCAGCAGAATTACGAGAATTAAAAGAGCAATTGAAAGATTTACTTGAGAAGGGATTCATAAGGCCTAGTATGTCCCCCTGGGGAGCACCAGTGTTATTTGTGCGCAAAAAGGATGGCTCGCTGAGGATGTGTATTGATTATAGACAATTGAATAAGGTGACTATTAAGAATAAATATCCTCTCCCAAGAATTGATGATTTATTTGATCAGTTACAGGGCGCCAAGTGCTTTTCTAAGATTGATTTGAGGTCAGGTTACCACCAAGTGAGTGTCAAAGAGAAGGATATACCCAAGACAGCTTTTCGAACACGGCATGGTCATTATGAGTTTCTAGTTATGTCATTTAGGCTAACAAATGCACCCACAACTTTTATGGATTTGATGAATAGGGTGTTTAAGCCATTCCTGGATGTATTTGTGATTGTTTTTATAGATGATATTCTATTTTATTCTAGATCAGAAGAGGACCATGCCAATCACTTACGACAGGCATTGCAGACTCTTCGTGATTGTAAGCTTTATGCAAAGTTCTCTAAATGTGAGTTTTGGTTAAAGTCGGTGGCATTTTTGGGTCATATTATATCTAGTGAAAGGATAAAGGTTGATGCTCAAAAGATAGAAGCTGTGAAGAACTGTCGAAGGCCCACAATGCCTACGGAGATTCGTAGTTTTCTCGGGTTGGCCGGTTATTATAGAAGGTTTGTTGAAGGCTTTTCTTCCATTTCAGCACCCTTAACCAAGCTAACCCATAAAGCATCCAAATTCCAATGGAATGATGCTTGTGAGAAGAGTTTTCAAGATTTAAAGAACAAGTTGATTTCTACACCCGTGTTGGTACTTCCAGAAGGCACCGAAGGGTATACAGTGTATTGTGATGCTTCCAGAATTGGTTTAGGATGTGTATTGATGCAGCATGGTAAGGTAATAACATATGCTTCTAGACAATTGCGGCCACATGAGAAAAATTTTCCTACACACGATCTTGAGCTGACAACAATTATTTTTGCTTTAAAGATATGGCGCCACTACTTATATGGGGTTCATGTTGATATATATACTGACCATAAGAGCTTGCAATATATTTTTAATCAGATGGATCTAAATTTAAGGCAGCGGAGATGGCTTGAACTATTAAAGGACTACGATATTGATATCTTATACCATCCAGGGAAAACAAATGTGGTAGCTGATGCGTTAAGTCGTAAGGCTATGATGGCGCCTATAGAAAGGCAAGGGATGATTAAAGATCTTCACCAGTTAGCTAGTTTGTGAGTTCGCCTTCTTGAAATTTCGGATAAAAAGCTTATCGTACATAATGCTGCGGAATCTTCATTAGTAGCTGAAGTGAAAGAGAAGCAATATGCAAATCCTATTTTATTACAGCTTAAGGAGAATGTTCAGAGTGGTGCGACCAAGGTATTTGAGCTTACACGAGAAGGAGTACTTCAGTGCCAAAACCGATTGTGTGTGCCGGATGTAGACGGGCTAAGAAAGAAGATTATGACAGAGGCACATTGTTCAAGGTATTTCATTCATCCAGGATCAACCAAAATGTATCAAGATTTGAAAGATATGTATTGGTGGAATGACATGAAGAAGAGCATTGCAGAATTTGTAGTTGAATGTCCAAATTGTCAAAGAGTTAAAGTTGAACACCAAAAACCCTGAGGTTATATGCAATGCATTGATCTTTCAAGCTGGAAGTGGGACATGATCAACATGGATTTCGTTATTGGTTTGCCTCGTACATCCCGGAAGTTTGATTCTATATGGGTGATTGTTGATAGGCTTACCAAATCCGCACATTTCCTACCAGTTAGGACTACTTATACAGTTGAAGAGTATGCGAAGCTGTACATTAAAGAGATAGTCCGATTACATGGAGTGCCAATCTCTATTATATCAGATCGGGGAACCCAATTTACCGCAAACTTTTGGAAGTCTTTTCAAAGGTGTTTGGGAACACAAGTGAAGTTGAGTACAACTTTTCACCCTCAAACAGATGGACAAGCAGAACGTACCATCCAAATACTTGAAGATATGCTACGAGCATGTGTAATAGATTTTAAGGGCAACTAGGATGATCATTTACCTCTTATTGAGTTTGCCTACAATAATAGCTATCATTCAAGTATCAAAATGGCACCATATGAAGCTTTATATGGAAGGAAGTGTAGATCACCAATAAGATGGTTCGAAGTGGGTAAAACTTTTTTGTTCAGACCGGATCTTGTTTATCAAGCCATAGAGAAGTTTAAAGTAATTAATCAACGACTAAAAACAGCCCAAAGTCGACACAAGTCATATTCGGATAGTAGAAGGAGAGGGCTAGAGTTTTCTATAGGTGATTGGGTATTTTTGAAGGTATCACCAATGAAAGGGGTAATGAGATTTGGCAAGAAAGGGAAGTTGAGTCCACATTATATCGGCCCGTATAAGATCACTCGAATGTTTGGACAAGTTGCATATGAATTAGAGCTACCCCAAGAGCTCTCATCAGTACATCCGGTATTTCATGTGTCAATGCTTTGAAAGTGCATCGGAGATCAATCACATATCACTTTTACTGAGGATGTGCAAGTTGTGGAAGATCTTACCTATGAGGAATTGCCTATTGCTATTCTAGATCGCCAAGTTAAGAAGATGAGAAATAAAGAGATAGCATCTGTGAAAGTACGTTGGAGAAATCGTCAAAGGGAAGAGATTACATGGGAAGCTGAGGAAGCAATGAAATCTAAGTACCCTCATTTGTTCAAAGATGAAGAGAAAGTTCAAGAAACGGAGTTAGAACATTAACAAGTAAGTTTTTTTTTTATATATGCATAGTATTTATGTGAGGATGTGAATATTAATGATGGAATTGAACTTGTTTCAGTTGAATAACTACGCTAACATTCGAGGACGAATGTCCTAAAGGGGGGAAGGATGTAATACCCCGTATTCAAGTACGTGTATTGGCGTATTCAAGTACGTGTATTGGTCTTATTTATATGGAATTAATTTTTTATTTTATTTATACCGGAATTTGCCCGTCGATGGTTCCATGCGAAGGTTATTGAATAAGATTTCCAAAAACGGATAGGTTTCGGATATAATCGAGCCCATTCGAAACTATAAAACGGTGGCCAGGATATTTGGGAATAGTAAATATGCAGGAAAATTTCCTGCACACAAACTACTGAGGCCAGTCGAATTTTTGGGTAAACTTTGAATGATAATAACTCCCTTAATATAATGAACTGGGAGATATGAGACCTATGAAAAGAAATATCTTTGAGTCTTCTTTCCAATACAATTGGTTTCATACAAATACAACATCTGAGTAAGGAGTTATACTCGTTTTACTTCAGCCTATCAAAACAGATTTTTAGGGTCAACTTCAAACGGCCATAACTCCTTGTACAGGACGAACTGGGTGGCCTACTTTATATGAAATGAAATACCTTTAAATTATCCTTGCAACGATACCAATTTCACCTAAATACGATATCGGAGTAAAGAGTTATGGTCGATCTACTTTAGCTTATTAAAACAGTCCACCAAAGGACATATTTGACATTATTGAAATTTTAAAGGCATTTTGGTCATTTCCTATTATATTATGGATGGGAATATGTGTATATATACATGTATATGAGTTCAAAAACTCATTTTCATAATCAATCATTGAGAAAGAACAAACCCTAGCCAAATTTGACCTTTAAATTACTTTTGATTCAACCGTAGAAATTCCAAAGAAATCCGATAACTGCGTTTGTCATCTCGAGAGCTTCGAACGACACCTATTATTTGTGCAAATAGGATTGAATAATCAAGAGGTGAATTCTAAGGTATGAATATTGTTTGTCTTTGTTCTTTTCCATATGTATATGTGTGATAGAGGATTATATGTATTGGTTGTTATTAAAAGGTGATGGAAATACGGTTATGGACTATTTTGCATGGTTTGGTTGTATTGAATTGTGGAAGGTGGATATGGTAATTGAGTTATGGAAGGTGTATATGGTGATATACCATTGAATTGATGATTATTTATGCTTATGGCTCAATTTGGTTTAATGGATTGGTTGGAAGGATAAATGAATCCAAACTTGATATTGGAGGATGTTGTATGAATGTGCATGGCATGTGAATATAATTGGAGTATAAGAGGGTTAAAGTGAAACCCTTTATGGTGTAATTAAGGCTTAATACTTAACCACTAGTTTGGTGAATTCAAATAATTGAATTGTGACGTTTGATTGCTAATACTAGATTGCTATATATGTTCATTGTAGATAAGTAATCCGAAAATATGGGAAGTCCATTTGGGACTAGTATTGAAGGTTGACAGTCTGGTATGTAAAGCATACTCTATACCATATCTTTGGCATGAAAGTGAACAATTGTTCTATTAAGAAAGTTTCCAAAGTTATTCAATAACATGTGATCCATAAAGGTTTTGTATGATGTCCTACATTACCAATGAACTTGTTTCCACCCTACAAGATGTCAAGACATTCCAATACTTACTTGTTTTCCAAATCTTACATGTTTATTGCACTAATGAATGTCAGAAGGTATCCGGTTACTCAAACAAGATCCATGTGCTATTAATGACTCCAAAACGTTTCATTGATATACCAATAAGTCCGACTTCATTGTTATGGCATTGATGACTCCAAAACACTTCATTGATGTGCCAATGAGTTCTTACTTCATTGTTATTGCATTGATGGTCTATTTATATGTCTATTATTGATGTATCATTATTTCAAAGTATCAAAAATGCGGTGGTGACCGAAATAACAATCTCAAAGATTAATTGAACTAAGTGATGGAAATTCTCTCTTATTGGGTGGTATCCAAGGGGCATAAACCTATCATGGGTCGATCCCTATTTATGTGTTTATGGGTGGTATCCCAGGGGCATAAGCCTATCATGGATCGATTCTAGTTGATATGTACTGGAGGCAGTCTAATGGTCACAGTACAGTACAGTAATGATTACAAAGATGATAAGAACGAAGGTAAAGTGATTGAATAAATACAATGTACAGGTTGTCATAAGTTCTAGTAAGTGTGGTCCACTCCTATTACGATTTATTCACTTGTTTTTTATTTCTATTGAGCTCCTATATCATATGTGATTATCTACAGCTTTACATACTCAGTACATATTTTGTACTGATGTCCCCCATGGGGGACCTGCATTTCATGCTGCAGGCACAGGTACCTCAGCTCATACACCTCACAAGTAGTAGCCGGGATATCTGGCTATTTTTTGTGAGCTCCAGTTTGCTTTGGGGTTTTCCGTGTCATATCCAGTCACTTTTGGTATTGTATAGAAGTTAGTTATATGGCGGGGTGTGTCCTGACCTTAGTTAAACTCTGTGTATTGTCTAGAGGCTTGACAGACCTAATGTATAGTCAAGGTGGTGTTTTGTTAATAGACGTGATGGCTCCAACGGCCAAGTATTGTATATACATATATATGTGTGCTCGAGCTTATACAGGTGATTATTTTCTTTTATATGCGACATGATGCTATCCGAATTTCGGGTTGTCATAGAGGTATGCATGGGAAGTATAAGGTTATGAGCTGGTTCTCCCGGGCCTCCTTGGTTACGGGTGCCGATCCGCCCCAATAAGGTTATGAGCTGGTTCTATGGCCGATTTTTTCTTGTGATTGAAAAACGAAAACGTTATTCAATGACTAATTTTAGATAGAGTTATCCAAATAACTTATTGTGATTATCTTTTGTTAGTGGAATATTAAATTGGACATTCTTAATTAGTCTAATCACCGTGAGCATGCTTTCTAGGTTGATTTTTTACATCTACTATATTTATCGGATGAAGAAGAAGGATAAGGGTGTACGTAGGACAACTAATTCACAATATTATTTGTCATTACAATCTAGAAAACTGGTTATATTCCTCAAATTGATGCACTATATTTTAGCCCCATGAGTTGCGGAATATTATTTCTTCTATTTCCGTCAAATATAAATTTAACAAGATGTAGTTTGTCGTCTTATTTTATCCTGTAGTATAATTTTTTGTGATGCTTGACCTCACTCAAATATAATTTTGTTTTCTACACGTATCTATTGTATAATGAGCTATTCCAAGTAAAACTTTGGCCACAGTAACAGAGAAGTACAAGGCAGCGACACGGCATTTATCCTTGAGACATGCGCATCTGACCTACTAGCTGAGGGTGGTGATAATAAATTTGTCTTATCCTGTACAAGATAGAGGCCATACCAGAGTGACTTCCTAAAGCCCCATCATGCAGGAAATTAAGCATGTCTCCTTGCAGATGGTTGTCACTACCAACCACAATTCTTCCCATCCTGTATGATCACCATCTTTCAACAAGTAAATAGGATTAAAGAGTGCATTGGCGAACACTTATAAGAGTGACTTTTTCAAATGTGGATCATGAGAGTAGGAAGTTATGATCCTAGTCAACAAGTAAATAGGATTAGAGAGTGCATTGGTGGACACTTGTAAGAGTGACTTTTGCAAATGTGGATCGTCAGAGTAGGAAGTTATGTTCCTAGTCAAGAAATTAGAGGTGACTGTGGACAAAGTACGCAACTAAACTTTACCAATAGAAAATTTGGACAATGCATCGGCTGCATATATATAGTCATATCCTGTCACGTCTCAATCTTATAGGGGCGGACAGGCACCCGTAGCCATAAAGGCCCAAGAGAACCAATTCATAACCTTGTACTTCCCATGCATGTAAGTATGACAACCAAATGTTCTGACAAACATGATATCATGTATCGATGAAAATAATTAGACATGCAAGCACAAACTGATATATACAACACTTGGGCGTTGGGGCCACCATGTCTAAAAACAAGACTCTACCATAACTTTACATTAGTCTACAAATCCTTTAAAAGATACATAGACTTAGTTAGGATCGGGACAAACCCCTCCGCCCTACTCTTAACCTACTGCACAATACCAAAACATATGGAACTGACTTGGAAAGCCCCGAATCAATCTGGAGCTCTCCAATATGCACGGAATAGCCTGCACTTCTACGAGTGGGGTGTATGAGCTGAAGTACCTGTGCCTACAACATGAAATGCAGGTCCCCGTGAGGGACGTCAATACCAAAATATGTACTGAATATGTAAGGCTGAAGGTAACAACACACGATACAATAGCTCAATAAAAATTAGATACAAATGTATAAGTAGTACTAGTAGACCATCTTTATATACATATTTGTGGGACTACATACATTACGTTCCTTTCTTCATTTTTACCGTTCTTACTTCATAATCTTTGTAAGCCATATGTAAAGCAAATGACCAGCTGATCAGTGGTAAATAGATAAATTAGGATCGGCCCATGCTAGGCTTATGCCCCTGAGCTGCCACCTACATATAAAGATTGGGATCGGCCCATGCTAGGCTTATGCCCCTGAGCTGCCACCCACATATCAAGGTATCGAGATCGGCCCATGCTAGGCTTATGCCCCTGAGCTGCCACTCTTTTTACAGATTTACGTTACTTAGTTTATTTAACCTTTGAGATTGTTACTTTGGTGGTCATAACATTATGGTACCTTGAAATAATAACCTGCCACTAACAAACATGTAAATAGGCACTTAATGCAACATAAATGAAGTAGAGAGTTGTTGGCACACCAATGAAGTGTTTAGGAGCTTAAAATAACACATGGGTCTTAATTGAGTAAATGGAAAACTTTTGAAATTTTCAAATGAAGATAGATGTGCAGGTTTAATAATAAACCCGTATTGAGGTGCTTTGATATGTTAAAGAGTGGGAACAAGGTCGTTGGCTTCTTGCTATATAATACACTGCTATTATGTGTCACTTGTTATAGGACAACCTTGGAAACTTATTTGGTGGAACAAATGTTCGATTTCATGTCAAAGAGTACAAAATAGAGTATGCCTTATATACCTGGTTATATAGCTCTGAAACTAACCCGACTTGACTTATCGCCTTTTATATTACTTATCTACAATAGATTATATGGTAAACTAGTATTAGCAACCAACCAACACATTTAGGCTACTTAACTTCACCAAAATAGTAATCGGGCAGTAAACACGTAATTTGTCAATCAAGGGCGTTATCTTAACCCTTTTCTCCTCCAATTACACCCACATACCATAAATGCCCTTATAAGATCACCGAAACCACCTCAGCTTCATTACACCCTCCAAACAACACACAAAAATACATTGGGTAGTAAGCAAGGGCAACAATTAGTTCGGTGGTGTACCACCACATCTTTCTTCTATATTTCATTACAAACTAATCACACCCTTCTCCAACATCAACATGGCAGCCCATAACATGAACATACAAAACAGTCCACAAAACAGTCCCAAATCACTCTTATTGTAGCAACCCATTATTGAACTCATCATCTCTTGACTTCTCAATAACAACACATCCATAACTCTCTTTCAAATTTATATACAAGGAGAACAAAATGGAGCAGTCACCTTACCTCAATTCTGCAACTTAATCCTTCAATTGAACTCTTCAAGAACTTGAACTTTTCTTCATACTTTAAACCAAAGAATAAAAGAGAAGTTCTTTAATACCAAAGAAAAGTGAGCAGATTGCTTGTTCTATATTCTACCATATATTTATAATTAAGCACTTATAACATCTTTTCATAATCCTCCATGAGATAATTAAACAAAAACTAAAGGATTTTCACTTACCTTGGGCTGCAAAAGTGAGGGTTTCTTCAAGAACCCTAAAAGGAGTTTTAGGGCTGTTGTTCTTAACCTTTGTAAAGAAAGAGAGAAAACTGAAGTTTAAAAGGGTGAAATTGTGTTTAAAATGAATAGAATTGCCAGAAATATTGAGCTTATACTGGGCCCTTTAGAACTTTTCTTATTGACCTCATTTTCAGCCACAAATTAGCCCAAGTAGGTGATGCACCTACTTAAGGGTCCAAGCTGCTGAAACTTCAAAGTAGGTGATGCACCTACTTGCTTAATTTCTTGTTGGGCTCAATTATATTTGGGCCTTGGCAGATTGTGTGTTGGGCCATATACCCATTTTATTTCTCTTCTATTCAATTTGAGCCCAAATGAGTACATTACATTAGTATAGGCCCAAATCTGGTCCATAGCCATATGCCCATTAATTTGGTCCAAATAATTCAAGTAAGTGACTCACCTACTAGCTTAATTACGTCAAGCAAGCACCTCAATATTTTGTTCGCTTTTCAGCTCCTAATCCCTTTAATCTAACCTTAAACTTATACACACTTGGTCACTTTAAACTTTTGATTCAAATACTAGCTTACTATCCCAAGGTTAAATAGTTTTATCGACATTAACTTGGTCGCATCACATAAAAACTGCACGGGCAGCATATATAATTCTATCTATGCCATTAATACTTGCATAACAAACCTCACCCGTTACCTATCCTATAAGACCATACCAGGTTCCATATAATTAGAATAAGTATAAGCAAAATACGGGATGTTACATCCTTCCCCCCTTAGAAACATTCGTCCTCGAATGTTAGCATAACTGTCCAACCAAAATAAGTTCATGCCTAAGTTTAATATCCCTATTACCACATAGTACCTATATATTTTACACTTACTTGTTATTGCTCAAATTCAGCATCTTGGACTTTTTCTTCGTATTTGAACAAATGGGGGTACTTGGATTTCATCGCTTCTTCAGTTTCCCATGTGATCTCTTCTACTTGCTGATTCCTTCAAAGCACTTTTACAGAAGCTATTTCCTTATTCCTCAACTTCTTAACCTGTCGATCTAGAATAGCAATAGGTATTTCCTCATAGGTGAGATCTTCTATAATTTGTACATCTTCAGTAGGGGTAATATGAGATGGATCTCCAATGCACTTTCGAAGCATTGAGACGTGAAATATCGGATGAACTGTTGAGAGCTCTTGGGGTAGCTCTAATTCATAAGCAACTTGGCCAAACCTCCGAGTAATCTGGTATAGGACTATATAACGTGGACTTAATTTTTCTTTCTTTCCAAATCTCATAACCCCCTTCATTGGTGATACCTTTAAGAATACCTAATCACCTATAGAAAACTCCAGCCCCCTCCTTCTAACATCTGCATATGACTTGTGATCTACACTTTCCTCCGTATAACAAAGTAGTGTCACCCGCTTCTAACTCCTCATAACAAGGCAGTGTCACCCGCTTCAAATCATCCAATTGGTGATCTACACTTTCTTCCGTATAAAGCTTCATATGGTGCCATTTTGATACTTGAATGATAGCTATTATTGTAGGCAAACTTGATGAGAGGTAGATGATCATCCCAACTACCTTTAAAGTCTAATACACAAGCTTGTAGCATATCTTCGAGTGTTTGAATGGTACATTCTGCTTGTCCATCTGTTTGAGGGTGAAAAGCCATACTTAGATTCACCTGTGTTCCCAAATTTCTCTGGAAAGACTTCCAAAAGTTTGTAGTAAATTAAGCTCCTCGATCTGATATAATAGAGATTGAAACTCCATGCAGTCGAACTATCTCCTTAATATATAATTTGGCATATTCTTCAACTGTGTAAGTGGTCCTAACCGGTAGAAAGTGCGCTGATTTAGTAAGCCTATCAACAATCACCCATATGGAATCAAACCTTCGAGATATACGAGGCAAACCAATGATGAAATCCATGTTGATCATGTCCCACTTCCAGATTGGAAGATCTATACACTGCATATAACCCCCGGGCTTTTGGTGCTCTACTTTAACTCTTTGATAATTATGATATTCGACTACAAATTTTGCAATGTTCTTCTTTATGTCACCCCACCACTACATTCCTTTCAAATCATGGTACATTTTTGTTGACCCTGGATGGATAAAATACCTTGAATGATGTGGTTCTATCATAATCCTCTTTCTTAGTCCATCTACATTCGGCACACACAATCTGTTTTGGCACAGAAGTACTCCTTGTTGCGTAAGCTCAAATGCTTTCGTCATACCACATTGCACATTTTCCTTAAACTTTAATTGAATGGGATCTGCATAGTGCCTCTCTTTTACTTCAGCTACTAGGGAAGATTATGCAACATTATTAGCAATAAGCCCTTCATCTGGAGTTTCAAGAAGGCGAACTCCCAAATTGGCTAGTTGGTACGAATATTTAGTCATCCCTTGTCTTTTTATAGATGGTGCCACAGTCTTCCAACTTAATGCATCTTCCACCACATTTGCTTTCCCCGAATGATACAAGATATCAACGTCATAGTCTTTTAATAATTCAAGCCATCTTCGCTGCCTCAAATTTAGGTCCTTCTGAGTAAAGATATACTGCAAACTCTTGTGGTCAGTGTATTTGTCAACATGAATCCCATACAGGTAGTGACGCCATATCTTTAAGGCAAATATAATCGCTGCTAGCTCCAGATCATGTGTTGGATAATTTTTCTCGTGTGGCCGCAATTGTGTCGAGGTATATGCTATGAATTTACCATGCTGCATCAATACACACCCTAAGCTGATTCTTGAAGCATCACAATACACTACATACCCCTCTGTGCTTTCTGGAAGCACCAATACAGGTGTAGAAGTCAACTTATTCTTCAGATCTTGGAAACTTTTTTCGCATGCATCATTCCATTAGAACTTGGATGCTTTGTGTGTTAGCTTTGTTAAAGTGTAGAAATTGAGGAAAATCCATCAACAAACCTTCTATAATAACCTGCCAACCCAAGGAAACTACGAACCTCCGTAGGCGTTATAGGTCTTGGCCAATTCTTCACGGCTTCTATCTTTTGAGTATCAACCTTTATTCCTTCATCAGATATAATATGACCCAAGAATGCCACAAATTTTAACCAAAACTCACATTTAGAGAACTTTGCAAATAGCTTACGATCACGAATAATTTGCAATACCAGTCATAAGTGATTGGCATGGTCCTCATTTGATCTCGAATAAACCAGAATATCATCTATAAAAACTATCACAAACACATCCAAGAAGGGCCTGAACACCCTATTCATCAAATCCATAAAAGCTGCAGGTGCATTAGTTAGCCCAAAGGACATGACTAGGAACTCATAATGACCGTACCGTATTCGAAAAGCTGTCTTGGGTATGTCATTCTCTTTGACCCTCATTTGGTGGTACCCAGACCTTAAATCAATCTTCGAAAACCACTTAGCGTCTTGCAACTGATCAAATAAGTCATCAATTCTCGGAAGGGGATATTTGTTCTTAATAGTCACCTTGTTCAATTGTCTAAAGTCAATACACATTCTTAACGAGCCATCCTTCTTACGCACAAATAACACTGGTGCACCCCAAGGGGACACCCTAGGCCTTATGAATCCTTTTTCTAGCAAGTCTTTCAATTGCTCTTTCAACTCCTATAATTCTGCCGGGGCCATTATATAGGGAGGAATTAAAATTGATTGAGTACCCGGAATCACATCGATACCAAACTCCACTTCTCGTTCTGGAGGCAAACTCGGAAGATCTTCAGGAAATACATTAGGAAATTCATTAACCACTGGAATAGTTTGAAGAGTTGGTGTCTCCGTATTTATATCTTTCACTCTAACCAGATGACATATGTAACCCTTGGAAATCATATTTTTTTGCCTTAAAATAAGAAATAAATTTACCTCTTGGCGCACCAATATTACCTCTCCATTCTAGGACTGCCTCCTTTGGGAAATAAAAACACACCCTCTCAGTTCGGCAATCTACTGTGGCATAACAAGAAGCCAACCAATCCATACCCATTATAGCATCAAAATCTACCATTTTTAACTCAACCAGGTCATCCATTGTATCGCGACCGCAAATAGTTATTATACAATTTCAATACACTCTCTTTGCTATAACAGATTCACCAATCGGCGTAGATACTTCAAGTGGCTTAACTAGCAATTCTTGTGTTTTTTTTGAACTTTTTAGCAACCAATAGAGTGACATATGATAATGTAGAACCCGGATCAACTAATGCATATACATCATGTGAAAAGATGGACAATGTACCTGTAACCACATCTGGAGAAGCCTCTGAATTTTGTCGATCCGCTAAAGCATATGTACGATTCTGAACTCCACTAGAGCTAGCTTCTCCTTTAGCACCTCTACCACGACCCATAGGTTGTACACCTCTACCTGAATAAGTCACCGATGATGATGATGCAATGGCTGATCCAGTAGGTCGTGTCATACCACCTATGCCCCTTTGAGGGCATTCTCTCATCAGTCCTGACGTACCACACCAAAAGCATGCATTTGTTCCAAATCGACATGCACCTAAATGAAGCTTTCCACATTGTCTACACAATTGTCGAGGAAGCCTAAATTGGTTCATACTCCCTTGCTCTTGATACCCTGCTATTCGCGAACTCTGACCCTAATTTCTTTGACCAAACTGGTTACCTTTAGACCCTTAAAACTGTGGTGGAGCACTAGCTGCAGAATAAGAAAATAATGGCCTAGGTGGTCTATTAGAAAACCGAGGCCTAAACTCTCCTTGGGATATCGTGAACTGCCCCATCGATCTGGCACTCTTGGAATATACTCTTTCCAATTCTTGTGCTCTTCTCCTTTGCCTCTGATCCTCTATTTTTTGTGCAAAAGATTGTATCCTTGCTATGTCCATGTCTTTGTTCAAAGCAGCAATAGTATAATATCTAACCAAATATGGATCCAAACTATCCACATATAGATGAACTCTATCATCCATAGTAGCTACAACATTAGGAGCATACCTACACAAGGAGTTAAACCGGAGGCTGTACTCCCTCGCGTTCATATTTCCTTAGCGAAGATTCAGGAACTGATCCGCACGGGCTTCTCGAATCTCAAATGGAAGGTAATGATCAAGAAATGCCTCTTTGAACTCTTTCCAAGTAGCTGAAGGTGAATCGATACCCCTAGATCATTTCTAATCTCCATACCAAAATATAGCCTCCCCTTTGAATCTATATGCTGCTAGCTCAACTGTCTCTTTACCTGACACATGCATGACATCTAGAGCCCTTTGGATTTGATCAATAAAGTCCTATGGGTCTTCATTAAGATCTGATCCGGTGAACGTGGGAGGATCTAATTTAAGAAAATCCTGTGTTCGTAAGCTAGCTGCCCTATCTGCACCACTAGAACCTATAGTTGGAATGGCTTGTCCTTGAGCTTGTCCAACAACTATACGAGCCAACAATTGTACTACATTTCTTAGATCTTGGTTTGTAGCATTGGTAGGTAGTTTTGAGGATGCAATTCTTCTCCTTCTTAGCTCTTCTGGAGATGGAGGAGTAGAAGAAGTTTGGGGCACAAAATCAGCTTGAGCCTCACTTTGATTAGCTCGTCTAGGTGGTGATTTGCTGGTCCCTTCCCCGGCAGCCTCATCTATCCGCCTACCTGTATTCTTAATCCTTCTTGTAATCGGCATCCTTACTATAATAAAAGGAAAACATAGGTTCAATGGTTAAATATGACTTCACCTACAACATGGGCTCTATTGCACGATCTAAGATATGAAGAAAAAGAGACAACCCCTAAATGTCCCATAGCCTCCTGTTTATAGATGTGGTGCACAACACGCCCATAAACAAGACTTCATATAGACACGACTTTGTAGACATCCTAGGACGACCGCTCTGATATCACTTTTGTCACGCCTCAATCTTATTGGGGCGGACAGGCACCCGTAGCGATAAAGGCCCGAGAGAACCAATTCATAACCTTGTACTTCCCATGCATGTAACTATGACAGCCAAATATTCTGACAAACATGATATCATGTATTGATGAAAATAATTACACATGCAAGCACAAACTGATATATACAACACTTGGCCGTTGGGGCTACCATATCTAAAAAATAAGACACTACCATAAGCTTACATTAGTATACAAAGCCTCTAAAAGATACATAGACTTAGTTAGGGTCGGGACAACCCCCCCTCCCCCCTCCCTATTCTTAACCTACTGCACAATACCAAAATATATGGAACAGACTCGGAAAGCCCCGAATCAGCCTGGAGCTTACCAATATGCACGGAATAGTCTGCGCTTCTACAAGTGGGGTGTATGAGCTGAAGTACCTGCGCCTGCAGCATAAAATGCAGGTCCCCGTGAGGGACGTCAGTACGAAAATATGTACTGAATATGGAAGGCTTAAGGTAACAACACATGATACAAGAGCTCAATAGAAATCAGATACAAGTGTAAAAGTAGTACTAGTAGACCACCTTTATATACATATTTGTGGGACTACATACATTACGTTCCTTTCTTCATTTTTACCTTTCTTACTTCATAATCTTTGTAAGCTATATGTAATGCAAATGACCAGTTGATCAGTGGTAAATAAATAAATTAGGATCGGCCCATGCTAGGCTTATACCCCTGAGCTGCCACCTACATATAAAGATTGGGATCAGCCCATGCTAGGCTTATGCCCCTGAGCTGCCACCCACATATCAAGGTATTGAGATCGGCCCATGCTAGGCTTATGCCCCTGAGCTGCCACTCCTTTTACAGATTTACGTTACTTAGTTTATTTAGCCTTTGAGATTATTACTTTGGTGGTCATAACATTATGGTACCTTGAAATAATAACCTGCCACTAAGAGACATATAAATAGGCACTTAATGCAACATAAATGAAGTAGAGAACTGTTGGCACACCAATGAAGTGTTTAGGAGCTTAAAATAACACATGGGTCCACCGGCAATGGCACCAACGGAGAAACCCAGAAAGTTCGCAGGTATTGACTTCAAAAGGTGGCAGCAGAAAATATTCTTCTACCTTACAACTCATTGTCTTCAAAGGTTCACATGTGAAGAATCTCTAGAGGTGCCCGAGGGAACCTCTGACTAAGAGCGATTTTTCATTATGGAGGCTTGGAAACACTCAGATTTCCTACGCAGGAATTACATTCTGAATGACCTCCAAGATGAACTATACAATGTGTATAGTGGGATGGAAATGGAAAAAGAGTTATGGAGGGCGTTGGAAAGGAAGTATAAGACTAAGGATGTGGTAACTAAAAAGTTCTTCGTTGCAAGATTCCTAGAGTTTAAAATGATTGACAACAAGTATGTTGTATAGCAAGTCCAGGAACTGCAAGTAATTATCCATGATCTCCTCGCGGAAGGTATGATTTTGAGGAGTACCTTAGTTGAATATATTAAAAATATTCTTAATGTTCACATGAACTTAATTGCAGGTTTGATCGTGAATGAGACGTTTCAAGTCGCGACAATTATTGAGAAGTTAGCACCTATGTGAAAGGACTTCAAAAACTACTTAAAACACAAGCGAAAGGAGATGTTAGTCAAAGATCTTATAATAAGATTGCGCATTGAAAAAGATAATAAAGTCGCGAAAAGAAGGTCAAAGGGAAATTCTGCAATAAGTGGAGCAAATATTATAGAAGATGATAAAAAAAACTTCAAAAAACGGAAGAAAGCTGGACATGAAAGCAATTAATCCAAGAAGAAATTTAATGGAAAGTGTTTTAAATGTGGCAAGATAGGCCACAAGTCTACGAATTGTCGTGCCCTAAAGAAAGGCAAGAAAAAGGACCAATCAAATATGGCCGAGTCCAAGAAAGAAACGGGTGATTTGTGTGCCATGCTTTCCGAATGCAACTCGGTGGGAAATCCTCGAGAATTGTAGATGGATTCCGGTGTCACCCGCCATTTTTATGCTAATAAGGAGTTATTTGCTGTTTTTTCTCCGACTTAAGAGGAAGAGAAGATATACATTGCCAGCTCTAGAACTGCAAAAGTGGAAGGAACAGAAAAAGTGTGCTTGACAAAAATGAATTCAAATGTGTATTTGTTTCCGAAAAAATTATACTTAGTAAATGAGAAGTGTATGTAGGAAAAGGCTACCTCAATGAGGGCCTATTCAAAATAAATGTAATGAATGTTGAAATCAATAAAAGTTCAAATTGTTCTTACTTGCTTGAGTCTCTCAATTTGTGGCATGAACGACTAGGCCATGTTAATTACAAAACACTACGAAAACTGATTAACTTAGAAGTTTTACCAAACTTTGAGTGCAATAAATCAAAGTGTCAAACTTGTGTGGAATCAAAGTATGCTAAGCATCCGTATAAGTCCATTGAAAGGAATTCCAATCCTTTAGACTTAATCCACACTGACATTTGTGATATGAAGTCAACACCATCACGTGGTGGCAAAAAGTATTTCATAACTTTTATTGACGATTACCCTAGATATTATTATGTCTACTTGCTAAATAGTAAGGATGAAGCAATAGATGCGTTTAGGCAATACAAAACTGAAGTTTAAAATCAGTAAGAGAAAAAGATCAAAACTATAAGAAGTGATAGGGGCGGAGAATATGAATCTCCCTTCGCCGAAATATGTGTAGAGAATGGAATTGTCCATCAAACTACGGCCCTGTATTCACCTCAATCTAATGGAATTGCAGAAAGGAAAAATCATACTTTGAAGGAAATGATGAGTGCCTTACTTATAAGTTCAGGTTTACCGCAAAACTTATGAGGGGGGGCTATCCTTACAGCCAATCGTATACTCAATAGAGTTCCCCATAGTAAGACACAATCAGTTCCTTATGAGAAATGGAAAGAAAGGAAACCCAACTTAAAATATTTTAAAGTGTGGGAGTGTCTATCAAAAGTCCAAGTTCTGATGCTAAAAGGGGTTAATATAGGACCTAAGACAGTGGACTGCGTGTTCATAGGATATGCTAAAAGTAGTAAAGCATGTCGGTTTTTGGTTAATAAATCTGAACATCCGGATATTAATGAAAATACGATAATTGAGTCAGATAATGCTGAATTCTTTGAAAGCATTTACCCATATAAAACTAGATATGAACAGTTTAGTGGATAGTCTAAACGACCTCGAGATGAACCAAGTGAGGATGTACATAATGATGAGAATCCGAGATGGAGTACATGTCAAAGAACGTCAACTTCGTTTGGATCGGATTTTGTAACATTTCTCTTAGAAAATGAGCCTCAAACATTTAAGGAAGCGATGACATCTTCGGACTCATCCTTTTGGAAATAGGCAACCGATAGTGAGATTGATTCAATCTTAAGCAACCATACATGGGTGTTGGTTGATCTTCCTCAATGAAACAAACCTTTAAGATCTAAATAGATCTTCAAAAGGAAAATGAAAGCGGATGATACTATTGACAAATACAAGGCAAGACTTGTAGTAAAAGACTTCAAACAAAAAGAAGACCTTGATTACTTTGATACATACTCACCGGTAAGAAATATAACGTCAATCGAATGTTAATTTCCTTGACAACGGTATATGGTCTTGAAATCCATCAAATGGATGTGAAAACCGCATTCCTAAATGAAGAATTGGAGGAAGAAATTTACATGGAACAGCCTGAGGGTTTTGTGGTTCTAGGAAAAGAAAATAAGGTGTGTAAACTTGTTAAGTCACTTTATGGACTAAAATAAGCACCTAAGAAATGACATGCAAAGTTTGACCAAATCATGTTGGCAAACAGATTCAAAATTAATGAATGTGATAAATGTGTTTATATTAAAGACACTCCAAATCACCAAGTCATTGTGTGTTTATATGTGGATGATATGTTAATCATCAGTAGAGACATTTCAGACATAAATGCAACGAAATGAATGATCGAAAATAAGTTCGATATGAAAGACCTTGGGGTTGCGGATGTGATCTTAGGGATAAGAATCCATACAACTCCACAAGGGTTGACATTGTCACAGTCTCACTACATCGAAAAGGTACTTGACAAATTCAAGTATATGAAATTTTCTATTGCCAAGACTCCATTGGATGTGAGCTTTGCACTTCAAAAGAATGAAGGTGAAAGTGACTTACAATTGGAGTACACAAGAGTATTGGGATGTTTAATGTATATAATGAACTGTACACGACCAGACATAGCATGCGCTATTAGTAAGTTGAGTCGGTACACGAGTAATCCTAGTAAAACTTATTGGATGGCAATGAAAAGAGTTTTGGGGTATCTTAAACACACTCAAGACTACGCTTTGCATTATAATAAATATCATGCGGTACTTGAAGGATATAGTGATGCAAATTGGATCACCGGATCAAATGAAGTAAAATCCAAGAGTGGATATGTATTTACTATCGGTAGAGGAGCTGTCTCTTGTAAATCATCCAAACAGACTTGTATTTCTCACTCTACAATGGAATCTGAATTTATCGTGTTAGATAACGTCAGTGAAGAAGTAGAATGACTCCAGAATTTCTTGGAAGATATTCTTTATTGGCCCAAACCAGTGACACCAGTATGTATACACTGTGATAGCCAAGCTGCGATAGGTAGGGTAGGGAGCATGATGTACAACGGTAAATCTCGTCACATAAGACAGAAACATAATACCGTTAGAGAACTTCTCTCTAGTGGAATTATCACAGTTGACTATATGAGGTAAATGGATAATGTGTAGGATCCACTTACAAAAGGTCTATCTAGAGAAGGAGTTGAAAGATCATCCAAGGGAATGGGTTTAAGCCCTAGGACAAGTCAGCATGGTGGTAACTCTACCTAGCAGACTGGAGATCCTAAGAGCTAGGTTCAAGAAGATCAAACAAAGTTGTGTCTGACAGGTTCAACATTGTCAATATACCAACCCATTCTCATGATGTAGACAATGTTTAGTAAACAAGGATAAGACTTAAGGTGACAAGTCTTTTAATGATTATCTAAATTTAACAGATTTGACCAAATAGTTTAATCTATAGGATTAAACGTTTAAAAATCACCTATGTGAGGGCGAAGTGGAAGCCGCTTCCAGGAGAATGTTAGTCAAGGCCTATTCTCTAAGCTCTCATGAAACTGGGACGTGTTCATGGCTGAAAAAAACAAAATTGTGAGAACCATAAATGGTAAAAGACTGATTGTGTGACATGTGTTGTCTAGGTGTACATTAAAGCTCAACAGTTCAAAGATATCAAATCTACCGATTGACCGAGTGCATCCGATGCATGTTCACTACGGAAAGTTCAAAGATAAACCCACTTATCCAGATGCAATCAGTCTTTGATTGATGATCAAATACTTGTCCGTAAAGTTTTATGAAAAAATAGTCATTCCCCATTCATGTGGGGGATTGTTCGGTTTAATTGGTGTGAATGGAAAATGGAGGGATACAACCTTTTATGAAAATACATATTGTTTTGGAAAAGGAGTGACTGTTCAGATAGTTGTGACTGTTCAGAAAAAGACACAATGTTTCGAATGAAAAAACATGACTCTTCCAAAGGATACACCTTTTCGGATGAACCATTGCCACCTTTCGGAAGGGGCACTTGCTGGCTATATAAACCTGCATTTATCCACAGGTTTAGGAATGAAAATTTTTCTGAAAATACAAACTCTTCTTGTCTTCAAAACATTCCTTGTGATCAATCAAATCGTTGAGTGAGTTCGACGAATCCAATTAGTTGAGGTACCACTATAGTTGGATTGAAAGCCATTTTATCCTGGGAGGAAGATTCAAAAACCTCAGGTACAGTGAGGGGAATTATTCCTTAAGGACACTCCGTGAATTAGGGGACTTGACTTTACATTTCTATTTCATCTTAATTTCTAAAAAAATAAAAACACACTTCTTAGAAAGATCACTTTGGTCTTGTGTTAAGGGTGTTGTTGTACTTCATAGTGTTCTTGTTTTAAACTTGAACTAGTGTTGAAGTTATTGTGTCAAAATACAAATTCTTGTACCCGAAAACGTTGAAAAACAACAACAATAAATTTTGCTCAGATAGTTGATTATTTAAAGTTCAAACATGTGAAGCGTAAGTTCTGATGAATGGTGATATTATCAGAATTTCTTTGCCCTGGTAATGAACATGTACTCTCTATTGGAACCTTTCTTGTCGCAGTTATACTTCCATCTCGAGTTCTCGACTGGATAATTTATTTCATAACAGCTAAAAAGAGTCGAAAGAACCACAGAATAAATAAAATATCATAGTTCCCTAGCCTTTGTCCATCAAGATATATGGTATCTGTGGCTGAATGATAATTGACTTATTGGGAAAGAGTTAACTTTGCAGGTTGTATATGATATGTGTCTTTCAAGTATCTTACTTTTCATTTACACGTATGTAATTATGCCCAATGAATTATTGAGGAAGAATCAGATAACCAAATTACAGATTTATATCATTGTTTGTGTCCTCTATCTTGCAAAACAGAACAACATATTTGGATTGTTTTTGTTATGTTAACGATTTTATCCATTTGTCTTGAACTTTTCATGTCTGTCACAAACTCTGAAGGTAGTCAACATCCTCAAATTGCCTTATTCCTTTTCTCCAATTCTCAAACCTTGTACACGGGTTGTCTCCAATTAGTTGCGGACCAGGAATTCAAGGTTGTGGGTGCTCAATTTTTTTTATAAAAAATAGTATATTCCTTTTCTCCAATACTCAAACCTTGTACATGGGTTGTCTCCAATCAGTGTCAGACTCAGGAATTCAAGGTTGTGGGTGCTCAATTTTTTTTATAAAGAATAGTATGTAGCTGTAGGGATTCAAACTTAGAAAATTGAACATGGGAGTCACATCCTCAAGCCACTGCACCCAACCATATGTTTGTTCTCTAAGTGTTTTTTAATAAATTATACCATTTATTCTGTGTTTCTTATATAATTATACCTAATCTACGTCGAGTTTAGTGGGTGTCGGAGCACCTCAAAATTACACACGGTATGCCCCTGTCTCCAATCATGCACAATTGATCCATGACTTGCCCCCCTGCCTAGTCAAGTAATCATGTGCCTCTTGGACTTTGGAGTACCATATCCTCCTTTATACTGTAAAATTTTGATAATTGGCATAACTTGGACATGGCTCTAACACAAATGTCATAACCCTGAAACGTGTTTGAGACTAAGGCGTAGTTGTGGTTGTTATTGTATCGGGACACAAATTGCAGTACTCTAGTGGTTGCAAGTCTATCATGTATTATTTCGTATCTCATTTACTACTATTTACAGTTACTGCTAGTTGGCCAAATTTACTATAGACTATAGGTTGTTTTGGTACATAACAGAGCCAAAGTTTGGAAAGGTCCATGGCAACAAAAGTGTGAAGCACATGCTTTGCAATTGATGGTTCCTCATTGATGATGAAATTGCATCAATTGCATAAACTTTAGATCAATGTAAATGGAACCCACCTGCGGCTCACATATTTACATCCCAAAAGGTCCCTACCACTTTTCCTAAAAAAATATGATGAATGAGTTCTAATTATAATTTTCCCACAAGGGAGCAAAGGGTCCGTAAACTGTACTTGTCATTACATACACGGCAAAATGGAAAAAGAGTCCTGCCATTTGTGTGGCGGGTGATAATTTACATAATAAGACAGAAAAACAACAAGGATCTGGTGGGATGATTCATCATTCAGATTTTCTCGTCCTTAACTAAAAATATCGACCCTGAATAATGACATTGGAAACTACGCTACTAGAAAATATGGGATTAATTATGAAATTCACCACTAATCCCTAGCTAATCCGTCACTAAGTAGCTCCTACCTAATTGTATTTTCTTATAATCCGTCGCTTATTCATAGCTAAATGAGATTAGCATGAGATTTTTGCTGTTTAGCTACGAAATTTTATCCATCGTTGATTCCTTATTGTCTAGTAGTGCTATTAATTTGAAGGTAGAGCTTTACTCCTTAGTTATTCTACCTAAATCCAAATTAGTCGCCTGCTCCTCCCTTAACCGCCCATGAATTCAACCACAGTTCGAAACGTTGCCCTGTTCAGAAATCTCTGAATCTATGCTGATTTTCAACTCTTCAAAGCATTTCGTCGATTACAATGCTCGAGTAGCGAATGTGAGAATTTAAAATGGTGACTAGCTAACAATGAAAGAATGGTGTGTGGTTTGATATTTTGAAATGATGATAAATATCTTATTCAGAAAATAACGTGCAACTAAAGTACTAAATTGCTTTATTCGATAATTGGAGGAAAAAACTGCGGCCTACAACAACTAATATAAATGGTAGCATTATTGTTAAGGTACATTTCACATCAATCTTTCGTTGTCCTTGAGGCTTGATCCTAGATCGCATATTTTTATACATCTTACTTATCTTCTAATGCTCAAATCTTGTTCTTGTTAATTAATCTCTTCATTTTTCCTTTGGAATAGTAAAATTTTGCCTGTCCTTTTCAAGTTATGCATTATTAAAATCATCTTTCAGTCATCTTGAGTCATAAAATTATTGCTGCAGAATGTTTGCTTAGCATTTGTTTGTAAAACTTATGACAAAAATAATAAAATATTCAGTGTAATTTTATAAATGGAATCTTAAATGGGTGGTGTGTACGCATATTTTATCTCTATCTTGCGAAAATAGAGAGATTGTGGGTGTGTTTGGTATGATGGAAAATGTTTTCTTATTTTCCCTTGTTTGGTTCCAACAAAATGTTGGGAAAATATTTTCCACGACAACTTATTTTCCTTAATTTTAAGGAAAATGATAAATGTGACTTATGCCCCCACCCTCACCCCTCTTCCCCACCCCAACAACACTCATATTCACATGACTCAAAAAATTTACATTTCTAAAAAATTTACATTACTCGAAAATATTTTTTATTGTGTTTTGCTTTAATTTTTCACTGCTTCAAATAAAAAATAGTGAAGCTCGAATTTTTTCCATTTCCAATGTTCATCGAATGTATTGTTATTTTCATATGCATAGAAAAATACTTACCAATGTTACTTTTGTTAATTAATCTCTTCATTTCCCTTTGGAATAGTAAAATTTTGCCTGTCCTTTTCAAGTTATGTATTGTTAAAATCATCTTTCAGGCTTCTTGAGTCATAAAATTATTGCTGCAGAATGTTTGCTTAGAATTTGTTTTTAAAACTTACTTACGACAAAAATAATAAAATATTTAGTGTAATTTTACAAATGAAATCTTAAATGGGTGGTGTGTACACATATTTTATTTCTATTTTGCGAAAATAGAGAGATTGTGGGTGTGTTTGGTATGATGGAAAATATTTTTCTATTTTTCCTTGTTTGGTTGCAACAAAATATTGAGAAAATATTTTTCACAACAACTTATTTTCCTCAATTTGAAGGAAAATGACTTCCCTCATGGATCAAGGGAAGTCATTTTCTGGAAAATGATAAATGTGACTTATGCCCCTCTTCCCCACCCCTCTTCCCGACCCCAACAACACTCATATTCACATGACTCAAAAAATTCATATTTCTCAAAAATTTACATTACTCGAAAATATTTTTTACTGTGTTTTGCTTTAATTTTTCACTGCTTCAAATAAAAAATAGTGAAGCTCAAATTTTTCTCATTTTCAATGTTCATTGAATGTATTGTAATTTTCATATGCATAGAGAAAGACTTACCAATGTTACTTTTGTTAATTACATATTTTATTTTATCATCGATTTTCAAGAGATTGAATAAGCTTGTCGTTTCGTTATATTTCTATTGATTGTAGTATCTTGAGATTGTCCTGACAAAATATTGAAAAGTGTCCCCTATATTTGCTAATTAATAGTTGCTTAAATTTAGTGATTGCAATATTTTAGTATTCGATATTAATATTATTTGTTATGCTTAAATTAGTTTTTACAAATTATTGAGTTACTAGAGGCACTGATATACTAGTGAACGATTAGTAGTATTTTCTAAAAAATATTTTCTACTCACCAACCAGGCACCATAAAATATTTTCTACTCACCAATCAAACATGAGAAAATAAGTAGAAAATCAACTTATTTTCCAGGAAAACACTTTTCAAGAAAATATTTTCCATCATACCAAACACACCCTGTATTTGAAAGGCCGGGACTCAAGCAAAACAATTCAAAGCAAATTTAAAAAGGAAATATAGGGATGAATATGATATGTTGAAAATAATAGAACAAAGGGCAATGACAACAAGAAAATAATATGATAATCGAATGAAACGATAATCGAAGGAAACAATATGTGATAATAAATTGTACAGGTAGGAGAATAATAGTTATAATTCAAAATTGGTAAGGAAAATTAACCAATACGTGATGCCTAATAACCGTTCTACCCTAATTCTCCATCATCATACCCTTCTAAGAGGCCATGTCCACGGTAAGTTGCAGAAGTGTCATGTCTTGTCTTATCAGCCTCAATATGTATTTGCTCTGCCTCTCCTCAGGCCCCCAATATCCAACCTTTGATCACACCTACTCACCGGAGCACAGGGGCATCGTCTATTCACAGGCTCAAACCACCTCATGCTCTCTGAGTATGCCAACACAGATCATTCATCTGAACATCCTCGTTTTCACTACTTTCATTTTCTGGTATGTGAGTTCTTGACCGGCCAACCTCTAGTTTTCTACCCCATACAATGTATTGGTATAACAACCACTTTATGAAACCACCTTTGAGTTTGGACGACACATTCATACCACACAAGACAGTTGATATGTTTATTTCATCCACGTTGTTTCAATGTAATGTGTAACATTATCGTCAATCTCTGCATTTTCCTTAACTATTGACTTAAGTGAGGGAGATTAGAGTTTCTTGATATTTATGTAAGTTCGAGATATCACGTACACTCCAGAAAATCACAACGAAGGCAAAAAGGTACACGACTTCTTCCCATATACTCCCTCCGTCCCATTTTACTTGTCCCAAATTGGGATGGCACAACAATTATGAAAAATAATAAATAACATGGCTAGTTTACCAAAGTACCCCTATCAAATGATGTTTACATTTTAATTTAAAGAAAAAGTAATTAATGCAAAGGGTAAAACATGAAAAGAAAAGTTTGTTTTATCTTGATAAGTAAAATGAGACAAGTAAACTGGGACATCAACTTAGCCAATTTGGGACGGGTAAAATAGGACGGAGGGAGTATATATTAGAGTCAGGGAGATCAGAGTTACTTGATATTTATGTTAGTTCGAGATATCACTTACACTCTAGAATAAGTTGAAGTGCGTACAAATCGATGCTAGACTTAAAAATATTAGTAAGAAAAGGGAAAAGGCATCGTTTCCACCCCAAACTAACCCGAAAAGTCGAAGTCACACCTAAACTATACTAGTGACCTATTACACACCTAAACTATAAAAAAGTGAAACTATTTACACCCTGTCAGGCTACCACCACTTGCATGTGGTGTAGTGTTTTACACGCGCTGCCACGTCAGTAAAAAGTATCACTTTTTTATAGTTAAGGTGTGTAATAAGTCACTTATATAGTTTAGGTGTGGATTCGACTTTTCGACTATAGTTTGGGGTGAAAACGATGCCTTTTCCCTTAATGTTTTTAGCCGTTTACTTTTGTTATTTAATAGGCTGGACGCGCCTAAAATAAGTGTAACACACGCACCTTAGAATGGGGGTTGCGGGGAGATAATGATATAACTTTTATATAATTAAGGTGTGTAATAGGTTACTTATATAAGTTAGGTGTGACTTAGACTTTTCTTGTATAGTATGGGATGAAAATGATGCCTTTTTCCGTAAGAAAATAAATGAACATAAGTTGATGATCATATCATTGATTTAACATTCTTCTAGTAGTATTATGTGTTTCAGATAATGTTTGTTGGGAAATACTACACTAGTATTAAAGAGCAAAAAAGAAAGGGATAAGGAAGCCGAAGAGAAAAGAAGGGAAGAACATGGATGGACAAAAAGGTTTCGTTTAGGAGTTGTACTGAATTCCGGAGGGAGGGAAGGATACTGACAGAGAGAAAATCATACGAAAAATTTTGGGAGTTTAATGTTGGGTTTTGTGTTGGTGGGTGGGTCCGATCCAATATAATGAAGGAGGGGCTTTGCTTTTTAAAGGGTTGACAAGGACCAAACCAAACAAAAGAAGAGTTGGGCCTGTACTTCTTTTAGGAAACACTTCAGTATGGTAAATGACTTCGTACTTTCTTATTAAGATTATAAACTATATAGGGACCCAGTTTGGTGGATGGGGTGGGGGAGGTGGAGCTAAAGCCTAAAGGGCTATGGGGGATAGCAGAAGGAGATAAGGGGTGGCCGGTGAGTGGAGGTAAGTCCTCTGATCTTCTTTGTGTATTTGTAATTCATGTACCCAATTTAAGTATACAGTTATCCATTCGTTTCATTTTATGTGTATTTGTTTGATTAGACATGCAGATAGAGCTAAGGACGAATTCTTTGAGTGAAAAGAACTCACTACTTATATATGACTAAAATTATATTTCATATATAATAGAAGTAGATATTTTGTTTGACTTCTTCGTGTTTTGTTTTGTCATTTAAAAAAAGAAAAATTTCATAAAAAAATAATTTAAGTTGCAAAACTACTAAAAATTCTTTTACTTTAAAAAAATTACAGATATCCCAACTTTTACCTTGTATAGTTAAAAGTTGAGATACATATAAACAAAACCCATTTACCAATTATAGTATCGGTTTTCTCCTCATTCAACGCCTAAATTTGTGTTGCGGTTTTTATCCCTTTTTTTGCTCGAATTCAAATATTTAAATTAAGGTAAAATTTCCCACTAAAATCATATTCACTATCTTCTTATCATCTCTTACAATTTTAATCAAAAAGCAATACTTTCATACCGTTTTTTACAAAATGTTATTTTTGATAACATTGTTTAGCTAAGTCTTTGATTATCAAGTTTTTCAATTTATATTGTCTGAATTAACATAATGATAGAGATTCGGGACCGTCTTTTAGTCTTAAAATATCTCAATTAGACAATATCAAACAATATGAAGAAGTAGTAAATTTTATTCCTGATATTTTTAACAAAGATTCTGATGGTCTTAAGGAAAATAGATCCAAGCACAGAAAATGTTCAGATCTAGGCAATTTTAGGCCGAGATACATATTTAGACACTAAAGATACTTTTTTCAATTTAATTTTTTGTATCTCTTGTTCTCTGTTTATGTTTTTATATGTATCTATTGTATTTTAAGTTTCAATGAAATAAGCATACCGAAGATACATGTTAGTAAGCTTAAAGATATATAGTATGTACCTATATCACAACATGTTTACCCCTATTTACCTAAAAATTCCATCTTTTTATTAAATTTAAAAAAAAATTCACATTTTTGCCTTTGCAGATACATATAATTAATGTGAGATACATCACATAGATACGTTTAAACATTTAACTGATTTACATAATTTAAGGGTCGTAACGGCTAAGTTGCATCAATTTAGCAGTTAACCTAACTAATAATGATAAAAATCAATAAAATCCCACGAAAAAAGTAATTTATTTGTTATTCCACCTTTTTAAACAAATTATCTTTCATAATCAGTTTTCAGATATAAACGATTCGTACGACTTTCTTATTGTTTTTTCTTGTTTTTGTTTGAAGTACTTGCAATGAATATTTCGGTGTTATTACGTCATTCCGGCGTTTGAATTAACGATATAAAGTACGAGGGCTAAAAGAGTGATGGAATCGTTGTTAGTGAATACGTAACCTATGATAAATTGATTTCGGTCATTGTTGTAGAACTGTAAATTAACGAAAACAGGAAAAAATTGAGCGAAAAAAGTGATTTCAGTTATGGAAAGGTATTCCATTGAGCATTCCTTCAATTCCTTCAAGCTATTCCGTGCTCTTGCATAACTGTCTCGAGCTCATCTCTTGTAATGAACCTGCACATAATTGAATCCAAAAAAAAATTTCGAGATACATATAACATACCCTTCGTACACAATATGTATCTGTAAGCTTACTAACAGATATCTTTGATATGTTTATTTCACTAAAACTTAAAAAATAAAAGATACATATAAACTTAAACAGATAAAAAGAGATACAAGATATTGAAAAAAGTATCATGTATGTTTAAATATGTATCTCAGCCTAAAATTGTTCGAGTCTGAAATAACAAGAGATGCATAAATCCACAATAACACAAAACCAGATATACAAAATGCTTAAAATGTATTTGTTGTTTTACAAAATATGTATATTTGGTATAAATAATTGAATCAAAACAAAAAATAATGTAAGATACATACAAAACACCCTCGTACATAATATGTATCTTTAAGCTTACTAACATGTATTTTTGGTATGCTTATTTCACAAAAACTTAAAATACAATTGATACATATAAAAAAATAAACAGAGAACAAGAGATACAAGAAATTGAAAAAAGTATCTTTAGTGTCTAAATATATATCTCGGCCTAAAATTACCCATATTTGAACATGTAAATACCTCTGGAAGCACATTTCTAGAAGTAACTTCAACAACTCTTCTTCGTAGAAATTGAAGGAATGCTCAATGACATACCTTTCCATAACTGAAATCACTCTCTTCACTCAATTTTTTCCATCTTTCGTCCATTTTCAGTTCTACAACTATGGTCGAAATCAATTCATCATACATTACATTTTCACTAACAACGATTTCATCACTCTTATAACCCCCGTACTTTATATCGTTAATCCAAACACCGCAAAGACGTAATAATATCGAAATATTCATTGCAAGTACTTCAAACAAAATCAAGAAAAAACAATAAGAAAGTCGTATGAATCTTTTATATGTGGAAACTGATTATGGAAGATAATTTATTTAAAAAGGTGAAATAACGAACAAATTACCTTTTTTGGTGAGTTTTTATTGATTTTTTTACCATTATTAGTGTAACACCCCGTATTCGAGTACGTGTATTGGCGTATTCAAGTACGTGTATTTGTCTTATTTATATGGAATTAATTTTTTATTTTATTTATACCGGAATTTGTCCGTCGATGGTTCCATGCGAAGGTTATTGAATAAGCTTTCCAACGATATAAAGATTTCTAAAAACGGATAGGTTTTGGATATAATCGAGCACGTTCGAAACTATAAAACGGTGGCCGAAATATTTGGGAATAGTAAATGTGCAGGAAAATTTCCTGCACACAAACTACTGAGGCCAGCCAAATTTTTGGGTCAACTTCGAACGATCATAACTCCCTTAATATAATGATCTGGGAGAGATGCGACCTATGAAAAGAAAGATCTTTGAGTCTTGTTTCCAAAGCAATTGGTTTCATCCAAATCCAACGTCTGAGTAAAGAGCTATACTTGTTTTACTTCAGCTTATCAAAACAGATTTTTGGGATCAACTTCAAATGACCATAGCTCCTTGTACAAGACGAACTGGGTGGTCTACTTTATATGAAATGAAAGCCCTTTGAATTATCCTTCTAACGATACCAATTTCACCCAAATCCGATATCTTATCAAAGAGTTATGGATGATCTAGTTAGCTTATCAAAACAGTCCACCCAAGGACAAATTTGACATTATTTAAATTTTAAAGGCATTTTGGTCATTTCCTACTATATTATGGATGGGAATATGTGTATATATACATGTATATGAGTTCAAGAACTCATTTTCATCATCAATCATTGAGAAAGAACAAACCCTAGACAAATTTGACCTTTAAATTACTTTTGATTCAACCGTAGAAATTCCAAAGTAATTCGATAACTGCGTTTGTCATCTCGAGAGCTTCGAACGACACCTATTATTTGTGCAAACAGGATTGCATAATCAAGAGGTGAATTATAAGGTATGAATATTGTTTGCCTTTGTTCTTTTTCATATGTATATGTGAGATAGAAGATTATATGTATTGGTTGTTATTGAAAGGTGATGGAAATAGGGTTATGGACTATTTTGCATGGTTTGGTTGTATTGAATTGTGGAAGCTGGATATGGTAATTGAGTTATGGAAGGTGGATATGGTGATATACTATTGAATTAATGATTATTTATGTCTATGGCTCAATTTAGTTTAATGGATTGGTTGGAAGGATAAATGAATCCAAACTTGATATTGGAGGATGTTGTATGAATGTGCATGGCATGTGAACGTAATTAGAGTATAAGAGGGTTAAAGTGACACCCTTTATGGTGTAATTAAGTCTTACTACTTAACCACTAGTTTGGTGAATTCAAATAATTGAATTATGACGTTTGATTGCTAATACTAGATTGCTATATATGTTCATTGTAGATAAGTAATCCAAAAAGACGGGAGGTCCATTTGGGACTAGTATTGAAGGTTGACAGTCAGGTATGCAAAGCATACTCTATACCATATCTTTGGCATGAAAGTGAACAATTGTTCTATTAAGAAAGTTTCCAAAGTTATTCAATAACATGTGATCCATAAAGGTTTTGTATGATGTCCTACGTTACCAATGAACCTGTTTCCACCCTACAAGATGTCAAGACATTCCAATACTTACTTGTTTTCCAAATCTTACATGTTTATTGCACTAATGAATGTCAGAAGGTATCCGGTTACTCAAACAAGATCCATGTGCTATTAATGACTCCAAAATGTTTCATTGATATACCAATAAGTTCCTACTTCATTGTTATGGCATTGATGACTCCAAAACACTTCATTGATGTGCCAATGAGTTCTTACTTCATTGTTATTGCTTTGATGGTCTATTTATATGTCTCTTATTAATGTATCATTGTTTCAAAGTATCAAAAATACGGTGGCGACCGAAATAACAATCTTAAAGATTAACTGAACTAAGTGATAGAAGTTCTCTCTTATCGGGTGGTATCGCAGGGGCATAAGCCTATCATGGGTCGATCCCTATTTATGTGTTTATGGGTGGTATCCCAGGGGCATAAGCCTATCATGGGTCGATCCCAGTTGATATGTACTGGAGGCAGCCTAATGGTCACAGTACAGTACAGTATTGATTACAAAGATGATAAGAACAAAGGTAAAGTGATTGAATAAATACAATGTACAGGTTGTCACAAGTTCTAGTAAGTGTGGTCCACTCCTCTTACGATTTATTCACTTGTTTCTGATTTCTATTGAGCTCCTATATCAAATTTGATTATCTACAGCTTTACATACTCAGTGCATATCTCGTACTGACGTCCCTCATGGGGGACCTGCATTTCATGCTGCAGGCACAGGTACCTCAGCTCATACACCGCACAAGTAGGAGCTAGGATATCCAGCTGCTTTTGGTGAGCTCCAGTTTGCTTCGGGGCTTTTCGTGTCATATCCAGTCACTTTTGGTATTGTATAGAAGTTAGTTATATGGCGAGGTGTGTCCCGACCTTAGTTAAACTCTGTGTATTGTCTAGAGGCTTTGTAGACCTAATGTACAGTCAAGGTGGTGTTTTGTTAATAGACGTGATGGCTCCAACGGCCAGTATTATATATACATATATATGTGTGCTCGAGCTTATACAGGTGATTATTTCCTCTTATATGCAACATGATGTTGTCAGAATTTGAGGTTGTCATAGAGGTATGCATGGGAAGTATAAGGTTATGAGCTGGTTCTCCCGGGCCTTCTCGGTTACTGGTGCCGATCCGCCCCAATAGGATTTGAGGCATGACAAAATTGGTATCAGAGCAGTTCGTCCTAGTGAGTCTACAAAGCCGTGTCTACGTAGAGTCTTGTTTATCGGTGTGTCGTGCACCGCATCTATAAATAGGAGGCTATGGACATTTAGGAATTATCTTTTTTCTTCATGTCTTAGATCGTGCGATAGAGCCTATATTGTATATGAAGTCAAAGTTGACCACTGAATCATTTTGTTTCTCTTATTATAGTAATGATGCCGGTTACCAGAAGCAAGAATACCGGTAAGCAAGTAGATGTGGCTGTCGGAGAGGGGACTAGTAAGTCACCCACTATACCAGCTAATCAAAGTGAAGCTCCAGCTGAGCATGCATCAGAAACTTCTTCCACTCCGAAAGAAATAAGGTGGAGGAGAACTATATCCCCAGATCCACCTATTAATGTTGTTGATCAAGATCTTAGAAATGCAGTGCAACTTTTGACTCGCATAGTTGCTGGTCAAGCTCAAGGGCAAGACATTCCTACCACGGGTCCTAGTGGTATAGATAGGGCGGCTAGCCTTCGAACACAGGATTTTATTAAGATGGATCCTCCCACTTTTACTGGATCAGATCTTAACGAGGACCCACAGGACTTTATTGATCAAATTCAAATGGCCTTAGATGTTATGCATGTAACGGGTAGAGAGACAGTGGAGTTAGCGACGTATAGATTCAAATGGGAGGCTATATATTGGTACGAGGACTGGAAACGATCTAGGGGTATTGATGCACCCCCAGCTACTTGGAAAGAGTTCAAAGAGGCATTTCTTGATCATTATCTTCCATTCGAGATTCGTCAGGCTCGTGAAGATCAGTTTTTAAATCTTCATCAGGAGAATATGAGCGTGAGAGAGTACAGTCTCCGATTTAATTCCTTGTCGAGATATGCTCCAAATGTTGTAGCCACTATGGATGACAGAGTTCATCAATATGTGGATAGGCTGGATCCATATCTGGTTAGAGATTGTACTATTGTCGCTTTGAACAAAGATATGGACATAGCGAGGATCCAAGATTTTGTACAGAAAATGAAAGATCAGAGGCAGAGGAGAAGAACACAGGAATTAGAAAGAGGATATTCCAAGAGGGCCAGATCTACAGGGCAGTTCATGGCATCCCAAGGAGGGTTCAGAAAATAGTTTTTTACTAGACCACCTAGGACATTATCTTCTTATTCTGCATCTAGTGCCTCACCACAGTTCCAAGGGTCTAAAGGAAATCAATTTGGGCACAGAAGTGAGAGTCAGAGTTCGCGGACAGTGGGGTACCAAGGGAAAGGAATATGAGCCAATCGAGACCTCCTCGAGAGCCATGCAATAAATGTGGAAGGTATCATTTGAGCGCATGTTGGCTGGGGACCAATGTTTGCTTTTGGTGCGGTATGTCGGGGCATATGATGAAAGAATACCCACGAAGGGGCATAGGGGGTATGGCATGACCTACGGGGTCATTTGTTGCATCATCATCATCGATGCCTTATTCAGGAAAGGGTGCACAACCAATGGGTCGTGTAAGAGGTAATAGAGGAGCCACGAGTTCTAGCAGGGCTCAAAATCGTCCGTATGCTCTAGCAGATCAACAAAATTTAGAGGCTTCCCCAGATGTGGTTACGGGTACGTTGTCTATCTTTTCATTCGATGTATATGCCTTAATTGATCCCGGTTCTACATTATCTTATGTTACTCCATTGGTTGCTGGAAAGTTCGAGAGAATACCCGAATTGTTAGTTAAGCCATTTGAAGTGTCCACACCGGTTGGGGAATCTATTATAGCTAGAAAGGTTTACCGAAACTGCATAGTAACTGTTTGTGGTCGTGATACGATAGCTGATCTTGTAGAGTTAGAAATGGTAGATTTTGATGTTATAATGGGTATGGACTGGTTGGCGTCTTGTTATGCCACAGTTGATTGCTGCACGAAAAAGGTATATTTCCATTTTCCAAATGAATCAGCCCTTGAATGGAAAGGTGAAATTGGCGCGCCAAGAGGTAGATTTATTTCTTATTTTAAGGCAAGAAGAATGATTTCCAAGGGATACATATATCATTTAGTTAGAGTAAGGGATACAAAAGCGGAGCCACCAACTCTTCACGTTGTTCCGGTGGTAAATGAATTTTCTGATGTATTTCCTGAAGATCTTCCAGGTTTGCCTCCTGAACGAGAAGTAGAGTTTGGTATTGATGTAATACTAGGAACCCAACCAATATCCATTCCTCCGTATAGAGTGGCCTCAGCAGAATTACGAGAATTGAAAGAGCAATTGAAAGATTTGCTAGAGAAGGGATTCATTAGGCCTAGTATGTCCCCCTGGGGAGCACCGGTGTTATTTGTGTGCAAAAAGGATGGATCGCTGAGGATCTGTATTGATTATCAGCAATTGAATAAGGTGACTATTAAGAATAAATATCCTCTCCCAAGAATTGATGATTTATTTGATCAGTTACAGGGCGCCAAGTGCTTTTCTAAGATTGATTTGAGGTCAGGTTACCACCAAGTGAGGGTCAAAGAGAAGGATATACCCAAGACAGCTTTCCGAACATGGTATGGTCATTATGAGTTTCTAGTTATGTCATTTGGGCTAATAAATGCACCCGCAAATTTTATGGATTTGATGAATAGGGTGTTTAAGCCATTCCTGGATGTATTTGTGATAGTTTTTATAGATGATATTCTAGTTTATTCTAGATCAGAAGAGGACCATGCCAATCACTTACGACAGGCATTGCAGACTCTTCGTGATTGTAAGCTTTATGCAAAGTTCTCTAAATGTGAGTTTTGGTTAAAGTCGGTGGCATTTTTGGGTCATATTGTATCTAGTGAAGGGATAAAGGTTGATGCTCAAAAGATAGAAGCTGTGAAGAACGGGCCAAGGCCCACAACGCCTACGGAGATTCGTAGTTTTCTCGGGTTGGCCGGTTATTATAGAAGGTTTGTTGAAGGCTTTTCTTCCATTTTAGCACCCTTAACCAAGCTAACCCATAAAGCATCCAAATTCAAATGGAATGATGCTTGTGAGAAGAGTTTTCAAGATTTAAAGAACAAGTTGATTTCTACACCCGTGTTGGTACTTCCAGAAGGCACTGAAGGGTATAGAATGTATTGTGATTCTTCCAGAATTGGTTTAGGATGTGTATTGATGCAGCATGGTAAGGTAATATCATATGCTTCTAGACAATTGTGGCCACATGAGAAAAATCATCCTAAACACGATCTTGAGCTGGCAACAGTTATTTTTGCTTTAAAGATATGGCGCCACTACTTATATGGGGTTCATATTGATATATATACTGACCATAAGAGCTTGCAATAGATTTTTAATCAGAAGGATCTAAATTTAAGGCAGCGGAGATGGCTTGAACTATTAAAGGACTTTGATGTTGATATCTTGTACCATCCTGGGAAAACAAATGTGGTAGCTGATGCATTAAGTCGTAAGGCTATGATGGCGCCTATAGAAAGGCAAGGGATGATTAAAGATCTTTACCAGTTAGCTAGTTTGGGAGTTCGCCTTCTTGAAACTCCGGATAAAGAGCTTATCGTACATAATGCTGCGGAATCTTCAATAGTAGCTGAAGTGAAAGAGAAGCAATATGCAGATCCTATTTTATTAGATCTTAAGGAGAACGTTCAGAGTGGTGCGACCAAGGCATTTGAGCTTACGCGAGAAGGAGTACTTCAGTGCCAAAACTGATTGTGTGTGCCGGATGTAGACGAGCTAGGAAAGAAGATTATGACAGAGTCACATTGTTCAAGGTATTCCATTCATCCAAGATCAACCAAAATGTTTCAAGATTTGAAAGATATGTATTGGTGGAATGACATGAAGAAGAGCATTGCAGAATTTGTAGTTGAATGTCCAAATTGTCAAAGAGTTAAAGTTGAGCACCAAAAACCCGGAGGTTATATGCAATGCATTGATCTTCCAAGCTGGAAGTGGGACATGATCAACATGGATTTCGTTATTGGTTTGCCTCGTACATCCCAGAAGTTAGATTCTATATGGGTGATTGTTGATAGGCTTACCAAATCTGCACATTTCCTACCAGTTAGGACCACTTACACAGTTGAAGAGTATGTGAAGCTATACATTAAAGAGATAGTCCGATTACATGGAGTGCCAATCTCTATTATATCAGATCGGGGAACCCAATTTACCGCAAACTTTTGGAAGTCTTTTCAGAGGTTTTTGGGAACACAAGTGAAGCTGAGTACAACTTTTCACCCTCAAACAGATGGACAAGCAGAACGTACCATCCAAACACTTGAAGATATGCTACGAGCTTGTGTAATAGATTTTAAGGGCAACTGGGATGATCATTTACCTCTTATTGAGTTTGCCTACAATAATAGCTATCATTCAAGTATCAAAATGGCACCATATGAAGCTTTATATGGAAGGAAGTGTAGATCACCAATAGGATGGTTCGATGTGGGTGAACTCTTTTGTTCGGACCGGATCTTGTTTATCAAGCCATAGAGAAGGTTAAAGTAATTCAGCAACGACTGAAACAGCCCAAAGTCGACACAAGCCATATGTAGATAGTAGAAGGAGAGGGATAGAGTTTTCTATAGGTGATTGGGTATTTTTGAAGGTATCACCAATTAAAGGGGTAGTGAGATTTGGCAAGAAAGGGAAGTTGAGTCCACGTTATATAGGCCCGTATAAGATCACTCGAAGGTTTGGACAAGTTGCATATGAATTAGAGCTACCCTAAGAGCTCTCATCAGTACATCCGGTATTTCATGTGTCAATGCTTCGAAAGTGCATTGGAGATCCATCACATATCACTTCTACTGAGGATGTGCAAGTTGCGGAAGATCTTACCTATGAGGAAGTGCCTATTGCTATTCTAGATCGCCAAGTTAATAAGATGAGAAATAAAGAGAGAGCATATGTGAAAGTACGTTAGAGAAATCGTCAAAGGGAAGAGATTACATGGGAAGCTGAGGAAGCAATGAAATCTAAGTACCCTCATTTGTTCAAAGATGAAGAGGAAGTTCAAGAAACGGAGTTAGAACATTAACAAGTAAGTTTTTTTTATATATGCATAGTATTTATGTGATGATGTGAATATTAATGATGGACTTGAACTTGTTTCGGTTGAATAACTATGCTAAAATTTGAGGACGAATGTCCTAAAGTAGGGAAGGATGTAACACCCCGTATTCAAGTATGTGTATTAGCGTATTCAAGTACGTGTATTGGTCTTATTTATATGGAATTAATTTTTTATTTTATTTATACCGGAATTTGCCCGTCGATGGTTCCATGCGAAGGTTATTGAATAAGCTTTCCAACGATATAAAGATTTCCAAAAACGGATAGATTTTGGATATAATTGAGCACGTTCGAAACTATAAAACGGTGGCCGGGATATTTGGGAATAGTAAATGTGCAGGAAAATTTCCTACACACAAACTACTGAGGCCAGCCGAATTTTTGGGTCAACTTCGAACGATCATAACTCCCTTAATATAATGAACTGGGAGATTTGAGACCTATGAAAAGAAAGATCTTTGAGTCTTGTTTCCAATTCAATTGGTTTCATCCAAATCCAACGTCTGAGTAAGGAGCTATACTCGTTTTACTTCAGCCTATCAAAATAGATTTTTAGGAACAACTTCAAACGACCATAACTCCTTGTACAGAACGAACTGGGTGGTCTACTTTATATGAAATGAAATCCCTTTGAATTATCCTTCCAACGATACCAATTTCTCCCAAATCTGATATCGGAGCAAAGAGTTATGATCGATCTACTTTAGCTTATCAAAACAGTCCACCCAAGGACAGATTTGACATTATTTAAATTTTAAAGGCATTTTGGTCATTTCCTATTATATTATGGACGGGAATATGTGTATATATACATGTATATGAGCTCAAAAACTCATTTTCATCATCAATCATTGAGAAAGAACAAACCCTAGCCAAATTTGACCTTTAAATTACTTTTGATTCAACCGTAGAAATTCCAAAGTAATCCGATAACTGTGTTTGTCGTCTCGAGATCTTCGAACGACACCTATTATTTGTGCAAACAGGATTGCATAATCAAGAGGTGAATTCTAAGGTATGAATATTGTTTTCCTTTGTTCTTTTCCATATGTATATGTGAGATAGAGGATTATATGTATTGGTTGTTATTGAAAGGTGATGGAAATAGGGTTATGGACTATTTTGCATGGTTTGGTTGTATTGAATTGTGGAAGCTGGATATGGTAATTGAGTTATGGAAGGTGGATATGGTGATATACTATTGAATTAATGATTATTTATGTCTATGGCTCAATTTGATTTAATGGATTGGTTGGAAGGATAAATGAATCCAAACTTGATATTGGAGGATGTTGTATGAATGTGCATGGCATGTGAATGTAATTGGAGTATAAAAGGGTTAAAGTGACACTCTTTATGGTGTAATTAAGTCTTACTACTTAACCACTAGTTTGGTGAATTCAAATAATTGAATTGTGACGTTTGGTTGCTAATACTAGATTGCTATATATATTCATTGTAGATAAGTAATCCGAAAAGACGGGAGGTCCATTTGAGACTAGTATTGAAGGTTGACAGTCAGGTATGCAAAGCATACTCTATACCATATCTTTGGCATGAAAGTGAACAATTGTTCTATTAAGAAAGTTTCCAAAGTTATTCAATAACATGTGATCCATAAAGGTTTTGTATGATGTCCTACGTTACCAATGAACTTGTTTCCACCCTACAAGATGTCAAGACATTCCAATACTTACTTGTTTTCCAAATCTTACATGTTTATTGCACTAATGAATGTCAGAAGGTATCCGGTTACTCAAACAAGATCCATGTGCTATTAATGACTCCAAAACGTTTCATTGATATACCAATAAGTTCCTACTTCATTGTTATGGCATTGATGACTCCAAAACACTTCATTGATGTGCCAATGAGTTCTTACTTCATTGTTATTGCATTGATGGTCTATTTATATGTCTCTTATTGATGTATCATTGTTTCAAAGTATCAAAAATGCAGTGGCGACCGAAATAACAATCTCAAAGATTAACTGAACTAAGTGATGGAAGTTCTCTCTTATCGGGTGGTATCCCAGGGGCATAAGTCTATCATGGGTCGATCCCTATTTATGTGTTTATGGGTGGTATCCCAGGGGCATAAGCCTATCATGGGTCGATCCCAGTTGATATGTACTGAAGGCAGCCTAATGGTCACAGTACAGTACAGTAATGATAAGAACGAAGGTAAAGTGATTGAATAAATACAATGTACAGGTTGTCACAAGTTCTAGTAAGTGTGGTCCACTCCTCTTATGATTTATTCACTTGTTTCTGATTTCTATTGAGCTCATATATCATATGTGATTATCTACAACTTTACATACTCAGTACATATCTCGTACTGACGTCCCTCACGGGGGACCTGCATTTCATGTTGCAGGCACAGGTACCTCAGCTCATACACCGCACAAGTAGGAGCCAGGATATCCAGCTACTTTTGGTGAGCTCCAGTTTGCTTCGGGGCTTTCCGTGTCATATCCAGTCACTTTTGGTATTGTATAGAAGTTAGTTATATGGCGGGGTGTGTCCCGACCTTAGTTAAACTCTGTGTATTGTCTAGAGGCTTTGTAGACCTAATGTACAGTCACGGTGGTGTTTTGTTAATAGACGTGATGGCTCCAACAACCAAGTATTGTATATACATATATATGTGTGCTCGAGCTTATACAGGTGATTATTTCCTTTTATATGCGACATGATGATGTCCGAATTTCAGGTTGTCATAGAGGTATGCATGAGAAGTATAAGGTTATGAGCTGGTTCTCCCGGGCCTCCTCGGTTACGGGTGCCGGTCCGCCCCAATAGGAATTGAGGCGTTACAATTAGTTAGGTTAATTGCTAAATTAATGCAACTTAGTTGTCACGGCCCTTAAATTATGCAAATTAGTTAAATCTTTAAACGTATTTGTGCGATGTATCTCACATTAGTTATATGTATCTGCAAAGGCAAAAGATGGGATTTTTTGAAATTTAATAAAACGGAAAAGGCTATAAAATACCCCTGAACTATCTGAAATAGCTCAAAAATGCCCCTCGTTAGGTTTTTAGCTCAAAAATACCCCTCCGTTAAATATTTGACTCAAAAATACCCCTCCCTCTAACGGAATTCGAAAAAGGATCAAAAATACTCTTGAACTATCTGAAATGGGTAAAAAATACTCCTCTGTTAAATATTTGGCTCAAAAATACCCCCCCCCCTTAACGAAATTAAATTATTTCGATTGAATTAAACCCTAACTTTAACTTTTTAACCCTAATACTTTAATCTTTTTACATAAAAGTATTTTTTTAATTTTAAAAATAAGATAGTAAAAAAAAGTATTTGAATTATAATATAAATTGGTTGAATTTGATTTGAAAAATAAACATACATTTATTCTAAAAAGGTATTTTCACTTTACTTCTTTTTAATCTTTAAAGAAATTAACGAAATATAAATTTTCACTTAAAGAAATTAACGAAATATAAATTAAATGATGAACTTTATATAAATTAACGAAATAATAGAAATAATTTAATTTCGTTAAATGCCCCTCTGTTAAATATTTGGCTAAAAAATATCCCTACCCTTAACGAAATTAAATTATTTCGATTGAATTAAACCCTAACTTTAACTTTTTAACCCTAATACTTTAATTTTTTTACATAAAGTATTTTTTTAATTTTAAAAATAAGATAATGAAAAAAAGTATTTGAATTATAATATAAATTGGTTGAATTTGATTTGGAAAATAAACATACATTTATTTTAAAAAGGTATTTTCACTTTACATCTTTTAATCTTTAAAGAAATTAACGAAATTAACGAAATATAAATTTTCACTTAAAGAAATTAACGAAATATAAATTAAATGATGAACTTTATATAAATTAACGAAATAATCGAAATAATTTAATTTCGTTAAGGGAGGGGTATTTTTGAGCCAAATATTTAACAGAGAGGTATTTTTGACCCATTTCAGATAGTTCAGGGGTATTTTTGATCCTTTTCAAATTCCGTTAGAGGGAGGGGTATTTTTGAGCCAAATATTTAACGGAGGTGTATTTTTTAGCCAAAAATCTAACGAATGGCAATTTTTGAGTTATTTCGAATAATTCAGAGGTATTTTTGAGCCTTTAAAGATGGAATTTTACGTAAATAGAGGTAAACATAATGTGATATAAGTAATTTTACTTTAAAAAATGTAACTTAATTTTCAACTTACTTTTAACTTTTGAAATTGTATCTAAATACTTTTAAGCAAGAACACTATTTTAAATATTTTTTGGTAAAAAATATAATAAATACAATTTTATCTTCATCTTGACCCAACTTCATAAATTTAAAACAAAGTAAAAATTATCTGAAATCTATGACCATATGTAGTTTCTTCGTAGTCGAGTATGCAGTGGCAGCCAGATCAGACGCAGTATTTATCATGGCTGTTTTTTTTTTTCTTTTCGTGCGTGTAATGCATTCATATACTATGTCATAGCTAGCTAGGGTTCGATTTCTCTTTGATACTTAATTGACTAACACCGATTAATATGAGTTCCAGCTGCATCCAATTTAGTAGTAATATAGAAGGAGATCATGGATAGCTAATATAATTATCGGTTCGTTTCGTTGGAGAATAAGTCTCTAACTATTATGTTGAAAGAAGGTGTTCTTATGGTGAGGCTTTGAACTATTCAACTAATCCAGAGTTGCTTGAGTTTGTACATCGTAATGACTGTTGTATTCTGGAGGGGATAAGTCAAGAGATATACTACTGGATCGACGTAGATTATGTCGCAGTGGGCTTGAATCTCTTTAAAGAGAGCGAGATACCTACGCCTCAGTCAAGAAGAAAATTATCTTACTTTCTTTATTTTTTATTCGTTTTATTATTTCAACTATAATTATTGTAATTTATTGTATATTACACTAACAAGCCCTAGTTAGGCCATTAGGGTTTGGAGTTTGAAACATTGGAAGCATTAGCAAATTGGAGAAAAGAATCCATATATGCAAAAGTTGATGGAATCCAATTTCAATGGGATATATTATATGGAGGCGGAGCTCCACAACCACAAGCCATTCTTTATTGGTCTTTTCTCGAGCACAATCTGCATAAAGTGTCTTAACTACTAGTCCACTGATCACACTTTGGTCCATATATCATGAGTTAAACTATTAATGATCCTTGTAGGTACTAAAGATTGTCCTTTGCTTTCTTTATGAGTACTGATTCTAACTTTAACTAACATTAATCCTCATTGGACTGACATCTTATCCTTGTCCCTAGCCTACACCCTCGCCCCACACTTAAGGAAAAATGTGTGTGGGATGGGGTGGGGGTGGGGGTGGGGGCGGGGATAGACTATAGAGGCGTAGGGGGAACGGGAAGGGGCGGCGCATCATACACTAAGCTCTCATCATGCGTGGAGCCTAAAAAATACTAAAACACATTAAGTTGTATTGCATTTAATTTATGCATAAGACTGATTTTGATAATTTGATCTAGAACCAATAAATTATTATTCTCTTTCGGAATATATAATAGTGTAGCAGACGCCTTAGTTTTACCTCCAAGAATGATTTCACTAGGCAATGCATTATCTTTGTTGCTACCAAATCTTACGAGGAGCTAGCTAAGCTTCTTAAAAGTCAACGCGTGACCTTCTAATCATCATATAACGACAAATTTTACTGTTGCGTTAAGACTTCTCTGATTCTCGCCATGTTCCTTTAAAAAAAGAAAGAAGCTAAAATCAATCGCCTTTAAGTCATTTTCAATCTAAAAAAGATGATGTTGATTGGATTAGTATATAGAATTGATTCCAATCAACATTATATTGATGTGTTCATGTGAAAGACCTTATTAAAGTATTATAAACTAAGAATATGAAATATAACCTCTAAGACAATCTATATTAGGTACGATCCCTAATGGTGGGGCGATCTTATTTTATTCTCTCATTTCAAATCTTTAGAACAAGTTAACATTATACCAACTCATAGGAATATATGAAAACTTTTGGTGGATGGGACAATCAATTCTAAATTTAATATTTATTCTTAAAACAACTTTTACATGGCATTTTTGGCTATGCCAATGAAACTTAGATACATATAAGGAGAAACAAAGAATAGGCCAAGAAAATTTAAATTTAAGAAATAGAGTGAGCAACTTTTTTAAGGTGCCAACTAAAATATTCAAGGGAAAATTTGATTGATCATATATACTCATAACAACTCAAATTAGAAAAATAAAAGAAGTCCTATCAACAATTGTGTGTATTAAATTGATTTATTGATGTTGAGTGAACTTTTATTGATCCAATTCGACTTTATGACTTTATGTTACGTGTACTGATATGTGAATAATTTTGATACCCTTAGCTATACGTAAATCTGTAACAAAGTTTAACAACATAGATGCAACTTTCATATCAAAGTTGATATGATAGGTCTCATACGATAGCCCATGTAATATAAAAATTATTTACGTACATTGCGAGTTTATATTACTTAAAACTCTACAGTTAAATATTGATTCTCTCTTTTCTGGTGCTATAAAGAAAAGATGTAACTCAATATATTGAGCATATACTAAAACATCCATGTATTTCTATCATCATGTCCACCAACAAAGCATTTAATTAATTCTCATTTATGAAGGGAATCTTTACATCTTTTATCAAGAATGTTTTGTATTGAATCGGGGTCTATTTATGTACACTCTATCCTCTTTAAACATCATTAAAAGACACCAAGTATGTTGTTATTGTTTGAACGGAAAAGGGTCAAAAATATCTCTGAACTATCTGAAATAGATTAAAAATACTCCTCGTTAGTTTTTTGCTCAAAAATATCCCTCTGTTAAATATTTGAATCAAAAATATCCCTCCCCTTAACAGAATTCCACCAAACATGCCACCTAGGTAAAAAAAAAAAAAAGCCACGTGGCTATGCCACGTCACCATCCACATGTAAAATTTTATTTTTTGAAAAAGGGTCAAAAATACCCCTGAACTATCTGAAAGGGATAAAAAATACCCCTCATTAGTTTTTTGGCTCAAAAATACCCCTACGTTAAATATTTGGCACAAAATACCCCTCTCCTTAATGAAATTCCACAAAGCATGCCACCTAAATAAAAAAAAAGTCACGTGAATATCCCATGTCACCATCCACATGTAAAATATTGTTTTTTAATTATATGACATTCTTTTCTTCTTTATTTTTAGTTTTATATTTTTGCAAAGCAGTTTTATCGATCTGGAAAAAAATATGATCAGTAAAATTAAAAATTTCTAAAAATATTTAAATAAAATAAATCAGTGTTTTTACTGGATTTAGTTTAACGTTTTTGGGATTTCTTGACATTGGGAAGGTACTAAATAAATTTTGTTAAAGGAGTATAAATTATTCAATTTTTTTCATTATATGATAAACTTTTCACTTAGATTATTAAAGAAAATTATATCCATGTTTTTCTAATGATTAAAATATATTAAATGTCATTTACTTTTCTGAAAGTGAAATTTTTAAAAATTCTAAGAATACTAGGAGTAATGATTAAACAAAAAATTAGTAAAACTATCAACATTCATTGAGTCTAGAAAAAATAAATCAACATCACTGAATATAATCTTTTTATTTAATTCCTTCATCAAGAAGAAAAGAATGTCATAGAATTAAAAAATAAAATTTTACATGTGGATGGTGACGTGACATAGTCACGTGACTTTTTGACCTAGATGGCATGCTTGGTGGAATTCCGTTAAGGGGGTATTTTTGAGCTAAATATTTAGCGGTAGGGTTGGGCATATTTTGGTTTAAACCGAAAAAACCAAAAAAACGAATCGAAATTTAATTTTGGTTTGGTTTTTTGATTTTTTGGATTGGTTTCGATTTTAAATTTTAGAAATTCAATTAAACGGTTTGGTTTTTGGATTTTCAAAAAAATAATTCGGATAAACCGAAAAAACAAAATTATATAAATAATATATCATAATTTATATATATATATATATATATAAATTATAATATATTATATATGTAAATATACTAAAAATATAATATAATATAATATAACATATAAATATATAAATTATAATCATTTAGTAACCCTATATTCTAATATATTGCTTTGCTTTAGACTCTAACATTAACGTGAAGGCTGCAGTGGTGCTCAGTCATCCTCAGTTCGTCAGTTCATTTTAAATTTCAACATCGTCATCAACAATCAACAGTCGTTTGCTTAGTTCGTCACTGTCGTCGGCAGTCGTTGTGGAGTGCGGCCACTGCTGTTATGCCAATGGCGATAACTCAGTGAGATCGATATTCATGGTTGTTTCATGCGTGTTGAATTAATTATATTTGGGAATGAAAAATAGGTTTGAAAAAAAGATTATTTTTCTAGAAAAATCACCAATTTTAAATGCTCACTACTTTAATCTTTAAAACCAAAATAAAAATCCGAAATAACCGAACCGAATTTGTACAAAATCGAACCAAACCAAAATAATTTTGGTTTGGTTATGGTTTTCTTTTTTCTCAATCCGAAAATCGAAAAACCGAACCGATATTCAATAATCAAATCGAACAAACCGAATGTCCACCCTATTTAGCGAAGGAATATTTTTTAGGAAAAAAACTAACGAAGAATATTTTTAATCCATTTTAGATAATTCAAAAATATTTTTGACCCTTTTCCGTTGTTTGAAAGACGTGACCTTTCAAACGGTGTGTATGTAACTATTTTCTTTTTCCACCACATAATTAATTTAATATATTCACAGCCTATATTTATTTAGGAGTATCTGTTCCCTAATCTTGTATGGAATCAGTACTTAAAATCTATAGATTCAGTGGACTACAGAAAGTAGCTAGTACTTCCTCCGTCCTATTTTATCCGTTCCAAATTGAGATGACACATCTATTAAGAAAACAATGATTAGTGATGTAACTTTATCATTTTGCCCTTCTTAATTGTGTCTTGTTATTAGTTTCAATATTGATGGATGACTAATATCAAAGCATCATTTATATTCTTAATGGTGTAATCCTCTTAAATAACATTTTTCAAGAATGCTAATACTAAAGACTAATCAATTACACTAATGGTATAATGGGGGGAAAAATTTCTCTTATCTTGATAAGTAAAAAAGAACAAGTAAAATGGAACATCAAATTAAAAAATTTGAGACGGATAAAATAGAACGGAGAAAGTAATAAAAATAAAAATAAAATGTTGGCGATATTATCTAGGGTTCTTCCCTATGTGACAAGTAAATCACCTTTTATTTCCCCCAAGGGCAGAGGAAAGCTACCAATCGAAAAAAGAAACTGACAGAACATGTTCTTTGCTCCCCATTATTTTGTCCCCCTTCACTAACTAGTAGTAGCTACCTAGCCTCATTTTCTCTCACCTATTTTGATTTTTAATTTTAATTTTTCCCTTCGATGTTTAATATCTGTATTGAAATTTTCACTAATTCAAATCTGTATTGCATAATTTTTAATAATCAAAACTCAAAACCTCTCGATAGAGATGAAGAAATTAAATCCTATTCATTTCATCCCAATTCTTATTGATAGTTAATTATCCCGGTGCTTGATATAAGAGAGATTTTAGGAGTCGTTTGGTGTGAAGTATAAAAGATAAATTAATAGTCTCGAGATAAAATGAAGAATTATTTTATTCTATATTTGGTGTGAGTTATTAGTTAGTATCAAGATTATTTTATCCCATCATTCACATCATAGAAATAAAATAATTTCAAAATTAATTATTTTGAGATAACTCTTTCCTAATCAAACAACCCCTTAAAATATTGCCATTTGGTCATTTTCATTTCAATTGTCTAATCAACCAAATAAAGGATAAGTATTTAAAAAATTCCAACAAGTTACGAAGTGATGGAACTCGATAATCAAATCAAGAATTGCACAGTGATGTTACTCGCGAATCGCAATATCTACACTTCCACTTTCACGTTTAATTGAGTACGGAATTTAAAAATAAAGATAAAAATTCAAAAATTGTGAATTTAAATCATGATATTTGTGTGAATAAGAGACTGGGGTGGTGGGTGGCTTCGGTCTGTGAGTGTAGGTTATTACTAGGCGGGTACCTTATTTCAGATTTTGTTTTTCTTATTTTGTGTGAATAAGAGACTGGGGTGGTGGGTGGCTTTGGTATGCGAGTGTAGGTTATTACTAGGCAAGTACCCTATTCTAGATTTCGTTTTTCTTATAGCTTATGACTCTTAGCTCCCCTATCCTGTATTGCTCTGAGTTCTATTTTACTATTTCTGATTGTTTTACTTCTGTTAAGCCACCCATCCTGCTTCACGTTTAATTACGATTTTTTTTTAAATTTTTTTTTTTAATTTATCTTGAGCCGGGGGTCTATCAGAAACAACCTCTCTACTTCTTCGGGGGTAGCGATATGGACTGTGTATATTTTACCCTCCCCAGACCTCACTGTGTGGGAATACACTGTGCTTGTTGTTGTATAATTGTGTGAATAAAAAAAAATATCAAGGATAAACTGAAAAATTTAGAACAAATAATTAATCAAGTAAAGAGAGTATATGTTGTCGGGAAAAAAAGCTATGTAATGCATGGTAAGTTGCATATTCCATTAGATTAAGATTTTTTTTTACATCATCGGATCACTCGAATATTATTGTTTACCAATTACAAAGAAGTTTTAATGTGAAATTAAGAATTCTTTTTATCATCAGATCACTTAAATGATACTTATAATAAATACATAATATTTTTAAAATATGAAATTTACAATCTTGGATATTTCACTATCGTAAATGACGAAGAGGTTCGTTCTGTGCGATGAAGCGATATCTGAGAAGAGATCCATCTCTGAGATTAGCCAAATAAATACTGTTACAAAACATAAATGTTTTAACTTAATTTTTTCTGTTCATGCTCATTTGTGTGAATACATTCTCCCTCAGCTACGTGATTTAGAGTAGCGTTAATTCAATATGGGAAACTACTGCACTAACGAATCCAGAATTTAGGGATTGTGTATGCACGAAAGGTTCCAATAAATATATTGACGCTCAAAGCATCAAAGATTTACGTGAAAATTAAAACATCAAGCTATCTTCTTGACTTATTATGTATTTTTTTAAATTTTATATATTAACCATTTTTTATGTAGTAGTTTAGTACATACATTAGCCCTCTATTTAATTTGCTTTTAATGTGTTTTTACATGATCTAGAAGTTTCTTTTATATGACAACACATATCACCTATGTGACAACAGTTTAGAAGAACCAAATTGACCCCAATTTTATTTAGATACTAGTTATACTAGCTAAAGCACTTTGCTTCTCTCGAGGTTTTCTTGAATTTAGAGTGGATATATTTCTTGTTAAAAAATGATGTTTGCTTAGTTATCATCTTCACCAATAGATCTATATTTAGTGAATAAAAAAAAAAACTCAAATTGATTTTTAAAACTAAAAAGCCACGTCATTTTAAAAGATTACCTCAGATTTATTCTTTAATCCCTTCAGACACGATCCAACTTAAAACAATTCACTCCCTTCTTTTATTCGACCATTACCTCGACGACTTAAGAACTTAAATTTTTTTCAGTTGGATAAAAAAATGAACAAGGTAATTTCCAATGCCACGTGGCATTATTGAAATAAAACGAATCAGCTTTGAATTTTCTTTTTAATTGAATAAATAGAAGTCTCTTAATGAAAAACGTAAATAAATATAATCTTTAGTTAGCGAGGATATATATACACACTATTATCGAACGAGATGATTATATATGCATCATTTTTTTTAACAAGAAATATATGTATTTTAAATCGTAAAGTTAAATAGGAGTATATTTATCGAGAGTAATATTCCTTAGTGTAATTTTCATAAATCGGCACTACTCAGCGGGTCCAACTACATAGGTCCCACTTGCCCACCACTAAAACTCCCTTCACTTCTACTTTGTTATATTTTGCTTTATGGGAGTCATTTGACTAATCTATTGAGTAAATTAAATTTGTCATGAAATATAAAAGCAAGAACAAGAATAAATAAATAGAGAGAGAAGAAAGAGTAATTGTTATTTCTCTTGAGAGATGGGAGGTCATTATATTGATAATGTAATGAATAAAACCCTCTCTATTTATAGGAAAAAATACTCCTAGTTTCTGACTAAAAGACAGATACTTCAAATCTTGATAGATATCAACTAGATCATATTATATCTTGATAAACATTAACTATAATGTAAATACATTTATAACACTCCCCCTAGATAGATAATGTGCCTCGTTAAAACTTTACTAGCAAAAACCCGGTGGAAAAAAAATCTAGTGAAGGAAAAAGAGTACATATCTCTAACAATACGCATATAGGTTACCTCATTAAAAACCTTACAAGAAAAATTCAGTGAGACAAAACCTTGAAAGGAAAAAAAAGTACAACGCGTATTTGCTCCCCCTGATGAGAACATCAATGAGCTTTTGCATCTCGATCTTGTGCACCATTTTCTTGAAAGTTGCAATTGGAGGAGACTTGATAAATAAATCAGCCACATTGTCACTTGAACGAATCTGTTGCACGTTAATATCACCATTCTTTTGTAGCTCATGTATGTAGAAAAACCTTGATGAAGTGTGTTTCGTTCTATCTCCTTTTGTGAATCCTCCATTAAGATGTGTTATGCATGTTACAATATCTCTGTATAAAACTGTGAGTACATTGTCATATTTCAAACCACATTTTTCTCGAATGACATATATCATGGACCTCAACTATACACATTCTCGGCTAGCTTTATGAATAACTATCATCTCATCATGAATTGATGAAGTGGCTAGATAGACTGCTTTGTATATCTCTAAGATATGACAGTACCCCCATATATGAACACATAACCTGTTTGAGACCGAGCTTTATGTGAGTCAGATAAGCACCAACATCAGCATGACCAATAAGATCAGGACTGGAATCTTTAGAATAAAACAAGCTCATATGTTTTATCCCATTCTGATATTTTCTAGTAGGAGCAGAAATATACCTTGCTAACAAATTAACTGAAAAGGCTAAATTAGGCCTTGTAGTATTTGCAAGATACATTAGTACACCAATTGAACTAAGATATAGTACTTCAAGACCAATCCAATTCGGTATATTTCGCATTTCAGCAAATAATCTTATTGTTTTTGAAAACTCTTCAAGAGTTTCAATGATTTTCAAATCCTCAAATTATCTCCTATGAGGATAGTAAAAAGTTTTTCAGAAACTTTATATGCTTCAGGCATTTTGAATCCTTTAGGAATTTTCATATAGATTTTTGTCAAGTAACAATATCCAACATGTCAAGTGTGACATCTTCAAGTGTCTGGATTGCAAATCAAATAAGTTTTACGCTTACCAAAATGCATCCTTTCAGGTCACTTGATAAATGTTTCTGCATCAGCATGCTTAAATATACATAGAATTCTGATCCTCGTAATCTTTCACAATATTGCGCCAATATTGTATCAAAGGTATCCTCGACGGTTTCTCACTTTGTTTCGGTTCGCAATGTGACATAACATTTTGAGATCTTATCACTTCATTATTTTCAGGTACCTAAACCTCGCATAAGGTTTCATGAAGTGTTATGTCGTAGGCTCTTTAAGAGCACATTGCCTTCTTATCATGATTATTTGCTCCTTATTCTTTTCAAAGATTATTTCATTTGAAATCGATTGGTCAGTCCTGCTTCACACATGCATAGACTTTATCCTTTAAGGACAGAAAATATGATACAAGTCAAATGGCCGCCTTAGCTTTTGATGACATCATTTAAAGTCAGTACGTGGGGCATCAAGCTTTGGTCGTATTGAGGACTTGGGATCCTACATGGAGGGGCCGATTAGAGTACACCAAAGAGCAATCCCACGTGTGAAAGATTGCTTGGAGCATTGAAGATTGAGGACTCACGGTTTTGGGCCCTTCATTAAGGGCATTTTGGTCGCTTAGCCTTGTCCAAGTAACACTCTATGGCCTCTCCACCTCATTAAGGGTATTGGAGTCATTTTGTGTTCCATTATGTAATAAGGCTATATAAAGTCTCTTTTAGGTCTTTTCACTTTAGTTTATGAAAGATGAAAGATTGAAACACTTGAAATCCTCTCTCTTGAGAGTAGGCCACCTTAGTATAGTCTTAGTTAGGACTTGGAAAATTCATCCTTAGTATAGAGCTTGGAAAAGCCAATATTATTCTTTGCTTGGAAATGGTGGATCTTGAGGTGAGTCGATTACCTTGGCGGTCACCGTAAGAGTGTGGTTTTGATTATTACATTCATTAGGGGTTAATGTTGAAATATACTTGGTTCTTTATCTTGTAATAATCTTGGTCTCGCTATCTATCCTTTCATTATTTTGCAAATTCATGTTTTTTTGTGTTTGTCATCTTGTATCCTTTTGTGTTGCTTGTTCTTCTCACGTTTTGTAGACTGTTTTGGCATCTTGGTGGACTGATTCGTATCATTTGGTATCGTAGCAAGGATTGATTTCATTCCTACGGAATCAATCTTGGACTTGTTAACTCGAAAATCATAAAAAAAGGTGTTGAAAAACCAAAAATTCAAAAGAGAAATATTCTGTCCCGTTTTTGGTGTCTAGGCCAAACTTTGTATCTTAGATTTAGGAGATTTTTATGTGTTTTGGTTGTTTCTAGTGTTAGCCTCTAAAAGAGTCAAGATCCGAATTTTGAGCCATTTCTGAGTTGTTCTTGAACTTTGATGGTTGCTGTTTTTTTAGGATTGATGGCTTGAAAGTGTGTTGTTGATATTTGATGTTGAGGATGTGGGTTTGAAACATGATGTTGTGGAGTTCAACGTGAGCTAAAAGAAACAAAAATCATTCAATTTGGAGCTCATTTGGGTTGGTTTCCATTCTTGAATGTTCTTGTTGTTGTTGTTGTTCATGTATAGTTAAGAAAAAATATTCAAAAGGGAGTGGTTTGATCTAAAAGGGTGAATAAAGGAGTGTGGTTTTGTGTTTGTCTTGAAAGACACAATCCCAAGTGATCCAAAAAGAAAAGGGGACAAAAGGGCTTTCAAAAGTCTTGTTTACCAAAAAAGAGTAAGAACTTATTCCAAGACTAACAAAAGAGGAAAAAACCAACAACCTTTCAAAAAGGTGTCTTGCCAAAAGGGTGCAAGGAAGTCAAACCTTTTTTAAATTTAAAAAAAAAAGCTCCAAGTCTTGTTGTTTCCCTCCCAAAGCTGATTTTCACCATTCCAAATTAAAATTTGACCAATCCAAATTGCAAACTGCCACATCACCAAATTTCCACGTCACCAAACTACCACATCATCAAAGTGCCACGCCATCACCCTCCAAAAACAACCTTAGGCTCAAAATTTCAGATTTCTAAGTTTCTTTTCTTTGTTTACTTAGTTAATTTCTTGAGTCTAGTACTAATTAGTAACTAGTAATCACCTACTAGATTGTGAATTAGTTGTTTAAGTCCGTTTTTTTTTTTCGTATTTTCGTTCTTTGTGTGCTTTTCTCGTTTAGATTTGTTGAACTTCTTTGTTTCAAGTTCGTAAGTAGAATTTTTTATTTTGTGTCTTGAGTTGATCAAACACGAATCTATTCCGGCCGCTAAGTAGAATTGACATCTTATTGACTACCGGAGTATAAGCAGCTTTCAATATTCACCGCTCCAATTGTGAGGATCACAAAAGTGAGTGTCTACGAGTGTTGGTGAGGAGCTTTTACTACTAATCTTGTTTGTTTATTTTGTAGGTTTGTTTCTTTTTTTGTTTTAGGTACAATTGCAATGGAACCCAAGGCTTCCACCTCTCAAACCATGGACAACAATGTCACCAATGTCATTTTGGCCTACCTTGACACTATTTCCCGAGACATGGCTATGGTGAATGAAAGATTGGATCGTATGGTAGGTCCAAGGGATCAAGTGGGTTGCCCGGATACACGTCAAGATGAAGACTATAGCTCATGTGATCTACAAGGTAAAATAGCTAACTCTTACACTTTTATGCGTGAAAATGAGAATTGTGTGGCTAGTAGCCCATTAAGTGTGAGCAGTGGCTTACTTACTTGTGAGTCTAATGATTCTTTTCCTCTTTTTGATGATGTACATGTTGTGAGTGTGGATACACTAGTTGATCCTATTTATGACCAAATTGACTTTTCTTGTAAAATCAATTTATGTCCACCTAGTGTTGAAGCCACTATGTTAAACGAGAGTACATCGTCTTGTGTAAATGGTGTTGATCAGCTTATTTGTGAAACTTGCCCACCACTTGAGTTTATGTGTGTTGTAATTAATGGAACTCAAGCGAGTGAAGTATTTGAGAATGTTGGTCAACAAACTAGGAGTGAACCCGTGAGCTATCCTTGTAATATGGATTCCATGGTTTGCGTAGCTCATAGGGATAATCTTGTACTTAAAACCTCTTTGAAACTTGATAATTTTCTTTTAAAGAGTAAAGAACATACTTGTTCTAAATATGCCCGTGAGATAGATCATGCTCTCTTTGGGTATAATGTCTTGTTTGAAGATGATTTGAACACTCCTAATGAACCTAGTGGTGAAAATAATGGTATAGCTTGCCTTGGAGGCTGTAGCCTATAAGTTAACCCACTATAGTGTGACAACATTCCTTCTAAAGATGAAAATCTCTTTTTGAAAGATGAGAGTACTCTTAAGGGTAAGGAATGTGTAGTCCTTCTTGAAAACCCGAGGGCAAAGGTGTCATTGACTCCTTGGGGTAATGTTTCTAAATTTATATCCTTTCTTGACACACTTGTGCTTACATTGCGTGAATATCAACTTGAGAATGCCAAGTTTCCTATTTTCTTGAAGGAAAAAATGTGTATGTGCTTAAATGATTTATCTTCACCTGTGCACACCTTTACACTTGGTTCTTTCCTATACTACCTCTTTGCCTATGATGACATCTATGCTAGTTTTGGATTTGTATTATGTAGAGGTAGGAAACTTGTTGGTTGGTCTACTTGTTCTAATGACTATGTTATGTGTGTTTGGTAGGGTTTAAGACCAATAGTGGCACCACGTTTGATGAGGTTACTTGAAGAGGTAATGAAACAATTGTGCTTTATGGTACCTAATTTACGGGTAGGCTTACCTTTGGGACTTTGGGATACCATTGAGTCCTTTGTAGTTTATTTATCTCTTGATACTTTTCATAACCATGCCCTTTTGTGACGTTTTTGCTAAGCTTTTCATGACTAACACAACAGATTCATGGTTATATTTCAAGTATGTTCCGCCTTTACATGATGATGTTTATTATTGTGCTAACTCTAACCCTCATGCCATGAGAAAGTTGTGCTTGTCTGTCCTTTCTTTTGTTTTCCAAGGTATGGATTCAAGGTTGAATCCTTTTGAAGAAGGGGAGGATAATACAAGTCAAATGGCCGCCTTAGCTTTCGATGACATCATTCGAAGCAAGTACGTGGGGCATCAAGCTTTGGTCGTATTGAGGACATGGGATCTACATGGAGGGGCCAATTAGAGTACACCAAAGAGCAATCCCGCGTGTGGAAGATTGGTTGGAGTATTGAAAATTAAGGACTCACGGTTTTGGACCCTTCATTAAGGGCATTTTGGTCGCTTAGCCTTGTCCAAGTAACACTCCATGGACTCTCCACCTCATTAAGGGTATTGGAGTCATTTTGTGTTCCATTATGTAATAAGGCTATATAAAGTCTCTTTTAGGTCTTTTCACTTTAGTTTATGAAAGATGAAAGATTGAAACACTTGAAATCCTCTCTCTTGAGAGTAGGCTACCTTAGTATAGTCTTAGTTAGGACTTGAAAATTCATCCTTAGTATAGGGCTTGGAAAAGCCAATATTGTTCTTTGCTTGGAAATGGTGGATCTTGAGGTGAGTCGATTACCTTGGCGGTCACCGTAAGAGTGTGGTTTTGATTATTACATTCATTAGGGGTTAATGTTGAAATATACTTAGTTCTTAATCTTGTAATAATCTTGGTCTCACTATCTATCCTTTAATTATTTTGTAAATTCGTGTGTTTTTGTGTTTGTCATCTTGTATCCCTTTGTGTTGCTTGTTCTTCTCACATTTTGTGGACTGTTTTGGCATCTTGGTGGACTGATTCGTATCAAAATAGGAGCACCTGCAGCTTAATATGAGATGCTTTCGGCATTTGACTTGAATTATGTTTTGAATGAGGATCTGATGATAATTCCTAACATATTTCATAGCTGCTTATAATCTCCCTGTTATGTTAGGAAAACTAACATACATCCTCCATCTTCTTTGGAGAGTCCATCTTTGTGTATCATGGTATATTCATTAATCGTATACCGCATATCAAAACTATTAGATAGAATAGTTGGTTCCTGACCTTGAACCAATTGAGAGAGAAAAAATAATCATAATCTATTGGTCTAATGCATACAAGTGCTATTGTATGCAACATATCATGTTTCATACCAATACATGAAACTTTGTTCTCATTAGTAATGGTTCAACTATTTATGGAAGGCATTTAATGCTAAATCATCATCATCAAGATGAATTGTCTTGATTATACAATCTGAAAATTATACTCAATTTATATTGAGCAAGTAACTTTATGAATGTCAAACGTAGGTTGACAATGAATGTACATGTGATCATCTTATTGATGCATCTTTTCAACATATCACATGATAGGTGAACGAGCCCTTATTCACCTTTTATACTATTCGGATTTTAAGGGTTTGAATTTCAAAATTAGTTGGTCCAACCAACTTATCATGAGAACAAGAAAAATTAAAAGTAATAAAGAGTTTTCTAATTTCGTCAATATATGTTCAATACTCAGTATACACATCTTTGGGATGTCTCAATCGTTCATGTCAATTTATGAACTTTTATTCTCGCAAACTCCAATTTTACCATGACATGTACCTTTTACTTTAGTAAATTTCAGATTTACTAATACATGAATAAATTTCAGATTCACTACTTTAGAAGTATATTTTAATATAACTCTTCTTAATTTATTTAGCCTTTTTCGGAGGTGAGTTGTGATACCATCACAATCAAGTGCACGTTTGTATTGAAACAATCGAAATCTTCATTCCCCAGGAATTGAATATAATCTTGCCTTAAGCCTATCAAATTTTGATAGCTTATAACCTCTTTCATGATATTGCTACTTTAGGAGCAAATCAAGGCATACATATAATGTAGATATTTTTTCTCTTAACATATCTTTAATTATAATCACAATAAGTATGTGAAAATATCATCACTTGTCTTCTTTAAGACATATTATGCACTGCTACCGCATTCACTTCAAGAATGGAGCAAGTTGTCAACTTTCAGTTTCATCATATATTGCTACTATATTCACTTCATGGAGCATATCAATGGGATATCATCCTTTTTTTCATCAAATATTGCCTTAGCCATCATAATATAATTAATATGGTGCATTGAGATTCAAACTCAATGTCTTATCCATGTATAGGCGTCTTTGGCATAAATCGATGGGGCTTGAACCCAACATCTTATAATCATGGTGTATCAGGACTTTAACCCGATGTCTTATCTTTTTGGTGTGATAGAATTTGAATCCACCGTCTTATAATCAATGACATAATATATCAAATTGTACAACAAGACTCATCAACGAACCTTTAAAAGGCTACCTTTTTTTTTTTATTTTAAGCAAAAATACATATTCGTAGATATAATAAATTAATAAACATCTTTAAAGACAAACATATAAAAGAAATCATTACTTTTGATACTATGTGACTTTTGATACTATGTGAATTACTTAACTAATTCTATTATACCTGTGCATTATTAATTACATAACAAGTGTCATACAATACAAACCAACAATACAAACCTTCAACTGTGCATGCTTTTTGTCATGTAATATGACTCATTAAAGCTACAGATTTCATGAAGAATTGATAACAGATGCAAAAGACGACCGCTTCATCTTGATTTCTATAATGCTTTTAACCATGGTATAATAAATAGTAGAGACTCGTGCTGATAATGTGTTATAAAATATAAAAGCAAGAATAAGAATAAATAAATAGAGAGAGAAGAGAGAGTAATTGTTATTTCTCTTGAGGGATGAGAGATCATCAGATTGATAATACAATGAAAAAAATCTCTCTATTTATAGGAAAAATACTTCTAGTTTCTGACTAAAAGACAAATACTTCAAATCCTAATAGATATCAACTAGATCATATTAGATCTTGATAGACATTCACTATACTGTAAATACATTTATAACAAAATTAGATTATTTCACTTTTAAAAATTGTAAATTAGATATTTGAAAAGTATACAAAAATTACTGCTTCCTTTGTCTCATTTTGTGTGTCGTTATTTCTTTTTTAGTTCGTCTAAAAAAGAATGTCATTTTTCCTTATTTAGTAACTATTTAATGACAATATCTCCATTTTATCCTGGATAAATATATATTAATGTTAAGATATTAATTAAAAATTATATAATTGACTTTTGAAAAATGAAACATGACAAATGACAAAATATATAACATATTTTGTTTGAATCATACTTTTGGAAGTAATTTCACGGATGATAACTCTAATTTTACTTCATTATTTTTCATAATGAAAAGGAGTCACTCAATTTTACCTAATGATCTCATGTTATATATATATATTAGAAGTGAAGCTTTCAACATGTTAAATTTTTGTCTTTAAATTCAATATTGAGGGTATTAAGGTCTTTAAAATAAGTTCTAAGCTCAAATTAATAATTTTCTGTTCTTTATTTTTTGAACCTCATCAAAAGTTTTAATAAAAGCCCATTCTTTTCTCTTTAATTACCAACAATGTCAAGTAAAGAATTTACAATAATGTCATCACATGTGGCCTTGCATATATTTCCACGCACGTGGGCCCTCTATCTTCCATTTATTTTTTATTTTTATTTATCTTTCTATTTATTGTATAAAATTATTTCAAATATATTATATTTAAGTAAATTGATGAGTATGATAATTTATTGTAAAAATTAATTATTGATACAATTAAATAAATTTAATTCTTTATTTAATTTCATATCAAACATATAATTTACTTTCTTTCTTATTTGTTACTATAATTTCACCTAATTTAATTTTTTTTCCTAATATATGGAAGAGAAAATTTCGATATGCCTGCTTATGTTGTCTGCTTCAATTTCTTCAATCGTGATTTTATTATATTGCCCCTAATCAATTATTATAAGTTATTTATATATTAAAAAATAATAATATTTAATTTAAAAAAGAAAAATAGACATTTATGACATGTTTATTTCAATTGCTTCAATCGTAATTTTACTTTATATTATATCATTTTTTATTAATTATTATAAATTATTTATATATTAAAAAATTAATAATATTTAACAAAAAAAGTAAAATAGACATTTATGGCATGTCTGCTTCGGCTGCTTTAATCGTAATTTTACTAAATATCACTCCTAATTAATTATTATAAGTCATCTAAGTATTTAAAGTAGCTCTCTGTCGACCTTTCATCTTCAGTTGTTTGCTCCGTGATTTTACTATATCATTCCTAAGTAATTATTATAAATTATTTACATATTAAAAAATAGTAATATCTAATAAAACAATAGAATAGACATTTATGACATGTTTGCTTCAGCTGCTTTAATCATAATTTTGCTAAATATCACCTCTAATTAATTATTATAAGTCATCTAAGTATTAACTAAATAAATAATACTTAATTAAAAAGATAAAATAGATATAAAATGATAAGTTAACTCTTGATGTTTTAAATAACTTGACATCTTATATGAGATTTCACTTACTTTTTTTTCACAAGTATCTTTTATAGTAATTTTATTATATCACTTCTAATTAGTTGTTGTAAGTTACTTAAGACATGTCTATTTCGCTGCTTCAATCGTGATTACTATATCACCTCTAATTAATTATTATGGTCATCTATGCATCATGTCACTAAATTATTGTAGAAAAAGTTTTACACAATAATTAAAAGTTTAAATTATTTAGATAATGTAATTGACTATCAGTGACACAAAACTCTGGATAAGGAGTGTAGCATATATTTTTTAAAAATTACATAAAAATATTATAAATTACAATAACTAAAACCTTGAAATATCTAAAAATAATTTAATCTGTTATATTTTTTTATAAAATACTTTAAAAATACTATAAATCACAATAATTAACAACTTAAAAAAATTAAATGATATAAATATTTGGTTAACTCTCGAAATTGTATCAGTGTCACTTAAATTGAAATAGAAGAAAAATATTATAAATCATAATAATTAATAATTTAAATTATTTTAAAAATACAATTGACTATCAATGCCACAAAAGTTTGGATACAGAGAGTAACATATATTATTTAAAAATTACACAAAAAATATTATAGATTACAATATTAACAACTTAAAATATCTAAAAACATATTAAAAATATAATTGATTATCTACTTTCAATTTGTGTCACGAAAATTTAGACAAAAAAATATATATTGAGCTCATGATAGATCCCGGATGAATATCTTATGACGTATATGCAATCCATCTTTTTTTAACTTTTGTTTAAATATATCAAAATTGAAAAATGCAAGTTCTAATACAGTACATCAAACCGTATATAAAAAATAATGTTAGCACAAATAATACTAATATTACTAATACAAACATTATTAATGCAAACATTATTAATACATTCTATCAACATTATTTTTGTACACTCTAACAAACGACTCCACGTTTTAATGGAAGGAACATATACAAAAGTAAAGTTCAATAAAATATCTACATAAGTATGTTTTATCGTGTTCTCAAAGTCAAATCATTTAAATTAATATGAATGATGGTAACTTATAATTTTCTTTTCTATATAATTTTTGGAACACTTAAAATTTGAATTTAAAATATTAATTTAGTTTAACTTCAAAGAACAAGTTGACAAATAAAAGAGAAGGAGAAAATGATGTTTATGACGGCTTAGTAAGGAAATACAATGTGGGTTGTTAATTGCAATCCACATGTGATGTAATATGCAATGACTAGACAACTCTTTATCTTTTTCAACAATTATTCTCTATTTTATACAACAAATGTCAAGTCTTATGTATCAATTTTAATCTCAAATTTTCTACTTAATGTAGCAAATATCAATCATATGATTAAAGATATAAACTTCTAAATGCATCAAATTTTGTTGTTTATATGAGTAAGTTACATAATTATCTTGTAAGACTTGGCTCCTTCAAAAATACTACCAAGTAGTTAATATGTTTTGTGTATTCATATTTTATAATTCAGAATTTGAATTAATATAAATTTAACTAACTATACAAAGTAAAAATATCTTAACGTTGGACCCGTGATGACACGGGCCATGCTACTCTAGTAAGTACTATTATAATAGTTACTACTTAAAACTTTTTTAGAATAAAAAGGGAAACTCAACTAACTTGGGGGTTTGGGCCACAGGTGACAAAAAAGTTTTAAAATGAGGTGTAGGTCACACAAGTCTTAATTATTAGGTGGAGGTGACAATTACTTTATTATGGATTAAGAAAGTTGGAAAAGTTTGAAAATAACCCAAGAGTTTTTAAATTTACACTTTGATCCAAATGTTAGCCTATATAACGAAAAACGGAGGGAAAAAAAGACGTCTTTCTCTCTCTTCTCACCCTTTGTTGATTTCTCTCTCTTAGTGATTTTTATTATTCATTGTTGCTGCTGCTGCTTCATTCATCATCATCTGCTTTATTATCATCATCTTCTACTTCATTATTATCTTCATCTTGTTCTTGTTGACCATTTATTGTTGTTGTTGTTACCGCTACTATTGCTATTTGACCAATTTCTTAGGTCAAATTTTGTTTCTAACATCACTTTTCTCTTTGGTATTACTTCATAGGAGACGTTGGTAAGTCAAATTATGATTTTCAGTTGAATTTGTCATCTGGGTAACTGCTATTATATTTTTTTTTCAACAATGGATAGAACCCAATCATGAATTCAACATAAAATCCATCTATTTAAACAGATAAATTATCTGTTGCGACAAATTAGACATATGTTTCAAACGAAGACTGATATGTTGGATTCGTGTTTAAACAAATGGCTCATCTGTTGCAACATTTGACATATATGTTGCAACAGATTAGTTACTTATTGCAACAGAACCTGAACACGATTCTAACATAGGTTACAACAGATTAATAACCTGTTGTATCAGGTAAGTCATCTGTAGCAACAGGTTAATTAATTATTGCAATTGTCACTCATCTGTTGGAATCAGCTTCAAAGGTGATTTAGTTATAACATCAATTCCAACAGGCGATTCATCTGTTGCAATAGATATTCAGACCCGTAACATGAATCCCAATAGGTAAGAATCTGTTGCGACTCATCACTTACCTGTTGTAACAGATAACACATCTGTTGGGATTCATTCAGGGCACTATGAAATTACTATCAACTTTTTTTAATAAATGACTTTATTTAGGTACCACTAATGGAGGGATTAATAACAATAGGTGTGGATTGTCATGGTCATTGGGTCGAGAAGAGCAATCGATATATATTGCATTGGAAGGAGGGTGAAATGCTAGAGACGATAGCTATGACAGTCCAAAGTGATGTTTCGTATGATGATTTTATGAACTTAATCATCAGCTTTTGTGGATTGAATTGTAAACCGAAAGAATTCGCCATCATCTACATGCACAACTCCTTTGAAAATCAGAGGGTACTGCCTTTCAAGATAACCAGTCAGGTTCGGTTGCGTTCTTATCTAAGTGATTCAACCAGGCCGGTGTTAAGGGTGTACATAGTTGAAAAAATGAGAGAGAATGAGAACTAGAACGTAGAAGAAGAAGAAGAAGAAGAAGAAGAAAAAGAAGACTTCTTTGATGATAGGTTGGATGATCTAAACATGAATAGTCCAGATGATGATCAAACACCTACGCCCGTTGATGCGTCCAATACGATGTGCCGTTCTTCTCAATCGACACAATCTGGAAATCTTCAAGACGACGGGACCGGCCTTTTTATTGGAATGTCATTCAAGGACAAGAATGAACTATCTAACACTTTGTTTATTTCTTGCATGAAAAAAAAAATCAGAATGAAGAAGGTGATTAATTCGAGTAGTGTCTTTTGCTTCAAATGTGTTAATTCGAACTGCAAGTGGTGGTTGAGAGCGGTGAAGTATGCAAGTTTTGACAAATTCGTCAATCATAAACATGAAAAGCATCACACATGTGGTTCGGAGCACATCTCATGCCAAAATCCTCACTCCACGGCAAAGGTCCTCGGCGAATATTTCAAAAGTAGTTTCCCCGATGGCAAAGGTCCTTTAACAAGGCTTATGGTCAATCAACTCCTTACGAATTCAGGTGTCTTGGTCAGTTATTGGAAGGTATATACGACCATGGGGATTGCCAAGGACCTGGTTCGGGGGACACTCGAGCATGGGTATGAAGTCTTGGATGCTTACCGTTACATGATTGCGTCCACAAATCCTGGAAGTAAGACGGCATTTCATCTGGATAAAAATGGAAGGTTCAAGTACTTTTTTAAATCCTATGGTGCTTGGATTCAAGGTTTTCGACATTTGAGAAAAGGCATAGCCGTCGAAGGTACCTTCTTGAGGAGCACGTATAATGGAGTTCTGCTAGCAGCAGTGGCACAGGATGCGGAGAATCACATCTTTCCTGTCGCTTTTTGTGTAGCGGACAAGGAATGTGATGCCTCTTATGGATTTTTTTTAACAACTGCGACGCTGCGTCGAAGATACCGAAGAATTGTGTTTTGTATCGGATAGGCATCCAAGTATTCGAAAGATGGGTTCACTTTTCTTTACTTCAGCTTACTTTGGTTGTTGCATCAGGCATCTTGGAGATAACATTCGAAACAACTATCACAACGAAATGGTCGTTACCCTTTTTTATAGAGCAGCTAAAACATATAGTAGAGAGGAGTTTTTAGACCATTTCAATCAAATAGCATATGTGAATCCCAAGGTAGCAGAATTTCTTGCACGTGTTGATTTCGAGAGATGGAGCCGGGCATTCTGTCCAGCAAATAGGTACATTCTTATGAATTTAATGTCTTGTTTGATTTACAAGTTTAGTTTGATGTCGTACTAAGTGATTCTTTTCTATAGGTACAATATTATGACATCAAACATAGCTGAATCGGTGAATTCATTATTTGGCGATGAAAGAGAATTTCCCATCTAGGCTATGTTTGAAAAAATAAGCGAGAAATATAGTGATTTTTTTAACGAAAGGCGTGTGCAGTTCAAGTGCCCAGAAAAAAGAACCCGATTTGTTCTCGAAATCGAAAAGAAAATATCAACGAACATCAGTTTGGGGAATAGGTTATTCTCTCATAAAATAGCAGATTACAAATTCCGTATCACCGGTCATGGTGATGCCTCCACGGTCGATCTTCAAACAAGATCTTGTACGTGTAGAGTTTTTGACTTGGACAAAATACCTTGTCCACATGCTATGGCAGCCCTTCGAGCTCAATATGGCCATAAATATGGACCTGAAGTTTACGCACACTCCTTTCAATATTAGTCAGTGGAAAAATATGAAATGACATATAGTGGGCATATTACTCCAGTGCCTCCCGTAGAATCTTGGGTTGTTCCAGTAGAGCTTATGGGGAGATTAATACCTCCTCCATATATTGACCCGAGCACTATCAAACCGAAAAGAAATCCATATAAAAGAAGGCGTGAAGTTGGAGAATCATTTTCATCAAGAAGAAACAAGTGCTCCATATGTAAGTGTGTTGGCCACAAAAGAACTACATGCCCGAATCATAATCCACCATGATCGTTGTAGTTGCAGAAACTTGTGTTGTTGTTTGTTTGATTGTTTGTTGTGGACTTTTATATATTTAACTCATTGTTGTGAACCTAATGTTATCATTTATTATATATAAAATATCTTTTTTTTAAATAACTTGTGCATCAATAAAATGAGGCAAAACATGAACTTAAATAATACAACAGACCACAATTATTCTCAACAGTTGCACAAACAACTGAAATGCTTTCCTCCAATAAATGAAAATCTGTCGAATCAGATGGATAATCTGTTGAAACCCAACAGATGACCAATCGGTTCCAACTGTTGAAAGAACTCAAAAGCCAAAATTGCTAGTGCTACTGGATTCAACATTGCCTCCAACCATCGACATGTTAACATGTATTAGATTAGAAGAAAACAGAATGAAAATTGAATAAGAATCAAAACGCCAAAGTCTGACTAAAAGTAAATTTTTCATTAAATAAAAAATAAAATACATTAGGTATAGATCCAATATAAAAAAATTAAAATACATACGCTACAAGAAAAAACACATTCTAATTATTATTATCATCATCATTATTAATGACAGTCGGGCAATCAACTCGCAGCAGCAGGGCTCTCATCAGCCTCTGCATCTCTCTGAACATTGTCGCTCTCACAGCGACCAACTCGCTCTGCAGGTCATTAACCTGCCTTTGAACTTCCCGCACTGTGTCGCGTAGAATAGCAATGTCCGAAAAAGGATCAGCCATATCTAGAACACGTATGAATTGACAAATGTAAAGAAAAATATTCACAATGTAATACAACGTATATGACCAACTGGTAAATTTATGCCAGAAAAAAACTTACCTCAATGAGAAAGAAATATGCTCTTTGAAGATAAGTGGTAGAAGATGTCACACGAAAGGAAAAAATGCAAGAAATAAATAGAGTTGAATGAAGATTGAGGGACCTATAATATAATCTGGACGTGTCAGGCCAAAAGGCAGGACTGTTCAGCTCCATTGTATTAATTACATTCAAACTGGTGGTATTTTGTTTTCTGTGAAAAGTCGCGACTTTTTCTTTTACACTAATTACTTCTTACCTTTTCATAGCGGTTTGAGACTCAATAAAATTCGTTATTATTGAGTTGTTGCAATAGATCGTCCAACATTTTTAATAGATTTAGCATCTGTTGCAACAGATGGACGGATTGAATGTGCAACAGACGGCTGTCAAAACAGATTTACCATCTGTTGCAATAGATGGTTTGTATATGCAACAAATAATCAACTTATGTATTATCTGTTGCAACAGATGGACAGTATGTATAAGTTGGAGGAGATGTTTTGATATCTTCTGACAGCTGATTCATTAGTTTCAGTTTCAACAGATGGAGTATTCGATTCATTAGCTGTTTTGAATGTGTGAGATAAAAAGTCTTCACCTCTTTTAAATAGTCCCTCCGTTACGTATTAGTTGGGCCCCATGGGCTTGGCACACCAATTAATAAAAATATAAATTAGGTGATTGTTTTACCAAATTGGCCTTATTAATTATGATTAGAAAGTATAAATGTGAATAATATACTTTATGTAGTCATTTAATAATAGGAGTAATCTTGAAAGAATATAATAAAATTCTCTTGATTTTATAAATAGGAAAACTAAATTGAAACAAACATATTTAGAAAGAAGTAATCACATGCGTGCAGATTAATTAAAAATAAAAAGTCAGGTCTATCTCAACAGATTTACCATCTGTTGCAACATATAGATTATCCATTGCGACAGATGGACCATATGTTTGGAGGCGATGTTTTGATTTCTTCCAACAACTGATTCGTCAGTTGCAACAGATGGAGATTTCGATTCATCAGTTGTTTTGAATGTGTTAAGATAAAAAGTCACGACTCTTCACACCTCCATTTTAACAGTCACCACATTCGTGCAGATGAATAAACAACACTGACATGTCTTGATGGGGTAGGAAGAATAAGATGCGTGCAATGAATCCCATTTTTATGCATGCGAGTTATGTATATTATTGATCAGGCTACCGTGAAGACACATAAAGTGCAATGATTTTGTGAATGCAGTTTTTTACCGATGATTAGACACTGATCCTTCAAACAAGATCATGAATTATACAGTTTAGTTTGATAGGTGCAAACTGATAAGGCCGAAGGGTTCCAAGATGGTGGTGTCGATACCCCGTTACAATTTAATGACACGATTTATGCACATGTTTTTGTGTCAAGTTTGGGGAAGGGTTCAAATTTTTAGCGGCAGTGTAAATATCCAATAGTGATTGGACTGGTTTTAATGGTACAATGGACTTCTTAAAAGGCCTCCGAAACCTCGCAATGCAGGAAACTACGATAAAACCAATAGAAATTCTCCTGGTCCAAATTTATATGGATGGATTGGTGAAGAAGACTATTAAACTGCAGAAGATGTTTGGGAGAAAACCTGTGCAGGAAGAGGGAGGTTGAGAAGGCCATATATCATCTTAGTACTTGTTTAAGAGTATACACAAGGTCAATTCCTCTTGACCATTCTTCTTTTTCTTCAACGACTGATGGATTTTCATTTTTGGATACACTTTCACATTCGCATCTTATCCAGTTTTTTCACTTTTCATGTCAATTTCATTAGCTAATTTTGCTACACTTTCCTTCCGACCCTGTGTATCCTCTTAAACAAGTACTAAGATGATATATGGCATTCTCAACCACCCTTTTCCCGCACAGGTTTTCTCCCAAACACCTTCTGTTGTATAATAGTCTCCTCCAACAACTCATCCATATAAATTTGGACCAGGGAAATTTCTATTAGATCCATCATTGTTTGTTGCAGTGCTAGGCTTCGAAGGCCTTTCAACAAGTCCATTGTGCCATTAAAACCGGTCCAATCACTATTGGATATTTACACTGCCGCCAAAAACTTGAACCCTTCCCCAAACTTGACACAAAAACATGAGCATAAGCCGTCATTAAATTGTAACGGGATATTGACACCACCGTCTTGGTCCCTCAGCCTTACCAGTTCGAACCTAACAATCTTAACTATAAAATTCTATATCTTATTTGAAGAATTAATGCCTAATAGGTAAAGAACAAACATTCACAAAATCATTGTACTGGATGTGTGTTTTCATGATAGGTTGATCAGTAATACATACCTCCCCACATATGAAGTGGTTCCATCTGCAAGCAGCTTATTCCTCCGAACTCATCTTTTCTCTAGCCTTTAATGCTGGCCGGGCAAAAGTGGATCCAATTTCACTTCTTTTTTTCTGCGAACAAGAGAAATACATTTGATGTCAAACAAGAGAAGAACAAAAAGAACATTACAAAAGGGTAACACAAAATTGAGTGAATCAACAAATGACCAATATGATGCAACAGATGGGCCATCTGTTGGAATAAATTAAACCAGCCTTGCTACTGGTTTGATTTCTTCAAAAAGTTGCTCCGTCTGTTCCAACAGCTGATTCATCAGTTGCAACAGTTGAGGAAACTGTTGCAACACCACCACCAACAGCATCAACAACAAAGAAACAAACAAAACAACACCATATGTTCCATCACCATCCACAACACAAATATCACATGTTCCAACACAACCACCACCCCCAACAACAGCACCACCAAAGTACCAAACAAAAGACATAAAAAAAAAATACTGATAACAAGGATTTTAAGTTCTCCCAACAGATGACTTTTTTCGCATATTTTAATAAAAACAATGGTTCGTTCATTCAAGACTTAAAAGTCACATTTCCTTCAATTTTCTCAATAAATAGCAAACTGGTAATGGGTAAATCATTGATAGCAACAGATGTAAATAACTAATTTAAATGACATACAAAGAAGAAGACGAGATGAAAAGAGCAACTTTGAACCATACCTGCAATGTCAAAAAAGCAAATGGATCAGAACATTCAGTTCAATCGAGAAAAGATATTGATTGATTGAGATCCCAAAGGATACTCATCCAAAAGAAGAGAGAAAAGAGAGGAAAAAAGAAAACAACAAAGAAAATTGAGAATAAAGAATAAAGAAGAGTTATGAGTTAAGTCTAGTCTAGACTACTTTATGGCTGAAGGAGAGAGAGTTCTAGATATGGGGGTTTTTAAATATTCATTAATAACTTTTGAGGGGCACGAGGAGACGGTGACATTGAAAAGACCAGATAAGACTACTCACTCAGGAGATTTTTGAGTTATCAAAGTTGTACCGAGTAATATTTTTTACCACCTTAGTATTTTAACTATTTTATCTTGGACAGGAAATACCTAAATTGCTTTATAAAAAAAAAGGATCAAAAAATATTTAAGTGCAACAGATGACTTAATCTGTTTGATAATTTACAACAGATTCGTGATCTGTCACAACGAATGACGTAATCTGTTTGATAGTTTACAACAGATGCGTAATATGTTGCAACATATTATCTAATCTGTTTGATTTGATCCAAAAAAAAAAGACATATGTTGCAATATGTTAAACATTTATTTATACATAATTTCAATTGAGTTCATATGTTAGACTAAAACCTTAATTGAATGTGAGTTCTCATAGGGTCAAATACAACTTTAATTGAATCTTTTGGCAATTTCATGATAAGACGGTACTGCATTCCTACGACCAGAGTCGTCGATCGATTACTCTGAGCCGAGCCGATTCTTACTACCTCATATGTTAGACTAATACCCTAATTGATTAATCTAGGACTAGGGCACTAATATCTTGATTGAATAATCTGGGACTAGGGGTGAGTTCTCATAAGGTCAACTACAACTTCAATTGAATCTTTTGGCAATTGCATGATGAGACGGTACTGCGTTCTTCCCGACTAGAGTCGTCGATCGATAACTCTGAGTCAAACCAATTCTTACTACCTCATATGTTAGACTAATACCTTAATTGATTAATCTAGGACTAGGGTACTAATACCCTAATTGAATAAAGGGTCAACTACAACTTCAATTAAGTCTTTTGTCAATTGCATGATGAGACGGTACTGCATTCCTCCCGACCAGAGTCGGCGATCGATCACTCTGAGCCGAACTGATTCTTACTACCTCATATGTTAGACTAATACCTTAATTAATTGATCTAGGACTAGGGGTGAGTTCTAATAATGTCAACTACAATAGATGACAGTGCCTATTTGATAATTTACAACAGATGGGTAATCTATTACAATATATGACTCAATTTATTTCATAATTTACAATAGATGGGTAATCTGTTGCAACAGATGACTTAATCTGTTTGATAGTTTACAACAGATTCGTGATCTGTCGCAACAAATGGCTTAATTTGTATGATAGTTTACAATAGATGTGTAATATATTACAATAGATTACATAATTTGTTTGATACAACAGAAAAGACATTTGTTGCAACAGGTTGAACATTTGTTTATATATTATTCAATTGAGTTCATATGTTAGACTAATACCTTAATTGAATGTGAGTTCTCATAGGGTCAACTACAACTTCAATTGAGTCTTTTGTCAATTGCATGATGAAACGGTACTGCGTTCCTCCCGACCAGAGTCGACGATCGATCACTCTAAGCTGAACCGATTCTTACTACCTCATATGTTAGACTAATACCTTAATTGATTAATCTAGGACTAGGGTACTAATACCTTGATTGAATAATCTGGGACTAGGGGTGAGTTCTCATAGGGTAAACTATGATTAATCTAGGACTAGAGGTGAGTTCTCATAGGGTCAGCCACAACAGATGGCAGCGCCTATTTGATAATTTACAACATATGGGTAATCTGTTGCGACATATGACAATCCATTTGATAATTTACAACAGATGGGTAATCTGTCACAACAGATGACTTAATCTGTTTAATAATTTACATCAGATTCATAATTTGTTGTTACCTAATCTGATTGATAATTTACAACAGATGAGAAATCTGACGTAACATGTTGAACATTTATTTTTTAAAATTTCAATTGAGTTCATATGTTAGACTCCTAAATTGATTAATCTAGGACCAGGAGTGAGTTTTCACAGGGTCACCTCCTAGAGTACTCGGTCAACTACAATTTCAATTGTTTTTATATGATTTTAAAAATTACGCATATATTTTATGATTTTAAAAATAATTAAGATCATTTCGGACCAAATTAACATTTTTAAAACTACTTGTCATTCTTTTCCAAAATACAAATCAACCCATACAAAACGTTTCATCATTTCAAATCTCGAGGTCTGGCTCTCTCTCTCATTCTTACTCAATAATATAGTACAGACAACAACTGCTCAGTAAATTTGCTCAACCCTTCACAACAGATCATTTTTCTTCTCATTTTTTACCACACAGGTGTTACTTTCGACATTATTCTTGCTTGTATCAGTCGTTTTCTTTGTCTTCATAGGCAACAGAGTTTGAGAAGAGCTTTATATTTATTTATTTTTTTAAAAAATAAGGGTTTTTAAGTTAATGATGAAAAATAAAACTTTTAGTTGTATTATCTTCAAGAATTGGTTTATAATTTTGAGTTTTGATGGTAAAATCGTAGGAAGAACTCGAGAAATCCCTAGTTTCCATCGCAGTGTTCCGTTGACTGTCGTGGTATAGTTGGATGGTCTTGGTGGTGGTGGTGGTAGTGGTGGTAGTGGTGGTGGTGGTGGTGGTCGTGGTCGTCGTGGTGGCACCGGTGGTAGCATTGGTAGGTGGTGTTTGTGGTGGTGTCATTATTCATGGTGTTTGTTTGTTTGTTGGCATTAGTTGGTGGTGTTTGTGGTGGTGGCTATTGGTGTGTCGGTATTCGTGGTATTTCTAATGTATTTTTTAAAATCTATGCATACATCAACTGTAATGTAATTTTTGTTTTTCTTTGTCTGTAGGTAAAACATGTCTCCCAAAAGAAAAGAAAGTGAAAGTGGATCAACGTCTGACCACTAAAAAAAGGCTACAATACATAGGGATTCGGAGAAGCTTCCTGAACAATCTCAGTCAGGGAAAAGTGAAGCTGAGGAGAGATGTGAAAACAACATTGAGGGAGGTGGACAAGGGTTTGTAGATGGTGATGAAGAAAATGAAAATGAGAAAGAGGAGGAATTGGAGAGTCAGAAAGAGGAGGAAAACAACTAACTGGTCAATTGTACTTAAATGTCAGAAGGAAATTTTTTTTGAACATTTTATGAAAATTATGAAGAACGAAAATATAGGCGGACTTTTGAAGAAGAGCTACTTTAAACGCTTTCTTGAGCTGCCTGAGAACCCCTGTGCCCGTATCCATTTCCCTATGACGATGGTATATGGTCTTCTCAAGCGCAGGATCAAGTACACGGGGGATGATAAAGATCCGAAGGAGGGGGCAAACAGAAGATGGATGAAATCTGGATCAACTACTGTGGCATGCCTGCTTGTTTGGGATTGCAAGAGTTTGCCATAGTGACGGGCCTGAGATGCCATCGTCCAGAAGTACCACCACCCCGCAAAAGATCCAAGGCAAGAAAATGCAAGGGAAAAATAGATGGGTTGTTTGACATTGCTCGACGTGGCTACAAAGCATCAGATTTGTTGACAGATCTCGAGGATAAAACCATACCAGAGCAGTACAGGGAGAAATTGTGCTTAGTTTGGTTTGGTCATTCGGTTATATTGGCAAGACACGTCAACAAGGTCATAGAAGATGATTTGTTGGCGCGTGCTGAGGATTTTGATAAATTCAACAATTATCCCTGGGGATATGACAGCTTCTACTTGACTGTCCAATATTTACTGACAAAGCTATCCTCAGGGATGACCACATTATACGGCCTTCCTTGGGCTTTCATGGTAAAATTAATCACTAATTTTACTCATCCATTAATTTATATTGAATATAGTTATTATGATTTTTTTTGCATGCTTTCTGTTTACACTGTTTAGGCTTGGGCATTTGAAGCCATTCCTCCCCTCCGAAAGCAATTAATGGATTATCCGGATGAGGTTTCCCATCCAAGGATGTTTAGGTGATTGGCTGCAAAGAGCAACACCAATATTAAGGAGACTGATCTATTTAACCCTCCGGATGATGCAGTACGTCTTCTTCAAGTAAAATAATTCTACTCAAAGATAAGAAAGATATTGAACAGATGTTATATCTGGTGCATGAGATGTTATATCTGATGCACCAGATGGGACATCTGTTGCGACGGGGTATATCTTGCATCAGATAACTCATCTGTGGCTTTGGTTCTCTGAACCCGACTACTAAAAGATTAACCATCTACTGCAAATTATGCAACATATGTTTAATCTGATAACATATCGTTCATCTGTTGCAACGTACAGATCATCTGTTGCATAACAGATTACCCGTCTTGTGCAGCTGTTGCCACAGATGATTGATATTTTGCATTAGATTATCCATGTTGTTCTCTGTTTCTCTGAACCAGACTCAAACAGATTTTAACCATATACTACAAACTATGCAACAGATGGGTCTTTTTTTTTAAAACGTAGCCCAACTGTGAAAATTATTATATTATATGATTTAAATACATCTATTTTTTTTTCTTTTTTATAGGTTATGCATCCATGGATCGTGCCTACTGAGGAGGAGTCGGTGATGACTTTTTATATTACTCTAGGTCATGTTGATACTATTGCAGAACCAATGGTGGAGTTGATAAAAAAGGAATTGGCTGGAGCAACAGCCATAAGATGAGCAGTTAGGCAAAGTCAGCCTAATGTTGAGGCTCTTCATGACCAACCTTTTACTAAGGAAGATCCGGGTGCTTCTTCTGGTGGAGTTGTTGGTGTTGGTGGCAGGCATGCTGATGCTGCTACCACTCGTGATGATGAGCATGTTGATGCTCAAGAAAGAATAAATATGTTTGAAAACACCCTTTTTCGCCCTTACACAGGTCCCTCTCACCCATCTTCACCCTCGTGTTCTCGTTGCGAATGCGATGAGTGCAAAGACAGACAGGATAAACTCTTTGAAAAAGTATAGGCTATCTCTAAAGTTATCGAGGAATTCAAATCCAAGAGGTGTGTCATACCATCCAAGAAGGTGAGGAAGCCACACACTCCTACAGCGTTGGTTAGGAGAAAGAAAAAGAGCAATTAGAGTCGTACTCTCCGCTCAAAAATTAAAAGAAATTGCAATTCCTTCCTCTCCAAAAGCTGTTGAAGTTTCAGGGCCAGTCAAGAAGGTGGACATATACGCGGAACTTGGCGCCGAAGAGAAGAGAGATCTGCGTCAGGCCAAGAATGCCAAGCCAGGCGCACCAGATTACCCTAGGCCTCCCTTTCCCCCCCAAGATCCCCCCCAAGACTTCCAGACTATAACTGATATGCGTATGCCATACGAGGACAAGGCAAGTTTACTTTTTCTAACCTAGATCTTCTAATCTACCCCATGAAGAAGAAGTTACGCAACCGATTTTACATCTATTGCAACAGCTGGGTATACTAGTGCAACTGGTTGTGGTTCTGTTGCAACTTATTATCCATCTGATGCATAGGTTGCGTTGGATTATTAATTCAGAGAACCCTATACAACAGATGGACCATCCGTTGCATCTTTACAATTACTAACCTATTTAAAAGTTGACTTCTTATCTCACAGCATGTTGACATAATTCTCTGCCTCATGAGAAAAAGGCAATTAACGTACCGTGAAGCTTATGATGCTGCCGATAGGATAATGGACCTCGACTTCTGCAAGAAGCTCAAGGATAGGTACGATCAACTCAATGGAGAGGTGTCAGACCTTGGCGTGGGACTTGATTTTCTAGTTCCTACGTTGGTCTTGGATGAAGAAGAAATATTAAGATATGTTAGAGGGGACAGGCCAAATCCACACAGCAAGAGTTGGACCGAGGCAAAAAGGATTCTTGCAGTCATTAGCGTGAACGGCATGCATTATCGGGTTGTTGAGATACTACTTGAGGAGGAAAAGATTAATGTTTATGACTCTAACGTACCTCTCATCGACGATTTTGATTTTTTTCTCCTCGTGAAGCCACTGATGGTGTTGTTGCCCATCTTGTTGAGGGAGAGTAAACTAATGAATTATTTGCCAAAGGAAGTGTTGATGAAGAAATCAAGGGATTTTGAAGGTCGAAACATGGGAATGATCTTTCCAAAAGATTATGCCGCTAAAGCAAGCGGCTCACACGCTCTTGCACACATCGAATGTTTGTTGACCGGCACAGAAATGACCGAGCCAATGACTTTTATGTGAAAAAATGTTGTGGCAAACCTGCAAGAGGTCTGGGCTTATGGGATACTAACTGGACGTTTGAAGCCTGTGTATATAGAAGAGCCTGTGAAATAAAAAAAAATAATTTCAAGTCACCCTTCACTTTATTACATGTACATGTAGTGGCAATAATTTTTTTCTGATGAAAGTTGAGTTTTTTATAATGCAATAGATTAGATTGTCAATCTGTTGTAAAATATCTTTAATCCGTTCTGGCAGATAGTTTATCTGTTGCAATAGGTTGGCCATCCGTTGCATTACGCCGATGTTATTTCTATGAATAATCTAATAATCTAAATCTAATCTATTGCAACAGTGGGAAGAACTGTTTGATAATTTCCACAGATGACCTAAATTTTACAACATATTCCTAAATCTTTTTTATATTTTCCAATAGTTACGCTTGAATATCCATGTGCTCGTCGACAACAAACCAGTAGAAAATACACACACCACCATGAAAATTTCAGCAATTAGGCTTCAATATTCATGTGCCCAACAACATCAAATCAGTAGCAATAACAACAACAATGTAGTACTTCTTGCTCGATTTTGTTTCTATTCACAAGCCTTGAGTTTGTTCAACAAACCCCAGATTACAGTATCTTCTTGTGTTCTTCATACCAATCAAAGTAATCGCATCCACCCAATTTCTATAAAAAAAGAGAACACAATTACAAAACAATTACAAGTCAATAATTAATCAATTAATTAAATAAAAAAAATATTACCTTTGAAATCTTACAAGTAAAAAACCTACGACCCGGATTTTGGTGAGTCCAAGAAGTCTTTAACAGAGCTTCATGACCACACTTACAATATCAAAAATATTTATCACAAAAAACAGTGGAAGATGCGCTCGACATTGTCAAGGTCAGTTGGAAAAATGAAAGTAATAATTTAAAGAATTTGGATAGATAAAAGAAGATGACGATGAAGAAGAATATTTGGGAATTTAGGGTTAAATTTTAGAAGAAAGATGAATATATAAGACAATGGGGGAGGGGGGAAATGACCGTTGGGGGCCAAGTGACGGCAAGTCAGCGAAAGGTGTCAGGACTGACACTAACACATTTGATGCCTATTTTATTTTACGTGTTTAAAATGAACATGTCTACTTGATGCCTATTTTATTTTAGGTGTTTCAACTGAACACCGTCGATGGGTTGTGCCTTTTTTATTTCAATTCACTTTAACCTTTTTACACGTAGTGAAAAAATTTTATGTCCAACGAAAGTTGAATTTTTATAATGCAACAGATTCTCCATCTGTTGTAACAGTTATCCTACCTGTTCTAACATATAGTTTATCTGTTGTAATAGGTTGGTCATTTGTTGCATTATCTCGATGTTTTTATCTAAAGTCCATCTGTTGCAACAGTGGGAAGACCTATTTGATAAATTCCAACAGATAACCTACCTGTTGCAACATATGTATAAATTTGTTTGATTATTTCAATAGATGTGTCGTCTGTTGCAACAGATAAAGTACATCTGTTGCAACATATGTCTAAATCTATTTTTTTTCAATAGATGTGTCATCTGTTGCATTATCTTGATGGTTTTTATCTAAAGTCCATCTATTGCAACAGTGGGAAGACCTGTTTGATAAATTCCAATAAATCACCTAACTGTTGCAACATATGTCTAAATCTGTTCTAATTTTCCAATAAATGTGTTGTCTGTTGCAACAAATACATTATCTGTTGCAATATTTGAATCTAGTATTTCTTTTCAATTAATAAGTTCAAATCTAAGGAATAAATAAAATTCATAGACAAAATAAAATAAATTGAAGCCTTCATAAATTAGCTGAAATAAGTCAACGAATAAATAAAATATAAAAAAGTTGTTATGGGTACAAATCTCAACAAATACATCAACAACAATTTAAGTATACTGCCAAGGATTGCTTTGACAGGCTCAAGCTATAAAGATCTACTCAGTATGAACAAGTTGTTCTTCCTCCGGTGCTATGGAATTTGGCTTTGCTCGTCGTGGATCTTCATTGTCGCTTGTGTACGATTTCTGCGCTTTTTGTTCTCCGTATTTCCATAAAAAAAGTAGAATATTGTCAATGTTATTCAGCAGTAGCTTCTTCTACATCCACCTGGATAGCCATAATTGGTCAATGCTAATCACGGAGATACAACAAAACGGAAAAGGATAACTCATCTCTTCTAGCAAATCAAATAGGTCTTCCTCCCATTTTAAATTGTCCCAAACATATTATATTTCTGTTGCAATAATGAATCAACTGTTGGGATAAATTTCTACATGAGGAAGACCCTGTGTGATAATTTCCAACGAATGAACCATCCATTGCAACATATGAATCATTTGTTGCAGTAGATAGGTCGTATGTTGGTACAAATAAAAGTTGTATGAAGAGCTATTGGATTTGCTAAAACAGACGAGACATATGTTGCACCAGATAAAGTATCTGGTGCAACAGGTTAGTCAACTGTTGCAACAAATGTATATATCTGTTTGATAATTTTCAGCAAATGTGTCATCTGTTGAAATAGATATATTTATATTTGTTTTATCAGTTGGAAGATATAATATATTCACCTTCTTCAGCTCGTGTTGCTCTCCTTTGGACATTATACGTTGCTCAGTTCAACACACAAACAGGGGAGTTGCAATTTTGCTTTTTTGGATGCCTGATAATGCCCTGGAAATCACTCTCCTTCTTCTCTTAGCCCTAATCTCTAATGGAGAGGATGGAAATAAAATTCTCTTTGATGGAATGAGACCCCTTAGATGTCAATTCCTTTACAGAAGCAGTTAATGCATTAATAACATTAATCACTACATCATGTTTCGCCCTGCAGTCTTGACATTTGCATGCAGAACATTCGCTGGGAGAGGCAAAATCTGTTTAACCAGTATGATCATACTCATAATGGTTTGTTTTAAATACTGTAAGAGGAGCATCATTAGCACCAACAGCAGCACCACTACCATCACCAACAGCTCCATCAACAACAACAAGCCCACCCTCCAAAATTGTTTTTCTTATAATGGTTGTTTCTCTAAGCAATTCCATTTTTATTTTGTCGATGACCTTAGGGTCCGATAAAGTTTGTACAAATCGTAAAGTAAGAAAAAATGGCATTTTTAACTCTCGATTGGTCAGAACTAGCGACGGATGCACATTCTAACATAAATCATTACATATATTAGAATGATGATTAGATCATTCAAAAAAAAATATTAATTAAAAGAAAAAATTAATTATAATTATATTTACTGCATCCTTCGGTGGATTGAAGAGATCAAGAAATTTTGTATTTTTATGAGTTTTGACCGACAACCATCTCAAGATTCTTGGATAGGAAACTCCTTCCTGGTAGTTCACTTGTTGTCTCAAATAAGGAATGACTTCAAACGCCCAAGCCTATAAAATAACGCTAATAAATCAAAACCATTATTGAGCTAAAAAAATGAATGATGTCATAATAGAAGAAAGAAACATTTACCATGAAAGCCCATGGGAAGCCATATAAGTTGACTGTCTTTGGCGCTAACGGAGTCAACAAATATTTGACAGTCATTTTGAAGCTTTCATACCCCCATGGATAGTTGTTAAATACCTCAAGATCCTTGAAGAGCTTTATTAAACCGAGGCTTATGTTGTTGTTAACGTCTCTCGCCCAAAGAATATTATGTACAAACCAAACCAAGCACAATGATTGTTTGTGCTTCTTTGAAAGTCCTTTACCTTTCAACGCTTCTATCAAATTTTTATTTTTAAAGCTTGGACCAACAATGTACACCAGGTCATCACGATCACACGACTTGTCTTTGCCATTTTTGGATGTGCGGGGTGCTTTATTTTGGGTTAGAATAGGTATAACTTGAGAAGGAGGATAACATTTTAGTCCAGTAACTATGGCAAACTCCTTCCAACCAAAACAAACAGGCATGCCACAGTAATTTATCCACACCTCATCCATCTTATCTTTGTTTTCATACATAAACCTACGCTTGAGAAGTTCATATACCATTTTCATTTGGAAACGAGCATTGTTGTCCTCCGCCAAATCAAGCTATTTCCCAAAGCAGCTGTCCCTAAAATAAGCATTCAATTTTTGTTCTCAAAGTATTTTTCTGAAGGCGTCGAAAGATTTTCCCATAGCTGACTTAACCACGAAATCATCCGTTAAATCTGCAGCACCATCACACTGCATTCTCACAGGATAACGATCAATGCTGAAGGCTTTGACCAGCTCTTCGGTGGAAGAGCTATTAGCATCTGCATCATCTCTTTTGAAACATTCCTCTTCCCCGTGTTCATCATATTCTGCTCCCGATTGAGATAACGCTTGTAAAGCAAGCTCATAAAGTGGTATATGTAGCCTAGCTTCTTCACTTGTTCCTTTACTTGGATTTGATTCGGTTTCTGCTCTTTTGGGAACCATATTATCTAAAATTAACAGAAACATAAAATAATATATTATTGTTGATTAATGCATTATTAAAAAGGGATAACAGTAAATCAAACAAGCAAAATAGTAAAATAACAGTTGCAACAGATCACCGATCTGTTGCACCAGGTAGTATATCTGTTGCAGCATATAACCAAACTATTGCAGCGGATGAGTACTCTGTTGCAACAATACAAAACATACCACTCATCTTTTTAGATAGATGAATGATCTGTTCAACAGATCACACAACTGTTGTGACATCATCTGTTGCAACATATGAGTGATCTGTTGGAAAAGTTAAATAATCTGTAGCAACAACTGAGTAATCTATTGTGATAATACAAAATATATCACTCATCTGTTGAGAAAGATGAATGGTCTGTGCAACAGGTCACACATCTGTTGCAACACATGAGTGATTTGTTGGAACAGTAATCAACGGTCAATATTGTTCAGATTTCTTCCAACATAGGGTCGTCTATCGCGGCAGATGAATGATCAATTGGAAAAATCAAGTCTTGGACTTTTACTGTAGGAAGAGTTGGTAGAATTTTATCCAACAAGAGGTTCATATGTTGCATCAGATCATTAATCTGATGGTTCTTCCATTGCACCAGATGGTTAATTAGTTGCATCAGATTTTTTATTCGAAGCTTAATCTGTTGCAACATATGGTAAAGTTGTTGCATCAGATTATTAATCTGTTGCATCAGAATTGTAATCTGATGGTTGCTTTATTGCATCAGATGGTTGATCTGTTGCATCATATGATAAAACTGTTGCATCAGATGGCTAATATGTTGCACCAAATGGGTAATCTGTCGGAGAAAACAGTAGCACGATTTTGTTAAACAAAAAACAGTAATTTCACCATTTTTAGCAAGAACAAGAACAGAACAAATTAAACCAAATTGTTCTTTTGTTTTTATTAACACAAACAATAAAAATCAAACTTCAAAAAAATGCAACAACCAACAAAATATCATATTTCACTTCGAAAAGAGAAGAGAAGAGAAGAAATACCAAAAATTAGAATTTTATTCAGACCGCATTTCAAATTAGTGCAACAAATATTGAAATTGTTAACCAATACTATAAGAGAAGTTGTCTCAAGTTCCTCGTTTTCTTCAAAACTAAAAAGGCCATAAATTTTTACCTATGAAAGAAGAAAAGGACCGATGAAGAATTCAAAGCTGTTGTGGCCGGAGAGCAAGGCTGTCACGTTGATTGAAGTTGAAAAGGAACTGGAATCCCAACTATTTGCAGTCGGATGTTGAAGTCGCCGAGGATTGAAATAAGAAATTTGCAGAACAGTTGGTTGGGAGAGAGTTGAGAGAAGCTGTCGAGAGACATATGAGAGACAAGTTGATTGAATTGAAGAGGGGAACTCGAAGCCCAACTATTTATCGTCGGGGGTTGAAGGGAGAAATTTTGCAGTACTGTTGGTTGGGAAAGAGTTGAGAGAAGTTGTCGAGAGAGAGGAGAGAGTGATTGATTTGGATTGAAGAGGGTGTGGGTTGGGTTGATTTGTATTTTTGAAAAGATTAGAAAGTTTTGAAAATATTAATCAAGTCCACAATTAACTTGATCAAGTTTCCTAATAATGTTTGACCCTATCTATTGGTCAATGTCACTAATCCTTCATTCAAGACTTAAAAGACACCTATCCTTCAATTTTCTCAACTAACTTTGCCTCTGCACGAATACATACGCAAATTAAAGTAAAGTAATTTTTAGAGTAGTACATAAAGTGTTTAATGACCATGGATGAAGACTGAAGTTAACCCCAAATATGCTTCGCATGAGTCATATTTGTCATCCTTTTAAGGGTGTGTTTGTTATGGAGGAAAATATTTTTCATAGAAAATAACTTCTAGAAAATGTTTTATTGCAAAATAATAGTGTGTTTCTTACTTATTTTATAGATTTTGTAAGTAAATAAGGAATTATTATTTCAAAAATATTTATATGTTATCTAACAAATACTACGAATGTGGGATGCAATGAGGAGTATGTGCAAGTTAGGGCCCGAGGATTTGGATGGGTGGAAAGAAAACAATAAATTTGAAGTATCACTTATGCAATTTGTTTTTCTTAGGAAATCATTTTCCTAAAAAATATATTGGAAAAAAGACATTGTGTAGCTTTTTTAAAAAGGAATAATCCAAGTTTGAGCATATGGACATATAATGTCCAGTCGGGTAAAAAATGTCACTTTATGACCATTTCCTATTCTTTTTCAATTTGGGTCATTTTGGCTTACATAATCCATATACAACACTGATATAGATATTCAACTTAGACAATTCGGCCCTATTAAAAATATTTTAATTTTCTTTGCTATGAATTTTTTAACTGATCAAATATTCTGCTTTTTTTATTATTTAGAAATAATAATTAACTTATATAAAAACGATATAAGTGTTAAATAGAATATGTATCTATATATGATATATGTATAGAAATTGTGTAGTTCTATCAAATATGTATATGTAAAAAATATATAGAAAGTGTATGAAAATTATATAATTATTGTATAAAAAGTGTAAAAAAAAAGTGCAGTTATTGTATAAATTGTATATCAAAACTGTATAATTTTCGTATAGAATATTTATATGTATAAGATTTGTATAGAAACTGTATAAAAGGTGTGTAGAAACGGTATAGAACAAGTTAGTAAATTGAAATGGCTGGAAAGTAGAATTTAAATTCCATGATCATTTTCATGGAAATAGTTTAATTTGAAGTGTCATTTCTGTTCTTTCCCTCATATATATTTTCAAATAGTTTAACTAAGGAAACATGAAAAAATTAAAAATATTTTCTTCCATACCGAGCACACCTTAAGTATTGATTATGTCTTAGAAAAACAATTTCAGTCTTAGTGTTTGCCGATAGTTGAGATTGTTTTCTTGAATGGAGAGTCGTTTGATTATTAGACTAAAAGGTAAGAAATCTTTCATATAATAATCATAACAGAATATTATTACTGATTTGATGGACTAGATAAGGATTACACCTATATATTATTACACTTAACAAAATAATAATGACATACAACAAGTTGCATACATGTATATTCTCATGTACCTCGTTACAAAGAAACAAATCAACATTGTAATCAATTAGTTGCAAGTTGTAACTCATAGTAACTAGGGTAAAAGCTTACACATATTTGACGTATATATTAAATCAATATTTTTATAATAATTAAATAAAATAAAATATATATATAATTAATCATGTGTAAGTAATTTAAATTTTAAATTCAAATAAATAATTAATATATATATTGAATGCGCGTAAATTTTTATAGTAACTACTACTAATATTTAACCGACAGCATGATAATATTGTACAAGTTAATCATGTACTTATTTTTTTTTCCCATTTTTGTTTGAGGCAAAAGTTTGACAAATTTCCCTTTCATTTATGATGATTTTGTTAAGGTGAAAATAGAATTTCCACATGAAATCTTGTTTCTCACGCTCTTTGCTCTTTGAAAGAGCTGAAACAAAACCCTTTATTTCTGAAAAAGCTACCACAGAAAATGAAAAAATAGATGATATAATGTTCAAAATTGGATTAAAATAATACTCTCCCTAAATTAAAACCCCACATATTTTCTTTTTTCTCCATGTCGTGATACTTGTATCAATTTAAAAATATACAGGGAGTAATAGATATTTGATATAATATCAAACTTTATAACAAATGTTTAAGAACTAAATTTTTTATCTTAATTTACGTGACATGCGTTTCATTATATGTCATGTTTTTCTTTATGCAGAAATTGTTTATAACCATATTGCTATATCTCTCCATCGATAATTTTGAAAAGAAATTCTTCTTTTTTTAAGAAAAAAAATCGTGTCTAACTCTTGTCACATGCATTGAAACTGAGGGAGTAATATTCTTTTATGTTTTTTTGGTTGGAATATATGCTTTCATCTTAAATAGAGGGCAATTATATAAAATTTTACTTTTAACCAAACTCCTAACGTCCACACCTCAAGCATAGGGGCATAGAGGTAATTTTACCTCAGAGTGTTTTAAGGTTCACATCATCTACCCCTTCAACAGAAAACGACTGCAAACAACCTGTGGTCTACCTGTATATGCATATCCCTCTCACATTAATATATAAATCCAATTAATTATATAAATCATATACACTCTACAATATTTATTATTATTTATAGTTATATTAAATAAAATATCTTAATATAAAACATAATTTTAAATTAAGTTACTCAATTTAATCAAATTTGAAATCAGAACTCTTGCTCAGGGTCAGAGTTAAAGTAGAGTTGAGGGGGGTTTCATTCGAACCTTATTCCTTAAAAAATTATATGATTATTTTTACATGGTTAGAATTAATATTTATTTTTATATTATAAGGAGTCGTTTAGTGTGAAGTGTAACAAATAAATAATTTTAAAATGAATAAAATATTAATTTATCTCATATTTAGTGTGAGGTATTAGTTAGTTAGTATCAAAATTATTATCTCATCATTTACATCATAATGATCAAATAAGTTATTTCATATATATGATGGATAATTATTTTCAAAATAATTAATTTTAAAATTAATTATTTTAAAATAACTCTTTCCTAACAAAATGATCCCTAAATGTTGAACTCTTTAACTTATTTTTATATGTTTACTTGTTCATGATCCGCAGAGAAAATCCTGATTCGCTGCTTCTTAGGACCACCATATATAATAATATAAATAAAATTTCATATAATACTTCCTCCGTTTCGAAATAAATGAATTGTTGGGATATTTATTGATGTTTCAAAATAAGTGAATCGTTGATTTTTTTTTTACCAAAATTACCCTTATGATTTGACAAGTAAAAGAGATTGCAGCTTTTTTTTTTTTTTCGAGTAAAAAAGATTTCAAGGGTAAAAATAAAAATTTATATTAAATTTATGTCTTTAATATTTTTTTTTTAAAATTTATGTATTAAAATTTAATAATTCATTTATTTTAAAACGGAGGGAGTAATATATTAAAAAATCATGTCTGTCCGTCTATAAAATGAGATATGACGCGCAAACACCGACTCAAAAGTGCTTTTGTTTTGGTTGTTTTTGGCATTTGCTTCTCTTTCTCCACATCTTCCTCTTTTCTCCATTTGCCTTTCAAACTGGAAAAAAAAAAAAAAAAAAAAACATAAGAAATACTTACTTACTAGGTGAACCAAAATGGTGGATCTTCAAAAAGTATGCTCTATGTGTGGCGATGTTGGCTTCCCGGAAAAGCTCTTCCGCTGCTCCAAGTGCCGCCATCGCTACCAACACTCGTAAGTTACAATTTTCAGTTTATGACTATCATTTTTACTTATCGATTTATGAAATAGGATTTGAGCCAAAGTTACTGAGTTCTATCGAATCTGCTTGTACACATTCATTTCAATTCACACCTATATATATCATCCAAACATCTTTCTTTCTTTCTTTTTTTCATATACATGATGAAGTAGTAGTAGTAGTTTTTGTTGGAAAACTTTAGTCCACAGTTTGGGTTGGTCTTTTCGGTCACGCTTTTAATTAGTATCTTTTTGACTGATTTTCTGTCCGTATATATTATTACTCCATCTATGATCTGCTATCTTTTTACTTTACCTTTTTTTACTTGTTTGTGGCAAACCAAACATGACACATTCATCCACCCACCTCCACCATGTACACATACACTATCAGAGGGAACAAACATCCTACCAACAATTTCTTACTTATTTCACATCTTCTATAGAGATTTAATTTTAATTAATCATGATGATAATCATATGTTATATAGTACCTTATTAGGTCATATGGTATATGATTCTATGAATCGTTTTGTCATATATATCAGAAATTTACATATTACCAGAAAAGATATATAAGTATAGCACTTCTTTATATCTCTCTTAATTTTGTTTTGTATGATAATATAGTACGAGACAGGCTTAAAGTGAGTAAAACGAAAGCCTTTCGAGGATTACGTTTAAAGCTACAATTCAAGTCATCATCATTTATCATCGAAGTGAGAATTCATATAGCCGATCCCGTTGACTTGAAATTGAATGATCAAACATTATCTTTGTGGTATATATCACGATTATCGCGAGTTATTTGATGTAGACCATGCATGTGTGAATTTATTGCAAGACAACCGATTCATTTGAACTCAGTAGTTATTTTTTAAAAAAAAATCCTGAATCATGAAATTTAAATTCTGAATCGACCTCGAACTGATATAGGTATTGTAGCAACTACTATAGTGAAATGTCAGAGGTAATAGAGGTGTGTGATTGGTGTCAAAGTGAAGAAAGAAGCATTAACAGCTCAAGGCGTGGAAGTTCATCCAGAAAATCACCAGTAGAAGGCATCATCATGAGTAGCAGCAGATCAGAATATCCAGGTGGTGATCATAAAATCAAACACCAAAACCATGATCATCATAGGGAAGATCAATCAACGGCTCATGATCAAAAACCAAAGAATAATCATGGTGGTGCACCTTCTCCTCGTACACCCACTCGTAGGTACAAGCTTCTTAAGGATGTCATGTGTTAGAGAGGAGCTCGTTCGTTCTCGATCAGGTGGTTAATTATCATGTTAATATTATAGTAAGTATTATCTTTCTTATGGATAGTTGTAAGTGTTTTTTCTTTTCTTTTTTTCTCTCTCTCTTTTGACTGGTAGAGTACTACTTTTGATCTGGCCTATGCTACCTAGCTAGCTAGCTAGTTGAATAAGTTCAATGGAGTTATGGAGCTCTCTCTATGTATGTACAAATTACTACTAATAGATGATAATTATGGGTTTTCCATATGCTACCCTTCAGTTTTCTTATCTAGTTTCTTGTCTTACCACCAAAGATAGACGTGGCTTTAATGGTGCAGTAGTGGATGAGGATTGCTTTTTTTTTAATTCAAAGGTTTTAGTTTCGAGCTCTAGATATAAAAAAAATCTTCGATAGGGAGAGGTATACATCCCGAATGGGCTCTGTTTGTCTGGCACGAATTTAGATTAGTCGAAATCTAACGCGGGTGGTAGTAGACGTTGTTGAATGAAAAATAAAAGAAAATGTAACTACTTTTTAGTTTGTATAAAATATCTTTATTGATTGTTTTATCACTGGGGTCAAGATCTGCATGACATAATCGTGTAGAAATAACGATCGTTTTGTTTCGGCTCATATTTTTTGAAAAATCATTGTCATGAAATATCAAATCACACGATAAAATTCTCATGATAATGGCCATGTGGACTTCTACCTTTGAAATTTAAAATTTCACAACTACTATATTTGGTCGAAAATAACATGTGGAATCATTATGTAACAACATTTGGGGATCACAAATTTCTTATACGTACATTTGTACAACAAGATATCGTAGTTCAGGCGCGAAAAGTAGCCATCTTGTTTCATCAAAAGATCAGATAAATCTACTTATATTCATCGAGCCAATTCAAAATTTAGACGATGTGTGAATCGGAAACATATATTAATTTTATTTCTATTTATCTGTTTCGCTTCCCATCCAGCGTGTCACATTGAAACCCAACTAAATTCGAATTTGCGGAGGGTAATCCCACATTATATTGAGGGTAAAATCGACTCCATACCCAGAAAAACTCTAACCCGTGAGCTCTACACTCCAACACAACCATGGTTGGTTATATTATGTACAAATTAAAGTTGGGAGTAAAAACAGTGTATGACTTTCTGTATATATGCATCACCGTTATAGAGTAGGGATTACTTTTTTGATATATATCTATATATAGTAGGGTTTCTATGGTAGGGGCTGGAGATTTTGTCTATATGTGAATTCACAACTTGATAGGTGTCTTTGGTAGGGGGTGGGGGGTAAAGTTGCACTTGTGCACTCTAATATTAGTTGAGTCACTTAAGGAGAATTGAATGCATCTTTGATTCCTTCTTCCATAAGAATTCGTAGTACCTAAAGCTGTGCTAACTTTTTTCCAGGTTCATTGAAGCTATTTATGAGACATATGTAGCTCTATCTAAATTATTTATTACATTTTGAAAGATAAAATAAAAAATTTAGATCTATGTAAAAGGAAAAATGAAACTTCAGTATTGAATTGCTTTAATATGAGATTAAAGAAGATTAATATGATTAAAGTGACATTTATCTGCATTAATATTATGGGATGATTTTAAGAAGATCGGTATGAAATAAAGGGACATTTATCTGCTACCTAATCATGATTATCTGTTAATTAAGCTTATGTCTCGAACAATATAAGTACATAGCTGATAAAGCTTTGGTCAACTGTTCATCTTTTTCTACTTTTGTGTAAACAGAACTTAAGGCTTAAGCTTGGATTACTTCTCTTGGCCATATTATATGATGTACTAGTACTTTAGTTTAGATAAAGAAATTCACTCACTCTCAAAAATAAGAGATGTTTTTTTTACTAAATTATTTTTAATTTAATGTTAGCTATTTAAGATAATTCTTTGATTATGTAAAAATTAACTTATTTAAGTAAGGATTTTTTTTTTCAAAAAAATAAAATAAAATAAAATACTTTTTGTTAATTAAGTAAAAGATAATAAATGTAATATATAAAGACATCATATAATATCAATCAAGCCATAATACTTCTAAGTTCTAACAGACAAATTAAAATGAAACCTCCTTTTTTATAGCGCATTTCAACAATTTCATGAAGTAAATATTACTTATCTTTTATATGCGTAATTAAGTATTTCATAGATATCGCTATTCATTAAATCAGGGAAAGTGAAAAGTATTATATAAATTATAATTAGAATAAATGGGAGTAGCAATTTTTTATCTATTCGAGTTGTTTCAAACTTGCAATCAATTTCTTTAACGATAAAGTCAGAAATTTTATTACGAATGTACAAAATAAAAAATATATAATTAAAAGGTAATATTAAGTTATTTACACCATATAATTTTCTAGACGGATGATATTCATCAACTCGCCATCCTTCTACTTTGCCTATTCAAGCTTCATGTGAACCTATTATATTCATGACCAAGATAACCCAACACAGATTAATTGCAGTCTTCTAAATAAAAATTGGTCAAGTCATTATATATAGTACTTATTCCGTCTCAAGTTATATACTATCATTTTTATTAAAATTATTTATCTCAAAATACTTAAAGATTACAAACAACTCAAATACGACACACAAATTAAGTAATAAATACTTAATGAAGAGTAAAATGTAGTCCAATATCCCTTTTCCCTCCTAATAAATATTTTCTTAAAGACTGTGAAAACAAGAAAATTATTTTTAGATGTAGGGAATATATGATAAGATAGTATGTAGTTGTTGTGGGTGTCCAAGTGTCGTCTATTTTGCACTTTTCTTGGTTTGTAAACTATGAAAAAGGAAAAGCCACATGGTGTGAGATTGCTTGGCTTCACAAAATACCAACAACTTTTGATTAGTACAAGCTTGCAAGCAACACTGATTTGCATGCAAAAATATTATTCTAACTACTACTTCATTTCCCATCATGTACTACCATATTCTTATAAATAAATACTACTAGTATTATTTAAGCTAGAGAAAAACATACTTGTATAGCTCTTATATTAATTAGAGTACTGTATTGGAGCGAGGTATCCTTATGGTCCGGTCTTTTCTTGAACCCAGCACATAACGAGAGCTTCGATGCACCGAATCAGCCAAATTATAGTTATATTTACACTTCCTTTCCTGCAGACAATTCTTTTTCCATCCATGCAGCATGGTCTCCAACGTGGTATATCTTCTCTCTTTTCATGCTATATATGCTTTTCGTTTGTTGTTCCTATTTTTTAGTTTCTCCAAGTACGTGTCTTTTTTAACGCTTACTCGACTTCTTTTTGTTTATTTAATTGGAATTTGGAAACCTTACAATATGCAAATGTTAATTTGAATATATAGTTTATTCAACGTTACACTAACTAATAAGCACAGTGATGTTGACAAGCAAGTAGCATCATTAGACACATTTTCAAATTATGAGAATGGGGTCATTGAGTCGAGGTTTTTTCCATAAATTACCTCTCTATCTTCACTAGGTAGGGGCGAAGTCTACATACACTCTACCCTTTTAATTTCATACACTACCTATGAGATTATACTGAATTTATTATTGTTATTATTATGTAGTACTAATTAATTAAGTAGATACAATGTCTAATCTATTTAGTAATCCGTCAACTGTTGTAAAGTATGATGAAAGCCTTTTTATAAACTCTTATTCATTATACATTTAAGAAAAACATGAACTTGACCCAAATAGGAGATTCTTACTTATCATAGAGCTATATTGATGTAACTCTACCTTCATCCTTAATCATATGTCATGATTTTGAATCCTTGAAAATAAAATGAAAAAAAATTGTTGAAAGAATTGTTCACGTAAATTAGGTTGCTAATGCATAAATTTTAATTTAATTGAATCTCAATATAAATATCGAATCGAACTGAGAAAAAAAAAAGTGAAGAAAATAGTACCTTCTTGAAGTTCTCTTTTCCTTATTCATACAAAAAAGTTGCTGCTGAGTTCAACAAACCCTTTTATCGTTTAGTATCATCAACTTACCAACGGCCCACACATTCAGTGAAAAATGCTTTTACCAGCAAAGGATGAAGCTTCTGCTCCTGTAAGTACAGGTCTCATATTCGAATTTTGATATAGAAAATATTTCGATAAGGATCACTATCCTCGAATGAACCCTATTCCACATGAATCTAAATTAGTTGGACTCTAATACAGATATTAGACACCCCCAAAAAAGAAGAAGAGGAAAGTGCTTTTAACTCGTCACCGTAAGACTTTATTATAGTGGATAAGGATGGATATTGGTCATTGTGAAAAATATTTACATAAATAATTTATTTAATAACTTATTCACAAAGTTTAAATAAATATTTTTATTTGATATAGGTATGTCTCGTGGATATATCTAAATCCAACGGATCTTATACGCGAGTTGCGAATAAAGTGTCAAATGAACAAATTAGTAAACGACATATTTTTTCTGAAAAGAAAATTGTATTTTTAGAAAAATATAGAGGTAAATTTTTATTTATTTATTCATTTTCTATAGAATTTGCAACTTTCTTCTTCCCAAATTTGCTCTTCCTTGCACATTTATTTTTTTCTTTTTTGCGAGGTTATCTAGTCTTTAAGGGTCAAATTCAAGTGTATAGGCAAAATATATGAATCATAATTTTGTTCAATTTTTTTAAAGGGTTGAAACTTTCAAGATGTTTAAATGGTGAATGAAAATTTGAAGGAATTTTTTTATATTTTTTAAGGAAAGATGGTGAAAACGTGAAGCCCATATAACTTTTAAGAAAAATGAAAAACAAAATTTAAAAGATTTTATGCGCTTAAATTTGGGAGAGTAACGGATTATGATACATATCACTATTAAGTATAAGTTTTTCTCTGGCCATAAATAAAGTTAAAATGACTATTTGATTGCTGCAGATTCTAAATGTAATTGCATCATGAAATAACTTATATATAAAGTATTATGATTATAATATTACTAATTGATAATATAATAAAATCAATAATAGTTAAATTTGCTATCATGCATCAATTTTGAAATTTTAAAAATGTGCAAAAATTATACCATTACATATTAAGTTAAAACATCTTTCGATATTAGGTGGGTGACCTAAGTGCTCTGATCATCAATCAAATTCTTGGAGCCTTATTATTCTGACACTTATTAGAATTCACTAGCCAAAATGTCAACTTTGGAAGATATTGATATTCTTAATTCTTAATGGGATCGTTTACTACAAGTGTCAAATGTCCGGGGTGGGACATTTTATAAGATTTAGTATTTATTTCCTTTTGTTAATGGAGTTCATAAAAACTATTTCATTAAATTAAATACGAGAAAATTATTATTCTCACTTCACACATATCAAATTCACTTTTTAATTATTAAAAGGCAGTGCCTACGGCATCGTCACTCATGATGACCCATGAAATACTTTTTATCATAAGCTTTTTAATATTTAATTCAGTAATTATTTTAGATAATCTAGTATTGGTGAAAATTGCGGCGAATGCAATGGTGATGATCACTATATTAGGAGTGAGTACTATATATTATATGTGTTCTTTATTAAAATAGATGGATTTGTAGTCAAGATTCTAAGCATTCATGAGTTATTTTGATCTTCTTTTTGTCTAGGGAGATGAGAGATCTGCCTATAAAAGCACTTCTAGAAAGTTCAAAGACAATTGCAGATTTAAATTTTATGAGTTTGAGATATTATCGATTATTTAAGTTATTAAATTTAAATAATATTTTGTTCTTGTTTTTTCACTGTTCAATTGTGATAAAAAATTGTTTTTAACTAACATGAAAGTTGAGTGGATTTTACAACTGTTTAATTTTAACTTTTCATGTGTTAGTATATTTAATGCCACAACATTAACACATAATTTGAGATATCATAAATATATTTAATTGGAGATCACATGATTTAAAATTCTTTTTTACTTTTTAAAATTTTATGTTAAATCAATACGGTAAAATATTGAAATGAAGAAATACATAATTTTTCATTACTTTCTTAAATTTTGTGTCCATTAAGAACAGCTGGGAATACATAATTAGGCTCTCTTGGACCCTCAATTGGGCTAGTCATATCGAAGGAGTGGATAGGCCTTACATATTGTTTCTCATCCTTGAACAATCTTTCAATGTTGAATTGGAAATACATTCTCAATTTCTTTTTGAAAAACATAAAATAGAAATATTGATTTTTTTTCGTTTAAAGAATCATATATAAATTTTTCTAACATTAAATTATAACATTATAGTCGTAGATATATCTCCGATTGGATTCTCTCTCTCTTTTTTTTTTCTCTTTTTTTTTTAAAAAAAATTCTCAAAAGTATTGGAAAATGCAGGATTTGGGGGGAGTTAATTAAGGTGGGTAGCAAGAGATATAATATGGGCTTGTATATTAGACTATGGGTGTCAAGTGGGCCTGGCTCGGTTTGACCCGACACGATAAGTCCTAGGGCTTTAGGGTTCCGGGTCCCGGGCCGGTTATTTTTTAAAAATGGGTCCGGCTAACCCGACCCGGACCAAGCCCGATCCAGGCCCACCGGTTAATCGGCCCGGCCCGGATAATTTTTTTTTTTTTTTAAAATGGAATTTTGGGTCAAACTAGCCGTTGGCCCAACGGCTATATAGCCGTTTTTGGGTCCAAACGGCTAGTTTGGGCCCATTTATTAGAGAGAAAAAAAATTAACTTTAAAAAATATTTTTTAATCCCAAAAAAATTCTATAAATACCCTACAACTTCAAATCATTTTTCACACAATTTTTCACTCTCTCAAATCTCATTCTCTCTCAAATCTCAATTCTCAAATATTTAATATATTTAATTTCTTAAAGTGTTCACTTTAATTTTTTAATTTTTCGTTTACAAAGTACGAGCGGAAGTTTCTAAAGTCGCAATCTTCGGATACTTCCAAAATTTGGTATTGTCGTTCCATCTCTTACGTTTAATTTTTATTTATTGTATTAATTGTTTAATATTTAATTTTATTATGTTTGTGTATTTTGAATATTTTTAGTTTAATTTAATTTACATTATGGATAAATTAAGAAACCTCGCTACTAAAGGTGTTAAAAAATTTTGTCCCGGAAGCGGTAGTGGTAGTAAAAAGCGAATTACTAGCGGTAGAGGTAGTTCAAGTAGTAGATATACCCGTGTGTCTTCGCCTCCAGTACCGCTTGGTACACCTTTTGAGGGAGAAATAGGTGTAGGTGCTCACGATATATATTATGTAGAAGCTCAAAAAAATTATGGTATAGAAGAAGAAAATGAAGTAGATGCGGTTAATTTAGACGAAGATAATAAAAATATTGATGAGACACCCGCAGTAGGAGATGCTAACATTAGATCTGAATCGGTTAATCTCCCTCTCCGTCCTCCTAGTGCCCCAAGACCTCGTAAAAGAACTAGTATTGCATGGCAATTTTTTGAACGTATATCAGATATTGAGGTGCAATGCAATATTTGTCAACAAATATATAAGCATAGAAGTAGAGGGGAGCAAGGGGGTACGGGTACGTTAATGAGACATGTAGCTGAAGATCACAAAAGAGAGTTAAATATTGCAAATGGTGGTGGGGATGTTGGTGGGCCAACACAAACTAGAATGGACCCAGCAACCGGTCACGTAGCGAAGAAGTATAATAAATTGAGGGACCGGGAAGAAATAGTTAAAATCGTAGCTGTGGGTTGTTTGCCTTTTAATTTTCTTCTTTTGATGCTTTTATTCGTTATATACAAGCAATTTATAATCCTATGTTTAACGGTATTACTAGAACTACTTGTCGGTCTAATATTTTTAAGCTTCATTCACAATATTATTTTTATTTATCAACATTGTTAAAAAATATTCAATGTAGATTGTCTCTAACTTCTGATCTTGGTCGTGCTGTAAATAAAAATGATTATTTAACCGTTACTTTTCATTGGATGGATAGTAATTTCGTGATGCAAAAACGTATTCTTGCTTTTTTATATGATGAAGATCGTAAACATACTGGATAATTTATTGTTGATTCTATCGTTAAAATTGCCGGATATTATGATATTGAAAATAAAATTTTATGTATTGCTTTTGATAATGCTTCTAACAACAACACTGCTATAAAAAAATTAAAATCTACGCTATCTCCGCCTTTGCCTGAAATTTTTCATATTAAGTGTGCATGTCATATATATAATTTAATTGTAAAAGATGGTCTTGAGTTTTTTAAGTTTTATATTGAAAAAATTCGTCTTGCTGTTGGTTTTAATCAAGGAAATAATCGTAGATCGAGAATTAGAGAATTTAAAGTTAAATGTCAAGAAAATGGACTTACACCGATTTTGATGCCTGAGGAAATTGATACAAGATGGAATTCTACGTATGAATTTTTAAAAACTTGTTATAAATATAGAATTCCTATTACACTAACTTTTAACCAACATTGCGGTTCATTTGTTGATTCTGCTGATTGCATGCTACACAATTCTGATTGGGTTGTAATTAATGATCTTGTTAAGTTTTTAGAAAAAATTTATGTATCTACGGTTGAATTTTCCGGTGCTTATTATCCTACTGTTTGTAATATTTTGGCATATATAGCCGATATTTCTGGTTTGCTCAAAGAATATAAAAATAAAAAAAGTTTTAAAGAAGTTGTTGGCGTCATGCTTACGAAATTTAAAAAATATTTTTTCCCGATTCCCCCTATTTACTTGGTTGGTGCTATGCAATATCCGTGCATGAAATATAATAATATGTGTCACTTTAGTACTCTTATTTATACTAACTTAGAAATAAATACTAACCATGATTCTGAACAAGTACAACCTGATTTGTGGACGGCTACGGCTGATGCAAAGGATTACATAGAAAAATTATATAATCACTATGCTGATTTATTTGATTTAGCCGTACCTACAAATATCACTCCAACTGTCGCTCCTCATCCTCCCGAGGAGCCATCATCTTCTAAAAGGCCGGCACATAGTGGTTTTTCTGATTCGTTTTATGATTTAAATTGTTGGAACAGTGTCGATGAGAGAATTTACATATCAACTTATCGGAAAGAGCTGAAATATTATCTTCGGACAGCACCAGAGGATCGCAGACGACGGATCAACACGTTGGATTGGTGGAGGAGTAATGAAACACAATATCCTGTGCTTTCAAGATTAGCTAGAGATATCTTGAATGTTCCAATGTCAACCGTTGCATCAGAGAGCGCCTTTAGTCAGGGACGACAACAGCTTGGAGGCAACCGACACTCATTGGGAAGCAATGCAATGAATGTTCTAGTTTGCCTCAGAGATTGGATTAGAGCGGAAAAAATAAACCAAGGAATGGAACCGGAACCGAGCGACGAGCTGAAACTTGAAGAAATTATGACTTCACGGGAGAACTAAGCAGAATCAAGTCCAATGCATGGTTTTGCCCCCGTTGACTTCGACTATCCTATGCAAGTTCCCATTAATATTATCATGAATGAGTTGGAAAAAATGATGCATAATTTATAGATTTTTCATTCATGTAAATTATAAATTTTGGATCATTTTGCAATCAATAAAATTTTCCAAATTCATTCACTCCTTAGTCCTTGCTTTTTATATTTTTTCATTTAACGATTTAAAATTTTAAATTGAATTTCTAGTTTTCTACTTTAAATTAAAAACTTACTTCTAATAGATTATTAATTAACTACCAAATATTATTAATTTATTATATTAAGTAGCATATGTTTTGTATATTTGTGCATATATCTTCTATAGAAGTGTATATTTAACGTATACATGTGTATATGTTTTATAAATTAGTATATAAGTATATCTATATATATTGTAATGTATATATAATGTAGTATATTTTATAAGTAGTAGTATATATACATTGAATGGTGCGTATACACATGTATATATCTTCTATAGAAGTGTATATTTAACGTATACATGTGTATATGTTTTATAAATTGGATATCTTCAATAGAAGTGTATATATGTGTATATATCTTCTATAGACGTATATATTTAACATATACAAGTGTATATGTTTTACAAATTAGTATATAACTATATATATATACATATTGTAGTATATATATATATGTATATTGTAGTATATATTTTATTTAAAATAGTACATATATATTGAATGGTGTGTATATATGTGTATATATCTTCTACAGATGTATATATTTAATGTATACAAGTGTATATGTTTTACAAATTAGTATATAACTATATATATATATACATATTGTAGTATATATATATGTATATTGTAGTATATATTTTATTTAAAGTAGTACATATATATTGAATGGTGTGTATATATGTGTATATATCTTCTCTAGACGTATATATTTAACATATACAAGTGTATATGTTTTACAAATTAGTATATAACTATATATATATACATATTGTAGTATATATATATGTATATTGTAGTATATATTTTATTTGAAGTAGTACATATATTTTGAATGGTGTGTATATATGTGTATATATCTTCTACAGATGTATATATTTAATGTATCCAAGAGTATATGTTTTACAAATAAGTATATAACTATATATATATATATATATATATATATGTATATTGTAGTATATATTTTATTTAACGTATGACATATATATTGAATGGTGCGTATATATGTGTATATATCTTATATAGATGTATATATTTAACGTATACAAGTGTATATGTTTAATAAATTAGTATAATATAACTATCTATGCATTGTAATCCATGTATATTGTAGTATATATTTTATTTTAAGTAGTACATATACATTGATTGGTGCGTATATATGTGTATATATCTTATATAGATGTATATATTTAACGTATACAAGTGTATATGTTTTATAAATTAGTATAATATAACCATCTATACATTGTAATACATATATATGTATATTGTAGTATATATTTTATTTAAAGTAGTACATACATAGTGAATGGTGCGTATATATGTGTATATATCTTCTATAGACGTATATATTTAACGTATACAAGTGTATATGTTTTATAAATTAGTATATAACTATATATATATATATATATATATATATATATATATATATATATACATACATACATACATAGTATATACATATATATTGTAGTATATATTTTATTTAAAGTAGTACCTATATATTGATTTAAAATGAATTTCTAGTTTAAATTAAAAACTTACTTTTAATATATTATTAATTAACTATCATATATATATATATATTGTTGTATATACTTTATTTAAATTAGTACATATATATTGAATGGTGCGTATATATGTGTTTATATCTTCTATAGACTTATATCTTTAACGTATACAAGTGTATATGTTTTATAAATTAGTACATAAGTATGTATATATATATATATATTGTAGTATATACTTTATTTAAAGTAGTACATATTATTGAATGGTGCGTATATATGTGTATATATCTTCTATAGACGTATATCTTTAACGTATACATGTGTATATGTTCTATAAATTAGTATGTAACTATATATATATATATATATATATATATATATATATATATATTGTTGTATATATATATGTATATTGTAGTATATATTTTATTTAAAGCAGTACATATATATTGAATGGTGCGTATATATGTGTATATATCTTCTAAAGTAGTATACATTTAACGTATACAAGTGTATATGTTTTATAAATTAGTATGTAAGTATATATATATATTAGTATATACTTTATTTAAAGTAGTACATATATATTGAATGGTGCGTATATATGTGTATATATCTTCTATAGACGTATATCTTTAAAGTATACAAGTGTATATGTTTTATAAATTAGTATGTAACTATATATATATACATATTGTTGTATGTATATATATGTATATTGTAGTATATATTTTATTTAAAGTAGTACATATATATTGAATGGTGCATATATATGTGTATATATCTTCTAAAGTAGTATATATTTAACGTATACATGTGTATATATTTTATAAATTAGTATATAAATATATATATATATATATTGTAGTGTATATATATATATTATACTATTATAGCATATGTTTTATTTAAAGTAGTACGTATAGTCATATATAATTATATATTGAATGGTACGTATATATGTGTAATTGTTTATATATTTTTTTAAAAATATATATTGTATATTGGAGTGTATATAGAGTATATTGGAGTGTATATAGCGTATATTAGATTTTTTATTTATTTTTTAAACGGGTTTGACAAGTTTTTGACCGGATTTTGGTGGATTTGACCGGGTTGGGTTAAGTGGGCCGAGTTAGGGTGGGTTTTATTTTTTTTACTGTTTGGCCCGGCCCGGCTTGCGTCAAAATCGGCCCTTAGCCGGCCCTCAACCCGGTTAAAATGGAAGAGCCGATTCCGGATTGGCCCGGCCCGACCCGTTTGACACCCATATATTAGACCATCATCATATAATCTTTTTACAAATCCAAACTTGTATTAGAGCCAACCGGTCCAACCTGATTTAGTAGAAAGAGAATAGAATAGAATGATTTAGGCCTCATTTGTTTGCACTTAATGGGGTCTGAATCTGAATGAGGCTTTAGATTATTAAGTGCCTTTATTTTTTTATTGAGATTTTGTCTCTTAATAAGTCTGAATAGGTCTTAATCATTCAGATTTGGAGCTAAGTCTTAATCATTAAAAGATATTCTTGTGTTGGATAATATTCACCACAACTCTATCCATAATCATCAGTCACTAACACTAACCACCTCTGCCATCACCACCATTGGCAACCACCACTTAGCCACCAACCACCACCACTACCATCACAATCACCATTTATTACAATCATAATTATTATTAACCATTATTTTTAGCCGCTACCATATCTACCACCTCCATTATTTTAATTATATCCGTCGCTATCACCATCGTCAACGCCAATTCCAACACTAACACCATCATCAACCACTATTGGTCAATCCCAACTACTAACCAACTCATCTATCACAATTAGCGTCACCGCTAACTACCACTAACACATCATCAATATCCATACATTCTTCGGCCACCACCACCACCATCATTGTCACTAGTGTCGCCACCTCTACCACTGCTTCAACCACCATTATCACTACAATATATCTCTTTTAATAATCTTCTCCACCATCACAACTAACAGTATCTCCAACTACCACCAATACATCGTCAATCATCATGCATTCATTTTTTAAGCTATCACAATCAACACCTCCAACTACTAAGTTTTTTTAATTTTTAATTTTGCATATTCAGATGTTGAAAAATAAATAGTGTTAACCATTCAGTTTTTAGATCTGAAGACAACATCTTAATCATTCAGATATGTATTCAGATTTAGACGTCTGAATCTTAATAAAAATAAAAATAAAAGTAGCCTTAGTAGAACGAGAAAAGAGAATGAGTGTAAAATACATTTTTTGAAACTATAATTGTGAATCTTTTAATTAGATGTGTTTTGATCAAATTGTTAACGACAAATATATTTCAACAATTATTTTGGGGGCAAATTTTGAAAAATATAGTTGGTTGAAATTTCATTATTTTAGCTAAATATATTTTTTTCCCTAAAAAGTGAAGTTCAAGCCAAGTTTTTTTTTCTTTACTAATTTGACTCCAAAAAAGAAATTAAAAACATTAATAACCTTTAAGAATTTAATTAAAATATCTTATCTATAATCTATAATATATTAAAAGTGTAAAGACCCTTAAAAAAATGATTTGAACTTTTTGCCCTTCATTAAAAATCTCCGCAATAGATAAAATTGTCTTTTTACATTTTAAAAAAAAATATTTTTATGATATTAAATATTTAAATAAATAAGGTTTTCTTATTATGATTAAATTGCTAATTTTATGGTAATTTCTTTTCTCACGTCGAAAGAAAATTAGCAAAAGTCTTTCGTTTGAGTTTTTATTTGGATCAAATACAATACTTCCAAAAATTAGCATAGGAGTCGTTGCAAGAAAAAAAAGGAATCTAATTTATATTTGGATAAATTTTTCAACCCTCACAGTTATAATGAAAATTAAATACTACCATAAATAATTTACTTAGCAAAGAAAATAAAATATTATCATAAATAATTTATTACCATAATTAATTTTACGTTTTTTTCAAAAAAATAATGAAATTTTTTCATATTTAGGTAACCTTTTTCTTAAGGAAAAAAGATTTTCGACTTTTATAAATTTAATTATTTTTTTTCTACAACACATAACATAATAAATTGTTTTTATATGTTTGTAAGTAGCTTTGTTATTGAGATTCTAATTGATTTTTTTGGTTTAATATTCGGGTTTCAGGTTTCTTTTTCTATTATGATAGCGTTATTCATCAAGAATAACAAAATATATTTTTATGTTTGTAAGTAACTTCCGTTATTGAATCTCCAGCGTAACTTCGGATTTTTAGTTTTAGATTTTCTTTTCTATTACATTGAATTTCTTGATCATAAATAACAAATGTCCTTTTATGTTTGTAAGTATAGCCTTGATCGAGATTTATTTCATACGCCGATCTGAAACTTATAATATTGTTAAAGGAAAAAGAATTATTGTATATTTTAAGTACAAAATCTTCTGATAAGTAAGAAGGAACAAATACATTTTTTATGAATTGACGTAATATACATGTTCAACATGCATACTTTGAAGACTTATTACTTTTAGATGTTTTCTTTCGAAGCATTGAAGTTGAAGAATTTTATAAGATAAAAAAAACTTTATTTCCTTGGCACAAATACGAAAGTATTTTAAAAATAAAATTTGCTGGCACATATAAGGGGATGTTAATGTATTTCATATATTCACTATTTTATTTGTATCTTAGATATTACAAATACTATATAATTAATTAAATAACTTCTTCATCTTTACATGTTTCAAAGATGTTATATTTATTTTTATTATTTAAACAAATATCATATTTAGTATAACATTTAAACAGATTAGAGTGAGGTACACGCGCGAGGCGCGTAGATCTAAACTAATTTTCAAAAATTGCAACGTGGACAAAGATCCACATGGCAGATGAGTGTACCGTTTCACTTGGGATGAGATTATGCGAGGATAAAGGCTATCAAATAAACAAATTAAAAAATAATTAAAACTAATGATAATTTAAGCATGTAATAAATAATTCGAATCAATTTTAAGGTTGTCCCCACTAATACTTTCGTACACAACAGTTGATCCAATTAGTGATTTAGATAGTATTTCTCCTTCCCAAAATACTTGTCACAATTTTCTTTTAAGATTCAAATCATATGAACTTTAATTAATATTTTAAGATATATTTTCCACTATAGTAATATAAGAAAAAAACTGTACTTTGGAGTACTTATCTTATAGCTTTTTAATACAATATATCAAAATTTAATTTAATTTAATTTTTAAAATTAGTAAAATTAACTTTTGAAAAGTAAAACTAACAACTATTTTAAGCAGAGGAAATGTATATAGTACTTACTAATTAATGTCCCCTTCCATTAAAATATCGTTGTTCAGTCATGCATTCACCCACGTTCACATCACAATAAATACATCCAAAGAAATGGAAAGATATCATTTATTAGGGAAGAAACAAGAAAGAAAGAAGGAAAAAGAAAGGCCATAAAAGTAGATATTTATTTATTTATTTATTATGTGGAATTTGATCATTAAAAATGTCTGTATATAGTGGACCCTCAGGCCTCATGTCATAAATGATTTTTTCAAAAAATAGCATCCATGCAACAAAAAATTTCACATCTTTTCTCTTTTTATGACAAGATGGTTCATATGAATGTAAAATAATCTGTTTTATTTTTCTTAATTACGTTTTGTAATTTATTAATCTTTTAGATAGTACTCTAAAAAATAAATCTAATAGACTCAACAAAAAAGTTATACATGTTAAATTACGCAGAAAACATTTGGTAACCTATATCCTATGACTATAACAAAATAGAAACTATGTTTTTGTTTTCTAATTTCTCTTGCCCATAATACTGAATGTAAATTAAAGAGTGAGGATCGAGAAATGTGAGAAACTTTTAAAATAAGATAAAAGTTAATTAATTTGATGAAGGTGTAACACACATGACTAGCTAGCAAGGGTTGACATAAACCTAATCCTCCATTACATCATTCATAATTACATATCTAAATTAAACTTCCCACTGTAATTAATTAGTACTAACATATAAGTACTACTAGATTGATTGTTGTGGCCATTAAATTAAAGCAAGCTGGAAATTATCATAATTAATTAATTATTCAAAAGAAAAATAAATATAGATTGTTTTAGCTAGTCACCCATCGGAGAAGAAATTTGCTGAGGAAGTTGTTGTTGCAACTTTGCTAATATGTTCTTTGCCTAAAACAATCCACTGAAATTCTTGGTGGTGATATAGCCACTGTCACTGTTGATGAATGTGCTCCTGATGATGATTCAGCTGGAGATTCTACACAACAAAAAAAAAATTGAAATAAATATATCAAAAAAATAAGAGAAAAAATCATTTATTTCGATCTAACTTAATTCGTTGCTACGTATTATAACCCCAATCTTACTTTAATAATGTACTATCCTAGACCTCTGTCTATCTCGATATTAATAGAAATTCATAGTTAAGTTAGTCATCTCAATAATCCGTACAAGTGGAAAGTGCAGTCCACGTTTCCCCCAGTCATATATAAATATAATATTGCTAAACTATTCTATTTTATGGAAATTCATAATGTAATTATTTTTTCATATGCGATCTTTTTCATTTTCCTACCATGAAGTAGTTAGAATTTTGAACATATCAAAAAGGAAGGAATATAGAGAAGAAGATGAAAATTTAAATTTTATGAATTTCTTTTTTTGAATCTCAGATAACCCGCAGTCGCTACAACCTCTGTCGTTCGGATGAGCATTCTGTGGTGAACATTTTGTGCACACTGGGTAACCCCCCACTGTGTAATAGTCTGCGAACCCCACAGAGAATGTAAAATGCACTAGGCAAGCCTTGTGCGATGGACTTGACTCAGAAGACATTGAGGGGGATAGAACCCAAGTCATCCGTGTGAATAATCGCCCACCAAACCAACTGATTCACCCCAACGAGAAAATAAATATTCAGCAGAGGCAGCTGGCCCCTTACTATAAGGTAATTACAAGTGAAGTAATTGATCATGACTTAGTAAAAGTAATTAACATGATATTACATGTTAGTAAAAATAATGTAATTAACATGATATCACATGTTAATATAAACTATCCGTTCCAAATTTAGTTTTTATTTTGAAAATATGTGTTACCTTATTAATTTTTCAACTATAAATATAATACCCTTATACTCCTGGGTAGTATTTAATTTTCAAAGACATTTATCAAGTAGGGTTAGTTTACGTAATTACACTTTACATTTATATATTGATTTCTTCCACTAACTTTTGCTAAGATAACACTTATTATGGAATAGAAACAATAGAAAGGCAACTACTATATGTTGCCATAATGCATAATTAAAATAAAATTTGAGAAAAGCATATGATAAAAGTTACTTGATGTTTGAGGCTGCTTCTTGTTATTTTCTTGCTGAATATTCTTCCTCCTTCTCCGGTTATGATCTGCTAACCTTTTCCGGCAACTTCTTTTCCCGTTGTCAAATTCCGTCAGAACATGGAACCTGCTCTTTATCATAATTATTGTAATCAGAATTATATATATATATTTTTATTTTCATGAAATAATAGAAATTAACCATAACGTCATTCGTGTTTTGACTATTTTTCCTTGAGCCGAGGGTCTATTATAAGCGACAACTTCTCTATCCTTGAGGTAGGGATATAAGGTCGGTGTATACTCAACCCATCTCAGATCTCACTTTGTGAATTATCGACTTTAGTTTATTAAGTTATCACATCCTTTAATCACTATCAATATAATCCTCCTAACTATCTTCTAGCAAGAATCACTCATACTCCAAATATACATAATAATATTGAGTTCACCCTTTTTTTTATGATGTTAAAGACTAGCTCTATGAATTAGAAGGTTACTTAATCCTTCTATTGTAGTTAACATTCTTTAACAATTAGTGATCGACGCAGCTCTTTCAACCATAGAGTAGCTTCTTCATTCGGAGAGAAGGCAAAACTGTTATGAACCAATTGTACCACATTGAAAAAATAGAGAAATGATAATAGGTTTATAGGCCGGATGGGTTAATTCTCCCATCTATCAGACTAGTCTTTTGGGTTGGGCTCGATCTCCCGTTTGATTTATAACAGAAACAACATCCCGACTCACACCAAGATGGACTGTGCTGATTATGTTGTTGTTGCTTTATGTTTTCCCTATTTTTCACCAAATAACTAATACCTAAAAAGTATTATCTAAAGATCGGCATAAATTATCCTTCAAGTAGGTCTAAACTTGTCCTAATTATATCTTTGTGCATATAATTAAGTCCTTAAAACATTGTAGTTAAAATTAACGGACAAATCACCTAATGAAAATTTTATGTAAAGGCTTTTACATATGTGATCATGGACAATACATCATGAGTGATTCATTTACTGATTAATTCTTCTTAAACTTAGGATAACCACATGTAATTAACCTCTTTAAAAAGAAATTAATAATATACTGCTAAAGAACCCTTTTTTTTTTTTTTTTTGGTCTGTGTTGATTAAAAGCTTATACTACCGTATGATTCCTTTTAATGATTTAAGCCAAAATAGAAAAAAACAAAAAAACTGTGTTTCCTAATTACTATAAACAGCAAAAGCAAAACCAGTACGCAACTTTTAATCAAAAAGAAAAAGAAAAAAAAAAGTACGTAACATACCAAACGGGGAGTAGCTGACTCATCAGGGGGAACATAATTTACGGACACAAATGCCCTCGGGATCAACGTAATACTTTTCAACTCAATCATTAGCTCGTTAACACGTAAAAAGGGCCTTTTCGTCATTTTACTTTTTCTCATCTCCGGTGAGCCTACCTCATTCTTACATATTTACAATGTCGGAAAATACAAGTTTGCACCTCATCTTTGTATTAAACTTAACAAATACGGGAGAGTAATGAAGATTTATTATTAAGTGCTTGTTAATTAATGTAGTACGTAATTACTATCACATATATGATTCGAACATTTTCAAAAATGAAAATTTTCAACTAGTTTTTAGTTCATGAAATGTCAAATCGTACTATTATGATCATGAGCAGAGCTAGAGAACAGAAAGAGGTTCATAATTTGAACCTTTAGCCAGAAAATAATGCTGTTAAGATCAATTTATATATAAACTCTCGAATCTATTAGTATAAATTCTGCCTTGACTACTGATCTCATTTCTAATGGACTATTTCTAAACTACTTTAAAATTTGAGATAAAATTAATTAACCTAACTTTAGCCTGAAAATATCAATTTATGTAAATACATAAACTCTCGAATCTTTTAGTACTGCAAATTCTGCCTCAACTACTGATCCCATTTCTTATAGGCTCTTTCTAAACTACTATAAAATTTGAGATAAAATAAATTAACCTGATTTTAGCCAGAAAATAATGTTGTTAATTAAGATCAATTTATGTAAATATATAAACTCTCAAACCTCCTAAGTGTAAATTCTGCCTCAACTACTGATTCCTTTTCTCATAGGCTCTTTCTAAACTACTTTGAAATTTGAGATAAAATTAATTAACCTAATTTAGGTGAATAAATACCAGTAATTAAGAATCTCTCTCCCTCTCCCAGGGCTGTCCCTATCTCATATTATATTAGTTGATCAATTTTGCTTTTCTAAGCTCCTTAACACATCATAAATAAGAAGGATGGTTTTACAAATTTAACATAACCTGCTGCATTGTTGGCAGAACCGCTGAGTCAAACCGGCGGCGACAACGGTGGCGGCTTTAGAGTGAAATTCACAGACTTTGTGTCGTCGGTGGTAGTGTTTTGCATGAGTTAGATCGGCATTGCATCCTTCAGCTTGGCATTTTGGTGTGTTTAGTGAACCGGCCTCAACGGCCCGAGTACGACGGTAAAGCCGGTTCACGAAATCATCATCTGATGACGAAGCAAAATACGTTCTCCCGCCCAAATTCAACCCAATCCGAGTATTAGTATTAGTAGTAGTTGAAAAGTCATGAATCCCGCCTCCAAATTGCGGTTCGGTCTTCGGCATGAGCATGAACCCGGTCGATGAACCGGTTGGTTGTAGAGATAGTAGGGAAGTTTCGTGTGTATTATTCGTGTACGTAACGCCATATGCGCGTGGATCGTACAACGAGTTAAATTGATTGTTGTTTGGATTTACTTGGTATTGAGGAAATTGCGGATTTTGGACTTGTAGCTGTTGCTGTTGTTGCTGGTGGTGTTGATAATTTGTCATAGATGAAAAATTGGCATGAGGGTCCAAAAATTGGTTGTTATTTTGTTCATTTTCTTGGTTGGTTTGATCATTAGGAAAAATGAAAGTGGACTGATTTTCCCATTCATAGTCCAACATTTTTTCTCAATATTTTTTTTTTTCCCCCCAACTTTGATGGACAATAACCTAGGTGTGTATAAATAGAGGGACAACACAAGAAAATCAAGAAAAAAAAGTTGGGAATATTTTTGTAGTGGGGGGATTGGGAGGAGTGGGAAGGAAATCTGTCAGCTTTAAGTAGGAGAAGATTTTGTTGAGTGGAAAAAGCTGCAACTAAAGACTTTACTGTTCAGCATTCAGTGAAGAGTTTTAATAGGTGTGCTTTATAGGACTATATGTTATGTATAGCCACAAAAAACAAACCAAAAAAATACTTATTAAAAAAGAACAAAATTTTCCCTATCTTTTTGAGTTCAATAGTATAAAGTATTTAAAAAGAGAGGATTATGTGTGTGAAGTATTAAAATGGCTTTTAAGAGACCTGTCGGACTATGAGGAACTTGTTGCTTTTCTTGGTGAATGAAATTTTAACTTTGTGACAAAATTTGAGAAAGCGAAAAGATATTGGCTGAAGAGAAAGGGTTCAAAAAATGTAACAATATAATGTCACAAGGAGATTGATATAATTTTGAATTACATGTATCACTATTCTACTCCCTTCTCCCTCCGTTCACTTGTACTTATTAATTATTTCAAAATAAAATTTTCATTTTTATTCGTCACTTTTAATATATCAATAAAAGATATTTATTTTGATCATGTTTCACACTCAATATTAATTATTTATTCTTCAAATCATTTTTCAAGACCAACGACTATACATCAATTAATATGAAAACTATGGTAAAATACTTATATTAATCGTTATTTCTCATTACCAAAACAAACAAAAAAATACGTTATTTCTTAAGGAGCGTCCAAAGTTTAACGTAGACAAGTAAAAGTAGGGAGTATAAATTAATGTTAGGTAAAGTAGTCTCTATATAATAGAATATATTAAAATGTTCTTAATTTTGTTGTCTTAATATGTCACATAGAAAGTTAAAATTTTAAAATTATCAAAAAAAAAAAAAAAGAGAAAGAAAGAGACACTCTTAAACAAACTTTAAAGAAAAATAACAGGAACAAATTGAAACGGAAATGAAAGGAGTAAATATTTTGGGTCATGTAGCTCTCATGTCCATCAATAACTCTGCCAGAACTTAATTATATACCCACCCTATTCAGAACTACTGAAACCACTTGGAAGAGAGAGAAATGAAAAGACAGCAATTCATTTCATTACAACTCAAATAAATATTATTTCCTTCGTTTAAAAAAGAATGACCTACTTTAACTTGACACAAAGTTTAAAAAAATAAAGAAGACTTTTGAATCTTGTGACCTTCAATTAAAGTTGTGTCAAATGTACTAAAATGTTCTTTAATCTTGTGGTCCTAAACATATCACGTGAAAAGTTGAAATTAAAGTATTGTAAAAAAAAAAAGGGTCATTCTTTTTTAAACGACTAAAAAAAAAGTAGGTTATTCTTTTTGAAACGAAGGGAGTAGTTGTAAACTCACATAGGCAAAGATAATTAATGTTCTTTTGGGTATACAATCTGTATGTTTGCAAAATCCACTTCAACACAAGTTCAAGATTATATCAAGAACACTTATGAAGTTTTTCGATACCTTCAACACAAGTTCAATATGAACTATAAAAAAAAGTGTGTTATTTTTAAGGAAATAAGATGAAACGGAATGAGAACCAAGTCCCCCGAATTCACGGGTTGTCCTTAAGGAATTAATTTCTCTTAAGTACCCGAGGTTGTGAAATTTTTCCTCCTAGGATAAAACGGTTCACAATTCGACAGTAGCAGTACCTCAAACTATCGAATTCGTCGAACACATTCAACAGCAGCTTGATCACATAAAAAATAATTTTAATTATGTATATATAGCATAATTTTTCGTCGAAGGGGATTCGGATGAACTCTCTACCTTATATGTAGCTCCGCCCCAGGGTCATGTCTATCCATTCAAAATATTGTGTCTTTTCTGAATATTGATCCCATCCGACCAAACAGTCACCCCTTTTCTGAGGAAAAGTTTCTGCATATTTTCTGCATATTCATGGAGGAAAAGTTTCAAATAAATTTTGTCTTATCAATCATTTGACAAACCCAAACTACGACACGAGGCACCTTTTGGTTCTTGCCTCACTATCCATGTGGAGTTATGTTTCTTAATAAGAACACGTGAAAGTTTCTTTTTCCTATCAATATGGGAGAATTAGTAGGCTTTCCTCATTGTGAGCACACTTTTCTTCTTAGGCGTGATTTCACTTTTCTTCTACTAATTCCCTTCATTTTCCATTCACACATTCAGCTTGAACCAAACAATTAAATCCATTCGAGGAGCTAGTGAAAACACTTGGCCATTAATTACAACTCAAAAGTAAATACTAGTAGTGCACAAACTCACATAGGTAGGGAGAAGGCATTAATTTTGTGTATCTATAATGGCATCTTCGTTTCAACTTAGGCTACAATAATTGACTTAGCTTCTTTCCATCTGTTTCTACTATATGATTCTGAGGCGGCTTTGCTAATTAAGGGATTGGTCGTCTAACTTATTGAAAGCACAGGTGTCAAATGCATGAATTTATATTAAAGTGAAGTGATTTTTATAAACCAGGTAGGTTTGTGACTTATAATGAAATAGACCAAATCAAAATAGACTTAAATTTTGAATCACGGCAATGTGTCCACGTCATACCAAATTCTAAGCTCCATTTAATCATATATTTTTTTTTGCAGTTAAGACTTTGAAATTTGATTATGAGTTTTCAAAGTTTTGTGAGTGAAAGTGTCAAAAATTTTAAAAATTACTATTTGATCCCACTTTTAAAGACGTGAAAATATTTGACGATTAAATTGTTTAAAATCTAATCAAATTTTATGTTGAAAATATATTTGAAGATAAATTTTTAAAATCTATCGACAAACACTAGCTAAGTTCCTTGTTTGTTTGATTATCAAAAAGTAAGAGTAGTAGTAATTTTTTTAATCCTTAACTAGAGGTCTCGGTGTCGAGTTCCCTTGAATATGGAATCGCCTTTGTTAGGAGCATTTTAACCCCCAATGTGGGACTTTTCGGTGTGAATTCGAATTTAGTCAGATTTCAATGTGAGTATCAAATACAAGATGGGAAACCAATGTATGTATGTGTGTGTATATATATATAACATATCAAGAAAAAAATCTAAAAGATATACTTAGTTTGACAAGATTTTTTAATGAGTTTACGTGGGCTATCTATCCAGCCTAAATCAATCGATTTCTACATGGCCTGAATTAAATTAATAAATAAATCATTAACCTTCACAAATTTAAACGGGTAGGGCATGTCATATTCTTATGTGGTAGTTCAATCATCTCTAATAAACAGAAAATAAATTTCTGCTCCCTCTATTTATATTTGTACCATTATATGTGATGTTTAATTGGCAAAGAATATAGAAAGAACTAAGAAAGTTTTCCAGAAAATATTTGCTTTCACTCACACCCAAACATATTTTTATTTAGTATCATAATGACCTGACTTGAGTTTAAATGAGAAAATACAATCTGCGAATTTATATAGTCAAACCCAATTTATGTAGAAATGAAGTATACTCTGTTGTTTTCTAACCAGAAAAAATATATTTATGAGTAGTACTAATATCATTAATAAAAGAAATTTAATAAGTAATTATTTTTGGATCATGTAGCTCTTCCAATTTTGGAGGTGGGGAGGGTAGGAGATAAAAGGCTGTGGACCTTAGGATATTTAATTTGGAAGTGTTGGAGATAAAGAGGGCCATTCAGAACTACTCAAAACACTTGGCCATTAAATACAACTCAAATAAATAAAAATAAGGTAAGAGCATTTATTTTTTTCTCTCTATAATAACAGCTTTCTTTCTCCTAGGCTACAATAATTGGCTTCTCTCTTAATTTTAAGATTCAAGTTGTATACATCGACTGTCAGATCATATTGTTACATACAACTACATATAAGGTCCAGAATAATGCATATATATATATATATATATATATATATATATATATATTCACCCGTTACTAACAATTTTAAGTTCAAGTTCTAAAAGTACCGTTTTTGAAAGAGGACGTTTTACCATCTATAATGAATTTTCACGACACAAATTTAAATAAGTCGAACTATGTTTAATTTAGAAGAGAAGGTATAAAAGCTATATATTCTAAAAGATGTTTATCAACTAATTAAGAAGGATTATCAAATATTTCTCCCTGTTTTCTCGTTAAATTATATATTTATTTTTCGTGTAAGTTTATGATCTGTATTTACTAAGGATACCTGACAGATTGTTACAAATAGCTATTTCAAAAAAAAAAAAATCATGTAGGTGAGCAATTGATCACAAGTATTTCTGTCCATCTTTGGTTTATACTTTCTCGGTTCATTTTTACTTGTCACATTTTACTTTAGAAAAGTCAATTTAACTAAACTTTAAAGCTAAACTAAAGCAGATTAATTTAAGATTTCAAATTTAAAATTTATATGTTCGAAAACTATATGAAAAATATTCTATGTTGCAATCCTTCTCATATGAAAAAAAATTATCTTACAATATTGATCAAAGTTCATGCAATTTGACTGTCGAAAAGCAAAATGTGACAAGTAAAAAATAAAACGAAAGGAGTCTAACCACGAATATTTGGCCTTTAATTTGGTGAGGGTGACTATATTTTCCAGTCAATTTTATTTTGTGTGTAATCAATCATAAGTTTACTACTAATTTTAAAAGAGAGAAAAAACACTCAATTTTAATTGGGATTTTATATGGTATAAGAGAATTTCCACAATTTGTTTTTATTTGAATTACTATTTATTTATTTAAAGAGGAATAATTGTGGCATCAAAGGTTTGTTTGTTCCTTTATTAGGTTTGGAAAAAGTTTTAACCAAAAAAAAAAAGAAGTAGGGCGTTGACTCTTTAAGTCTACGGAAGTCAGACAATTGTAATCCTTACTTTACTTTTCAGTATACACATTTATTTCATTCCGAGTATGTCAGTATAATACATTTTCTATCTCAAAATAAGTAAAACATCTCAATAATTATTGTTTTAAAAATTCAACATAATAATTAATAACTATTTTTAACTTCACCCCAAATTCCCTGTCGATGTCACATTGATTAAAAAAAATAATTAATAACATGCCTAATTTATCATAGTGATCCTATTAAATGATGTTTACATTTTAATTTGAAGAAAAAGTAATTAATGCAAAAGATAAAACATGGGAAAAATTATTTTATCTCTTCTTGATTAATGAAAAAGGACAAGTAAAATGGGAAATCAAATTAAGAAATTTGGGTCGAGTAATTTAGGACGAAGGGAGTATATTCTTAAAAGTTGTTTGGTAGTTGATTAGAGTTATGAGAAAATGTATATATTATTTTATGCATGGATTAGCTATGCAAGATTTAATTATTTCACCTTCAATCACATATAAAACTATAAAAAATTTCTTTATAATATGTGTGTGTTTTATATAGGATTCTGAATTGCAAACAATAAAACATGTTAATTCTATACACGGATAACTTACAAACTACCAAACGTGGTATTACTTAAGCAGGATTTACTTGCATAACTCACATCTCAATCAACTACCAAATGACCCTTATATGAAAGAAGTTTTTTTTAATAATGCTTAATTCTCGAGAAACGTTTAAAAAATAGGAATAACTCAATGATTAATACCTTGTATTTACTATTTTTCTTAACGTTCTTGATTTTTTTTACCAAAATGATGTTTATTTTGAGACTAAGGGAGTAATTACTTTTTAGAGAAAAAGCTTTCCTCTAATTTTACCTAATTAAAAAAGGAGAAATTACATAAACATACACCTTAACTTATACTAATATTTACACAAATTCTTACCCTTACAAAGTAATTACAAAAATTTTAACTAATTTTATATCTTTGTTGGATGTATTGGGGAGCTAATTATGTATTTTTAACTAGGAAAAAATATATCTTCGTTGGATGTATTTGTATCTCGACAAACCCAAAAAAAAAAATAGATGGAGCTAATTATGTATCTTTACAAAGAAAAAAATGTTCTTCGTTGAATATATTGAGCTAATTATGTATCTCGACGGACCTAAAATCAAAATTTTTAGTAATTATGCAAAATATTAAAAAAATTTGTAGATAAGTTCCAAACTGTCAGAATTTATGTTGTTTGTCCTTAAAAAAAATAAAGTGATGACACAATGGTACGACATTGGTCCATTGACAAACTCGTTTTGATCTTGGATCCTGTGGAGTCAAGGCGAATCGAATGGTTGGAAACAAAGGAAGCAAGCGATTCAGATAGAATTGAGAGGACTTGAAAAAATAAAATATATCGAGTGCGTGTGAATCAAAAAACATATACAAAAAAACACTATTTACCTTGTAGACGAGGAGAGATAGAAAATGTGTCGTGCTTAATGTAGAGAAACTCTAATTGTGAGTTGACATCATTTTTATACGAGTCATTTGTCCCCATTCAAACCAAATGTCTACAAAAATAATTCAGAAGGTGAAAAGGAAGGCTAGTAAAGTAATTGCAATAGCCCCAAAACTTTATTTTATATATTATATATTATAAAATTAAAGATATTATTTTTTCGATTTTAATTTGTAGATATTAATATTTGACTTGATATGAAATTTATTTATTATTATTTTTTGAAATTTACAATCTAAATTAAATCTATTTGATTATTTTAAGCTTAGAAGAGGAAAAATAAAGATTATTAAGTGGGTAGGCTCATTGCTTAAGCATTAGCAAATAGTGTACCCTTTAAGAATTTATAATTGGCTGAAAGTTCTATTCTCTTAGTCCACTAAGCTAGTTTAATTTTAATTATCCAGTCTATAAAATCAAAAGATAATTTGTCACTTAATTTCTAAATTTCTCTTATTATTAACTATAGTTATTTTAATATATTTTTCTCCAAATATTGATTTTATCATATTTAAAAAATGATATATTGAACTTGTCATTGATTCTATTTATTTTTTCTTGAGGAGTGTTCCAAGTTAATTATTGAACAAGTATTAAATGGAGAGAAATATATGTCAAAGAGTATTAGAATTGGAACTTTAATGTCACACTTATCTCCCATCAGTGGCGGAGCCAGACTTTTGGTTAGGGGTGTTTATATTTTTTCTTGGGCAAAAAACTGTTTAAAAAATAAAGCACTGCTGCACCTGCAACCCAGGTTGTTGATGCGGAAATGCACACTCTTAACCACTGGACTATGCTTCTCTAGCTTGTCAAGGGTGTGCAACAACATGTATATAACCATAAATATCTATATTTAACCTATATACTCGAAAAAAAATTCCGACGAAGGGTGTTCATCTGACCACCCTTCGTTGGCTGTGGCTCCGCCACTGTCTCCCGTCATTGATGTATCAAGATATTTTGATCTTTAATTTACAAATAATTCTCCACCATACCCCAACTCCTTTAATATGTCATATATTATTAACTCGTTTTAGTTGAATAACATTGCTCTTATTTAACTTGTATACCATGAAGGCGACGTAACATAAATGAACCTATTCCAACCAAAAAAGAAAAAAAGGAAACATAAATAAGCCTACACCAAACTTGCTTGACAATAACTTTAGCATAATGAAATTGTCCATTCAAAATTAATTATCAAATGGTACCAAGGAAGTTCCATACATGAATGCGTTGGGGGAGGAAGAAGACTGACGACTGTTCGGTCAAACTCAATAACTTTTGCTTAAATAATATATTTTTTCCGTTTTAATTTATTTGATCTAGCTACTTTGACTCAATGCGAAGTTTAAGAAAATAAAGAAGACTTTTGAGTCTTGTGTTCTTAAGCTAAAAGTATATCAAAATGTCCTTTAACTTGTGGTCTTGAATATGCCATGTGAAACATTAAAAATTAAAATTAAAGAGATTCTTAAAGAAACGGATCATTCTTTATGAAATGAAATAAAAGGCAAAGTACACCAAGCAAATTAAAATGGAAGGAGTATTTGTGTTGAAATACTATTATATATGTATAGGCAGTGGCGGAGCTAGAATTTTCACTGATGGGGTTCAGAAGTAAATATACGGACTAGTCTAAGGGGGTTCAACATCTACTATATGTACATAAAAAAAAATTTGACCATATAAAAATAGTAGTATAATTTTCCAACGACGAACCCCTGAAATGTATGTGGCTCCGCCACTGTGTATAGGTATTAAATTAAGAAAAGGTAAAGCTAAAATAGCACCCAAGGGTGTCGCCTAGTGGTTCAATTAAGTTGGGTTGAGCATCATGAGGTCTCAGATTCAATTTCCATCAAAGAGAAACACTAGATGATTTCTTCTCATCTGTTCTAGCCTTGGTGGACAGAGTTACTTGGTACCTGTTGCTGGTGAAAGGTGATATGTATTCCGTTGAATCAGTCGAGGTGCGTGGAAGCTGGTCCGGACACCGCCGATTATTTTAAAATAAAAGAAAAGGTAAAGCTAAAATTTCAATTTTATAAGTTTTGAATTTTAGAACGACGACTTTGAGTGTTGATAACTGGATGATTATATTTTAAAGGGTGGGGCCAGCCGATAAACCTTGCCCCTAGCCAGCTATCTCATCCCAAAGTACTCCCAAGTGTTATGGACCATGTCGAGGATTGCTAAGATGTGCAAACAAAAGAGACAATACAAAATCTCACTGACACTGAAAACTTTGTTGAATGCATTTTGTAACACATGCTTCAATTTGGTTTCTTTTTCAACTAAATTCCATGAACTTGTCACTACAAATATCTAAAATCTAATTGCGATGGGTCTCTTTCTAATAAATTTAAAATTGTGGTTGTTCTTCTTCCAAGTCATGGTTGATTTTTAATTTTCTATTCAAGGAAAATAAAAGTAGTACCATAATTACTTTTATTTTTCCTAAAAGGAAAATATAATTTTTTTTCATATTTGGCTAACCTCTTTCTCAGAGGAAAGGTTTTGGACATAAGACCTCCTTCTCGTACCATAACATAATAGCATCCACAATGTAGTCTTTAAAGTGTCTTTGTTTAGGGAGAGGTTTTCTCTCTTATAGTTTTATGTTTTTTTTTTATATTAGGTTTTTATATGTAGGTCAATTGGTCAAACTATATAATAATAATGCTTTTAAGTATTGTGTTCTTTGTCGTCTGATTTATCATCTCATGGTTTGCAAACTTTAAGCTTCCGCATGACGCCCTCTCGATTTCGAACCCAACAAGTGGTATCAGAGCCCACGGTTCAATAAATCGATGGTCCAATTGTTGAACAAAGTTGCAATCAATTTGATGATAATGAAGATATATGTCCAAAACCTACATATGGAGACGATTGTCAATCATATTTTCAACAATTCTGCTGTTACATATTTGAAAATAAAGCTTACTTTTAACCCTACAAAGGACTCCAATATTTTTAACCCGAAAAGGGCTCATATATTTTTAACCCCAAAAGCTCCGTTTTTAAACATGCCAAGCAGCAGTGATGAAGACTATATGAAGAACAAAGATCAAATATGTGAAGAAGGCGAATCAACCGAAGAAAATCAAGCCAAAAAAGGGAGATTTGTTAGGATTTTTTCCTTGATTTTCTTACCAAAATTGAGTTTTAATTTTCTATTGAAGGAAAATATAAAACTTTTTCAATATTTGACTAACCTCTTTCTTGGAGGAAAAGTTTTGGACATCTATAAATAGAAAACCTCCTTCTCCTACCATAACATAATAGCATCCACAATATAGTCTTTAAAGTGTCTTTGTTTAGGGAGAGATTTTCTCTCTAATAGTTTTATGTTTTCTTTTATATTAGGTTTTTATATGTAGGCCAATTGGCCAAACTATATAATAATAATGCTTTTAAGTATTGTGTTCTTTGTCGTCTGATTTATCATCTCATGATTTGCAGACTTTAAGCTTCCACATGACGCCCTCTCGATTTCGAACCCAACAAAAAGGCAGCTCGGGAACTAAAGTTTCGCTATGTGTGAATTTTGGGAAAGGGATCGGAGTATGAAGATCTAGGGTGCAGCATTCAAGCTGCTTCGCCTAGCAGCACGACGCTTGTATTGCTCTCACACAACTCTGTTTTCACGGTTTAGGCTGCTCCCATTTCGCTCGCCACAACTACGGGAATCGCTTTTGCTTTCTTTTCCTCTGGCTACTAAGATGTTTCAGTTCCCCAGGTTGTCTCCTGCCTGTCCATGGATTCAGCAGCAGTTTGATAGGTCGCCCTATTTTGGAATCTCCGGATCTATGTTTATTTTCAACTCCGCGAAGCATTTCGTCGATTACTACGCCCTCCTCATCTCTGGGTTTGAAAAGATCGGGCTCGGAATTATTGGAAGAATTCTTAACGTCAGAAGAACAAGTTCTTATTATATGTAGTCTTATTCTGTATATTTACAAAGTATTATTTTCATGACCTGAACCTAAGACATCATTATCACGTGACAACAACTTTACCAATTATGCGAACATACAAAACACAAAAACATGTTGGGTGATCAGATAATAAAAAAGCAACTCCTAACCAACTAGTGGCAATTTCAAAAAGCAAAATTTCCATAATCATCACAGCAAAAAAGCAGACGCGTTGTTTCGTTAATTTTGTGTCTTGTCACCATTTCACAGCTCTTAATGATGACTAAAAAATATAACTCTTAACACTAATTGCATTTCAAATTATTGTGAGTACATGCAGAGGCAGGCCCCTCTCCTCCCCCCTCCCCCACCCCCTCCAATACCCAAATATCTACTTGCAACTTCACCACTGCACAAAAGATGAATCCAAAGATTTAGAATTAATAAATTCAAATCGCTAATACAACAACACTAAATATATCTGGATCTTAAACAAGTTGGAATCGGTCATATGAATCTTCATTTTTTAAGACCACTTCCCTTCATGTAACTTTAGGTCTACCCTGTCCTCTTTTAATACCTTCACTTATCATAGTGCCAATATATGAACCGAAGCATCTATAGGTCGATGCAGAACATGTCTAAACCATCTCAAGCTAAACGACCATGTCACAATTTATCCTCAACGAATACTACTTGTACCTTCTGGCAAATGTGATCATATCTATTAATCTTATCTAATATGTGGATATGCTGGACTTTAGCAACTTAACATTCACTATCATATGATATTGTTGGTCTTATAGTTGTTCTATAAAACTTACCTCTTCACTTTGATAAGTATCCTCGCATCACATAACACCTCGGTAGCACTTCTACATTCCAATCGATCATCCGATTTTAATCCTACGAATAACATCTTCACATACTATTCCATTCTCTTAAAAAGGAGAAAAATGAGGCAAAAGACCCTCCCAAGTTTGCAATTAAAAAAAGGAGACAAGTGGATCCCGTAACTTGTCCCTTTTAAAAAAATTAAGTCCCTTGAACAACTGGGACAGTTGTTCGACGGCTGCATTAATTGTCTCAACAACTTCGCACAGTTGTTCGACAACTGGGAGAAGTTGTTGGAACGAAAAAACTTGAAATAAAAAACTCAAAAAAAAATTGTCCCTCCCGTCTAATTTTAAAAACTTGAATGACCCTCACTTAATTGGACAACTTGTTTGTCCCTTTTGATCCAAAATCCCAACATGTATACATACATGTATATAAAACTCTAGTGTAAATAAGTTAAGTAGAACTAACTTGTCCACCAAAGATTTTCAGATGAATTCAATTATAGGACTCTGGAGTGACTAAACAAAGAATAATGATGTGTTTGCAGAGAAGAGAGTTGCCTGTATGTATGTTAGCTGCAATGTTGGCCCATGAAAGAAAGAGATAGTACTTTTGTTTATCAGAGAAAATTACAACACACAAATACAATCGATTTCAATCATTCACTTTTGGAAGATGAAAAGTGTGCTCACTTTTATGGTTTTGTGGTCCTATCTTCTAATTTTGTCGTCTCATAAAAACAAGTAGAGCCATGTGAATCACATCAACAATGGTGTCATTATTATTTGCACCTTCCTTCGTCAGACCTTTTCAATACCAACGTGATTATCTCATTTTTTTATCAACAAATATTCTGTGATGATTACTACTTATAAGTTGCTAAAATTAGTTTTACGTGTTTGAGTAAAAAATGTTGAAAATAAAATAGTAAATATCTTAATCAAACTGAAAGTGTTTTTAATCTGAAAAAACAAGAAGTTAGGTCTACTAATTATAATTTATAAGCTTATAAGCACTCTTTAAGTATTTATCAAACATATTTATACACTAAAAGAATGGTATATACAAGTTTGACCAACGTATAAATTTAGCTAAATCAGCCTTTTAGGAATTGCTCTAAAACTTCCTCCCTTTGGTGCATTTATAGATGAATTAAATTCCAAAGAAGTAATAGAGGAGGTCCCCTCCAATGTCAGGACATAGCTGACCCAATTTCTACCAGACAAGGCACAACCATGGATTACCTGTTTATACAAAAGAAATATCATCCTCCCCTATTTCAATGAAGCAGGTTAGAAATTTAATAAGTTTCTGCAGTTGAGGAGGACCCTTCGAATATCGTTACACAGTTGTCAATTTTTACTCTTGTGGCATACACATTTTAGTAACCATGACGATTGGTTTAAATGATGTGTACCATTTATCATCCCACCATCTTGTAATAACAAAACCAAGAAAATATAACTTGTATCTGAGAACTTGTACATGAAATCTGAGCTGTATGGGATGAAAAAGAGATGGCACTGGTCAAATTCTCCTCGTTTTACAGAGTAAACGAAAAGCAACTCTGCAATAACTTAAGCTTTTCCCCTTCTATAAAAGGAAAGGGAATCGGATGAAGCGAAGAAGCATTCCAGTTCCTGTAAGCACTATCACATGATTGATTAGCAGTCTAGACATTAGATAATCACCAGAAAAATTATGAATGATCATACTGAGAGCTCAAACAGGACCGAACTATGTGAAAAACATATTGATTCAAAACCCAACAGGTACCGAGGAAGCTTAATCATGGTAACTGAAATAAGCATTCTCCACCACAACATGGGATGAAGGAAACATGCTACCTAATGTGACGATTCAAAAGTGCAAACACTGGCTGATATTTTGTTACTAACAGCATTGCAAATGTTGCTCATACCATGTTCACAAACAACTCTCATTCCATAAGGGGCAAACACCTAGATTTACAAGTCAATTCCACCTTAGGAAGATAAATTCACTCATCTCAACCTCAAGATTTCTTAGTCTACTATCAATAATATTGCTTCTTACAGTTATAAACTATTCTTCAACTGCTGAAAACACTTCAAGAATCTCTCATGCTGTATGATGTGAGTTACTGATTGATTAACAAAGAATGATAACTTCACCACCTTCAAACTACAACCTGTTTCTTGATGGATGCCTTAATACAGAGATGCTGGTATTTAGGTACTAATGTGCACGTGCAAGAGGAAAGAGTACGAAGATTTACCCCCATATCCAATTAATACGGAAGTTGATTATTCATTCTGCTCAGTCCTGAATGATCGAAAAGAAGAATATAAATCAAGGCAAAAAACATTTAGAAGAAGACAGATTAGAAGGGTAATGCAGCCACCAAAACTTACTTTGGTTTGTCAGTTAAGGTCACCATAGATCTGAGGACACCAGGACTAATCCTATCTGCAAGAACTCCTTGATCTGATATCCATAAAGACTTCTCCTTTACAACGCTCTGAAGTTTCTTAGCTTCGTAATCGAGTAGAGTTTGATCTGCACCAAGTAACCAACTATTCGGACCGGTTCATGTTTCAAATATCGAAAAAAGGGTAGAGAACCAAAGTAAAAAAAAGAGTGAACGGTATTATTTTGATAAATAGAATGTCTGAATAGATTATCGTTTTCCTTCGTTGCATAATGTCACACATCAACAATTTAAAGCATAAACCCAAAGAAAAGTAGGATATGGGGTGGAACTATTATAAAAAAAGGGGTAGGGTAAAGAATAAAATAAAATTAATAAGCAAAGCCAAAATGAGGAAAAAAAATAAGGTAATGACACAATCACGCCAAATCGGTCGTTGTATAAAATGGGACTTTTCGATGTTATGTAAGGATGGATTAAACAATACGATACAATAAAATTTAAGTAATAACCAAAACAAAAATTGTAGTATATAATACAATACAATGGGTAACAGCCATCCAAACAAGCTCTAATAATGGTCTCTCTCTCTTTTTTTCTTTTTTTTTTTTTTGGGGGGGGGGGGAGCTAATGGCCATTCTAGTGCTTCAACATGCATAAAATCCTTAACTACACTCAGTAAGACCATCCTAAAGTGGAAACTCATGATGGCTGGCCTTGACAACAAATTGAAATCTATTCAGATGAAAGAATGAGGGAAAATCTAAATAGCGGGCAATCATCACTATAATTGCTAACTTTCACATGGTCATGAATGCACAAAATATATGCGCTGGGAGCAGGATTGTGAGAAAGTGGAAAGTAATACTGGTATTAATATAGGCTGCGCCCCTGGATGTATTTTGTAATAACCTCTTTACTTATTAAGCGAAAAAACAGCACAAAATATTGCTAGGCAATTTAGTAGCTGCAAGCTAAGAGTATAATATGTATATAACAATTAAGAAGTCCAACAAACAGGATAAAGTTTCCTCTAGAGAATAAACATGCATCTCATACCAAAGTAAATATAACCTTTATGTTTAGACTGGCACAATAAGTGATCTCTCCACAACAATAGAGTGACAGTAATAACAAAAGAACAAACAAGTATAATATTGACAAGTTACAAACTGTATCAGAAGTATGTAAACCTTTTGAGCCTAGAATATTTCAGAGTGCAATTAAGAAATTTTTTTGTTTAATAAACTATTTGGTTCTCCAAATAATGTGTCATATAAAATGGAACATAGGAATATTAACTCTCAAGAAAGGCATATTCGCCCCATCACTTTTATATCCTTTATAAACAATAATTAACTAAACATTTTTAAGTTATCATGCTTCGCTTGGTCTCTCCAATTTTGGACCAGTAAGCCGGCTACTTGATTTAAAGTAATTTACCTCATAAAAGCTTATATAACATTCATGTTTCAACAGAAGTGCTAACCATTAGAAAGTAATGTAATCTCTCTCGAACACCTATCTTCTTCCATCCTTCATCTCCTGATACTACAACAACATACCCAGTATAATTCCACAAAGTGGATTCTGGGGAGGGTAGAGCGTACCCAGGCCTTACCTCTACCTAAGTAGAGAGAATGTTTCCGACAGACCCTCGGCTCAAGGAAAAAATGGGCCAAAGCAGTCCAAAACAAGAAGTCCAGAAAAAGAAGTAATAGAAGTACAAGTAATAGCAAATAGTAACAAAAATAACACATAGTAACAGAACAATAACTACTACAAAATAATATGATAGTCCAAGGACAAGATAACAGATAATAACAGAAACCAAAAGGTCCAGGAGCAATACTACAAATACTAGTATGGACAGATAACAAGACAACACACTACACAGTTCATATAGAGAGTGTTACTGGTGCATGCTTTGTAATAAAGATTCACAACATAAATGTGGTAAGAAAGAAACCTTTCTCCAGAATGGTATGAGCAGCATGAAAAGGAATATTGGCAAATATATCAGTTCCCGGGAACATGACCCAAGTCTTCTCTTTTGAATCATGATTGCCACAAGTTGGACAAATCTCTTTCACCAGTGGTCTTGATTCAACATCCTTCATTATTGATGCGAAAGGTGTAGGAATGCTAGTTTTTGTCGTCTTGGCCCTCCTCCTTAGTGCAGTTAATGCTTCCCTGTTCCCATTCCTCACTCTATCATTTTCAACTAACTGCATCACATTACACATAGTTTTCTTATACATTTGAACAAAAAATTTAAAATTGCTTCAATTAAGGTCATTTAAGTACCTGTTGCCGAGCTAATAAAAGATTTTCACCTTCAATTTCAACCTCAATAAGCTTCTCTTGTAATTGCTTCATTGAGTCATCCATTTGATCTCTACAAAACAATAACAATTATGATTGTCCTCGAATATCCATAAACTAATTCATCTGATAAATTATTGTAAGAAAAAAGTGTTACGATTTCTTGCAAAGTATCGAGTCACGGGACGCTGAACAGAAAAGTCCGAATCAATCGATTTCGACTTTCCCTTGGGCCTAGCCTTTGTTTGAATTCCTAATCGACATATTTTGTAGATAAATTTAGCTTGTTAAAGGGAGGCTGAAACCTTAGAGTTCAATGGAAAAGAGAACTCCAACCTCTTGTTTTTGACTGAAACTATTCATACGTATTATTCCTCATATCTCCCTTTAAATAGGAGTCTAATTACATCAAGAGAATTCCTAATCCTTATGAAACTAGGAAACATAAAACCCTATTCTAGAATAATGAATAAAGTTACTTAAATATAAAATACAATAAATAAAACTACTTAAAATATAAATAAATAAAAACTATATTCCACGCATCCACAACAAAAAGCTATATACTTTTAAGGAAATGCAGATGCAAGTGACAGCCATCATCCCAATTTTTGGGCCAAAAAAAAGAAATAATAGTATATAGGGAAGATCAAGTGTAGCACTTTCAGTCTCCGACTACATTATTTGTTACACTATAAAAGGACAAAAGTAAAATGGAGATAAATATACTTTAAAATCTCACAATGACCTAATTAAATCCACAAAAAAAAAAAACTGCCCACATTTAATACGGGTTAAAAACGGGTTGAGCACTGGGTTACATGGGTCACTCATGTTTCGTAACTGATCTTTTTCCTTGTTTTAATTTTGATCACTTAGCAATTATCAATTCAAATGCAAGAACAATTATATCATTTTAATACAACCTTAGGAAAACTGCATCCCAAAAGCTAGCTATTGAGGTGGGAGATCCCAAGGCTATATAAGCCCCACATCAGCTCCCCTTTTGAACAATGTGGGACTGGTGTACCTTGCAATAATATCATAACAGATACTAACATTCCACCATAACATGATCAAGCGATAAATCTAAATCACAACAATGTTTTAATTAATATAAGCAACCAAAACTAGTTAACATGCTAGTCTACTCCATCTTTACAACCAAAACTTGAAAAAGAAACAAACAAAGACATAAGATAAAGCTTGTAGCTAACTAATTATTAACATAATAGACTAATTTCATTTGTTTTTCAGCAGCAAAAAAATAGAAAAACAGCACTTGGCAGCAACAAAAAATCTTTACCTAACCCAAGAATCATATAACAAAATACTTTATTTCATATGTAGCCATTTAGAGAAGTAGAAACTCGGAGAGGCAAGCAACAGTGAAAGTTCCCAAAATTGGAACAAAATAAAAGTGTTTACTTTTTTTTTTATTTTTTTGAACACAGTGATATTCAAACCAGCTTGAACCAGCCCTCCCACCAACAATATCAACAAGTCCCACGCAACTCTGGGCCAGCTTGCACGCACATCTGCTAATTCCACGAGATACTTGCCACCTCCCACCAGCAACAGGTGTACCAGGTAACTGTGTTAAACCAAGTCAAGAACACATGAGAAGAAACCACCTAGTGTTTCTCTGTTGGAAATTGTCACGACCCAGAATAGGATCATGACCGGCACTAAGGAGTTTAGGACTCCAAAGCAAGCCTCGTCAAAATTCTATAGAAAATCGGGCAAAGTTTCCTTTGTTTTTGGGTCTATCAAGAAAATTCCATGTCTCAAATCAACAACACCACAACCAACACATCAATCACACCAACACAATCCATCACAAACCATCAACAAGTCACCAACACCATCCAATAACAACATAAAATCCATCTCCGAAACATAAGAGGGAGTTCAAATACTCCACAAATCCAAAATAATGAAAGAATACTCAAAGCTCTAAAGACATGACTATGGAGCGACTCTAAGAGTTTGCAAGAAATAGAACATAACAAATAAATAAACCCTGCCCAAGCGAACAAATGCGGGGCTCACCAGGAAAATGCTACCTCGAACTCTCTAGCTAATGTAATTCTCGCCGTCACCTGCGTTCTCTGAAAAATAATAGCGAGGAGTGAGACGCTAACTCAGTGAGTAATAACACTTAACCACAACCGTTTAAATGGGGACAAGTCATAAAACATTATGAAATAATGCTCTTTCAAAAAACAGTAACAATAAACAATATCATTGTTTCATGTTCATTGTTTCATGTAAGCCAAGGGAACCAATAGTTCAGTAATAACTCAAAAAGCATCGTATCATATCAAATATTACATATTTGGGAGGTTTCGAAGAATGAATCATGTAATCAGTGTGGCATTCTTCTTCATCAAGAATAGCCCATAACAGTGGACCCCTCATAAAGGAGTCAAATATCATATCAGTAACAGTACGATAGTTCTACCTTCCCACTAGCGAGGGTCGTAACAGTCATCAGTAGATACAAGGTGCACCAGGTCTAACGATCCCGTCGTTAGCTACGGGATTCAAATAAAGGTCTACTCCCATTTATAAATTCTTTGTAAACAATAGGATATTCATATGAAAGCATTTTTCAGAATAATACATATCATTTAAAGTTCATATCAACTCATGTTACATGTAAACTTGAATAAAAACACATGTCAAAATACATATTTCTCATGTAAGTGAAGAAGATTCACAGTAATAATATCATATCTCAAATAATAATTTCAATATCATATCAAGTAAATGACTTGCCCCACATACAATTTCAAAGCATTTCGTAACTCATTGTTTTCATCAAAATCAAGTAAAATATGCAAGTTAACAAACACAAATTATGGTAAGATTACTACTCACAGTACACGTGTCGGAATACCAAATTTGTCACCCTGAACGATTCGTATCACTTTCTTGGATCAAAACTATAATCACATCATATCCTTTCTCGTGTTAAATCTCTTATTTTAGACTAACTCGTGATAAAATTAGAGTACCCAACCCTTAAGGTTTCATGATATTTTTCAATTCACTAAATTTCATACCCGTTATCGCAATAATGATGTAGGAAAGGATTTACCTTAATCCTTGACTCGAAGGTATAAAAATTACAATTCAATCATCTAATATTATCGCTCCGTTCATGAAGATTTAAAGATTTCTCTATCACTTGGAATTCCTTGTTCTTAAACTCTCAATCCCCAAACTTGAAGCCATAAAACATATGAATCAAAATCAATCCCCAAACTTGAAGCCATAAAACATATGAATCAAAATATATAAACTAAGTTAAGAAATTTACCTTGAACCCAATAGAATTTCTCAAAGAATTTTCTTTTTTTTTTCTTCTTTATCCAAAAGGACAAGTTTTTTTTTTTTCTTTGTTGTTGTTTGCTGCTACAGGTGCGTTTTGCACGTTGTTGTTGCTGTTGCCTAGTTGCAGCATAAAGGGGAGGCCTTATAAACCCACCAATTCCCCTCAAATCCCCAATTCTTTTAATCCCTTTCTTATTTGGTTTGGGCCGGGTATATGGGCATTGCCCATTCCTTTCCCCTTTCTAATTAATATGGGCTTTAGCCCATTTTCTCTTATATAAATATTTTTTTTTTCAACTAAAACACTCACTAATTTATGATAATGGGGTATTACATTCTCCCCACCTTAAGAAATTCGGTCCCTGAATTTCAAAAGAAGTGCATACCTGAAGACTGAAACAAGTGAGAGTACTTGAGTCTCATCTCATTTTCCGACTCTCATGTAGCTTCTTCAACAGAATGATTTCCCCATAAGACTTTTGCAGGTACAATCTCTTTTGACAATAACTCTCTTACTGTCTATCCGCCATAGCCATCGGCTTTTCCTCATACATCGTCTCACCAAGCTGAAAAGTCGATGCTTTAACCACACAAGAGGAGTTTGACATACATTTTCTTAGCACAAAGACATGAAACATTGAATGGATAAAAGACATCTAACGGGGAAGTGTCAAATGGTATTCCCCTACTTCTACCTGGTCAAGTATATCTCATTGTCTTATAAACCCCGGGCTAAATTTACCTCTCTTTTTTTTTTTAATCACATCGTTTCTTGATAGGAAACACTCCTAGGAACAACTAATCCCCAACTTTGAATTCAAAGTTTTTTTTTCCTCTATTCATATAAGACTTTTGTCTACTTTGAGCGATGAGCAATTTGTCTTAAAACTGAACCTTATCCATAATTGTTTTTTGTTGTATATATACCTGGTCTGATCCTAATACATAGCCTCCCTGGATAAAGATTATTTGATAAAGGAATGGCATCGTCTGCTGTACAAGGCCCCATATGGAGCCATCTGAATATTTATTGAAAGTTGTTGTACGAACGCTTAGCGAGAGGTAAACCTTCCAAGTACCTCCAAAATAAAAAATGCAAACTCTCATGTCCTCAAGTTCTATATAGTACGTTCAGACTCTCTTTTACCTGCAGATGAAATCCGATACCAAGTTCCAACCATATTCACAATGCTTCTAGGAAAGATTTCTGAAAGTGCGAAGTGGAACTCGATTCTTTATCAAAGGTGATGTTCACTGGAACACCATGAAATCATATGAAGTATATTCACATAAATTTGTTAATGCATTTCCTATTATATGTAGTATAGCCAACATGAAGGGTGCCAAAAGTTGAAAGATTCTCTGTATCTGACAGTCACGGGTAGCTCCATCACAAAGTCCATAGCAATCCTTATCCTTTTCCACTTCGGAATCCCGAGCAATTTTAGTAGGCTAGCAAGTCTTTACTCCAAATTAACAAGCTAAATAAATAGAAATAAAACAAAAAAAAATTTCTGCTTCATACCTTCATACCCATACAATTTGCTTCAGGTCACGATATATTTCAATGAATCCAAAGTGTATAGTATATTTGGAATGTGGGCTTCCTCAAGAAATAATTCATTTCAATCCATCTCCATCTATTGTACATAGTTGGCTATCTAGCCGGAGAACGCCGTCCCTGCCAAGAATCATACCATTACTTTTACTAGTTAGGACATTATCTCATTATTTGAATAACCTCACATTCTCATATTGATATCCTTATGTGTTCGGCCTACAAATATTTAACTTCAACACAAGTCAATGGTGTTCCCGAATTTTCTGGGCTAAAACGAATATCTGCACTTCTAGTGCCTATCTTTAACTGAAAGCCAGGAGTTATATGTACCAACTAACCAGGAATTTCTACTCTGTGTTTCAGTCACCATATTGACCCGTTTCATATAATATAAAATAGGACAATCATAGTCGTTGAGTGATTACATATATCGGCGTTGCCAAGGGTTCGAATCTCTCTACTAAAAAATTTGTACATGAAATTCTTGTGGTTGGTGTCAATATCATAGATTTTCTCATATAAGTAATGTCTCCAATCTTCACATCCAATATCGCTGTAGTTATTAGTCGTCATACAAACATCTTATGGAAAAAAAATACCCTAATCCCCATCTCAAAACACCAAGGACATTGTGAATCTCTCAGATTCTGGTTGTTAGAATAACATTGTGCAGTGAGAAACATTTTTTTTTTTTGAAATCTGAAAGTTCTGCTCACTTTCCTCCATCCACTGATTTTCTTGTTTTTTTTTTTCTTGGTCAGTGGCCACTATTCTGAAGAAATCTCACATGAAACTTTTTTACTAGTCTACGAAGCCCAAAAGTAGTGACTCTATGTAGGAGTAATGGACCTTGGCCGTTTTTGAATTGCTCCTATTTTCTTTGTATTCATTAAAATACTATTCTTAGATACGATAAGCATGAGCAATGTCATTTCGAATAGCTGGAATTTGCACTTAGAGAACTTGATATAAAGTTGATGGTTCCACAACATTTGCAATATGATCCTTGATATATTCCTCATGTTCTCCCTGGCGATAAGAACATTCCATAACATCATCAATAAACACTATAATAACTTTTCTTGAAACAACTTGAACTTCTTATTCATTATCTCCATAACCATAGTTGTAGTATCGGTTAGTTTTAAAGACATGTTTTGGAATATAGTTTTCTCTAGTTTTAAGCTGATAATAACTAAGCCAAAAATCGTCGTTAGAAATGGGAGGCTCCATGTAATTGATCAAACATGTCATCTTTATCAAATAACGAGTACTTATCATGCATTATTACCTTCTCAACTAGCTGAGTCAATGCACCATCTCAAGGACCCGTTCTATATTTTTTTTTTCCACAAACATTATGAATACCCCATGGTGATACTAGTGGTTCTCCTATAAAGTCATTCCCAGTAGATCCAACAAGTATTTCTTTATCTCTCTTAACTCCACCAGTGTCTAGGATATGAAGATATCGTCATGGGCTATATGTTCGTTATTATATCAATACCAAAATCTATTTCTTTTATAGGTGGTAGTGGTAGTTGAGGAAAGTCAGTCTACATGAAGCATAATCAACCAAATTCTCTCACTAATTATACCTTTCAAAATTGAGTGTTTGGTCTCTTAATCGTTTACCATAATAAGAGACTCTCACAAAAAAAAAAAAAATCGCTTATATAACTGGTAAGTCATTATAAAAGATATAAACTTACTCATCTTTGTAACGCTCCTGCGTTATTTTGCGTTATTTTTTTCTGGACTAAAATAGGTTCAATGGGTATCTCCACAACTATCTTCACTGGAAAGTAAGCAATTCGTCGAAATAGATAACCCATCTACATCTGATGTCATATCGGAATTGACCACATCGAGTAGATTAAAATCTAATTGTTTAGGATATCCCTTCTCTTAATTCGAATCTGACAAGCTTTATACCCATGTTAAACTAACAGGGAGTCATCCATAGGGCTGCCAATGCCAAAATAATACCTCAATAGGTTAAGATGTCCTTGAATTCTAACACATCGGCTTGTATTATATCTACACTGAAAGATTTTCTACTTTTGACCTTCTTGGGTTAATCCTTGGTAGCATGTTTACCATATCCATGTTTTAAATCCTTTGGGCAGGTAAAATTGTCACAAAAATTGGTCAAAGTCTTTTGTATAAGATGTTGTTGTCTGGTTCAAACAGTAACCATCCCTTTCGCAAAGCTCTAAGCTTGAGATGTCCTGTATGCCAACTGATAAAGTCTAGTGACATACATTGGTACATCTGTCATCTAAATCAATTTCATAAACACCTAGGAGGCTCACGCTTAACTTTCGGAAAGGAAATCATCGATGTAGACCTTGGTGAACTTGTTCCCCAAGTGAATGGGGTTGCTCGAGTCAACCTTATTTACAGTACAATAGCATACATTATGCTGGTCATGACCTCTACTCTGTATGGCATTTATCTATAGACCTCTCACTGGATCATCCCATGGCTCCAAAAGTTTTGAGTATTTCATTGATGAATCTTTATCAAAAATCTTTTAAGGATCTTTGCACTATTTGAACCAATGAACTCTGAAGATTTTATCTTTAGAAACTATCAAGGATACATCTTACATCTTCCCAGGAAGATCTGAATCTTTGTAGGTGCCTAAGCTGGTCTTGGGCCCTATTTACTACCTAACTCTATGTCCATTAATCTCTCTTGCTCGTTATCGGAAGATAAGTGTCTTAATAGTAACACTCCCAGGCTGCTAAAGGGGCGGAGTAGTACTCTTTCCCGAAAATAGATCTCTTACATGTCACATGAGCATGAAAATCGATCTTAGAGGCATAACAACATCTTTCTTGGACTTTCCAACTACATTTTGTTCCCCTTAATTGCGGAGACGGGTGCTTACAAAGGTGGCCCTTGATGCCTCCCGAACTATTGGACGAGTCTTGTTATTAGATGGTCTAAGTGCAAGACATACGATAGAAAGATAAACAAAGTTATATTCACCTAGTTGGCTCTATCAGTTGCACACATAAGGAGGAATGAGAAAGAAGGACAGACACATTCTATCACGCCCTCGCAGAATCATGATTATAGAAATGGCCGGCAACATAACCATAATTGAGATTCTACTACTACCGTGTGCTCCATAGTCACAGAATTAACCTGTCTATGATACCAACTTTGTCACGACCCAGAATAGGATCATGACCGGCGCCAAGGAGTTTAGGACTCCAAAGCAAGCCTCGTCAGAATTCTACAGAAAATCGGGTAGAGCTTCCTCTGTTTTTGGGTCTATCAAGAAAATTCCCTATCTCAAATCAACAGCACCACAACCAACACATCAATCACACCAACACAATCCATCACAAACCATCAACAAGTCACCAACACCACCCAATAACAACATAAAATCCATCTCCAAAACATGAGAGGGAGTTCAAATACTCCACAAATCCAAAATAATAAAAGAATACTCAAAGCTCTAAAGACATGACTATGGAGCGACTCTAAGAGTTTGCAAGAAATAGAACATAACAAATAAATAAACTCCTGCCCAAGCGAACAAATGCGGGGCTCACCAGGAAAATGCTACCTCGAACTCTCTAGCTAACGTAATTCTCGCTGTCACCTGCGTTCTCTGAAAAATAATAGCAAGGAGTGCAACGCTAGCTCAGTGAGTAATAACACTTAACCACAACCGTTTAAATGGGGACAAGTCATAAAACATCATGAAATAATACTCTTTCAGAAAACAGTAACAATAAACAATATCATTGTTTCATGTAATCCAAGTGAACCAATAGTTCAGTAATAAACTCAAAAAGCATCGTATCATATCAAATATTACATATTTGGGAGGTTTCCAAGAATGAATCATGTAATCAGTGTGGCATTCTTCTTCATCAAGAATAACTCATAACAGTGGACCCCTCATGGAGGAGTCAAATATCATATCAGTAACAGTATGCTAGTTCTACCTTCCCACTAGCGAGGGCTGTAACAGTCATCAGTAGATACAAGGTGCACCAGGTCTAACGATCCCGCCGTTAGCTACGGGATTCAAATAAAGGTCTACTCCCATTTATAAATTCTTTGTAAACAATAGGATATTCATATGAAAGCATTTTTCAGAATAATACATATCATTTAAAGTTCATATCAACTCATGTTACATGTAAACTTGAATAAAAACACATGTCAAATACATATTTCTCATGTAAGTGAAGAATATTCACAGTAATAATATCATATCTCAAATAACAATTTCAATATCATATCAAGTAAATGACTTGCCCCACATGCAATTTCAAAGCATTTCGTAACTCATTGTTTTCATCAGAATCAAGTAAAATATGCAAGTTAACAAACACAAATTATGGTAATATTACTACTCACAGTACACGTGTCGGAATACCAAATTTGTCACCCCGAACGATTCGTATCACTTTCTTGGATCAAACCTATAATCACATCATATCCATTCTCGTGTTAAATCTCTTATTTTAGACTAACTCATGATAAAATTAGACTACCCAACTCTTAAGGTTTCATGATATTTTTCAATTCACTGAATTTCATACCCGTTATCGCAATAATGATGTAGGAAAGGATTTACCTTAATCCATGACTCGAAGGTATAAAAATTAAAATTCAATCATCTAATATTATCGCTCCGTTCATGAAGATTTAAATATTTCTCTATCACTTGGAATTCCTTGTTCTTAAACTCTCAATCCCCAAACTTGAAGCCATAAAACATATGAATCAAAATATATAAACTAAGTTAAGAAATTTACCTTGAACCCACTAGAATTTCTCAAAGAATTTTCTTCTTTTTTTTTCTTCTTCTTTAGCCAAAAGGACAAGCTTTTTTTTTTCTCTTTGCTGTTATTGTTTGCTGCTACAGGTGTGTTTTGCACGTTGTTGTTGTTGCTTCCAGCATAAAGGGGAGGCCTTATAAACGCACCTATTCCCCTCAAATCCCCAATTCTTTTAATCCCTTTCTTATTTGGTTTGGGCATTGCCCATTCCTTTCCCTTTTCTAATTAATATGGGCTTTAGCCCATTTTCTCTTATATAAATATATTTTTTTTCAACTAAAACACTCACTAATTTATGATAATGGGGTATTACAGGAATTGAACCGGAGACCACATGGTGCTCAACCCAACTTCATTGAACCATTGGCCACACCCTTGGTTGCTTAGTTTTATGTACATAAATCAACAATGTTTACACAAAGAAAATAAAGGAGAAGAGTAACAACTCTATTTTTTCTGTATACATTAATTTGCAATAACGGAAGCATTACATTCAATGCCTTTTTTTTCTTCTAAAATTGAGAAGTTGAAACAGGAAAGAGCAGAATTCAACAAATATTCGGACGACGATATCAATTTCTCCCAAAAAGCAAACCCTAATGGAGAAACCTAATTCAGAAAAAGTAAAGGGGAAAGGGGAAAAGGGAAGAAAATTACCAGCAAAGTGCGGCAGGTTCGAGAACTCTTCAAACGCAAAACCCAAATAGAGGGACTGGTTTTATTAGGCAGTCGTTTGGCCATTAAAACTTAAAAAAAATTGAAGTTAAGTTGAAGTTGATTTTTTTGGAGTTGAAGTTGAATTTGAAATTGGAGTTGGAATTGTGTTTGGTTATGTCTTTTTAAAAATTAAAAAAAAAAAATTAATATAATTTTATTCCTAACTTTTACAAACTATCAAAATCACCCAACTAAAATTTACCTACTAATAAAAAAAAATATAATTAGTCATTATTATAAAAATAATAACATATACATGGTCATATTTAATGACCATATATAATATGACATATATAATATTTATATTAATAGCCGTTTTCTCATATTTGAAAATTTTAAATATGGATATTATATTAGCAGATCACTGTTTCCTGTTTTTTAGGTAACAAATATTATCTTTCAAATAAATTTATTTTTTTAGAAATTTATTTAATTTATTTCCTTCATTTTTTGTTCCTAAAAAATAAGAAATGATGAGTTAATATTAAATTTTAGGGTGCCATTAATTTATTTCTTTAATTTTTTTATACATGAAAGATTTTACTGTATGTGAATAAATTATTTCTATGTAAAACATGTTTTGCATATTTATGATATATTATATCATATACCATAAATATATAAATATGTTTAGTATGTTTCTTTATACTTTGTATTTTTATATATGTGTGTATATGATATATACATGGTATAAACTTCATATATAACATATTTTGTATATTTATATTATAAATATCCTTAGTATGTTTCTTAATACTTTGTATATTTATATATGTGTGTATATGATATATATATAGTATAAACTTTATATATAACATACTTTGTATATTTCTATTATAAATATAATACTTTATATATTTATGGATATAAATATAATACTTTATATATTTATGGGTATAAATATAATACTTTATATATTTATAGGTATAAATATAAATTAGCAGTAAAATAATATCTTAAATAAGGGAGAAAATTAAATAAGGGATAAAAATAATGATGAGAGAGAAAAAGAAATATATATTAATTAGGATAGCTTTAAGTTTGAAATTATAATTATCTTATTCTTTAAAACTGTTATATATGTAATATTGAAAAAGTAATGTTATAAGGAGAGTTTTATGTAAAAATTTAAAAGATTGGGGTTATACGTAATAATAATAAAAGTTGGAATTGGAGTTGGAAATTTGTGAAAACAACAAAAACCTGTTTTCCCTTTTCAGATTTTTTTTTCCGAATTTTCATGGCCAAACACCCCAATTTCCAACTCCGAAAAAAAAGATCAAAAAAAAAAAAAAATCATTGCCAAACGGGCCCTAAGAGTTCTGTTTTATGAGCCCGTTTGGATAAAATTAAAAAAATAGTTTTTTAACTTAAGTGATTAAAAACTTAAAATAAGTGCTTATAAATTAAACAGATAAGTGTTTGGATAGAAGTGCTAAAACTAAAAAAAAGTTGTTGATGCGTTTGATAAAAAGTGAAGTTAAGCACCTTTTTATTATTAAAATGACTTAAATGTTCTTAAAGTTGTTAACACTATAAATAAGGTGAATTATTTATAATTTATAATTTTTAATTTTAAAATAAAATTTTTGAACAAACCTCCGATTAATGATGGATTCGATGAAAATAAAGAAGAAAGATGAAGAGGAAATTTGAGGGAAGAGATGAAGCGAAGCGACAAAGAGAAAAAGAAAAAAAAATTATATATTTAAGGACTACAAGTTTAGGATATTGTTGGAATTAGAGGAAAATATAAGAGATGAAAAGGTAAATGTTCAGCTTCTCATTTTTTTATTCTTTTAATCAGTTTTTAGTTTTTTTAAGCACTTTTTAATTTTACCAAACATATTAAAAAGCTAAAAAGGAGATTAAAAGTTAGTTTGACCAGATTTTAATTCTATCCAAACGGGCTCTATATTTAAAGAGTTACTATTTAATTTATAAGTTTTGAGTAAATAACGTTTTTAGTCCCTGTGTTGTTGTTATATTCCACTTTTTGTCTTTATGTTATTCAGTTCATCATTTTTTTTATTTTCCATTCGGTGTTCAATGCCCGCATTGGACCTCGACTAATCTGTATCACGCGTTGCAGGCCCATTAAGGTGGCAACGCTCCCAACAAAATTTCCTCCATACCCAAGGCTCATTCACTGCACCACAACCCATGTTGGTTATTCAGTTCACCATTTGACCTTCAGTTAAATAATGTGTATTTTTAATCTTTTTACATAATGCAGATCAAAACAATTAAGGAATGATGAATCGCACTAAAGAACAATTTGGGTATTTTAATTTTTACTAGTTTGTTTGTACTTTGGTCAATAGTTTCAAAAGTGGGTTTATGCACGTGGTACTAGAATAAACTTGCGTTCTTTTCTATAATACATTACATTTTTTTTTAATTCGTCTATAATCCTCTGAGTTCTCTCCTTCCATCTCTGTTTCTTTCCTTCGAAGAATACAAGCTCACGCGATCAAATTCATTTAACTTTAAACATATCTATTGTAATGATTTTAGATGTGTTGCTTTAATTTTTGGGTTAATTCATCAGTTAGAGCATTTGAAAGGGAGTCGGATGACTCAGTGTAGTTGAATTTTAGAAATATTTAATTTCAAGATTGCACTTTAGTATAGTTAATCATTTGTTAGTTGTTCAGATCTCCATTATTTAAAAGATTAAAAACACATACTACATACTGAATTGGATAACACGAGGATTAAAAATGCAATAGAGCAAGGGACTAAATGCGTTGCTTCCTCATAAGTTTTTGCACAGATTCCTTATTTCGGTGTGGTTATTTGATTTTTGTCCGTATATTAATGACTTTAATTTGTTGCTTTACTTTTTACTTTTCAAAATAGGGAAAAGATATGTTTTCACCCTTGAAATTGTCCGTTCAACTTATTTAACGCTTAAACTAGATTTCTATTTATTTATCTCCTTAACATTTTAAAGTGTATTAATTTCATCCCTTAATATATAATACAACTCTCACACAAAAAATGTATTTACACTCGCCCACACATCAGCACCACGTCAGCGCCACGTCGGAGCTCCACAATCAAAATATTTATTAAATATATATATAATATATATAAATATTTTTAAATATTTAAAATAAAGCAAATACGCCCTCCCCCCCCCCCCCCTCCTCTTTCTTTCTCTCGATCCACCCCCACCCCCGTCCATCCCCACCCATGCAGACACCCCCGTCCACTCCCATCCCAGCAAACACGTTTTTTCCTTTTTCTTTGGCCACCCCCAGTCTCCCCCCCCCCCCCTCCCCTTCTTCTTGTTCAAATCTACACCATCCCAGCAAACTCCCCCACCCCATCTCCTGCCTGTCCAGCCTCCACCCCTGCAAACTCTCCTTCCAAACTGTCAAAGTGGAGCCATCTACCATGTATACAAACAAAATAATCAATTTACATCTAAATTATCAATTTATTTAAACATTAAGTGCTTCGATATCTGTTTTTTTGTTTTTGATTAAGTAATCGCTTGGCCATGAAAACTAAAAAAAAATTAAGTTGGAGTTGAAGTTGTGTTTGACCATGTCTTTTTGAAAGATTTTTTTAGACTTTTGAAAAATCTTTTTTAAATATGATTTTATGCTCCTACTTTTAAAAACTATCAAAATCACCCAACTACTAATTTACCTACTAACATACAATCAAATGTGATTAAAAAATATAGACACTTCCATTACTCGAATTAAGTTTGCATTAACGAAATGTCGAAATGCAAAAATTGAAGAAAGATAATGTAAAAATGCAAAAGTTGAAGAAAGATAGAGTTGAAACAAAATTGAAGAAAAATAATGTAAAAATGTCTTAGATGCAATCTCAGTCGAAAGATGGTGATATTTTTGTATTAATCAGTGTTCAATCAGTAATTATGAAAAAAAATCATCATTAATTGCATCGGTGACTAAACACTTAAAACTTTTAAACATTATGAGGATTTTGTGTAAAAAAAATTAAACAATTGGTGTTATATGTAATAATAATAAAAGTTAAAATTAGAGTTGAAAAATAGTGAAAACAACAAAAAGTTGTTTTCACTTTTCAGAAAATAATTCCAGAATAATTTTTGGAATTTTCATGGCCAAACACCACAACTTTAATAAAGTGGGAAAAAAAATCAAACAAAAAAAATATTTTTTATGGTCAAACGGCCCCTAATTATTCTTTGAGATAATTTCATGTGAAAATGGTAAAGATCTTTTCTTTAACAAATGGAACAGAGTGAGGTGAGGAAAAGATTATGTTGTGGGAACTAAATTTGTTGGGTTGGGGCTTTATTGTTCTCTTTATGCATTATGAGGCTTAATGTGGATCAATGAGACAATTTTTAGATTTGATATAATAGTTCTAATACTACTTGAATTTTTTGTGAATCATTAGCATTCATTTAATTGTTAAGAGTATTACTGAATGTTACCAATCAATATATATATATAAAAGAGGATTAGAGAATCAATGATGTGGCGCTCTCTAAGGCCTAGAATTCTATTTATCTTTTTTGTCATTTTTTTGAGCTTTTTAAATTCATTTTTCAAGTTTAAAAGGAGTAATTATTTTGAGTTTTTATATTGATTTACTATTTAATTGAATTTGAAAAGGTATCATACATTGAATATTCATTTGCAAGAGTTAAAAGTAGTTAACCCACAAACTTTGAAATAAATCTCACTTAACCTTTCATTCAGCCCACGTAACATTCATATATACATTTTCCATATTTCCTATAGTATATATTATCCTTTCTTTTTGAGTCATGTTAATCTTCATCTTGTGTTCTTTTGCATATTTTATTGTGCACCGAAAAAATATTCAGTAACCAAAATATTGTGCATGGCCTTCTTAAGCTTCCCATTAGTAGATTATTAGTATTTGGTGACTATAAATTTGAGTCAATGATGGAGTAAGTATTAGGCCATTATGAAATTGTAATTCATTTGTAATGGAGAAGTACGAAATTGGTTTCTTTCCTTTTTTTCTTTTCCGATATCATTTTTCAGTTTCTTTCTTGTACTAATATTTTCATATTTGGTTCAAAAATTATTGTTGTTTTTCTCCTTATTTTTCTTTCTTCTCTCCAAGGCTGTATTTTATTTAAGCAAGAATGTAATATGTGAAATTTTATTTACTTTCTTACAATTTTCATTTGCAATGCATTAGTTTGTGTGATGTTTTATTTTTGTAAAAATAAGAGAAGACCCTAAAATCATCATAAAAAAATCTATGAAGAAAAGGACAAATTCATTATCGTCACTGGCAACTTGACATGAATATTTTTTTTGATAATTTTTTTTTATTTTTTTTATAGCTAAATAGTATAATATTGATACTTTTAAAATTTGATGTGGTATAAAAAAGACGTTTGATGATCTTCATTTGATCACATGCAAGGTATCGAAATTCTTTTTATATTTAAAATGTTTAAATGTCTTAATTTTATTTTTACTGATTGTTTATTTACTCCCACTTTGTTTTTCTTTTAAATATGAGGCATCAAAGAGGAATAAAGAGGTTGTGTATTAGAGGAGTTTAAAGTTCTTCATTTTTTGTTATTGTTACTGCGTTTTGAGCGAGTGAGAGAAGAAAAGACTAGAATTTTTTTTATTATGGCCGAGAGCTTGATCTCTTCTTTCTTCATCATTTTACAAATAAATTGACTAATAAACTAATTACGCCAAAAGGATGTAGGCAATTTTTTTCTAAGAGAAAAAAAGTAATATTTAAATTTAATTGAAAATTAACAATCATTTTATAATCACTAATATGCTAACAAATTATGTCATGGACTGTGGTTATATTTATGTTTGATTTCTTTCTTTACTTTTTTGTAAGTCTTTTCCTCATCGTTTCTTTATTTAATACAATTCAACTTAAACTACCGCCTATGTGGCATGCCTCAATGAGCGTCATTTCTATTCATCTATTTTCTCATTTTTTTGAATTTTTCTATAATTTAATGCTTAGAAAAATTTCAGAAAATTAGTTACTCTTTACCGTTTCTCTATCCTCATCATTACTGTTATTTATTTCTTTTTCAATAATTATTATATTGTCTTCTTTTTCTTCCTTCAATTATCAAATATATATCATCTATATTTATTACTTTTCTTATTTTACAACTTTATTTACTTTTTTATTCTTTCATTCTTAAATTAAGAAAAAAATTTAAAGAAAATTGTATCCTAACCTAACGTATGTAAGATAACAAAATCATGCGAAAAAGCGGAAAATAATATATTAGCAACAAGCTATATAGATATAAAAAAGATATAATAGCAAAAAAGTATATTTGGTAAAGTGTAATAAAATAATAAAAACAAGAGAAGAAATATATTTTTAAGTTTCTTTTACAAAAATAATTAGTGTATTATTATTATTATTAGGACAATGCATTTATCTAATACACATTTAAATCATCATCAATTGAAATTAGTACACATTTAAAGTAAATGAAAAATGAAAGGACCAAATCCCTTTCATTTTGTAAAACTATTTAATTTTTAGCATATAAAAAAGATGAGTTGAGTATCTGACTTCTTAACTTCGCCTCTTTTCTTTTTTAAATGTTATTTTCTTAAGAAAATTGAAAGTGATACTATTTCATGGTCCTTCTAAAAAACTTCTGTATAGTTAAAATAATTATGACCATAAAAAAATGTGATGTAGTGAATGAAGTTGCACCTTACTTAATTGATCGAGTAATACACTCAAATCTAAAGGTGGATAAATTTTTGTTAAAAATGGAGCAAAAAGATTGTAAAACGATTATGACTAACAAAGGATGCGGAATAGTGGATGGAGTTGCACCTCGCTTAATTGGTCAAGTAATACACTCAAATTTGAAGTTGGATAAATTTTGTTGAAGATGGGGCAAAAAGATTGTGAAGATAAATAATAGAAAACAAGTTATTGTTGTGTGAAGTGATTTGAAGCTGCAATTATTTTCTATTTGTAATAGTTTCTGTCATTCTAATGTAAACTGGTCGAAAATAATGTTTATACTTCATCGTAAATAATGAGAATGTGAGGCTTTATATTACCTCAAAAAAACTCTATGAGGTGTTACATTCTGGAAAAAAAATATCAGTCTAACAGAGAAATTTATAGAAAGAGTGATGAAAGTGTTAAGGAAAAAAGAAGAATTATTTGAAGAAAGAATTATTCTATTTATGAAATTCATACTAAATGAAAAAAAAAAATTAATTTGAAAGAAGATATTATTCCATAAACATAAAAAAGAAGGAAGCCGCTTGGAATAAGGAAAAGGTCAATTCAATTTTCGATGGAAATAAAATTTTGCGAATTCTACCCCGAACTGGAAGATCATTTCGAGATCTTCGAACATATTCGAGGGTTCAATGTTACTATTGTAACTTCGGCCAACACACAAGATGAGACTGATCAATGAGGTTAAAAGTTAATATAATAAAGAAAATGAACGAAAAAAGAAATGAAAAATTAATAAGATATAAAATGGCATATATAGACACCTAATTTCGTCCCTCCCCGATATCGTTTTTACCTATTGTTTACCTTATCCTACCGTGTACCCTCACCCGTGTGATAATCCCTCCACAAAATGACAAAAATAACAACCCCCTAACTAATTTTGTTTTATCCTAATATTCTAACAACCCACCCAATAAAAAACAACACCTACCTACCCTATCCTAACAAACTCTACCCCACCTCACCACTACCCCCTACCCCACTGGAAACCTCCCCTCACTAATATATACACACTCGCTGATATAGTGAAAGGGGAACCGAAGAGAAAAGAGAAAAAAAAAAGACCCTCAAGTTTCCAAGTCAAAATAACTAACTCTTCTTCTCCTTCACGGGAGCACCACTGTACCATCACTGAAAATACACGAATCCACACACAGTCGAGATCTCACCAGAAAAAGTTCACCCTCACTCACCTTCACCGGAACACACACACGGACAGAAAGAGGGAGAGAGAGCTGGGAGAGAGTGATATAGAAATTGGAGAGAAGAAGATTAAGAAGGCGGAAATAGTGAGAAAAACAGATAAAAATGGACTGAAAACAGTCTACGGGTTGAATAGAACAGTATCCCGGTGAAAATCCGATCATTCTTCGAGAATCTCCGGCGAAATTTCACCAGAATCAGTGTCATTGATGCCCAGTTCGGTTGTTCGACGGTTCCAGTTCAAAATCCCCATATTTTCTCTGTTTACCCATGGTTTTTAGCTGAATCCGGCCAGCATCGAAGCTTTCCGGCGACGATCTCGCTGGAATCCGTTACCACACGACGGATTAGCCACTATCGACCACGAAAATCGCTCCTCTTGCCCCTGAAAATCTGAACCAACAACTGAAACCAGTTGAAGTACACATTTTGTTTGATTTTGTTGAGATTCGAGTTGACTCCGGTGGGATTTCGACATGATTTTTCTCGGTTCTTCATTATTTCTGTCTCGATTGGTTTAATAGTTCTTCTTCAATCTGTTTGGGGTTGATTTTGGGTTCAAATCAATCCGGTTCCTTATTTCTCGATATCGGGTTTGGAGTTTTGTTTGTTGTCAAGGCTCGGTTCAAGAGTTCGGACGCGATTCTCTTTCTGTTATATTGAAATCTTCAAATTAAGATTTTGGTCTCAGATTTCTTTATTATCAGCGAAAACAAGTTCTATCGAGGTTCATTTCCTTAACCCATTCTTTTTTTTTCTTATCTTTGATTTGTTGAATTGATTGGGATTATGTGTAGTATGATGTTATGTTGTTATGTTTATGTGCTTGACAATGTGATTTCGGTGATATGTGGAATGAATTAAAGTAATCTTGATGGTGTGATTGATAAAAAGGAAGTTGGGATGGGAATTGAAAATTGACGAAAAGGGTAAATTCAAATTAATTTCGATTTATTGTTGATATGAAACGTGATAGAATTATGTCTTTAAGCCGAGAATGGATAGGCAAACATAGATTGGGTAGGTAAAATTTAGGAATGGTGTTTCCATTGAATGTTTGGTTGCGCATTTGTGGAATGTCTTCTAGTTTATTGCATTGGATTCAAGTGTATTCATTTGGCCGGGGTATGCCCCGAGGTTTTATGTATTTATTCACCGGAGAATGCCCCCGTAATATTATGCTGGCGGATGATGATCGAGATGAAGGCCCGAGGCATCGGGTGAAACATTGGAGTTTAGTCTAGATTTAGTTTAGAATAAGATTTATATTTTGGTATTTTTTTCTATTTTTTGGGCAGTATAATTGGACTGGGATTTTACATTTTGGATTGTTTTGTTTTGTTTATTGTTTGATTATTTTGCGTGCTTTTGTGTGGTTTATACATTTCTTAGTGTAAAAAATAGTTGATGCACTCTACCTAGCGACCGTGGTTGAACCACGGGATCGAGGGGTGCCTAACACCTTCCCCTCGGTCAACAGAATTCCTTAGCCAGAATCTCTGTTCGCAAACCAGTTTAAAGAGTCAAATGGTTTTGGAAAAGATTTTTCAATGGTGACTTGACACACCAGATTATGCCAAGTGGCGACTCTGAATAAAAAATGTAAACAATCCTTTTCCGAAATAAATTTTTATTTCTTGTCACTTAAATAATAAAACCCTTTCGACCCTTAAAACATAATTCTTCCGGAGTCCGTAAAAAGGGGGGTGACAGCTCTGGCGACTCTGCTGGGAAAGGTTGAGAATTCGAGCTTATTTTTGAGTCGTATCGACTTTGTTTGGCATTACGAGTGTATAAGCATTGTTTGTGATTATTGTTTTGTTATTGTTTTCACTTTTGCGCGTTTTCGTGCTCTTTGTTTATAGTATTTATCCTATGTGTTACCGTTTTATATCTGTCATCATGAGTCCATCCCCCGACCTTTTTTCTGCAACAAGTCTCGGAGCGCACGTCGTGTGCACGAACTCTAGTTGAGTCACCTTTATTTTAGGGGGGGAGTCGTTGGATGTATGGAGTAGGTGGAAAGCAAAGCAGCCACTATCGACCATATGATCCCCCGAACGGCCTTGTTAGTAAACCACAACGTAGGTCAGCCTTTAGGTCATTCTTATGTGCATCATATTGAGATCTAGTGGGGCCCACACGGTCCTTTGTAGGAGACTCACCCTTAAAGCATCCCTACGTGTTAAATGTTGCATCTTTGAGAGTAACGTGGTCATTTGATGGACCGATTTGGGGAAAACATGTGTTAGAAGTAAAGTGTGAAAAAAAAAGGTGAGTCGAAAAGAATGAATCAAAAGGAGTGTCGTAGTTTATTTTAGAGTTCTTTATGGCTTTTGTTCTTCACGATCCAAAACTCAAAAAGATTTTTTTTACATTTTGCATTTTTCTTCTCAAAGTACCGTAAGCACAAAAAAAAAATAAAAAAAAAGAGGGTTTTGTTTGCCTTTTCTACTTATTTGTCAAAAACAAAATACCAAAAAGATTTTTTTTATATAATTGGTGGTGTCAGTCTTAGTTGAAATGTCTAGTTGAAAATCCAAAAAGTTTTCACTCGTTTGTTTTTTGTTGTCTCTTAAGTTAGGGTCAATTTATTAGTTAATCGTTAAGTGTCCAATCTGGACGAACTACGCATACCTGATTCCCGTCCCTCGGGGCGGGATACGTAGGCAACCCTCGGTGGGTCCGGTAACCTTTATTTTGGCCTTCGTCTTAGTATTAGGCTAGGTTTTTTACCCCATAACCTAAAGTTGTTAACCAAGTAGGCTGATTTTATTTAGCGTTACTGTTCGGCGATTGGGAGTCATGAATCGGTCTGTCCCATCGACGTATGTCCGCATCAAATTTCCATTGGTTGTGAACCTTTTGCTCTTATCAAATTTTTGAGATAATTTCTTATCTGCTACTACAGGATGGATTTGTCCACAAAGTCTAGAGTCCTTATGGTTGTCAAGGTACCCAAAAAGTTGATCAAGTGGTGGGGCACGTTCAATTACTCTGAAAAGCACGAAGTGAGGAAAGTGTTAGGCAATCTTGTAACACTCATGGATCTCACGCCTCATCCGGATTTAATAGAAGTTGTGTTGACTTTCTGGGATCCAAATAATTTGGTGTTTAGGTTCGAAAGTTGTGAATTGACTCTTACCCTGGCAGAAGTATCTCGTTTGTTTCGGCTGACTTACATGGGTCAACAGATGATTTTAGCCCGCAATCATACTCGTAAGAAATTCCTTCGACTCTGTGGATTAAAAGATAACAAGCATCTGGGATGTCTCAAACAATCTTGGATTTCCTTGGACTATTTGTTTGCTAGATTTGGGTCCTTAGAGGGTTTCGACTGCTTTTGGGATGAATTCTGTACTACCAAAAAAATCTAGGAACAACGTCGTCTTGAGTTTTTCTGTCTGGCTTTGTTGGGTATCTTAGTGTTCCCGTTAGATGAGAGGTGTATCAATACTCGTCTCCAATCAGTGGTGATAGCTTTATTCAAGAAAAAAGATGAGGTCACCATTGTACCAATGATCTTAACAGAAATATATAAGGCTTTAACTGAAGTAAAAGGAGGGGTACGATTTTTTGAGGGGAGTAATCTGATATTGCAGTTGTGGATGATGAAGCATTTGCATACGCCTTCTTTGATTAGAGCAGATGTGATCGACCGTTGTCTGAATGATCGAGTGCAAGCCATGCAAGAAAGAATGCGTTTTGACAAAAAAAATTTCCTATTGGAGTCAATTTTTCGACCGAATTTCTCGAATCAAGAACTCCGAACAACATTCTTTGGTGCTATATGTGGTTTCGTCCTAAGAATATCTTGATTGGATCTCAAATGCAACTCTTTCTAGTTTTGATAGGACTTAACTGCACTAGGTCTTACAGTCCAAGAAGGGTGATGCGTCAGTTGGGTAGAATGCAAGAAGTCCCCCCAATAATGGACCTTCTAAAGGATGTAAAGTACTTTAAAGACCAAGCCGTGGGGGAAAGCAAATATGAGCAATTCTGGAATAACGCGATAAAGCTAGGTGTCGATACTCTCGAGGAAAATCCAGGATGTACTCAAAACTATGAAATCTGGCTACAATCTCTGCCCCGTGGCATTAGTAGACCCTTACCAGCCCAACTTAGAGGGCGAATACGGGAAGCAATCATGGTAGAGGATGATGAGCAGGAAGATCCGGGTGCCAAGTTGGAGTTTTTGAGAGTTCAGTTGTCATGTTTGATCACAACTGTGGATGGGTATCAGAGAAACCTTTGCGGGTGTACTCTCCAAGAGGCGGGGATACGGGCGAGAAATTTGGTCCCGGGTATCAAAACGTCGTTGCAGGATATGTTGCAAAGTCTGACGGGAAAAGTGGGGACTTCACAGATGGGTTCATCTTAGCCGGGGACGTCACGCAGAGCACCAATTTGAAAGAGCATGTCTTATATTTATGTGGTTTTGAGTCTTTTATGTTTCTGTCATTGTAGGTTGGTGTCTGTGTTAAGTCGGAGTCAAGTTGTTTTTGATATTCGGGTCTTTATTGCACGCATGTCGTTAGGGGTTTAGAATGTTGTTTTGTATTTGTTGTTTAGTTTTAAAGTGGTCCCAGATTCGTTGTGTGTTTTGCTGTCTTTCATCGAAATATTAGGATGTTACGTCTTTCTTTTGTTTACTTGTTTTCGTTTCTCGTGAAAAAAAAACCTTCAATTGTGTGATGTTTATGCATAAGCCGCCCGAACTATGCAAGATCTGATTCATGTACAACACGATACGTAGGCAACCTACTTTTGGGTTCAATCTAATCATTTTGTTTCGTTGTTTTTCATTATTTTTCCTCTTTTAAAGAAAAAAACAAACGCCATAAAAAATAATAAAATAAAGGTAGATAACGAGAGAAGTGGAAAGAATGGAGATGGATACGAAAAACAAATAAATAAATAAAATAAAATAAAAAATAAAAAATAATAAAATAATAATAATAATAAAAAAAGTGTAGATAAAAATTGGGATGATGTTGAAATGACATCGCTACCCTCAAAAGCTGGTAGAAATGAACATGAATTTAGGATAATTTTACCAACGTGATTCCCATGCTTGTTGTGTGCCCTAATCCTAACGAATGTCGTCTTTGATGAGCATGTTCTTTCAGATAACAGTGGTAGGTTTGCAGCACTTTGGCTAGTCACCCATACTTCACTAGATCCAAAGCAAAGCTCGCCATGGCTAGCAGGGAGATTGAAAATTCGCTCATTAACCCGGATCAGGATCACAGGGAAGAAAGTTCAAAACACAATGATGAGGTAGTAAGGCTCAAACAACAATTGATAGATTTGCACCGGGCATGGGCCAGCGGAATACCTCCTCCTCCGCTCCCTGAAGGTCTTGGGAATATCTCTAATTGCCCACCGCTCTCTCAGGCGCAATTCTCTGTTCCTACTGAGTCACCTGAGCACGCGTCAGGATTCACTCCGCGACATTATTATCCTGGCAATTCTGGTGTGCCCTTGGCAGCTCCCCAATCAAGACCAACTGCTCAGTCAGCGCCACCGATCACACCAGTATTCGTGGCTTCGACACCACATGAAACTCCCATATATGTTGTGCGTCCCACAATGAGGCTTCCTAGGTCTACCAGTGAGCCAGTACTGAAGGTTCCAGATAGTCAGTATTATGCCCCTGAGCCTACTTTGCAAATGAATGAACCGTATGGGTACACTCAGCCGCCTGCATTTCCATTTGATACGGAGAAACCTGTCGCAGCAGAGGAACAGGATATCATAGCCCGAAAATTGAAAAGTTTAGAACAAGCTATGAGGAATTTGCTACGAATCGGGGATTATAGGAGTGTTTCCTATAAAGATCTTTGCATGTTCCCAGACATCAACCTTCCCCCCGAGTTTAAGATGCCTAAGTTCGAGAAGTATGCAGGACACAGTGATCCCGTGGCACACTTAAGACGTTATTGCAACCAGTTGAGGGCTGCAGGAGGAAAAGAAGAACTGCTCATAGCCTTCTTTGGCGAGAGTCTTTCAGATCTGGCCTCAAAATGGTTTATGGATCGAGATATCGATAAATGGAACATCTGGGATGATTTGGCTTCTGAATTTGTTCAACATTTTCAGTATAACATCGACCTGATTCCGGACGAAAAATCTTTGGTCAACATGAAGAAAAAGAGCACTGAAGGTTTTAGGGAATACGCGATAAGGTGGCGTGAACAGGCCGCCAGGGTAAAGCCTCCAATGAAAGAAAGTAAGTTGGTAGAAGTTTTCATTCAGGCGCAGGATGAGACCTATTTTCAACATTTACTTCCGACAATGGGAAAGTCTTTTATGAAAGTCCTTAAAATGGGGGAGATGATAGAGGACGAAATTAAGACCGGTCGAATAGTGAGTTTTGTCGCATTAAAAGCCATCACACAAGCGATTCAAGGTGGATCTGGCGCATTTGGAGGTAAAAAAAAAGAAAGAGGACGTGACGACTGTCGTAGCTGGAACCCATTCCTATCCCAAAAGACCACCTCGCCCCTATCCCCAATCTCAAGCCTAAGTCTACGCCCAAGCTCCATATATTCCTTCCCACCATTACTACCCTCCACAAAACCTTTTATATTTCATTCCACCACCCCCGTACCCAGTATATAGCGCGCAGCCATATGCCCAAACCTCTTCTTACCCGCAGTGGCGTGCGCAAGCCCCACAAAATTGCCCATTTGCTCCACCAAATTACCAAAACCCTTCCAGACCTAGTTTTCAACCTAGGCCTGAGTATAGGAGAGAGAAGGTGGTCAAAAATCAATTCACACCTCTTGGAGAGTCATATACTAGCTTGTTTGATAGGTTGAGAAAGTTGAAGGTCTTAAGCCCAATTCAAGAAAGGCTTTCAAATCCACCGCCGAGGAATCTCGATTATTCTTTAAGGTGTGCGTACTGTTCTGATATGCCAGGCCATGATATTGAGAAATGTTGGCATTTAAAGAGAGTTGTCCAAGATTTAATTGACACAAATCAGATGCTGGTCCAGGCCCCGGAGGGTCCAAACATTAACCAGAATCCGCTGCCAACCCATGCTGAAGCCAATATGTTAGAATTGATATATGAGGGGAAAGAGTCTTCAAGGTGTTATAAGCCTATTGTCAAGATACAGACCATTGAGGAGAAATCGGTGAATGTAGCTGAGTCTTTGAAAGCAATGTCATTTAGCCAGGAAGGAATGAGAGAAGATAGAGCCCAAGAAAGCACAAAGAAACCCCTAATCACAGTACAAGGCACCAGAAGATATGATTATTTAAGTCGGGATAAACCTAAGTTGACAGTGGTGAGAGCTCTGAGTCAGCCCATCTTGACGGTGAAAGGAGCACTGGCAGTGCCTATTGTCCTCAAATCGGTGACCTAACCTCTGATAGTTGATACGAAAAGGGTTCCCTGGAATTATGGGCGGACCGTGATGACCTATCACGGGAAAGAAGTAGTGGAAGATGTAGATGAGGTAGGGGGTTTGACTAGGTCAGGAAGTGACAAATATTGCTTACCGAGTTTGACATGTATATGTGACTCGAACCGCCATGAAAGCACAAGCCTTGGCAGATCATCTTGCTGAGAATCCCATCGATGAAGAGTACGAGCCATTGAAGACATATTTTCCTGATGAAGAAGTGTCATGTGTCGATGAAGTCGTTATATATGCTGATCCAGGTTGGAAGTTGTTCTTCAATGAAGCTGTTAATATGGAAGGAGTCGGAATAGGTGCGGTTCTTATCTCTGAATCGGGACAATATTTCCCGGTAACATCACAACTTCGATTCTACTGTACTAACAATATGGCAGAGTATGAAGCCTGCATTCTTGGTTTGAGGTTAGCTGTTGATATGGGAGTCCAAGAATTATTGGTGTTGGGAGATTCGGATTTGCTCGTCCATCAAATTCAAGGCGATTGGGAGACGCGAGATTTGAAGCTCATCCCGTATCGACAATGCTTGCAGGCGCTATGTCAACGTTTTGTGTTAGTAAAATTTAGGCATATTCCAAGGATTCATAATGAAATTGCTGATGCTTTAGCCACTCTGTCTTCAATGCTCCAACATCCTGATAAAGCCTACATCGATCCAGTGCATATACAGAGTCGTGATCAGCATGCTTACTGTAATGCGGTTGAAGAAGAGCACGATGGAGAACCCTGGTTCTTGGATATCAAGCGGTACATTCAGTCAGGAGAATACCCAACATATGCCACCAACGATCAAAAGAGGACTATTAGGCGTTTGGCTAATGGATTTTTCTTAAGTGGGGGAATCTTATATAAGAGAACCCTAGATTTGGGACTTTTGAGGTGTGTAGATGCAAGAGAAGTCTCAGCAATCATGGTAGAAATACACTCTGGAGTATGCGGGTCGTATATGAACGGTCATGTCTTGTCAAAGAAGATTCTTCGAGCAGGTTATTACTGACTTACTATGGAGAGGGATTCTATTCAATTTGTTCGAAAGTGTCATTAATGTCAGGTGCACGGCGATCTGATACGTTCTCCTCCTGTTGAGTTGCATGCAATGGCCGCTCCATGGTCGTTCGTGGCTTGGGTAATGGATGTGATTGGACCGATTGAGCCGAAGGCATCAAATGGACATAGATTCATTTTGGTAGCCATTGACTACTTTACAAAGTGGGTAGAAACAGTAACTTTCAAGTCGGTGACAAAGAAAGTTGTGGTAGACTTTGTCCATGCCAATATCATTTGTAGATTTGGAATTCCAAAGATGATCATTACAGACAATGCTGCCAATCTCAATAGTCATTTGATGCAAGAAGTATGTCAACAGTTTAAGATCGCACATCGAAATTCTACTCCATATCGCCCAAAGGCCAATGGTGCTGTAGAAGCCTCCAATAAGAATATAAAAAAGCTACTGCAAAAAATGGTACAAGGGTCTAGACAGTGGCATGAAAAGTTGCCGTTTGCATTGCTAGGGTATCGTACCACTGTTCGCACTTCAACAGGGGCAACTCCATATTTATTGGTGTATGGGACAGAAGCAGTCATCCCTGCGGAAGTTGAAATTCCCTCTCTTCGAGTCATTATATAAGCAGAGATTGATGGTGACAAATGGGTAAAAACCCGACTTAAACATTTGAGTTTGATAGAGAAAAAAAGGCTAACGTCTGTGTGTCATGGCCAGTTGTATCAGAGGAGGATGGCTCGAGCGTATAACAAAAAGGTCCATCCCAGGAATTTTGAAGTTGGTCAGTTGGTATTGAGACGTATCCTTCCTCACCAGGTTGAAGCGAAAGGCAAGTTCTCTCCTAACTGTCAAGGTCCTTTCGTTGTGAAGAAAGTGTTGCCCAATGGAGCCTTATATTTGACAGATATTGAAGGCAAAATGGCAGAAATGGCTATCAATGCTGATGCGGTCAAAATATATTATGTATGATATTTGATCCTTTGTTGATTTTATTGCATGTTTAGTACTTGCATTTTTTTTTAAGATTGATATGATGAAGGCATTTTATTCTTCTATCCAAACATTGTGTCATCCTTTGTTTACCCGTTTGAGCTTCGTTTTATTTTTCTTTCATATCCCTCTTTTGGAATCAAAATAGAGTCAAAGATAAATGTCAAGAAAATAAGAATAAAAGAAAGAGTTCGGAAATAAAAGAAAAAAATCAAATCAAAACAAAGAACAAGCTAATGGAACTACGTCCGACCTGATTCTCCTCTCTCGGGAGTGAGATACGTAGGCTGCCCTATTTCGAGCTCGGTCCAACCAAATAAAGATTTAAGATTCACCCAGTCAACAAAACTGGGTCATGAGTAAATGTGTTGTTTGAGTCGATTCCAGAAGTTGTAAGTCCCACCTCCACTTCAAGTGTCGTTTGAACCCCTTGCCATCCTTTTCTAACCTTATCCAAAAGCCAAGTTACAACCAAAGAAAGTCCTTCAGATCAATTTTTGATAATGTTAAGTCTAAGCATGCAATGGATATGATGATGCATTGTGAGGTACCACGTGTCTCCCTCAACATAAGAAATCAGGAAAGAAATACAAAATGAGAGTCTTATTGGTGAAAACCCCATGAGCATCATAAGGCGATGGTGAGTTGAGAGAAATACAAAAATGAGAGAGTCTTATTGGTAAAAACCCTTGCAGGCACCATAAGGCGATGGTGAGTGGAGAGAAATAAAAATGAGAGAGTCTTATTGGTGAAAACCCTCACGGGCACCGTAAGACGATGGAGAGTTCAAGAGAAAAGTGAAAAGTGAAAAAAAAAAGATTTGTTGGCGAAAGTCTTTTAAGATGTCGTCAATCGAATATGATGAATGCGTCCAATGGATTTGAAGAAGCGGCTCAACGACAAAGGCACGAACACAACAACAAATGAGGAGTTTGGATAGGAAGATCAGGCAGCTGAATCCAAAATGCATGTCATTCTCATTGGAGTTGGTTGTCGTATTTAGATAAGTTTTTTTATGGGACATTGCCCTTTTCTTTCATTTACATATTCATGCTTTTTGTCTTTTATGTCGTTTATCAAAATAAAGTCACAATCATTTCTTTACATTTTAAGTCAAGTCTGTGTCAAAACAAGCGAGAAAGGATTTCAAAATTTACTACCAGTCTTTCCAATTATACGAGGAAAAGCCAAGGAACAACACAAGAAAGAAATATGATCATAATTCAACACGAAACAAAGGAAGTCTGTCAACCGACAGGCTGTTGGATTCGTGGAAACATTCAGGTTTGGGAAAAGGGTGCACCTCAGAGGCATGGTAAAATGGAAGTCCATTGTTCGAGTCGGAACTCACTTACCTCAATATGGATCCGAGTCAATGATGCGGCAAGACACGACAAGTGTTCGCGATTTGGGAACAAAGATGAAAGGAACGAGTCCTGGGGCAGATACCTGAGAAGCCAAGAGCTGCAAGCCACCACTAAGTTTTTAACTGACAAATTTTCTTTGTTGAAATAGGGGCAAATTCGCTTCACTTAATTCAGCTACCATTGGAAATGCACATCCGTGGGATTTTACTTTCTGTTCAGGACCCTTCTGAAAAATGAGATTTTACTATATGTTCAGGACCCTCCTGAAAAATGGGACTTTATTTTCTGTTCAGGACCCTCCTGAAAAAATGGGATTTTACTTTATGTTCAGGACCCTCCTGAAAAATGGGATTTTACTTTCTGTTCAGGACCCTCCTGAAAAATGGGATTTTATTTTCTGTTCAGGACCCTCCTGAAAAATGGGATTTTACTTTCTGTTCAGGACCCTTCTGAAAAATGGGATTTTATTTTCTGTTCAGGACCCTCCTGAAAAATGGGATTTTACTTTATGTTCAGGACCCTCCTGAAAAATGGGATTTTACTTCCTGTTCAGGACCCTCCTGAAAAATGGGATTTTACTTTCTGTTCAGGCCCCTCCTGAAAAATGGGATTTTATTTTCTGTTCAGGACCTTCCTGAAAAATGGGATTTTACTTTATGTTCAAAACCCTCCTGAAAAATGGGATTTTACTTTCTGTCCAGGACCTTCCTAAAGAATGGGATTTTACTTTCTGTTCAGGACCCTCATGAAAAATGGGATTTTACTTTCTGTTCAGGACCCTCCTGAAAAATGGGATTTTACTTTATGTTCAGGACCCTCCTGAAAAATGGGATTTTACTTTATGTTCAGGACCCTCCTGAAAAATGGGACTTTACTTTATGTTAAGGACCCTCCTAAAAAATGGGATTTTACTTTATGTTCAGGACCCTCCTGAAAAATGGGATTTTACTTTATGATCAGGACCCTCCTGAAAAATAAAATTCTACTTGTTGTTCAGGCCCCTCCTGGAAAATGGGACAACGCTTTCGAAAATAAAATACTACTTTACTATAATTTTTGTTTGGGATAATTTTCATTCTAGTTTTAATTTTGGGTTTCAGGAGCCCGCCTGAAGAACTGGGTGATGAAATAGCAAGTCAGGTGCCCGCCTGAAGAACAGGGTGATGAAATAGCAAGTCAGGAGCCCGCCTGAAGAACAGGGTGATGAAATAGCAAGTCCGGAGCCCACCGGGAGAATAGGGTGAAGAAATTAAAAGTTAAACAAATTGAAAAATAACAAGTCTGGAGCCCGCCTGCAGGACAGGGTGAAGAAATTGAAAGCATAGCAACAAGTTGATATAAATAGCAAGTCAGGAGCCCGCCTGCAGAACAGGGTGCAGAAGTTGAAAGCATAGCAACAAATTGAAAAATAGCAAGTCAGGAGCCCGCCTGCAGAACAGGGTGAAGAAATTGAAAGCATAACAACAAGTTGATAAAAATAGCAAGTCAGGAGCCCGCCTGCAGAACAGGGTGAAGAAATTGAAAGCATAGCAACAAGTTGATAAAAATAGCAAGTTAGGAGCCCGCCTGCAGAACAGGGTGCAGAAGTTGAAAGCATAGCAACAAGTTGATAAAAATAACAAGTCAGGAGCCCGCCTGCAGAACAGAGTGCAGAAGTTGAAAGCATGGCAACAAGTTGAATGAAATAGCAAGTCAGGAACCCGCCTGGAGAACAGGGTGAAGAAATTGAAAGGCAAGAAACAGGTTGAAAGAAATTGCAAATCAGGAGCCCGCCTGAAGAATAGGGTGATAAAAGTCGGGTCAAGAGCCAACAAAAGTTGTATAGATAGGATTTTTGTAATTTCATTTATGTTTTAACTTGTAATTTTCATTTTTTGATGTAATGACAGAGTCGCGGACCGAAACCTCGATGGAACCTCACTCGACTCTCCAACTCGGTATAGTCCACTTCTCTTCCAATCCTTTGAAATACCCGTGACTTGATTCTCTCATGATTTGAATAGGAAGGATGTCTTAAGTCAAGACCCGGTTGTCCTTCTTCCTTCTGTTTCTTTCTTTGAATAATGGTCGGGTCAAAATTTGGTCTCGCTGTCTACTTCTTTGCCTGAAAACACTTCGTGTTTACATTCAAAGGGGGCATGATGTAGACACCTAATTTCGTCCCTCCCCGATATCGTTTTTACCTATTGTTTACCTTATCCTACCGTGTACCCTCACCCGTGTGATAATCCCTCCACAAAATGACAAAAATAACAACCCCCTAACTAATTTTGTTTTATCCTAATATTCTAACAACCCACCCAATTAAAAAATAACACCTACCTACCCTATCCTAACAAACTCTACCCCACCTCACCACTACCCCCTACCCCACTGGAAACCTCCCCTCACTAATATATACACACTCGTTGATATAGTGAAAGGGGAACCGGAGAGGAAAGAGAAAAAAAAGACCCTCAAGTTTCCAAGTCAAAATAACTAACTCTCCTTCTCCTTCACGGGAGCACCACTGTACCATCACTGAAAATACACGAATCCACACACGGCCGAAATCTCACCAGAAAAAACTCACCCTCACCCTCACTCACCTTCACCGGAACACACACACGGACAGAGAGAGGGAGAGAGAGCTGCGAGAGAGTGATACAAAAATTGGAGAGAAGGAGATTGAGAAGGCAGAAATAGTGAGAAAAACGGATAAAAATGGACTGAAAGCAGTCTACGGGTTGAACGGAACAGTATCCCGGTGAAAATACGGTTATTCTTCGAGAATCTCCGGTGAAATTTCACCGGAATCAATGTCATTGATGCCCAGTTCGGTTGTTCGACGGTTCCAGTCCGAAATCCCCATATTTTCTCTGTTTACCCATGGTTTTAGCTGAATCCGGCCAGCATCGAAGCTTTCCGGCGACGATCTCGCCGGAATCCGTTACCACACGATCTCGCCGGAATCCGTTACCACACGACGGATTAGCCACTATCAACCACGAAAATTGCTCCTCTTACCCCTGAAAATCCGAACCAATAACTGTAACCAGTTGAAGTACATATTTTATTTGATTTCGTTGAGATTCGAGTTGACTCCGGTGGGATTTCGACATGGTTTTTCTCGGTTCTTCATTATTTCTGTCTCGATTGGTTTAATAGTTCTTCTTCAATCTGTTTGGGGTTGATTCTGGGTTCAAATCAATCGGGATCCTTATTTCTCGATATCGGGTTTGGAGTTTTGTTTGCTGTCGAGGCTCGGTTCAAAAGTTCGGACGCGATTCTCTTTCTGTTATATTGAAATCTCCAAATTAAGATTTCGGTCTCGAATTTCTTTATTATCAGTGAAAACAAGTTCTATCGAGGTTCATTTCCTTAACCCATTTTTTTTTTCTTATCTTTGATTTGTTGAATTGATTGAGATTATGTGTAGTATGATGTTATGTTGTTATGTTTATGTGCTTGACAATGTGATTTCGGTGATATGTGGAATGAATTAAAGTAATCTTGATGGTGTGATTGATAAAAAGGAAATTGGGATGGGAATTGAAAATTGACGAAAAAGGTAGATTCAAATTAATTTCGATTTATTGTTGATATGAAACGTGATAGAATTATGTCTTTAAGCCGAGAATGGATAGGCAATCATAGATTGGGTAGGCAAAATTTAGGAATGGTGTTTCCATTGAATGTTTGGTTGCGCATTTGTGGAATGTCTTCTAGTTTATTGCATTGGATTCAAGTGTATTCATTTGGCCGGGGAATGCCCCAAGGTTTCATGTATTTATTCACCGGGGAATGCCCCCGTAATATTATGCTGGCGGATGATGATCGAGATGAAGGCCCGAGGCATCGGGTGAAGCATTGGAGCTTAGTCTAGATTTAGTTTAGAATAAAATTTATATTTTGGTATTTTTTCTATTTTTTGGGCTGTATAATTGGACTGGGATTTTACATTTTGGATTGTTTTGTTTTGTTTTGTTTATTGTTTGATTATTTTGTGTGCTTTTGTGTGGTTTATACATTTCTTAGTGTCAAAAATAGTTGATGCACTCTACCAAGCGACCGTGGTTGAACCACGGGATCGAGGGGTGCCTAACACCTTCCCCTCGATCAACAGAATTCCTTAGCCGGAATCTCTGTTCGCAAACCAGTTTAAAGAGTCAAATGGTTTTGGAAAGGATTTTTCAATGGTGACTTGGCACACCAGATTATGCCAAGTGGCGACTCTGAATAAAAAATATAAACAATTCTTTTCCGAAACAAATTTTCATTTTTTGTCACTTAAATAATAAAACCCTTTCGACCCTTAAAACATAATTCTTTCGGAGTCCGTAAAAAGGGGGTGACAGCATATAAGGAGCCGAAAATGATGTTTGTCATTATTTCTTTTGACTATTTTACGCTACTAATTCCTTACCTTCTTTTATGTTTTTATTTAAAATGTTTTTTCCTCCTTCACTTTTCCTTGTGTATTTTTTTTATTAAAGTTAATATTTTCAGCATTAAATTTAAAATGTTAAGAGGCACTAAAAATCTTACTATTATGTAGTTGTTATTTATAAGAGATAATTTCATTTGAAATCTCTCTCAATTAATTGTGGATAAAAAAGAAATAATAGTTAATGATATTTTTTCAATTTGAATCTCAACTTTTAAAATATATCTCTAAACACTCTTCAAATTAAAAATTACAACTCTTTTAGATACCACTTATCAGGACTTTAAAGCATAACCACTTTTGATATGATAAAAATTTTCAACTTCCTTTTACTCTTTAATGGTTTATAGTTTTGTGAAATTAAATTTTGTGAAGAAAAGGAGTTCATTTCAAAAGTAAACATATATAAACAATCTCTCTTATATTAATATGATGAAAGAATAATCTTAAAAGGTAAGTCAAAATGTATTGAGCTTAACTTACGAGAAACAAAATATGACAAATAAATTAAATACGAGAGTAATAAGGTGTATTTAGCTACTTAATTATTTTATCATACATTATTTGTCAAATGAGTTTCAGTTATACCTTTTGTATTAGTGTATTAGATTAACAAATTCTTTTTCCCGTATTTTAAAATTAAAATGTATACACCTATAATATAAATAATTTGATTTTGAATACACTTTTTATTCTAAAATCAAATATGTACACCCCTGTATTAAAAGATTTTTATAATTAAACCTTATGGGTATAATCTCCATAACTAATTAAAACATAATTATAAAAAAATATTATTTATTTATTTTCTCATTTTATGAAGTTTTTCTCATTTTAAAAAATTAAGTGCTAAGTTAAAGGATAACCCAATAATCATACTAAAAACTGAAGTAACGGTTGATTAATACTCATTATTAGCAGCAATCATTAATATAATATCATAAAAGGAAAACAAACATTTCCTATAGCCCTGAAAGCCAATTAGTGCTCCTATAGGTCATTTATCTCTTAACATTATTCCTTCGTTGAATAATGTTTTTTCATTATTGACTTGATACACACTCTAATAACCAATAAATAATATGGATTTTACTATATTACTCAATATGTTAAATTTAATATTTTGAAAAATGTATTAGATAATGAGTAATATTCAATATTAAGAGTAAAATAAGCACAAATGAATAAATTATCTAATAATCTTTTAAACTGAACAAAAAATTATTAAACATCAATTTTTAATATAATGGACAAATAAAAATGGACAGAATTTAAAGAAAGTACTATCTTTATTTTATTAATTTACGAAATGATCATCTTTGAGATTTTACATACCAAAATTAATGTGAAATTACAAATTTGATGGTAAGTAAAAATCAATAGAAATATCTTAATGATTAAATATTAGTATTGAAAGTAAATTTCCATATTATACACCATGAAGTAATTAGTTTTCCTTATGTTACATTACTTACCGAGAAAATTTAGCTCCTTCCTTAACTTTCTTTCGGTAAAAACTTACACTCACCCGGTGTATACACCAAGCTAATGTTTTTTACCATGGTTATGTAATTAAATTAAGTAAAATACATGTTGATTAATCATGGTTAAGTAACATGAACTTTAAATTCAAACACATGACATGAATGTATTTTCGCTTTCATTTTTCAAAAGCACTTTCAATTTATTAAGAGGACATTACTAGAGTATTGTTTTGGAAAATAGAATTCTGATTTTGGGGGATTTTACATTAATTTAGGAGACTAATTAAAAAAATTACTTTTTGACAATTAATTTTAAAAATAAAAATAAAATATAGCCACAGTACGTAAAGTATCCAATATAGGCTTGTAATAATAAAGGAAAAGAAAAAAAGAAAGAAAAAAATTGTACATAGATTTCGCCGAAATTAAATATTATCTTAAAAAAATTCTTTCATTAGTTTTGATCCATTTAGAGGGTTGGCTATGAGATTTCAAAGTGTGTATTTTTCTTCACTTTTTTACTACTTTTTTCTTTATTTAGTGTTTAATAAAAAAGCTTGCCAAAAAAAATTATAAATAAGAATTAAATGTATAAGTATTTTATCTTATTATTTTATTTATTTCGAAAAGGTAAAAAAAAAGAGAAAATCTTAATGTGAAAAATCAAATTTTTACTGATAGTCCATTTGGCGAAGTTTATTTTTATCCAAAAGTGTTTTTTTTTTTTTTCAAAATTGCTTATTTTCAAATTTTGAGGTGTTAGACCAAACTTCTCTAAGAAAATAAGTGCTTATGAGAAGTAGAAGAAAAAGTTTTCATAAACTAAAAAAAAAAATAGTTTCTCTCAAAAGTACTTTTTTTTATATAAAAAAAATACTTTTGAGAAAAATACACTTAAAAGCAATTTTCAAAGTTTGATCAAATGTAAATTATTGCTCAAAACTTCTTACTCAATTTATTGGCCATACAAATTACTTCTCACCAAAATTACTATTTTGAAAAGCACTTTTCAAAATAAATATTTTATAAGCTTGACCAGACATGCTATAAGATTCCCCTTGTATTATATATTATAAACTAAAAATATGATATAATCAAACTAATTTCAAGAAATAAAATATTATTGTATTTCAATTAAAAAATTTATGGCGTAAAAGAAATTTATGATTGCGCGAAGCACGGTCAAATACCCTAGTCTAAGAAATTAAATTTGAATGAAAATTGGATGCTTTATCTTCAATATGAAAGTTAATGGAGGAAAATTTTTAATCTAGTATCTTAGTTGTTGTTCTTTGGTGGTGTTAATGGAGGAAAATGAAAATAATTGAAGGAGGGTTTGGTGAAGAATGTATTTGAGGTTGTTAATGGAGAAATTTGAATGTTATTGTTGTTGATGTTTTGGAGAAGAAAGAAGAAAAAAGTGTCCTTTTAAAAAAAATAAAAAATTCTACTATATTATAAATATAATATTAGTGAAATTAAATTTTCTTACAAATATACGCGCCTTTTTTTCTTAAAAATATCACGTCAGCATTAGGGGTGAAACTAATACACTTTAAAAATGTTAAGAAGGTAAATAAATAAAAATTTAACTTAAGTGCTAAAGTAAATTGAGCGAACAAGTTCAGGAGGGAAATGATGTCCTCTCTCTTCAAATTATGACCTAATTTTATAATAGTTTTATCTTGTCTGATATAAGTTGTATGATTACTTATTCACGAGATAGAGTTAAAGAATTTTTTTATCATATTTGGCAAAAGTTTAAAGGACTTAGCTTCTATCATCTTAAATTTGTATAGATATATTATGCTTCGTAAGACATAATTTAAATTTGTATAGATATATTATGCTTCGTAAGACATAATTTAAATTTGTAAGAGATAATTTATATCTTACAAATGTGCACCTAAATAAAAAAAAAAAGTAAAGATAAGATCAAAAAACATTGATTTTATTTTTACAAGATATGCAATGATAAAATATACTCATATAAATCATAAAATTTTGATACTCATATAAACACAATATAAATTTTCTGAAAATATATATTTGCACGAAAAAAGAATGTTAGACAAAGAATCTAAAAGACCTCGAAAAAAAATAAAAAATTCTGAATGAGGAGAATTCAAGATGTACAAAATTTCAAAGTAAATCTAGTTCGCCTTTATCAAATTATCTGACGTTATTATTGGAAAATGAACCTCAAGATGTCATTCTTGAAACCATTGTTTTGAAAATAGACAATCAATATTAAGATAAGATTTATATTAAACAATCATACATGAGATGATTAACTATCAAATATAAGACAAGACTTTAAACAATCCAAAGGTTTTGATACACATACTCGTCGGTTAGGAGGATTATATCCATCGAAATGTTAATACTTTTAGAAGACATACAATTTCGAAATCCATCAAATAAATGTGAAGATGGTGACTTTTTTAAATGAAGATTTGGAGAAAATCATTTGTATCAGAACAATTATCGTTCTCGAAAAAGGAAAAGAAGGAAGGTGTGTCGACTTGCTAAGTTCTTCATGGACTAAAACAAACATCCCAGAAATGAAAATGCAAAGGTCAACCCTACACTGTTTTAAATGGTTTTACTATTAAATGAAATTGATAAATATGCTTACATTAAGAATAATCATTTCTTCTTTTATGCGTGGATATATGTTGGGTAACAAATTAATAATGGCATTACCAACATAATTATTAGCAAGTTTGATTGCCAACTTAATTTTGTAAATTAACTTAACTAAGATCTAACTTGATCTCAAATTTCAGTACATTAAAGGGTTAAACCTTGGAAAGTATACATACAGCTTCGTATATAACTTTCCAAGTTGAGTATAGGAACGGAACATTAAAGGAGAAAAGACGGCCGCAAGAGATTAAGAAAGTAAAGAAGACATATATTTTATTTGTCGAGTAGACAGATGATTCAACATATAGTTAACTGAAGATTCCATTTATTTTCATTCATCTTCCAACGTTTATTTCCCTGGATGAGCAGAATCGTGCGGTTTCAGTTGAGGCATGAATACGCCAAGGATTTTTCCTCAACCAACTCCTTCGCGGTTGCATCCATCTTAGCCCTCGAGAAGTCATCTACCTTTAGACCTGCACCAACAACAACATATTGTCTTTAGACAAAGCTCCAAACAATGGATACTAATTAATTGATCATACAAGAGACCAGAAACTAACCTTGCACAATTGACCATTCTCCGTTCTCACAAGTAACAGGGAAAGAGTAAATTAAGCCAGCTGGGATGCCATAAGATCCATCAGAATAGACCCCCATTGACACCCATGTACCCTGAACAAAAGATGGACAGAAATATTTAAGTCTGGTGGCAAAAGAGTAGAAAAGTGACATGCATTTTGTAGATGTAAGTGTTATAAACCATGAAGGAGTAATACAAAATGGATGATACGCTAAACCTTTGGAGTGCCCAGAACCCAATCGCGCACATGATCACAAGCTGAGCTAGCTGCAGACAGTGCACTTGATAGCTTTCGAGCTTTTATGATGGCGGCTCCTCGCTGCTGCACTGTGGTGATGAATTCCGTATTCAACCTAACGTTTTTTTTGGCAGAAGATTATTAGTACTGATGTGATGTTCTTATTTTGATGATACATTTTCTTGTAGTTGAGTTGGTTGTCGCATATTTAGACCTATAAACTTTATGTATGTTTACATTGTACTACATTCAACATGTGCTAAAACTTTCTTTGGTGTATACATACACTTGACAATAATAGTGAAAATATGCCGGCCCAAATTGGTAGAGACCTGAAAAGAGGACTTAATAAAGGTGCAGAGCATTTACCACTGATCATTAGCAACAAGTTCTCTGACGGACTTTTCTCCAGAGGCGGTCTTCACAGCTGCGTGATTCACATCTGGATACTGAGTTGAAGAGTGATTTCCCCATATTGTCACATTCTTTACATCACCTACATGAACGTCTAGTCTCTCCGAAACCTGACCTAAAGCTCTGTTATGATCAAGCCTTGTTAGGCAAGTGATGTTTTTCGCCGGAAAGGAAGGTGCAAATTCTTTCAGAATAAGTGCATTGGTGTTAGCTGGGTTAGCAACAACCAAGACCTGCACCAATCGGAGACGACGATAAAAACATGTCAAGTTTCTGTAGTGTTCCATAGATATGCATATGCTTAGTGTGAATCTATTACTGTAATAACATAACTGTTTTTTTTGAACCTAAGAATGAATGAAAAACCAGTGCACAATAATGTCACTGAGGATATCAGTTTGATTGCAAAATGAATGAACAGCTAGTGGTTTTAACATAAAGTAGCCTAAAGTATCAGAATTATATTAATTTCTCCATTGACATAAACCAAAATGATCTTAGCCAATCGAAGAAAATATACCTCGAGCTGAAGTTGTTTTAACAGATTACAGCTGAATAACAAAATTGTCTTACCTTGCAATCAGGGGCAGCATGCTGCTCCAAGGCAGAGGCCTGTGCCTTGTAAATTGAAACATTTTTCGACATAACATCCTTTCTTTCCATCCCTTCTTTTCGTGGAAATCCACCAACCATAACAGCAACATTGACGCCGTTACAAGCTTCAACAGCATCCGTGGTAGCAACAACGCCTTTGGAACAATAAAACTCGATAAATTTAACAAAGTATGATAGAAAAACTTGTGGCATGATGATTCTTTTTCTTACTGTATTCTACCTTTGAGAAGAGGTAAAGCTGCATCAGTCAATTCCATTTTCACTCCTTTCAATGCCTCAGCCGCTGGCTCGATATCAAGCATGTGTATGATAACAGGTTGATCAGGGCCTAACATGGCTCCTCTAGCGATCATCGGAACAAGAGCATATCCAATTTGACCTATTACAAGATGTTCAAACCAAAAGGAAGCATCAACATATAGTACTCATCTTATACCATACTAATTAAAGTTCTAAAAGGACAGATTAAAGGTCCTATAATTATTTCAGCATCAGAATTTTTTGGCACCATATTGGACTACGACGGACAATAATGGAGTGACATGACCAGTGACGATTCATAGAACTACTGTAGTTCTTGAATGTTTTGCCACAAAAATGCCCCTGAGTTCAATCAATTGTCCAAGAACTACCTAAATCTTATAGCCATGTTCTTGTCAAAAATATTACTCCTATGCGACTACCAAGACAGAATAAATTCAACAAGAAGTTCATACAAAAAAACAGAAAATAAATGCAGCAATATAATGTATAAAAATTAACATGCCTGCAGCACCAGTAACAAGCACCGTAATAGGATCTTTTTCTACATTCAAGAAGCCCCATATGTGCTTAACAATCTTCCATGACAAATATGCACAACCCAATAAAACAAGAGGCTTTTCAATTGATCCCAAATATTCCATTAATTCTAATAAGAAAATTCACAAAGCTAAAGATCAAACAATAATGGAAATTAGGTACTGTTAACATGACACCCCATGTGATTTAAAGGAAATTTTAACACACACACACACAAAAAAAATAAAAAAAATAAAAAAAACTTTGAAGACAAGGCAAGCCAATGATCAAATGCCAAAGACAAAATCCACAAGACATGTAATAGAATAGTAACTCATCCATGTCAAGTAAAGAACCTGACAAAATTAACACTATGATAACAAGGGTGCAAAACAGATCAATTTTAAAAAACTTGTACCAGCAGCTCCAGTGACAAGAACTCTAGCGGGCTGTTTTGCCATGGTTGTAAAAATAAAAAAAAGGTATGCAGAGGCTGAGAAAAAAAAGAATGTGATGAATGTTAAAATTGGTAGCAGGATTTAACAAGATCTGAGGTATATATCGAAATGTAAGGAGAAAAATAAGGAGATTTACATGAAAAGCTGCATGTTAGTTGATGCCTCGTGGACTGGGCATGCATCCCGCGATTCACAAATGTGCTTTTTACTATTTTTATCCCATAAATTTACCATCTTTAATTTTTATCTTTCAACATTTTATATAAATACTCGTTCCGTTTCGTTTTAGTTGATCCTCTCAATTTAGTTGGCCCTTTTGATGAAATCAATAGTATTTTATTATGTTCTTTCAATACTACCCTCAACGTTAAATGACTAAACAAAGTATATTTACTCAAATTTATATTTTCAAATCATGCTAATTTGGTAAGATAAATCTCTAATAAATACTTAAGATTATGTTCTTCCAATACTACCTTCAACATTAAATGACTAAACAAAGTATATTTACTCAAATTTATATTTTCAAAGCATGCATAATTCTTAAAGGGAGTGCCAAATCAAAAAGGATAACTATTTTGAAACGGAAGGAGTAATAAAAAGTTACCCTACTATTGAAAAAATCACAAGGTAAGTGAAATTCACTGGACATAACAAGACCCAAGTTATGGGTTACGACTTACGAGACAAAATAAATTCAGAAAGTAAGGCATATTTTATTCATATGAACTTGTACGGTAAAAGCTACAACAATAACAACATACGCAGTGTAATTTTCACATAGTGAAGTTTGGCTGTAGAGTAAAAGCTAAGTCCTCAAAACTTGTTGAACAAGTCGAAACTTCTCTAAATTCTAAAGGCACAAGTTATGCTTTTTATGGCATAAGCTTAGTTTTAGAAGTTAAAACTTACAAGGTCATGTCTCTTAATTCTCTAAATTTTGTCAGCTAAGGCAAAAGTTTTCTCTAATTATGTCTTGTAAATTAGATACTGCATAACTTTTCTCGAAATTAGGTCATAGTTAAGGATGCTTTAGCTAACTAATTAATCTAAGGGGCAAATAGGGGTAATTCATGCACAAACTTATTAATTTTTTTGGAAAAAATCACAAAGCTCCTGTAGGGATAATTTGAGGTTTTATTTACCGGTACTCTTATAATCTACGATTATTATAGGCAAAGTTATTGTTACTCACGGATGTTTCTAATGAGTTGGCCCTACCTCTAGCATTTTTCAGCCGTTCATCCTGTCTTTCATGTATCTATGCATCGGCCCCATATTCTGAATGAGCATAACGTGCTTATATTAATAGCTACCATTAGCTAAGGATGTAAGATACACTATATTTTCTCTACTGCTATGCACATGAATACAATATATTTTATTATAGAGATATATTACTATAAACGCATGGATATACTTAGCATGTGTAAATATATAATGTATTTTTTTTATTATTATTATACTCGTAAATATAGTATATGCCGTTACATTTTGAAGCCAAATCGAGGAGATAATTGGCTCAAATTAGAAAATTACAACTATTAGAAAGTAAAAGATGATTGCCTTAAAAGTAGAAAATAATGCAATGAATTAATAACAATTTTTAGAATAACTATTACCTCATCACAATAATAAAAGTTGGATTTAATTTGAACGAAATTTCAAAGGTAAAATCATATACATCATGGGTGAATTTTATGATTCTAAAGCAGGGGATGAAAAGGACAAATATGTCGAAAACATGAAAATTTAATCATATAGGATTAAATATAACCTTTTTTAGAGTACAAAAATAAATATAATTCTAAAGCTGAATTATAAAAATAAATAGATTAAAACAAGTAATAACAAAAAAACAAATATAATTTATTTATAGGACTAAGTATTTGTGTAAGAGGTTTGGCACAGGATAATGGTGTCATTAAGCGCTCATTTGTTTGCACTTAATGGAGGTCTGAATCTGAATGGTTTAGTCTTCAGATCATGAAATGCATTTGTTTTTTATTAAGATTATAGCTCTTAATAGGAACAGGTCTTAATCATTCAGATCTAGAAGCAAGTCTTAATAGGTCTGAAGAGGTATTCTGATGTTGGATAATAATCACCGTCACTCTATTCATAATCATTAGTCATCACCTCTGTCGCTGCCATCATTGTCAACCGTCATCCACCACCACCATCATAACAATCATCTACAACAAATATCGCTACCAATCACTATTGTCAACCGCTACTACACCCACTACCTCTATTATTCTAATTATATTTAACGTCACCACCACCGTCGACAATACCGGTCAATCCCTACTATCGACCAACTCATTTATCACAACTAGCACCACCGCTAACTACCACTAATACATCACAACCTCCACATATTCTTCGGCAGACACCACCATTGTCACTAGTAACACCACCTTTACCATCACTCCAATTACTATTATTGTTGTAATTTATCTCTACTAATAATCATCTCCACCATAACAACTAACAATATCTCCAACTAGCATCAACACATCGTCAGCCATCATTCATTCATTTTCCAGCCATCACAATTTACACCCTCAACTACTATCATCAAGCAATGTCACATCACAACCACTACCACCACTATCAACTGTCACCATCATAACAGTCACTACAATACCAACCATCACAACTATCACCAGCAACACTACTAATCACTAATATCAATCGTTGTCACCGCAACCACCATTATAAACCATCTCCACTATCACTAACAAACATAAATATTTTTTTCAATCAAATAATAATTTTGTTGTATTAAATTACATATTTTCTAATATATAATTAGTTTTTATTTCAAATATATTTTTTATTTTATTATATATACAAATAAAATTTTTATTGTATATTCAGATGTTGAAAAACAAACAGTCTTAATCATTCAGTTTTCAGATCTAGAGACAACATCTTAATCATTCAAACGTGCATTCAGATTCAGACGTCTGAATCTGAAAAAACAAACAAATGCAGCCCAAGTGACATGGAAAATATGCCTAGCGATCACGCGATCACGCAATTGTTGTTGTTGTATAGGATTAAATATTTAAGTAGTTATTCTCTCCGTTCTTAGATATTTGTATTTCTAATTAAAAAAAAAAAGATAGATCATAATATTTATTATTTTAATTTCAAAATAGATTTAACTAAAAATTTATTTCCAATTTTATTCTTTGCCGTAATATAAAAAAATATTAATATGATGCACGAGAAAAGTATTGATTTAAATAAGAATAGTTTAATTTAATTAATATTATTCTTAAGAGGTTAAGTGTGAAATAAAACATGAAAAGATCTAGAAAAGGAGGAAGTAATAAAGTCTAAATCGTTAGGAAAATTACGTTTCCACTAATGACAACTTTCATTTATTTATTCATTTATAAACATAACGAACTACGCCAATTTACGAGATAACTACAATATTTAGATTTGATAGTTGACATTATCTCATCTCCACGCAAGGTAAAATCAAACCATCACTATAATGAGATCAAAATAAGTTAATAACGTAGCCCAAGTCATATGAGATTATCTTTTATTTATTTATATTTTATTCATTTACATAGAGTATCTTTTTCGTAAATTCACTGTCGATGTAGTAATACTGATAAAAGTCGTCACATAAAAAAAAAAAAACGTGAGTCCAATACCCTATTATATATTATAGTTTTATTTATTATTCCTGGTATGCTAAAAACATTTTAAAGAAAATATTGTGTACGAAAGAGAGAAGGAATGTGATTATGTGAAGTTCCGTGACGGAAGTAGTTTGGTCGAGGTGATAGGTACATACAATGAACTCTGACTCACCCACTCACGTGGCACACTCTTATTGGTTCGTTGTTACCTATTATTTCTAACATGTTCATATTGTATGTATTGTGTGGGAAGCAATTATTAATAGGAGCAGGAGTGTTCATGGGTCGATTTGGGTCGGTTATTGGTCAAAATCATAATCAAACCAACTTAGTCGGTTTTAAAATTTCTAAAACCAAATCAAACTAAATAAAAAAATAACCATCGGTTTGGTTCTTGTCGGTTTAGTTCGGTTTGGTTAGGATTTTTCGGTTTATAACTTTAGCTAATGATAAAAGTTGAAAATTTTAAAAACAAATTCAATCTAACATATGAGATGTCAACCGAGTGTTATATATCGACCTTGAAACTATGAAGTCAACTGATTGTTATACTTCGACAAAGCTATGACAACACCATATGAACACTTCTAAGAAAATATTATAAAACAATATTTAACAGAATTATAATATAAACTCCCCAAAAGGTGAACACATAAACCTCTTACTCAACAAGGTTAAAAAAAAAAGTTAAAATTAGTGATTTTCTATAGTCTAATGAATCTCAACTATAAAATTCAATATACAACAAGATATTATTTTCACAATTAGTATCATTTGTCATTCAAAATGCGAAATTCATTTAGAATCTCATAAGGCACTGTGGATGAAGACATATGACTGAATGTGTTACGACTAAAGTTAAATCATGATTAAAATATAAAATGTAACAAATATTTTAGATTGTATTTATGAATAATATATAAATAATTATAATATATATATATTGGTTCGGTTTGGTTATTTTGTCGGTTATTTTAGAGTAAAATCAAACCAAATTAGTATCGGTTTTTTAAAATTCAAAACCAAACCAAACCAAATATCGGTTTTTTTAATCGGTTTGGTTTGGATCATAGTTCGGTTTGGTTAAAAACCAAACCGTGAACACCCCTAAATAAGAGTTACCAACTGTGGGGTTTGAAATCAAGAGGGCATCATGCGGAAGCTTAAAGTTTGCAAACCAACGGTGATAATTCAGATGACAAATAAAACATATATTAAAAAGACATATTATTAATATGATTCGATCAAACGACTTACATATTAAGAACAATATTAAAAAAATAAAACCTATGAAAAAACATAAACCTATGGGAGAAATCTCCCCCTAAATCAGACTTTTTTAACGACTACATTGTGGACCAGATTTTTTTAACGACTACATTGTGGATGTTATTGTGTTATGGTATGAGAAGTGGGTCTTCTATTTATAGATGTACAAAACCTTTCCTCCAAGAAAGAAGTTTGCCAAATATGATTTTTTTTTATATTTTCCTTTAAGGAAAAATAAAAGTATTTATGGTTACTTTTATTTTCCTTACAAGAAAAAGTAAAACTTAAATTTGGTAAGAAAATCGGGGCAAAAATCCTAACAAATCTCCCCTTTTTTACTTGATTTTCTTGACTTGATCCTCCTTCTTCATGTCATATGCATAATTTTAATTCTCCACATAATCTTCATTTATCTCTGTTATTTGTCATGCTTAAAAATTGAGTCAGTTTGGGTTAAAAATATATTATCCCCTTTGGGTTAAAAATATTGGAGCCCTATATAGGGTTAAAAGAGAGTTTTATTTTCAAAGATATGACAGCAGGATTGTTGAAATTATGATTGAAATATCTTCTCCACGTGTAGTTGGACATTATCATCCAATTGATTGCAAATTGATTAGAACTAGCTTGGACTTGTCTTCAACCTCGCTTTACCAAACCACTGGATCTTTGAACCATAGGCTCTGATACCATTTATTGGGTTCAAAATCGAGAGAGCGTCATGCGGAAGCTTAAAGTTTGCAAACCAACGGTGATAATTCAGATGACAAATAAAACATGTATTAAAAAGACATATTATTAATATGATTCGGTCAAACAACCTATATATTAAGAACAATATTAAAAAAATAAAACCTATGAAAAAGCATACACATTTGAGAGAAATCTCCCCCTAGACCAGACTCTTTTAACGACTACATTGTGGATGCTATTATGTTATGGTATGAGAAGGGGGTCTTCTATTTATAGATGTACAAAACCTTTCCTCCAAGAAAGAGATTTGCCAAATATGATTTTTTTTTATATATTTTCCTTTAAGGAAAGTAAAAGTATTTATGGTTACTTTTATTTTCCTTATAAGAAAAAGTAAAACTTAAATTTGATAAGAAAATCGGAGCAAAAATCCTAACACCAACATGGATTGTGGTGCTGCGGATGGGGCTGTTCCATCCTTAATCAGAGGTCGAGGGTTCGACTCTGGGCATGAAGAAAACTCTGTTGGGAGCGCTACCCCCGAATGGGGCCCTACCCGACGCAACTCCGGATTAGTCGGACTCCAATGTGGGTATCGGATACCGGATGAGAAACAAAAAAAAACTATTAATAGGAGTTTCATCCTAAATATTAATACTTCCTCCGTCCCATTTTATGTGTCGCCATTTGATCGGACACGAAGTTTAAGAAATAAGTAAAGACTTGATATTTTTTACCAAATTGTCCTTCATTAAAATAATGTACTATTATTATTTTTAATTAAGTGGGCCCTTATAAATGAAACCAATAAGGGTAAAAGTGTAATTGTGTCTTTAAATAGTTACCAAATAAGAAAATGTGTCATTTTTTTGGAACGGACAAAAAAGAAAATAATGACACATAAAATGAGACGGATGGAGTAACATTTTGGAGTACCTTTTTATTTTATTTTGAAATGTCTGCTTTGATATTTTTCATTATTTTTAAATTCATGATCAAATATAATTTTTAATTTTTTTAATTTTAATATTATTAAATATAATGAATATATTTTTTATTTTGATGATCAAATTCATGGATGCAACTTGCTATCTTTCAAGCTAGTAATGTTTCTATGATCTGTTTAGGATATTAATGCCACCTCATAAAGTACTCTATTTGGGAATATTAATGCCACCTCAAGTTGGTAAAGCTAAGGTGGTTCCTCCATTTCGTTATAATTGATCCTTTTTTTTTTTTTTTTATAAAATTAATTTGATAAAATAAATTTTTAATAAAAATATTTAAATTTTTTTTAAATCAAAATCAACTATTTTAAAAAGAAGAAAGTATGAAGTACCTCGTCAAAGTAAATCATTAAATCACAAATAGAAAGAAAAATAATTAATACATCTTACTTACATTTCAATTTAAAACTTTATATTTTGATACATTTTATCTGAGTGATTAGCAGTAACACATACCCATCATACGCTGCTCCACCCTTAATTAAAGGTCGAGAATTTGACCCTGGACATAGAGAGATTTCTGTCTGGAGTACTACCTTTCGAATGCGGCCCTATCCGACACTAATCTGAATTAGTCGGGCTTCAATACGAACATCGAACACCAAATGAAAAAAAAATACTCATCATACGAAACTGAAGGAGCAGCAGAAAAAGAGGGACTTTGAATTAAAAAGGACAAATAAGTTGTCCAATTAAATGAGAGTCCTCCAAGTTTTTAAAATTATGTGGGAGGGACAATATTTTTTTGAGTTTATTTTTAATTTTCGAACAACTAGGCGTAGTTGTTCGACAACTTTGTGAAGTTGTTCAACAACTGCTCAAGTCGATCAACAGCTAGGCGCAGTTGTTGAACAACTAGGCGTAATTGTTCGATAATCGAGGAAAGTTGTTTAACAACTATGCGAAGTTGTTCGGATAACTAATGTAGTTGTCGAACAACTATCCCAGTTATTCATTTTTTTTAGGGTACAAGTTTGTGGGACCCACTTATCTTTTTTTTTTTTTAAATTGAAAACTTGGAAGGGACTTGTGGCTCATTTTTCTCGGAAAAAGAAGTATGGGAATTTGGCTGTTATGAATGGCCAAGTATAGAAAAAGTGTAAGCGTGCCGCATGTCAAAAAGAAGAAATGTGTGATTTTCAGCTCTCTCTATTTTGCTATTTAAAAAGATAAAAGATTACAACTTTACCAATCTAAACGAATTCCTACGAGTACAACTCATTCTTGATAGAAAGAGATATGAAGAACTTCAGATCAGCATCATCTATTTTGAGGCGTTTTATGCAGAATTCACGATTTGTTTCTAAATCCAGAAGCTTTTGTGGCGTCTCTACCAATGCCCTTATTGATGAATCCGAAAACACCGTGAGTTGTTTGAGCATTTTTTGGGCAACCCCGTTTTATGATTCTTTTGTTTAATGAAAAATGGTACAGGTGAAGGACACGCGTCTTGATTTAACTCGTTATGTTCGATTTATAATATGCGTTGCATTTGTCAGGTTGTAGTGGAGGGGAAAGCTTATTCAAGAACAGCAATTCTCAATAGACCCCATGTGCTAAATGCCATCAATTGTTCGACTGTTAGTCTTCTTGCTCCTTTTGATTTTTGGCTTTTGTTTTGTCATTTTGGATTCTTGATTGTGTTTGGCTCTTGTTTTGGTTTTGGGAATGAACCTTCCATCTTGATAAATTTGGAACTGTTTGTGTTTAGGTGGCGACGTTGATGAAGCTGTACAAGAATTGGGAAGATGATCCTGATATTGGTTTTGTGGTGTTGAAGGTAATCTGTTGAGTAAATCACTGTTTAAAACCTTCATATTGCTCCGCCTATTATCGTTTTCCAGAATTATTGAAAGGTGAACTTACTTATGTTAACCTACTGAGTTAGTTTTTTTTTTTTTTGACTTTGAAGGGAGGTGACAGGGCATTTTCTGCTGGTGGTGACGTTGTCACTCTTTATAATTTGCTAAAACAAGGTATGCGGCATAATTATGAGTAATTCACAGTCACTTTGTTCATATTCTGCTACGTTGCAAGTGACACATGGTTAGAGGAACTTCCTGTACGTAAAACATACACAATAATTATATAATTGGGCCGTGTGGCTGTTTTGAAGTGAAGGATCACGTTTAAGCTGGTTGAGCAGAATGTGCTGTTGTTTTTGGAGTAGGAACAATGAAGATGTTTCTGCATTGATACATAAACTGCATCGAGTGTCTTAACTATTGCTGCCAACCTTCTGTTAGATCAATTTTAATGTAATCTTCTCCAGTTTTGTTTAATACTGTTTGTATTGGATGGATGCAGGGAATTTTCAAGGCTGTAAAGAATTCTGTTGGACAATATATAGCTTTGTATATGTTGTTGGCACATACTTGAAGCCACATGTAAGTATGATTATTCTTCCAACATCAGATGCGAAAAGATGCCGTTGACTTGAATTGCTTTTGTTTCTACCCATCATAGTAACAAGAGCTTTTTTGTATTAACTAGTCTTTGATACAGACTGGACGGTCAGAAAATTGTATTTGGATTATTATATTATGTTGGGCTGTTTTGAGGTATTTCCATGATGTCATTGTGGCTGGAATTTTGGGGAATGATCTGTATATGTATGGTTGTTGATATGCAACTGGAAGAGAAGCAGAAGTATAAAGGAGTGTTGAGTTGCTAGTTGAAAACAGAGATTGCCGCTCAATAAATCGTGTACTTGCTATCCTGTTTGAGTTATTGCATGCCATTACTTATATCATACTTTTGTTGACATTAACTGGACCTGGACACTCTTTCCAAGCATAGATAATATTCCTCATATGCATTGCAGGTTGCTCTTTTGAATGGAATTACCATGGGTGGTGGGGCTGGCATCTCAATTCCTGGAACTTTCCGTGTCGCAACTGAGAAAACTGTACGGAAAAGACCAGTCAAGTTTTATTGTTTTCGCTTTTACTTTGTTGGTTCAAATCGATTCTCCTTGTCCAAGAATTTCTGGACTACTTTGCTATGTAATGTGAAGTTCCATTTGTGCTCATTCCTATATCTTTGTAGTGATTTCACATATCATGAACTTTATGTTCTTTGTTAAAAAATTATGAGTTTTTTGTCGATGGTTCAACACGGTACGAGATAAAGTGCAAGCATGCCCTTCTATTTGTGTTATTATTTCTTGTTTGTTGTACTTCGATCATCATATTATTTTGTGGTTTATTGTTTCTTTTTTCCAAATTGCTTTATCATGCATTATATAACATTTTTTCATGGCTTCTTTACTTCTGTTATTTCTTTTCTTGGCCGAGGGTCTATAAGAAACAACCTCTCTACCTCCCATAGTAGGGGTAAGGTCTGTGCACACTCTACCCTCCCAGACTCACTTGTGGGATTACACTGGTTTGTTGTTATATTTATGAACTTTCTCGTAAATCAAAGTGAAACAGTAATTGTGTTTCTATATTATAAAGATCTTTCAACTCCTAGTGAAAAGCCAGTTTAATTCCATTATATATGATTTATAAGTTCAGACTTCGCGTTTTCAAATTCCGGAAACCGTTGGATATCTTGGTCTATTGAAAGGTTATAATCTGATTTTAATTTTCTCAAGAACTAAATGAATGTGCAGGTAAATTAGTCAAAGAAATTTTTTATTGAACTCAAAAGTCCAAGAGGTCTATTAAATTTGGACAGTGCTAGGTGTTCAAATGCTGCAAGTTATTGATTTTTCACAGTTCTTATAGGGTATTGGGTGTTGTATCATGCAGATGTTTGCCACACCAGAAACATTGATTGGATACCATCCTGATGCCGGGGCATCATTTTACCTTTCTCGCCTCCCTGGTTACTTGGGTAAATTCTTTTGCTGATCTCATGCTGTGGTTTGGATTCGTCAGTAACTTCTATCATTTCGTATAGCTGCCCTCCTTTGATGATGAATTATCTGATTGGGAACTACTTTTCTGATCCCCCTTTCCTCTCTACACACACTCAAATTCTTTCTTAATTTAAGTATAGTTGAGTCTAAACGCAGGAGATGCCCATTTTCTATGAGGAAAATAAGCATGTCAATATCTGAAGCTTCCCTTCTTATGAATTGTTACCATAATATCTGCATTAGGGGCGATGTTCTTTTTACTTCATCTTATTTTTCCCTATCTCCATTCTCCCTGGGAAGTAAGCTTGTGTGCCTCCACTTGCTTCATGTATTTTGGAGATTATGACTCTTCACTTTTGCTTTCTTTTTTCAGAATTTGTCCGAACTGCCTTTTTTTTACTTCGTACCATGATGTTAATATGTGGCTCTCTATTTTTATTTATTTATTTTTTATCTTTAAATGGTTTCGTACTAAAATTACAAAGCGTTCTATTTGTAGATTTCACTGATAATTGATTAGACAACATGCTAGATCACGTAGGACTAAATTTACATGGTTGACTCTTGATGACTTCATGTTCTATGGCCTATAAATGTTAAGCAATCTAATACGCACGCATGTCAACTCATGTAAGCCTTATCTATCTTATGCAATACTATTTTGTGGTTCTAAGTGGAATGTGTATTTTGTCTTTGAAGCTTATTTGTGACTTCTGGTTGGTATGCTGCCTCTCTTATTTGTTTGGAGATTTTCTACTGCCTCAATGAAAAAAATTCAGCACAAGAAAGCTATTTAAATTTTTTCGATTTACAGGAGAGTACCTGGCTCTAACTGGAGATAAGATGAGTGGAGCAGAAATGATTTCCTGTGGGCTTGCTACACACTACTCACACAGTGCGGTAAGTTCAATACCTGTGCTTAATTTGTTTTGAACCTAGGTGCCAACAGCCTGCCTACTTGTGTTATTTTAGAATAGTTCTGGAAATTTCTTATCTGCCCTCTCCGCTCATCCCAGAAACTTCCGTTGATTGAGGAACAACTTGGAAAGTTGATTACTGATGATCCCTCAGTGATTGAAAGATCTCTTGAAAACTGTGGAGATATTGCCCATCCAGATCCGGCGAGTGTACTTCACAGGTATTTGGTAAACGTGTAAAATGGAATGTCCATAACTATGTTGGTTCTCGCTTAAGTTTTAAAGGTGTGGGCTGATGCAGTTTACCATTTTGTGTTATGGGCTGCTTTCGGATTTGAAGCACCTTTTCTAGTTGTTAATCAAGCATGTATAGCACACCAGTCAGTTGATTCCCGCCCTACATCATCGGGAATCCCCTTAATATTTCATATAGGAGATAGAAACAATCCCTTGGCTTATTGAAACCATAAATAAACACTCTACAGCCTTGCTTCGTCATTTTACTTGCTGTAGGAAAGCAAGTTATAGGTTTGATAGGATGATAAACTTGCAATCATTTCCTTATCATTTTTATGCGCGTCAAAAAGAAAGGATTGCAGGCCAATTTTCTTTTTTTTCTTCTTCTTGGAATCAAATTGGTAATTTCTGTCATTGTTTAATTTTTTAAATAGAAAATCTTGGAACTAGCTCTTCAAAGTAAGCTTCATGTACGTTAGCAAGTGCACTAAATTGTTTTTTTCTTGATAGAGTAACTTGTCCTATCACCAACTTTCCCTAGAGTTATTTAGAATAAAATCATACATCAACTGGTGGAACAAAATTTCAGCTGTCTGAAACATTAACATTACATACTGAGGCTTTGTGACTCCTGATAACTTTTTTCATGGTTACACATGGGTCTTTTGGTCTTTGTATTTATTGTTGTTCTTTAACCTTCTTGAGTTGTGCATGATCTTGTTTGTAGATCAATCTATATTTTGATAGCTTAAGCTAATCCATCTTATCTTTTCTTTAGGATTGAAACTCTTGATAAATGTTTCAGCCATGACACAGTCGAAGAAATTATTGATGCTTTGGTGAGCAGCATTCAGTTCCTGTGTGTGTGTGTCCGTTTTTCCCTTATACTGAACGCGTCTTTGTAAGATGCTAGCTACCACTACTGGAAAATTCTGAAAAACCCCAAGGATCATTGTTCAGCCTAGTGCCTCCCTGAGGTTCGAACTAAAAGTACCTGTAGGTCCTAGTGCTGTTGTCACACTAAGTTATATCCACATAAAATGCCTTTCGTGATGCACTTTTTTGACAATCGTTTAAGATGAATCATTGGGTCTGCAACTTCCGGGCGCTCTTTTGAATATGATGGATTATCATTTTGTTTTTAAAATACTGACAGTCACATAATATATAAACTTTGAATTCTGCTATACTGTGTGAAAGTTTATAATCACAGGTATGGTTAAATTTCTAAAAAGAAACGTAAATTTTGTCAGGAGAGCGAGGCAGCCAACAAGCAAGATGCATGGTGTGTTGCAACATTGAGAAAACTACAAGAAACATCCCCATTGAGCTTGAAGGTTTCACTGAGATCTGTAAGTTTTTTTCTTTTTTTCCAGATAGAATATTCTCTCTTCCCCTTCTTCCAGCCACCAGGGCATTGTGAGATGACCCATCTACTAATGCCTATTATCAGATACGCGAAGGTAGACATCAGACTCTGGACCAGTGCTTAAGGCGTGAGTATCGGATGTCACTGCAAGCTTTATCTGGACAAATAAGTAGCGACTTCTGTGAGGTAATACATCTTGCAAAATAGTAAATAAATAAATGTCTCAGTTTCATCATTGTGCATTAATTAATATCTTTCCATCAGGGGGTTCGCTCGCGGCTTGTGGATAGAGATCTTGCACCTAAGGTAAATCAATATAAATTTGAACTAAAGATGTTACTTTAATGAGCGTCTATTGACTTATGTCAAAATGTGCAGTGGGATCCTCCAAGCTTGGAGAAAGTAACCGATGACATGGTAGATCAGTACTTTTCTCGGCTAACAGCGTCCGAGTCTGAACTGGAGCTACCTACACAACAGCGAGAAGCATTTACATAATAGGAGAAAATAGGCAGAGGAGAAAGAAAATATGTGAATATCATTTGTCTTTCTATACAGAACAAAATACTGAGCAATTCAGTCCTGATATAGTTACATTTGCAACTCTGCTCTTTCCTATATTGAAAATAACCAAGGATATGCCTTTCAAATCACACTTCATATACGGAGCATAAGAGTTTACAGTTTGGGAAGTCAAATTGATGACGAACATTTCATTTCAATGAAAGAAAAAAGAACAACTAACGCTATTAGTCATACGGAGTTGAATGATGTGATTGCTTATCCTTTTCGTAGTCTTCTTTTTTCAGAAGATCCTTGGAGGAATTTATCTGATATATATGCTCAGTGTTATTGAATATCTAAAAAGTGTTATTCAATATCTAAATTTTTTTTTTAACAAATTAAGTTGACTGATTCAACTCAAAGTCTCAAGAAGATTCTGCATCTTCCATGGAGCACACAACATCAGAGAGCGCACGTACATAAAAACCCATTCAGATTTCAGAACCTCCTCCTCCCACTCCCCTGCCAGCTATTCGTAACATGGAATCCACAAAAATGAAGTATCAAATTCTATAAAGGTTATACCTTTGAGGAAATAGAGGAATCCTTGTAAATATACGTTTCACTGTGTTGTATAAACTTCTTCAAACTGCACTCAGTAATCCTCTGTCAAGGGGAATACACAACTTATATAAGCAACTATTTGTATACATTTTGGAATGTTACTGTTTTATTCAGCATTCTCCTAACGATTTCGCATTGGATTTCACAACAGTGTCCCCACCAAGGAGACAAATTTATAAAAATAATTAGACAGGATGCAAGTGCAGGAGCTTCCATCTTTTCAACTTTCTTTGCTGGGCTTGTATGTTTTAACCAGTTGCGTTTGCACATCACCTGAAATTGGTGCATGCTCTTTGTATTCAATTGTAAATTCACCTTTCCCCTGCATGAAACAAGAAAAATCAACAATATAAACTGGATTTCACTAAGCAAAAAGAGCACAGATTGGTATAACAAATTACACGCTATGCATTTTATAAATGATAACGAAGCTAAGAAAAGAGGGGAAGGCCGGTATAAACATAACAGAAATTGTCTACCAATCAGTAAGATGAATGCAGTACCTGTCTAAAAGCATAAATAGAAGCCAATTTGAATGCAAGTTCACTTGAATCAACATTATGTGAAGCACCATCCGTCAAGACAACACGGATATTTTTCAGCTGGATGACCAATCACAGAACCCCTAGAACATGGAAAGAGACAGATTTCTAATCAAATCAAAAACACCCGAATGGAACTAGTCCAACGTGTCAATGATCAGATCTACACTGAATCTTGTGTTGACTCAGCTTTGATAGTTCAAAACCAATTACAAAATAATAACAGTACAGGGCTACAGGCCAGACTTGTGACTTGAAGAAAAAGCAGAAGATGTATCCCAGAATCTCTATGCAAATAATAATTTGAAACTAGAGGAAGAAAACTTGGAAACCCTTTTCAATGGCAGGGACATAGTTTAAGGGAATAGGTTGTCCATAAGCATGTTGCCAAATCGAAACTTACTGCCTGCCCCTGGTTCAAGAAGTACAACATACATGTGGAAAACAAAGCATTGAGGAAACATGAATATTGATAATGTCATACAAATGAATAATGAAAATATAATCAGCTAACCCCTCCCCCCCTTCCCAAACAAAAACTCTCAGAATCGATCAACATACTTATAGTTTTTTATAAAAAAGAAATTGTACCACAGCTCCACTGACAAGAACTCTAATTGGCTGTTATACCATGGTTGAAAAAAATGCAGAGCCTGTGAGTAAGAATTTGATGAATGTAAAATTGGAAGTACGATTTTACAATGTTAGTATATCAAAATCCAAGGAGAATTATAAGGAGATTTCCATCAAAAGCAGTTTATTAGTCACATGAAAAGCTGCATGCTAGTTGATGCCTCATGGACTTGGCACCGTACTAGAGAAATTTCGGGTCATTATCACGAATGCCCTACTTTGGGGTCACATGGCAGCAACTTTACCAGACACTCCAGGGCTCCCCTTCATGAAGAATCCGCATATGATATTGCAAATTCATGCTTGCTAGACGAGATAGCAGACCTGCAGCACTGAGATGTTACAGCAGAGTGGCAAGGAAAACAGTTCCTCAGTGGACAACTACTATTAGAAGGCATGGAGCCATTCCATGTGAAAGAACATTCTGTCAAAAGAACTTGAGGATTTAATGCAGTACTGGGAGAGTGAATTTAAAAAATAAATACTACTCAAATTGCCTTCAGATGCACTTGCAATAAAAAAAAATCCTCTAAGGAAAGAGCAAGTAGCTACGTAGCTTGTGGAACTCTCACTGCAGTTGTATTTCTTGCTACATTATCTTGTGGTTAATTTTTTTTTCCTGTTATTCATAGAATAGTGTGGGGAATCATCATAGTTAGAGAGAGACAAAAAATTAGACAGACGGCAAGAAAAACAACGAAACCAGCGGCATTTGCCAGAAGATCATAAATAGTCACGGCCTTAATGTACCTGATCAAAGTAATACCGTCCACAGCTTCATCACAAGGTTCAGAGCAGCATGAGATTTGGCAGAGCCAAGTACAATGTAGAATCATTCTGGCTGTCCTCCTTTGGCAGCATACTTTCGAACTTAAGGCGGCCCAATTTCATTAGTGTATTTCATATACTGGGAAATTTTCAGAAGAAATAAAAAGACTAGAAAAAGTTCCATTTTCAAAATTTTCTCCATAGTTCCAGAAGATATTAGAAAATTAAATAAGCGATTTGATATGCCTTCATAAGAAGGCTTACAAATACAAAGATTCATAGCGAGATCATTCATATCAGATGCAAAGTTTAGAAAGTAAAGGTAACTGAACTAAAGGGGAACTATCCAAACCAGCACCTGCATGTAGAGATAATAAATCAGAGTGTGTACTCAAGCCAGCACCTACACGGAAAGAACTCCTACTTCTGTTAAGTAGAGGAAGAGATAAAGTAGATCGGAAGTTCAAAGAAGAAGCAATGCCGCATTAAACATGAAGGGGAACAGCGTATAAAGAATGTGTATGACTCCCTTCTTTATTCCTCAAATCAGTACATTTATCAAATTTAAGATCTCGTACACATTATTTTCCATTTGTCCAAGAAGTAACTGAATATCTAAACACATTGCTAGAGCTAACAGTGTATTTGGTACAAAAAGGCTAACCCATGTACAAAACTGAGAAAAATTTAGTGTTCTAAACCTAAAGTGAATTGGTTGATTGTCTATAAACCAACAAAAGATCTACCAAAGCATCTTCAGAGTTTTGACGAAATGCACATGCCAAAACCGTTAAATGTTATTACTTGCATTTTCATATTATTTGCACGGCTGAACCTCCCAGAGTGTACAAAGGAATCAACTTCTGGCATCAGTTTGTCCACACTCTACTTCCTCCGCAACGATCTACCACCCTTATGCCCAATTCCAGTCCCTTCAAGACCTGATGATAACAAAGACTGAGAATCTGGCCTCCACTTTAGCTCTTTGAGAACAGAAAATAAAGTTGCTAGTTCTGGTGTTATTTCACTATCCTTTATATTGTTACATGAGACTACTTTAAGCCTTTCAAGCTCTTTCCATGACTGAACTACCGAATCTAATCCTTCTGTCGTGAGCAACGAGCATCCTTCCAAAGAGAGAAATCTCAAGCTCCTAAAAAAGAAAAGACTTCCCATTAATCTTTATCGTTCTACTTATATAGTTCATGGACAAGCTAGACGCAATCTTCTGTTTTAAAAAGAAATGCTCTGCATCAAATTAGCCGAAAAAGCTGAACTTGGTTGCAGTTCGTTTTTTTCCTTTAAATAAAAGCAGCCAAAATAATTAATAAAGATAATATATAAAGAAATGTTAGGTTGCAAACTAATTATAAACACTCTGTGCATTTAATGATGATATTTTATCTCATCTCAACATTGATTAGTGACCTCCTTTTCTCTGATGCTGACATATTTTTTGCAAACCTGCTTCAAAAACTTCTCTTTTGAGCCAAAGGTCTATTGGAAACAGCCTCTCTACCCCCATAAAGGTAGGGGTAAGGTTGCATACACCGTACCCTCCCATACCCCACTTGTGGGATTACAATGTGCATACTATTGTTGTTGTAACGGACTATAGAAGTCTCTTCTGAAGCTTGGATACAAATCCTTTTAAAGAATATGCACATATCATACATAGTTGCAAACAGAGAGATTCTCATAAAACAGTTGTTCATTCAAATTTTGAAGATGAAAATTTCCTTATCCATTCAGCAAATTTTCCATTTCTACATGCACTCATTAACAATATAATATATAAATTTTAAATTCATCAGGCGACCCATCCTTTAAAAGTTAGAGATGTAGTATTGCTACATGTGATGCATAAACAGAACGAAAATGTGTTCATACCGACAAACACTTGCAGAAGAAAATATAGTGTTGTCTAATCCCCAACAATCCGCAAAGGCAAGCTCTCGGACAGTCGCACAAACCATAAACAATGCTCTCACACCTTGCTTATCCCGTAGTTGACACTGCTGTAAATGTAGCTCCTCGAGAGTAGAACAAGAACCCAAGTGCTCATCAGGGCCAGGACTTGAATCTAAAACCTTACAAGACTGAAGCTTTAAAGTTTTCAAGTTGCTGCAATATGACAAAGCTGACAACCACCCACCATCCATCCTATGATCACAAAGTATCAATTCCTCTAGCATCTGACAGCACTGTCCAATCGCTTTAATCCCATCATAACTTCCCTCACATCCAACCAGCTCAAGCTTCAGTAAACGCTTACACCCTTGAGCCAAAATAGTCAATCCGATATCCGAAACCATGGAATTATACAATCCATCAATACAACCAACCAATTTCAGTATCTGCAAATTCCTACAGCCAAACAACCCCTTCAATGCAAAGTCATCACAGCAATGCAATTCCAACTCCTGCAAAGTTTCACACTTTTCACCCAAATAACCCAACCCCTCTACACTCGCATTCATCAACACCATCCTCCTTAATTTACCACAACCCTCAACTAAAACCTTAACCCCTCCATCAACTACCTCTTTCCCCAAAAACCCCTCTTCCTTAACAAACCCTCCATCTATAGAGCTCGAATCCAAATGCACCGAAATGAGCCTATGACTCATCACAATCCCCGAATTCCTCCGGGATTTCACACAAGCTCGAATTAAATCAATGTCAACTAAACCCGGAAACCTATAACTAAGCCTCCCAGATTCCAAAAATTCCCAGTCTAACAGCTTAATAGACCTAACCAACTTTCCACTAAGCTTACACCAACGCTTACAAACCAACGAATTAGCAACATGCTGACCTTCCGGAACCTTCGAAAGCACACTCAACAGCAACTTATCATAAAGTACAGCAGTATAATCCGGCGACGAACCAAACCGGGTCGGTTCCGGGTCATCTAGGGTTAACGACTGAACATCAGATTCGGACTCAGAAGGTGGAGTCGTTGAACTAGAAACCGATTGAGCTCGCATTTGAAGCACCAACTGCTTCAACGCCTGTGTATCCTTGTTATACCATATGTCCGACAAGCTCAACCGCCGCTTATTCGCGGGCGCCGCCGACAATTTCAGCTTATTGTTAGGGTTAGGGTTTTCTTCAGGTGACGTAGGCATTACGTAAACTACTCGAATCTTCACCTCGATTTTCGCACCACTTCTCCAACATCTCTCTCTACAACTTCACCATTTCTAGGGCTTTTGTACTAACAAAAGATTTATATATATAAATTTCCGTACGTATATATTGCGAAAACTTTAGCACACCGAAAGCTCAGTAGTCCTGCAGAAAAATTTTAGAAGGTGAAGAAGAAGGGAATACAGTGGAAGCAGATGAGATTTGTGGGGAGCACAATGTTTCTTGTGTGTATAATTTTTTTGTTTTTTTGTACCGAGGTGGGTAGACCAATGATATAGTGCCACGTATGGAGATAGCTGGGTTGAGAAGGCCGTGGCGGAGGGAGCATGAGTTGTTGTTCTTGATGAACAACACATGGACATTGATTGCTTTTATTTATTACAGGAGTATACGGTAAAAGTTACTAATAATAATTCACTACTGTACTTTCCTAAGTGACTGTTACTTGTGTTTACCATATAAAAATAAATAGTACTGTAGTTAATTTTATTTATTCAATTTAGATAAGTATTAAAATTTGTTTTTGTTACGCACTTCGTTCATCTTTTATTTGTTTACTGATATTGCTTTAACACGGCTTTTAAGAAATAATAAATAATAAAGTATTATAATAAAATTATTTTTATTATTTATTAATATATTTTTTAAGGTGCGTATCAAGTTAATATTTCTTTCATTTTTAAATAGTTTTTTTAAAAGTTTAAGCATACCCCTTAAGAAACCATTAATTCCTAAAAAATTTACTACCTTATCTTAATAAGTACCTTGCAAAAGTTGTAACTAGTAGTTTCTCAATTTTATAAAATTCCCTTAGTCTTTTTATTAAAAGAAGGATAAAATTGAAGAATATCATCTTTTCGTATTCTCTCCAGAACTTTCTTGTTGCAAAAATGAGTAGATATTTTGTATGAAATTGTCTGTCTGCCATGGAGTTTTATATCGAGGGAGTGCTACTACCAAGAAATAGCATACTTAAATTATAAGAAAGTCTATAGATACTATAATTGAACAACTTGCACCTCGCAAATTTTTATGTATTAGAGAGGCATTTCGCCCTTCCCTTATAAAAGCTATCTCAATGTTATATCCCCATAAACGAAATGCAAACTCAATTTTTGTTGGAGTATCCTCGTTCAGTGGCTAAAATAAATTTTCTTTTTTTTGTGAGTGCCTGAAGAGACCTGCTTGTTGAAAGGTACCACCTCGATTGGATCAGAGTAAACAATAATGTAGAATCAAGTCCGCACATTGTCTCAAAAAAATTCACACATGGTCAACAACTTTTTCAAAATAAGGGGAGATCTATTGCTTACTGCTCACGAAAACACCAACCTATACTATAGTCAAGTCGTTCCTTTATTTAGTTTTATTCCTTTGAGGAGAATCTCCCTGTTAAAATGGTATGTTCTCTCTGATAGAAATAGATAGTTTACTTTCTTTCCTTAAAATCGTACCTGAAAATTTCTTGTTGCCTCATACGACTCAATAGTCAATTCTTTTGGCATTCTATTTTGATCTGTATCTTATCTAATAAAATCAGACTACTCATGGATCTATCTCAATTTTAGGATAAATCAAAAGAAAAATTGGTTTATTACAAGAGTTTTAAACTGAAATTGGGATGAATAGTTTGTTTATTTGGTTTAATTCATTCCTACCTTTAGAAGAATGAAGCATATAGGGTCCTATCTGTTTCGTTCTTCGATCATAATTCTATTCAATGATTTACTTATTACTTTGTAACTTGAAATTAGGTTGTCGTGTGAGTTCCACAAAATAAACTTAGGCATATTATACCCCTTTGAAAACTGATGAACTTGGTTGATTCAGTTAGGTTATGATTTTCTTGACGACGACCTCGTTAAGGGCCTGGTGCCAATTTCAAGCTGTAGTGCCTCTCCCATGACTTTTCGAACGAACCAACTCGGATTTGTCTTCACGAATCTCTCTGCATTTTGGGAGCAGAGCATGCAGCTCAGTTTTGTTTCAAATGGTTTGAGCTTGAAAGTAATCTGCAATCTATCAATAGACGAAAATAGACAAAGTCTTCTTAATTATCTAAATCAACATTTATTTACAAACAAAATAATTACTTGAAACACAAGAAATAATGAACAAGTAAAAATGCAAAAAAAATAAAAAAAATTAACTATAACCCTCTTAAAATACATTTTTCAAAACATGATTTTGTTATATTCAAAAATGATATAGTAAATTATTATTTTAGCTATAACTTTTAATAGACGTGCATGTCCATATTGAACAAGTAAAATGAACGAGAGGAGTAAGTATTAAGAATAGAAAAATTATTTTGGAATCTTTTGCCAAGGGACCCATTTATTTTCCTACTATTAGCAAAGTTCTTTTGTTAAAGTAGAATTAGAAAAAAGGGAAAAGTAGATAGAGCCCCATGAACTGAAAAGTGTAATTATCATGCAGTCAAGTTTATATTAAGCAATCAACTTATAATTATGCGGGTTTGCACATGTGAATGTTTGAATTTACATTGACTAAACCAAATTCCTTCACTTGTTAGGAAGTTTGTGTATAAAGTTTAAACATAAAAGGCAAACTTTAAAGTAAAATTTTAGACTTAATTGAATACTAATAAAGCTTGCATTTTACACCTGAAAAGTTTGCTTATTATATAAAGAAAACTTCTCAACTTATTTAGCTAATAATGATAATAGAAGTTCAGTTGGACAAAAATATTACTAATTCATTTAAGATAACTTTATTTACGAACGTTAAGTTTGCATCATAAAAAAAATTATATTTAATTTTTAAAAAACAAAAGAATAGAAATAAATTGGTAATAAAAAAAAACAAATGTTAATATCATTTGGTTTGTGGAATAAAAGATAGAGTAATAATTTTGAGATATCTTTTAAAATTATTTTATTCTCTTTTTAATTATAAGAACTCTTAATCCCCGCCAACTCTCAGGATATCTTTTTTACTTCTCCCATGATTAGTATTTTATCCTTCTACCTCATTGGTTGATCCAAATTATGCCCTGCTTTTTATTTTTTTTATTTATCTTGGTGCTAAGAGTAAAAATTTTCCTGAATTATTCCGAATATTAATGCCACCTCGTGACCTATTTGGGGATTTTAATGCCACCAACTTTAGGTGGAAAAAATGAATTTAGTATTAATACTATAAGAGATTCATTTTTATAGGTAAGACTAGCCAGCTCATTCCGTGCTACGCACGACCCAATGTTGATTCTTAAAATTTTTACGTTATGTATAATTCTATCATTTAATTAAAAGCTTTATTTGTTTGGTTGATAAATTCTAAGTTAGACATATAATATTATATTTAGATTGATGAAATTTGTATAGCGATATTTTAAGCTATTCAAACTTTTGTGACATTGATAGTCAATTATATTTTTTAAATAATTTAAGTTCTTAATTATTGAGATTTATAATTTTTTTTTTCTATTCTACTAATTAGAAGTGACATAGTAAAATTATTATAAAAAATACTTGTGATTTTTTTTTTTAAGTGGCTCCATATAAGACATCATGTTAATTTAAAACATCAAAAATTAATTTACCATTTTACGTCTATTTTACTTTATTTTATTAAATATTATTATTTTTTTAATACTTAAATGACTTATAATAATTAAGAATGGGTAATTTAGTAAAACTACGATTGAAGTAGTTGAAACAGTCATGTTATAAATATCTATTTTAGTTTTTAATTAAATATTATTATTTTTTTAATACATAAATGACTTATAATAATTACTTAGGGGTAATATCGTAAAATCACGATTAAAACAGCTGAGACAGGCATGTCGAACATGAACAACCTGCTTCAGCTACTTATTGTGACTTCTTATATAGGATACTAATAATATAATTTTCTTTAATGCTTAAATAACCATAATAAGTAATTAAAGATGATATAGTAAAATCACGATTGGAGCCGCGAAGCTGACATGTATTAAAAGTGATATAGCATAATAACTATAAAAAATTACTTGTGAAAATAATCTAAGTGAGCCTCATATAAGACGTCAAGCTAATTTAAAATATCAAGAGTTAATTTATTATTTTATGTCTATTTCATCCTTTTTATTAAATATTATTATTTTTTAATACTTAGATGACTTATAATAATTAATTAGGGGTGATATGGTAAAATTACGGTTGAAGCAATTGAAGCAGACATGTCAGAAATGCTTATTTTACTTATTTTTATTAAATATTATTAATTTTTTAATACGTAAATAGTTTATAATAATTAATTAAGGGTGATACAGTAAAAATACGGTTGTAGCAGCTGAAGTAGGCATGCCGACCTGCTGCCTGCTTAAGCATAAAACTCCCTCTTATATATAACTATTCAATTTAAGTGGCATAATGCTTAGATGACCATAATAATTAATAAGGGGTGATATAATAAAATCGTGATTGAAGCAGCGAAGTAAACATGTATTGAATGAATTATAATAACTAATTAGACGTAATATAATAAAATTAATATAAGAAAATACTTTTGAAAAAAATTAAGTGGATCTCATATAAGACGTCAAGTTAATTTAATATTAAATATTATTAATTTTTTAAAACTTAGATGACGTTATAATAATTTTTTAATATTAATTTTTAATACTTAGATGACTCATAATAATTTATTAGGGGTGATATAGTAAAATTACGTCGAACCAACCAAGCAGACATGTCATTTGTCTTTTCTAATTAAATATTATTAATTTTTAATACGTAAATGACTTATAATAATTAATTAGAGGTGATACATTAAAATTACGATTGGAGCAGTTAATTTTTTTTTCCGAATAATAATAAGTGAAACTTTGAGGAACTTAGTAGTCATTTTGAAAACTACCCTTTTATTAAATATTATTAATATTATAATACTTGAATGAAATAATTTATAATAATTAATTAAGGGTGATATAGTAAAATTAAGTTTGAAGCAACTGAAGCAGGCAGCTGAAGTAGACAGGACAACCCCAAGCTGCTCAACATTGCCACTTCTATAATAATTAATTAGAGGTGATACATTAAAATTACGATTGGAGCAGCTAATTTTTTTTTCCGAATAATAATAAGTGAAACTTTGAGGAACTTAGTAGTCATTTTGAAAACTACCCTTTTATTAAATATTATTAATATTATAATACTTAAATAAAATAATTTATAATAATTAATTAGGGGTGATATAGTAAAATTAAGTTTGAAGCAACCAGGACAACCCCAAACTGCTCAACATTGTCGCTTCTATAATAATTAATTAGAGGTGATACGTTAAAATTACGATTGGAGCAGCTACTTTTTTTTCTCGAATAATAATAAGTGAAACTTTGAGGAACTTAGTAGTCATTTTGAAAACTACCCTTTTATTAAATATTATTAATATTATAATACTTAAATAAAATTATTTATAATAATTAATTAGAGGTGATATAGTAAAATTACGTTTGAAGCAGCTGAAGCAGCCAGGACGACCCCAAGCAGCTCAACATTGCGGCTTCTATTATAGAGTAAAATTTGATATTTTTTTTTAAAAAATTAAATTTTAAAGAGACAAGATATCTCATTCCTTCGATTCGGAGTACCTCGTCAAACTCTTAGAAGTAAAGAGTGTGTTTGGTATCACGAAAAATATTTTCTAAAACTCTCTTTCAACCTCGCTCTTAATTAAAATATTTATATAATTCTTAAAGGGAAAAGAGTCAAAAATACCCCTCTACTTTAAAAAATTGATCAACTTTACCCTCAGTCATACTTTGGGGTTATATATACCCCGCCGTTACAAAAATTTATATGTGTGCTCTTCAACTAACAGAATAGCCTAAATAAGACTAATTGACCCGTTTTAAAAAAAAATATCCGACCCATCAAAAGAACCCAAGCATTATACACACAATACGCGGTTTTCTCACATACTCGATTTCAAAATTAGAGTTTTTCTCCCTCACTTTTGTAAGTTGAATTTTTCCAACAAAATTATTATTCTTTCACTAATCATCCCCAATGAAGTGTAGTTGTGGTCGATTGTTAATCTTTACTAATTTCCTTAGGAATAGAAAATGTCACTAAATTGCTACTCTTTTCCGATGAAGTGTTCATTGCTTGTCGTTGTCCTTTTGATTTGGTGAATTACTAGTCAAAAATCTCATTTCGAATACTCCATCTAATCCTGGAAGAAGGTTTTTCAGATATCTTCTTGTAGAGATGACGATTTGAGGCCCTGGGGATCTTCGACATAATGGACAAGCTTTAGACAGAGCACGATTGAATTAAACAGGTTGCAAGCGCATCTGTTCGGTTTAATAAAGCAGTCGGGATTTAGAGTTGCCCTTTGTAAATTAAGCCACGGGCAGGTAGATGGAATTAGAGTCTTCCTTGTTATTAAAGGTTCATAGTGCTGGGATTTGTTTTGTTTATTGCACTTTTTCGTCGATGTTGATAAATAGATTTTTCCTTGTTTAGGTGTATTATTTTTGTTTATGATAAAATAGGACTTGAGGTCGCCTGTATAAAATCTTGGAATCTCTGGTGGGAGTTTTTGTATTAAAGAGGGTGTCAATTTGTGATGATTCCTTGTACAATGTAACTATATTGAAGTTTGTAGTTTATGTTCAAAATGTTGCAAGTTGAAAATCATTAGTTCTTATTATTTGCTTTTCGCAAGTGACGTTGATCACGATTATACTTAATGTTGAATCGTGTGAGTACGCTAGTGAACAATGACTATTTGTTTTTCCCACAACTTTTGATACTATACTTTGTAATTGCATTGTGGAACTTGGTCAAATTCCTGGCAACTCCCACTACTGCTCCTGCTTTGTTTGGAGGTGCTTTATTGGGTTATGTTATGTATGATGTAACTCATTACTATTTGCATCACGGACAACCAACAATTGGAGTGCCTAAAAGTCTCAAGGTAAGAGGATATGTTTGTTAACACCTCTCTAACGACTCCATTGTGGTTATTTGGTTGGTTAGTTATTTGTGATATCTCGTCTCAGGTTAATAAATTATTAGTTTGAGAAGATACTTTTAGATCTCTGCTGGTTTCTTTAGTTAATTTTTTGAACTACCAACTGGAGATTGTTATAGCATTTGCAAATTATGTTAGTCATTTGTGGTACTTGAGAGTTGAGACAGTTATTTCAGGTTATAGTTTGTGGCTCAATCCTTTTTTTAGGTTATATCTGTTTTATTCTCTTATGGTGGTTCTTGCTTAATAGCTGAACTTTGACAGTTGCATTAATATGTACTAGTATACGTACCCGCGCGATGTGAGGATAATTATTAAATTATTATCTTGTTCGAATATGTTAAATTATATTATCTTAAAAGAAATTCAACTATCATATTATAATATCTCAATTAAATTATAAAAATAAAATAAAAAAATTTCTATTTTATTAATATTAAAATATTATTTTTAATTTCTAAAATTACGATATTTTAAATCACATAACCTTAAAAAAAGTTCAACTATAATATGCTAACTAAATGAAATCCCCCCCCCCCCCCAATCTATATGAATAAAAACATTCAAATAAAAAAAAATATGTTTCATATTTTTTCTTTGTTGTAATACTCACAATTTACCATTATCAGATTATTAATATTGACTTTTTTAAAAAATAAAAATTCTATCATTCACATCTCGTCAATTTAATTTATAAATAATAATATGTATATTATCTAATTACTTTATTATATTTTCAAATCCTCCCCCCCCCCCCTACTCCTTATTTTTACATTTTTTCTACTTTTTAAAATTATTGTACTTTTCTCTAATTAGACTTTGAACTAATTTTTTTTGTGTTGCATACATAAGTAGTTGAGTATCTTATCCTTTGTTTCAAATATAGAAATTAGAACAAATGATTTATTTTTTAATATAACACGATAAATGGATACCAATATGATCTAATTTGTTAGAAGTGCTTTTAAAATTCAAATTAAACACTTTCATGATTCGTCTCTGAAAGAAAAATGTGTAACATATCTTTGCAAAATCCTTTCCATTTGTTTTGATTTATTCTTGAATAATATCCCTGATCGATTCATGTGTTGCTTTTTACTTGAGTTTAAGAGAGCCTTGCTAATTCTCCCCTTTTTCTTTTGCATGAACCCCTCGTGGTTGAGTCCAATGGACTCAATTTCTCTGCGCATTTCCCTCATGGGCCATTATGGCCCACCACCTCTGTTGAGTCCTTCGAAAGAAGCCTAAATGTCGATCATATAGCGTGTCGGATACAAGGAGTAGAACGAAGAAGGAGAATGGACTAAAGTCCTATATTTGAAGCAGCCAAGAGACTTGAAAGTTTTGGTTTCCATTTCATTTATTTATTTAGTCATTTATTATTGTTGTCTTTATTTATTTAGTCATTTATTATTGTTGTCTTTATTTATTTAGTTATTTATTTTTGTTCATTCATTTAGGCTACTAAGCCAAGGTTGTATTTAATACAGGTGGAGCAAGATTCGAGCCAAAGGCTCGAAAACTAGACTAGGACAGGTGAAGTGGATCGAAAGCCTAAACTAGTTTAGGACAGGTTGATTTGGGCCCAATAGCCTAAATCCCTTACTTCCTCCCCTTCCCCCGGTTCCTTATGTTTGTTTGCCTTATGTGCTTTGCGAACCTAGTTAAATCCTAAGTAAAGTCGCTAAAAAACTAGTTTAGCATAAACATCAAAATATTTCTAAAACCGCTGTCTTTTAAAAAATCAACTTTTTTCAAGGTTAATCAAAGATGATTTTTAAACAGTCCGGATAACCGCAAGTTAGCGGACGTTTTAGGTGCCTAACACCTTCCTAAAACATTAATAGGAACCGCTTATCTAGAATCTCTAACTTAAAATGATTTTTCTATTTTGAATCGTTTGAAGTAACTCTCTAAAGGTTTCTTAATTCCTTTTCAAAATTAAGTGGCTACTCTTCTCAAAAGTCAAAATTTTGTCAAAACAGAAATGGCGACTCTGCTAGGGATCTTTAACTAGGTTCTAACCAAATGTTTGATTTTCGTCTTTTGATTAACTATTTATGTGTTTATATGTTTCAATTCTGTAAAGTTTAACTATCGCATCTCATGGCATATTCCTGTATTATTTAAACTATTTTGGGGTTTCGTGGATGTCTCGCCCCTATTGTTCAATTCCAAAATGTGTTGGAAATATGAACGACTTATTAGCACGTGAGTCGTCTGATGGTTGTTCGTATTTTCAAACTCAATTTGTCCGCTTAAGAACCAATGTTCAAACCCACTCTAGACACCTAGGATAGAATGAAACCAAAACCCTATTTTAAGCATGAGCCTAGGACGACCCAATACCCGAGCGGGGTATTGGGCCCATTAGAAAACCTGCCCTGTGTCTATTGACCCCGAGTCAATTATAGACGAACTATATTTATATGTTGAAGAAAATATATGCCTGCCTAATTCAATCCATTATCCTTTGGGAGTCGGGAAAAAGCTTGATTTGCTTCCTTTCGTAAGAAGAATTGAAGCAATTTAAGCAAGAAATTGATCGATTTGGGAGGTTGCATGTAAGGCACAGTTTGAACGTCAACGGATGTCACCAATATAAGAAATGGACGAAGCTAAGAAAGCGAAGGCTGATAGAAGAAGCACCCAGGAGTTAGTATTTTCTATCCTTTGTGTGGGAACGTGTCTTCTTTCATGTTATTTCCCTTTTTCTAAAGATTGTATCCCTCTTTTGTTATCTTTTGTAGGCATTTATGCCCTTTTAGTGTCTATAAAAGTTGGGGGATAATGGATTGACCTTAAGCAAGCATATATTTTTCTTCAAAAATCATTAGGCCCAAACCCTTGGCTCAAAAGGGTCACCCTAGTTAGGATACGCATTATTATAGTGTTCTTATGTGATATAATTGTCTTATGTGTTTATGTGCGTTTGTTTGGATCAAATACAAGTTTATCCGCTATGCTCCTATAGATGGATTTGGCTATGACACAAACAACTCTACGTGGCTATTTCTTGTCAAGTATTTTGCATTGCTTATCACATGTGAAAACTAACACATTTGCCTTTGCGTTGTTTTATTTTACAGATAATAGAAAACTACTCCGTGTTGAAATAAACTGGCAGAACATCCTTCACCCGGTCAAAAGCGCACAAAACCCCATCCTCTGACCATCATTCAATAATGACTGAAAATGACGAAGAAAATACATTGACCATCAGGGACAATGTAATAGCGGAACAGAGTGAGATGATTGCGAAACTCACAAGAAAGCTAGAAATGCTTCAGGAGGAAATAAATCGTACTCGAGATTTGGCTAACCTAGCCATCACTGTCAATGCTCCCGCTCCAGGAGGACACATGACTCCACTTCAAATCCCTTCCCTCAGTACGCCTATTTTCGGGGATCAATCAAATAACATATCGTCCGTCTCTGCCCTTCCACTTGTCCAAAATACCAATCGCGAAAATAACCCAGATGCTTACCATCCAAAAAATCCAACCCTCGCCCCACAAAATCCTTCTCCGAATCTACAAAATTCATTCCCAAATCCCCAGAGCCCATTGGTAAATCCACAAAATCCATCCCCAGATCTACCAAATCTGCCAAATCTATCTCCGAACCCACAAATTTTATTTTTGAATCCGCAGAATCCCTCCTAAATCCCACCAAGCTACTCTCAAATTCCATAAAACTTTTCCAGTTTCTGAAACGTTCTCCCCACCCACCAACCAACTTCCTTTCATCCACAAAATCAAGCCGTCTTTCCAAATCCTTCTCATGTCATCATATCCCCTAACATCTATAATTCCCTTCCTAATCCTGAGGTGGACTATTACGAGGAGAAAGAGAAAGAGTGGAGAAACGAGCATGAAATAAAGTTACTAGCTATGAATGAAGAGATCATGAGGATCAAGGAATCTCATGGAGCGGGGAATAACAACGGGTTAGGTTACGATGATTTATGTGTTCACCCTGGAGTAGATCTACTAGAAGGGTATAAGGTCCCTAAATTTGAAGTGTTCGATGGCACCGGAAATCCAATGGACCATCTGAGAAGGTATTGTGATCAAATGGTGGGAGTTGGAAAAAATGAGGCATTATTGATGCACTTATTCAGCCGAAGCTTAAGTGGAGAAGCCTTAGATTGATTCACGTCTCAAGAACTGAAAAATGGATTAGTTGGAGGGCATTGGCTAAAAGTTTCCTTAATAGGTTTGCATTCAACATTGAAATAGTCCCTGACCGATATTCATTAGATCGGATAAAGCAGAGAAATAATGAGTGTTTTCGAGACTATGCCTTCCATTGGAGAAAAGAAGCTGCCAAAGTACAACCTCTCATGTCTGAGGAAGAAATGGTGTTTGTGTTCTCTCGTGCTCAGGAGGGAGAATATTATACCAGGTTGGTATCCACGGTCCGAGCAACTTTTGCAGATTTAGTAAAGATTGGGGAATCGTTAGAGGAAGGCATTCAAACAGAAAAAAATGCCAAAACCCCAACATCATCTGAATCTTCTGCATTCTCAAAGAAGAAAAAAGAGGATGTGACTGCGGTCTCTAATGATTTTGTTAATAAATTGAAGAGGAAATTCAAGCCTAGGAATATTCTCTCCTCACCACCGTCACTAAATTTTCAGCCTGTATTCTACGCCCATCCCCAATATCAAGCTCCAATTTTAAATATTTTACCCCAGTGCCAAATTCTGCAGCCAAATTAGCAATCTAATGTTCAAGCTATTCTTCCAAACAATCAAATAAATGTCCAAACGCCTCCAAACAATCATCAAGTACCTCCTTCTGTTAATCAAAATCAGTATAACCACCCACGTGTAAGCCTCGAGAAGAAGCCTCCCAGAAAATTCACTCCATTGGCTGAAAGTCGTACCCATCTCTTCGGAAGATTGATGAAGGTCGGTTATTTACAACCTATTCCACCAAAGACTACCAATCTCAATTCTTGATTCTTTCACGCCGATCAAGTCTGTGCTTATCATTCAGGAGCTCCCGAGCATAATACTGAAGATAACATCAATCTAAAACACAAGATCCAGGACTTGATTGACCAGAAGATCACCACTCTTCAGGCGTCGACACCAAATGTTGCTAGTAACCCATTGCCTAATCACGAGAGAGCCATGGTTAGTATGATATAAATAGCAGGCGAACGGGTATCTAGCGAGACAATTGCTAATATGGATTCATGAAACTCCAAAAAGACAGAAGGAGTGGAAATGATAGAGAAAGTTGTGGCTGACTTGAGTAAGAATTCGGAAGGAATTATTGAGCCTATTATGGTCCCGGAAAGAGCATTTAAGCGTGGAGTACGATACCAACCAAGAAAGAAAGATGAGATTGAAGATAATTCAAAGGAGAGTCTGTTTAGGCCCTTGCCGCTCTTGTACCAGTCATTTCCCGTACATGAGATGTCAAACGATGATGGTCTTGGGGATGGGATAGGAGATCCATTCGAAGGATGTCATGCTCTACCAGATGATTTCCCAAAGTCCTGTGGGGTGAAGAAGATTGCATCAGAGGAGGCCTTGCAAAACTGGACCTCCACTCCACTCATAACCCATCACCCATCATGGTAGATGAAAAGGGCAATTACTAATAGTTTTTAAAATTGGTAATGATCCGGAGGAGGCCCCGTGATCCACCCTTTTATGTCTCAAATTTTCGTTTCGTCTTTTACAACTTTCAAAAAGGCACGGGCCCACATTTGTGTGGGTCATGAGACATAGTTTTTATTTATTTTCCAAAAGGCCTCCCTTTATTTAAGAAGTTATTTTTTTAAAAATATGATTATCTAGCATGATTTATTTTGGTAGCAATAATTTTAAAACCTGTCAATATCATGTCATGTCAAGGGTTAGATGAACAAAGCGAAGGAAATAATGATGAACAGAAAAGGTGATAAGGAGCAGTTAGTAGTAGATACAGAGGAATGTGAAAATCAAAAGAAGCCCAACCTGGAGAAGCCCTAATCATACCTGAGATGGATGATCAAGAGTGGACCAAACCAATCAATTCTGATGCGGTAAAGAGATATTGTGCTTGAAAGATGTTATAGTTTTTGTTTCTTGATTTATTTGTAATCGCCTTTATAATAGTATCAATTTCATGATGTGTAATTGCCTAGAACCTCTTCCCTTTATGTACGAACTACGTTTGACCTGAATTCTCAAGAATGAGATATGTAGGCATCCTATGTCGGCTTTGGTCAACCCCTTAGGAAAATTTATCCTTTTCTTTTATGTATGAACTTCGTGATGACCTGAATTCTCAAGAATGAGATACGTATGCGGCCTATGTCGGCTTCGGTCAACCTATTAGATTTTTCTATATATCCTTAGTGTAGTCTTGAACTACGGGATACGTAGGCGCCCCAACGGCTCGATCATATAAACCCAGGAAATGGAAACTGGGAAGAATTTTCGAGAAGGAATCTCGAAAATTCATAAAAGAAAGATCGTCATCCAACAAAGAGAACGAAGACCAATAAAGACTTCGGATCCTCTCGAGTTGGCATCATATCAAACAACTTTAAACTAGGGAAGAAATTTTGAGGGAGGCCTCAAAATTGCCACCAAATACTGGAATATATTTCAAAATTCCCCAGCACTAGAGGTCGAAGTCGAGATGTGAGAATCACCACCTGTGATAAAGTCTAGGTAAACTAAATCTTTAGCTATGACGAAATCATTTGTAGAACCCTCCAACAATGATGATGAGTTCTGGAACTCCTCCATAGGATATAGTCAAAGCTAAGAGGAATACGTTCGTTGATCTAGTACATGACATGACTGACAGAGATTTTCGAATTCTTTTAGAGAAACTTTTGAAACTATTTGCTAAAAATAAGACTACTTTTGAAAAATCTTTACAAAATCTTTTACTTAGTGATTGCCTAGGCGTCTATAGGAGAAGGGAGCCAGGGTGGAGGTACCAACATGTTGGAGTACCCAAAAGATGGCGTGGAGCAAACGGAGAATCAAAGAAGGTCAACACGAAGTAGTTTCACTCAAACTAATCATTTTTATATGGATGCAGGGACCAATACACAAAAATAAGAGTCTCTTTCAAAAATCCCTGAGCAAATTAGGAGACACACCAGTGCAGTAATGCTCAAGAACGGTATTTTTGGGTATCCCTAAAATGGGTTTAATACCCATTTATTGAGGACCTGTTGAATTTTCCATCTCACTTCTTGAGATCATGGAGGACAAACAAAAGTGTCTTGTATTCTTTACAAATACTGTATTTAAAGTTTTTCTAAAAAATAGTCGCTAGCAAAAACGACTTTGTGTCTACTAATCGTCTACCTTGAGTACAGGTACATGTAGAAAGCAAGACGCAGACAAACAAGCTCAGGTGAAACTGTTTTGAAATTGCCAAGAGGGCCATTCATATTATCGCCGAGAGGGCCAATTCATATCATTGCCGAGATGGCCATTTCATATCATTGCCAAGAGGGACACTTCATAGCATTGCCAAGAGGGTCATTTCATATAATTGCCAAGAGGGCCACTTTATAGCATTGCCGAGAGGGCCATTTCATATCATTGACAAGAGGGCCATTCATATCATTTGTCGAGAGGGCCATTTTATATTTGTTGACACGCAAGACATAAACGCTGGCATCGAGGATATCATCAGTATTTTATATCTGTTGACATGCAAAGACATAAACGCTGGTGTCGAGGATATCATCCCATTTTATATCTGTTGACACGCAAGACATAAACGTTGGTGTCGAGGATATCATCAACATTTCATATCTGTTGACACGCGAGACATAAATGCTGGCATCGAGGATATTTCATCATTTTATGTATCAGCATCTGAATGCATCAAGAGAACACGATTTGAAGGGACGCCTTTAAGTCGCTATCTAAGAATGGATGATATATAAGATTTCCTAGAAATTGACAATTTGAGTGTCATCTATAAGTCATATTATTTGAAATAGGATAGTGTGCAAGATCACCTATGAGTTGATAGCCTGTAGGTCATCTGTAAGCCACAACAACATCCTAACTGGATAGTGTGCAAGCATGCCCAAAAATCGATAGTCTGGAGGTTATCCATAAGTCGCAACTAAATCCTTATCGGAGAATATGCGAGATTATCAAATTGATACATCTAAGGGTTCTCTATAAGCCGCGTCATATCCAATATCGATTATGTGCAGAATTACCCAAGGACTAATAATTTGAGAGATATCTATAAGTCATATTGTATCCAAGGTCGGATGATGTGCAGGAACACCTAAAAACTAGCGATTGGAGGCATATCTGTAACCATCTCTTATCCAAGGTCGGATAATGTGCAGGATTACCTAAAAGCTTGCAATTCAAAGGATATCCGTAAGTCGCCTCGTATCCGACATCAAATAATGCGCAAGATTATCCAAAGATTGACAATTTAAGGGAAATTTATAAATCAATCATCGGCTATAACCGAAGAGGTTATCATTCCACATACAACAAGTGATACAGGTGACCAAAAAGGTTGTCGCATCAATGCAAGATTACACGGTTGCAAGGACCGTTCTGCATAAAGTGTCGCCGGTATCCAAAAGGGCCACCCCACTTTGAAGACATATCTCATAATTATACAGCAACCAAGATGGTTGTTGTGTTTATCATTACCAGTTATTTCATTCCAAACAGGTACATGGAAAGATGACTTCGCTTCTTAGACAACAACTCCCGTGGAGATATGGTAAAAAATTATATGTCTCTTCCGTGAATTATATTTAGCACTAATAATTTTGTTTGAGATATTGTCGAAAGCATCCGAAAGGATGAAAATCTCAAATCAAAGCCACAGGTGTGGACGACTCCGAGTAGGACGCAGCATAATGGGGAACTCTTTTTTAGCAGCAAAATGGGACATAATCTAGAGAGGGACGTCAAACTCTCTGGACGCGAGCTAAAGAATGGTCACCACCACCATCTAACCATACCCCTATTAGAAGACATGTGAGTATTTTCGGGATATTCTGGTTTCCGCTTCACCTTTGAGATATTTGTAAACTCATACCGAGGGTAAACTTTTTTTTTTTTTTTAAATCCGAGTGACAACACACCTAGAGCCTGGAAATTATGTCCAGGTAAATTCTTACCTATGGATGTGAAGAGCTCCACATTCATGGTTAAGAGGTTACAAGCCTCTTTTCCACAACTCTATCATTAACTTGTCACTCATCCCGAGCCAAAGATCGTCTGAAATAGAAGACTATTTTTTCTAGCAATCGAGTCGAACTACAAACAGTCTGATTCCCTAAAGTCTTGGGGATATGTAGGTTGGGCTCTATGTAGAAAACTCGACTGCATTCCAACCTCCCCCAAATCCCTTTATTCCCCATCTTCTCGGTTTAACCAAAAACTCTAAAATCATGATAGTTGGTGAATTTTCTTGAAAATCGTGCTTAAAATCAAGTTTTATGAACTACAAGTGGCCTGAATTCTCATGAAACTTGAGATATGTAGGAAACCTGATACCGAGGTCCGGCCATAGCTCCATGAAACTCGTGCGAAGATTAGCCTCTTTCAGATTCAAATTGGTGGTCGGACAAAAATTAGGAACGTCAACCTCCCTTTGCCCAGGGTTAGTTGCATCCACCCTGCCCAAAGGGAGGGGACAGTTGTTGATACCTAATTTTTTCCCTCCGCAATCCAATTTAATTTCGAGTTTCTTCAATTTTAAAATAAAATCACAACAATTATTTTGATTCAAATAAATGCTAGTTTAAATTACTTATTCTATTCAATTTTATCATTTAATTAATGATTATACATTTTTCACATTTTATATACGAGAGTGTATAAATTTTGTTATTTAAATGAACGTTTTCATTAAAATTAGATTTTTATTGATTAAACTTGAAAATTAATTCAAATGGATAAAATATTGGTTTTAAACATGATTTGCTCTCAAAGTATTTTATTTGGAGGAATATTTGTTGGATTTTTATCAAATTAAGAAACTCGAGGTTAATTTGTTACTTGATTCATGCCAGATTGCGATTCAATTTAGCGAGCGAATTAAATATAACCTCAATTGAAATCAAATTGGCCCAATTGTAATGCAATTGACCAATAGATATTCAATTTGGTTAGAATTTAAATAACTCGTTTAAATTGTAATTCAATCTTAATCTTAAAAGTTACCATTTCTTAATTGGAATTATTTTAATCCGATTAAATTTAATTAGAGTTATTTTTAATCCAATTAAATTTAATTATGATTATTTTAATCTAATTAAATTTAATTAGGGTTATTTAATAATCCAATTAGATTTAATTGGGGTTATTAAATAACCCCAATTGTTAATCCAAATTCGCCCCACCTCTCTCTCATATTAGTTTCAGAATCCCATTTCTCCCTTTTAATTACCAGCCAAACTCACAATCTTGACCAGTCCCCTTTGTGTCCTCTTCCTTCACAATCTCATCAATAATAACGCATACGAAACACCAATGACAACAACGTTCACCGCTCAACACGATAAACCTCTCTATCTCTAACCCAAAATTTGTCAAAATCAACTCAAAATCCGGCAACCCGTCTTTGCCCCACGACCGACCCGACCTTGTATAACACGCGCCTCACGCATCAGTTGGACGAGCAAAGAAACCCTCGAATCTTCTAGAAACGCGCCTAGGTGTCCTATCCAACGTTCCAATCCCGTAAATCTCGGGATAATGGTATGATTTTCGTTCATATTTAGTAGAATTTTATTGGTCTTGAAGAAGAGTTGGTTTTCCCCAATTCTTATTGGTCCATCGGTTTTGGATTTGTTGAAGAAAATCCAAATGTGGGGTAGAATCGGTGATGATCCTAATCTTTTGAATTTCGAATTCCCCTGAGGAAATCCCTAAAAAAAACCAGTTGCATCTTCTATATAAGAAACATTTGGGTCATTGTTTTAGGGGTTGGAGATTCTAGAGTTGGAAATTCTTTGGAAAACATCTAGGGTTAGGAATTTCAGTGCAAAAAGATTTTCTGAGAGCTAGCTAGGTCGGAGAAGAAAGAGTGGGAAAAATTTTCTTCGTGGAAAGCAAAAAACAAGAGAAAATAGTCGACTAGTCGAGACTTTCGTGAAGACGTCAAACTTTCTGGTGGTGATAGAGTCTGGTGTTAGCTCGTTGCCCTATTTTGCTGCTCCCGAACAGGTAATATCCCACTCCGTTTGAGTTTATGTTCTGCTTCATCTCACCCTTCTGTAGTCGTAAGTCTTGTCTTTAGTAATATTGTGTACTGGGATGTTCGCTGTAGAGGTCCTAAAGACCATAGGATTGTGGTTTCAATGAAAGACTGTGTTGGTTGCAACGTTACATTAGGATGAATCCCTGTGCTGATTGTGTGATATATGGCTTTCATCGTCTTTAGTGTGACTTCATGATTTGTCGTCTATTCAAAACATTGTTGATTGATCTAATGCCCTCATTTTTGTGTACTTCTTGTGGCACAATAGCTGGATTTCGAATTAAAGCTTGTGGCTTTGATTATGTTCAGTAGTTATAGTCATGTGTTGTTCTGTTTGTAGTTGTTATTTAAAGGTATTTCAATTATTGTTACTACTGAATGGTGTCGCAATCTTTGAGCTAGCAGTGTTGCTAGCTGAGCTACTTCTCAAGTTCCTTTGGCTTCTCATGTGCCAAAAGGACAATGAGCAAGGTCCAAAAGCGTGTGAGGAAGTCCCAGGATTCCTCAACAACCGCTTCGTTTGAATCTGTCGGGATGAGGAAGAGGATTGGAATAATAGTCGTCCTTGCTGTAGTTTGTAGGGTCATTGTTAATCTTATTTTTCTCATTTCTATTTGGACATGATTGGCTTTTTTGGTCTGCTTATGATCTTCTCTCGTTAAGTTTGAGCTTTCCCCTGGTTTTTTGTTCGTTATAGCAAATAAGAACCCCCCTATGGATCCCCGCTTATCTTCCAGCTTGTGGTCTAAAGATGAGTAGAAAAAGGGAGGAGGATGTATGCATATGATATTTTTCTGGGATCCTTTATGAATTTGTTGTTGATAACCTGATTTTGATCAGAAACCATGTTTTTATTTAGTTTATGTCAAGTCCAGAATTGGTCAGTTTGTTTTCTGCGTCGTCTCTTTCTGGTTTTATAATTTCTGTTCTTTGCTTTCCTGGATATCTTGATCCTTTGCTTAAAAGGTATTAAAATCTATTTTTTGAGATGGTATAACTCACTGAAACTCTTTCATTTTCTCTTAAAAACTGCATACGTAATTATATTGGTTGGTTTCTCATGTTGGGGTTTTGGTTTATTCTTATTGTTGAATACTAGATTAGGATGCAGAAAGAATTATTTCACCTCACCTATATCGTTGTCCTTCTATGTAATTACGATGTGTTGATGTCAACTGGCTTGATCACCTTTGGGTTGTCTGGAGTAACTCGCCAAAGAGCTCAATGTTTGTTGCTTTGTTTCTTTGGTCTACTTGTGAATTGAGCTAAGAAATTTGTTCTCCTCCTTATCCAAATTTATTCTCCTCCCTATCCAAATTGAGATATCATTGGCCTCGTTTATAATTTTTTTGTCTCTTTGATCCTGCGTACGTTCAATCCATGAAAATATTGTTGGATTCCTAGCATCCAAAGAATAGTGAACTAGACAAGGCATAGATTTGATTCAATTTAGGATTCCTCAATGATCTCTTGACTTTTGGTTCATTATAATCTGTCAAGGAGAGGAAGAAGCTAGTTCAAAGCTATGATTGTTTAAGTACTAAATCTGAAAGTTTCTACCTTTACTAGATGCTAATGCTTTATTAAAGGGATTCTCTAAAGTGTGCATTTAGCTTTAGTTTCTTTTAGAGCAGACTGTGTTCTTAGGATGTGATGTGAGTTAGTTTCCTTTTGCTTAATCAACAATGCCTGAGTGTCCATGTAATGATGAGTTTGTTTGGATCTCTTAGTAGGCCTCGTAGAATATATCTTGAACAATAAGAATATTTCTCTGAAAGAAAAATGTGTAACATTTGTTTGCAAGATCCTTTCCATTTGTTTTGATTTATTCTTGAATAATATCCCTGATCCAATCATGTGTTGCTTTTTACTTGAGTTTAAGAGAGCCTTGCTAATTCTCCCCTTTTTCTTTTGCATGAACCCCTCGTGGTTAAGTCTAATGGACTCAATTTCTCTGCGCATTTCCCTCATGGGCCATTAAGGCCCACCACCTCTGTTGAGTCCTTCGAAAGAAGCCTAAATATCGATCATATAGCGTGTCGCATACAAGGAGTCGAACGAAGAAGGAGAATGGATTAAAGTCCTATATTTGAAGCGGCCAAGAGACTTGAAAGTTTCGGTTTCCATTTCATTTATTTATTTAGTCATTTATTATTGTTGTCTTTATTTATTTAGTTAGTTATTTTTATTCATTCATTTGGGCCACGAAGCCAAGGTTGTATTTAATACAGGTGGAGCAAGATTCGAGCCAAAGGCTCGAAAACTAGACTAGTACAGGTGAAATGGGTCGAAAGCCTAAACTAGTTTAGGACAGGCTGATTTGGGCCCAATGGCCTAAATCCCTTACTTCCTCCCCTTCCCCAGTTCCTTATGTGCTTTACGAACCTAGTTAAATCCTTAGTAAAGTCGCTAAAAAACTAGTTTTGTATAAGCATCAAAATATTTCTAAAACCGCTGTCTTTTAAAAAATCAACTTTTTTCAAGGTTAATCAAAGACAATTTTTAAACAGTCCGGATAACCGCAAGTTAACGGACGTTTTAGGTGCCTAACACCTTTCCTAAAACGTTAATAGGAACTGCTTATCTAGAATCTCTAACTTAAAACAATTTTCCTGTTTTGAATCGTTTGAAGTAACTCTCTAAAGGTTTCTTAATTCCTTTTCAAAATTAAGTGGCGACTCTTCTTAAAAGTCAAAATTTCGTCAAAACACCTTGATATCGAGCTTTGGGCCACATATTCTTTGATGGAATGTGTCATTGATCTCAGCCATATAAATTCTCTACTTGCCTCATGGATAGCTATTATTTCAGCATGATTTGAAGAAGTAGCAACGATAGATTGCTTCGTAGATCGCCATGATATAGCGGTACCTCCATACGTAAACACATAGCCTATTTGAGATCGGGCTTTATGTGGGTCACATAAATTACCTGCATCTTCATGACCAACAAGATCTGGACTAGCTTTATTAGTATAAAACAGACCCATATCAATAGTCCCCTTTAGGTATCTCAATATATGCTGAACTCCGTCTCAGTGTCTTTCCATAGGAGAAGAACTATACCTTGCTAGCAAATTAATAGGAAATGCTATATCCGGCCTCGTAGCGTTAGCAAAATACATAAGTGCACCAATAGTATTAAGATATGGTACTTCGGGACTAAGGATCTCTTCACCCTCTTCTAGAGGTCGAAATAGATCTTTACTCACGTCGAGTGATCGAACAACCATTGGAGTATTTAATGGATATGCTTTGTCCATGTAAAATCATTTAAAAACCTTCTCAATATAGGCAGTTTGGTGAATGAAGAGCCCGTCTACTAAATGTTCAATTTGCAGACCAAGACAAAGTTTTGTCTTTCCAAGATCTTTCATTTCAAATTCTTTCTTTAGTTATTCAATTGCCTTTTGGACCTCTTCTGGAGTTCCAATGAGATTTATGTCATCCACATAAACAACGAGTATAACAAACCCTGATGCTATTTTTTTTAATGAAAATACAAGAACAAATGACATTATTTATGTAACCTTCATTTATCAAGTACTCACTAAAGCGATTATACCACATACGTCCTAACTGTTTTAGATCGTATAATGATCTTTGTAATCTGATTGAAAATAAGTCTCGAGACTTTCAACTATATGCATCAGGCATTCTTCTGGAATTCTCATGTAAATATCATTATCAAGTGAACCATAAAGATAAGTTGTAACCATATCCATTAGATGAATTTCAAGATTTTTTATACAACTAGTCCTATGAGGTATCGAAATGTTATTGCATCCATAACTGGTGAATATGTTTCTTCATAGTCGACACCGGGTCTTTGAGAGAACCCTTGTGCAACAAGACGTTCCTTATATCTTACAATTCCATTTCTCTCATTTCTTTTACGTATAAAAACCCATTTATAGCCGACTAATTTTACACCATATGGGGTTTGGACTATGATACACCCAAATTACACCCCTCTTATGAGAGAGTAAGAGGTCGTGGTCAAATATATAATCCAACTAGGTTGGGGTCAAATCCCACAGGGAATATGGTATTAATCAAGACTATTTGTGATTCAATCGACTAATAGCTAATAACTTCCTGTAAATGGGGGTTTTTAGAATTCAAACACTTGTTACAATTTACTTTGTTTTAGTGACCCAAAATCGATGCTTCAGTATTTCAAATTATTGATGTGGTAAAAACCAGAGTTGTGTTCACTATGAGTATTGACACTTGTTGACACCCAATTTTGACTCGCCCTTTTTTCCTTAATTACTTTTTTCGATGCTCCTCGACCCTAAATATTTTTTTAAAAATAAATAAATAAAAGATAAGATTCGTATTTTTGTTTCTATTTCTACAAGTTTTAATAAAAAGGAAATTTATTTTCATTTATAAAATTATCTTAATTGAATATAATTAAATATTTTTGACATCAAAATCGCAAAATATATATCTTTTGATAGTCGCATCCGCATTCTTTCTAACTGTATTTTCGGAACAGTATTGTGACCTTATATGTATATTTTTTTCACTACATAAAATATATATTTTATAAGATGTACATATACTTTCTCATATTCTTGTTTTTATATATTATATTCTTATTTTCTACACGCACATATATATGCCTATAGTTTGTTAATATTAAATCACACACAAGAAAAAAGATATCAAATTGGATGCTCATGCAAGTTATGTCTGTAGTTTATATACGTTAAACTAAAAATAATTTTTAGGATATCAGGGAGCATCGATAAATTTAATTTCAGCAGAAAAAGAGCATTCGGGCTAACAATAATCAAGTTTCATTTTTATTTTCCTTATATATACTATGAGCACATCCCCTTTGCTCATAGTATAGCCTCAGAATATAAGAATCTCACCGCCAGAATCGTCATAGCATCAACAGTCAGAGCAACTCCACCCGAAGGATAAAGCTACATGGGTCACGATCAACAAATGGAGGCTTAACGGATTTTCGAACGTGTCATAATCTAAAAACAGTAAAGGATTACTATATATACTTAATATATTTGCGAAAACATATATACATATATGTATTTTTCACCATACTTTCAACTTTCCCACCTACTGAGACTCTAGATTTGGGAGTGATTGAGCAATTGAGGGAGTGTTGGAGAATTTCGTAAACAAAGCCAGGCAACACCCCCTCCCAACTAAGAATTTTTCTTTGAGCACAGAAAAATAGGAATTGGAAGACTACATCAAGCCAAGCTTTGGGATAGGATCAAGGGCATCATGCGGCTTACCGCTACGACATGAGCCAAATATTCTTCCCTTACTTCATTCTCTTTACATACATTTATACTAATCCTCACAAGCTCTAAGAGTTTTATTCGAATTCTTTCGCAGGTACATTTTGAAGACCCGCGTCAGAAACTTAGAAAAAAGGATCCTCATAGGAAGATTAGGCTATTTACTTCTCTCAACAAACTCCGCAAATCGGAGTGTGCCGTCTGACTTCAATAAAGTTAAGATTCCGTAGGGCAAGGACTGTATAGAAGCTAACAAAGTCAAGCTCCGCATTCCAAAGGACTGTATATAAGCAAACAAAGTCAAGCTCCGCATTTTAAAGGACTGTATATAAGCAAACAAAGTCGAGCTTCCGCATTCCAAGGACTGTATATAAGCAAACAAAGTCGAGTTCCACATTTCGAAGACTGTACATAAGCAAACAAAGCGATCCTCTGCCATATCGGAGGATGCAAATGAGCAATATGACTCTCCGTCATATCGGGAGTTGTGCACCAGCAAGGGGGATGCCCCACCATAAATCAAAGAATGTATATAAGCAAAGCAACACTCCTCCATATTGGAGAATCGCATTTCAACAAACAAAGTACATCCTGTCAATCAAAGGCCCACACCATAGCAAGCGCGCAAGAAAGTCACTATCACAATGACATCAAGTTCCAGCAACAATACCGTCATCTCGTTCAGACTGAGGGCCGCCTTGACAAATACGAGGCAGTCTACCTTTGGGAAAATATCCCACCGTCAGAGTCTATTTAAATTTCAGCCGACAGAGGTTGTTTATATTTCAGCCGATGGAGGCTATTTACATTTCAACCGACGGAGGCTATTTACATTTCAGCCTATAGTTTGTTAATATTAAATCACACACAAAAAAAAAGATATCAAATTGGATGCTCATGCAAATTATGTCTGTAGTTTATATACATTAAATTAAAAAATAATTTTTAGGATATCAGGGAGCATCGATAAATTTAATTTCAGCAGAAAAAGAGCATTCAGGCTAACAATAATCAAGTTTTATTTTTATTTTCACCCGAGCCCAACTCTCATTTTATAAATTTCAACCAAGAGACATAAAATTAGCCCAAAACTCAGTACAATTCCTATGTTCGCTTCGTCACTCCGCCTCAACAAATACGATTTAACCCGATCCGAAAATTTATTTTTTTAAAACCCGAAAGGTCTCAAAATCTTCAGTTATTTTTTATATATAATGTTTTTTTATTTAACTGTCTATTTATTTATGTATTTATTTTTCTCTTTGAATTAAATTTGAACCGTCCGACCAAATATCGAGCGGATCGAAAAAAAGGTCATTTTAAAATCAATCTTTCACATATTTATCCGTATATGCGTACATTTTTTATTTTTCTTATTTTGTTGCTATCATTATTTTTAAGGGTAATCTCTTCAAAATCATCCGATCGAAAGATCGGACGAATCAAAACCAGTTCAAAATCACCCGACTAGCAAAGATTAATCTAGTCCGTTAATTTTTCTTTCTGATCTGAGGATCCTGAATTTTCAAATGTTTATATATATATATATATATATATATATATATATATTAATGTTACAATTTATCTTTTTATATATTTTTGAAATTTGAATTGTTCCGATAAAAAATGAACGGATCAAAAATTAATTCGTTTTTAAATAATTTTTTATATATACACATATATAAATATTTGTATTGTTATTATTTTAAGATGATATTTTAGGACCGTCCGATCAAAGATCGGACAGATCAAAATTGATCAAGATTTTAAAGAATAGTGCATTAAAATGCACACCTACCGCATCTGTCAAAGACAAAAAATGCGTATTGCTCTTCCTCATGACCATCGACTGGTCACCATCTTTCATTTCCTCAAAATACACAAAAGAAGAGCTCCTTTCTCCTTTCCTTTCTCCCTCTGCTCCATTATCACCAAAACAAGGAAACCCTAATTCTTACCCTAGCCTGCCGCCGCTGACCACCAACCTGTCGTTAGGATGTGCGAGAATCACTCTTTTTCTTTGTCGCCCCAACTCGTGAAACCAAAAAGGACAGACAACCAGTCTCTAAATCCATGCAATTCTTGAAAATTGCCATTGAAAGCCAAAGGTTCATGTTGGGGGAGGTTACAAAATCTCTAAATTTCTTCTTCATCTTTCCATTTTTTTTTATTTTAAGTTTTCAAATCCGGATTTTCATGTCCGGATATGCGTTTATAAAATGGAGGCTTCACCATCTTCGAATGAAGGTGGAGAAGAAGAGCGAAAAGGAAGGTGGGGAAGGAGAGAGAAAAAGAAAAGAGGAAATATTCGTGAAAAGAAGCTAAAGAAAAAAGAAAAAAATCGAGTGAAGAGTGAAAAAAAAAATGTGAAAAAGGGATAATATTGAGAAAAATCAGAAATTCGGAGAGATCAGAAGCAAAAAACACACAAAAAAAAAGAAAATTGGAAGAAAGGAAGTCAAAAAAAGAAAACAGCTCATATTTTGATAATTTTTAGCAAAGTCGGGTCTTGCAATAGCTGGTTTCCTTTCGATTTTGTGCTAAATTCTATGTCTCGAATTGAGCTTGAGGTTGCCGAAAAATTCGACGTCAACCCCCGTTTGTTGCGCCAACAAAGGTGAGACTCTCTCCGATTATTTTTATCGCGTTCTTGATCGGCTGTTTCAGTTTTTATAAGCATGTGGGTCATTCTTTCAATTTGGTGTCATTGTTGCGTTTTGAGTTTCTGTAGATCAACTGCTTGGATAGTTTTGAGAAAACAAACATTTATTTTGTTTAAGATTAGTAAATCAGTGAATGGAATCTTAGTTATAGTGTTGCTGGCCATTTTTTTTAAAAAAAGGGATGCGATCATGAATCTGTATTGTTTGTGAGAATATGGATGTGTAGGTTCATTTGGAGACTCATGTTGTTTGTCATTTTTCTGGGAAATTGCGGTACACCTGAGCTTGACTTCAAAAGGCCATAAACATGCTTAAACATATTCATCTGGTCTGGGACTGTGGTTCGTCATTCTTGATCTCGACTTTTAATACAAACCATTATCCCCTTCCGGTCATATTTCCTTATATCTTGTTTCTCCTAAGATTTGGATTCGAGTCTAGTTTTAAGACGTTTGAAATAGTACAAAAATCGTCCTGTATTTTGTCTTTCTATAGGATACGTTTGTTTATCCCACTTTGATATTATTTTACTTTACCTAGAAACGGAATTGATGGGCATGATTTGTTTTAACTTTTTTTTTTTAAAAAACAAGTTTTCCTGTCCTAATAAATATACGTTTGAATTGGAGTCTAGATTTGTTGAGTTCAGCCTTGTATTTTTAGTAATCCTAGGACTATTTTTTATTTCCAAATGAAACCACATATCCTTAATACTAGTTGTATTTCTAGTTGTCCACTCAAAACAATTGTAATGTGCCAAGAATTGCATCCCTTGGCTTTGGTGATGAAAAGATGACCTGAATGTTTGCTATCATTTTATTTTAATAAGGTATACCTCATAGTCATGTTCTGCTCGTTTGAATACAATATTCCTATGCTTATATGCCCTTTTTCTTAATGTATTATTGTAATTTTATGGTTGTTGATTGGTCACTAACTCCTTATTCTTTTATTTTACATGTACTCGGGAGTTGTGGTTCCTCAATGGAACTCACTTTGATCCAACATCGGGTCAAATACTAATAGGAGTGCAGAGCCTCGGAGTCCCACAAAAATAGGAGTCTAAGCTTCTAAGCCGAGTTTATTATTCTTTATTGCCTTTCGATTTAATTTATATCCCCATGTTGAGTTTTATTTATTAATCCTGTGTTTATTTACTTTGCTTGAGACAACTTTATGGGCTTATTATTATTTTACTCCTTTATTATATACCGATCCTTTAGTTGAAGATATCATCATATTGTTGTGATTAACGCTTAAGTAGTTAGTTCATAGAAATAAATTCGCTTCAAAGGCTAGCAAGCCTTAAACTTGGCCAAATGCTTAGTTAGTCAATTTAAAGAGATTTTCTAATAAAACGGAAGTAGTAATTCCTATCTTTTTAGAAAAATGATTTTTCGAAATTAATTAGCAAGAAAGTAAGTCGCCAACCTTAGATTCGAATCACTGATTTCAACTTGATTAAATAAATAATGCTAACATGTTATATTTTACAAACGCTATTGGAATTTTCAGATTCGAAAGGAAAGAAATGAAAGGTATAAATACTCATCCGCTACTACGTATGAGGTACATTATTTTCGATACTATTAAAATTATTTTCGTCATTATTATAGTCTATTTTATTATTTGCACCATAGTTATCATTTAAAAAAAAAAAAATCATCAATATTAGTATTATTATTATAATTATCATTACTATTATTATTATCATTATTATTATTATTATTATTATTATTATTATTATCATTGTCGTTGTTATTATTTTTCAACATGATTACCTATTTTGTACTCTTAAAAACACATTTCGTAATAAACTCCATGCTTTAAAATACTTTGCTTATTTTCGTAAATAATTAAATTGGATATTTTAATTCGAATATCTCTTCAAATTCCCTAATAGTATTATAAGACTTCTATAAAAATTTATATTATCATTCTTATTTCCATAGTAATCATATTATCTTTTCGTACGTGGTAGCGTTATGTTTATTGAACCCTACATTTTCTTCTAAATAATGTAAAATGATGCTAAATTTTTCTATCACTGTCTTAAGCAAATAGCAAAAATAAAGTTTTCTAATATTTTCCTAAATTAAGTGTAAGGACTATCTTCGGATAGGCTTTGAGGGGTGCCTAACACCTTCCCCTCGAGTAACCAAAATCCTTACTCAGAATCTCTAAAACGTTTCGATAGACTAAAATCGAGTTTTACAGTAAAAATGGTTTTTTCCTAATTTTCCTAAAAAGTTAGGTGGCGACTCTAAAAAATAATTTTTTAATCCCAAGAGTCATTTAACGCCACCATACATCGCGTGTTGTTTCGACCGATTCGAAATAGGGCTTGACAACACTTATTGAACATTAGTTGTAACAAAGATTCTCATAATATTTAGGAAACAATAGATTATCACTATCGATGATTTATCTAAATGTCTTTTGACCTATTTAGATATTAGATTACCTAATTCTTTCAAACTCAGGAAATCCTTTTATTCAACCTGATTTCATCTCGAGTTGATTACCCTTGTTATGGCGTTAATCATTAGATGGAAATTTAACGTTTCCAAATACCCGTTGATAATTCACTTCCTCTTAATTGATTTCTTCATTCAAGCAAACCAATGTGAGGTTCAATCTATTGTTTGCAACCAATAGATAATACTTATTACAAAAGAATTATCAAGAAGTTCCTAAAGTACTTCAAATCTTAACCAACTAATGAATTCGTAAGGTCAAACTCATAGATCCCACAACTCCGGTCATGAGAATTAGTTACTCATGAGATAGAGAGAAACAATATATATTAGATTCATAATTTAGAAATAGTTAACTTACAAACAATGAGAAAATAAGATTGTTCATCTTTCCAAATCACAAGAACATTCCAAAACCAAAACAATAATCTTCAAAAACTGATATCCAAAATTTTGAGAAAAACAAGTAGAAAAAGTGGTTGCTTAGGATAAGTTCAAGATACTTATGGAAACCTAAGATTTTCTTATAAATAGTCCAGATCTTTTTTTATTTGAAATTCAAATTCCAAAATTTTCACCTTAGAGCTGACGACTTTCCGTGACGGCCTATCACATAATTGACGACCAATCAGACCAGGTCATCAACTATTCTTCCCATTTCTTTCTTTTTGCTTACAGCTGATGATCTATCACATGGTTGGCGGCCTATCAGATCAAGTCGTCAACTATTCTTTCCATTTCTTGCAATCTATTTGTGAGTGACGACCAAGTCTGACAACTTATCAAATGGTTGACCACCTATCAGACAAGTCGTCAATTAAGATCTTCTGCTCTACTTCGATCAAAACTTGTTCTTCTTGACGTAATTATCAGAGGTTTCCATGCATCTCGACTTCCCTGTAATATCATATGAAATATAATAAAAAATGATAATAGTTATTTAAGAACTTACAATTATTCCGAGTTAAAAGCCTTAAATGTGCTAACACGAAGCTAGCACATCAGACTACAGGTCCAAAAACCTTCCATTTAGCAAGTGAGTTCAATTTCGATTGAATCGCCTCTTGCCATTTTGGCCAATCTTTTCTTCGTCGACATTCTTCGACAGATAGAAGTTCAAGGTCCTCATTGTCTTGTATAATATTTAGTGCGACATTATATACAAAAATATTATCCATCGTTATTTTTTATCGATCTAAATTTATCTCATCACTAGCAGGACTTATTGAAAGTTCTTCATTCACTTGAGTATTGGGTTCACTGATTTCTTCAAAAATATCAGGATTAATCAGATTTTGAGTTTCTTTAAGAGAATCTTTTATAATATTATCTTTATCATTCTTCGTACTTCTTTTTCTAGTATTTTTATCCTTTGAACCCAACGACCTACCACGCTTCAGGCGTGCTTGGAATTCAGAAGTTGTGACATTATAGATGGTCCTTTTGGGACTTCAATTCAGACAGGTATATTCGTTGCAGGGATATGTGACTTTGTTATCCTTTTCAAATCATTAAATGTATCTGGCATTTGATTTGCCAGTTTCTGTAAGTGAATGATCTTCTGGACCTCAGTTTCACATATGGGGGTACGTGGATCAAAATGAGATAATGATGAAACATTTCACACAATTTCTCTTTTAAGTTCATGTTTCTCTCCCCCTAATTGCGAAAAATTTATTTCATCAAATCGAGCAGTAAATAAATCTCTCGTCAATGATTCAAGGTAGTGAATTATAGAGGGGTTAGTGAATTATAGAGGGGTGACTCAAACCCAACATATATTCCTAACCTTTTCTGGGGCCCCATCTTAGTTCGTTGAGGTGGTGCAACTGACATATATACAACATATCCAAAAATTCGTAGGTGGACAATATTTGGCTCATGACCAATGACCAATTATAACAGGGAGTACTTATTATAATGAGTTGGTCTGAGACGAACAAGTGATGCTGCATGTAAGATAGCATGACCCTAAACAGTAGCAGTCAATTTCATTTTCATAAGTAGTGATCTTGCTATCAATTGTAGGCGCTTAATAAATCACTCAGCAAGGCCATTTTGAGTATGAACATGAGCGACAAGATGTTCAACTCTTATCCCAACCGACATACAATAATCATCAAAAGCCTAGGATGTAAATTCTCCAACATTATAGGATAATCTGAGAATTGCGCCCTTAATCGTATTACTTGTGCCAATAATTTCGCATACGCTAGGTTGTGAGATGATAAGAGACACACATGAGACCATCTTGAAGATGTGTCTATTAGGACCATAAAATATCTAAATGACCCACTAGGTGGGTGAATATGTACATATATCCCCAGAAAAAAAGGGGATTCTACACCAACTTTCAGTGGCAATGGCTTAGTCATCAGTTTGCCTTGATAACAACCAGCACATGAAAATTCATCACTTGTAAGAATCTCCAGGTTCTTTAATGGGTGCCCATTTAACTTTTCAATGATTTGTCTCATCATTATTGAGCTAGGATTACCTATTCGATCATGTCAAAGTACAAACATATTTAGATCGGTAAACTTCTAGTTTACGATAGAGTGTGCTTCAGCTGTACTAATTTCTGCATAGTATAAGCCGGAAGACAAAGTTGGTAATTTCTCCAACACTTGTTTTTGACTTGAGACAGTCTTGGTAATACCAAGATTTCAACATTCATTTCATTTATTATCTCAATATGATATCCATTTCGGCAGATATCTTTGAAATTCAATATGTTTCTCGGGAATTTAGAAGAAAACAGTGCATATTTTATAACTAATTTTGTCCCCTTAGGCAGAAATATAGTAGCTCTTTCGGAGACTTTAATTAGTTTCGAATTGTCAGAGATTGTTGTAACATTTGCTTTTCTTCTAAGTAAGTGGGAAAAGTATTTCTCATCTTTAAATATTGCATGCGTTGTCCCACTATCAATTACACAAATATCGTCACGATCGATTATTGATCCAAATAAAACTTGAGGAGTACCCATATTTTCTTCAAGATGAAAATGTAAATAAAGTAAATATTATTGTATTTACTAGCACATAATGTATTACACAAACTTTATTTATTTACTAGACTAGTGAGATACTATTAACAGAAATATAAACTAATACAACTTAACAGAAAAGTAAAACCATTAGACTATTTCATATTTATCATTGACAGGGTAATTAACATATCCTTCAGGGATTGTAAAGAAATCTGAGGCATCTAAATTTATGAGCTCAACATTATCTTTAGTTATAAAGTTTGCCTCTACATCATTATCTATTTTCGTAAGGGACGCCTGATAGAGTTTCACCAGATGCTTTAACGTACGACAGGTACGCGACCAGTGCCCCTTTCCTCCACATCGATAATATTTATTTTCAGTGTTCGTCCTTGACACTACTTCAGTAACTTCACCTTTCTTTTTACACTGCTGGTGTTGAGGGTCGTTGTTTAGTGCAAGACGATCACCCTGATTAAAATACCTTTTTTGATCACGATCACGATCACGACTGGTGCTAGGACTTCTTTCACGCCTAGTTGGGTGAAAATTTACAGCATTTATTTCAGAGAATGGAGCAGTACCAGTAGGTCGACTGTCATGATTTCTCATTAAAAGATCATTATGTTGTTCAACAACAAAAAAGATGAGAAATCAATTCAGAATACTTTTTAAATCTCATTTCTCGGTACTGTTGCTTCATAAGCATACTCGAGGCAAAAAAAGTAGAGAATGTTTTCTCTAACATATCGTGATTAGTGATATTTTTCCCGCATAAATTCAAATCTGATTTAATTCTAAACATCACAGAATTATAATCAGTTATATTTTTAAAATCTTGCAATATTAGATGAGTCCATTCATAATGTGCTTGTGGAAGGACGACCTTCTTCAGGTGGTCGTATCTTTCTATTAAATTATTCCACAACATAAGGAAATCCTTTATAGTGAGGTATTTCATTTTCAAACCTTTGTCAAGATGATGACGAAGAAATATCAGGGCCTTGATCCGGTCTTAGTTTGATGCCTAATTATCATTTTTGATGGTGTCTGCCAGACCTATCGCATTCAAATGTATTTCAGCATTCAGTGTCCAGGACATGTAGGTTTTGCCCGATATATCTACGACAACAAATTCACGTTTGGATATATTTGACATTATTTAAAAAAAAAATACTTATCTTTATTTTTGTTGAAAAGTTTTTGCAGAAACTCATGCTGCTAACGTGATATAAAATTATGTAAAACAACTAAGTGTAAGTACTCAACAAGGGAAAATTTTGTATTAATATTTCACATATATTCCTTTTCTATACAAGGTCATGGCTATTTATAGCTTAAGTTGGATAATTCCAACTTAAAAAAGGTGGAAGCTTAGTTGGCTTTAGCAAAACTAAGTCTTTGCCACATGTTTCTTCTTTTGGACACATGGACATTCAACCATGTTCCATAACATATATACATTTTTAAAAAAGGAGGAAGCATTTTAAAAAAATGGCATAGAGAAAACAACAACATTATATTTATATATAAGGGAGAATAGGATAATTGATAGTCCTCACAAAAAAATTATGCAATAGAATGGCAAAATGGCTCGGTGGACTCTTGTATTATGTCCGTTTTGTAATGTGGATACTCTTACTTACATGTTTGTCATCTGTACTCTTGAACCCATTAAAAAAAAAAATTCAAATACTTTTTTGGTGTGTGAAACACACTTGCTGCCACGTCATTTAAATGCTACATTAAATTCCACATTATTTTTAAAATGACATATAAGAAATTAAATATTAAAAAATGAAAAAAATTATATTTGGAATTAAAAAAAAAAAGATAAAATTGACAGTTTCTTCCTTTGCATCTTCTTCTTCTTCTTCTTCTTCTTCATATGAACAAACACACAACATTATTTCATCCCCACCACCACCCCCCAACCCACCCACAAACACACACACACACCATTGGCAAGTCCATAAACATACAAAATTCTCTCACACACGCCATTATTTATTTTTTGTTCATCTTTTCCCTCTTCCTCCTCCTCACACTCATTTATTTTGGGTATCAAAAGAAGATTCTCAAATTCTTTACTAAATTCAGCACTTTTCCAGAACCAAGGCCAGGTACACTTTGTCTTACTTCTTCCAAGATTTCGTCGCCGATTTCGTTAGTGATTTACAAGTTTTTGATAAAAATGGACAGTTTTCGACATTGGGATTCAAGTTTTCAGAATTCTTGGACCATTTCTTTGGCGTAAGCCTAGTGGATTTACAGTTCGAATTCATCAAAGTAGCCGGAGGTAGTATAATTATCGCCGGAAAGTTGATCGGAATTAGGTATATTGGTATTGATTAAGGTTTTCTGGTTATTGAGGGATTTTGAAAAAGATTATTTTTGTGTGTGTGTTGGTTAAAGACTAAAGTGTGTGGGATGTGAAAAATGTTGATAGAAAATGATGGTGAAAGAGGAACGATGGATGGTTCTTGAAGGGATCGTCGCCAGCGGCGGCGGCGGCGGCGGAGGTGTAGTGATGGCCATGGCTGGGGGGCACTGCTGGGGGGCTCTAATGATGGCCATGGCAGCCTTGGGGGCTTTGGGAGGGGAGGGGTTATTTTTAATTTTTTTAATATAAAATTGACCAAAAATGATCCCCACTTGCACCTCCCGTGCGTGTAATCACACACTTTGTCCTAGTCAGCCATTTTAATGTCACATAGGTACGGTCAACGATCAAAAGATTTAAAATATTGCTTTTTAATGGGTTCAAAGGTCCAGATGACAAACATGTAAGTAGTAGTATCCACATTAAAAAATGGGCATAGTACAAGGATCTACCGAGACATTTTGCCTAATAGAATTGATACATGTGTTATTACTTTTCCTGCATAAAATAATATTTGTCTTCATTCATTATTTAATGATCATTTTCATTTACACTTTTATAATTGGATTATATATAGTAATTTTTAGTAAATCTCTTCTTATTTTTTATTAGATTACTTGATTTTTTAAACATATTTTTTATATTAAAATTTAATTATTGTTTATTTCTCCACTTTAGCAATCACGAAATATTTATTGTTTTTCTCTATATTATGTTTTACATACAAAAAATTTATATTTTTTATTCCTAATATATGAATACCAACCTTTTGTAGTCCTCACAAAGTTATTATAGTAATTTTAATGTTATACTTCTATAGAAGAGAGAATATGATAAGATAGATAGCCAACAACAACAGGCCCAGTGTATTCCCACAAAGTGAGGTCTGGAGAGGGTAAAATGTACGCAGTTCATACCACTACCTCCGAAGAAGTAGAGAGGTTGTTTCCGATAGCCCTCACAAAAAATTTTATGCAATAGAATTGGTACATGTGTTTATTACTTTTTCTACACATTATTATATTTGTCCTCATTTATTATCTAATGATCATTTTCATCTAGATCTCTACAATTGGATAAATATAATAATTTTATAAAATCTCTTCTTAGTTTTTTTTTTTTTACATATTTCTTATATTAAAATTTAATTATTCTTTATTTCTCTATTTTAGCAATAACAAAATTTTTTTTTTTCCTATAGTATGTTTTACATACAAAAAATTATATTTTTTACTCCTAATATATAAACACCAACTTTTTTCTGCCTCACAAGGTTGTTATAGTAATTTTGATGAAGTTCTTAATCCGCTAAAATGATAGCATGAATTTGATAAAGATGAAGTATTTTCTTCTTGCCACATGGACCTTTGTACTTGGTGGTGTGTTACAATATGAAAAATAATTATTGAGTTTTTTCTTGTATTTTTAATTATTTAACTAATTTTTTTTAAAAAAATGGAGTAGGAAAATTACTACTTTACTTTACTAATATATATGAGGGAGAATGAAGAGCTTTTGTAGTACTCACAAGATAATGTTTGTCAGTTTTATAAAGTTAGTATTCTTTTATAAGTGACATGTCTTATTATTTAACATTAAAATTTTATTTTAGGCTTTTATATTACCCCTTATTTAGTTGAAATATTAGTTCAATTGTCTTCACACAATTTGATAAATAAGAAAACTTTTAAGTTGTTTTGCAAGACTGAAATTCAATCTCTAACCCCCACCCACCCCACCCGTCGCTCCCCCTTATTACGTGGTAAATATATATGTGTTGCAAGTATTTATTAATCTGTAAACACATATTGATTCAAATAGAAGCGCAACAATTCAAGAAATTAATCTAACATATGATTAAGTTCAACTAGAATTATTGTATGTTACATTGTCTAAAACATTCGATGGAAATAATTTTTATATTATGTATCAATTTGAAAATATAAAGAAATTCTTCTTTAACTTGCAACTACTTTTATACAATGATTTAAACTTTAGGAATTTGCAGAAAATCTTGAACTACTCTTTCAATAACTTAATGTCACAAAAAGTGAAAAGACAAAAAAGTAATTACAAGTTTAACTTTTATGTTATTCCCTCCATTTCCAAATAGTTGACCCTTGCTGAGTTGACTCTCTCCTTCAAAAAATATTTATGAGGGACTTATTTTACCAAATTAGTCTTATTAGTTATATTTTGAAAATATAAATTTGACTTTATACATTTTATGTAGTAGTCATTTAATGACACGGGTACTGTTGAAAGAACATCATAAAATTCTCTTAATTTTATAAACGAGATAATTAAATCGAAATAAATATTTTTAGAAAGCCACCTATTTTGAAATGGAGGGAGTAGTTTTGAATCCAAACTTATAAGTACGGGCCATATGCAAAACTTTAAGGGGTCGTTTGGTTGGGAATGTAGTTATACTGAGATTAGTTATGTTGGGATAAGTTATGATGTGATAAGTTATACTGATTTTTTTTTATTGAGTGTTTGGTTTGTTGTATTCAAAGTAATATGCACGGTACAATTTTTTAGAATAAATTAATTGATTACCAAAATACCCTCCACCTTATTTAACTTATATATATGTATATTTTTTTTTTCTTTTCAAGCTTTAAATATTTATTCTTAAAAATAAATATTTTATCTTATTTAGCTTAATTTTTTTGTGTGTTTGCATTTCCATAATTATATCGTGTGTATTTTAAAAAATAAAACTCTCAACTTACTTAATTTTAATTTTTTTACGTGTGTCTTCCCATGATTATGCCGTGTGTGTTTAAATTTAGTTTGAAATAAAAACTTTCAACTTAAGTTTGTTAAAGTAAAAGAGGATTTATTGTTTATGTCACTTCATTTAAACACATATCACTCATATAATATAAAATATTAAAATTCATTTAATTGATATCTACAATATTAATTTTTAAGTGATTAAAAAACTATTTAATTTAAAATATATAATTCAACCATAGAGTTGAAATTTTTATTATTTTTTAGAGAAATTAAAATATATAAATAAACATAATAATTATTCAAATAAATTTAACGTATCATATATTCATAAATAAAATATTTCTTAAATGTGTATGAATCTCTAATATTTCATGTTAAATTACTTACTTTTTTCTAAATTTCATAAAATATTGATAATCTCATTTTTTGTTAAAAAAATTCATCATCAAAAAATGTGAAGAAGAATTACTCTCATTTTTCATTATTTAGTATCACTAATATTTGGAGAGTCAAATTATATTTTTTAAAAAAAATTAAATTTTCAAATATTTTTAGCTAAATATAAAAATATTTTTTTATTTAATAATTAAGCATGTATTAAGTTAGAAAGGGAATGTCATACTTTAATAACTTGTCCATGATTTTATAAAAATACCTTATATTTTATATAAGAAAAATAAAGTAATATATATATATATATATATATATATATATATGTATATAAAGTGATAATCTAAGAATTTGGAGGGCAATTGTGTCCTTTTTTAATTTTATCCCATAGATAAATAATGATGGGATTGTTATTCCACCAAATGGGTGGATAACTTATTCCGGTACTATTTATTAGTCCCGGGATAAGTTATCCTGAATATTGCCAACCAAATATGCATTAAAATTTTTATCCCAAGATTATTATTTTATCCCGGAATTATTTATTTTTGTACCTTAAACCAAATGACACCTAATAGTTATGAAAACTTATCAATAAGATATGATTAATCTGGATAACATTAAATTAATTATGTAGTTGAAATTTATGGAACAAATTATACTACTAACTCCGTCTCAAATTACCCGTCCCAAATTGAGCTGACACATTGATTAAGAAAAATAATTAATAACATGCGTAGTTTACCATAGTACTCCTATTAAATGATGTTTACAATTTAATTTGAAGAAAAAATAATTAATGTAAAGGGTAAAACATAATTTTTTTTTATCTTATCTTGATTAATGAAAAAATAAATAAGTAAAATAAAAAATTAAATTAAAAAAATTGAGATCGAGGGAGTACTTGATAAACTGATAGTATTATTTTTATATCTTAAAGTTGTGTCCGGACTCAACACGGGCCACACAGAACTAGTTTCTTTAATAAGCAACTTAAAAAGGCCAAAAAAGAGGCCGACATGGCCAAACATTTCCTAACTTCTCTTGACTTGCCATTATTTAAGTGTTGTAAGTATAAAGTAGGCGGTGGCCATTTGAAGTACTAATAAATTTGGCTGAATGGCCATTTCAAGTAATAAATTCAGCCGTGGCTACTTTTAAATAATTAATTAATTAAAAAGTGGGTTAGATTGCGCAACAAATTTAATTCAGTGAATATTTTGTATATTTTTTTCATTTTAAAAAGTATACTCATAAAAGATCCATAGTAATGTTAAGCAAGCATTAAATATTAGAATTAAAAAATTATCGAAAAACATAACATTTCTTTAAATAGAATATATTAAAAAATTAAAAGAAATTAGCGGATAAAAGTGCGTCCTTACTAATAGGATGGAGTGTTTTGTATGCAATGATGTTTGTAATCATAGTGTTATACGTGTGTCTTGTAATTTCTTGTTTATAGTATTTTGATGATGTTTGTGATTTCAAATAGATAGTTTATAGCATTATTTTATGCGTGTCTTGTTTATTTTATTACTATCTAATAGCGTGCTATTCATTCGGTTGTTTGTTTTTATGTTTGATGTGCTGCTATTTGATAGGTCTATGGATAACCGCCTTTGTATTAGCGGTATAGACTAAATGAGTGTTTGAATTAACTTATTTTTAGGTGTTTTTGATTTTTTAACTATTTTTTTTAGTATTGATGATATTTGAAAAAGTTAAAAAATATTTTCAAGTGCTTAATTTTAAATTAAAAATATTAAAATAAGCTAAAAATAAAAAATAAATAGGACCAACTTATGAGTTTTGGCTTTTTATAGCAAGGGAAAAGGCATCGTTTCTACCCCAAACTATAATCGAAAAGTCGAAGCCACACCTAAATTATACTAGTGACCTATTACACACCTAAACTATAAAAAAGTAAAACTATTTACACCCTGTCAGGCTATCACCACTTACATGTAGTGTAGTGTTTTACACGCGCTGCCACGTCAGCACCACGTCAGTAAAAAGTATTATTTTTTTATAGTTAAGGTGTGTAATAGATCACTTATATAATTTAGGTGTGAATTCGACTTTTCGATTATAGTTTGGGGTGGAAACGATGTCTTTTTCCTTAATATTTTTAGCCGTTTACTTTTGTTATTTAATAGGCTAAACGCGCCTAAAATAAGTGTAACACACGCGCCTTAGAATAAGGGTCGCGGAAAGATAATAATATCTATTTTATATAATTAAAGTGTGTAATAGATCACTTATATAATATAATGTATAGTATTCGGTGGGGATGATCTCCTTTTAACAGCACGCACATATAGTAAACTGACAGTATCAGCAGAAAAAGAAGTATGGGATTTTGCCTCTTATAAATATGCCAAATATAGAAAAATGTAAGCTTGTCGAATGTCAAAAAGAAGAAATATGTAATTTCCAGCTCTGTCTATTTTGCTGTTTATGAAGATAGTAGTAATAAAGATTACAACTTTACCAATATACATAAATCTTGAAAATACTACCCTCTCCTACTATTCATTTTCGATACAAACAAGATATGCACAACTTCAAATCAACACCATCTAATTTGAGGCGTTTTCTGCATAATTCCCCATTGGTTTCTCATTGCAGAAGCTTTTGTGGTGTCTCTACCAATGCCCTTGTTGATGAACCCGAAAGCACTGTGAGTTCTTTGAACATTTTTTGGCAACCCCATTCAAGATTCTTTAATTTTTTTTTAAAAACATTTTATGAATTTGTAATGAGGTGAAGGATACGCTTCTTGATTTAACTTGTTATGTTCCATTGTTTATATGTTATAATATGAGTTGTGAACGGTAGATTTGGAGTTACTGGTAAAGTTGTTGTCACCCCTTGCAGAAATGTAAGGTGAGGCTGCGTAAAGTAGACACTTGTGGTTCGATCCTTTCCCAAACACGTAGATAGCAGGAGCTTTAGTACACCAGGCTGCCATTTATATAATATGTGTTGCATTTGTCAGGTTCTAGTGGAGGGGAATGCTTCATCAAGAACAGCGATTCTTAATAGACCCCATGTATTAAATGCCATCAATTGTTCAACCGTTAGTTTCTTGCTCTTTCACTTTATGCTTCTATTTTTCCCGTTTTGGAAATCTTGTTGCTATCCTTTTTGGATTCTTGATTAATACCCACAAAGGAAAATCGCGTTTTAATGTTGTATTGGCTCATTTTTTTTATTTTTTATTTTGGTAATTTGAGACTGTTTTGTTTAGGCGGCAAGGATGATGAAGCTGTACAAAAATTGGGAGGATGATCCTGATATTGGTTTTGTGGTATTGAAGGTAATCTGTTGAGAAATCACTGATTAAACTTATTCTTTTTTGGAAAAAAGAAAAAAAGTTTTATATTGCTCAATCTACTATTGTTTCCCAGGATTATTTTGAGGTGAACTTACATACGTTAGACTTACTGATTAATAGCTGAGCTATTCTTTAACTTTAAAGGGAAGTGGCAAGGCATTCTCTGCTGGTGGTGACGTTGTCGCTCTTTATAATTTGCTAAAGCAAGGTATGGTGCATAATTTCGACTGCTGTAGTTCACAGTGAATTTGTTCATATTCTGCTACGTTGCAAGTGATACATGGTTAGAGGAACTTTCTGTATTTAAACATAGACAATGCACCTAAGGGTGTGGCTTAGTGGTCAATGAAGTGGGTGGAAGCATAAAGTCTCACGTTCGAATTCTGGAATAGACAAAAAACACTAGGTGATTTCTTCCGATCTGTCCTAGCGTTGTTGGTGGACAGAGTTATCTAGTACCTATTGCTGGTTGGAGGCGGCAGGTATCACTTGGAATTAGTCGAGGTGCGTGAAAGCTGGCCCGGACACCACGGTCATCAAAAAAAAAATACACACAATAATTATATAATTGGGTTATGATGCTGTTTTGAAGTGAATTATCTTATTTAAGCTTAGTTGAGCAGATCTGTTGTTTTTGGGAGTAGGGACAATTAAGATATTTCTGCATTTAGATATAATCTGCAGCGAGCGTCCTAACTATTTCTTCCAATCTTCAGTTAGCTCAATTTTAGTTTAATCTTCTCCAGTCTTTGTTTAATATTGTTTGTAATGGATGGATGCAGGGAATTTTCAAGGCTGTAAAGAAACCTTTTGGACAGCATATAACTTTGTATATGTAGTTGGCACATACTTGAAGCCACAAGTAAGTATAATGATTCTTCGAGCATCAGATACTTAAAGATATTGTTGACTTTAATTTCTTTTATTCTACCCATTCATTATATAGGTAATAGAGCTTTGTTGGGGAAATGGTTGTGGAGATTAGGGATAGAGGTCCATTCTTTATGGAGAGGGGTGATAGTAGGAAAATATGGGCTGATGGAGGGAGAGGGGGAGAACTAATGATATCGCTATGCCATTTGGGTGTGGAATGTGGAGGAATATCATGAAGGTTGGGCTGAGTTTGAGGTTAACATCTCGTTCAGGGCAGGGGACGGGAGGAGAGTTAGTTTTTGGAAAAACAAATGGTGCGGAGATGTGGTACTAAAAAGTGAGTTCCCGAGCTTTTATGGGCTTTCTTGTCAAAGGGAGGCGGTAGTCCATCATATTAGAGGGTTACAAGGGGAAGAATTGTTTTGGGATTTGAGGTTTAGGAGGAATCTTCAATACTTGGAGATTAATGAGTTTCATAGGTTACTAGCTCTACTTCATTAGCATCGCGAGCCAGTTGATAGACCCGATACTCTGAAGTGGAAGTTGGGGAGTAATGGGGTTCTTTCAGTCAAGTCCTTCTATGAGAAGATTTTGTGAGAGAGGTGGAGGCTTTCTCAGTAAAGTCGATTTGGATTCCTAAAGTGCCAAGAAAGGTCTGCTTTTTCTCATGGTTAACTGCTAGAGGAGTGATTTTGACGGCGGAAAACCTTAGGAAAAGAAAGTACATATGCATTAGCTGGTGCGTCTTATGTAAGGAGACGAGTGAGCATTTTGATCATCTTCTACTACAAACTGACTTTGAGACTGTGGTGGGATGTGTTTAGCTGGTTTGGTATGTCTTGGGTGATGCCTAGACTTATGAAGGATACATTGTCTTGCTGGAAATCTGGAAGAAGCAGGAGAAAGTGCAGAGCTTGGAATGTTGTCCCTTTAGCTTTGATGTGGATCGTTTGGAGTGAGAGAAATAGGAGGGCTTTTGAAGGGGTAGAAATGACTTTTGGGCCGTTGAGGAGTAACCTCCGGTCCCTTATTTATTTTTGGTGAACCCATGTAGTGCCAGGTTGTATAGAAAATTGGGTGTCTTTTATAGAGAACCATGTCGTAGTGTAGGTTCTTTACTTTTTGGTATACTTCTTGTATACGGCTGATTTTGGCCTTGTGATTAATGAAACTATTTACCTGATCAAACAAAAAAAAAGGTATCAAGAACTTTCTTTTGTATTAACTAGTCTTTTATAGAGACCAGTGCCTTATATAACACATCATATATTTATGCTATTTTTGGAACCTAGGAGTTTCCCAAATGCAGTAGTGCTATTAGATGGAGGATCATCAAAGACGGATCGCCCTTACACTATCAACATACTTAATACTAATGATAGCCTTGTTGCAAGCTAATTTGGAAATGAAAAACGTGTACTGAAAGCCATTGGTATTTGTTTGCTAAATCACACTGATAGCTTCAATAGTTTACTGAAAAGTTTGTGGTTTTGTATTTCGCCGGTTAATAATTCATTATACGTATAAATGCAGATTTGATCCAATTCCTTGCAGATATCCAACTCCATTTTGTTAAAATTTACTTATCATATAAGATATTTTCAGCTTCGCGTATCATCTTTTTATGCTTTTATTAATCATAAAAATGTTTCTTTTAAAACGCCAGAAACATCATTTTTCAGTCCAGAATTCTGGAGTGTATTTGATAGTAGTTACTTGTACACACTTTCTGATTTGGGTTACTTTTCTCCCTCACCTCCTCAATTCTGTGTTAGAACTTAGAAGAGTTCATTTATTGTGAATTCATTACTTATCATAGTTTTATTTACATTAACTGGTCCCGGGACACTGTGTCCTAACCATGCAGGTTGCTCTTTTGAATGGAGTTACCATGGGTGGTGGGGCTGGCATCTCAATTCCCGGAACTTTCCGTGTTGCAACTGAGAAAACTGTATGGAAAAGACTAGTCAAGTTTTATTTGTTTTAGCTTTTACGTTGTTGCTTCAAGGTTATTCTCCTAGTCCTAGAATTTCCAGACTATGTTGCTAAGTAATGTGAAGTTCCATTTGTGCTGATTCGTATATCTTTGTAGTGATTTCACGTATCATGAACTTTATGTTCTGTTTTTAAAAATTATGAGTTGTATTTGATGGTTAGTTGTATGTTGATGGTTCTATGTAGTACGGCATATAGTGCAAGCATGTCTTTCTATTTGTGTTATTATTTGTTGTTTCTTGTTCTTCAATTATTGAAGGGGAGCCTTGGAGTAACGGGTAAAGTTGTTGCCATGTGACCAGGAGGTCACGGGTTCAAGCCTTGGAAACAGCCTCTGGCAGAAATGCAAGGTAAGGCTGTGTACAATACACACTTGTGGTGGGTCCCTTCCCCGGACACCGCGCATAGCGATAGCTTTAGTGCACCGGGCTGCCCCTTTTTTTGTCCTTCAATTATCATATTATTTTGTGGTATATTGTTCCTCTTTGTCAAATTGCTTTATATAATATTTTGTCATGCCTTCTTCACTTTTGTTACTTCTTTTTCTGGACCCATTTTTTTTGCTTTTTTGAGTCGAGGCTCTATAAGAAACAACCTCTCTACCTCCCAAGGTAAGGATAAGGTCTGCGTACACTCTATCCTCCTAGACCCCACTTGTGGGATTACACTAGATATATTGTTATATTGATGAACTTTCTCTTATACCAAAAAAGCGAAATTGTAATCTTGTTTATATCTTATAAAATCTTTCAAATCCTAGTGAAAAAGCCTGCTTATTTCCATTATATATGATTTATAACGACATGCTTAGTGTTCTTAAAGTCCGGAAACCATTAGATATCTTGGTCTTATTGAAAGGTTGTAATCTGATTTTAGTTTTCTCAAGAACTAAATGAACATGCTGGTAATTAGTCACTGAAATTATTTATCGAACTCAAAAGTTCAAGAGGTCTATTAAATTTGGATAGTGCTAGGTGATAATTTAGGTGTTTCAAGTGCTGTAAGTTATTGATTTTTGACAGTTCTTATAACGTATTGGGTGTTGTATCATGTAGGTCTTTGCCACACCAGAAACATTGATTGGATACCATCCTGATGCTGGGGCGTCATTTTACCTTTCCTGCCTCCGTGGTTATTTGGGTAAATTCTTTTACTGATCTCATGCTGTGGTTTGGATTCATCAGTAAATTTTATCATGTCATATAGCTGAGCTCCTTCGATGACGAATTATCTAATTTGGAACTACTTCTCTGATCCGCCCCACCCCCCCGCGCGCACACACACATACACACTCTCCTTCTTCCCCAATCTCAAACTGTTTCTTAGTTTAGGCTAGTTGTGTATACACGTAGGAGAGGCCCATTTTCTGTGATGAAAATAAACATGTCAATATCTGGACGCTTTCCTCCTTATATATTTGTTACCAAAATATCTGCATTAGGTGTGATGTTCTTTTTACTTCATCTTATTTTTCTCAATCTCCGTGGGAAGTAAGCTTCTCCTGCTTCATGTATTTTGGAGATTGTGACTATTCAGTTTTGCTTTTCCTCTGTTCAGAATTTGTCTGAACTGCCGTTTTTTTGCATTTAACTTTGTACCTTGATGCTATGATATTACTACGTGGCTTATTTAATTTATTATCTTTAAATTGTTTCGGAAGGTCTTTTATTTGTATAGATCACTCATAACTAATAAGTCAACATGCTAGTCGCTAGATCATGTAGGACTGCATTTACATGGTTGACTCCTGATGACTTCATGTTCTATGGCATACAAACATTAAGCAATCTAATGTGCACACATGTCAGCTCATTTGGGCCTAACTAATCTATCTATGATATACTATTATGTGGTTTCAAGTGAAATATGTTTTTCGTCTTTGAAGCGTATTTGTGACTTCTGGTTGGTATGCTACCTTTCTCATCTGTTTGGATTGGACGAAAGCAATTTAAATGTTTTCGATTCGCAGGAGAGTACCTGGCCCTAACTGGAGATAAGATGAGTGGAGCTGAAATGATTTCCTGTGGGCTTGCTACACACTACTCACACAGTGCAGTAAGTCCACTTCCTGTGCTTAATTTGTTTTGCACCTAGGTGCTAACAGCCTACTTGGGTTATTTGACATAGTTCTGGAAACTTCTTATCCCCCCCTCATCTCAGAAACTTCGCTTAATTGAGGAACAACTTGGAACGTTGATTACTGACGATCCCTCAGTGATTGAAAGATCTCTTGAAAATTATGGAGAGATTGTCCATCCAGATCCGGCGAGTGTACTTCACAGGTACCTGTCATCCTTGGTAAACATGTAATATGGAATGTCCATAAATATGTTGGTTCTCGCTCAAGTTTTAAAGAGGTGGACTGATACAGATTACCATTTTGTGTTATTTGCTGCTTTTAGATTTGAAGCACCTTTTCTAGCTGTTAATCAAGCATGCACCAGTCAGTTGACCAACCTAGATCTTCAGGAATCCCTCAATATTTCCTATCTGACATAGAAACAATCCTTTGGCTTATTGAAACCAGACGTAGACGTTCTGCTGCCTTGCTTCATCTTTTACTTGCTGCAGGAAAGCAAGTCATAGGTTTGATTGGATGAGAAACTTGCAATCATTTCTTAAACATTTTTTATGCTAGTCAGAAAGAAACGATTGCAAGTCAGTCTTTTTCTTTTTCCTTGCAGGAATCAAATTGGTAATTTCTGGCTAATTATTTAACTTTTCAAACAGAAATTCCTGCAACTAGCTCTTCGAATTAAGTTTCACGTAGGTTTGCAAGTGCCAGAAATTGTTTTCTTTTAATAGAGAAACTGATTGTGTCACCAACTTCCCTTAAGAGTTATATAGATTACATTAACTGGTGGAACAAAATTTTATCTCTCTGATACTTTCTGGCTCCTGATAATGTTTTTCATGGTTCCATATGGATTTTTTGGTCTTTGTATTTATTCTTGTTCTTTGACATTTTGTTTTTCAGAAAAAGATATTTTCCTGTTGATTGGGGCAGGTTGGATGAAGTGGAGGCTCGCCTCGGGAGTGTTGTGTGATAAGAAGGTGCCGCTCAAACTTAAAGGAAAATTTTACAGAGTGGCAGTCTGTCTGGCCATGCTGTATGGAGCGGAGTGTTGGCCAGTGAAGAACGCCCATATCCAAAAATTGAAGGTGGCGGAAATGCGGATGTTGCGTTGGATGTGTGGGCTTACTAGGAGTGATAGGGTTAGGAATGAAACTATCCGGGAGAAGGTTGGAGTGGCTTCGGTGGAGGACAAGATGCGGGAAGTTCGGTTGCGATGTTCGGGCATGTGAAGAGGAGGGGCACGGATGCCCCAGTTCGTAGGTGCGAGAGACTGGTTTTGGATGGTTTCAGGCGGGGTAGGGGTAGGGTAGGGCGAAGAAATATTGGAGGGAGGTGATTAGACGTGACATGGAGCAGTTACAGCTTACTGAGGACATGACCCTAGATGGGAAGGTTTGGAGGACGCGGATAAGGGTAGAAGGTTAGTGCCTGCAGGTGGGCCGTAGTCAGTAGCTAGGAGAGCTTTGGGGTGGGGGTATGTGGGTGGGGGTGCCTTTGGTTTGTTAGTATAGGGTATTACTGTGTGGGTGCCTCTTCTATATTGTGCCAATTTATTTCATTTCATGTTGTATTATGAATTTGCTTATTATTCTTTGTCCTGAGCTGGGGGTCTATCGGAAACAACCTTGCTACCTCTCCGGAGGTAGTGGTATGGACTGCGTACATTTTACCCCCCAGACCCCACTGTGTGGGAATACACTGGGTTTTTTGTTGTTTTGTTGTTGTAGTTGTGATCTTGCTTGCATTAACCTAATCCATCTTTTCTTTTTCGTTAGGATTGAAACTCTTGATAAATGTTTCAGCCATGACACAGTCGAAGAAATTGTTGGTGCTTTGGTGAGCATATAGTTCCTCTGTCTGTGTTATCCGTGTTTCCCTTGTCTGTGTTTAATAGCTCTAACGAGAAAAGAAAGAACATGAATTAAACATGCGGTATTCAGAAGGTGGCAGCTATTGCCAACATACATGATGACCATGTTCGACTCCAGTCATATTAGTAGAGGATAAAGTAACCCTAGCTCTAGAACTACATATCTTAATTCCATCTAGAATGGGGTATGAAGGTTATTTCCGGATAAGAAATTTGATCAGATGGGCATACAATCACAATGTAGCCAGTAGAAACATAATTCTTTAAAATAACAGTGGAATCTTGGCAAATTTGCTCTGACCTCAATTTTTCCACTGGGTAACTCCGCCCTCCAAATCACTTACAACTTTTTCCGTCTCTGCTGGGATTTGAACCTTGGTCTTCCAGATCTTTGACTGTTAGGCTACACGCTTGGGTGATAGTAGAAACATTATTTAATTGATCAGTGCAATAACGTTCAGCATCTGATTGCTTTGCTTTCAATACGTCGGTCACAAGTTACCACCATTTGAAAAATCTGAAAGAACCCAAGGATCATTGTTCAGCCCACTCTTTACTTGCTCCCTGAGGTTCTAAAAGTACCTATAGGTCCTAGTGCTGTTGTCACACTAAATTGTATCAGTCTTTCTTTGGACAACGCATATTGTGGAGATTCTAACTTTCCATATGCTAAAATGCCTGGAGAAACCTTCCCGTGATGCACATTTTTGACAATTGTACAAGCTGAGTTATTGGGTCTGCAAATTTCAGGTGCTCTTTTATTTTGAATAAGATGGATTTTCGTCTTGTTTTTAAAATACTGAGAGTCATGTATGATAATAAACTTTGAAACTGCTACACACGTGAAAGTTTTTGTGATCAGAAGTGTAATTATTTCTGAAAAAAGAAACTTAAAACTCTTCTCAGGAGAGCGAGGCAGCCAAGAAACAAGATGCATGGTGTGTTGCAACATTGAGAAAATTACTAGAAACATCCCCACTGAGTCTGAAGGTTTCACTGAGATCTGTAAGTTCTTTTCTTTGTCAGATGGAATATTCTCTCTTCCAGCCACAAGGGCGTCGTGAGATGACCATCTACTAATGTCTACTATCAGATACGCGAAGGTAGACATCAGACTCTGGATCAGTGCCTTAGGCGTGAGTATCGGATGTCACTACAAGCTTTATATGGACAAATATCTAGTGACTTCTGTGAGGTAATATATCTTGCAAAAAATAAATAAATGAATGTCTCGATGCTACGTTCCATGTATGATCATCATTGTGCATTAATATCTTCCTATCAGGGGGTTCGCTCGCGGCTTGTGGATAGAGATCTTGCACCTAAGGTAAATCAATATAAGTTTGAACCAAAGATGTTACTTTAATGAGCTTTAACCTTGGAGAGCGTCTCTTGACTTGTGTCAAAATGTGCAGTGGGATCCTCCAAGCTTGGAGAAAGTAACCGATGACATGGTAGATCAGTACTTTTCTCGGCTAACAGCATCCGAGCCTGAACTGGAGCTACCTACACAACAGCGAGAAGCATTTACATAATTTTTAGGTTGGGAAACTTCTCAACTTTGAAGCTAACAGAAGAAAATAGGATAAGGGGAAACAAAATATGTGAATATCATTTATCTTTATTTACAGAAGAAAACATTCAGCATTTCATTCTTGCTTTTATCATTTGTGCTTTTTCCTATACTGAAAATAACCAAGGATATGCCTTACCAATATGGTGCACAAAATTGACAGTTTGGGAAGTCAAATAGATTGACATTTCATTTCACCTATTCCAATTTCATGAGAGCTGAATGATATGATTGCTAGTTCTTTTCCTCATCTTCTTTCCTAAAAGACTCTTATTGATTTTTACCTGCTAAAGCAAGTTATGTACTATGTTACCAAATTAGGTTTACCTTTATTAGGCTGTCTTATCCTTACGATATATATAAAAAAAATTATGCTGTCCGTATCAAGAAATTAAACCCTTTTAGGAATGGTACACATTATGACTAGTGGGAGAGAGACGGGTAAATTGAAGTCCGAATACTTTTGTCTGTTTCATCTGTCTCTGTGTTGCTTCTCAAATAAATCAAATTCTTCTTTTTACGTCTCATCTCTCAAGATTTGTCTAAGCCTTGACTAATATTTTTAAAGAATACTACATGTTAGAGTGCGTACGGCGTACCCTACTGTAAATGTACCGGTTGACAATTTTACTTGCCCCCGGAGAGTCCGGATCCTAGTGATTTTACTGTTTTACTCTATTAGTTGCCTATCGGTGGAATGTAAAAAATCACGACAAGATTTAACCCCAACTTCACTGATACTCTTGAGGAGTAAACCCGACTTCACTAATACTCTTGAGCCTCAACAATCAACAAATTACAAACTAGAAATTAAACTCTAACCCCTATTTCTACAATAACACAAATCTTCCCTTAGCCTCAACAATCAACAAATTACAGGACTCTTATAAACTAGAAATTAAACTCTAACTCCTATTTCTACAATAACACAAATCTTCCTAAGATAAGTGTTCCCAAGTCTTCGAGTTCCCTAACTTGAAGAAACAACTCCTAACTCAATTTATAATTAAAACTCATTACAACTCAAAGAACCAACCTATTACACAAAGTCTACGACTCTCTAAGTAAAGGACCAGGTTCTTCTTCAAGCTAGTGAACGAATTTGCTGATTGATGCTTTTCTTACTGATGTGTGAGTGAACTTCTTTGAAAAACATTTCTATTTAGGCCAACTTGAAGTCCTTCAAATGATATGATTTTCTATCTTCAATAGGACTCTATCAGTTAGTTAAGCCAACTCTGATGAAGTCCTTTCGATGATGTGATCTTCTATCTTCAATAAGACTCTATTAGTTAGTTACACTCCTTGTTGCATTATGTCTCCTTGACCGGGTAAGACGCCTTTATTTGCTCAATCTTCAAGTGTTGTGTTTATATTCCTTTCAACCTCTTTTCTGCACGTGATAAATGTTGAGAATTTTCTTGCTTATCCACTCCTGCCTTTACACATTATTTAATCATCAGCCTTGCATCCACTTTAATGTTCTTCACATGTGAGAGCCAGCATGAATAACATGTTTCATTCACATACGTCAGTCATCAAAACTTCTTTTCTCTAACACTACAATTTATAGTACTTCGCTAAATTTTATTTTTAACTTCTCTCATGGAATACAACATGGAGAGCATGCGCACAAACAGGTATTAAAACTCATTCAGCACAACCTCCTCCAACTCTCTTGGCAGCTATATGCATAACATAGAACCCATAAAAATAAGTATCAAGTCAATTAAGGTCAAATGGAGGAATTCTGTAATGACCTGAGAAATGGCAATAAAATGAATGCAGTCACTCAAGTTTGAAATTAGAAAAACAGCGAGGGAAATAACTAACACTAAAATCAACGGCTGCGATTAGAATTCAGTTAATGAGCTTCGAGTGCTAAGATGCAGCCAACTGGACGAGTTCTATTATAAAACCTAACAAACTCGTTGGGTAGAGGATTGTTGCATAACTGGTACAATCCAAATTCCCTCTTCTTCTGAATCCTCTCGTCTCTCTTTCTATCCTCTCTCCTAATTCTCTTCCATTCTACAGGTATGGAGTCTTTCATTCTACAGGTTACAAGCTCGTTTATGGAGTCAAGTAGATAGTTTTTCATATTTTCCGTCATCCTTTAGTTTTCATTAGTTGTAATCGTCATTCAATATCAGTCAATATAATATCAGAAAATTATCCCAAAAATATTGTGATTACTCTTTTTTGTCTTTTGAGAATTGAGATCATAACAATTGGTATCAGAGAAACGAACCTGTCTCGACTATGGGTAATAACTCGAAGAAGATGTTTGCGGAATCTACTATGGATGAATTGGTTGAACGAAATAATGCAAATAGAAGGGTCCTTATGGATGGAATGCCAGGAATAGTTGTGAAGGTTAAACAATTGCAGAAGTGGTGTGAGGATTGCGTATACAGTGTTGATTGGCAATGCAACTCTTGCGTCTATAGATGTGTAAGAAGCGTTGACTGCCAGTGCTGTTTTTGTCTTGATAATTGTTCAAGGGAAATGAGTAAAGGGGACAACCAGGCTGAAGTGGATTTAGATGACCATGTTATGGTTGACCTGCTGAAGGTTGAAAATAGCAGTAAGATTGATCCAGAATACAGTGAGGGACAGGTGTTCGACGAATGTCCTCAGAGGATCGAATCTGAAGTTCTACTTGAACTTCACTCCATCCAAAATTCAAACACCACGGAGATCGATATCGTGAACTCATATTTGGATTCACAACTTTATGCCCTTTCTGTTGAGGATACAATACCGAAATTGCTGGGTCTCAACGATCTTTCCGGTGCTTATAATTTCACGACCCACCTTACATGTGCATCTTGGTCAATTTCAATTGAGGTACTGAGTTTTCTATTTAAACGCATGGGACATAAGCTTAACATGGATCTTGGTGACGAGTTATTCGATATAAAACTGGAGAGGGATGTTACTAACATGTTTTGTTTGCATAGATCTTCTGATAACATCAATCGAGTGTGAGATACTGGATGGCAGTTGTTTATGCATTTCCCTGTTGTGCATATTAGTTCCATTTGTTCAGTTTCTGCCATTTCAATATATAAACATGATTATAGTGGTATAGGAGGCCTCTCCTTACACGTAACAACATCATCTAGGAAGGAGATTATGTTACTTTGAGGCTCAATTTTGCAATTAACCTTGCTTCATGACTCTAAAGAGGTAACCACAATTGATTTGTTTGAACACAATTGGTTAGTTGATGGGTGTACAATCTGGAAAGCTTCTCAAAGAAGGGATTCAGTCATGGCTAGAAGTTTGTCTACTTCTAGAGCAAAGTGCTCCTTCGAAAAACCATATATTTGTAGACTATGTCATCCTTGGTTATTTAATTTTATCCTTCTTGTTGCAATGTACTCATGTGCTCATAACTTCTGGAGTAGACTTGAAGATGGCAAAGCTACATGGTTACAGATTACTCGAAGAGAATTACTAGTGAATTGGTCAACCAAAACTGAAGTTAAGTTAGAGACATTCGACACTGGGCAGGGAACTAAGGTCTCAAGACAATGTGAAAGGAATCCTCACCTTCTACAATTGGAATACTTGTTACCTTCTTGTCTTAAAATATTTTTTCCTTTGGATGATGACTTTGAACTTCTTCAACCAAGTTCTCGGGATGCATTGGTTAGTCGTGTTTGTTTTTCCATTCTTCAAGATACAATGATAACCGAGATGCCCTGTAAAGTGATTGTGTTCATTGTTATATTTGTGGGGTTACTACATATGAGTTCATGTTTTGAACATTCTGCCCAGACACTACTATTCACAATAGGGGAACTAGAGGTGGAAGGGTGGAGAGAGCTCTTTCTTCGTTTCAGTTTATTAGTGTTTTCAGAAGCTTCCAACTTGTCTCCTCCTTGAAATTATCATTCTATGTGGGATGTTGCAGGTGGCTTACACAAAATGGAATACAATGGAAGTCATTCGAGAAAGATGTGGCTCTCGACTGACTTGGTATTCCGAGAGAAATCGAAGGATCCTCCACATATTGTGTTCAATAATTTGTTTGTAGGTTTGGATGTTACAATATGCTTCTCTGTTGCAAAATGTTTTGGTTTTGGTTTTATTGGTTACGGCAGTAGATGCATCTCGAACCTTTCTGTGACTGCATCGGATACTCATGGAGCTATAAGGTTACATCATTTGAGTTACGACTTGGATTTATCTTCTAATCAAGAAGGATGGGAGAACACAGTGCAAACAAGCTTCTTAGCGCTTGATACTGGGGTTATGAATGAACCAACAGTTAGTAATGTTTGGACAAGGGATTTCCTTGCTACATTGGACAAAAAATCCGTTATTCTTTATGTGAAAGGAGGTCATGTTCGATCTGTGAGAAACAATGGGTCCTTAAAGTTCCCATATAACCATGGGGGTAGCTTGCCTTGGAGAGACTCGAATTTCTTCTCTGGCAACAATTTGGATCCTCCAAAAATTATTGCATCTTCATTGATCTTTTATAAAGTGTTTGACCCGCCTACTTCAGAGGATAGTCATCTGCAGAAGGTAGCTCCCAGGTTACATGTTACTGGCTCTTTGGTGATACGCATAAGGAAAGCTATTTATGGTTCTCAAATAGCAGTCATAGATGATAGAATTATAGCCTTTTTATGTCATCTTTATGCGACTTCCATGTATATTCTTGAGGACTACAAGTTCCCATTTGATCCAGGAGGCATTAGTGTTCCATTTGGTGGTCCTGCACATCAATTCTCATTCGAATCTGGTTGTTTCGTCGTCAAGCTAACACCCTTGAGGTCTTGGTGTTCTTCAACAAGTGGGGTGTTTTAAATTTCAGATTATTTTAGCTCATCCTTGAGGTCAAGGATTATTTGAAGAGGAAGGGTATGTAATGACCTGAGAAATGGCAATAAAATGAATGCAGCCACTCAAGTTTGAAATTAGAAAAACGAGGGAAATAACTAACACTAAAATCAACGGCTGCGATTAGAATTCAGTTAATGAGCTTCGAGGGCTCAGATGCAGCCAGCTGGACGAGTTCTATTATAAAACCTAACAAACTCGTTGGGTAAAGGATTGTTGCATAACTGGTACAATCCAAATTCCCTCTTCTTCTGAATCCTCTAGTCTCTCTCTCTATCCTCTCTCCTAATTCTCTTCTCTTCTCTTCCATTCTACACGTATGGAGTCTTTCATTCTACAGGTTACAAGCTCGTTTATGGAGTCAAGTAGATAGTTTTTCATATTTTCCATTATCCTTTAGTTTTCATTAGTTGTAATCGTCATTCAATATCAATCAATATAATATCAGAAATTGTCCCAAAAATATTGTGATTATTCCTTTTTGGCTTTTGAGAATTGAGATCATAACAAATTCCTGCAAATATACGTTTCACTGTGTTGTATAAGCCTCTCAAACTGCAATCTGTAATACTTTCAAAGGGAATACACAACTTATATCTATCTAAGCAATTATTCGTATACATTATGGAATATTACTGTTTTATTCAGCATATCAAAATTGACTGACCAGTTCTGGTCCTAATGATTTCACAACACTGCCCCCACCCAAGGAGAGACATTCAATAAAAAAATAAATAGACAGGAGGTAGATGCAGGAGCTTCAAAAGCACACCATCTTTTCAACTTTCTTTGCTGGCCTTGTATGTGTTAACCAGTTGTGTTTGCACATCACTTGATACTGGTGCATGCTCTTTGTATTCCATTGTAAACTCACCTTTCCCCTGCATCAAACAAAACACTGATCGATTTATCACTCCATTTCACCAAGCAGAGAGAGCACAGAGATTGGTATACTATGCATTTTACGGATGATTAGGAAAAAAGGAAGAAAACAAAGTTAGAGGAGGAATAAACTTTGGTTTTGGTTTAATATGAAGAAACGGAATACACTGGGTATGTTGCTGTATCAAGGAATACACTGTGTTGCAGAGGTTCTCTAATTGGTTAACCATTTCACCTTAATGACATACTTTCTACTAATAACCTTGTATCTTTGTGGCAAAAGCTTCTTTCAAACGTGCTCACTATTTTTAGGTTTCCACGCATTTGCGTGAAAAAAGTTTAACAGATATTATGACGTTATCCATCATTTTTCTCTCTTTATGCCTGCCTTCCACTCCTACCATAAATCCAAAAGCTAAAAATTTCGAAATCACCTCCTAACTTCCTCTCCTTGATTTGATAAAAGAGTTCCGTTCAGGAACTGGAAACAAAATACTGACCTGTGTCATTGATCGTAGAGATGTTGAGTACCCAAACATCATGTTGAGAGGAACCTGAGAAACAAATAGTATTACCTCAGCTCTCAGAAGACAGAAATCAGTTACTCGTGTCATAATACTTTCATAATAAATGCATACTGTTCCAACGCTTGAAGAAATCAAGAATGAATTTTTCCTTGGTCCCTTACAAGCCATGTAAATTAGCAATTATTGTGTCTGTTTCAAAACAGCAAACATATACAAGTAACATGAAAGTCTCTAATCTACATGAAAACAATTTCTCATAACTATTGCATCTCCCTTGCATGAAAACTAATCTGTTTCAGAGACTGTTCGGTTAAGGTATTAATTATTAGGTAGATACATGAAGCATATGAATGATGCAACTTTCTTACACAACTTCGTCACACATACTTAAAAGCTATAATAAATATCATTGGAATGTAGAAAGTATTTTTTGTCACCAAGGGTTTAAGTCGGAATTTTAGCTGATAGCAACTTGTTTCTGGTGTTGCACTTGGGTAAAAGAATATTGCCTTCAGCATCAAATCGTGATTTACATTTTGCCTCCAGGCTTTGTTAGGATGCATTGGAGGCTCACATAACAAGTTTGCAACCAGGTTGTTGCACCAAGTCTGATATTTAAGTTTACAAGGGTGTATGGACACCCTTTATCCACCAAGTTTCAAAGCTAAAAAAAACTGATTTATCAACCATAAAATATTCTAAAAACAACTGTTTACATTTTTCAAGGAAGTTGAACATGTGTTTGGACATGAATTGGACTTGGAAAACAGTTAGAAGTTTCGCGAGTGAAAATCATTATTCCACTTGAAAGATCCCAAACCAGATTCTCTACTTGAATTTGAAGTTAAATAATGGACAAAATTGTATTAAGAAACGTTGATTTCCAAATAATAAATTATAAATTATTTACGTCCAAACACCTACTTAAGACTCCAAAGGTAATGATCAACAGGGAATAAAGAGTTCATGTAATTCCTAGTGTAGTTTAGTACTTCTTTTGTTTCTTCTTTCAGAAAAGAGAAACCAATCAACAATAAAAAGCATAGGCTAAAACGAACAATTGATTGCAGTACTACAAAGAGAAACGCTTTGTGACAGGCATGCCCGAAAACCACTACAAGAAGCCAAAATACAAACAAGGTGAGCATGCATTACTACCAATTCTATTATCCACTTCTGTACCTAAAAAAGACATGAACAATTGATTGCTGGAGCTGTATTTGTATGTATTTTTTCTATAATCGTACCTCACGAAGTCATCCGAACAGAATAAAGAAAGAGAGGATGGAAACATGTATATAAGCAGCAATATATGCTAACACGAACAGGCAACAGAAATCAATTCTAAATACAGTTGAAAGAGCAAAGAATGATAAGACATACATCGGCAGTAATTACAGAGTCATCTCCTTCCTGGTCATTGCCGATAATGACACCTTTCCTCCTGTGACATTAAGAGAACAGGAAAGAGAAGTGGTTAGAAATGCATAAATCACATTCTCAAATCTCAATAACATGCTCTCGGAAAGAACTCAAAATAATTACTTATTGATATCCCCAGTAACAGTTCCCTGAAATTCTGTTGGCACTTTTATTTCCACCAGCATCACTGGTTCTAAAATGATAGGCTTCGCTGCAGTATAACACTGTTTTGCAATGAAATTAGTGATACATATGAGCAACCATAAAATCACTGCAAGCGTAGGCAACTTAGATAAAGCTCACCAAGCTAAGATAGAAAGGCCAGGAAGTTGGTGGTACAGACAAACATAACAGAAATTTTCTACTGATTAGTAGGATGAATGTATTACCTGTCTAAAAGCGTAAATAGAAGCTAATTTGAATGCAAGTTCACTTGAATCAACATTATGTGAGGCACCATCCGTCAAAACAATACGGATATTTTCAACTGGATGACCAATCAGAGAACCCCTGGAATACATAAAGAGACAGATTTCTAATCAAACCTTAGGGACTAGTTGAATATGTCAATGACCAAATCTCCACTGAATCTTGGATTGACTCAGCTTTATAATTCATAAGCAATTACTATATAGTAACAGTACGGGGCTAAGGAACAGATTCTTGACTTGAAGAAAAAGCAGCAGATTTATCCCAGAATCTCTAGGCAAGTCATAATTTGAAACTAGAGGAAGAAAACTTACGAATTGGCAGCCTCCCTGAAACCCTTTTCAATTGCAGGGACATAGTTTGACGGAATAGCTTGTCCTACAAGCATGTTGTCAAATTCAAACTTACTGCCTGACCCTGGTTCCAGAGGTTCAACATACCTGTGGGAAACAACACATTGAGGAAACATGATTATCGATAATGCCACAAAAATGAATAATGAAAGTATAATCAGCTACCTCCAACCCAACTCTCTCACAGTCGATCAACATACTCTTTTTAAAGCAGATTTAATGGGCACCAGTGTTGATTTACTCCTCGTGGTTAAAGCTGTTAACTATGTCTATTATACCAGCCTAAGACAGTAGCCTATGCATGGGGATAGATATTAGTACAAAATGAGGAGCCATAATTGCAACCACAAAGAAAATAGATCTGAGGCCTAACTCAACTTTAGAACCTGGCTTCTGAGATGAGGATTGCCCAAGACAATATAAAGAGAGATCAATTCATTCTCTCGACTAACATGGAATATTCTAAAACCCACCCACACTCGGGGATGGACATATGGAGCATGGACAATATCACATGGGAACCCAACATTGGGTAAACCAAGAATAGAGATAGTTTCCACCTGATACTACGTGAAGAACATGGATCTGCCTGACTCAAATGTAAAAACTAGCTTATGAGGTGAGGATTAATCCAAGATCATCTGAGACAACGGTCAATTCCCTTAACCAATGTAGGACGCCTAGAATTGGACAGCATACATTGAGGCCCAACATTGTGTAAACAAAGAATAGGGGTAAGTTTGGCTTCGCTACCATTTCGTCACAATCCAAACAAAACTAATCAACCTTATGGGATGGCACTAAAGATGACACCAAACATTTTATGGAAATTATAAGAATCGGGCATCTAATTAGTAAGAGCGTGGATGGAAAGAGATAGGTGGAAAGGTACAGGACAGTTGGAGAATCAGCATTAGCTCTCTCTTTTCTAGTTGTACTCGCCCACATTTAACAACGGTAACTATTTATAGGCGCTTTTAAGTTGCATGCGATAAGAAAATAAGAAATAGAAAAGGGACTAGCCTAAATGATATACATCTATACTTACCCAATTACTCTACCATATTGACCTTGCCCACCACTTTGCTTCTTGTGTAAATAATCAAAATCTGCTCGCTTAGTGATGGTTTCCCTGAAGTTTACACGAGGCTTTCCTACCTGAGCTTCAACCTTAACAAACAAAGAGACAGTAAGAAAAGAATCAAATGAATGATGATACCCAAAGAGAATGATTATCCGTGAAAAAAAGAATGAACCTTATATTCTCTCCGGATGCGCTCAACATATATGTCCAGATGCAGCTCCCCCATGCCAGATATGATTGTCTGCTCAGAAAACCATTGAGATGTTCGGGGATTCTCCACATAGAGAACAATAATTCACATGACATTCAAGATATAGAGCCCCATCTGCGGTAAGCAAAACATACCTCACCACTCTCAGCATCTAAACCCACACGGAATGTAGGATCCTCCTTCTGAAAGCGATTCAAAGCTTTTGAAAACTGCCAACCAAACAGAGACAACAATTACAAGAGGCTCAAAGAACAATCGCAGAGACTGCACACCTTGTAGATCCAACAGAACAACAGGTTCTAGTATGACCACTCACTTGTCCACCAGAGTCTTTCGAAACAGGTGAAACGGCTAATGACATCACTGGTTCAGGGACATTCATGGAAGTCATAGTGTATTTGACTGATCCATCAGTAAAAGTATCCCCTGCAAATGGATTAGAACTACGCATCAGAATTTATCATAATGGAAAGATCTCTGCTTTTCTCATTGAGTCAACTTAGGCTAGAAAATAGCATGTTACCTGAAGCACAATCTACACCAAACACAGCAACTATCTGCCCAGCATGAGCCTCTTGGATATCCTATTATTAGAGTCTAACATAGTCAGATTTGTATCTAACTGAGAAGTCAAAAGGGCAAGGTGTGGGTGACAAACCTCCATCTCATTTGAATGCATTCTCACCAACCGAGGAATCTACAAAAAAAAATCAGTTGAACCTTGGGTTATAACAGCAGAATAACAAATAGACTAATTTTGCCAATAGTATGCAATAACATCGAGCACATTTTCCACGTAAATAGATCACACATCCACAATTGAGTGGGTCACTCAAGAAAAAACCATGTCAAGAAAAGACCTACATGGTTTAGCAAACGATGTTGGTATCTGCATCACAAAGTAGAGAACAGATCTGTTCAAATAATATTCCCCTTGCAGAAGTTCTTTACAGTTTACAACGAACATTAAGGGCCCGTTTGGCCATAAAAAAATTTTCCTTTTTTCCAGAAATTTTTTTCTCTTTTCCGGAAATTGTGGTGTTTGGCCATGAAAATTCGGAAAATTATTCCGGAGTTGCATTCCAAAAAGTGAAAACAACTTTTTGTTGGTTTCACAATTTTTCACTTCCATTTCCAACTTTCATTATTATTACATATAACCTCAATCTTTAAATTTTTACACAAACCCCTTTTATAACTACAACCAACCACCAAGAAAAATATTATTATTTGTTTTCTATGGTACAACATCATTTTTAATAGTTACAGATATTCTAATCTCTTTTTCTTCTTTTAACCAAAATTTACTAACGTGAAGTAAATGGCAATCTATGGCGGAAATATATCAACTTTTGTTTTGAATGAACTATATTAGAGAAATATAAGGCCTAGTACACTATGTTATTTAAAAATGAGAAATTTCATATTTTTTCTTGCCATTCTAATTTCCTGTATATGTCATATAATGGCTATTATGATTTTAATAAATTATTAAAAAGTGGTCAATAAAGTCGCATATCAAACATAACGTAACAATCCATATTTACGATACAATAATATTCAAGGAAAATCAATATCATCAATAAAGAAAAAACAAAAAATTAGCACTAATCTGTTCAGAAATAATTCATCCGTAAATTTTTTTAAAAAGACCAAATTCAATAAAATAATTAATTCAAGTGAAAGTAATTAAGAATTTTCATCAACAAATTTAAGACTATAAAAAATATATTTATATCCATCAATCATATATATCAAAATATATTTTCTCCATTCAATCGATTATGGTTAGATAAACTTATTTAGCTCGTGCTTGTGATATTTTTATTCAAATTTTAGAAGAATAACAATCATAATAATTAGTTTCGGGTTAGGAGAGTTTCATAATAATAAGGGGTGTGGTTAAGTCATAGGTTGGAGTTAGGAGAGTTTCGTGTAGCTTGGTTGGTAGGGCTAGGATTGGGGGAAGGGGTGCCTTTTGTTGGTTCATGTACTTATTTAAGGTTGTTGTATCGTTGTTATTTTATCATGTTGTATGCTTGCGATATTTGAACACAGTCTCGGTCCTTTTCTTGAGCCGAGGGTCTATCGAAAACAGCCTCTCTACTTCTTCGGATGTAGTGGTATGGACTGCGTACATTCTACCCTCCCCAGACCCCACTATGTGGGAATATACTGGGTTTGTTGTTGTTGTTTAAAGATATATAAATTATTTTCTCAACATTTGGTTGTATGTTAGTAGGTAAATTAGTAGTTGAGTGATTTTGATAATTTTTAAAAGTTGAGGGCATAAAATCATATTTAAAAAAGTTTTTCAAAAGTCTAAAAAAAAAATTAAAAAAGACATGGTCAAACACAACTCCAACTCCAACTTCATCTCCAACTCCAACTACGGAAAAAAGTAATTTTCATGGTCAAACGGATACTAAGTATTAACTTCTAACTTCCTAGTGAACTCCCACCCATTCTACCATTCGACCAGATCCAAAACAAAAGGAGATTCTATTCTTGGGGTATATAGATACTTCACAAAAAAAATCTCATCGTATGTATGTCAACTGCATTCATATACCTATTTGTACGTTTGTATCATCATGGTCTCGTTTTTACTCCCCACAAGTATTTTGTAAGTTCACATCTTTTTTAAGCTAAAAAACTTTGTTGAGGCCATATCTCAACCCAACTGGGTCTCTTGCTACCTCTTGCTACCTGGATAAACTCTTTGTTCCCTTTTGAGTGCTAATAGCTGATTCTTTGTTGCAGTAATTCAGAAAGTAAGGCGGACGTCTCTTTTGATGAACAAATGGACATTTTACGAATAACCAGCATCCAGGGATTGGGGTTTCACTAATTTTTCACACAAGTTAACTTTCAGTAAACTCCAATGGAACGAATTCATGAACAAGCAAAACAACAACAACAACAACAACATACCCTGTGTATTCCCACCTAGTGGGGTTTGGGGAGGGCAGAGTGTACGCAGACCATACCACCACCTCAAGAGAAGTAGAGAGGCCGTTTCCGATAGACCCCGGCTTAGGACCAATAACAGTATAACAAATACAAAAAGTAGGCGCATATAAACTAGTATGGTACACAAAACAAACTAACCGTATAACAAACACAAGAGATAAGGGCATAATAAACTAGTACGGGATGCGAAAAAGCCAACACCACTAGCCCCAAACTACAGCCACAACACTACGAACCAGAAACTCCAGACCCAAAGGAGCACTCCCCTATTACTACCTCCGCGCTCCCACCCCCTAACCCTCTACCCTAATCCGCGTTCTCCACACCTTCCTATCAAGGGTCATGTCCTCTGTAAGCTGTAATTGCTCCATATCATGCCTAATCACCTCCCTCCAATATTTCTTCGGTCTACCTCTAGCCCGCCTAAAACCATCCCTAGCCAGAGTCTCACACCTCTGCACTGGAGCATCAGGGCCCCTCCTCATCACATGCCCGAACCAACGTAGCATCACTTCTCGCAACTTATCCTCCACCGAGGCAACTCCCACCTTCTCCCGAATAATCTCATTCCTCGCCCTATCTTTCCTGGTATGTCCACACATCCATCACAACATTCGCATCTCCGCCACCTTAACCTTTTGGATGTGGGAGTTCTTAACTGGCCAACACTCCGCTCCATACAACATAGCCGTCCGGACTACCACTCTGTAGAACTTACCTTTAAGCTTCGGGGGCACCTTCTTATCACATAGTACTCCCGAAGTGAGCCTCCACTTAAACCACCCTGCCCCAATACGATGCGTGACATCCTCGTCAATCTCACCATTACCCTGAATTATAGACCTCAGATACTTGAAACTCTCCCTCTTCTGGAGGGCCTGAGAGTCTAGCTTCACAACCACTCCATCTTCTTGTGACATATCACTGAACTTACACTCCAAGTACTCCGTCTTGGTTCTACTTAACCGAAAACCTTTAGATTCAAGCGTCTGTCTCCAAATTTCCAACTTATCATTAACTCCACCCCGAGTCTCGTCGATCAGAACCACATCATCTGCAAATAACACACACCAAGGCACCTCCCCTTAATATGTCGCGTCAAAACATCCATCACCAAAGAAAATAGAAACGGGCTAAGAGTCGATCCCTGGTGCAACCCTATCAAAACTGTGAAGTGCTCCGAATCTCCACCTACCGTCCTCACACAAGTCTTCGCACCATCATACATATCCTGAATTGACCTAGTGTACGCCACGGGCACCCCTCTAGCCTCCAAGCACCTCCACAGAAGCACCTCCACAGAATCTCCCTGGGAACTCTGTCATATGCCTTCTCTAGATCAAAAACACCATGTGCAAGTCCTTTCTCTCTCGAAACTGCTCCACTAATCTCCTCGCAAGGTGAATGGCCTCAATGGTTGAGCGACCAGGCATGAAACCGAACTGATTCTCAGAGATCGTCACGATCCTCATCCTCAACTCTACCACCCTTTCCCAAACCTTCATAGTATGACTCAACAACTTAATACTTCTATAGTTGTTACAACTCTGAATGTTTCCCTTGTTCTTATACACTGGATTCATCGTGCTCCACCTCCACGCTTCAGGCATCTTAGCAACTCTAAAAATAATGTTAATCGTATGTTGTTTCTTTTTCAATAAGCAGAAACAACATACGTAGAATAGAATAAACAAGAAAACATTTTCAATTCAGCAAAACTAGAAACGTTCAGAGAGGAGTGCACGTCACATCCTAATATAAAAAAAAACGGTACACGTCACATGAACTGACCAGAAAACCAAGAAATAGCAAGGTGTTTCACAAACCTGTGAATTTAGTAAACATGACTGCAGCTATGAAAACTTCCAAACTTTTTATACAATAACAACCCCACCCCAATCCAAACAAGTTTGGATCAGGTATCAATATCTTCCATAGTCAAAAGTACTCATTCCAGTAGACACCAGCAATTCAAGTGGTGAAACTATTAACACAAATATACACTTAAGATTTATAGAGATTGTCACAAGCAATTATTTTACGTTGATTTAATATTCTTAAAATTAGCATAAGGTCAAAGGCAATGCATTCAGATGCTAAACTGACATGAGATATTTTGGTTCAAATGAGCTACTTCCATATAAGAAAGATGAGCTCGACTGAACTCACCTTAATCTTCTTTCCTGTGTTCACGTTGATTATAAAATCTCCCTTCCGGATGACACCTTCATAGATTCTTTGATGAATGATTATGTTAAAATGTGTGTTCCTTGCTAAGCGCACATCCGGAGAAATAATTTCACAAGAAATAAGTTTATATACCTTAAATAGGTCAATTGACCAAAACGCCCTTCCTCTAATTTAAATGCCAAGGCAACCAGAGGGCCAGTGGGGTTTCCGGTTAAGGTAACCTAGCAACAAATGAGCACAACGATTTAGACTCTACATCTGTAAATGGAGAGAAGGAAAAGGTAAGAAAATCAAATACTATTATCAACTAACCTTCTCTTCATTCTTTGTCTGATCCAAAGCATAGTTACTAACTTCAACAGGACAAGGCAAATAACTGAGAACGCCATCTAGAAGTGTTTGAACTCCCTGTTTAGCAAAAAAATAACAGAAAGCATAGATATAAAACGGCAACCGCTGAAGTATAATGGAATAATGCATTTAACTTCATTTGAAAATCAAGAATGGAATCAGGCATATTGTGTCAAATCAAACACCATCAAAGAAAATTAGCCAAGGCAACATCAGGAATAAGTTAGAACGGCAAGTATGAGACCAGCAATCAAGCATGAACCTAGATATACACCAGAAGAATTTAGTGAGCAAGAAGATAAGTTTCACAGCAAAACAATTAGTCAGACACAAATGTACTTGGAAAATTTTTTGTGAAAAATGAAAAGGATGGACATCAAGTAATAATTGCTTCACAGTTGTAATCATTAAGGATTTAGTTTTGAGAATAGATAACATGGTTACAGCTAATTGTTAGAATACTTCTGCCTTCCATTCTTCTCAGCTCTAAAAAGGATCACGTTGTAATTGATGAGAAATTTGATCCAGGTTCGTATGATTAACCTTGATGAAAGATGACAAAGTTTTTCACAAGCCTAGTTATATTAATATTCAATTTGGCGAGGCAGACCTGAAAAAGGAAGTCATCGTTTCTGGAAGAAAAATTACACTATAGACCAACCTAAAAAAGGAAGTCGTCATTTCTTGAAGAAAAATTACACTATAGTCCTCCTGACATTCAATGGGAAAACATAATAATCATCCGGGCAAAATTTATGCAACTTGATTTTTTATTTTTTATTTTTTTGAAGACAATTGTTTTAAACGTAAATCAAAAGCCCAAAATATAGCCAATATCAATTTTTGATCAAAATTTTGCATTCCATATTAAGTTAGTCAGTGAAGAAAACAGCACCTTATTCTTGAAAGCACTGCCCATAAAAACAGGAACAAACTTCCGTGCTATTGTCGCTCTCCTTATGGCTGCCTGATGAACACAGAAAGAGAATTTAGAAACAGGGTAAGGGGAAAATGGATGTCCCAGAGCTAGAGATTACCTAGATAAAGACAGTAGTCAAAGATCCATAACAACGCATTACATTACCAATACCAAGTACTGCAAAATTTATCGTATTATAGAAGACATTAATGTAGGTTAAGCACTTCGACATAGTCCATGCTAAAAGGTAAGGCTTAGCGTATAGTTGTGCATTCACAACCGATTGACCTAGTTGTGGTAAATTACCTTGTCCACCAACAAAGATTCTCATCTCCAGTCCTATGGTCACACAAATAACATGGTACACACAAGAACATTATGCAAAAGAATAGGAGGTGTCCTTTCAACTATCACCAAATATCCCTCGTTGTGCTTGCTCAATTGAGAACTCGACAAGCATTCAACTGCTATAGTTCCACGATCTATAATGACTATGTTACACTCACTTTTAATTCCCACCCCGACATGTTTACCAGAGCTTGCAGTTGGCTCAATAATTGAATTGGGTCATCTGCCACCCATTGCATCCGGAAAGTACACAAGATAAAAAATCTAATACTAGAAAAAGAAACACACGTGTCTTAAATAAAATGTAGAATACTCAAAATAACAATTGGAAACACCCTACAACAAGGTTGTAATTTCCTTGTAACAAGGTTGACTAATTGTGTACAGACCTCAAGATCAGCAGGTGATATAGGCTCATCGTTCAGAAATGATTCAGCAAGTTTATCATCAACCTCAGAGACTGCTTCAATTAGCTCTCGCCGCTTCTCAGAAGCAAATGCTTCCATATTAGCAGGAATATCTTCTGTGACAATCTTCTCACTGCAAAAAACAAAAATGAATACAAACCAGGTGGAGCAAATTTACCTATCATACCTAACCAAACATCTTCAAACTAGATACGGACCCATTGGAACCATGGAAATAGTAAGTTTTTGACTGCACGAGATCAATAAGACCCTTGAAGTCCTCTTCTAACCCAATCGGAACTTGCACAGCAGCGCTGTGGTGCCGAAGCTTTGATCTTGCCTGTGAAGGAAGGAAACAGAACAACTGTAACATAGTGCACTCACACTTTCAAAGTGCTAGACTGTTATTGAGAATTCACGGAACAAAGTTCAAGAGGAAAGCAGCAAAGCAAGAGATAATATCAATGATAACAGTATGTTAGAGCAGCATTTAAGAAAAGGCCCATAACAATGATAAGTGCTCCCTGCCAAAGAATTCAGAAAAAAAAACACAAGTAGTAAGTGAGATCACAGTGAATCAAGTAGCAGATGTTTATACAATATTTTCTGAACCCCAACCTAACTGTTTCCATTTCTCTATATTTGAGAGACCAAAATGCTCTCAAGTAATTGCAGAACTATGAATTTTTGATTCCTAGTATGAACACAAACGGACTGACTTCCTCACCTTCACTGTCTTTTAGAGGTCTAATGATTTGACACTCAAATACATTTTTTCCATTTTTGTTCCTTCACGTATGATGACAATGAACTTGGCTGCTTGCAGTTTCTTGATAATACCACGCAACAAGAGAAAATGTTGCCTGGTAGCATAGCAACAAATTAAAGGGCAACATAATTTAACTTATTTAAAGAAAAAAAGATTTTGAATTAAACTGTAGAAGTGCAATAGGCCTTCAATGATACATAACTGACCTGGTTAAGAACTTTCCATGGGTCTGCCCCCATCCGATCAAGTTTATTAATAAAGGCAAGTCTTGGGACTTCATATCTTCTCATTTGCCTATCAACAGTGATAGACTGACTTTGCACACCACCAACACTACAAAGGACCAGAATGGCTCCATCAAGGACACGCAAGGCTCTTTCCACCTCAATTGTGAAATCGACATGACCTGGTGTATCAATTATGTTCACCTGCAACAAGTAGAAATAAGGAGCTGGAACCACAAAATTACCACAATTCTTTTTCTAGTGATGAAACGACTGGGGATTATTACAATAGCTTGCCTCAAGAAAGTGAAAACATCTGCATGCAATATTATGATCAATTTTCCTAGAGAAAGACGTAGAACCAAAAAAAGGGAACAGAAGCTATAACAATGTTTCACGTATCTTGCTTAGTTAAATAAACTAAACATCTGCCAGGAATCCCTAGTGAACCAGTACTGACAATCTCATTTATGTCATTTTTTATCGACTTGTCTAGCCAGTAGGAAATTAAAAAAACACTTTTTGCTATTCCTTTATTAAAAAAAATGATCAGGGATAAAACAATTTCATTCCAAGTCCAATTTACCAGTTATAAAAAAAAAAAAAAACTCTCATTCCAAGTCCTTGCTATATAGAAAAACAAAAAAATTTAATCTTTTTTGTTTTTCCCAACCCAAAAGAATAAAGGATCAATCGAATGCGGGAAAATTAAACTTACATATAACCAACATTTATTCCACGGCTGCTCTATGATCTTGTATAGAGCACAAACATTCACCAAAAACCTACTATGATTCAGTTGATTATGTACTTAAGCAAGATTAACCATTTAACTGAAAGATGGAGAAACGAAAGTGAATATCTGATTGTTGGGAATAGTAGAAAGGAAATAGACATGATAATTCTTTCTCCAACAGAACCCCCAAAATGCTATAAGCATATTCTTCATATTAATTCGTATTACTACCAATGAGACAATGAGAAAGGAAATAAATTTTCATTGCATTTTCTTCATTTACCTCCTTATAATCTACAGGCAATAACACCAACCAGCAAGATGAGATGAAAAATTTCATTAACCAATCCAATTGCTCTAAATGAAAGGAAGAATAACCCTAATGTATTTCTTCACCCCACCCCCTCCTCTTTCGTCTAGTGGAACGGGTGCAGCACTTGGTGTCGGTGGCACAGATTCTAAACTTGCCAAAAACAAAATCATGATTTTGAGTGGAGAAAGGTACAGGATTTAGCTCATTATCCACCGAGTTCCCATTGTTCGATATCAACCATTTCTCAGTTCTAATCAATTTTGTTACTAGCAACACAAACAATTCTAAAACCCAACCAAGTAAATGAACATAAGATTAGCAATCAACAATGTTCAATACCAAACTAGTATAGTTTCGCTCCCTTCAGACAAGAAAATAAACAAAGTGTAAATAACAAGTACTCCCTGAGTCCCTCTGTTCCAAAATACTTGCCACAATTTACTTTTTGAGAGTCAAACAACACAAATTTTGACTAACATTTTAAGATATATCTTTTCATATATTAATATGAGGAAAATTGCAATTCATAATATTCTCGTTTTAAAATATCAAATTAATCTAATCTAATTTAGCTTCGAAAAAAAGTCGAATTCACTCTAAAGAAGCAAATGTGACAACTGTTTTAATTTTCAAATTGACTCTCGAGAAGCAAACGTGACAACTATTTTAATTTTCAAATTGACCCTCGGAAGCAAACTTGACAGCTATTCTAATTTTCAAATTGACTCTCAAGAAGCAAACGTGACAACTATTCTAATTTTCAAATTGACTCTCGAGAAGCAAATGTGACAATATTTAGGAACGGGAGTGAGTAGTAACAAACTTTTAAAGTCAAAAATAACATTTTTTAATACCTGATAGTCCTTCCAAGTACAGTAAGTAGCAGCAGACTGTATAGTAATCCCTTTTTCCCTTTCCAAATCCATAGAATCCATTTTCGCACCAACTCCATCTTTACCTCTAACTTCATGAATCTCATGGATCCGACCCGTATAAAACAATACCCGCTCCGTCAATGTAGTCTTACCTGAGTCAATATGAGCTGATATCCCAATATTCCTCACTTTCTCCATCGACTCTCTCCATACCGCCTCTTTCTCTTCCCTCACTCTTGCAGCGGCACTGCTGGCGGCGTAGTGGCGGAGGTGGAAGTTTCCGGCTAGTAAGGCGGCGAGTGGGGTTGTCGGCGTTGGGTGATGGGGAATCAACGGTGTTGATTTGGTGGAGGAGCAGAGGGTGTAGAATAGGCGCGACGCAGAGGATCTAGCTGATCGAGCCATTTGGGGGTTTAGGGTTTTTGGTTAAACCCTCTGGGGTAATTTTTACTCCTGCGGGGAAGAAATGTTTTTAGGATTTTGTTTTTTTCCTAAATTATTTTGTGGAAGAATGAAAAACGGGTCGGTTTACAGTATGAATCGGGTCGGTTTGTTTACAAACATACTGTACTTTGCAAACTATAATTTTTATATCAATATATATATAATTTATTTGTTTGTAAACACGATAAATATACCATTCAAATAAAAATTAATCAATTCACTAGGAAAATATTAATAATCAAACTAAATTATTATTTGATTAAGAAAATAAAATATTTTATGTTTATTAGTTGTGGTGGAGATGCTTGAAGTGATGGTAGGTTTGATTGGTGTTCTATCATGTTGGTGGCGGTCTATATTGATGATGGTGAAGTTGATTGACACGAATAGTTGACGGTGATGTTACAGATGTTTAGTGGTAGCAACGAAGATAATAATTGTGATGATAGAGGTGGTTGGGAGTAAGAATTAAACACAACAGTGATGAGGTGGCACTGATAATGACGACGGTGATAAAAGTTGTTGAAGCAGTGATTAATGATGTTAGCGATAGTTGGTGATGATGCTAGTTGCGATGGTGAATCGTTTGGTAATAGAGATTGACCAGTGTAATGATAGTCGTTAATAGTAGTGGTGGAAGTGATAATGACGAAAGTGACAGTGCTAGTAAAAATAGATACAATTATAATGATGGAAGTGATAGATATAGCAGCGACTGACAGTAATAGTTATGGTAGTTATCAGTGATATTTGTGATGATAAAAGTATTTATGGTTATGATGACAGTTGACAGAGATAATTAGTAATGAATGTTGATGATTCTGTATAAAGTGATTGGGAATATCATTCAATATTTTACCGTACATTCCTATACTTTAAACGGATAATGCTTTGTTACATACTATCATAAAGAGTTCAAATCTAGAATTAAAAATAGTTTATAATTCATATTAATGATTCGTTATTAAGAAAAAAATTCAAAATTTAAGCTCTTTAAGGTAATTTTTCATTCCTTAACACTAAATTTACTGTATTTTTAAAATTATAGTTTGAGATATTGTTTTATTTGATTTTATTAACACACATAAATTTATATTGCACGTCAAAAATAATAAGTTTAATGTATTTTTCGCCTCTAATTAGGTTAAAAAAATAAACCTTAGTTACCAAGTACTCACAATCAAGAGTAAAACAATAGTAACTAACTTTAATTTGTGACTAAATATTTAATTCTAGAGTTAAATTATCTTGCTTTGGTACATATAATGATATAATAATATACAGTTACCTGTTTCAAAGGGATTGCTGAAAATATCTTATCCAAATAATCCTTTTTTTTTCTTGATTATCAAGAAAAGTTCACACAGAGTTCACTTAAAGTTGAGAGAAAAAAATCCACAGCTTATAGAGTTGAAACAAAATGGGAGGAGGAACCATGTTGCCACCATTTACAAGTACAAATTCCAACAATTCTTTCACTGTCCCACCCACCCCTAGGGACTCCAATTTCCACACACCCCCATCTTTGTCATCAATTTGTGACATACCCTCTGGAGAATCTTGGACTAAGAGTAGGTGTATTGAGTATGGGTCAAACTCTAAGATTCTTGATGATGAATCTTTTGATGGGGTTGATGAAAAAGGGACAAAAGGGTGGACTTGTTATGACCCTTTGTTTGGTTCTGTGCCTTCTAGCTTGGAGGTTGAAAAGGCCTTGTCTGATCTCCAAAGGTAAAATCTTTATGGGTGGGAAGTACAGGGATTAAGAGTACCTAATCGTTTGGTTGAAAAATAGTCATCCCGGGATAATTAATCCTAAGATTAGTTCTCCTGAGATTACCTAGGATAACTTATCCTTATTTCAGAATTAACTAATACCTTCAACCAAACATGAGATAAAATAATCTTTCATTTTATTCCGGGACTACTTATCTCTTATACCTCACACCAAACACATATATTAATAATGGTAAAATAGTTATGCTTGATTGTTCTTTATAGACTGTTTGGTTTGGTGTATAAAGAGTTGTTAAGTCTCTTAACTATGCTTATCTATGTAGTAATAACTCTTGTATTGCTAATATCATGGTTCGCTATGTGTTAGTTATACATAGGTTTAGATTCATAAAATGATATCACTACTAATATATGTATTATTTTCTCTAATACGTCCTACCAAATGATCCCAGGAGTCTCTAAATTTTCTAGTTTTTCAGTTTAAATTTTTGGGTTCATTTGAATTGTCAAATAGCTTCTCCTATGTGTATCAAATCCTACCTTCATTTCCTCATGTCTTTAAAAGGTTTGATCTTTACCCTTATTTTTCCATATTAAAAGTAAAGGATCAATAATTTGTTGGGTTCAATGACAAATTGAGATTACTGAACAGGATTGTTGGCTAACAAGGTTTTGTTTTTTATTGAAATGTCTATAGTGGAACCTAATTTTACATAATGTGTATAGTCGATAGGAGATGACTTTTCTTTTGAGCCGAGGGTCTAGCGGAAACAACCTCTCTACCTCACAAAGGTAAGGGGTAAGGTCTGCGTGTATCCTATTGTCCTCATACTCCACTTGTTGGATTACAGTGGGTTTGTTGTTGTGTAAGAAAGCACTGAAGCATTATATGGAAACTTAAATTTGAGGAGACAATAGTATTTTCATGTGAAACCTGATACACATACTAATTGGTAATTAGAGCCTTTGAACACTCTTTTGCCAGTTTGCTTCTAAAACTTAAAATTTCATTTCTGAAGCTATGTTCATTATACTGTTTTCTGCAGTTTTATGAGTGAATATTATGCTCCTAAAGAAGAGATGAATTGGCTTGAGCCAGCGCTAAATCCTCATCAGTCGACTCTACTGAAGTCCCCTGGAAATGCAAGATTTTATGATGCTTTTCATATGCTTCAAAATGAACCACCAATTAAGGTGTGTATTTTGACTACTTGTTATCAGCTTGCACTTCTTCTTACTTTGTATGATGGCATGGTGCTCTACTTTTAGTACTTTAAAAAGCACATTGCTCTGCTAGAACCATTTAGATGTCCAATTTCATTTGTCAGATGTATCGATATGTGAATGATTTATCGTCTCTGAAGGAAGTTTATCGATATGTGAATGATTTATCGAATTTTATCTGCATGTAGAGATTGGTTTGTTCCATAGCTCGTGACAAAGCTGTTTGGGAAGCTATGAAGAGCAACAAGGCCTTTCAGAATCTTCAAGGCTCACTGATATGTGCAGGTTTATGCTAATAATGTTGTTAACTCCTCGTTGGCTGGTAGTTCTCCGTATTCCAATGTTGAAGTTATTCACTAGAGCTATTAAGAGAGACAATTTACACAACTAGTTTAGTTTTGGTTTTAGAATTGAAAGGATTTTCCAGGTCAGAATGCTTGGATTTACGATGGGAACACTGAAAGAATCAACATAGGCAAATAACGTTCAGCAGTGTATAATGTCTCTTTTTTCCTTTATACGTCCAATTGCTTCAACACTTATAACGTCGATTCTTGGATGGCTTAAGTTTTCAGTGGTGTTACAAGAAGCTGTTGTTTTCACTGTTCTTCTACTCCTATATGCAGCTAAAGAAGAAGAATCACAAAGCTCAACCGGGGAATCAGACATGGGATCCCTGATAGTGAAATGGATTATGGGCATCACAACTTCAAGAATTGCGGAGCTGATCCAATCACTTAGATCACTATTGAGTGAAATGATCAATGGAATATTTGAACCGGGCAATAAAGAAAAGCCTACTTCAGAACTCTCTGATCTCTTGGAAGAGAAGATCAGATCCTCTTTCCTTTTATCGGTTGTTCTGCTGCTGATTGTGGTCGTGACAAGAGCCCAAGGAATTTGATCAGTATCAAATCACGCAAGTGTGTTGTAGATGATCAATTTGCTACAAGCTTTTGATATAGGAAGAAAATAAAGCTTTGTGTGAATAGTTTTCAGAAAGTTGCGACACTCGGTTGTTCCTCTCGTTTTTTTTTCGTTTTCAAAACATTAATCCAAGACACTCTTTTTGTGATAGAAATCATGTTTCATCACTTTCTCCCCCACACCAAATTGTATGTATATGGTATCAATGCAGGGAGGGGGATTATCAATTCAGTCTGGACTGCTCATACTCTCATAGCAAACACAGCCGTAACTATCAAATGAAACCATTATACTTCAACTTGGGGGGGAAAGTGCTGAAAACCATAACCATAGCAAACAAAACCGTAACTATATTGAGAAAATAAAGGATATTTAAAAAAAAAGGGCAGGAGGGGGGGGGGGGGGGGAAGGATGCAAAAAGAACTCTGTTCAGCCTTTTAGTCTATAAACATCATTTTGTCTTGATATCTCTGGATAGAACCCAATGGGATACACAGCTGGAAGGAGAAACGAGATCCACAAAAGATTCAAGAGGCCTTTGGATTTATATGTCTACTTGAACTGAGTAGAGTGCACCAATCACCGAGTCAACCATAATTTAGGGCCCGTTAATTCGCGTTTGGCAGCAGACCCTTCGCTTTCAAGCTTCTGAATACGAGATGAGAATTCTTCAGCCTGAACAAATGTAGAAATTGCATCATTAACTTTTTTTTATTTAAGTAAAGAAAGCATCGATGTAAACCAAGTGTACATTTAGAAGAGCCTTAGCTCTTATATCACAGTTTATAATGGTGAGGTTCGAGTCTAAACTTGCATCTAGACGATGGCTTCTACAAAATTAAATCTATTCAGAAATGAACAGTAGAACATAGCATAGATCTGTGATGGTAAAGTACGCTATGTATTAATCAGTATCAGTAATTGTAGATCCCTAAAGCATTCACTATTTGGTATTAATCCAGTTGTACCTAGCCCGAAGCAATGGATCTACAAAGACAAACTGATAATAATGAAATGGCAGAATTCCAATTATTTTTGCTTCTCAAGTCAAGGTAACTTATGTATGTAGTATGATAAATTAATAGATACCTGAATAAAATTGGTTGATACTTGAGAATTTGGTTAGTTTACTAGTACAATCTTGAGGCATAAGGTAGAATTTTTGGAATATGGAGAAGAGGCATAATAGACTTTTGCCTAAACTAGATAGGTGAGACTACACCCACAAGCCCCACAGAAAAGGATTTCCCATCGGCAATTATAATTCATCACAGTATCCAGGTGGTGATCCTACTTCCTATTTCTGTGAACCAATATTAGGCTGTTATTCGCCAATACCACACTGAGCCTCTAACCGAAACTGGACTCTCCATGCTAATCTATAAAGAATTAAATTCAAAACCTTAGTATCCATATATTCTTTTCTTGTGCATGTGAATTTAAAAAAAGTACATGAATCAAATCGTTAGCAACTTTGTGGAGTAATATTTCTAACCCTGTAAGATCACTGATTCTCTGATGTAATACATCTAAATGTATATCCCTACCTTACCAAGTTTATCAAGGAAAATCATGAAAAATGATAAAAGAGGAATTATAGCATCACTCAGACCAAATGATCCAAAAAGAAATGCAAAAGGGAAGACGGGTATGATTTCAGCTGTATTCTGAAACAGCTGCTAGTACTCCCCCATCTAATAAATTTCTTTATGAACTAATTTTTTCTCTTAATCTTTTCCTTTCTATAGTGGTGGAGATAACCATCTATACCAAAAGAGAGTAAAACTTTATAACGAATAGCAATGTCTCCTTGCCAATATGCATTTCCCAAATATAGAATCTTTTCCTTTCAATAGTGGAGAACTGGAGATAATGATCTATACCAAAAGGGAGTAAAAACTTAATTAGGAGTAGCAATGTCTCCTTGGTGGCTTGGCCAATATGCATTTCCCAAAAATAAACTCTTGAACTCGTACAGAAAATTACCATTTTTGTTCCATAAGATTATGATTGTCTGGAAGATCGAATCAAGAAACTAAGACTTCCCTTCTTTTTTTCCTTACACATCTCTCTCACCAGTCCAATCACATTGTTACTAGACCAACCTACTTTCTTTTCCTTCTGATTTCATTCAGTGCAATAGCCTAAGAAACAAAAGCCAGGAAAAGCACGAGAAGACAATTCTCACCTTTTCATCAATCCACATCAATGAACTCAATTGATTGTTCAAGATTCGGACAACAACATCAATCGGTGTCATTCCATCAGTTGCCTCAAGTTCTCCACCCTAAATGAAATAAAACAGTAAACAGAGAATTTATAACAGCCATTGTATAAAATTTACACCATCTAGTCATAATGCTAAGATAAGAGGCAGGAGCAGAAATAAATAAAGGTATAAGACCTGGCTGGCATTAAGAGTATTAATGATTGACTTGATCTGCTCTGTCATCTTCTCCAATTCCCTCTCCACAAACTCAGCCTGTTCATACCTGAAATTACACCAGTTCCACAAAAATCAATGCACTAAATATCGCCAAGTGGAGGATTATAGATGAAAAAGGAGGCACAATGACGAATCTAGGATTAAAAAAATAATGTTTATTTCATGACTGCAAAAGGTAATGGACTATCTTTGCTCTAATTTGCTGCAGTAACAACAGGACAGATCAAAATAGAAAATTATTTAATAATCCAAGTGAAAATTACACAGGCTAGCTGACTAAATTATTTGTAAAGTGATTTTCAAAAGAATATAATAAGAAGGAACCTTTTTAGGCCTCAGCAGAAAGCTGTAACATTTAAAGCTTCATGAAATCCTCAACCATTTGCCATTACAAGAAAAGACTAGGTTTATCTATCTCAATTACTTGTTACTTATTCCTGCTTCACTACTACAATTGCAATCGCTCATTGAAATGGAAACCAAAAGAAGAAAACATAATGAATTTATCAAGACTTGTTTAAGACCATTAATGCCCCACTTCATTAAAAGAAACAGTGAGAGATTTTTGCAGCTAATAATATTAACAAGCTGGATACAAACTTGAAAAGGCCAGGCTTCAAAGAAACACGAAGCAAAGAATATTATCCAAAATGCACTCACATTGAATCCCTTGTTGATGCAGCTTCATCATCAAGAATCACTCCTCTCTCATCTTTGTAAATTCGCTCAGCTTCTTCTTCCATGCTTTGCAATGCCTTGTCAACCTAACAGAAGTGAGAAAAATGAGAATGAACTTCTGCGTCGACATCATTCCATAACAAGTTAGAGCATAGTGTATACACAGAATCAACAAAGTCAATTACCTATGGGCTATGAGTATCATAAAGACAGTGGGTTATTACCACAGTATATGCCCTTAAAAATGACAATCACTAGAAATCACAAACCAGGAGTTACAAGAGGAAAAAAACAAGTGACCGTCAAACACAGGCTTGAATAGGTAACAAAGATCCACGCGTAAGTAACTTTCATACTCATCCAATATATGAGATAAAAACTGCTACGTGTTGCCTCATTCTATCCTCAACCATATTAGCATATTTATAAGTACGTCTCCGAAATTACCAGCAATCTTTTGGTTAAAGTTGCACAGGATGGGTTAAGCATGGAATGATTTCAAACTCACATAATGTATTACGCATTAGATCATGAAATAAAGACTCAAACTGCAGAAAAAGATCATGGTAACTAAGTAACCTCATCCTGATGAGTCTCAATTAGCTCCAGCTGCCGCTCTAAGCTGTCTTGTGTCTCAACAACCTTTGCAACTTCACTCTGAGATAGCAAACATGTAATTACATATTGTCAAATTCCCTAGGAAAAATAACTGAAGGGCAATTTATGTAAGTATTTTTAAAAAAACACAACTAAAGAGCAAGGTTACAAGCAACACTTTTGACAAAGACATAGAAGCAAAGCTCAATTAGAATGAAAATAGTGCTCCATTATTGATCTCGGAAAATGCAAGTTCATCTCTTCACAGGAAAAGTCCACCTAGCTATTAGACAAAAATAACTGAAGAGGAAAATGACTTAGAGCTTACTGAATGCAGCAGATATAGAATAGAAAGGGATTTGCACAGAGCATGAACTAAATCTGGATATTTTTCAAAGAAGAATGTTGACTTCAAATAAATCTCAAGTTACCTCAAGTTTGAGAAGAATATCACGATTCTGCAAGATCCTTTTGTCCCACTCAGCTATTGCATGAGCCTGCTTTCTAAATTTTGCAGTCCGTTCCTGCAGCTCAGCGTTCCATTCCTTGATGATCTTTCATTGAAATAAGGAATACACAATAAGTTACACATGTCAGAGTGTAATAAACAGGAACAATGTGAATTCCTCAACAAGCAACGGGATTGGGTGAAATATTTATTGAAAAAGACTGGATAACTAAGCCTCTATCACATATCCTCCCCCACCCCACCCCGTGAAGTATGTTCATATAAATAATTTTTGGCTAAAACAATGCTCCGCCACAAAAATTAGTGAAACTTCAACATATCCAAGGACTAGTTCAATACATGTGAAGACAAATCTAAGTGCAATACATCACCCTAGAATTGATTAACAAGGGGAAAAAGAGTGAAAAGATACTACCCTAATTTTTAGCACGTATATTACCTCTTCTACAGACTTTCCTGTAATTTCTGATGGTAATTTCGGTGTAGAAGTGGCAGCTACAGTAGAAGTGGTCCTGTAGAGAAAGAGAAACAAAATAAGGTTCAAAGCCAAGCTAATGCACATAGAGCTGGTCACAACAAGATTTGATCTCAACTGATGAATATATTCCTAATTATTTTTTTGAATCTGAACTGATGAATATATTCCTAATTATTGGCAATAAAATTCTCAAAATAGTTCTTTTAGGTTAGACATGAGTTGGAAAAGAGAAGCGGAAGAAATCTGTATATCTGATCCGTAACAGACACCGCAACAGATGAACTGAGCTTTATTTGTTAATATTATTACTACTGATTTCCAACTTAAGTGACTCTTTTAGGGGACTAATTGCGATTTGCGACTAGTGCTGCATTATTCAATAATATTCACGATTAACATTAAACATTATAGAGAATCTGCAACTCTATATCTTCTTCTTCTCCACTGACTTCTTTGTGCTCCAGGGACTTGTGGGTTAAATAATGAATTTACAGCTGTTGGAAAACAATACAGGCGGTGGGAAAAAAAACACAACCTACACAATTCTGTACCAATAGTACCCAATTGCCTGTCTTTATCAAAGCATAATACCAAATTGCTTATACTTGTAGGAAACTTGCAGTGCTCCAAAAGTTAACCTCTGTAATCCTAGCATGTTCCACTTTTGAGTTTTAAACCTCAATATTTTCATGATGACAGGAAGGAAGTCACATAAAGTGTGAGCTTTAATGGAAAAAGCTATTAAAAGAACATCCACATTAAATTAACAGCCCCAGTAGACCTCTTCTGCAGAATTGCATTGTGAAATAGATGACAGCAGTTGGGAGAATAAGAAACCATCAAGCCACATAAGATTACCAACACCTGGGTAGAGCTTTCCACTATCTTTGGAGGCCTAATGGTTTGAAAGTCAGTTGATATAGGAAAGGACGGAAAGCTCTTTCGAAATAAATTACTATAGCGTAGGATCACATCGAAAGGCCAAAAATACTGCTCCATCCAAGCACACAGGCTGAAGTAAACTCACAGACTATTTACTGAAATCACAATGTTATTCATTTATTCATTTTCCACTTTTTATCCCCCCAAACTCTCGTCATTCCCTGATGTAATCCAGGGACTTTCTTCAGTAAGATAAGAAAAGTCTAAGTTACTTTAAACAATCAAAAAATACATACCCACCACTAGAAGCCACAGTCAAGGCTGATGATGTTTGAGCAGCTGAACTTGTTGCAGTTCCAGAAGTTGTGCTTGGGACACCTAAAAAGAATAACCATAATATTTAACAAATGGCTCTTAACATTCTATCTAGGAAATGCTTAGAAGCAGGACAAAGCGAGGCAGATGACTACACTTCTGATCTTAAATAAGATGTAGATAATTTCAATTATTGGGAATAAAATTTAAATGTTTGTGACCAAAAAGCACTATTAACTTACAATATTTCAGCAAAATTACAACAAACACATTTGAAACTTAGTCAACGATTCATTTCTCTTGGAGCAAATATGGGCTAATATTTATTTATTTATTTTTAAAAACAATATGGGCTAATATTTCAGGACAGAGTAAATATGCTATTAGAAAACGACATTAGCGTTGTAATCAGTACCATTGGTCCTTGTGAACTAATAAAGTTCTTCTAGAGATTACCATATGATCTAATAATGTTGTTCTGACTTCTCATCCTAACAGACAAAATTTATAGTGCTCAGTTTTGTAAATATGGTTAAGATTAAACAACCATTTTAAGCTCAAAAGAATTCCTCCTCAGTTCCATGTGTAAGTTCTACTCAACATTGTTTTGTGTTTTATTTTACGTTTCTGACAGGTCAAGCCATCATTCCGTGTTCGAAAGAAAAACTTCAATGAACCTTCCGACTAGTAGCAATATTTTCAAACATAAAGATGCTTTCATTTGATATTGCAACAAAAATTGGACAAGCAAAAAGTCATAATACATAAGTCATTTCAGTAATAATTGAAAGCTTTGAGTTTATTCAACCATAAAACGAAGCTTTTCTCTGTACTGTTTCAAAAGGCTCAGATGTCATAACTATTCCGATCTATGCTACTTAGACTTTTGAAATATGCACAATTTACATTGTTGCAACACATAAAAGGATGTCGCCACCTTTGAAATATGCACAATTTACATCCTTGCAACATATAAAAGGATGTCGCCAGATAGTCTTATTTTTCAACATTTTTTTTGTGAGAAAAATAACAGTTAATCTATATATATCCACAGGTCCACTACATCAAAATAATGTAGTTCCCCTACAATTTTTTTTTTTTAAACCCTACAACTACAACACTGGAACAGCGACGGGATAAAAGCAAATGCTAATCAGCAGTTGAGCAGCAACAAGTAAGTGTGTGAGCTGTGTGCTTATATAAAAGATCATATTTGTACCACCAAACTAAGGAAACCAAAAGCACTAATCAGGCTTAGTAAATAATATTTTAATGCTCTCAAGCACCTAATTCCAATGAGATTATCAGAGTCTAAGACTGACAATTCCAATAAAATCTGAACCAATATTTCCACATGTTACTTCTCCAGTTTTCCTAAATCAAAAAATAAAGAGTGCAACTATAAAACATAGAGAGATATGGCACACAGCAAAAGTTTCACTGAGAGCAAAATTTGTACAACTTCCACCCCGGGAATAAAGGAGATACAAGTAGTTAACCATCCCTTCACAAACTACATCTAATAAAAACTTTGTCCAACTCAAGCAAATCCGCTTCCTATTTTCAGCACTCATCGCAGATTTCTTTTATAACATTTACATGTTCCCCAATATTTTAATTATTGGATTGAACGGTATAAATTGAGTTATACGGTCAGAGAATGGCTGACCCAACTAGTTTGGGGTTGAACGTAGCTGTTGTTGTTTTACATGTTGACCTAAGTCATCTAACTCTATCAGCTGTAGTTCATCATAACATCAAGTGTGACGCATGGCAATGACTAACCTTACTTCAGCCACCAACTTCAAAAATTCTGTCTTTGCAGTCTTGCTACAAATGATATTCTTATGTAGAAATGTCATCTTATTTGCTTGAAATTTGTCCAAGTGTCGGAGCGATGTGGACACACAACTTAAATCATTCACGTCAGCAGAGAGACATGACATAGGACTTGTCTGGTTTCCAGCTGCTTCAAGCCCACATTCTTTCCTGCGACAACCTTAGGCTCAATAGATGCTCATTTGGGCCTATTGCAGCATGGCTGGATGGATGGTTTATTTCCACATCTTCTGTAGCGGACATCATATCAACAGAACCCATCTCACTTGAAGAAGGCACAGTACACTTAGCAGAGACTATGGCTATTGACTAGTACATCTAGCAGACTAGCACAGTACTATGTGACAGGTGCAGCTACTGGATGCTTCACAGCTTTGCTACTAGAGCAGCATTATAGGCTACACAACTCTATTCCATACTCATGCTTTCAGACTACTTGCTTCTTCAGTGTGATCGTACTATAAAACCTCTTTCCTGTTAGGAAGGAGCTCTAACATTTTAACAGCTCGCTGTTTTAAAATTGCTAACCCGTCATAATCTGAACATTTATATCTCAATCACCTAAAACAACATTTATCAAGATAGCAGAATATCTGAAAAACTCACTACTAAGGTATAAAAAGTCCCTGAAGAGAATGGAGAAGAATGTGTACTCAACTATCTCTTCATTTTTTATAAAAGAGAAATTTACACTCAATATCACACCAAGAAAGGAATGTGTACTCAACTATCTCTTCATTTTTTATAAAGGAGAAATTTACACTCAATATCACACCAAGAATAGAGACTTAGACTACATTTTCTCTTGACAATTAGCAAACTATTCACTTCTCTCATAAGGCATATTTTATACAGCAGAAGAAAATTGAAGTCATGGATGATTAAGCCACCTTCTGGATATGAACTTCACTTTTCAATCGAAAACAAAATTAGAACAACTAATTCCATTTCATTAACCAATTAAAGTGCCATTAAAGTATGTCGGCCACTACATCCATTCAGTAAGCAAGTTTAACTATCATATGATACAACTACAACATAGACAATACAATATTAAAGTATGAGTAAACCTTACCAAAGCTTGGCAGAGCCGCAGTTGATTGAGATTGCGAGGATGAAGCTGGTGCAGATGCTTTGTCAGACAACGAAAAACTTGTGGATGGAGCAACAGCACTAGTAGTTGAAGCTGAAGAAGTGGACGCCGGAAATGTCAGAGAAAAACCAGTCCCAGAAGTTGTAGAAGAAGCTCCAGTAGTAGCAACTACAGTTGTAGAAATGCTGGGGGTGGTAGTAGAAGTTGAAAACAAAGGCGATGAGCCAAATGAAAACCCAGCACTAGCAGGTGTTGACACCGGAGCACTTGAAGAAGAAACAGAAGCTGTTACAGAGCTTTCTGACCCTTTTGCAACCGAAAATGACAGACCCGTAGAAGGTGAAAACAGTGATGGGGACGAAGAAGCTGTGGCAGGCATGGAAAAGGAAATTGCAGGTGCAGGTGCAAGTGCTGTTGAACTCGGGGTTGATAATGAAAATGCTGAACCTGATGCTGCTGAACTCGGGGTTGATAATGAAAATGTTGGAGCTGATGCTGCTGAGCTCGAGGTCGAAAATGAAAATGATGGTGTGGACGCTGCAGAACTAGCTGATGCAGTAGCAAGTGAAAATCCAGGTGCAGATACAGAAGAGGTAGTTGAAGTACTAAACAATGAAAATGCCGGTGCAGAAGAAGCTGAACTTGCGGGTGAAGCGCCAGGGAAGGAAAATGTAGATGAAGAGGAAAACGAACTGGCCGGTGCCGAGCTAGCAAACGAAAATGAAGATGAAGAAGAAGCTGAACTCGACGCCGAAATCGAGGAGGCCGTTGATGACGGAAAAGCAAATGGAGAAGCTGTAGATAATCCACCAAAAGGTGAAGATGAAGAAGCAGAAGAAGACCCAAACACAGATGAAGAAAACGGATTTGTATTAGCACTAGTTGCTGCTGTTCCAGTAGACGCAGCACCAGTTGATGACGAAAAAGACGAAGAAGAACCAAACAAACCCGAACCAGAACCAGAACTTGACCCAAACAAACCCGAACCAGAGCCCGAACTAGACCCAACCAAGCCAGAACCAGAACCAGAACTCGAACTAGACCCAAACAAGCCCGAACCAGAACCCGAACTAGACCCAAACAAACCCGACGACGGCGCACTAGACGACCCGAAAATCGAAGAACCACCATCAAACAGGGATGAACTAGCAGAGGCAGTAGCTGAATTCACCCCAAACAGCGGCGAACTACTCGCAGAAGCAGTGGATCCGAATAGGCTCGTCGTCATACCCGACCCGGAAGTTGACCCAAATAGACTGGGTGCAGGAGCGGAACCTGAAGCAGCGGTAGAAGAACCAAAACCAAAAGAGGAAGCGGAAGAGGCTAAAGAAGCAGAATTACCGAAGCCGGAAGACGGAGCAGAGGCGGCGGAATTAGGGTTTGGAAAGGCCATGGAAAATGGGTTAGAACCGGAAGCGGACGACGTCGTAGCAATGGAAGAGAAGAGTGAAGAAGAAGAGGAGAATGAAAAGCCGGTCGACATTGTCACCGGAACAACGGCTGCGCGTGTATGTTACTTCTTTGTTGTTCAAGTTCAAAATTCACCGCCGGAGTTGGAGTGTAGCAGGGGACAGTGAGGGTTTTTCAATGAGGAGTAATTAGCAATTTTGCACACTAATTATGTATTTTTGATTTATTTACACCTTATTCTAATTTTAATATAATAAGTAAGTTTTACCCTAATTTTTTAATGATTCATCATTCAATTGAGGCGGATTTTTTAGCTTTGGTTGTCCATTTGAACTTCAATTTGTTGGTTATAGTTGAATTCTCATAATATAATCTTCTACTTTTTTCCTTTTGTGGAAAAAAAAAATAATAGAGATAATTTTATTGATTTTTAATGCTAATTTAAAATGTTTTTCTTAGTGTATGTGTTGTTTTACTATTATCAATTTAATTTTAGCTGGTCAGAAATCGAAAAAACAAATCTAACCAATAAAAATCAAACTTAAACAGTTTTTATTGTTGGAAAAAAAATGTTACAATATTGATATTGGATAGGAATTAATAATAGTAAGAGAGTTGTCACAAATACTATGTCGTGGTAAGCTACGGCCTTGAAAGCAATTTTGGTCCGACTTCAGTGCAAATTTTTCTAGTCGGTCACTCCCCAAGGTTCTACTACTACTTCCAAACACGTGCACTCGTGACTGAAAGTTTGAAGGTTACCCAAATCAATTGCCCAAAAATTGACAAAGAATAGGAAGCCAAGATTAAGTAGAGAATTGATGAAGGGGAGAGTATTTTATTTTTTATGTTTTCTGCATCTTTATTTCTCAAATGATGCTCCTTAAATAGGTATATCATTTACGTTTTATCCATCAAAAGACTAAAAGAAGACAAATAGAGTTAATATACGTAATGTAACATTATTCTTGAATTAATGACAAAGTCATAAAAGCTAGTAACTTTCAAGACTATTAAGTGTCTCTTCATTCACAAACTTACATTTATAAGAAACCGTCATCTGAATAAATGTATAATATTTATGAAGTAGTAATTCTTCTATACTACAAACTCTTTGACTTACGGATGTTTACACAAATTTATTACAAAGAGTTTTTAATCTTTGCATTAACTAAAATTATCCTTCAATCCCCCACTAATGCAAAGATTAAGAATGAAATAATTTTTGGGCAAAAAGAAGGAACATGTACTTAAGTGTCAATATCTTTCAATTTGAATTGACACGTAGTGATATGAGGCAACAATAAATATCCAAAAGTGAAGTACTCTTGAACTAGATGGACATAAGTTGAGACCCTCCACCCCAACACATACCATATCTTTGATTTTAAACAACCTCAGCGATACTATAAAGTGTTTTTATGATCGTGCACACAAATCTTGGATCTCATAGAAAGATAGCCCAAGTCTTTCATAAAAAGGTGACCAACCTTTTACACTCACGTAGGTGATTCATCAAGTCTATCTCATAGACCACCTTACGGCTATGGACCAATAAGAGCAAAAATAAACTCAACCTTATAATACACTACTGGCGAGGCCAATATGTATAGGATTTTGTTGCTCGTACTCTGTCAAATTCTAGTATAGTTTAAGATATCGTCCTACAGAGATTGAAAAATCTATACTACAAATTTGTATTATCTTGATTACTATTTGAGAATCAAATTGATGAAAGGAGAGTAATTTCTAAAACTTTTTAAAAAAATATGTAAAGAAATAGTGTTTAAAGATTATCTTGGAGAGGAAGTTGGGGGTTGTTGAATTCACTTGGTATATTTATTATAATAAAATTATTATTTTAGTAATTTCTTCAAAATTGTAGGATAACTTTCTAGACTTGATTTATGTGTTTATGAGGAATAAAGACCCCTTGCGAGTAATCTTTAAATCAATAAACTTACTTGAGACAATCTCTCCGTGAGGATACATATTGAAAGAAATAAGATAAAGACCCCCCAAATCAATAATATTATTTGAGTCAATCCCTCCGCGAGGATACGAATTGAAACAAATAAGATAGAGATTATTTAAATCTAAGAAGTAGTTTGAAATAATCCTTCCGTGAGGATAAGGATCAAAAGAAGCAATTTCAAAGATTTGAAATAACAAGTGACTAAAAATTATTATTACTTATATTTTATGAAATACTTATAGTATATTTAGTTTTCTTCCTTGTGGGAAGTATAACTTAATATAACTATAACTATAATATAAAATATCAAGTAACTTTAATTTCTAGTACAAGTATTTCAACACGAAGTATTTAGCTTTTAAATAAAATCAAGTCTTGAAAAAACTAAAATAAGATTTATATTATTAACCAAGTTTCTTCAATGCTCCCAACACAAAGAAATTACTCCATTATGGAGAAATTAACAAAGAAAAAAAATTATTATTCTACAAAACTAATTCTTATATATTGCTTATGTTGTTGGATACTTAATGATCAAAGAAATGCCTTTATTTATAGAAAATCATAATGTTGAACCAACAAATACATTCTTTGAAATGGTGATTGTGACTGTCAACTTATAACTCCTCTCAAAACGTTCACTTATTTCATTCTTTCACTTGACGGGTGTGAGTATGAAATTGTGGTTACACCCGTGGAATTCTCTTATTTCTTTAATAATTTATTTCTTCTCATGTATTCTTCTTCCTGTAGAATTTGTTAGAAAATATACAATAATATGATATATTTCTTTATGTTTATTTAAAATAATTAATATTTAATATATAAAAATATATAAATAAATATATTCATCAACTACCTCGTGCCATATTACCTCAATCCATAGGCTTTAGCCCCATCTCGATGATTCAAGGATCATTTTTCTTGTCAAACTCTTGATCATAGGATTCTCAAATTTCTTTCGGACCTTACATATCTCAAGAAAATACCATCATTCAATAATTGTTTAACTACTTCATGTCAAACGTGAATATGTCTCTTTTTTCTATTGTATACACTATTTTTAGCAATCTCAATTGCCGCCTGTGAATCACAATATAAAGAGACTGGTGACACTTGTCTTCCTCATAAAGGCATATCTGCCAAAAGGTTTCTCAACCACTTAGCTTATTTCCCTGTCTACTCGAGAGCAATGAATTCAAATTTCATGATAAAACTTGCTATACAAGTCTGCTTTGAAGACTTTCATGAAATAACACTTGTACCCAAAGTAAATACATAGCCACTGGTGGAGCTAACTTCAGCATTGTCAGCACCCAGTTTGCATCACAAAAATCTTCTAAAACAACGAAAAATTTATTAAAATGCAAACATTAGTACCTCTCAGATACCTTAACAAACGATGAAGAACATTCAATGTTCCTTACTAAAATTATGAGTATATCTACTCAATCTACTAACAACATAAGCTATATAAAGTCGAGTATAGTTCATGAGAAACGTTACTCTCCCAATTATTTTAGCACATTTAATTTGAGAAACGTTGAAATCGTTATTCTTTTTCAAATGTATGCCAGGATCATTAGAAGTTCTATATGAAACTACATCAAAACAATCAAACATTTTCAACATCTTTTCAATATAATGATACTGACATAAGAGAAATCATTAACAATTTTTTTATTTTAATTCCCAAAATCACACCAATTTCTTCAAGGTCTTTCATTTCAAATTTATAAAATAAAAATTTCTTAGTGTCGTTTACAACATTCACATTAGGGTCAAAGATTAACATGTCACCCACATATAAATATAATCACACAATTTGATCCTATCATTTTAGAATAAACGCAGGTATTAGATGAACTAACAACAAAGTTATTATCCATTAATGTGAAATTAAATTTTTCATACCACTGCTTAGGTTCCTGCTTAAGTCCATATAAGGATTTTCTCAATTTGTATACTTTATCCTCTTGTCTTGGGACCACAAAATCCTTAGGTTGAGTCATATAGATCTCTTCCTCTAAATCGCCATTTAAAAATGCAATTTTGACATTCATTCGGTGTACTACTAAACTATAAATAACAGCTAGAGTAATAAGAGTCCTAATGATCGCTATTTTAATCACAGGAGAATAAGTATCAACGTAATCAATATTTTTCTTTTGGTTAAAATTCTTAATCACAGGTTTAGCTTTATACTTATCAATTGTACCATCAAGCCTCAATTTCTTCTTAAATATCCACTTGCAAATCATATAAGTTTCAGGTGTAATTAGAGACTATAGAGTCTAATTCACTTTTAACAGTCATTTTTCAAAATATCACATATATTAAACTCATTGCTTCATCATAAGTCTTAGGATTTTCATCTATTAAGTAGATAGACATATACTAATTTATCATTTAAAGTATCGATATCAAAATTCTCGGTTAAGAAGGTGGTGATAAATTCAGGTCCAAAACTAGTCTCAGTTTTACAACTTTACTCCTTCTAAGTTCATTTTCTTACTCATTAGCAATAGCATCAGATGCATACATCACATAAGAGTTAACACACATATATATAGAAGTATTATTTTGTACATACTAGGCATATCATTTTTCAAAGAAAAATTCTGCATTTCTAAATTCACAAATAGAATAATCATTTAATGACATAAATATATATGTAGCACTGTTGAGCATAACCAATAATGGCAGCGTTAAAAGTCTTAGCGTATATATTTACCTGTTTAAAATCAGGTAGACTGATCTTAGCCAAACACCCCCACACTTTCAAAAATTTCAAGTTAGGAGCAAATCCTTTCCATGAACTTGAACGTCATTTTGTCCTCCATATTTTGAGTTTTGCAAATCATTTCATATTTCTTTAGCAGATTTGTAAGTAACAAATAAACCAAACAAAGTATTAGTCATATGACTCAATAATCCTCTAGCATTTTTGCTATTCCTTTTTAAATTTCTTTTTAGTAGATTCATCAACAACCGTAATAATTTTAGACCCAGTAGTAATGTTAGAATCATCACTAAAATAAATAATCAACTTCTAATTGTTCTAAGAAAATTAGAAGTTTTTATAACCAACGTTTAAAGTTATTTTCATTCAATGACTCAAGTTTTGACAAATCAGAAAAAGTTTTGTTCAATGAAATAGCCATTTATCAATATTGTATGTAAGAAAATCGCTTTCAAATTCTTGGAAAAAATGCTATAATATTTATATTTGATAAAATTTAATAATAGTAAGAGAGTTGTCACAAACACTATGTTGTGGCAAATCACTGCCTTGAAAGCAATTTCGCTGCGACTCCGATGTAAATTTTTCTAGCCGGTCGCTCCCCAAGGTTCCACGGCTATTTTCAAACACGTGCACTCATGACTGAAAGTTTGGAGGTTGCCCAAAAGTTGACAAAGTATAGGAAGCCAAGATTAAGATAAAGAATTAATGAAGGAGAGAGTATTTTGTTTTCTATGTTTTCTACATCTATAGTTCTCAAATGATGCTCATTAAATATGTATATCATTTACATTTCATCAATCAAAAGAGTGAAAGAAGACAAAGTAAGTTAATGTACGAAATGTAACATTACTCTTGAATTAATCAAAAAGTTATAAAGATTAGTAACTTTCAAGGCTTCTGAATGTCTCTTCATTCACAAAGTTACATTTATAAGAAATCGTCATCTGAATGAATAGAACCGTCATCTGAATAAATAGTAATATTTATGAAGTAGTAATTATCCCATCCTACAAACTCTTATGATTTGCGAATATTTATACAGATTTATTATAAAAAGTTACGAGAAGTTTTAATCTTTGCATTAATTAAAAAGAAACTATCCTACATTCATTTCATTTTATTTGATTTTAGAATTTATAAAAGCGACAAAATTATTTAATTTTAATTTTACTCAAAAATCAATTCAAATTGAACCATGAAGCCCCTAAATATGATATTCCTATTTCGTTTGTTCATTTTGTATTGGAAAGCTTTTCCCTACCCATCATAATTAGAGTTTCAAATAATTGAACACACAAGTCTGTATTACATTTAAGACTTAAATGTATAAATAAATAATTCATTGATCATAATTATTAGAATACTAAATGAAACACACAATTTTTTATATTTGGGACTTTAATTAAATGTGCAATAATTTATTTTATTTTTTGTTTTTTATTCATTCATTTGGTAATATGATAATTTCTTTAATCATAATTGAATCAAAATTTAAATAGACATTGCCCTTGTAATATTGATGTAAATGAGTAATGTCTGTGTGTATAATTTGAATAGAAGTGATACTCTGATTTTTATAATTTTGAGTTACAACCTCACAATCACATAAATGATGCATAATTCAGGCTTGATAAATAATGAATAACGAACACAAAAAGTCACGTTACAAATTAATTTTTTTTTGAAATTATTATACAAAAAAAAAAAAAACTCATGTATTTAGCAGGTTTGTACACCTAATTGCATCCATGAGTATATCCATAAGAGTTCGGAGCCTAAAAAGACAAGTTTTTTTAGTCAAAATTCCAAAAGGGCACCCCAATACTGAAAATTCCAAAAGGGACAAGGTAAACACATGTGTTTACCTTATCTATTAAGAAGTTAACGCCGTCAGTGCAAATGTTAGAATGTAAGGTAAAATGGTGAGTTTACCTTATAAGGTAAAATGGTGAGTTTACCTTATAAGATAAATTTATTTCCAATGCACTCCATTACAAGATAAGTTGTGTCCCTTACCTTACAAGGTAAACTGTGTCCCTTACCTTACAAGGCGAACTGTGTCATTTACCTTACAAGGTAAAATATGTCCCATACCTTATTAATTTTCTTTTATATACCACCCATTCATTTCATTCATTTTTTCACTTCACTCTATTCAGCTATATTAGTTGTGTTTATTTTTGCTCAAAGTCTACTTTATCAAAAAAAATCCACTTTAAGGTATACTACTTTAATCACTTTTTTATTTAACATTTTTCAATACCTAACAAACAAGTATGCAGTATAATATTATTAATCATTTTTGTAGCTTACTAATTTGTCAAATATTGTTGTTATTATATCAACTTATTAAGCCTAAACCTACATTAAGTTAGTATTGTCATGCATGTGTAAAAAGTTTTCCCTTTAATTGTATGCTCAAAACTAATTTTAATCTTCTTTCAGTATAGATATGGAATATCAACACTTTATGCATCCAGGATCATCACAGTATGACGTATATGCCACGCAAAATAAGCATCGGTCTGAGGCTATTTGAAAAGGCACATTAAAAGGAGAAAAAACATGTTTGATAGTGCGGCGTGATGATAATGGTTTTTGGCAACATGTTAGAAATCATCCGTTCCATCCTCGTCTTCTTAATTATTTTAATATTTGTGGCTTTAAAGGCGTTATAGATGTTAGATTCGTTCCCTGCGATTTTTCCCTTATTACTGCACTTGTTGAAAGGTGACGACCAGAAACGCATACCTTTCACCTGAGAACGGGTGAAGCGACTATAACCTTACAAGATATGGAACTCATGTTTCAAATGACCGTAGATGAAACTCCCATTCTTCATCCAGGTACTGCTCAGATGTTGCCTATTAACACGCAATAAATGTTTGCCAAATTAACAAGATGGATACTGACCTAGACTTTTTTCAAGGAAATAGAATTTTTTTAATGAGATTAGAGGAATATATGAAAAATCTAAATGAAATAACTGATGAAACTGAGGAAGAGGTGCAACGAAGAGTTATATTGTACCTTTTTACAGAGAAACAAGCAAAGAAACCAAGATTTTCTGAATAACAACTTGTATCATTCCATAATACATAATGAAATACTTATAGCTATACAACTGTAGGTTAGAGTTCTATTTTAAGAAAGAATATATGTTGTTATAACTACACAATCAACAATTAAATCCTATTCTAGGAAAGAGAATATTCTATTTATACAATTATACTATTGCCTAACATCCCCCCTCAAATTGATACCGGTGATCACACAGTAGCAATTTGGAGCTAAGATAGCAATGTCGTGAGCGTGTCATAGCCTTTCTAAACAAATTGGAAAGTTGATCATGAGAAGAAATGTGTTGTAGAGTGATAAGACGGTCAACAACTAGTTCCCGAATATAATGACAGTCCACCTCTATATGCTTTGTGTTTTCATGTTGCACAGGGTTTGTGGCTATTTTAATCGCACTAGTGTTATCCGCATGTAACACTATAAGAGATATAATAGCAACACCAAACTCAGATAATAGACGTCGTAGCCAAATAATTTCCAAACTTACTGTCGACATAGCCCGATACTCGGCCTCCGTAGATGATTTAGACGTAAGAGATTGTTTCTTACATTTCCAAGATATAAAGGATGTGCCTAGAAACATACACCAACCAGTAACGGAATGACGAGAATCAGGACAACCAAACCAATCTGCATCAGTATATCCCTTAAGATGTATAGGTGAATCTGAACGGAAGAGAACACCTTGATTCATAGAACCACGGACATACCGAATGACACGAAGTAATGCAGTGTGATGTATATGGTAAGGATTAGCCACAAACTGACTTAGAACTTGTATGGCATATAATATGTCCGGCCTTGTCATAGTGAAATAAACTAATGACCCCACCAACTGTCGATACAATGTGGGATCACTGAATGGTTCGCCATCAGCCTCCTTATATTTCGTATTAATCTCTATTGTGGTGTATACAACCTTGTCATCAGTAAGACCAGCCGTATCAACAAGATCACTAGCATACTTTTGTTGTGTAAGCATGATCCCAGTAGGAAAGTATAGAACCTCAAGCCCAAGAAAGTATGTCAACCATCCCAAGTCCTTCATCTTAAATGAGGTATGCAAGAATTCTTTAAACTTATTAATATTCTCTTGATCATTTTCGGTGATAATAATATCATCAACATAGATGAGAAGTATGAAGAAACAAGGAATAATCTGAAGAGCTTTGAGAGAAGCCTGCAGTTTGAATCGTGGATCGAAATTTGTCAAACCAAGCTCTGGGAGCCTGTTTTCAGCCATAAAGAGATTTTCGAAGACGACAAACTACATTTGGTCTTGGCAGAACACACCCAGGTTGTGGTTTCATAAACACAACTTCTTCCAGATCACCGTGAAGAAACACATTTTTCACATCCAACTGATGTAAAGTCCAGCCTTTAATTGAAGCCAAGGCTAATAATGTTTGTACCGTTGTCATCTTAGCAATAGGTGCAAAAGTCTTCTCATAATCTACCCCATACTCCTGTTTGTACCCTTGAGCAACCAATCGAGTTTTATAGGGATCAATTATACCACCTGTCTTCATTTTAATGGAATACACCCACTTATTTCCAATGAGAACTCCATCCATTGGTTTATCAACAAAGTCCCAAGTTGAATTTTCATTCAGTGCACAAAGCTCATCCGACATTGTCTCTTTCCAATAGGTTTGTGTAGAAGCCTGAGAGTAAGATGTAGGAACATCAACAAAATTTAGTGTAGTATGCAAGGCATAAGACTTACCAAATTTTTCTGGAAAGTAGCCAAGTCGTTTGGGAGCATGGCGATTTGTTCTACTAGACCGACGTGGATGAGTAGCTGGATGAGGGGATCTCTCTTTCGAAAATGAGAACGACGATGTAGAGTCAATACCGAAAAAAGATGAGGGCTGGAAAGCATCATTACCATTGTTCACGGGCTGTTCTGGAGATTCAAGCGGAGGATCAATACTTGAAAGAGATGAAGGCTGGAGATCACCATTATCATAGTCCACGGGTTGTTCTGAAGATTCAAGCTGAGGGTCAGTAGCAACCACATTATCATCAAAATTTTACAGAAAAGAGAGAGATTTTGAAGCATGTTTAGCATTGTGTTTGCAAGAAAACTAATCCTCAAAGAAAATGACACGTCTAGATATTTGAAGCTGACGACGAGAAGCATCATAACAGAGATACCCCTTTTATGTGTCACTGTATCCCACAAAAATACATTGTGTTGTCTTTGCCAAAAGCTTATGTCGTTCATGTGCTGGAAGAAGTACAAAGCAAACACAACCCAAAACCTGCAAGTGAGAATAATCAGGCTTACTATGAAATAATTTGAATTACGGTGTCTCATTTCCAATGACTGGGGAAGTTTGTCTATTGATCAAATATACAGAAGTGTGTACTGCGTCGGGCCAAAAACTTTTTGGCATATTCGACATACTCAACAAAGCCAATGTAGTTTCTACAACATGTCGATTCTTCCTTTCTACGACCCTATTTTGTTCCGGAGTATGAGGACAAGTGCGTTGAGCAATAATTTCTTTGTTTTAAAATAAAATCAACAAGATTAGTCTTAGTGTACTCTCCTCCTGAATCAAAATGAAATACTTTTATAGTTTTATGAAATTGTGCATGAACTTACTCAATAAAATTCATAATAAGAGTCGGAACCTCAGACATATTTCTAATAAAAAACACCCAGGTGTATCTAGATACATTATCAATAAATAACATAAAGTACTTATATCCCATCCTTGACAATATAGGAGAAGGACCCCAAACATCACTATGCACTAAATCAAATGGATCTTCATAAGCAGATGAACTGGATGGAAAATGGAGCTTGTGACTTTTTGAGCTGGCACAATTTGTACATGCCAAAAAGAAACTGGAATGGATGTGATGTGTTGCAGGAAGACATGATTTAAACATGTGATGAAGCCGAGAAGAATGAGGATGACCCATCCTATTATGCCAAAGAGTGAGCAATTTATTTGAACGAGTAACATCCGCTACAGAAACTGAAAGAAAACAATGATGCAAGTGACGGTGAACCGACTCTAGTAGGAACATTCTGCCAAATCTACGTCCCGTGGCCATGATCATCTCGATTTTCAAATTCTGAACAACACAACCATTGGGTGAGAATTTTACAACACAATTTTGATCAACTAGTTGACCAACTGAAACCAAACTAGCCTTCAAATTTGGAACATAAAGAACATTAGAAAGATTTCCAACAGAACCAATACCCAACGCGGGTAATGTGTGCCCGTTTGCTGTATGAATAACATGTTTAGAAACATCACTAGACAATGATGAGAATTGGGACAAATCACCTATCATATGATTGGAAGCCCCAAAATATAGATTCTAAGTAGATTTAATTGAATTACTTGTACCTGAAGAGGATGCCGAGAGTGCTCTTGAGATAGCTTCGGGAAGAGCAGCTGCAATAAAATCTCGGATTAGTTTTTTCAGATCGTGACCTGTAGGGAAGGAACCAAATGATGTAGTGGCATTTGTCTGGTAAGCTTGGTGAGCAGTTCGTGAACGATTTGGGCGACGACGACAATCTGAAATATGATGGATAGTAATTTTGTAATAAGCAAAAAAAAAAATCTTCTTAGGATAATTGACTGCGATGTGACCAAAGTCTTGGCATTCATAGAATTGGGCACTTCTCTTAGTATTTCTTGTTGAAGCAACGGTTGTTGATTTCCCTACAAGTAATGCAACCGAAGGTAATGGCGTAGACTCCATAGCAGCCTCAGTTCTAAGTCTTGTCTCTTCACGCAAGACGACTTCCAACACGACGTCCAGAGCAGGTGTGACTTCCATGTTCAACAAACTACTACGAATCGGCTCGAATTCAGGACAGAGTTTCATTACGAATTGCACCACCCTTGTCTTCTTTCGTTTTTGCAACTGTAAGCCAGCATAAAAGTAGCGAACATTCTTTCCCCCCTGTGTGTATTCTGCAATGTTGTGTTCCAATTCAAACTCTCGTGCAAGGTTGCTTTGTTGGTAGATTGTACGGAGGTAGGTTCACATTTCAGAAGCCAAACTGAAAGGTCTAAGCCCCATAGAAATATCAGCATGTACCGAATTCAACATCCAAGCGATTACTTTCGCATTATTCAATTTTCAAAGATCCAACACTTTTGCATCTGTTGGTGGACGAGCAGATCCATCTAACAATCCAAAAAGGACCTTGCCTTAAACAAAGATTTCAAAGTGGAATTCTCAAAGAGCAAAATTGGAACCATCCAGTTTTGTGGAGAGCAAATCGTGCGACGAGGATTGTGAATCCATTGATCGATTGATTACAAAAGAGGGGGAAAAAACAAGGAGAACAAAAAGAACTCAAGAAGGTAGCAAAGTACCTGTGCAGAGAAAACAAAAAGAACGAAAAAAAATTAGATGGTGGATCTTGATCCCATGACAGAGAAACGAGCAGAGAAACCAAGGTTTTCTGAATATCAACTTGTATCATTCCATAATACATAATGAAATACTTATAGCTATACAACTGTAGGTTAGAGTTCTATTCTAGGAAAAAATATATATTGTTATAACTACACAATCAACAATTAAATCCTATTCTAGGAAAGAGAATATTCTGTTTATACAATTATACTATTGCCTAACACTTTTTTTATTATGCGGCGGAACAATATTTCCCGATAAATCTAAAAATAAATTTAGTACAGACTTTTGATTGACATGCGTGACTTACCCGCAATGTCAACACAGTCTTGGAAAGCCACTGCGCTATCGTACCTCTAATTTTGTTTGAGTCGTGCATCGATGGAGAAGTCGTACTGCATTAGTGATTTTATTTCGTTATTACAGGTATGTGAATTATATAATATATTTTCTACTTTGAATTAATTAATTTATTGTGATGATAACTATTGTTGATTATATTTTTTTAGGTATGGGCATGGGAGCGTATTGTCCCATTGCAACTACTTCCGCTGCTTCCGAGCGAGGAAAATCCAGAGGCCTCGATCGCACACGCACGTAAATGATCTCGTGGTAGAACTCATCAAAAATGAGGCTCGTACTGTGCTTGTCATAATAAGAGATGTATTAGACAATCTTACTGAGAAACATGTATTTTTATATTATCATGTCATGTTTTTATTTTTTTTCTTAATTTATTTTGTTTGTAGTAATATAACGCAATGCTCCACCAACTAAAAAAACTCATATATATAAGAGTGGTGAAATGCTAAATTATTATAGCATGAAAAATATTAACTATTGTACTTCGAAGAGTCATAGATGTACACTGTATAGTAACTTTCACTATAAATTTTAGACCCTGCTATATATAAATTTTATTATTGCTAAAGAGATATTTCACAATCATATTATGTTTCTTTATAAACAATGGTAGTTGTCATTAACATTATTCACTTCATAGTGAAAATTTTAAAATATATATTTGAGGTTAGAGTTGAATTCTTAATATATGCCTGTTATTTATTAAACTAAGCAAAGATTAGACAAATTTTTTGTGACACACTAATCATAATATTTTTATTATCTTGTAGTTTATTTGGCAGTCATATTCTGAGCAACTTATTAATGAGTTGCCCGAATGGTGTCGCCGAGGACGTGCTAGTTGGATGGCTAAAGTTTCACTTATTTGTGGAATTCATCGTGAATGACACATGATTGATCGTGTTGTGCGATAATTTGGTTATGTCCAACACATACCTGTCCCACCTGAGTACAAATCATTTCATTTTAAACACGATAAGCGATTTCAAGTAACACAAGAGATTGTTATGTTGTTAAATGAAACGAAATAAAAGTGGAATGAGCGTTATGATAGTAGTGTTCACCCCCATTACATGATCAATCACGAAGATTACAATCAATGGTATTTCTATCACTCACGCCTTATAATTGGAAATTCAAAATATATTGCTCAAATTGGATATCAACCTATGGCAGACAAACACGAAGCATTGGTATGTACATTTTTTGAATTTATGTTAATACATGTCAATAATTTTTTTACCAACTAATGTATGAATTTTTATTTTTATTTTTTAGGCTAGGGGACATATAAGGGCATATCAAATTGCTCAAAGTCTTGTGAATGATAATAATCAATCAGAAGAGGTGAAGCAAATCGCAGCGCAATTTGCATCGATTTTCCTAGAGTCAATGACTGCTACCTCTTTGGGTACGCGTTTGACTTTTGATTCAGAGTACACACCGCCGAATGAATATGAGCAACCATCATTAGTTCAAATTCGTCGACGATCAGCTGCATCAAGAGAGAGAGCTCGTCGAGGTGGTGGGAGGGGCGGACAACAACGGAACGAAGTTCATGTTGAACATAACTTAGTTGATGAAGAAAATTTAAGTGATCATGGGGTACAATATGAAAGTAATTTCAATTTGTCGCTTGCTACAACTAATGTTGAGCCATATTATCCCGCATGTGATTATGTTGGAGCCTCGACTAGTGGAACAAATTATTCTCATGAACAAAGTTCTGATTTTGTAACTTCACTTGTTGGGGTAAGTGGATTTAGCCAATTTAGCAGATACTTTTCTAATGTTCAACCTACAACGCGTCAATTTTCATTGCACAACTCTCCTTTAACTGCAAGATTAAATTTTTCTGAGGTAAGTGTACAACACTATTACTATATTATATTATATTTATGTTAGCGTTATAATTAAATAATATATTAATAATTTATTATGTTACTACAGGAATCAATATCCCATGAACCCAATGTTGTTGAAGAGACTTCCCAAACATTCGTATGATGTTATTTTCTTGATTTACATACTTTTTAAATGAATGGTTTTAAAATTTTAATATATTAATAAATAAATAATTTGCAGGACTTAGATAACCTTCGAAGATCAACAAGGCCACATGTACCAACAATTTCGTATTTAAGAAATTTCTGCATTCGAGAACAAGCTCCCCGTAGAAGACGTTAAAAATTCATTTGCTTTGTAATTTTATTTTTGAATTCTTGATTCTCTGTGTATAATGTAACAAACTTGAAAATGCCTATCATTTGTAATACTTAATTTATAGTAACAAACTTGGCTCATTTATATTATTTTCTACTTAACGTAATTTATTTTATTCACTAATTTAAACAATTGCATGTACATATTAAACTTATTTTTATAAAATAAGAAATGAAAGAGAGTTGTTAGCAATAGTAATATAGATTGAATAGATTTCATGGAGGAAAGTTGATAGTAATAGTAATGTTGATTGAATAGATCACTGAAAGCATGTCAGACTAGTTTTGAATCTCTATAGCTATTGCAAGCACGTAATTATTTTGATAGGATGAGAAAAATAAATACTTTCTCTGTTTTAAATTACTTAACTCCTTTTCACTTGGCATATTCCTTAGGATGTCAATATATTTTAATGACTTAAAAATTCAACAATTCTATTTTCAAAAATATGATACTTAATATGAATAAAAAAATTAAATAAGTCTTGATTTTATAAGTAGGACAAGTAATTTAAGACGAGTAAATGTAGAAAGTTGGTAAAATATTTTAAAACGGAGGAATAAGAAAATATATAAATTGTAGGTATGTAGACCCATTTACCTTATAAAATATACGTGGACTAACTTCTCTTACATCAATATTCAAGATTTGCAGTCCTTACAAGTCTTGTGACCCTAACTTTTCTTTTCAAACAAGATTCAAGATTTGAAAGTCTTTGTGAATCTTTTAACTTTTCAGACAAATTGAATACAACACTATTTTCTTGATTGAATTGATATATGACTAGATAGTGTATTTTAAATATTATCACTTTTCAACTATTCGTTTTAATTCAACTACCAATTTACAACTAGTTATTTAATATGAAACTAGTGAAAGTAAAATAAAAACTACGCAATACTATTATAATTAATTGAATAATTTTTCTTAAAAATATAGATGTTACTAATCAAATTGAGTTTGATGCAAAGTATTAATTAGAAGTAGGACAAGTAATTTGAAACAAGTAAATTTAGAAAGCAGGTCAAATAATTTAGAACGGAGGAATGAGAAAATGTATAAATTGTAAGGTATATAGGAACTTTTACCTTATAAGGTAAACATGGACTATTACCTTATTCCTTTTCATAATCACAAACCCTAACTTCTCTTTTCATCAAGATTTGAAGTCTTTGTGAATCTTTTAACTTTTCAGATGGATTTGATACAACACTATTTTCTTGATTGAATTGATATATGACTAGACAATGTATTTTAAATATTATCACTTTTCAACTATTCGTTTTAATTCAAATACCAATCTACAACTAGTTATTTAATATGAAATTAGTGAAAGTAAAATAAAAACTACGTAATACTACTATAATTAATTGAATAATTTTTCTTTAAAATATAGATATTACTAATCAAATTGAGTTTGATGCAAAGTATTAACTATAAGTAGGACAAGTAATTTAAAATAAGTAAATCTAGAAAGTAGGTCAAATAATTTAGAACGGAGAAATGAGAAAATATATAAATTGTAAGGTATATAGACACTTTTACCTTATAAGGTATACATCGACTATTACCTTATTCCTTTTCATAATCACAAATCCTAACTTCTGTTTTCATCAAGATATGCAATCTTTACGAATCTTTTAACTTTTCAGACGGATTTGATACAATACTATTTTCTTGTTTGAACTGATATGACTCGACACTGTATCACTTTTCAACTACTGATTTTAATTCAACTACCAATCTACAACTACTTATTTAATAAGAAATCAGTGGAAGTAAAATAAAAACTACGTAATACTACTATAATTAATAGAATATTTTTTCTAAAAAATTAGATATTATTAATCAAATTGAGTTTCATGCGATTACATAAAAAGAAGATATTTCACTATAAACAATACATAAATATAGAACTTTCACTGCAAACAATACATGAATATAATTTTATTTTACAGATACTACTAATTTCTTCGAGGACAACGTGCCTTAATGTGACCTGTTTGCTTACAAATACTACATTTTCTTGCCATGCGATCAGGAGCAATGTCCATGTCATTCTTGAGTCGAGTTCTTGAATCCACACTAGATGTCCGCAAATATTCAATATTTGCAATCAAACGAAATTGAGCGGGTGGCCAATACGGGAGTGAAAGTTTCACTATATGTTCGTTTGTAATACTTCGTACCGTAGTACTTGCTAACATAATCCTTCGGCGCGATCCCACAAATTCCACAAAATTTAATAGCATGTGAGCATGGCATGTGCAAATTTCTCCACTTTCCACAAGAACATTTCTTACCCTTGGCAGAAACTTTGTGAACGTTTTCACCTTTACCATTTTTTGCAAATGTCAAAATTTCAAACACACTATCACCAGTTGATAGGTCATCATATCTGTGTGTGATTGAGCTCTTTTCCAATATTCTTGAATCTTATCCTCTACGCCAAGAGGAAAACTAGTCTTTTTTTCTAATAAAGCAGTAACAAGTTTGTCCCTTTCAATAAAACGATCAACGACTAAGGCATGTGAACCATTGCAGTGCCTGGATTGAACGATTGCAATGTTGTCATATAAGCAGGTAATGCCTTAAAAGAACTTTCAAAATCACCATACACCATCTTAAATGCCTTTCTTCGACCTTTTTGAGCTATTCGATAACTAGGGGTATAATGGTGCAATCCTTTGATGTTTTCGTGAACCATCTTGATGCTAGTATTTGGGTCTTTCTTACTATAAGGAATCAATGAAGTAGCAATCAAGTTGTTGTTTAAATTATAATGATCCTCCTTATATTTATCTGGATTACAAGTATGCTCAATCATTTTTTCCGCCTTCCACATACCACTGGAAACTGCTCTAAAGCGTATCATCCATTCACGCCCCGACAAATATTGCTTGCAAATAACCTTCCAACTGTCTCTTTTAGACCGATCACAAAGAAATTTTGTACCCTTGATTAGATTATACTTTCTCACAACCGATTTCATTTGCTTTTTGTTATTGAATAACATACCTAAATGCAGATACAAAATAAATATTAATAATAATATCAAATGACTAAAATTTTTTAGTTTACTAATTTATGTATTAAAATACTAACCTGACTTAATATGTTCAGGATTATTTTGATTCCAAAGTGGAGTTCGAAAATAATCTTCATTGACCATACACCTCAACTCTTCTGGACTTTCTTCAGTATGATCCAAATATGGAATTGCTATGGAAGAATGATTGCCAGTATAGACACTAACGGGTGTAGACTCTCCATTAATATTTTCATCATCGTCATCATCAGAAGATTGATCATCATCTGACGATTCATATTGTGAAGGTTCATCACTATCCAACTCCCCTTGTACGTCGTCATTGTTGTTCACAATTTCTGTGATTTGAGTGAGCGTAAATCCACAATCATTAAATATGCAAAATGGATGAATCATCTCATTAATTATAAGGAAAAAAATTACTTAATTAAATAAAATGAATTGTTTATTACCTATCAATTGCCTCCACCGAAGAAGGATATTGTGGACCACTTGAATTAAAATTTTCCAAATTCATAGTCGCATTACTAGGTCCTCCCGTATCAAAATTATTAACAAGTCCGGGTGAATTTTGATAATGTGTTTCAAACCAACCATCAAATTGTTGTTCCATTGCCATTCTTGAAGTATCAATATTCAAATTCAAAGAATTTTGACTTACTCGCACATCAAACTGACTGTCTATGGGTTCTTCAACAATAGGAGAATGTTCCACACATGCATACATGTCAAGCATTTGTAAATTAAGGCGATTACCAAAAATTTCAACGGTGCGAAAAAAGAAAGATAAAGAATCATCATTCCAAATAGGAGTTTCACCAAATATTGATTGTCCGTTAAACGTAAAATAATTCGGATATCGTCCAAAAATAACCACATCATCTTTCGGATTAGTAATACCCATTTTACTCCTAAACAACCTTTTCAAACGATCATATTTGAGAGATAAAGGAAATAATTGAACCACTATAGGACGTCAACTATATTGCACCGAATCTCCATCATGCAAAACTTCACCACCCCAATGTAAATTTACTCTTACCTTATCCATTTTAAAGTAAGAAATGAATAAGGTTCAACAAATTTTTGAGTTATGAAGTTTAACAATTTTTTTGAGTTGATGTAAGAAATAAACCTCTGCTCACACTCTTTACATAGCAGCGAGAATTTTAAAGTTGTTACAAGGTAAACATGGGATCCTACCTTACAAGGTTAACAACTCCATTTACCTTGTAGCCTTACACTTTGCCGACACTTACATATAGATAATAGATAGGGTAAACTCACCATTTTACCTTATAAGGTAAACTGACTATTTTACTTTATAAGGTAAACTCACCATTTTACCTAACATTCTAACATTTGAACTGACAGCGTTAACTTCTTAATAAACAAGGTAAACACCTGTATTTACCTCGTCCTTTTTAGAAATTGTAAGTATTGGGGTGCCCTTTTAAAATTTTAACTAAAAAAACTTGTCTTTTAGGCTCCGAACTCTATATCCATACAACATGAATCTACCGACACATTTTTATTGTGGCAGCTATTTCGACAGAAGCTGCATCTTTAAATGATCTAAAATAATTTAAGGATGAAAAATATTACGCCTAAGGAGTTCCAAGTTTTTTTTTCTTAAGAAAAAAAAGAAAAAGAAAAAACTCACAACAAAGATAAGTTCTGCAAGATGTTGTGCTTACTCATTATCAAGAGTTGTATTACAACCTAAATATGATTTGATTCACATGAGAAACATAAGACAGATGATTTATCATGGATAAGCTTAAGCAAGTAAAATAATTCAACTCCAATGTAATTTTTTATTTTCTTTTAAATAAAATTAAAACTCTATATTGAAAATAAAAGAGGAAAATATGAAATGTTAGCTAAGATGACTATATGTTATAAAACAGTGGTATCATCTGAGAATCAAATCCTTACACTACCCAAAAGTTACGTTTTTGAAGTCAGTCACCCTACCCAATACAATGCACCCACTAAACTTTCATTTTTCCCAAACTTCTAATAATATATTTTTTTTTCGAGCAGTTTCCAATAATATATATATTTTTTTCGAGCAATTTCTATATACATAGGATGATTTGAGAAAACACTCGACTACATAACCATATATGATTGAGAGACGATTAGAATTTCTTCAGTTGCAACCACAAGCTTAACCTCACATTCGATCTACATTTTCAATGTACCTATGGTAGCTTCCTCTCAATGTCAAGTAAGGACATGGAGGGGCAACAAACAATCTATATACATTCAATGGGGATACTGCAAACAGAAATCTTACCAAAAATTTGGAAGATCGATGAATGAACACGAAACACCCCAAGACATTATATTAGTGATCATTTATTATATATATATGCTTCATTATAATCTTCTTCTGAATTCTCTTAATCCTGAAATCGAGATGGCGGATAAAAGCTCAAGTAGAGGTGAAAGGAACAGTAAGTTGCATTGATCACCAAATCTCTTTGTCTCTCTGGATGTCAATCAACAGTGATGCCTTTTTAAGAATGTTTTTAAAGTAAGATTACAAAAATGTTTAATGCTGGTTTAACTCTTTTGTTGCTTACCGTTATGGTATTCACTATTTTATCATAAAAAATACAGATATATATTGAAAACAACCTATACTATATCTTCCAGGGAAAAAAACTAAAAGTTGCATTGTGTGGAGTTGGTGTTAGGGTTTTTGACCGATTTTCTTACCAAAATTAAGTTTTTTTTTTTCCGGGATATAAAAGTTACCATAATTACTTTTATTTTTCTTAAAAGAAAAATATAAAACTACTTTTCCATATTTCGCAAACATTTTTCTCATACCATAACACAATAGCATCCAAAATGTAGTCTTTAAAGAGTCTTTGTTTAGGGGGAGATTTCTCCTAATAAGTTTTGAGTTTTTTTTTTTTTTCAATTTTATTTTTAATATGTAGGTCGTTTGACCAAGCCATATTCAATAATATGTTTTTAGTATATTTTTGTGTCATCTGATTTATTAACTCTATGGTTTGCAAACTTTATGCTTCCGCATGACGTCCTCTCGATTTCGAACCGAACAGTTGGAACAATATAAAGTCCATTATAGAATTATAGTTTATACAACTAAATGCTTACAGCTGAAATAAAAGAATCGACATTGTTGGAACTCTTGTGGATTCTAGTCTAGTATACCAATGAACTATTTTACAAATAATCCTATTAAATTTTCTGCACACTTTTGACTAAGCTACATATTTTTGGACATGTAAATGAAAACATTCTTTATTTAATTTATTTTTCATTGCCCAAGCTTAACCATTTTATCCTCCATCATTGACCAAGAATCTTGAAACCTGGATCCAATTTTTTGTAAATTGCCTAGGCCAGAATTGTTAGGAGCCCAAAAGCCATGAAAACCAAGTGGGAAATTCAAATGTCTTGGGACTTCAAGTCTAGCAACCACTTCATTCTTTTCTCCAATTCGTTGTGCATCCAAAATTACAAGATAACACCTTTGTGTTGACACTGCATACTGCAAAATTAAATATTCACATACGAAATCATTAGAATAGAAGTAATGCTGAGGGGGGGGGGGAAATGAAGAATTTGCGCAATTTCTTTTCTAAGAAAGAGATCATTGTGACTGATGGCTCTTTCAATCGGTGTAATGGACGGCTTTGTCGTGTACCAAATAGAGAATTTGGGTCGAATTAATTCTACAACATCACGTCACACAGAGAATATTTACACATAAGTCTCCTTAAATCTAAAGTTTATAGATTTTTAAAATTAAGACAAATTATCTATTACAACAAGTGAAGCAAACTTCTTATACTTTCGGTATAACTAAACTCTTAGAAGAATCTTTACACTATCATGTCACTTAAAAGATAACAAGTTTAAGCTGTATATATCAGATCGTACAAATATTTTTACTTAAAACTCAAGAACTCTAAAATAACTAAACGTAACGTACATAAAAAGTTGAATTACTTTAGAGAAAAAATAAGACAAGCAACCTACCTACTATATACAACAGGATTAAAAAACAATATGGAAATCTAATCAACATTAATGATTTAATTACTTACTTCAACCACAAGAAGGTAACCATCATCCTCTTTGGTCCCTCTTGGAATAAAAACAGGTTCACCAATGAATCTTCTTCTACCAGCTGACCACTTTTGAACTGATTTATTATCAGCAGTGTTTAGTTTCACAATTGTGTCAAATGGAAAATGTGGCAGTGCTTGACGTGAACCTGAAGATGTTGCTGCATAAACATATGTATTTTTTCTGCCTGAAAATTCTGAATTCATTGCTGGGAAATCTGCTGCTTTGTCCCATTGAGGATTTAGGTCACTTACTGAACATTTTGTGCAATTTCCGTTTGTGTCTAAGTCTATAGATACCTGCATAGCCATATATAATATTTCAAGAAACTCTAGAAATTACATCAAAGTCATAAAACTAAAAATAAAATAAAAAAATACTAGTATAGACATGATGAATTGGGTCCGTAAATACAAATTAAATATTGTACGTATCACTTGTTTAGGAAATTCATATTTCATAATATGTATGTATGTGACCCTAGTATAAAGTATACACTTAAAAAATAAAAAAGCTTGTTCTTTGTCATCATATGTGTTACAACAGTGAAACATATATGTATTAATTATGGTGCGTCTAAACATGAGGGTTTTTTATTTTCTTAAGTAGTGCCAAGTGAATATTATGTAAAATCACTTGTTGACCCGGTTACACTTAGTATACATGCCAATTGTTTCTAGAGATTAAATTAGTATATTTGTTTTTTATTTTTTGAGATGTACATACATGATTGAGTTACTTTTCTTCTTTTCAAAATACTAATAATTTTACAATTCTAGCATAATAAATTAAACTTTAATTTAAATGACCATCTATATAAAGTAACTCATGTAACATCAGGAGGAGCAAAGAATACCTGAACTAAGTGAGGCAATAGCTTTTCTTCTCCTTCTTCTACATTCATCATAGAAGGATCAAGTTTACCACTTTGCCAATCATAGCCTGAAAATATGAAAATAAAAAATAAAAAAAAATTAAGCTCCAATTATCTATTTTATTTACACCAAACTCGTCTATATTGTTAGTGCATAATATAAACTGCAATTATCTATTTTACTTAAACCAACACTTGTTTACACTGTCAGTGTATAAAACATAAACTCGTTTGCTGCTTACCGAACATTTTCTGGAAATTAAACCATTGGTAAGAGCAACCAGAAGCCTGAATTTTTATGTTTACATTTCCAGTGTCATCATCAATTTCTTCAAATGAATTTCCAACATGTAACACCCACATTTGTGAAGGTGCTTCTATAGGTTTTCTCCAGTCTCTTTCTACATTAGTTTGTTTATTAGGAAATCTGGGCAGTAAATAAATTGGAGATGTTGATTTGCTTGGATTAACTGATAATGCAGATATCATTGGAGACAATCCACATATGGCTGTCATTGACCCTGCAATTCATAATAGTGGCATATTCAGTTTTTTTTAACAGAATGAATAAATTACTCAAATGATATTGGTGTTGTATATTTCTCCGTTCATCTTTACTTGTCCGGTAATGACTTGACATATTTTTTAGGGCGTAAAAAATGAAATGATAATTTTACTTATCATTCTTTCAATATAATAAATTCAATGCTTCAAAAAATACATTGAGAAAAATCTATAGATACTAACAAGGTAAATTAGGAATTAAATAACAATTTATCTTTTAAATTTCTAAACTGAACATCTATTTTTCACGATAGTTGACAAGTAAATGACGGAGGGACGGACAGTTTTAAGTATCTTGGGTTTACGATTCAGGGGAATGGTGAGATTGATGAGGATGTCTCTAAACGTATTGGAGCAGGTTGGATGAAGTGGAGGCTAGCCTCGGGAGTATTGTATGATAAGAAGGTGCCCCTTAAGCTTAAAGGTAAATTCCATAGAGTGGCAGTCCGTCCGGCCATGTTGTTAGGTGCGGAGTGTTGGCCAGTCAAGCACTCGCAGATCCAAAAATTGAAGGTGGCGGAAATGAGAATGTTGCGTTGGATGTGTGGGCTTACTAGAGGTGACAAAGTAAAAAATGAGACTATTCGGGAGAAGGTGGGAGTGGCTTCAGTGGAAGACAAGTTGCGGGAAGGAAGACTGCGATGGTTTGGGCATGTGATGAGGAGTGCGGATGCCCCAGTCCGGAGGTGTGAGAGGCTTGCTTTGGATGGCTTCAGGAGGGGTAAAGATAGGCCGAAGAAATACTGAAGGGAGGTGATTAGACATGACATGGAGCAGCTCCAGCTGACTCAGGACATGACCCTAGATAGAAAGGTGTGGAGGTCGCGGATAAGGGTAGAAGGCTAATGCGGGTGTGTGGGTTGTAGCTTGCAGTCTGGAGAGTCTTGTGTAGCCGAGTTAGTAAGCTTAGGTCCGTGTTCATAGGGTCCTTGTTATGGGAGTGTAGGTTATTACTAGGTGGGTGCACTAGGTCTTATGTCTTAGTACCTATTTTCTTATTCCGTGTCGCCCTTATGTCTCGTATTTCATATTTCTCTGATGTCTATTTTATTATTTCTTATTCCTAATTTTCTATTATGTTTTCCATCCCTTTGTTTACTGTTCTCTACTTTGAGCCGGGGGTCTATCGGAAACAACCTCTCTACTTCCTCGGAGGTAGCGGTATGGACTGGGTACATCTTACCCTCCCCAGACCCCATTCTTGTGGAATACACCGGGTATGTTGTTGTTGTTGTATATCCTAAATTTTCATTGTTATTAACTATGTATATGTAAAACCTTCGAGGAAACGGTAACCATGACAACTTGGGACAAGGTATACCCAAAATTTGATTCAAGCTACTTAATCACAGTTTTTTAAAATCTAAATCAGATTTCATAATGGTTTTAAGTTTTGTAATATGTAAAATAGAAGGTTAGTGCATAGTTATTAGTTACCAGGAATATCGAGTTTGATGCGATTGCCAAATAATATATAATGAGTATCGGTAAAAGCCCAATCATGGATCATTAACTGATCTGGGATCTCAAATTCTTGGGTTTGCAGCAACTGGAAATTGGAATCAAATTCTGGACAATGAAACAAATTAAATTAACCAAAAGTTGAATCAGTACAGAAACAAAAACAAAGAATGAATGAAAATAATATATGAAGTTATATTTATCTTTTGTTGTTAATTTTATACTTATATAGGCTTTGTCATTAATTCTGGTTAACATAGTACTACATCTACATTAGCTAAAGAATTTTAAAAAAAATTACATCTACACGTGATGTTGATTAATATAAACACACATATATCAGGGAAAAAAGGTTAGCTCATCTTTCCTCCTTTGTTTTAGATTAAATTAAATTAAATTAAAGACATTAGTTTAATACTGTGACAATTAAGGATCTAATCGTAGTATTCTTTTTCGTGTAATTAATCTGAAAAAATAAGGCAAGTAACTTTCTGCTTATAGATTATCGAAGGTATTAAATGTGTGAATAGTCATTTAGATATCAATGGATATATAAATAACACAAATTAACTCTCTACCTATGATTTTTTGAAAAAAAGGATATTTTACTAAAGAAAATCCTGGCTTGCTAGTGTCTGGCCTACCAGCAACAGGAAAAAGTAGTCAAAAAGATTTTTTTTTTTTTTTTTTTTTTATTGTATCCGATATTTATATTGAAACTCGATTACATTCAGATTTATGTATTGCGAGACCCATTTCTGGGGATGACGCTTCTATAGGATTTTTTCTATTTCCAGAAGTTAGCTTGAACACGAAAACTCCAAAGTTAAGAATGAAGAAATCTCAACTATGCCACTACAGTCCATTCACTTTGTCCAAAAAGATATATTATTACAATGAAAAAGCTTGATTCTGTTTTATTTTCTTCACTTTTTGCTGTTGCTTTACGTAGGAAGTTAATTACTCTGAGGAAACCTAACTGTCTACACGAAATATATCAATGCTACATAATGTTAGATACTTCAGTTCTTACAAATCTGTATTTCTTCACATTAATTCTAATTCCTCACTAGAAAGACTTGCGTAGTTACTCTAAATTAAAACACTACAAAAAAAAGGAAGAAACTTAATTTGAAAAAGAAACGAAGTTCATAAATTAAACAATCTTACCATAAAATGTAAAATTACTCCGAGGGAGCAACATATCCTCTGCGTTGCATGACATGATCAAAAGTCTGTTTCTGCGACTATCGATCTTGTAATGGGATAACAATCTCTTTGGAGTCATCTTGAACACCCCTACAAATACAATACAACAAATATTTACAACCAAAATTAAACAAACTAAAACAATCTTTACGACGCCAACATATAGAAATTAAATAAATAAATAAAAAGGAGAGCTTAACACTACCATTTATTTCCCTTCCTTTTCCATCTCTAAAAAGAAAGAAACACTAAAAAGCTTAGCTATGAAATTCATGGTCAATCTATCACTAAATAGTACTCCTAGTAGTATATGCAATTAACATGATTTTTTAAATAATTTCACTGTTAATCCACGATTAAATATGATCATAGATGGATTTTCGTTGTTTAGCAACAAAAGTTGTCTGTTGTTAATATTTTTTTTTTTTTTTTTTTTTTTTTTTGTAGTGAAAGAAAAGAAGTGACTATTCTATTATTGTAGCTAGAATAGTACATAGTACATCATAGTACATACCGTATAGTATAGGCTTCAAGATTTGAGCAGCAACATCCAAAAAATCACCATTAAATTTCTTACTATCTTCTACTGGTAATGATTGATCAGAGTTCTTGATGAGTTCAAATTTCCCAACAGTACTCAATGTCTTAGAATCAATCTCATAAGGATCACCACCTTCCCACAAGCAAAACAACCTACCACCCCATTGTAACACACTAGTATTTGCCACATTCTTCATCACCTTTGTATTACCAACCATCTTCCCTCCTTTCAGGACCGAAAACGGGCCCCGGTGAGTGAACTTCCACTTTCCAGTCACCGGGTCCCGCTCTTCGGCCTGAGCCTCTGTCTCAATGTACCTAGCCATGAACTTAACCTGACCCGTACCACTATCAATTTCGAATGCCCTTAAGTAACCGTGACCGTCTAGAGGGTGCACTGTGGACCCGTGATCATCCGTAAATAAGCCCGGCCCGGTTAGATAATACGTCCCCGAGGGGAAATCGGATGGTATGCATCCCTCCACCACCCGTAGTGCCACGGGTTCGTTAGTTTCGGAACGTTGGGACACGAAGAGAAATTGGTAGTCCCAGAAGGCAGTAATTGTGTCATCAATTTCTGGTGTGTATACTTCATGAGTTGGTGATGTTGTTGTTATTGTTATGGCTCGTGGTACGTGGCTAGGCAATGTTATTTGCCCCGCCGCGGACGGCAGCTTTACTGGTGGCAGAAGTTTAGGAGGAATAATATTAATGATGTTATGGCAAGCTTTGGCCTGCATTTTGGCTTTTGTTTTCGAGAGTACTGATACAAATTAAGAGGCCACTGAACTATCTTATATACTATAATATATGTAAGTTTACATCACCCTCCCCCCACCCCTTCCTCCATGTGGCGGATCCAACTATGGGTTCGGGTGGGGGGCGGATCTACCGTTGGAGTTATGAGATTATTTAATCGGCAGAATTCAGTAGTTTTTATGAATAATAATCTATCTCGAACTCAGTTATTGTTCTGTACAAGAATTTAAAACACGTGAAGTTAAACTATATTCGTGTCTCGGTATAATATCCAATAAGTTAGAGTTGAATCTTACATATATATATATATATGTGTGCGCGAAAAAAATAAGTTTAAATAAAGTTTGATATATATTTCACAACTCATTCTTTCAGGTTATTAAAACACATCACGTTAATTTGAATTAGGAACCGTTCTCAGTTGCATAGCCATTTTTGTTTAAAAGAGTGTCAACTGACACCTCTTTACTGAAAAATTATATTGTGTATGGTCTATAAACAAAAATTTATTCATGTATTTATATTAATTGACACCTATTAACTTCTTTATATGTTTAAAAAATTATAATTCTATCACTGATGTTTTGAGAAAAAAAGAAAGAAAAAGAACCCATTTGGAGTGCGTAGTGGGGGAGGAAATAGTCAAAAGCTATCTTTACATTTGGCTTCTATTTAATTTTCTTGGCAATATTGACGAATGACGAGTTGTCCTATGCTTTGGCAAGAACGTATGGAATTGTTAAAATGTATGGTGGGACTATATGTCACCATATTGAGATTTTGTAACTTACTAGTATAATAATATTTACACAATTAAGGTGGTGGGCCATTTATGCTTCTTACTTTATCTTAATTGGAAGACAAGTTCCTATTACCTTATAATATAATATAATATGAGTGCAGAAATATTTATATTGTTTCTTTGGTGTTTGCTACCTTCTCTTCAAATTTCAAGGAATATGCCGCTTTAGTTAAAATCAAAATTTTCAGATATGATCGATCACTTCTAAGTAATTTCAAAGAACTTCATCAATTTTATCTCTTGTAGCTTATATTATTTTCTTGAGATAATACCCAATTACCTCCTGAACGATAGTTAAAAGCGTTATGTCACACCTCAACTTAAAAGGGGTTCTATTACCTCCATGAATAAATTAAAAGTGGAATTGTCACCCCCTTAATGCCTATGTGCCACATACGTGGCACAACACACTGAAGTGTCCACGTAGGCACACGTGTGTGCCACATATGTGCCACATAGACACTAAGGGGGTGAAAATTCCACTTTTAATTAATTCAGGGGATAATAGGACCCCTTTAAGTTGAGGTGTGACGTAACCCTTTTGGGTATAGTTCAGAGGTAATTGGGTATTTTCTTTTAAAAAGAAACATAATTTTATTGATAGACGTGTGTGAGTTAATTATGTTTCTCTCTTGATTCTTCTCTTTGAAATTTCTTCGTAATTCAAGGACTGTTATAGCGTATTTCTCGAATATAGGGTGATTTGGACTTTCTTAAGATTTATCCGATCTCCATGAAAGGAGGGAGGATGTTGTGGATCTTCTTGGAGTATTTGATTGTTAAGAAGGGTCTGTCACACCTTGATCTCTCTGTGAATATTTCATAAGTGCAGGGACGGCTCTACCTTGTAAAAAAATAGGCAACCGTCTTAGGCCCCCAAATTTGAGGGGCCTCATTTTTTATAATAATATAAATAATTGTTTTTTTTTAAATTGAATATTATTTATAGAATTTTTTTTTATATATAAGTGGAAAGAATTATTAGAAGAAGTTCATATATCTAGTGTACTATGTCTCAAGAAAGATTAAATGCATTGACTATATTAATACTTAAAAAAGGAATAATTAGAAAAAAAATAGATTATATAATTTTGAAAATATAGTTCATTAGAAGAAAGCTATTTTTTCCTAAAACTTTAAGGCCTCCATTTGATTTTCCCCTTAGGCCACAAATAGGCTTGAGTCGCCCCTACATAAGTGTGTGAAATTTTCTAGATTTTTGAAGCTTCTATTCACTATTAAGAAAAGAAATGAATTACTTTGACGGTAGTTTTCTTAATTGGATCTTGAATTTGAATTGAATAGATTGAAGTCTTTCTTCCGGCCCCAATAAGTCTTTTATAGATTTGGCTCAAACAATTTCTATCATTAAATAACAAAAATTCGTTGTTAATCCTATTCAACTATGAATTAGAGACGCGTTATGAATAAATCTTATTAGTTATAAACTATTTAACGGCAAATCAGCGATGAAGTAATTCCTTCTTTTTGGAGGAATTGAGGTATACATGCCACTATTAAATATAATTGGCAACAAAGTAGCCAATAAAATATTGGCAAAATACGGGCCTAAATTAATTGGCATTAATTAGTCATTAATTAAAAATTAACTTCTATTAATTAATAATTAGTTGAGAAATCATTTTTTTTTTTAAATACACACGTAATAGTTATCCAAAAAATGTGTTTCAGTTGTATCCCATTACGCTGTACTTTAGGCTTTTATAAGAAACTAAACAGACAACATAAATTGAAATAGAAAATCAGTTTTTGAGAGAAAAATTAGAGAACAATTACAAATATGTCTTCTTTAGCTCTTTGAATTCACTACAATGGAGAATGGAAAACTAACAACATATTTGAGAATTATGAAATTGAAGAAATTGTCATAAATATAAGTATTGATTATAAGGAATTCAGTCAAATTATTATTGATCATCTGGAAGAAAATATAGATGAAGATCATATTTTTCATGTTACATATGATTAAAACACGGATATGAAGTAATTAAGACTATAAAATGGAGAAGATGTGGAAGAAGTTGAAGAAAATGGCGTGTTGTAAATGGAGTATAGAAGTAACTGTAGAAGGTTCTAGAAAAATAAAGTGTTAAAGCAAAGAAAGAAAATACATTGGGTAATTAAAAATATTTAATTTAAAGAGAGATAAAGTGTAAAAGCAATGGGAGAGAATAAATTGGGTAATTAAAAATATTTAAATTAAAGCAAGAATAAAGGCAAGTCAGGCTATTATTGCAAAGTCCCTAACGTGTAAATGTACATTTAATGCCAATAAATTCAATGTGGCTACTCCCTGCCAATATTTATTATTAATTACTTTAACATATCATTTTTTCTTCTTTTTGGTAGTGTACTTATATATACCTCTACCTGTTTTTTTTTTGTTTTTTTTTTGGTTTTCCAAGGTATCCCCACAACCAACAATCGTGAGACTAATCCTTTGTTTCTCGATCAGCGCGGTAGAAAACTGACCACAGAATTTGTTCCATTCGCCAAAGGCGGAGATCGAATCCCCGATCTCTTACTTAAGGGACATAGCGCTGAACCACTATGCCAACTCTGGTGGTTTTCTACCTGATTTGTTAGTTAGGTTAGATTTCAACTAAGAGGACCTATCACTATGGCCGTATGGCATTTATTACTAACATTCTTTTATGTATATACTAGTGGGCTAAGCCGTGGTACACACGGCTCAATGTTAATTCTTAAGTTTTTTATGTTATATATAATTTTATTATTTAATTAAAACTTTCATTTGTTTTACTGATAAATTCTTAGTTAGACGTATATCATTATATTTAAATTAATGAAATTTGTATAAAAATATTTTAAGTTGTTAATATTACACCCATATAATTTCGAGAGACAACTAAATTTTTTTATGATTTTTTAAAAATATCTACAACTTTTAATTATTGTGATTTATATTATTTTTCAAGTAGTAATTATCAAATCTATAAGAAAATATTTTAAGTTAGTTATTTGTTGTAGTTTAGAATACCTTTTATGTAATTTTTAAATAATACATGTTACTTTCTCTGTCCAAATTTTTGAGGCATTGATAGTCAATTATATTTTAAAAATAATTTAAGTTTTTAATTATTGAGATTTATTTACTTTTATTTTTCTATTTCAATTTAAGTGACACTGGTATAATTTCGAGAATCAATCAAATATTTTAAGTTGTTATTATTGTGATTAATATATTTTTATCTATTTGTTTTTAAATATATAACAGATTAATTATTTTTTAGATATTTTAAATTGTTAACTATTATAATTTATAATACTCTTTATATAATTTTCAAATAATATAAGTTACTCCTTGTTCAAACTTTTGTGGCATTGATAGTCTACCATATTATTTAAAATAATTTAATTTTTTAATTATTGTGATTTATAATATTTTTTACTGTATTCCAATTTAAGTGGCACAATGCTTAGATGGTCATAATAATTAATTAACGGTGATATAATAAATTCATGATTGAAACAACAAAGCAGACATGTCTTAAATGACTTATAATAATTAATTAGAAGTTATATAACAAAATTACTATAAAAGTACTTGTGTAAAAAAATTAAGTGAACCTCATACAAGACGTCAAGTTAATTTAACATTAAATATTATTAATTTTTTCATACTTAGATGGCTTATAATAATTAATTAGGAGTAAGCTAATAAAATTGTGGTTGAAGCAGCCAAAGCAGACATGTCATAAATATCTATTTTATTTTTTAATTAACTTTTTTTTTTAATATATAAATAACATATAATAATTAATTAGGGGTGATATAGTAAAATCACGAAGCAAGTAGGTGAAATGATGGCAAGCAAACATGACGACGGAGTGGAGTCTGGTTGAGCAACTCCATTCCCACTTCTTATATAGGATTCCAATTTAAGTGACACAATGATTAGATGGTCATAATAATTAATTAACGGTGATATAATAAATTTATGATTGAAACAGCAAAGCAGACATGTCTAAATAACTTATAATAATTAATTAGAAGTTATATAACAATATTACTATAAAAGTACTTGTGTAAAAAAATTAAGTGGACCTCATATAAGACGTCAAGTTAATTTAACATTAAATATTACTCCCTCCATTTCGAAATAAGTGAATTGTTTGGAGTATTTATTGGTGTTTCAAAATAAGTGAATCATTGAATTTTTTTTCCAAATTTACCCTTATGATTTGACAGCTAATTAACTTTTGAAAAGGTATTACAAGACCAGTTTTTTCCTTTTTAGGGGTAAAAATGGAAATTTGTGTTAAATTTATATCTTTAATGTTTTTTTCTTAATCCATGTGTCAAAATCCAACAATTCATTTATTATGAAATGGAGGAAATATTGATTTTTAAATACTTAGATGACTTATAATAATTAATTAAGAGTGATATAGTAAAATTGTAATTGAAGCAGATATGTCATAAATATTTATTTTATTTTTTAATTAAATATTATTATTTTTTAATATATAAATAATATATAATAATTAATTAAAAATAATATAATAAAATCACAAAACAAACAGATGAGATGAAATGACATAACCACAGAGTGGAGTCTGCTTGAGCAGCTCCACTCCCACTTATTATATAGGTGAATATATACCTCTATTTGGTCTTTTGTGAAAACCTAAACTAACAAGCATCTAAATGGATGAGTGTGCAAAGACCAAGGCAAACCAATTACATACTAAGGTGGTTCCTTAAGTCAAGGAATAGGGTAAAGTAAAAAATACATCCAAACTATTCATAATAAGTTAAACTTAATAAACACCAGAAATATAGGAGGTTGACCTTAATTACAGGGCATCTCTTAAGTTTATGAAATTTTTATAAGATATATTAAAGTAATTATTCAGATACATAAGTTAAAGTTTGGGTGTATCTGTAATATACAAATTAAAATTGTGTGTATCCAGACCTCCAAAATTCACGTGTATATGAGATACACATGCCTAAGATATACTGTACATGATTTTTCTTCACCCGACATGTTTTGTAATTAATTTAAAATTAAGGAAATTTTTGTAAATAACATCCTTATATTCAACTATTTCATTAGTTATCCTAAACTTAACCCAGATTACGGTTTTGAGTCTAAAATACCCTGAATTGCTCGATATGACCCTTTTCACATGAAATCAATATAGAATAGCACAGGAAATCTACAAATAAGACATAAAAAGATATTCGTACGATCATTTCTTCCATTCAAATTGTAAGTGGACATAGGATATTATTACACCCGTTTAGATTATAAATGTGTGTGTGGAAGGAATTATGTTATGTCTCACAAATTACTAGCATCGTGGTCTACATGTGTCACAATACATTATATTGAGCTATGATGAATCACTATGATATTGTTGTTTTTTATCGTACAAAATCAAAGTTTTGCATGAAAATGATTATAATGATGAATACCTTCATGACTTTCAAATTATATTTTTTTCCCTTTCGGTTGTTTTGGAAGTTAGTTTTCTTTGCCAATTGGCACCACAATCAACCCAAGTTGGCCAGCAAAACAAAATATTCATCCAACCTTATGCAAATGTAATCATAACTATGTAGAATATACATAATTCCAATGACCAGTTAATAATATTTACAATAAGTATCTATCTAGTAGTAATAATAGTAAAACACTAGTCTAGTGCACCTTATATTATATATTTATTTATTTATTTATTAACAAAGAAAGGACAATCGGTCCATTACTATTTCACATTTCTATATGCATAAATAAATATTGATACCAATATGTGATATGTGGTTGATTCCATCAACAAAGTGACAAAAATGGGTCCACATTGTTCGTTTCATGGCCGTCTAGTGAGGAATCTTTATGATTTCATGCATTCATCAACTTCCACCATTTCTATAATATATCATTGTTGATTGAAATTGAACTGCTCCCCCCCCAAAAAAAAATTATAAAATACATAGGAGCTTTCCAATTTGGGATTTAATTTGGTATTGACCAAGGTCCAATCAATGTTATGTTCCAATTGTGTGGATCTTGGGGTGGTGGGTGGGACCCCAGCTCAGAGCTACAATATCAAATGGAGTATGTTTCAAATGAAATCAATAATTTTTCCTTAGATCCTATGCTATTTGTAATAGGAAATTTATTCATATTGAATAAATATTTATTCATATTGAATAAATATATATATTTATTTGTGAACTCCATATATATATATATATATATATATGACTAAAATGAGTATATGAATTAGGTGAAGAGCTCAGAATTCATAAATTTCAAATTCTGATTTCGTCTCTGATTGATTGGAATATTTCTTGGGCTTTCAAGAATCAAGAGGGAAGCCATATTGGAGAGGAATTAGTGCACATTATGATTTGTTTTGTACAAAGTTGTATTTGATTTACCCCCCACACCTTTGCTTCTTTAATCGTACATTTTTTTGTGGCAATATAATAAGGAGGTTTGAACATGAGGAGAAAATGATTTCACTAATGAGCACATACGCACCTTTTTTTTTTTTAAGAAAAATATTAAGGAGAAATTATAGTTATTGTATTCCATGTGTTACCATCTAATATAAGGTGAGACGGTTGAGTATAGAATAAAATGAAATTTTTTAAGTCAAGTCATAGCGTGTTTAAATTAACTTATTTTTTTAGTGTTTTTAATTTTTAAGCACTTTTCATTTTTGAAAGTATTTGACAAAGGCAAAAGCACTTTACTTTGACTTAAAAAGTTAAAAAAATAAATCAAAAGCTGATTGTTACCTATTTTGACTTTTAATTTATAAAGCACTAGGGGTCGTTTGGTGTGAATATAAGTTATGTTGTGATTAGTTATAATGAAATAAGTTATACTGAGATTAGTTATGTTGAGATTATTTTTTATTGAGTATTGTTTGGTTTGTTGTATTCAATGTAATATGAATGGTATAATTTCTAAGAATAAATTAATTGATTACCAAAATACCCTCCATCTTATTTAATTTTTTTTTTATATATATTTCTTTTCAAGCATTAAATATTTATTCTTAAAAATAAAACTTTCATCTTATTTAGTTTAATTTTTTTTGTGTGTTTATTTTCATGATTATATCGTGTGTATTTTAAAAATAAACTTTCTTCTTATTTAGCTTTAATTTTTTTGCGTGTGCCTTCCCATGATTATGCCGTGTGTGTTTTAAAAAAATCTTACTACATCTTATTTAGTTTGAAATAAAAACTTCCAACTTAAGTTTGTTAAAGCAAAAGAGAATTTGTTGTTTATGTCACTTCATTTAAACACATATCACTCATATAATATAGAATATTAAAATTCATTTTAATTGATATATACAATATCAATTTTCAAGTGATTAAAAAATTATTTAATTTAAAATATGTAATTCAGCAATGGAGCCGACATTTTTATTATTTTTTATAGAAATTAAAATATATAAATACATATAATAATTATTTAAATAAATTTAACGTATAGTATATTCATAAATAAAAAATATATATACGTGTGAAATGAAATAAAAATATACATTGAACTGAAATAATACCTTGATCTATCATTTCTTTCTTTGAACTGAAATATACTCGGACACCAAGCATATAGTATATATATGTGTGGGGGAAATGAAAATCATAGGATTTGAGGATATTTTTATCATTTTATAATTTTATATCAAAGATAAATTGTGTTGAAATAGTAATACCATCATATGTGTGGATAACTTATTCCGATATTATTTATTAGTTCCACGATAAGTTATTAAGAATATTGATATTCAAATGATAAATTAAAAATTTAATTCCAAAATTATTTACTTTAATAACGCACGTCAAACCAGCTCTTAAAGTAGCCCTAGCATCCCCTTAATGAAAGTGTTTAATGGTTGGGTAACACGGCTTGAAGCAGAGGCGGAAGTAGGGCGAATTTAAAATTCGAACATTATTCAATTATTTGGAGTCCTTATGTAATTTAATATATATATATATATATATGTTTTATTTTTTAAATTTTCTTGTAAGAACTAAGGCTAACCGATGAATGAACCTGTAAGATATATTCTAGAGCTTACCCATACGAGGGGAGATATCAATATGGGCAAAATTCAGAAATAATATATTTATCTCCTTAATTATGAATTTCATAGCAACAGTTTCATAATTACATAGTATAACAAGTTGTATTTTGTATTTTTGTAAACTGTTGCTACAAAAATACAAATACATATGATTTTTACTGCCCTTATGATCGATATGTATTTTGTATTTTTACTGCCTCTCAGGCCATCCAGAAGAGGGAGAGTTTCAAGTATCTGGAGTCTATAATTCAGGGTAATAGTGAGATTGACGAGGATGTCACGCATCGTATTGGGGCAGGGTGGTTGAAGTGGAGGCTCGCTTCGGGAGTCCTTTGTGATAAGAAGGTGCCCCCGAAGCTTAAAGGTAAGTTCTATAGAGTGGTAGTCCGGACGGCTATGTTGTATGGAGCGGAGTGTTGGCCAGTTAAGAACTCCCACATCCAAAAGGTGAAGGTGGCAGAGATGCGAATGTTGCGATGGATGTGTGGACATACCAGGAAAGATAGGGTGAGGAATGAGATTATTCGAGAGAAGGTGGGAGTTGCCTCGGTGGAGGATAAGTTGTGAAAAGTGAGGCTACGTTGGTTCGGACATGTAATGAGGAGGGGCCCTGATGCTCCATTGCGGAGGTGTGAGACTTTGGCTATGGATGATTTTAGGCGGGCTAGAGGTAGACCAAAGAAATATTGGAGGGAGGTGATTAGGCATGATATGGAACAATTACAGCTTACAGAGGACATGACCCTTGATAGGAAGGTGTGGAGGACGCAGATTAGGGTAGAGGGTTAGGGAATGAGAGCGCGGCGGTAGTAATAGGGGAGTGCTCCTTTGGGTCTGGAGTTTTTGGTTCGTAGTGTTGTGGCTGTAGTTTTTGGGGCTAGTGGTGTTTGCTTTTTTGCATCCCGTACTAGTTTATTATGCACTTATCTTTTGTGTTTGTTATACTGTTAGTTTGTTTTGTGTACCATACTAGTTTATATGCGCTTACTTTTTGTATTGATTATACTGTTATTGGTCCTAAGCCGGGGGTCTATCGGAAACAGCCTTTCTACTTCTCTTGAAGTAGTGGTATGGTCTGCGTACACTCTACCCTTCCCAGACCCCACTAGGTGGGAATACATTGGGTATGTTGTTGTTGTTGCAAACTGTTGCTACAAAAATACAAATACATATGCTACAAAATGTAATTTAATAAAAATATTATTATTTTTTGTAATTTAATACTTAAGTATTATTACTTTATGTATTTTGTCCTATAAATATCGTCATTCACCATCTAGCTCTTTGTTGCAATGGTATATAGAAAGTGCTCCATACACTTCATACTACACATAAGTCTTATTTGTGCACGCATCTATTTAGTTTAATTAGAAAAAAGAATTATTATTAGCGGTGGACATTCGATTTTTTTCAAGTTATAAAAAAGTGTGCATCAAATATCCATCGAATAGTTCGGCGTGCTTTGAGTTTTTCAAGTTTGCTTGATTTTTCTAAAATGTTTTTTTTTTCAAAAGAATACTAGAAAAAATCAATTATAAAAATTAGTGGCAGGCACTACACACGATATTTCCTGCAAATTATACTTGACAGCACATTAAGAGAAGTGGATCAAGAAAGAAATATTCTACTATTGTACTTATAAAATTCCATCAACTTATAAAAGTCAATTGTTTTATAGTTTGGTCGGGAACAAGTTATTTCGGGTTTGGCTATCTCGGAATAAGTTATTCCATCATGTATATGGGATAACTTATCTCATCACTAAGTATAAATGCTGGAAAAGATAATCCCGAGACTATCTAGCTAGCTAATACCTCCAACCAAATGTAGAATAAAAAATCCTATATTTTATCCTAAAATTATTCTACCTTATACCTCATAGCTCGTACCAAATACCTTTTGAGTATTGTACCACACATTGCATAAGGCTAATGACATATATGGGGATTACTGGCAGGAGAGTGGAGAGTGCAGAGTGGAGAGTGGAGAATGGAGTTCTTTTTTTTTTCTTCATGATACAATTATTTTCTTAACTCATTTGAGTATGATATAAAATGATCATGCCAAATCGTAGACAATGAACTTTAAAGTTTGGCCAATTATATATACGATCTTTTAAATTTGTCTAAAAAAATCATTTAGACACGTAAATTTAGCTTTAATTTATTGCAATTAAACACAATACTATAAACAATTTCGTTTCTATCAAATACAAGATATTGAAAGTTTATTACATAAATAAAAAGTGTGTAGTTAATCGTCTGATGCGAAAAAGAATATGCCATGCATGCACATACTAAACATAATATGCCACATACTAAAAATAAAATGTGGCATTTTATTACAATCTTTGGCATGTTAATTTTAATAGGTAGCATATTATTTTTAATACACGACATATTTTTTCCCACGTTAGATGATTAGCTATACATGTTTTATTTATGGAATGAATTTTTACCTTGTTGTGTATGATAAAAATAAAATTATATATAGTATTGTGTTCAATTGAAATAAGGCTAAGTTTAAGTATTTAAACATTGTGAATTTAAGAGGTCATATTGTGTGTTGGCCTTAAGGTTTAAACCAAAAGAAAGAATAAGGAACAAATAACCCGCCCCAATCATCTATATATCAATCAACTTTGAATTAAAGCTAACTGATTCCCTGAATCATTTAACAGGATTAGAATCTAGGGTACGTATTACAAGAGGAACGAACACACTCAAATTAATATAGCATTATGGTATAGTGCAGAATCTATTAAAAAAATAATAATAATCAGCTATAAAATAGTACGATAATGAAAACACAATAATCGATAATAAATTAAAGACAGATATTTATGGCTAACCTACGCTACCATACTATAACTAGTGCACGACATATATCACTACTAGAAATTCGGCATTTTTCGACAGCGCATGTAGTCGAAAAATAAGTCTTTTCCGACCACATTTCGATTGAATAGTGATGGTCGGAAAAAAGCTTGTCGGAAAAATATTTCCGACCATATCTGTCGAAAATTTCCAACTACTACAGTCGAAAAACTTAAATTAATAATTAAAAATAACTATTTAATAAATAAAAATATTCCGACTACAGTAGTCGGAAGTTTAATAAATAATTATTTAATTAATAAAAAAATTTCGACTACTATGGTCAGAAGATTAACAAATAATTATTTAATAAATAAAATTTTTTCGACTACAGTGGTCGGAAGTTTAATAAATAATTATTTAATAAATAAAAATCTTCCGACCGCTTTAGTCAGAAGAATAATAAAGAATTATTTAATAAATAAAAGTGTTCCGACTACTGTTGTCGGAAAGAATTGATATATTTTCAAAAACTTTCGACCACTATAGACGGAAAGATTTTATTTATTAATTATAAAATAAATAATTATAAAAAATATATATATAATTTTATTAATTTATATATTAATTATTTAATATTTGCGACCATTTTGAAACATCCAAAACAAATAGCGGAATCAAATAGTTTAAGCATTTCAAGACAAGTCGAAACGTCACAATCCAAAACAAACACCAATTCTAATATTCTAAGTTTAAATGTCACAATCATAAACAAAAACCAACCACTACAATCTAATCATCTGCACTATCTTCCCCATCCTCAAATAGTTGCGGCATATGCTTCTTGACTAACACTTCAAACTTGACAAATTTGACACAGTGTTGCGTCAACTCTTCAATTTTTGTTTTCATCGCTTTCATTTCTTCCGCATTTTGCAAAATAGAAGCGGGGTTGGGCAATATTGGGGAAGAACTACTCGAGGATTGGTTACCTCCAAGCCCGTAAGTGTTATCCTTTTTTGGACCACCTACCACATTTGTCCACATTCTATTCATATCATCAGGCGATGGTTGGACCATGGTACCATCCTCTAAAGCAGGTTGGGTTTGACGTCAATCTTCAATGCTTTTTTAAAATCCTTCCTGAAAGAAAAATAATTGTCATTATGTAAACAAGCTAAGTTGAATAATAAGAAAATAATATATACAAATTTTATTATCTTACATATGCATCCTTAGCACGCGGTTCGACCCATTCTTCTCTTGTATCGTCCGAATTTTTCTTCTAATGTGTCTCTTTGAAGGTCTTAGGAATAGGTACATCTACTCTCCCATTTAAGAAGTTCTGCAAAATTTTACCCATATACAGGTTAATGCTACTGTAAAAGTTCAGCTATGTCTGGAGTACCTGTTTGCTTTCAGAACATTGATATCCTAACTTAAAACTTATACTGAAAGCTGCACAAATTCTGAACACTACATAATCCAACAACATAAGCACTTTAAATCCACAAATTAACTCACTTATTTAAAGAAATCTCATCAACAAGAACTAGTGAACTACTACTAAGGCTCAATCATATACTATAGCCTTGTGACTGGTCCTATAGGAACTACCCTATATTTTCTAGGTACTCAAAGTGAATAAATAGTTAAGCTACTTTCTGCAAGTTAGTAATAAGTAGCAGAAAATAGAAGAGGAAGAAGTCATGTGTTGGTGTGGGGTGTAGAATAAATCACGAAAAAGATTACTTTTTTCACTCTTTTCATGAAAATGGGGCTCAGATGTTGTAATACCCCAAAAAATTCAAACGAATATTAGCGCCATGTTTCAAGCTCATGAATATTATATCATGGTTCTTTTATAGTTTTATGAGTAAGTTATATGTTTATTAAGGCTTCAAATAACTCCCAGCTATCAGACGAATCAAAACATTCCTTACCGATTGAATTCTTGGGAAGGATGTTTTAGTTAGCTTCAAATGAGCATATCTCTCGTTATACTACGAATTTTTGAGTTAATGACCTACCAACAGATAGATAATTGAATTAGATTTCCAACGATACTAATTTCACCTAAATTCGATATCGGAGCAAAAAATTATGCCCATATTACTCCAACATGTCAACCTGGAAACTGAGTGACGACATTTCTGACGACTTATCACATTTCTGACGACATTTCTAATAACTTATCACATTTCTGACGACTTATCAGCAATGTCGTCAGACTTAGGCAGAATGTCAAAAATTCCAGCTCCCAGGTGACGACCTGGGCTAACGGGCTGTCACAGATCTGACGGCTTATCAGCCCATGTCGTCAGCTGATAATTTTAGTAACTGAGAAGTAATTTCGTAGGGGTATTTTGGTCTTTTTTCCTCACCCTAAACCTTACCCCCACGACATAAAACACCAAAAACACGTATTTAGCTATTGGTATTTAGTTTCAAAAGCTCTTAATTCTCTTTGTTCCCAAGAACAAACTTAGGGTTTCTTCTCAATTAACTTCAAGATCCCATCACACTCTCCAGTAGATATTCAAGATTTAAGATTCCCAATCCAAGGACATTCAAGAAAGGTCAATTCCCTTTCAAGATTCAATCACTAAGGTATGCGTAGTGTTCATCCATGGATCCCTTTCATCCATGGAGCTCAAGAATCAAGTTTTAAATCATGAATTGTGATTATCTGTTTGTGGTATGATTATGTTCATGTTGATGGTTGTTATTTGATTTTCAAGATGGTATCTTGATGTATTTTCATGAAGTATGTGAGCATGTTAGTTGAAATCCATGAAATTGGGTGACTTAGATTGTTAAATTGATAAGTATACCTATGCCTAAAGTTGTGCATGTAAGGTGTTCGATAAAATGTCTAGAATGATAAAAACCATGTTTTCATGACTCAATAGTGCTTACATGATAAGTCCATGCTCTAACCCTTATGATTCAACATGAATTCCATGCTTTTGTTGTGTATTGATTGTTGTGGTGTGGAATGCCCATGAAATTAAAGTTATGCAAGTATTTACATGTTATACGCATTCCCTTTCATATATAAGATGTTGAGAACCATGTGTGGTATGAAATCCCCTATTTATGGTATTATGAATTGTGGATTCTATTCGCATGATCAAGAAGTGTCATGTGTGTCAGTTTTCTTCCATCGAGTCCTGGGGGTACTAGTACCCGAAAAATATAGTTGTGTGCCTAGAGCAAAGTCATGTTTTCACGATATCCTCAGTCAAGCCATGATCCATAGAACTCAGTCAGCCATGTGACTCAGGAAAAACTCAGAAATCTCAGTAATCTCAGTAGTTCAGTAATCTTAGTGATCTCAGTACTCAATAATCTCAGTAACCTTAGTATTCCCATTAATCTTAGAAATCTCATAGAATTCAGTCAGCTGTTAGATATCAATAGTAATTCGTCAGTCACGGAACTCAGTTTAGCTCCGCTAAACAATACCACTAGCATCAGTTCAGCTAATTAGTTCAGTTCAGTTAATCAGTTCAACTCAGCTAATCAGTTCAGTGCCATTCAGATAGGAGTAGGATTCAGCACCGAGCGAGCCTAGGGATGGGGACTCACCCGCTAGATAGGACTGAGATCCCTAGAAGCAATCCCTAAGTTCCATAACTTCGTAGCCAACGTAGGTACGAGATGTCACTCGTTAGATAGGACTGACATACTCAGGGATCACTCGTTAGCACATTTAAATGTATAGGACTAATCCCATGGGTCACCCACTAGATTAGGACTGACTCCACAACAGTTGTCTTTACCAGTGGCGTGGTACTGACACCCATCCAACTGGGGTTATAGGTTGGACCCCATACTAGCTAGAAAGGGGTATGCCAATTAGATGAATACATCCCACAGTTTCAGTTACAAAATCAGGACTGTCAGATACAGTCAACTCAGTCTCAGTAAAAGAATTTAGATAGTTTCTCAGATTTTAGGACTGTCAGATACAATCAATCCTTATCATTATAAATAGACTTCGGGATCACCTACTAGATAAGACTGGTCTAAACTATGGTCAATCAGTATCAGTATCATACGATTTAGAGATCACCCGCTAGGTAGGACTGATCTCAGACTAAGTCAAATCATCTTTATTATCATTATACTCAGAGATCACCCGCTAGATAGGACTAATCTCAGATTCAGTTACTCCATTTAGAATGGAACTCAGATAGTTCCATTAGAACTTAGACTGTCAGATACAGTCACTCAGTATCAGTTACATCGGTTATGCCAATTATCACCGTCATATCAGTTATATCAGTCATCATAACTTACGTTATCAGTATTCAATTTCAAGACTGTTAGACACAGTCAATTAGACCAGTTCTTCATAATTTGAACTGTAAAAAATAGTCGTTCATCTATTCAGTAATGCAGTATTAGTTCCTCACTTAGTAGTGACTTACATATTAATATCAGTGAACTCAGTCATTCAGTATCTCAGTATCAGTACACTCATGTTGTAAGCATTCAGAGTCAGTAGTCAGTATCACCACGAGTTCAGTTATAGTTACTTATGCATGTATGTATTCTCACGTTCATATCAGTCAGCATTGTTCATGTAAATAACCCCTTTTTCATTTAGCCTACCTCACTCGTATATTCAGTACATTCAGTCGTACTAACGTATTTGCGCTATGGTGTTTTATTTTACGCCATAGGTTTAGAGGCACGAGTTCCAGAGCAGTAGTAACATTACAGATTTCAGTAGTCAGAGTTAGCAGTGAGTCCTCACTCTCCGAGGACATGATTACTACTTTATTACTTCAGTATTTCAGTTTGGCTTCTAGTAGTCGAGAGTTAGTTGGAGACATGTTCCTTCCACTCCCTACTTCAGACAGTTAGAGGCTTTCAAACTAGATTACAGACTAGATTCAAACTTCAGTATTTTGGTTTTATTTTGGTATTGTGATACCACTTTATTCATACATTGTTATTATTTAGATTATGTTCAGTATTGAGCCTTATGTCCTTTCAGTTCCTATTTCCGCATTTATATTTATATATTTTGCAGTGTAAGGGTATAGATATCAGTCATGGGTTAGCTTGTGGTCCTTCGGGGTCATGAGCACTGTGTAGCATTTTGGTTAAGAAAATCGGGGTGTTACAGATGTGTTCCACGAAAAGGCAAAATAGAATCCAGCCACCCCATGGTTGCAAACACTGATTGTAGGGAAGAGAGAAGCCTCAATCACAGGGCATACACAGTGTTGCCACGCCAAGATATGGGTTGGGTACTTCTATGCCAGAAATGGTTAGCCCAGAAACAGAAACACCATCATCATTGCCACTTTATGTAACTTCTATCAACACAGTAACACATACAAAAAAAAAGACTGTCCTAGTTTAAAAAATGCTGTCCAGTGTATTAAAATCTTACTGTACACGAGTTCTAGAGAAGGACCGGACCACAAGGGTCTATTGGTTTTCTGACTCGACAAGAATCACCATCCAAGAGAAAGAAACAGGTTATAGCGGGCTCAGATTTGCTGTTTTAGAACAAAGCAAAAGAGGAGCAAGCTCCAGACACCAGCTGTTTTCTATTCGAAGCCATAATCGGGTCGCCCTGCCAATATATAAGACATGTTATTCTCGATGCTATGATTGAACATAGTCCAGAAAGGAAGGAAACAATCATCACAACCCCTTTACAACATCATTATCAGCAGCAGGAGCAGCACAAAACTGCTTTAAATCTTTTTTTCCTTTTTGCTTATTACAAAGGGATGTTGGATTGTTTGGTTATCAATGGATAAAATAGTGTTTGTAGCCATAGAATAGAACTAACAAACATATAGACTATTCAGGGAGATAACAATAGGTTCTCTGATTATATGGCTTATGCATTTTGTGGATGTATGTTTTCACATACCAATATATTAATATTGCATCTCAACATCAGTATATGTCGCCAAACTCTTATGTAAATGGATAAAGGGGTATCACGTGTAAATGGATAAAGTGGTTGGAGTACCTGTTTGCTTTCAGAACATTGATATCCTAACTTAAAACTTGTACTGAAAGCTGCACAAATTCTGAACAGTACATAATCCAACAACACAAGCACTTTAAATCCACAAATTAACTCACTTGTTTGAAGAAATCTCATCAACAAGAACTAGTGAACTACTACTAAGGCTCAATCATATACTATAGCCCTGTGACTGGTCTTATAGGAACTACCCTATATTTTCTAGGTACTCAAAGTGAATAAATAGTTAAGCTACTTTCTGCAAGTTAGTAATAAGTAACAGAAAATAGAAGAGAAAGAAGTTATGTGTTGGTGTGGGGTGTAGAATAAATCACGAAAAAGATTACTTTTTTTCACTCTTTTCATGAAAATGGGGCTCAGATGTGTTCCACGAAAAGACAAAACAGAATCCAGCCACCCCATGGCTGCAAACACTGATTGTAGGAGAGAGAGAAGCCTCAATCACAGGGCATACACAGTGTTGCCGAGCCAAGATATGGGTTGGGTACTTCCATGCCAGAAATGGTTAGCCCAGAAATAGAAACACCATCATCACTGCCACTTTATGTAACTTCTATCAACACAGTAACACATGCACAAAAAAAAAGACTATGTTAGTTTAAAAAATGCATTCCAGTGTATTAAAATCATATTGTACACGAGTTTTGGAGAAGGACCGGACTACAAGGGTCTATTGGTTTTTTGACTCGACAAGAATCACCATCCAAGAGAAAGAAACAGGTTATAACGGGTTCAGATTTGCTGTTTTAGAACAAAGTAAAAGAGGAGCAACACTGCCATAGCTCCAGACACCAGCAGTTTTCTATTCAAAGCCATAACCGGGTCGCCCTACCAATATATGAGACGTGTTATTCTTGATGCTATGATTGAACATAGTCTAGAAAGGAAGGAAGCAATCATCACAGCCCCTTTACAATATCATTATCAGCAGCAAGAGCAGCACAAAGAACTGTTTTAAATCTTTTTTTCCTTTCTGTTTATTTAAAAGGGTTGTTGGATTGTTTGGTTATCAATGGTGAAACTAGTGTCTGTAGACATAGAATTGAACTAGCAAGCATATGGACTATTCAGGGAGAGAACAATAGATTCTCTAATTATGTGGCTTATGCATTTTGTGGATGTATGTTTTCACATACCAATATATTAGTATTGCGTCTCAATATCAGTATATGTCATCAAACTCTTATGTAAATAAATAAAGGGGTATAACGTGTAAATGGATAAAGTGGTTGGATAAAAATAGTACCATTTTTCTTTGGTGGGTAGCGAAACTCATAGAACCTCCGGTGTGTAGCGAGCCACCTGTTTTAGAGGCTCAATTTGCCTTTCCTCGTTCCCTCTTTGCCTTAAATTCAGGAGTATCCCATAATATCAAGAACTGAGTCCACACTTCATCATTCAACCAATCAGGTTTTATCAATTTCCTCCGGGCCTCATACAAGTGTTCTTTGATCCGTAGAGCTGATTTCAACCGAAAAATGTGGTCTATTTCTTTATCATGACAATCACTCCATGTACACTTTGGCTGCAAAATAGTTTAATATAAAGTCATAAAATGAGTTAATGGATACAATGAAAAAACTATCTTTAGTCAATGAGATTTACTTTTTTTTTTTGAACTGCTCATTTTTTTTTTGAAATTTAATATAAAGTCAGGAAGAAGCAAAAGTAATCATAGGTTTAACTGATTCATGAAATTAAGTAGCAATTTGTGTGAAAAAGGTATATTACTATACCTTCTTAGCTTATGCCTTTACTAGGCTTTGCTCAAGTGCAAAGAAACTTGTGTTGAGAAGAAAGTCGGGAATAGGACACCAATTCTAGCTAGAAGAGACGATTGTTCCTCAGCGGACTCAACAGGTAAAGATTCAGAAAGAAGAGCCAAGGATGAGAGCAAGGTGCATAAAAACCTGCACAATAACAATTCAGGCCAGCAGGAACAAAAATTATAAACCCCAAAGGCTACAAATTCAACTTTATCAGTAAGTCAAAGTTTAATATTAGATCAAATACAGTAACTTCAAATTTCATCAGAACAAAGACTGCGAAATAAACCCCGAGATACCGATCTGCTTTAATATATTTAACAGAATCGTATAAAACATTTTGTGACAGAGAAACTAATTCAAATTATAGATTCAATTAACAACATCTACTTTCAACTATATATAATGTTACTATCAATCGATAATGCTTTTCACACAGAAGATTCACGCTGTCCGAGATACGAATAGAGTACGGGTATCCACCTGAAAATGAATTGAAATTGAATCATACCTAAGCTGGTAAGCTAGAATTCTCCTCATATAAAAATGATTTAAACATTACATATTCATTTTAACGCATCAATTATATCAGAATTTGCCTGAATATGTGAAACAAAGTTTGTATCAAACGTTCTGAAACAAAGCAACTCATTCAAACGTAATGTTACTATGAATCCATAATGCTAAAGTTATACGAATAAAGCATGTGTATACACCTGAAACCGAGCTAAATTTCAAATGTACCGTAAACATAAAATCGAAATCCAAACCTGAACAGAGAGATTTGTGAGAGAAATTCGCTTGGCCTTGTTTCTCAGTCACAGGACAAACAGAAGTTAGCGACAACAGCTTCACAGAATCGTAGAATCCAAGGATTGTATCGTAGAATCCTTACAGTTTCAGCTGTAGTTTGCAGACCAAAACCTACAAAAAAGGAAGAACACCAAAACCCCAAAATCAACTCACTACACCCCAAGAATCTACAAAATCAAGCAAATATCGTCATTACCCAAGTTCTTTCATGAATCTCTTTCTCATGCCAAGAGTCTATTTCATCTTCGCTTCTCAGTTTGCACTGCAAAAGTAAACAAAAACCAGAGTAAAAATATTGTTAGAACCACTTACAAGTCAATAAGACATCAGACTATAAGATTTAAAAAACTGCCTATTCCTAATCCAAAAAGAGCGATCACAACATCAGATTGAATCATTCATTAGTGCGAAGTAACTTTGTCGCTTAACTGTCGCCAAAATACCAAAAAATACCATCAACTCACTGTGAGAGTGAGAGACAGACATCGCAAGGTGTATCAATTTGGTGTTTAATCTAGGGTTTAAAGAGAGACGAGGCAGTGAGAATGAGAGAAAGGGCTTAGAGAGAGAGAAGTGGAGTCCGATTTATGATATGTTTATTTTCTATGTTACATTATTTATAAACTTTCCGACCGATGCAGTCGATTTTTTTTTTTATATTTAATTAATTATTAATTTTCTGTATACAGTCATATATTTATTTAGATAGATATTACTATTTCCGACTACAATAGTAGGAAATAATATTAAATAATTTATTAATTTTATTATTTATATTTCCGACAATAGTAGTCGGAAATATATTTAATAACTAATTTATTTGATTATTTTATTTTTCGACTAACTTGGTCGGAAATATATTGATAATATTTTATTTAGATAATTATTTAATTTCTGTATAAGGTATGATTATTTATTTAGTCATATATTTATTTATCTATTAGTATTTCTGACTATAATGGTCGGAAATATATTTAATAATTTATTTATTTTATTTTTATTTTCGACTATATTGGTCAAGAATATATATTTAATAGTTAACTTATTATATTTATTTATCTATTAGTATTTTCGATTATAGTGGTCGAAATTATATTTTTAATAATTTATTTATTTTATTTTTTATATTTCCGACCATAGTGGTCGGAAATTTATATTTAACAATTTACTTTTGATTATTTCTATTTCCGACTACAGTGGTCGAAAATATATTGGTAATAAATTATTTAAATAATTATTTAATTTTTGTATAAGGGTATGATTATATATATAAGGGTTTGTTGTTGTATAAGGATATGAATATATATATATATATAGTCATATATTTATTTTATTACTTAGATTTCCAACTACAGTGGTCGGAAAATATTTGGTAATAATTTATTTAAATCATTATTTAATTTCTGTATAAGGGTATAATTATATATTTATTAATATATTTATTTTATTATTTATATTTCCGACTATAACAGTTGGAACAGATATTTTCCGCAATTTACCACTAAATATTCTGACTGGTTTAGTCACAAATAGTATCAGAGAAATATTTTATAAAATAAAGTAATAAAAAGGTAAATTTTTCGACTGAAGTAGTCGAAAATTTCCGACTAATTTTTTTTCGTCGGAATTTTCGGTCGAAAAATAGCGAAATTCTGGTAGTGATAACACTCCTATCCGACTAAACTTCTACTCTAATGCGCACATTCTCCACATCCCCTATATAAGGGCATGTCCTCGGTAACCTGAATATGCGGCATGTCTTGTCCAATCATTTCTTCGGTCTACCTCTACCTCCTCTTCGTACCCACTAGCTATATCCAACCTCTCGCACTGCCTCCCTCTTGCGTCTAAACCTCGCCCCATCACATGTCCAAACCATCTCAGTCTCGCTTTCCTCGTTTTATTCACCATGAAGACCACTCACACCTTATCGTTAATTGTTTATAAAATCAACTTCAACACCTAAATATGATTGTTGCCAAAAAGAAAACTACTTCTAAATCAACTCAACCCAATCGAACTCTTAACGATTCTCATGATACTTATGTTAAATGTAAGGGACTTTTTAGTTTAATAAATAACGTAATGATTTTAGTGTGATAATGTGAATCTTTTGTCTATGATATATTTTGGAATATAAAAAATAACGATTTTTTTTCTTAAAAATGAAATTTGAAAACATTCCACACTTTAGCAAATGATATTTACTAGTAAAACTTTTCAAACAACTTCTCGTTCTAGCCAAGTATCTGAACACGAGGATTCTTTTTCGTTACTTCTTTGACAAAAATACCCCTGCAATATTTCCAAAACTCGGCCCATAACAGAAAGGTAGAACCGTAAATATCCTCAAATAGAGTAACGGCAAGGATAGTTATTTGTAACGAACTCTTTTTCAATATTGTCAAACTTTACTTCTTGATTATTATTCGAGAAATAGTAATAAATATTTTTCTTTATTGTAGTTTGGTTTACTGATAGCTGATCAGAAGATGAATTTCACATTTTACTAAATCCTAAATTCTCATGATTGATGAATTTTGATTTTCGAAAGAACTTTAGGTATTGTAATGATAATCGATTTTGTGTTTTACAGTTTAGTAAGAAATAAGGCAACATTTTACTTGCTTATGTTAAATCTTACGATGAATTTTGGTTCTCAGAAGAACTTGAGGTGTTGTGATAATGATAGTCGGTTTTGTACTTTACAATTCAGATTTCAGTAAGAAATTAAGCAATATTTTACTTTGCTTATCTTAATCTTCAATAATGATGAATTTTTATTTTCGGAAGAACTTTAGGTGATAGTCGGTTTTGTGTTTTACAGTTCAGTAAGAACAGACAACATTTTACTTATTTTTCTTAAATCTTCAATAATGATGAATTTTGATTTTTGAAAGAACTTTAGGTATTGCCGATAATGATAATCGTTTTTTTGCTTTACAGTTCAGTAAGAAATAAGGCAACATTTTATTTGCTTATGTTAAATCTTCATTAACTATGAATTTTGATTCTCAGAATAACTTTAGGTATTGCTGATAATGATAATCGTTTTTGTGCTTTATAGTTCAGTAAGAAATTAGGCAACATATTACTTTTTTTTCCTTAAATCTTCAATAATGATGAATTTGATTCGTAGAAAAAATTAGGAATTGTTGATAGTGATAATCGGTTTGTTTTTTACCGTTAAGTAAGAAATAAGGCAGCATTTTACTTGCTTATCTTGAATCTTCAGGATTGATGAATTTCAGTCCTCGGAAGTTTTTGAAGCAATTTGTACTATGCTCTTGCAGTTATTTAAGACGTTAATTTATTATCTGATAAACGATTGGAGGATTACGAATGCCAATACTTTTGTATTTCCTGTGATTGGTTAGATTTTGCTGCAAAATATAGGTGTATCTTACTCTCTTCTGTGCCACGTTGGCCGCTACTTTTGGATCCTTCTCGCACTTGATCTGGGAAGCGGAAGGGTTGTACACAGTCCTTTCTATTGTAGCAAGTTTACTCTGGCTTTACTTAACACCACCATGGAGCGTGGTACGTGATCAATGACTCATCGATTTTCAAATTATTCTTGAAGTCACTTCTTATATCGTAAATCTTCTGTCTATGCAGAGGAAGAGGGTCTTACTCTTGATGATTGCTGCCTTTTCCGTTGGTGCTTCTGTTGGCATTTTTACCAAATATTTCTTCAAAACAGATCAAGAGTAAGTTTAGAAAGATGGCAAACATTGTGTAGATTTTTGTTGTTGATGTTCTGTATGGTTGCTTTTTTTACTTCTATCTTGTTATGTCATGTTATCAGAACCTGAGTTTTGTAGTTTTCAATTATGCCTTCGGTTGATTGGATACTTTCGATCTGGTTATACTTTATGATTATAATAATTAGAGTTACTTTAAATCCCAAATGAAAAAATAGGTATGTTTAGCAGCTGCACTAGAAGCTGTTTGTTTCAACTTTAAAATTCGAATCTCCTAAATGTTGACTACCCTCTCTGTAAAAATTCTAAAGTAAGTACTTAGGCAATATCCCTAACTTAGTGTTTTGGTCTCTTTCACAAGACCAAGGGCATTGGACTGTGTTATTCCTGCACACAGTTAGCTAAAAGTGGCTTGAATTACATAGGTTTTTGGAGTTTGAAAAACCTGGAGTATCTGACAATTTGTTCAGTAATGAGTTATACATAACCTGTTAGGCTGCCATATAGGAAAACTTACATAATGCTCATCTTATGAATGAGAAAAATTGAGCAATATGAATGGTATTTGATGTTAGAAAGTCGGTCTGTCTTTTAATTTTGCAATTAGAATGTTGATCTATTATTAGGTTATAAGCTCTTGGTTTTATATTTATAATTTGATCACTTGTTACTAAGATTCCCATACCCTGGAATTACATCTATCTTTCATGGATTTATGGGACTGGACTGGAACTACAGTTAACAAAATGTATCTCATAATCATCTGCTGCTTTGGAAACCTGGAACAATTTTAAATTTTGTGCATTCTTGGCTAGTATATATGTTTTAGCACATAGACTTTCAAATTTTGATTTATGTTGGCTTATGAATGAGAGAAATTGATTAATATTATGGCCAGATTGTGAAAAGTACTGTGTATTTGCACCAAGCATGGCTCGTGAATGGATGAAATTATGCAACATTACCAAATTATGAAGAACGAACTTAGATAAAATTACCCCTGATTCCTGAAGTCTCTTCCAAATTTCTAATATGGAAAAGACATTTTATATTGCTTCTTGATGATGTCAATAACAGTTACTTGTTGTTTTAACTTCTGCTATTGATTAGCCTTGTTGTTCTCTAATCATGTGAGGAATATCTAACATCAAAAAACATTTCATGCTTCTCCAGCTCTGTTGTCAGCTTCTTGGCAGGTGCAATAATTTGCTATGAAACTTTTTGGTTTGGAGTCAGGTTATCAAGGACAAGGGTCATCCTCTATCCCAGTTACCTGCTTCATTCTTATGCTTTCATGTACTGGTGGTTTGTGATTGCTTCTGATATGATATTTGAAATCCACACAGCTTATTGGACACTAAGGGTAAGAAGTTTTAGACTTTTCTAGTACCCATGCTAATAAATCATTAGGTAATGGCTGCGTACTTTATGATCTCTGATGATGTTAACTTTGTCAACTGCACATTCACTGTCTTCTTCAATTTACCCGCTATATTTTATAGGTGAAATATTTGCTCGATCATTTACAGAGTTCCCCAGTGCATTCTACTCATTCTATAGAGAAATTGTAGTTTTTACTGTGACAGGCTATAACTACATTTTACCATAGGAATTTGGAATTCTCAAGTCTGAAGCCAAGTGCTACGGCCTAGGAATATTTCTTGGCAAATACTGATCGTTGATTGATTACCTTACCTCACAGCTAAGACAATTTTGAATAGCATATACATAATTGTTCTTCCTTTTTCAAAGAAAGGTAATAAGAATACTTGGAATTTAAGATGTTCAATCCATTTACCTATCTTTAACTCAATAAATGAGCAAATTGTACTCTTTACAATTTCATATTTAGGCAACTCACTAGAACCATATAAGAGCTATCTGCAGTTGAAATTTATGGATGTCATTCAACTTTATTGCAGCGAGTCACTAATTTATTTTAATTTTTATAGAGGTGAAATCATCCAGTTGTAATTAGTATAATCAAAGTGACTAAACCTTTTTTTAACCAAGAACTCACTTAACCTTGCCTTAGATCTTATTTGTTTGCACTAAATGAGGGTTTCAATCTTATTAATCATTCATATGTTGGTTATTAAGTGTGTATTTTTTAATTATTCATATCTCAATCATTAAGTGTGTTTATTGTTTTTTCTTTTACAACCACTTATTGGATTTGAATAATCTGAATGCTTAATGAGGAAACACATTAGTTAAAGTGCCTAAATGAAATTTACCGATAAATTTAAGAGTAAATAATAATTACCCCACCGATTTTGTCCGAGTTTTGCAAAAAGACACCTAAACATTAACTTCGATCTATTACCCCACGATTTTTCTTTATTTCATTGCAAATACACCATTTTTTGCTGAATCTCAGTCACAATAAAGAGAGTGAATGCACGCACCAATCAGGTGCTGCCACGTGTCAAATATTTTTAATTTTATTTATTTTTTAAATAATTTTTTTCCTTTTTATTTAATTTATCACCCCCTCTTCCCCCACCCCCTTCCCCCACGTCCAGGTCCAACAGCTCCCCTCTCCCAATGGTGGATGAGTGGGGTTGCGTGGGTGGGTGGAGTGCGTGGGTGGGGGTTATGAAATAATTTTTTAAAATAAATAAATATTATTTTAAAAAAAAAAGAATATAAATTATATATTAAATTATTTACACGTGGCAGCTTCTAATTGGTCAAAAAAGTCAATTTTTGTCTTTTCACGCGCTTGTGGCGCGTGTATACACGTAGAGGGTCAAAATGGTGTATTTGCAACGAAATAAAGACGACTCGTGAGGTAATAGGTCGAAGTTAAAGTTTAGGTGTCTTTTTGAAAATTTCGGACAAGATCAGTGGTGTAATTATGTATTTACTCTAAATTTAAAAATCTATCGAGTAATCTGCCTTGAATTTTTTTATACTGACAAATCACTCAACTCTAAGTATTACTAATGACCCTAAATTTATCCAAAGACTTCCTCAACTCTCCCTAAGAATTATAAAAATGTCTTACCTTCAAGTGACTTTCCATGTATAATACTAAATACTCCTGCTATTATTGAGTAATTGCTACTAATGAGAAATTAGCTTTGGTAGAGAAGACATAATATTGTAGAACTTGGTACATATTGAATGATACCAGACATCATTTTACAGTTTCCCAAATCTGGGGTAAAAAATTACCAATTGATGAATTATCTACTTACGTATCCAGAAAATAAATTTGAAATAGTATAGTACTAATTAGAAGCATGCTCAAGCAGATGAGACTGCTCCCTATAGATGAGATATAACTATAATAATAATACGAGCCACGAAAAACTCAGAAGTAAATAATTTTAGAATAACCATAAAAAACATGTAACCACCAAACTTAGCTCAGATTATCATTACCTGCTAAGTGATACAGAGTTGTTTAGTACCTTCAAAAATGCTCTATATGCATTCATGCAGCAGTTTAGAACAGGCTAACAACACATGTTGAAGATCAGAAACTTCGGTACTTGAGATCATTAAATCACTGCCATAAAAAATTACAGCTAGTCCAGAGAATTTTTCAGATTGTAACCTATGCCAATCACATATATGCATCCATGGTTTTTTCCCGATCGGTATATGTTATGCCTCTACATCAGAGGGAATGGAAGATTCACAACAATATAATGTCTCATTCTTCGGTAATAAGAAAAAGAGCTGCTGTTGCAAAATCTTAAGTCATTCTTGTAAAGTACATAGATCTAAGACAAATCAGACTCTTCTGGTAACGGATATAAATATCTCACATTAGTTTGAGTTTGCAGTTGGTTGACAGGCCTCTTGCGTCCTATCCACTGTTGTCTGATTTGGTTCCAGAGGTGTAGTCCTGCGAGAAAATGCGTACATAAAATAATCATTGAAATAGACCTTTAAAAGATGGTGATCGGAAAGCACCTAAACTTGCAAGATTTCGGTTTTAGTTACAAGTTCTAACCCTCCACTGTAAAGTAACCAAATGTATTAGCTGCACTTGAAAAGAGAAGAAAACAAAATTCAAGTCAACTACAAAGAAAGAGATCCAGAAACGTTAGTACTGCAGCACATAGTCAAGATGCAAAGAGTGATTCAACGAGATTCTGAACTTGAGGAAGAAAGAAGGTAAAACATCTATAGAGATTCAGAGAAAAATGAAGTTGGGTTAGTAGTATAAGGGTGAGTGATGTTTGTTTCAAATGGAACCCTTGATTAAGACTAGAACTGCACTAGCTTTAAGTACTTGGAAGCTATGTTGCTCGGACTTTTCAAAAAAGTTGTTACAGACTTTTTAAGGATCCGACACGCACCCGATGACATTTTTTGAAGAGTCCTATTTTAAACTTGAGGGAGTCTAAATAATAGGATATCATAGAAAGAACCACAAATTATCGAACATAGTAAAGAAAAATCAAATTAACAATCATCATATTGGTAGCTGTTGGTAGTAGATAAGGCAAAAGTGAAGTCCCTTATATACATTTCTATCTGATACAAGAACTCCATCAACTAGCTACATGAAGCTATTTCTATTTAACTAAATCATATATGAAGCTTCAATATAGTTTATGCAACTACAGTTTAGTATTATACCATAAGAAAGTAGCTATGGTGGAAATCACAAACCTCTAAGTGTAGACACTAATTTCATCCCTCTGCAATATCATTTTTACCCATTTTTTACCTTATCCTACCGTGTAACCTCAATAATGTAATTATCCTTCCACAAATGACAAAAATCAAAACCAACTCTAAACAAATCTTATCCCAAAATTCCCACATAATCCCAATTGATAACAAATTAACAACCTTCTCAATTAAAAGTGGACACCTAACCCTTATCCCTCCAATTAAAAAACAACACCTACCTACCCTACTCTAACAAACTCTATCCCTACCCCTATCCCTACCCCTACCCCTACCTCACTACCCTACCCCACTACCCCATCCTAATATATACACCACAACACACACTCACTTCGAGGGAATTCTCACGGATGAGCACACACTAATCACTCTCTAAATTCTCAACCACAAATCATACCCACGGGCACGCAGTGAAAACTTGAGAATGAAGACAGTTTGAGAGAGAGAGAGATCCAATCATTTTTTGAGTGAATTTTGGCGAAATTTCGCCAAAATTGATTTTTTTTTAGTTCGTGTTCGATCGGATTCCCCCCCCCCCGAATCCCAAAATCTCACTGTTACCTTTTATTCCAAGGCATAACCAGCCGGAAAAGCTAAGGATTTGCCGAAAAACGTGAACTGGCAGCAGATCTTTTGCTGGAATCATTTCTATTTTGGGTTGATTTTTGGGATATCCTCACATACGGGCCGGTCTATTTCTGTTGCTATTTTGTTGTGGTTTCATAGATCTTTGCTACTGATTTGAAGATTAGAATCTCATTCGTCTCGACTTGTTTAATCACGATCAGTTTTCAAGTTTTCAATTTTCAATACTAAATTTTGGGTTATCGCATTTTGGACTATTTCTCGACTAATTTGGAGAGTTGAGATTTCGTAGGAATTCTTCGATGTTCTTGGACGAGCTCTTATTTTTATCATTAAAATCAATCCAAAGCTCTCGAGGTCCATCTCTTTACTCCCTTTCTTTCTTCTTTATTTTATCTTGTTGAAATGATTATAATTATGTGTTGGGTGATTGTAATTGTTTGATGTTGTTGATGTTATGATCATGTGCGTGATGATGTGACTCCGGTTGTAGGAGGAACGAACTTGATTAGTTTTAACGGTGTAATTGATAGAAAAGGATTTGGGGTGGAATCGTAGAGTTGAAAAATAGAACTGAGACTAATTTGAGTTTATTATTGTTTGATTTAATCCGAAATAATCATAAATATGGTGTGAACGTGAAAGAATTATGAAATGTGGAAATGGATAGGCAACATAGGTTTGGGTAGGCATCAATTTAGGAATAAGTGTTTTTCGTTGTTTGACTGAATGCGTGGAATGTTGAACGGGTCGAATGCTTTTCTAGTTTATCTCATGAAATTAAAATTGTATTCATTTGCCGGGGAATACCCCGAAGAAGTTGTATTTATTCACCGGGGAATGCCCCGAAGTATCATGTACTCGGAGGACGCTCGTGATCAAGGCCCGAGGCACCGGGTAAAGCTTTGGAGCATAGTTTAGGATTAATATAGGTTAGCGTAGGTTTACATTTTTGCATTTTTCTATTTCGGGACTGTATAATTGGATTGAATACTAAACTTTGGACTGTTTTGTCTTTGTGTGTTTTGATTGATTGTTCTATGTTTTTTTTTTGTGGTTTATACATTCGTAATATCAAAATAGCCAAAACACTTCACCAAGCGACCGTGGTCAAACCACGGGACCGAGGGGTGCCTAACACCTTCCCCTCGATCAACAGAATTCCTTAGTCGGATTCTCTGTTCGCGGATCAGTTTTACAGAGTCAAAATCGTTTTGAAAAGGGTTTTCCAAAGGTGACTTGGCACACCGGACTATGCCAAGTGGCGACTCTGAGTTTTGAATAAAATAAATCCTTTTCGAAAACAAATTTTTCATGTTTTGTCACTTAATAATAAAAACCCTTTCGAACCTTAATACTTATATAATATTTTCGAGTACCTAAAAAAAAAGGGTGTGACAGCTCTGACGACTCTGCTGGGGATATTTTAGAATTCGAGCTTATTTTTTGAGTCGTATCGGCTTTGTTTGGCATTACGAGTGTATAAGAATTGTTTGTGATTATTGTTTTGTTATTGTTTTCACTTTTGTTTATTTCGTGCTCTTTGTTTATAGTATTTATCATATGTGTTACCGCTTTATATCTGTCATCAAGAGTCCATCCCCCCGGCCTTCTTTCTGCAACAAGTCTCGGAGCGCACGTCGTGCGCACGAACTCTAGTTGAGTCGCCTTTATTTTAGGGGGGGAGCCGTTGGATGTATGGAGTAGGTGGAAAGCAAAGCAACCACTATCGACCATATGCTCCCCCGAATGGCTTTGTTAGTAAACCACAACGTAGGTCAGCCTTTAGGTCATTCTTATGTGCATCATATTGAGACCTAGCGAGGCCTACACGGTCCTTTGTAGGAGACTCACCTTTAAATCATCCCTACGTGCTAACTATTTCATATTTGAGGGTAACGTGGTCATTTGACGGACTGATTTAAAAAAATATATATATATATATAGAAAGCGAGTCGAAAGGAATGAATCAAAAGGAATGTCCTAGTTTATTTTAAAATTCTTTATGGTTTTTGTCCTTCACGATCCAAAAACTCAAAAAGATTTTTTTTACATTTTTTGCATTTTGTCTTCTCAAAGCACCGTAAATTCAAAAAAAAAAAAAGTTTTTTCTACGTATTTGTCAAAAGCAAAAATACCAAAAAGATGTTTTCCATAATTGATGGTGTCAGTTTTAGTTTAAGTGTCTAATTGAAAAATCCAAAAAGTTTTTATTCGTTTGTTTTTGGTTTTGTCTCTTAAGTTAGGGTCAATTTATTAGTTAATCGTTAAGTGTCCAATCTGGACGAACTACGCACCCCTGATTCTCCTCTCTCGGGAGTGAGATACGTAGGCAACCTATTTTAGGTTCGAGGATCTTATTTCAAAATTCAAAAAAAAAATTCTTCACTCTTCATTTAGAGTAGGTGTCTCATGTACATCTTTAAAAGAAAGCAAAAAATATATTTTCCTTTAATAGGTTCAAGTTTCATTTTCGTATAAAATTTAAAATCGAAAATCCAAAAATATTTTCTTTGGTAACCATAGATTTCATGTTGTACAGGAATCTGAAAAATTCAAAAGATTTTCTTCACTCTTCACTTAGAGTAGGTGTTTCATATACATCTCTAAAAGAAAACTACAAAAAGATTCTAAATTGAAAACCCAAAAAGATTCTTCTTTGGTAATCATAGATTCCATTTTTGTATAGGGAGTCTAAACCTAAAAAATGCAAAAAGATTTTCGTCAATTCTTTTGATAATTTGTTATTTTCTTTTCTTTTTAAAGTTTCAAGAAAAAGAAAAAAAAAGAATTTAATTGACCATTTTGGCAAAACTGCCCGAACTACGCAAGATCTGATTCATGTACAACATGATACGTAGGCAACCTACTTTTGGGTTCGATCTAATCATTTTGTTTCGTTGTTTTTCATTATTTTTCCTCTTTTAAGGAAAACAAAAGCCATAAAGAATGATAAAATAAAGGTAGATAACGTGAGAAAAAGAACAGATATTGATACGAAAAAAAAAGAAGAGAAAAGAATAAAAAATAGTAATAGGTGTAGATAAAAATAAGTGTAGATAAAATCGGAATGATGTTAAAATGACTTCGCTACCCTTGAAAGCTGGTAGAAATGAACATGAACTTAGGGCAATTTTACCAATGTGATTTCCATGCTTTTTGTATACCCTAATCCTAACGGATGTCGTCTTTGATGAGCATGTTCTTTTAGATAACAGTGGTAGGTTTGCAACACTCTGGCTAGTCACCCATACTTCACTAGATCCAAAGCAAATCTCGCCATGGCTAACAGGGAGATTGAAAATTTGCTCATTGACCCGGATCAGGATCATAGGGAAGAAAGTTCTGAACATAATGATGAGGTAGTAAGGCTCAGGCAACAATTGATAGATTTACACCGGGCATGGGCCAGAGGAATGCCTCTTCCTCCGCTCCCTGAAGGTCTTGGGAATATCTCTAACTGTCCACCGCTCTCTCAGGCGCAATTCTCTGTTCCTACTGAGTCACATGAGTATGCGCCAGGATTCACGCCGCAACATTATTATCCTGGCAGTTCTGATGTGCCTTTGGCAGCTCCCCAATCAAGACCCGCTGCTCAGCCAGCGCCACCAACCACACCGGTATTCGTGGCTCCGCCGCCACAAGAAACTCTCATATATGCTGTGCGTCCCGGAATGAGGCTTCCTAGGTCTGCCAGTGAGCCAGTACTGAAGGTTCCAGATAATCAGTATTATGCCCCGGAGCCTACCTTGCAAATGAATGAACCGTATGGGTACACTCAGCCGCCTGCATTTCTATTTGATACGGAGAAACCTGTCGCAGCAGAGGAACAGGATATCATAGCTCGAAAATTGAAAAGTTTAGAACAAGCTATGAGGAATTTACAAGGAATCGAAGATTATAGAAGTGTTTCCTATAAATACCTGTGCATGTTCCCAGACATCAACCTGCCCCCCGGTTTTAAGATGCCTATGTTCGAGAAGTACGCAGGGCACGGTGATCCTGTTGCACACTTGAGACGTTATTGCAACCAGTTGAGGGCTACAGGAGGAAAGGAAGAACTACTCATGGCCTTCTTTGGCGAGAGTCTTTCAGATCTGGCTTCAGAATGGTTCATCGATCGGGATATCGATAAATGGAACAGTTGGGATGATTTGGCTTCTAAATTTGTTCAACATTTTTAGTACAACATCGACTTGATTCCGGACGAAAAATCTTTGGTCAACATGAAGAAAAAGAGCACTGAAGGTTTTAGGGAATACACGATAAGGTGGCGTGAACAGGCCGCTAGGGTAAAGCCTCCAATGAAAGAAAGAAAGTTGGTAGAAGTTTTCATTCAGGCGCAAGATGAGACCTATTTTCAACATTTACTTCCGGCAATGGGAAAGTCTTTTATGGAAGTTCTCAAAATGGGAGAGATGATAGAGGACGGGATTAAGACCGGTCGAATAGTGAGTTTTGCTGCATTAAAAGCTACCACACAAGCGATTCAAGGTGGATCTGGCGCATTTGGAGGTAAAAAGAAGAAAGAGGACGTGGCGACTGTTGTAGCTGGAACCCATTCCTATCCCAAAAGACCGCTTCGCCCCTATCCCCAATCCCAAGCCTAAATCTATACCCAAGCTCCATATATTCCTCCCCACCATTACTACCCTCCACAAAACCCTTTATATTCCCTTCCACCACCCTCATAGCTAGTATATAGCGCCCAGCCATATGCCCAAACCCCTTCTTACCCGCAGGGGCGCGCGCAAACTCCACAAAATCGCCCATTCGCTCTACCAAATTACCAAAACCCCTCCAGACCCAGTTTTTAGCCTAGGCCCGAGTATAAGAAGGAGAAGACGGTCAAAAATCAATTCACACCTCTGGGGGAGTCATATGCTAGCTTGTTTGATAGATTGAGGAAGTTGAAGGTTTTAAGCCTAATTCAAGGAAGGCTTTCAAATTCACAACCAAGGAATCTCGATTATTCTTTAAGGTGTGCGTACTGTTCTGATATGCCAGGCCATGATATTGAGAAATGTTGGCATTTAAAGAGAGCTGTCCAAGATTTAATTGACACAAATCAGATGCTGGTCCAGGCCCCGGAGGGTCCTAACATTAACCAGAATCCGCTGCCAACTCATGCTGAAGCCAATATGTTAGAGTTAATATATGATGGGAAAGAGTCCTCGAGGGGTTATAAGCCTATTGTCAAGATACAGACCATTGAGGAGAAATCAGTGAATGTACCGGAGTCTTTAAAAGCAATGTCATTGAGCCAGGAAGGAGTGAGAGAAGATAAAGCTCAAGGAAGCACCAAGAAGCCCCCGATCACAGGACAAGGCACCAGAAGGTATGGTGATTCGAGTCAGGATAAACCTAAGTTGACAGTGGTGGGAGCTTTGAGTCAGCCTATCTTGACGGTGAAAGAAGCACTGGCAGCGCCTATTGTCCTCAAACCGGTGACCCAACCTCCGATAGTTGATACGAAAAGAATTCCCTGGAATTATGGGCGGACCGTGATGACTTATCATGGGAAAGAAGTAGTGGAGGATGTAGATGAGGTAAGGGGTTTGACTAGGTCAGGAAGATGCTTCGTGCCTGAAAGCTTAAGAAAGTCTAAGCCAACAGTGAGTGGACCGTCATCTATCAAAAAGCCTATCACCGAAGAAGAAGCCGAAGAATTTTTGAAAAAGATGAAATTGCCAGAGTATTCAATATTAGACCAACTGAAGAAAACCCCTGCTCAAATTTCCCTTTTATCTTTGTTGTTTCACTCTAAGGAGCATCGTGATATTTTACTGAAGGTATTAAATGAAGCATATGTTCCAAGGGAGATTACAATCAACTATCTTGAGAAAATGGTTGGAAAAATCTTTGAGGTCAATCGGATCAGCTTTTTTGACGATGAATTGCCTGTTGAAGGTACAGGGCATAATCGGGGCCTTTACATTACAGTGAAGTGTGAAGATTTCTATGTCACTCATGTTATGATTGATGGAGGTTTAGGAGCAAACATTTGCCCTATTTCTACTTTGCAAAAGCTGAATATTGGTGCGGAGAGAATCAGGCCCAACAATGTATGTGTCAGGGCTTTCGATGGTGCAAAATCAAATTCCATTGGCGAAATAGAACTAATGTTGACCATAGGCCCTGTTGAGTTCGCCATAGAGTTTCAAGTATTGAATGTAGACTCCTCTTACAATTTGTTGTTGGGAAGGCCGTGGATCCACAAGGCCAAGGCGGTTACATCTACACTGCACCAAATGATTAAGTTTGAGCATGACAGGCAAGAAGTAGTTATTCATGGTGAAGGAGATTTGTCAGCCTACGAAGATTCTCCCTTGTCTCTTATTGAAGCAAATAACGTAGAGGAGACATTCGTCCATCAAATTTTTGATATAGTGAATCGTATCCTTGAATGACAGGCTATACCGGGACTGCAATTGTCTTCTGCTTCTATCATGATGGTGAGTGAACTTTGGAAATACGGATTTGAGCCAGGAAAGGGTTTGGGAGCGTCTCTGCACGGTATAGTTCATCCCATATGTTCGAGTGAGAACGTGGGCACGTTTGGTCTGGGATTTGAGCCTACGGCTGAAGATCTGAAGAAAGCCAAGGGAAGGAAAAAGGAAATATAGTCACTCCCTCGCCCAATGCCACTACTCAGTGAATTATTTGTTAAGAGCGGTGTCATGAAGCATGTGGAATTTGAGGTTGAATTGGTTGATGACTTCTAGAACCTTTGTATCGAAGTTGATATGGTCGAAGCAGAAGAAGGTACCAGTATGGCAGACGTGCAATTCATAGGTCCAGCTGTCCAGCTCAATAATTGGGAAGTCACTTCTCTCCCCGTCAGGAGGGAGTTTTGGTAGTCTATTTTGTTTTTGTTTCTGTTTATCCGAGTTATTTCAGGGTTGTAATTCGAACTTTAGTTTGTTTATGTTATGTTGGCGTCTGTGTTTAAACCCTTCTATATTTTATTTAAAGAAATGCAATGTTCCTTTTGTTTTGTGTCTAATATATTTTGTTTTTCTTTTCTTACACAGTTCTCTTTATGCTGATTCTAATGACATGACATGCATGCGGATTTTTCAGCCTGATTTTAAAATCCAAACTAATCAAGATGTAATGAAGCAGGATGGGGAATATGATGAAGAACAAGCACTAGAAGAAATAAGCAAAGAGTTGGAACAGTTTGAAGACAAACCGAATCCTAATTTGAATGAAACTGAGCCAATAAATCTAGGGGATCAAGAAGATGTTAGGGAAACTAAAATCAGTGTACATGCTTTGCCACAGCTAAAAGAGGGAATGATTCAAGCATTGATTGATGATAAGGACGTTTTTGCATGGTTTTATGATGATATGCCCGGTTTAAGCACTGAATTAGTGGCTCACAAGTTGCCAATTGATCCCGCGTTCCCCCCTGTCAAACAGAAGTTGAGGAAGTTTAAAACCGATGTGAGTATTAAAATCAAAGAGAAAATCATGAAACAACTTGAAGCCAAAGTAATTCGAGTGTCTCGTTATCCCATGTGGTTATCCAATGTTGTTCCCGTACCAAAGAAAGATGGCAAAATTCGAGTGTGTGTTGATTATCGTGATTTGAACAAAGCAAGTCCGAAAGATGACTTTCCATTGCCCAATATCCACATTTTGTTAGACAACTGTGCTAAACACGAGGTTGCCTCTTTTATGGATTGCTATGTCGGATATCACCAGATTATTATGGATGATGAAGACGCGGAGAAGACATCTTTTATCACACCATGGGGAACTTATTGTTATCTAGTGATGTCGTTCGGTTTGAAGAATGTTGGAGCAACATACATGAGAGCCATGACCGCTATATTTCATGACATGATTCATAAGGAGATTGAGGTTTACGTGGATGATGTGATTATTAAGTCAAAAAGTCAGGCCGACCATGTTAAAGATTTAAGAAAGTTCTTTGAGAGTCTTCGCAGGTATAATCTCAAACTAAACCCGGCCAAATGTGTATTTGGAGTTCCATCTGGAAAGCTGTTGGGGTTTGTAGTCAGCCGTCGGGGAATTGAATTGGATCCCTCAAAAATCAAAGCCATTCAGGATTTACCCCCGCCCAAGAATAGAACGGAGGTGATGAGTTTGGTTGGTAGACTGAACTACATTAGCAGGTTTATTGCTCAACTCACAATCACTTGTGAGCCCATATTCAAGTTGCTGAAAAAGAGTGCTGCGGTAAAATGGACTGAAGAATGTCAGGAAACGTTCGATCGAATCAAAAGATATTTGTCAAATCCGCCCGTGCTGGTACCCCCGGAGCCTGGTAGGCCTTTGATCTTATATTTATCAGTCATGAACAATTCTTTCGGTTGTGTCCTGGGTCAACATGATGTTACAGGCAAAAAGGAGCAGGCTATTTATTATCTTAGCAAGAAGTTCACCGTATATGAGGCCAGGTATACTCTTTTTGAAAGGACGTGTTGTGCCCTAACTTGGGTAGCACAGAAGTTGAAGCATTATCTAACATCCTATACTACTTATCTCATTTCTCGCATGGATCCTTTGAAGTATATCTTTCAGAAGCCTATGCCGACGGGGCGATTGGCAAAGTGGCAAATATTTCTTACCGAGTTCGACATTGTATATGTGACTCGAACCGCCATGAAAGCCCAAGCCTTGGCAGATCATCTTGCTGTGAATCCCATCGATGAAGAGTACGAGCCGTTAAAGACATATTTTCCTGATGAAGAAGTGTCGTGTGTCGATGAAGTTGTTACAGAGGCTGATCCAGGTTGGAGGTTATTTTTTGATGGAGCTGTTTATATGAAAGGAGTCAGAATAGGTGCGGTTCTTATCTCTGAATCGGGACAACATTTCCCGGTGACAGCACAACTTCGATTCTACTGTACTAATAATATGGCAGAGTATGAAGCCTGCATTCTTGGTTTGAGGTTAGCTGTCGATATGGGAGTCCAGGAATTATTAGTGTTGGGAGATTCGGATTTGCTCGTCCATCAAATTCAAGGCGATTGGGAGACGCGAGATTTGAAGCTCATCTCGTATCGACAATGCTTGCAGGAGCTATGTCAACGGTTTGTGTCAGTAAGATTTAGGCATATTCCAAGGATTTGTAATGAAATTACGGATGCTTTAGACACTCTGTCTTCAATGCTCCAACATCCTGACAAAGCCTACATCGATCCAGTGCATATACAGAGTCGTGATCAGCATGCTTACTGTAATGCGGTTGAAGAATAGCTCGATGGAGAACCTTGGTTTTTGGATATCAAGCGGTACATTCAGTCAGGAGAATACCCAGCATATGCCACCAACGATCAAAAGAGGACTATTAGGCGTTTGGCTAGTGGATTTTTCTTAAGTGGGGGAATCTTGTATAAGAGGACCCCAGATCTGGGACTTTTAAGGTGTGTAGATGCAAAAGAAGCCTCGGCAATCATGGTTGAAATACACTCTGGAGTATGCGGGTCGCATATGAACGGTCACGTCTTGTCAAAGAAGATTCTTCGAGCAGGTTATTACTGGCTTACTATGGAGAAGGATTCTATTCAGTTTGTTCGAAAGTGTCATCAATGTCAGGTGCACGACGATCTGATACGTTCTCCTTCTGTTGAGTTGCATGCAATGACCGCTCCATGGCCGTTCGTGGCTTGGGGAATGGATGTGATTGGACCGATTGAGCCGAAGGCATCTAATGGACATAGATTCATTTTGGTAACCATTGACTACTTCACAAATTGGGTGGAAGCAGTAACTTTCAAGTCAGTAACAAAGAAGGCTGTGGTAGATTTTGTTCATGCCAATATCATTTGTAGATTTGGAATTCCTAAGATGATCATTACAGACAATGCTGCCAATCTCAATAGTCATTTGATGTAAGAAGTGTGTCAACAGTTTAAGATCGCACATCGAAATTCTACTCCATATCGCCCAAAGGCCAATGGTGCTGTAGAAGCCGCCAATAAAAATATAAAAAAGATACTGCGAAAAATGGTACAAGGTTCTAGACAGTGGCATGAAAAGTTGCCGTTTGCATTGCTAGGTTATCGCACCACTATTCCCACTTCAACTGGGGCAACTTCTTATTTATTAGTGTATGGGACAGAAGCAGTCATCCCTGCAGAAGTTGAAATTCCCTCTCTTCGAGTCATTGTAGAAGCAGAGATCGATGATGACGAATGGGTAAAAGCCCGACTAGGAACATTTGAGTTTGATCGAGGAAAAAAGGCTAACGTCCGTGTGTCATGGCCAGTTGTATCAGAGGAGGATGGCTCGTGCGTATAACAAAAAGGTACGTCCTATAAATTTTGAAGTTGGTCAGTTGGTATTAAGACGTATCCTTCCTCACCAGGTTGAAGCGAAAGGCAAGTTCTCCCCTAACTGGCAAGGTTCCTTCGTTGTGAAGAAAGTGTTACCCAATAGAGCCTTATATTTGACAGATATTGAAGGCAAAATGGCAGAAATGGCTATCAATGCTGATGCGGTCAAAAGATACTATGTATGATATTTGGTACTTTGTTTGATTTTATTGCATGTTTAGTACTTGCATTTTTGAAGATTGATATGATGAAGGCATTTTATTCTTCTATCCAAACATTGTGTCATCCTTTGTTTACCCGTTTGAGCTTCATTTATTTTTCTTTCATATCCCTCTTTTGGAATCAAAATAGAGTCAAAGATAAATGTCAAGAAAATAAGAATAAAAGAAAGAGTTCGAAAATAAAAGAAAAAAAATCAAAGCAAAACAAAGGACAAGCAGATGGAACTACGTACGACCTGATTCTCCTCTCTCGGGAGTGAGATACGTAGGCTACCTTATTTCGGGCTCGGTCCAACCAAATAAAGATCTAAGATTCACCCAGTCAACAAAATTGGGGCATGAGTTAACATGTTGTTTGAGTCGATTCCAAAAGTTGTAAGTCCCACCCCCACTTCAAATGTCGTTCGAACCCCTTGCCATCATTTTCTAACCTTGACCAAAAGCCAAGTTACAACCAAAGAAAGTCCTTCAGATCAATTTTTGATAGTGTTAAGGCTAAGCATGCAATGGATATGACGATACATTGCGAAGTACTACTTGTCTCCCTCAGCATAAGAAATCAGGAAAGAAATACAAAAATGAGAGAGTCTTATTGGTGAAAACCTTTGCAAGCACCATAAGACGATGGTGAGTTGAGAGAAATACAAAAATGAGAGAGTCTTATTGGTGAAAACCTTTGCAGGCACCATAAGGCGATGGTGAGTTGAGAGAAATACAAAAATGAGAGTCTTATTGGTGAAAATCCTCACGGGCACCGTAGGGCGATGGAGAGTTTAAGAGAAAGGCGGAAAGTGAAAAGAAAGAAATTTGTTGGCGAAAGTCTTTTTAGATGTCATCAGTCGAATGTGATGTATGAGTCCAATGGATTTGAAGAAGCGGCTCAGTGGCAAAAGGCACGAACTCAACAACAAATGGGGAGTTTGGATAGGAAGATCAGACAGCTCAATCCAAAATGCATGTCATACTCATTGGAGTTGGTTGTCGTATTCAGATAAGTTTTCTTTTTGAATATGGGACATTGCCCTTTTCTTTCATTTACATATTCATGTTTTTGTCTTTTCTTATGTTATTTATCAAAACAAAAGTCACCATCATTTCTTTACATTTTAAGTCAAGTCTGTGTCAACACAAGCGAGAAAGGATTTACTACCAATCTTTCCAATTATATGAGGAAAAGCCAAGGAACAACACAGGAAAGAAATATGATCGTAATTCAACACGAAGCAAAGAGAGTCTATCAACCGACAGGCTATTGGATTCGTGGAAGCATTTCAGATTTGGGAAAAGAGTGCACCTCAGGGGCATGGTAAAAATAAAAACCCATTGTTTGAGTCAGAACTCATTTCACTAAATCTGGATCCGGGTCAATGATGCGGCAAGACACGACAAGTGTTAGCAATTTGGAACAAAGATGAAAGGAACGAGTGCTGGGCAGATACCTGGAAAAGCCAAGATCTGCAAACCACCACTAAGTTTTTAACTGACAAATTTTTCTTTGATTGAAACAGGGGCAAATTCGTTTCACTTGATTCAGCTACCATTGGAAATGCATATCCAGGGATTTTACTTTATGTTCAGGACCCTCCTGAAAAATGAGATTTTACTTTATGTTCAGGACTCTCCTGAAAAATGGGATTTTACTTTCTATTCAGGCCCCTCCTAAAAAATGAGATTTTACTTTCTGTTCAGGACCCTCCTGAAAAATGGGATTTTACTTTCTGTTCAGTGATTTTTACTTTCTATTCAGGACCCTCCTGAAAAATGAAAATTTTACTTTCAGTTCAGGACCCTCCTGGAAAATGGGAATTTACTTTCAATTCAGGACCCTCATGAAAAATGGGAATTTTACTTTCTGCTCAGAACCCTCCTGAAAAATAGGAATTTACTTTATGTTCAGGACCCTCCTGAAAAATGGGAATTTACTTTCAATTCAGGACCCTCCTGAAAAATGGAATTTTACTTTCTGTTCAGGACCCTTCTGCAAAATGGGATGTTACTTTATGTTCAGGACCCTCCTGAAAAATGGGATTTTACTTTATGTTCAGGACCCTCCTGAAAAATGGGATTTTACTTTCTGTTGAGGACCCTCCTGAAAAATGGGATTTTACTTTCTGTTCAGGACCCTCCTGAAAAATAGGATTTTACTTTATGTTCAGGACCCTCCTGGAAAATGGGAATTTACTTTATGTTCAGGACCCTCCTGAAAAATGGGATTTTACTTTCTGTTCAGGACCCTCCTAAAAAATGGGATTTTACTTTATGTTAAGGACCCTCCTGGAAAATGGGAATTTACTTTCAAATCAGGACCTTCCTGAAAAATAGAATTTTACTTTATGTTCAGGACCCTCCTGAAAAATGGATTTTACCTTCTGTTCAGGACCCTCCAAAAAATGGGATTTTACTTTCTGTTCAGGACCCTCCTGAAAAATGGGATTTTACTTTATGTTCAGGACCCTCCTGAAAATGGGATTTTACCTTATGATCAGGACCCTCCTGAAAAATGGGATTTTACTTTATGTTCAGGACCCTCCTGAAAAATGGGAATTTACATTCAGCTCAAGACACTCCTGAAAAATGGGATTTACTTTCATTTCAGGACCCTCCTGAAAAATGGGATTTTACTTTCTGTTCAGGACCCTCCTGAAAAATGGGATTTTACTTTATTTTCAGGACCCTCTTGAAAAATGGGATTTTATTTAATGTTCAGGACCCTCCTGACAAATGGGAATTTACTTTATGTTCAGGACCCTCCTGAAAAATGAGAATTTACTTTCAATTCAGGACCCTCCTGAAAAATGGGAATTTACTTTCAATTCAGGACTCTTCTGAAAAATGGGAATTTACTTTCAATTCAGGACCCTCCTGAAAAATGGGAATTAACTTTATGTTCAGGAACCTCCTGAAAAATGGGATTTTACTTCATGTTCAGGACCCTCCTGGAAAATGGGAATTTACTTTCAATTCACGACCCTCCTGAAAAATGGGATTTACTTTCAATTCAGGACCCTCCTGAAAAATGAGATTTTTTCTTTATGTTCAGGACCCTCCTAAAAAATGGGACTTTACTTTATGTTCAGGACCCTCCTGAAAAATGGGACTTTACTTTATGTTCAGGACCCTCCTGAAAAATGGGATTTTACTTTATGTTCAGGACCCTCCTGAAAAATGAGAATTTACTTTCAATTCAGGACCCTCCTGAAAAATGGGAATTTACTTTCAATTCAGGACCCTCCTGAAAAATGGGAGTTTACTTTATGTTCAGGACCCTCCTGAAAAATGGGATTTTACTTCATGTTCAGGACCCTCCTGGAAAATGGGAATTTACATTCAATGCAGGACCCTCCTGGAAAATGGGATTTACTTTTAATTCAGGACCCTCCTGAAAAATGAGATTTTACTTTATGTTCAGGACCCTCCTGAAAAATGGGACTTTACTTTATGTTCAGGACCCTCCAAAAAAATGAGACTTTACTTTCTGTTCAGGACCCTCCTAAAAAATGGGATTTTACTTCATGTTCAGGACCCTCCTGGAAAATGGGAATTTACTTTCAATTCTGGACCCTCCTGAAAAATGGGATTTTACGTTATGATCAAGACCCTCCTGAAAAATGGGATTTTACTTTCTGTTTAGGACCCTCCTGAAAAATGGGATTTAACTTTATGTTCAGTGATTTTACTTTATGTTCAGGACCCTCCTGAAAAATGAGAATTTACTTTCAGCTCAGGACCCTCCTGAAAAATGGGATTTTACTTTACGTTCAGGACCCTCCTGAAAAATGGGAATTTACTTTCAATTCAGGACCCTCCTGAAAAATGGGAATTTACTTTCTATTCAAAACCCTCCTGAAAAATGGGAATTTACTTTCAAATCAGGACCCTCCTGAAAAATGGGAATTTACTTTATGTTCAGGACCCTCCTGAAAAATGGGATTTTACTTCATGTTCAGGACCCTCCTGGAAAATGGAAATTTACTTTCAATTCAGGACCCTCCTAGAAAATGCGAATTTACTTTCAATTCAGGACCCTCCTGAAAAATGGGAATTTACTTTCAATTCAGGACCCTCCTGAAAAATGGAAATTTACTTTATGTTCAGGACCCTCCTGAAAAATGGGATTTTACTTCATGTTCAGGACTCTCCTGGAAAATGTAAATTTACTTTCAATTCAGGACCCTCCTAGAAAATGGGAATTTACTTTCAATCCAGGACCCTCTTGAAAAATGGGATTTACTTTCAATTCAGGACCCCCCTGAAAAATGAGATTTTACTTTATGTTCAGGACCCTCCTGAAAAATGGACTTTAATTTATGTTCAGGACCCTCTTGAAAAATGGGACTTAACTTTCTGTTCAGGACCCTCCTGAAAAATGGGATTTTACTTTATGATCAGGACTCTCCTGAAAAATGAGATTTTACTTTCTGTTCAGGACCCTCCTGAAAAATGGGATTTTACTTTCTGATCAGGACCCTCCTGGAAAATGGGAATTTATTTTCAAATCAGGATCTTCCTGAAAAATGGAATTTTACTTTATGTTCAGGACCCTCCTGAAAAATGGGATTTTACCTTCTGTTTAGGACCCTCCTGAAAATGGGATTTTACTTTCTGTTCAGGACCCTACTGAAAAATGAGATTTTACTTTATGTTCAGGACCCTCCTGAAAAATGGGATTTTACCTTATGTTCAGGACCCTCCTGAAAAATGGGAATTTACTTTCAGTTAAGGACCCTCCTAACAAATGGGATTTTACTTTCTGTTCAGGACCCTCCTGAAAAATGGGATTTTACTTTATGTTCAGGACCCTCCTGAAAAATGGGAATTTACTTTATGTTCAGGACCCTCCTGAAAAATGAGAATTTACTTTCAATTCAGGACCCTCCTGAAAAATGGGAATTTACTTTCAATTCAGGACCCTTCTGAAAAATGAGAATTTACTTTCAATTCAGGACCCTCCTGAAAAATGGGAATTTACTTTATGTTCAGGACCCTCCTAAAAAATGGGGTTTTACTTCATGTTCAGGACCCTCCTGGAAAATGGGAATTTACTTTCAATTCAGGACCCTCCTGGAAAATGGGATTTACTTTAAATTCAGGACCCTCCTAAAAAATGGGAATTTACTTTATGTTTAGGACCCTTCTAAAAAATGGGACTTTACTTTATGTTCAGGACCTTCTTGAAAAATGGGACTTTACTTTCTGTTCAGGACCCTCCTGAAAAATGGAATTTTACTTTATGTTCAGGACCCTCCTGAAAAATGAGAATTTACTTTATGTTCAGGACCCTCCTGAAAAATGGGAATTTACTTTCAATTCAGGACCCTCCTGAAAAATGGGAGTTTACTTTATGTTTAGGACCCTCCTGAAAAATGGGATTTTACTTCATGTTCAGGACCCTCCTGGAAAATGGGAATTTACTTTCAATTCAGGACCCTCTTGGAAAATCGGATTTACTTTCAATTTAGGACCTCCTGAAAAATGGGATTTTCCTTTATGAGCAGGACCCTCTTGAAAAATGGGACTTTACTTTCTGTTCAGGACCCTCCTGAAAAATGGGATTTTACTTCATGTTCAGGATCTCCTGAAAAATGGGATTTTACTTTATGTTCAGGACCTCCTGAAAAATTGGATTTTACTTTCTGTTCAGGAGCCTCCTGAAAAATGGGATTTTACTTTCTGTTCAGTGATTTTACTTTATGTTCAGGACCCTTCTGAAAAATGGGAATTTACTTTCAGCTCTGGACCCTCCTGAAAAATGGGATTTTACTTTATGTTCAGGACCCTCCTGAAAAATGGGAATTTACTTTCAATTCAGGACCCTCCTGAAAAATGGGAATTTACTTTATGTTCAGGACCCTCCTGAAAAATGGGATTTTACTTCATGTTCAGGACACTCCTGGAAAATGGAAATTTACTTTCAATTCAGGACCCTCCTAGAAAATGGAAATTTACTTTCAATTCAGGACCCTTCTGAAAAATGGGAATTTACTTTCAATTCAGGACCCTCCTGAAAAATGGGATTTTACTTCATGTTCAGGACTCTCCTGGAAAATGGAAATTTACTTTCAATTCAGGACCCTCCTAGAAAATGGGAATTTACTTTCAATCCAGGACCCTCCTGAAAAATGGGATTTACTTTCAATTCAGGACCCTCTTGAAAATTGAGACTTTACTTTATGTACAGGACCCTCCTGAAAAATGGAACTTTACTTTATGTTCAGGACCCTCCTGAAAAATGGGACTTTACTTTCTTTTCAGGACCCTCTTGAAAAATGGGATTTTACTTTATGTTCAGGACCCTCCTGAAAAATGGGATTTTACTTTATGTTCAAGACCCTCTTGAAAAATGGGATTTTACTTTCTGTTCAGGACCCTCCTGAAAAATGGGATTTTACTTGTTGTTCAGGACCCTCCTGAAAAATGGGATTTTACTTTATGTTCAGGACCCTCCTGAAAAATGGGAATTTACTTTCAGTTCAGGACCCTCCTGAAAAATGGGATTTTACTTTTGTTAGCGACCCTCCTGAAAAATTGGAATTTACTTTATGTTCAGGACCCTCCTGGAAAATGGGACAACACTTTCAAAATGAAATACTACTTTATTATAATTCTTGTTTGGGATAATTTTCGTTCTAGTTTTAATTTTGGGTTTCAGGAGCCCGCTGGAAGAACAGGATGATGAAATAAGAACTCAGGAGCCCGCCTGAAGAACAGGGTGATGAAATAGCAAGTTCAGAGCCCGCCGGGAGAACAGAGTGAAGAAAATGAAAAGTCAAGCAACAATGTGATGAATAGTAAGTCAGGAGCCCGCCTGGAGAATAGGGTGAAGAAATGAAAAGTCAAGCAATAAAGCGAAGCAATTGAAAGCCAACCAACAAGTTGAAAGAAATTGGAAGTCAGGTTCCAGCCTGAAGAATAGGGTGATAAGAGTCGAGTCAAGAACCAATAGAAGCTGTATAGATAGGATTTTTGTAATTTCATTTATGTTTTAACTTGTAATTTTCATTTTTTTTATGTAATGACAGAGCAGCGGACCGGAACCTCGAAGGAACCTCACTCGACTCTCCAACTCGGTATAGTCCACCTCTTCCAATCCTTTGAAATACCCGTGACATGATTCTCTCGTAACTTGGGTAGATAGGATGTCTTAAGTCAAGACCCGGTTGTCCTTCTTCCTTCTATTTCTTACTTTGAATAATGGTCGGGACAAAATTCAGTCTTGTTGTCTACTTCTTTGTCTGAAAACACTTCGTGTTTACATTCAAAGGGGGCATGATGTAGACACCTAATTTCGTCCCTCCGCAATATCATTTTTACCCATTTTTTACCTTATCCTACCGTGTACCCTCAATCATGTAATTATCCTTCCACAAATGACAAAAATCAAAACCAACTCTAAACAAATCTTATCCCAAAATTCCCACATAATCACAATTGATAACAAATTAACAACCTTCCCAATTAAAAGTGGACACCTAACCCTTATCCCTTAAATTAAAAAACAACACCTACCTACCCTACTCTAACAAACTCTATCCCTACCCCTACCCCTACCCCTACCTCACTACCCTACCCCACTACCCCATCCTAATATATACACCACAACACACACTCACTTCGAGGGAATTCTCACGGATGAGCACACACTAATCACTCTCTAAATTCTCAACCACAAATCATACCCACGGGCACGCAGTGAAGACTTGAGAATGAAGACAGTTTGAGAGAGAGAGAGATCCAATCATTTTTTGAGAGAATTTTGGCGAAATTTCGCCAGAATTGATTTTTTTTAGTTCGTGTTCGATCGGATTCCCCCCCCCCCCCCCCCGAATCCCAAAATCTCACTGTTACCTTTTATTCCAAGGCATAACCAGCCGGAAAAGCTAAGGATTTGCCGAAAAACGTGAACTGGCAGCAGATCTTTTGCTGGAATCATTTCTATTTTGGGTTGATTTTTGGGATATCCTCACATACGGGCCGGTCTGTTTCTGTTGCTATTTTGTTGTGGTTTCATAGATCTTTGCTACTGATTTGAAGATTAGAATCTCATTCGTCTCGACTTGTTTAATCACGATCAGTTTTCAAGTTTTCAATTTTCAATACCAAATTTTGGGTTATCGCATTTTGGACTGTTTCTCGACTGATTTGGAGAGTTGAGATTTCGTAGGAATTCTTCGAGGTTCTTGGACGAGCTCTTATTTTTATCATTAAAATCAATCCAAAGCTCTCGAGGTCCATCTCTTTACTCCCTTCCTTTCTTCTTTATTTTATCTTGTTGAAATGATTATAATTATGTGTTGGGTGATTGTAATTGTTTGATGTTGTTGATGTTATGATCATGTGCGTGATGATGTGACTCCGGTTGTAGGAGGAACGAACTTGATTAGTTTTAACGGTGTAATTGATAGAAAAGGATTTAGGGTGGAATCGTAGAGTTGAAAAATAGAACTGAGACTAATTTGAGTTTATTATTGTTTGATTTAATCCGAAATAATCATAAATATGGTGTGAACGTGAAAGAATTATGAAATGTGGAAATGGATAGGCAACATAGGTTTGGGTAGGCATCAATTTAGGAATAAGTGTTTTTCGTTGTTTGACTGAATGCGTGGAATGTTGAACGGGTCGAATGCTTTTCTAGTTTATCTCATGAAATTAAAATTGTATTCATTTGCCGGGGAATACCCCGAAGAAGTTGTATTTATTCACCGAGGAATGCCCCGAAGTATCATGTACTCGGAGGACGCTCGTGATCAAGGCCCGAGGCACCGGGTAAAGCTTTGGAGCATAGTTTAGGATTAATATAGGTTAGCGTAGGTTTACATTTTTGCATTTTTCTATTTCGGGACTGTATAATTGGATTGAATACTAAACTTTGGACTGTTTTGTCTTTGTGTGTTTTGATTGATTGTTCTATGTTTTTTTTTTGTGGTTTATACATTCGTAATGCCAAAATAGCCGAAACACTCTACCAAGCGACCGTGGTCAAACCACGGGACCGAGGGGTGCCTAACACCTTCCCCTCGATCAACAGAATTCCTTAGTCGGATTCTCATACCCTGGAATTACATCTATCTTTCATGGATTTATGGGACTGGACTGGAACTACAGTTAACAAAATGTATCTCATAATCATCTGGTGCTTTGGAAACCTGGAACAATTTTAAATTTTGTGCATTCTTGGCTAGTATATATGTTTTAGCACATAGACTTTCAAATTTTGATTTATGTTGGCTTATGAATGAGACAAATTGATCAATATTATGGCCAGATTGTGAAAAGTACTGTGTATTTGCACCAAGCATGGCTCGTGAATGGATGAAATTATGCAACATTACCAAATTATGAAGAACGAACTTAGATAAAATTACCCCTGATTCCTGAAGTCTCTTCCAAATTTCTAATATGGCAAAGACATTTTATATTGCTTCTTGATGATGTCAATAACAGTTACTTGTTGTTTTAACTTCTGCTATTGATTAGCCTTGTTGTTCTCTAATCATGTGAGGAATATCTAACATCAAAAAACATTTCATGCTTCTCCAGCTCTGTTGTCAGCTTCTTGGCAGGTGCAATAATTTGCTATGAAACTTTTTGGTTTGGAGCCAGGTTATCAAGGACAAGGGTCATCCTCTATCCCAGTTACCTGCTTCATTCTTATGCTTTCATGTACTGGTGGTTTGTGATTGCTTCTGATATGATATTTGAAATCCACACAGCTTATTGGACACTAAGGGTAAGAAGTTTTAGACTTTTCTAGTACCCATGCTAATAAATCATTAGGTAATGGCTGCGTACTTTATGATCTCTGATGATGTTAACTTTGTCAACTGCACATTCACTGTCTTCTTCAATTTACCCGCTATATTTTATAGGTGAAATATTTGCTCGATCATTTACAGAGTTCCCCAGTGCATTCTACTCATTCTATAGAGAAATTGTAGTTTTTACTGTGACAGGCTATAACTACATTTTACCATAGGAATTTGGAATTCTCAAGTCTGAAGCCAAGTGCTACGGCCTAGGAATATTTCTTGGCAAATACTGATCGTTGATTGATTACCTTACCTCACAGCTAAGACAATTTTGAATAGCATATACATAATTGTTCTTCCTTTTTCAAAGAAAGGTAATAAGAATACTTGGAATTTAAGATGTTCAATCCATTTACCTATCTTTAACTCAATAAATGAGCAAATTGTACTCTTTACAATTTCATATTTAGGCAACTCACTAGAACCATATAAGAGCTATCTGCAGTTGAAATTTATGGATGTCATTCAACTTTATTGCAGCGAGTCACTAATTTATTTTAATTTTTATAGAGGTGAAATCATCCAGTTGTAATTAGTATAATCAAAGTGACTAAACCTTTTTTTAACCAAGAACTCACTTAACCTTGCCTTAGATCTTATTTGTTTGCACTAAATGAGGGTTTCAATCTTATTAATCATTCATATGTTGGTTATTAAGTGTGTATTTTTTAATTATTCATATCTCAATCATTAAGTGTGTTTATTTTTTTTCTTTTACAACCACTTATTGGATTTGAATAATCTGAATGCTTAATGAGGAAACACATTAGTTAAAGTGCCTAAATAAAATTTACCGATAAATTTAAGAGTAAATAATAATTACCCCACCGATTTTGTCCGAGTTTTGCAAAAAGACACCTAAACATTAACTTCGATCTATTACCCCACGATTTTTCTTTATTTCATTGCAAATACACCATTTTTTGCTGAATCTCAGTCACAATAAAGAGAGTGAATGCACGCACCAATCAGGTGCTGCCACGTGTCAAATATTTTTAATTTTATTTATTTTTTTAATAATTTTTTTCCTTTTTATTTAATTTATCACCCCCCTCTTCCCCCACCCCCTCCCCCCACGTCCAGGTCCAACAGCTCCCCCCTCCCAATGGTGGATGAGTGGGGTTGCGTGGGTGGGTGGAGTGCGTGGGTGGGGGTTATGAAATAATTTTTTAAAATAAATAAATATTATTTAAAAAAAAAAGAATATAAATTATATATTAAATTATTTACACGTGGCAGCTTCTAATTGGTCAAAAAAGTCAATTTGTCTTTTCACGCGCTTGTGGCGCGTGTATACACGTAGAGGGTCAAAATGGTGTATTTGCAACGAAATAAAGAAGATTCGTGAAGTAATAGTTCGAAGTTAAAGTTTAGGTGTCTTTTTAAAAATTTCGGACAAGATCAGTGGTGTAATTATGTATTTACTCTAAATTTAAAAATCTATCGAGTAATCTGCCTTTAATTTTTTTATACTGACAAATCACTCAACTCTAAGTATTACTAATGACCCTAAATTTATCCAAAGACTTCCTCAACTCTCCCTAAGAATTATAAAAATGTCTTACCTTCAAGTGACTTTCCATGTATAATACTAGATACTCCTGCTATTATTGAGTAATTGCTACTAACGAGAAATTAGCTTTGGTAGAGAAGACATAATATTGTAGAACTTGGTACATATTGAATGATGCCAGACATCATTTTACAGTTTCCCAAATCTGGGGTAAAAAATTACCAATTGATGAATTATTTACTTACGTATCCAGAAAATAAATTTGAAATAATATAGTACTAATTAGAAGCATGCTCAAGCAGATGAGACTGCTCCCTATAGATGAGATATGACTATAATAATAATACGAGCCACGAAAAACTCAGAAGTAAATAATTTTAGAATAACCATAAAAAACATGTAACCACCAAACTTAGCTCAGATTATCATTACCTGCTAAGTGATACAGAGTTGTTTAGTACCTTCAAAAATGCTCTATATGCATTCATGCAACAGTTTAGAACAGGCTAACAACACATGTTGAAGATCAGAAACTTTGGTACTTGAGATCATTAAATCACCGCCATAAAAAATTACAGCTAGTCCAGAGAATTTTTCAGATTGTAACCTATGCCAATCACCTATATGCATCCATGGTTTTTTCCCGATCGGTATATGTTATGCCTCTACATCAGAGGGAATGGAAGATTCACAACAATATAATGTCTCATTCTTCGGTAATAAGAAAAAGAGTCGCTGTTGCAAAATCTTAAGTCATACTTGTAAAGTACATGGATCTAAGACAATTCAGACTCTTCTGGTAATGGATATAAATATCTCACATTAGTTTGAATTTGCGGTTGGTTGACAGACCTCTTGCGTCCTATCCACTGCTGTCTGATTTGGATCCAGAGGTGTAGCCCTGCGAGAAAATGCGTACATAAAATAATCGTTGAAATAGACCTTTAAAAGATGGTGATCGGAAAGCACCTAAACTTGCAAGATTTCGGTTTTAGTTACAAGTTCTAACCCTCCACTGTAAAGTAACCAAATGTATTAGCTGCACTTGAAAAGAGAAGAAAACAAAATTCAAGTCAACTACAAAGAAAGAGATCCAGAAACGTTAGTACTGCAGCACATAGTCAAGATGCAAAGAGTGATTCAACGAGATTCTGAACTTGAGGAAGAAAGAAGGTAAAACATCTATAGAGATTCAGAGAAAAATGAAGTTGGGTTAGTAGTATAAGGGTGAGTGATGTTTGTTTCAAATGGAACCCTTGATTAAGACTAGAACTGCACTAACTTTAAGTACTTTGAAGCTAAGTTGCTCGGACTTTTCAAAAAAGTTGTTGCAGACTTTTTAAGGATCCGACACGCACCCGATGACATTTTTTGAAGAGTCCTATTTTAAACTTGAGGGAGTCTAAATAATAGGATATCATAGAAAGAACCACAAATTATCGAACATAGTAAAGAAAAATCAAATTAACAATCATCATATTGGTAGCTGTTGGTAGTAGATAAGGCAAAAGTGAAGTCCCTTATATACATTTCTATCTGATACAAGAACTCCATCAACTAGCTACATGAAGCTATTTCTATTTAACTAAATCATATATGAAGCTACAATATAGTTTATGCAACTACAGTTTAGTATTATACCATAAAAAAGTAGCAATGGTGGAAATCACAAACCTCTAAGTGTAGACACTAATTTCGTCCCTCCGCAATATCATTTTTACCCATTTTTTACCTTATCCTACCGTGTAACCTCAATCATGTAATTATCCTTCCACAAATGACAAAAATCAAAACCAACTCTAAACAAATCTTATCCCAAAATTCCCACATAATCCCAATTGATAACAAATTAACAACCTTCCCAATTAAAAGTGGACACCTAACCCTTATCCCTCAAATTAAAAAACAACACCTACCTACCCTACTCTAACAAACTCTATCCCTACCCCTACCCCTACCTCACTACCCTACCCCACTACCCCATCCTAATATATACACCACAACACACACTCACTTCGAGGGAATTCTCACGGATGAGCACACACTAATCACTCTCTAAATTCTCAACCATAAATCATACCCACGGGCACGCAGTGAAAACTTGAGAATGAAGACAGTTTGAGAGAGAGAGAGATCCAATCATTTTTTGAGTGAATTTTGGCGAAATTTAACCAAAATTGATTTTTTTTAGTTCGTGTTCGATCGGATTCCCCCCCCCCCCGAATCCCAAAATCTCACTGTTACCTTTTATTCCAAGGCATAACCAGCCGGAAAAGCTAAGGATTTGCCGAAAAACGTGAACTGGCAGCAGATCTTTTGCTGGAATCATTTCTATTTTGGGTTGATTTTTGGGATATCCTCACATACGGGCCGGTCTGTTTCTGTTGCTATTTTGTTGTGGTTTCATAGATCTTTGCTACTGATTTGAAGATTAGAATCTCATTCGTCTCGACTTGTTTAATCACGATCAGTTTTCAAGTTTTCAATTTTCAATACCAAATTTTGGGTTATCGCATTTTGGACTGTTTCTCGACTGATTTGGAGAGTTGAGATTTCGTAGGAATTCTTCGAGGTTCTTGGACGAGCTCTTATTTTTATCATTAAAATCAATCCAAAGCTCTCGAGGTCCATCTCTTTACTCCCTTCCTTTCTTCTTTATTTTATCTTGTTGAAATGATTATAATTATGTGTTGGGTGATTGTAATTGTTTGATGTTGTTGATGTTATGATCATGTGCGTGATGATGTGACTCCGGTTGTAGGAGGAACGAACTTGATTAGTTTTAACGGTGTAATTGATAGAAAAGGATTTAGGGTGGAATCGTAGAGTTGAAAAATAGAACTGAGACTAATTTGAGTTTATTATTGTTTGATTTAATCCGAAATAATCATAAATATGGTGTGAACGTGAAAGAATTATGAAATGTGGAAATGGATAGGCAACATAGGTTTGGGTAGGCATCAATTTAGGAATAAGTGTTTTTCGTTGTTTGACTGAATGCGTGGAATGTTGAACGGGTCGAATGCTTTTCTAGTTTATCTCATGAAATTAAAATTGTATTCATTTGCCGGGGAATACCCCGAAGAAGTTGTATTTATTCACCGGGGAATGCCCCGAAGTATCATGTACTCGGAGGACGCTCGTGATCAAGGCCCGAGGCACCGGGTAAAGCTTTGGAGCATAGTTTAGGATTAATATAGGTTAGCGTAGGTTTACATTTTTGCATTTTTCTATTTCGGGACTGTATAATTGGATTGAATACTAAACTTTGGACTGTTTTGTCTTTGTGTGTTTTGATTGATTGTTCTATGTTTTTTTTTTGTGGTTTATACATTCGTAATGCCAAAATATCCGAAACACTCCACCAAGCGACCGTGGTCAAACCACGGGACCGAGGGGTGCCTAACACCTTCCCCTCGATCAACAGAATTCCTTAGTCGGATTCTCTGTTCGCGGATCAGTTTTACAGAGTCAAAATCATTTTGAAAAGGGTTTTCCAAAGGTGACTTGGCACACCGGACTATGCCAAGTGGAGACTCTGAGTTTTGAATAAAATGAATCCTTTTCGAAAGCAAATTTTTCATGTTTTGTCACTTAATAATAAAAACCCTTTCGAACCTTAATACTTATATAATATTTTCGAGTACGTAAAAAAAAAAAGGGTGTGACACTAAGGAGACGTAATCATATATCAGTAACAAATATGATAATATCTACACATATTTAAGACTCCTAACAAACCTCAAAAAGAATGAAAATTGAGAAACAACTTGTTATGGCCATAAAAGAACAACACTATATTAAAAGCCATTTATGCGTCTTAACAGGCCTTAGTGCGTGAAAAAGGTACCAATATCACATCCTGGTGAGTTCACGCATTCTATCGAGGCAATTATTTAGCTGACGGAGAAAACAAATGAAGACCATAGATCCCAACTGTTGCCACGAATAGTAAAACGTCGGCATTTAGGTCATCCAGTTAGAATTATTTGGCTGATAGAGAAAACAAATGAAGCAGGAACTTACCAAATTCAACACCGATGTCGACGTTCGATATCCATAAAAGGCAGAGCATTTAAATTTGATGGAGCAGGTAATGATGCCCTGCTGTTGTTGGGAATAGGCTCAATTTTGACGTCCCATACCCCCTCCCACCCACCCGAGACTCAGGACCACACCCGAGCTTGGGACCGCCCTTCCCCTCCCCGCCCCAGGCTCGAGGCCACACCTAAGCCAAGGACCCCCTCCTCCCCCACCCATGCCCGGGACACCCCCTCCCCCGCCCACGCTTGGGACCACGCTCGAGCCCGGAACCCCACCCCCCTCCCACGCCGAGACTCGGGACCCAGCTCCCCCGCCCAGGGTCTGGATCCCGCACCCCTGTCCAGGGTCTGGACCCCGCCCCCCTCTCCCACCCAAGGTCTGGGGCTACGCCTGAGCCCGGGACCCCCTCATTTCTCTCCCGACCAAGGTCCAGGGCCATGATCGGGCCTGGGGCCCCCCTCTTTCACCCAGGCTTGTGGCCATGATCGAACCCGGGACCACCCTCCCCGACCATAATCAGGTCCACGCCCGAGCCCGGGACCCTCCTTCTCCCGCCCAAGCTCGAGACCATGCTCGAGCACGGGACCTTCCTTCCCCGTCCAGGTTCGAGGCCACGCCCGAGCCCGGGACCCCTCCCTGCCCAAGTTCGAGGCCACGCCTGAGCCTGAGACCCCCATCCCTGTAACGCCACGAATCTGGTACCCGAAATGCTACACGGTGTTCATGACCCCGAAGGACCATAAGCTGACCCATGACCGATATCTGTACCTGTATACTGTATGACTTCATGTAAAATACGGAAATAAAGGCTGAAAGGCCATAAGGTTCAGAGATCTGATAAAACATAACATCTGAAGATATGGTATATCAATACAAAAAATAACTGAAATAATTATCTGAACTTGCTAGTCCGAAAGCCTCTAAACCGTCTGAATAAGGAGTTGATGAGACATGTCACCAACTAACTCCAACTACTGAAATAAATTAATGAATGAGATAATAAAGTAATTGTCATGTCCTTGAAGGATGAGGACTCATGCTGCTAACTCTGATTGTTGAGACTGGAATGCTACTGATGCTCTAGGGATCGTGCTTCTGAACCTATGGTATAAAACATCATAGCGCAAATGCGTCAATACATTTGAATGTACTGGTATGCAGGCTGAATGCAAAGGGTTTACATGCATGAACTATAATAACTGACTGAATAACATGAACGTGAGAATACATGCATGAATACACAGTAATTGTAGCTAAGTTTGTGATAACATGATTACTGAGTCTGAGTACTGATAACATGAGATACTGATATCTGTATAACTGAAATAACTGATACTGAGCGACTGTATCTGACAGTCTAGGTTCTGTTGGAACTAACTGAGTTTCGTACTGTTCTGAGTTGATTGTATATGACAATCTTGAATCCTATAGAGCTATCTGAGTTCTATTACTAAGACTGAATGTCTATATCTGACAGTCCTGATTCTGTATTAAAACTGTGGGAAGTAGTCATCTAACCGACATGCCCCAAATTATGCATTATAGCTGAGTTGGGGTCCAATTTGTAACCCCAATTGGAAGGGTGTCAATACCGCGCCATTGGTAAGGACAAGCTGTGGGTGACCCTCATCTGACAGTGTCCCCAAAAGAGAACGGTGGTACCCTCTTTTGACAATGTTTATCCACCTCATCAACCCTCATCTGACAGAGTTGATGTCTCAACCTATGCTGGCTACATAGTTCTGGAACGCAAGGATGACTTCTAAGAATCATACCCTCATTTGACAGTGTGTGTTCCCATCCTTGGGTCCACTCGATGCTAATTCCTACTCCTATCTGAATAGACACTGAATATGGATTACTGAACTGAACTGGACTGAATTAACTGAGTTCCGTTGACTGGCGGAATACTACTGAGATTTATGAGATTACTTAGTTTACTGAGTTTTTCTGAGTCACATGACTGACTGAATTTCTATGAACATGGCTCGACTGAGAGTATCTTGAAAACATGGCACTGGCTCTAGGCACATAGCTAATTATCGGGTACAAGTACCCCCAGGACTCGATAGCATGAAACTGACAAAGCATGACTTTCTTGAATACATGACTAACATCATAATCCACAATACAATAAGTTGGAGATTTCATGAAGTAGACGTTCTAAAGCACCACAAGGGTTACACATGTATCCATAATTCACTGACTAAGACATTTTATCAAACATTTGACATGCATAAACTTGTACATGATTGGGGATTTCATATTATCATACTAGTATGATACTTTTTCTTTACATAGGCATTTAATCAAACACATGGGGAGCATACTTTGGTTATACCATCATCAATGTATCTAATTGTCATGGTTGTATAAATAAATTTTCATATTTGAAGGGTTTATCATGATTATTATGCAAATCATCACATAATAGGGTTAATCATTGAAATATGTAATTTAATACATGAATCAAAACCCCACAACATCATGAACATGAATTTCACTTTAATTTAAGTCATGAACATTCATAAATACATAAATCTTGGATTTTGAAAAGAGATTTTTGAGCTTCATGGGTGAAAAGGACCCATGAATCAACATATGACATACCTGGGTTGCGAGTTTCTTGAAGTTTTTGGACTTGAAGAACTTGAATCTCTTAGTATCTTGAAGAAGATTTGGATCTTGTTTCTTGGGGATTATCTTTGAGAGAAACCCCTAATTTGATGTTATAAATGGATAATGAACTTATGAGCCTTGATCTGATATAATTAGAGGTTAAAACGGGTGGAAAAGGACCTAAATACCCTTTTTAAAAATGACTTTAAAATAGTTGAACGAAGTATGTGACGATGGGTGCGACGATCCGTCGCTGGGTCAACGGTCCGTCGGTCCTGACCGTCGCACCTGGGCAGAATAGGGGTTAACTGACTCTCCTACGACGGCTTGGGCGACGGTCCGTCACTAGCTCGATGGTCCATCGTCCTGATCCGTCGCCGTTAGGCAGAATGTGGTCTTACTGTCTCCACTACGATGGCTTGGGCGACGGTCCGTCGCTAGCTCGACGGTCCATCGGCTCTCACCGTCGCACCTAGGCAGTTTTGACTGCTTTCTGTATTTCATCCATAACTTTCTACCTCGATACCGAATTTGGACGAAATTGGTATCGTTGGAAAGCTAATTCAATTTTTAACTAAAAAAAAAGTGAAAATCTTAAAAATTCTACACGTATAAAAGTGGATTCATATGTCAAAGTAAGTTTCTAACATTCTTGAGATGATTTCAAGCTAAGTAGAAGTACGGGATATTACAATATCTCCCCATTGAGAGCATTCATCCTCGAATGAGACTGAGTGAGAGAGGAGAGGATAAACTAACATACATACTGAACATGAACAACTGGAATATGATCTCATGACTGACATGACTGATAACTCAATATATCATACTGAACACGCATATCTGATGTATGTGTAACTGATTCATGAATGCATGACTGAGTGTTCCGAGGAACTAAGTTTCTCACAATGAGAATGCATATATGATGTATGAATATATAAATGAACTGGTGCGTGAATGCATGACTGAATATGCAATGGTATTTAATATCAAGTTTATAATGGAATTCTGAATATGAAACTAAGAAAGTTTAAGGAGAACTGTTACCTTGAACTAGACCTGAGTTGGCGGAGAAGAGGTGAGGATACTTGGTACGCATGTCTGCTTCTTCTTCCCAAGTAGCTCCCTCAACGGACTAATTCTGCCAAAGAACTTTGACTAGAGGGACTTTTTTTTTCCTCAGTCTACGAGTTGATAGTCTAGGATTTCGACCGAAATCTCTTCATAAGAGAGGCTGTTCTGAACATCTATGCTCTGAATAGGGACTACAACTGTTGGGTCACCTATGTACTTCTTGAGCAAAGAGACATGGAAGACTGGATGAACTGAGGCTAGATCTGAAGACAATTCGAGCTCATAAGCTACCTTGCCAAAACGATTGAGAATTTTGAAGGGACCGATATATCGGGGATTGAGCTTTCCTTTCTTGCCGAACCGCTTCACTCCCTCCATTGGAGATATCTTTAGATAGACATAATCACCAATCTCGAACTCGAGATCCTTTCTGCACACATTCGCATAAGACTTCTGTCGGCTCTGAGCATCCCAGAGTCTTTCTCTGATCAACTGGACTTTTTCTAAGGCATAAAATACTAAGTCAGGCCCTAGGACTGAGACCTCACTAACTTCAAACCAACCGACTAAAGATCTGCATCTCCTACCATAAAGAGTTTCGAATGGAGCCATCTTAATACTGGAATGATAGTTGTTGCTGTATGCAAACTCAATCAAAGGCAAGTGGTCATCCCAACTACCCTTGAAATCAATTGCCCACGCTCGCAATATATCTTCTAAAGTCTGAATGGTCCTTTCTGCTTGACCATCTGTCTGAGGATGAAAGGTTGTACTGAGATGAACTTGGGTACTAAGACCCTTTTGGAATGCTTTCCAAAAGTGAGAGGTGAACTGGGTACCTCTGTCTGAGATGATAGATAACGGAACACCGTGCAATCTCAACAACTCTCTGATATAGAGTTTGGTGTAATCCTCGGCTGAATAAGAGGTATGTACTGGAAGAAAATGAGTTGATTAATCCTAGGCTTCTGATGCTCTATCTTAATCTGCTGACATGTAGATTACTTAGCCACAAACTTTGCAACATTTCTCTTCATCCCACTCCACCAATAGATTTCCCGCAAGTCGCGGTACATCTTTGTGGCCCCTGGATGGATAGAGTAGCGTGCACCATGCGCTTCTGCAAGAATTCACTGCCTCAAGTCATCTACACCTGGAATACACAGACGACCTTGACAATGCAGAACACCATCTCTCCCTTGAGAGAAAGCCTCTACTTTCTAATCCTTGACTGACTCTTTTAATTTGAAAAGGCTGGGATCTCTATCTTGCTTTTCTTTCACCTCAAAAACTAGAGATGATTTTGTACTACTCTGAACCCATATGCCACCCTCCTCTGAATCGACTAAGAGAACAACTAGTCTGGCAAGCTGATGGACTTCCTAAGCTAGCTTTTTTTACTGTCCTCAATATGAGCAACACTATTCATAGACAGTCTACTAAGAACGTCGGCTACCACATTGGCCTTGCCCGAATAATAAATGACACTCATGTCATAATCTTTCAAGAGCTCTAACCATCTTATCTGATGAATATTGAGATCTTTCTGAGAAAAGACATACTGAAGGCTCTTATAATCTGTGAACACATCTACATGAACCCCGTCTAGATAATGCCTCCAAATCTTCAAGGCAAATACTACGGCTGCTAACTCAAGATCATGAGTAGGATAATTCTTTTCATGGGGTTTAAGCTGTCTGGAGGCGTAGGCTATGACCTTACTATGCTGCATGAGGACACAACCCAAACCTACTCTGGATGCTTCACAATACACTACGAACCCATCTGAACCCTCTGGAAGAGCAAAACTGGAGCTAAGGTGAGTCGAGTCTTCAACTCTTGAAAACCCTTCTCGTAAGGATCTGACCACTGAAACTTGACTTTTTTCTGAGTCAATCTGGACATAGGGGATGCAATAGAAGAAAATTCCTCAACAAACCATCTGTAATAGCCAGCCAAACCCGAGAAACTCCTGATATCTGATGGAGATACAGGTCTGGGCCAGTTTCTTACTGCTTTGGTCTTTTGAGGATCAACCCTAATGCCATCACTAGAAACGATATGACCAAGGAATGTTACTGACCTTAGCCAAAATTTTGCACTTACTGAATTTGGCAAATAACTGATGATTTCTGAGAGTCTGCAATACTATTCTGAGATAGTCTGCATGATCACGCTCACTACGGGAATAAACAAGGATATCATCTATGAAGACTATGACGAACATGTCCAAGTACTACTTGAAAACGCGGGTCATCAAGTCCATGAAAGCTGTAGGGGCATTGGTAAGACCAAAAGACATGACCAAGAATTTGAAGTGACCATATCGAGTACGAAAGACTTATTTTGGAATGTCACATTCTCTGACTCTGAGCTGATGATAGTTGGATCTGGGGTCTATGTTAAAGAAATAGTTGGTACCCTAAAATTGGTCAAACAAGTCATCGATTCTGGGAAGTGGATACTTGTTCTTGACCGTGACTTTATTGAATTGACGGTAGTCTATACACATTCTGAGAGAACCATCTTTATTGCGTACGAATAAGACTGGTGCACCCCACGGGGATAGACTGGGTCTGATGAATCCCTTATCTAAGAGATCCTTTAACTACCCTTTCAGTTCTTTGAGTTCTGCTAGTGCCATTCTGTATGGCGGAATAGATATAGGCTGAGTATCTGGAAGAAGGTCAATGCCGAAGTCTATTTTTCTTTCGGGGGGAATTCCTGGAAGATCTTCGGGAAAGACATCTGAATATTCACTCACGACTGGGACTGATTCAAGATTAGGAGTCTCGAAACTAGAATCCTTAACATGAACAAGATGATAGACACATCTCTTAGAAAGCATTTTTCGTGCCTGAAGGTAGGAAATAAGCTGACTTCTGAAAGTGGATACACTACCCTCCCACTCTAGGACGGGTTCATTTGAAAATTAAAACTGGACTATTCTATTTCTGCAGTCTACTATGGCATAGCAGGAATGAAGTCAATCCATGTTGAGAATGACATCAAAATCAGTCATCTCTAATTGGACTAAGTCTGCTGAAGTGACTTTCTGAGATACCATAACCGGATAGTTCCTGTATACCCGTCGGACTATGACGATTTTACCCACTGGGGTAGAGACTGAAAAGGACTCTACTAGAATTTCGGGACTGACTCCGAAATCAACTACTAATAGGGAGTAACAAAAGACAAAGAAGCTCCTGGATCTAGAAAAGCGTAAACATGCACATGAAAGATCTATAACGTATCAATAACCACACCAGGAGAATTTTCCTGATCTTGCCGGGACTGGAGAGCATAAAGTTGATTTGGGCGTTGCCCACTAGTAGCGCTGGAGGTGGCACTCTGCTGATTTGGGCGATCGGACTGAGCTGGGAAACGGTTATGCTGACCCTGATAGCCTGATTGGGGGAAATCTATGACTCTATGGCCTGGTTTTCTACATTCGAAATAGATATCGCTACCATCTCTGCAAGCACCCTTGTGGTTCTTACCACAAGTCTGACAAAAGGGATTAGTTCGGGCATTGCTGACACTATCCTGGGACTTAGAGCCTGGCGCTCTATCTCTATTACCATCCCTGAACTTAGAAGATGGAGCGCTAGCTGAAGAAGGAGCTGGAACTGCTGACTAAGGACGAAATTGAGAATGGTTTCCTCCTTCTGATTTGAGCTGAGCAAAGTTGAAACTACTTGTCCTTGCTCTCCTATTCTGTTTCTCCCTCATCTTAATCTTTTGCTCTTCTATCTGTTGAGCATGGGTCATAAGCCTGGCTATGTTCATGTCACTATTCAACATCGCAGACCTACACTCATTGACTACACTATCATTCACCCCAGAAATAAATGTACACATCTTGGCCCTGCTGTCTGCAACCACATGAGAGGCATATCTGGCTAATTGAGTAAACTTAAGAGAATACGCTTTCACCGTCATGTTGCCTTGCCTGACGTTGATAAATTCTAACACCTTAGCTTCTCTCAGCTCTTGGGGAAAGAATCTATTTAAGAATGCAGTGACAAACTCCTCCCACTCAATAGGCCCTGCATCATTTACCCTTTCTGACTTCACAGCTTAAACCAAATGTGAGCAACATCCTGCAACTAATATGCAGCTAGCTCAGCGCTCTCACTATAAGTAACCCCCATGATGTTTGTAACATTTTGAACTTGATCGATGAATTCCTGGGGGTCCTCGTGTGACTTAGACCCAAGAAAGAATGGAGGATTCATTCGGGTGATGTCCCGAATACTGGCTACAGTTGAATTGGCAACTGGGTTGGCTGGAATGACAGCTGGTCATTCATTCTGAGCAACAACTGACTAAGCTAGAGTAGCGAATGCAACTCTGAACTCTGCATGAGAAACATGTTCGCCCAAAGGTTCTTCGGGCTGAGGGGCTGACTGATTCCCGTTTCTTCTTTTAGGAGGCATGTTCTGTAGAAGAAAAGGGGAAATGAATTAGACCCGACTGAGAGATTTACTGGAGATTATGCTCACTGGCATGATATAAATACTGAAAGAAAGGAAACTGTTCCTAAAACATCTTATAGCCTCCTGTAAATAAATGTGGTGCGCAACACACCCATGCACAAGACTCTACTAGATGCGGCTTTCAGACTTCCTAGGACACTATTCAACCTTAGGCTCTGATACCAAGTTTGTAACGCCCCAAATCTGGTACCCGAAATACTAACTCTGACTGTTGAGATTGGAATGCTACTGATGCTCTGGGGCTCGTGCTTCTGAACTTATGGTATAAAATACCATAGCGCAAATGCGTCAGTACGTTTGAATGTAATGATATGTATGTGAGGTAGGCTGAATGAAAAGGGTTCAAATGTATGAACTATACTAACTGACTGAATAACATGAACTCGAGAATACATGCATGAATACATAGTAACTGTAGCTAAGTTCGTGATAACATGATTACGGAGTATGAGTACTGATAACATGAGATACTAATATCTGCATAACTGAAATAACTGATATTGAGCGACTATATCTGACAGTCTAGGTTCTGTTGGAACTAGCTGAGTTCCGTACTATTCTGAGTTGACTGTATCTGACAGTCCTAAATCCTGTAGAACTATTTGAGTTCTATTACAGAGACTGAATGACTGTATCTGACAGTGTTGATTCTGTACTAAAATTGTGGGAAGTAGTCATCTAACTGACATGCCCCAAATAATGCATTATAGCTGAGTTGGGGTCCAATCTATAACCCCAATTAGAAGGGTGTAATTACCGCGCCACCGGCAAGGACAAGCTTTGGGTAACCCTCATCTAACAGTGTCCCCAAAAGAGAATGGTGGGACCCTCATCTGATAGTGTTTATCCACTCATCAACCCTCATCTGACTGTGTTTATGTCTCAACTTATGCTAGCGACATAGTTCTGGAACGGAAGGATGACTTCTAAGAATCACACCCTCAACTGACAATGTGTGTTCTTGTCCTTGGGTTCACTCGGTGCTAATTCTTACTCCCATCCGAATAGACACTGAATATGGATTACTGAGCTGAACTGGACTGAATTAACTGAGTTTGGTTGACTGGCGGAATACTACTGAGATTACTGAATTTCTGAGATTACTGAGTTTACTGAGTTTTCCTGAGTCACATGACTGACTGAATTTCTATGAACATGGCTCGACTGAGAGTATCTTGAAAACATAACACTGGCTCTAGGCACACAGCTAATTGTAGTGTACAAGTACCCCCAGGACTCGATAGCATGAAACTGACAAAGCATGACTTTGTTGAATACATGACCAACATCACAATCAATAATACAGTAAGTTGGAGATTTCATGAAGTAGAAGTTCTAAAGAACCACAAGGGTTACACATGTATCCATAATTCACTGACTAAGACATTTTATCAAACATTTAACATGCATAAACTTGTACATGATTGGGGATTTCATATTATCATACTAGTATGGCACTTTTCCTTCACGCAAACATTTAATCAAACACATGGGGAGCATACTTTGGTTATACCATCATCAATTCATCTAATTGTCATGGTTGCATAAATAAATTTTCAAATTTGAAGGGTTTATCATGATTATTATGCAAATCATCACATACTATGGTCAATCATTAGAATATGTAATTTAAAACATGAATCAAAACCCTACAACATCATGAACATGGATTTCAATTTAATTTATATCATGAACATTCATAAATACACAAATCTTGGATTTTGAAAAGAGATTATTGAGCTTCATGGGTGAAAGGGGCCCATGAATCAACACATGACATACCTGGGTTGCGAGTTTCTTGAAGTTCTTAGACTTGAAGAACTTGAATCTCTTAGTTTCTTGAAGGAGATTTGGATCTTATTTCTTGGGGATTATCTTTGAGAGAAAACCCTAATTTGATGTTGTAAATGGATAATGAACTTATGAGCCTTGATATGATATAATTAGAGGTTAAAACGGGTGAAAAAGACCCAAATACCCTTTTTAAAAATGACTTTAAAATAGCTGAATGAAGTATACGACGGTGGGTGCGACGGTCCATCGGTCCTGACCGTCGCACCTGGGCAGAATAGGGGTTCACTGCCTCTCCTACGACGGCTTGGGCGATGGTCCGTCGCTAGCTCGACGGTTTGTCGGCCTGAGCCATCGCCCTTAGGCAGAATGTGGTCTTACTGTCTCCGCTGCGATGGCTTGGGCGACCGTCCGTCGCTATCTCGACGGTCCTTCGGCTCTTACCGTCGCACCTGGGCAGTTTTGACTGCTTTTTGTATTTTGGCCATAACTTTCTACCCCGATACCGAATTTGGACGAAATTGGTATCATTGGAAAGCTAATTTAATTTCCCACTCAACAAAAAGTGAAAATCTTAAAAATTCCACATGTATAAAAGTGGATTCATATTTCAAAGTAAGTTTCTAACATTCTTGAGATGATTTCAAGCTAAGTAGATGTGCGGGGTATTACACTCCCTCACCCAGGCACAGGGCCACACCTGATCTTGAGAACCCCTCCTCTCCCACCCAGGCTCCGGCGCCACGCCTGAGCTCGAGAACCTGATAGGGGAATAATCACGGATATGGACTTATGGGAGTGCATGTTGGGTTCGAGACTTAGTGTGTGCAATTGAAGTGCAAAAGGGGACCTAAATGCACTAAAAATCAGCCAACATATTACACTTTATGGGCACCTAAGTCTTTAAGGGCCTTTTGGTCCTTTTTGTCTTTTATTTGTAATAGGATATAAATAGAACCATGTAGGGTTTCTTTGATTAGTTTTTTATGATATTTGTGAGTGTAGAACACTTGTAACAAGCTCTCTCTTGTTCCTGAGGAGTGCCCACCCGGAACTAGGACACTAACTAGTATGGATTTCGTTAGTGATTGTGTATTGCTTAGAAACATCGGTGCTTGAGTGGTGGACTCCTCTCTTGTATCTTTGTAAGAGATAGGTTTATTGTTGTATGTATAGGTTTATTGTTGTGTGTAGTGTTAAAGGTTCAAGAGTGTCCATTCTTGGGTTCTTAAGATTATATCTTCATGTGGTCTATCTATCTATCCCTTTACTTTATTGTAATCTTGTTTGGTTCCTTTTGTTTTAGTGTAAGCCATGTGAGGCTTCTTGTTGTTGTTTCCATCTTGTAATCTTCTTGTTAGTTTGTTGTTCGCTGCAAAATAGGTGTCAATACACCTCATAATCGTATTGTTATTGTGTCCTTTTTGTGTTGTTGTAGTTGGCCGATACTAGATCTCAAAAAGGGCTCTCAGTTTTGGCCATTTTGTGGACTGATTTTGTGCCTTCCAAGTTTTATTGTATCAGAACCCCTCCCTTTCACGCCCAGGCTCCGGCGCCACGTCTGAGCCCGGGGCCCCTTTCCCGCCCAGGCTCGGGCGAGCCTGTGACCACCCCCTCCTTCGCCCAGGCTCAGGGTCACCCGAGCCCGAGACTGCCCCTCCCCCGCCCAGGCTCGGGGCCACGCCCGAGCCCGGGACGCTCCTTCCTCCGCCTAGACTCGAGTGCATGCCCGAGCCCGGGACCCCTCCCCCGCCCAGACTCGGGTCCATGCCCGGGCCCGAGACCCCTCCCTCGCCCAAGCTCGAGGCCATGCCTGAGCCCGGGACCCCCCTCCCCCGCCCAGGCTCGTGGTCACGCCTGAGCACGGGAGCCCCCTCCCCCACCAGACTCAGGGCCACGTCCGAGCCCGGGACCCTTCCTCCGCCCATGCTCGGGGCCAATCAAATAGAACAAATAAAACTAATGGAGATTATTTACTTTCTTCGAAATTTGGTACACCTTATATTTTTTTTTTTTTTGGGTATTTTTCCGTTTGAGGGCATTCTGGTAAATTAGCGCTCCCCGCCCACGTCTCCCGGGGTTTGAATAAATATTTTCGCTCTTAAAAAAAAAAACAAATAAAATCAAACTGTAGTTGTAATTTTCATTTTTCAGCACCGCCCTCCAAATTGGTTTAGCGATTTTTTTGCCGATGAATTACGAGCAGAGATTAATCGCCGCGGCGAAGTTTGTCTACGCCGGCGATTCAGACGCCGATGACTCGCCGGTCAATTCCGTTGACTTGGAAGTCAAAGCGACTCTTAAACCTCACCAAATTGAAGGAGTTTCATGGCTCGTCCGAAGATACCGTCTCGGCGTCAACGTCATTCTCGGTACTGTCTCCCTGTATAAATTTGGATGTTCGAAAGCTACAAAGAAAGTGAACGAAATTGTAGGTCATTAGTAGCTCCGTTCACTTTTACTTGTCATGTTTCGCATTCTGCTTTACAGAGTCAATTTGACTAACTTTCAAGCTAAATTGAATTATATTAATTAAATATTTTAAATTGAACATTTTGATGTTCGAAAACTACAAAGAAAGTGAACGAAATTGTAGGTCATTAGTACGTCCGTTCACTTTTACTTGTCCGTCTTTTACTTTGACTAACTTTTGATCTTAATTGAATTATATTAATTCAATAAACATATTATAAGTGCAATTTTCTCAAATCAATACCGTAAAAAAGTGGTAAATTTCATACATAGTAAAATATTGGTTGAAGTTCGTACACTTTGACTATGGATAAGTGAAATTCGATAAGTGAAATGTGACAAGTAAAAGTGAATGGAGGGAGTGCAAAAAAAGTAAGTGAGTGAAATTGCATTATTTTTTTGTATTGCGTTTTATTTCGAGGTGTTTCCTCAATGAGGAGGCTATAATTTAATCGAAAGATGATGCTTACTACTTCTATCAAGTCTCAAATTGGATTGCACTGCTAGTCTTTTGAATAAACTTAGACTTTGGATTTATAGAGTATTACTACCACTTTTTATGTGTGAGATAACACTGACTAATAAATGAGTCGAATATCCATGTTTTTGGGACGGAGGGAGTATTTATTTCTATAATTGATTGGTCTACTCTGACAAACAATGATGTTATCGTTTTTTTTTTCTTTCAGGGGATGAGGTATCACTGCCAACATTAAGACCAGCATTTAATTAATTTTTTAAATTTATCTTCTTATGACGAGGAGTCAAAACTCAAAGACGTTATTGAGGTGTGAACACGTGCGATATTTTCATGTTTGTTGTTTGGATTTTTTGTTATGTTTCTCTTTGAGGTGAATGCAGTTATATCGGAATGGTTTGTTGGATTTGTGAGATATGGGTGTATAAGAAATGTTGGTCTTTCTGTTGTTATATTGAAGCAGTGATGAGCACATTTGAAGAGAGATTTATAGGGACTTCAGTTTTTGAACTTTGCGGCTGAAACCTGAAATTATCTGAAGCACTTAGCAGTGACAATGGATAAAAGGCAAAGAGAAAAAAAAGTTATAGGAATAATTTTAAGATTCTTCAGCCTTTCTTCTCAATATTATACTTCACAAAAATATTTAGGTGAAAGCGTAATGTTTGGTGGAACTATGTTATTTCCCTTGTGAAGTAGATACCTTTTTCCTTTTTTTTTTGAAACTTGTAACTTTGTATATCATATATATGATCAAAAACAAAACAGTACATAGGTTGTCCTCCCATATTTACAGCAAGAACTCTAGGAAACTGAAGCTATTCTACTCTCCTAGATGGAATCTAGTGCTTCTAGAATATCAACAGTTTCTCCTGAATAAGACTGTTTACACCAAAAACTACAGAGCAAAATACAATTCATTTTTATCTGCTGAACAGAGATGCTCCTATTTTCACAACATCTGGAATTTCTTTCTTTCCATGTTGTCCACCATATACAATCTGGAATCTCCAAGCTTCTCTGTCTCTAGCCTCCCATCCTGCTTTTCCCAGGTTGCTAATTGTTGAGAGTAAGCAACAAGACAGGGTAGTTTAGTAATTGTCTCAATTATACAGTCACTATATTAGCAGTTAGTTAAGGGGTTGATCAAGATTAGTTAAGGCAGTTAGAAGTAGTTACTCATTGAACTAGTGTATAAATACCTACCAAGTGTACAGTTCAATCAAGATAATCAATACATTATACATGCTTTCTCTTAAGTCTCTTCTTCTTCACTATTTCCTACTATACTTTCTTCATCAGTTATCCCTATAGGGAGTACATAATCAGCAGATTTACACAGATTACAACATGGTATCAAAGCCTACTAGGCGAAGCTAGTCGATTCTGCTCAACTAATTTCTGTGACGCTGCTACTGATTCTTTCCATCTCTTCTCTTCGCTGAAGCTTTCTTGAAAATTCTAGCTGATAACAATGGCGCCTCCTAGAGTCACAAATGCCTCACGTTTTAGTAGTGATCAAGCCTCTACCATGGATTACAATCACCTACTGTTCCTTCAACCCTCAGATGTAAGTGGCTCTCAGATAATTTCATTTCAATTAACTGGGGTTGAGAATTATGCAATGTGGTATAGATCTATGAGAATTGCATTGTTGGGTAGAAACAAGCTAGGGTTGGTGGATGGTTCATGCCCAAAAGAAAGATTTCCAGAATTGAGAAATCATTGGGAAAGGGTAAATGCCATAGTTCTATCTTGGCTTATGAATTCTGTGTCAAAGGGTCTGTTAGGAGGTATAATGTATGCTTCAAATGCTCAATCCGTCTGGGAAGAATTGAATGAAAGGTTTCACAAGGTTGATGGGGCAAGAACTTTTAACATTCATAAAGAAATAGCTACCTTGAGTCAAGGAACTACTTCGGTGACTGTGTATTATTCAAGGCTAAAGGATCTTTGGGAAGAATTTGAGTCTCTAGTTCCTGCTCCTGCCTGTAATTGTGAAAAGTCAAAAGAATATGTGCAACACATGCAGAAGTTGAAATTGTTCCAGTTTTTGATGGGGCTAAACGATTCCTATATTCAGGCTAGAAGTCAAATCTTGTTAATGAACCCTATGCCATCAGTTAACCAGGCTTACTCTATGATCATAGTGATGAGAGTCAAAAAACCATGAGTGCTAGTTTTGGGATATTGGGTTCTAATCCTGCTGTAATTCAAGGGTCTTATGATGTTGTCATGTACTCAAGAATTGAAACTAGTGTTAATCACCACACCAAGAGGAATTATAATCTTGTGTGTGATTTCTGTAAAATGAAAGGGCATACCAAGGATGTTTGCTACAAACTGGTTGGGTATCCTCAAGATTCAAGAAATAAAAGGAAGAAGTCATCTAATACAACCTATAGTGTTCAAACTGAGGAGCCTGAACTTGAAATTCTGAAGAGACAAAATTGGTCTAGTGGTAGTCAGGCTGCAAAACAAGCTGGTACACTCACGCAAGGCTCTCAACTGACTCAGAATCAGTAATACCAACTGGACAACTGCACTATTTCTAAAGATTAGTATCAGCAATTACTCCAGTTCCTGAATCACATAAACAAATCAAAAGACATCTCATGTTCAGCTAATACTGCAGGTATTTGCACTGCATCAACGGCATGTAACACCACCAAGAAGTGGATAGTGGACACAGTAGCCACTAACCACATGGTGTCCGAGTTGAGCATGCTTGACGCTCAGTCAATCTCAAAATCTAATCATCCAAGAAAGGTGTTTCTTCCAAATGGAGATATATCCTTAGTAACACATACAGGAGCAAGCACTTTAACCAAAGGACACACCATCACTAATGTTTTGCATTTACCTCAGTTTAACTGTAACTTACTATCTGTTGCAAAATTAACCAATGAACTCCAATGCTCTGCTTCCTTTTTCCCTAACTTTTTTGTATTTCAGGAGCTCTACAGTGGGAAGGTGAAGATGATTGGTAGACAAGAACCAATTTAGTTTATAAATACCTAGTGTATAAATACCTACCAAGTGTACAGTTCAATCAAGATAATCAATACATTCTACATGCTTTCTCTTAATTCTCTTCTTCTCCACTATTTCCTACTATACTTTCTTCATCAGTTATCCCTATAGGGAGTACATAATCTGCAGATTTACACAGATTACAACACTAATGCTGTTGTAATGTTTCCAGGCATTATTCATGTGATTCATCTGAGAGCCAAGAACATTCTCCCAAGTAAACTTGTTATATTGCAATGAAGGAATAACTGTTTTACTGTTTCGTCAGTATCCTCACATAGACAACATGTGGAGCTGATGGTCATCCCTCTTCTCAAAAGGTTATCCTTTGTGAGAACTGCTTCTCTTGCCAGAAGCCAAACAAAGCATGAAACCTTTAATGGTATCTTAGACTTCCAGATCTACTTCCATGGCCACTCCTCAATCTCATGGCTTGTTAGATTTAGGTCTTTATAAGCTGAATTCACGCTATAAACACCACTACTACACTCATTTCACCAGAGTCTACCACTCCTTCCATTAAAACACCACAAGTTCCCAGTAAATTGTAAAAAGAAATCACCACCCTACCCAACTCCTAATTGTTAGGCATCCTTCTGAGGACAATGTCCCATCCCATTGTGAGGTAGAGACCTACTCTGACCTTTTTGTTCCCTAGGATATTTCCCTTTCCCCAAATCATTAAAAATTGCCTGTGGTGATATGTCAATGAACTAGTTTACCTAGGATAAATACTTGCAATGGAATTTTGTTATTCCTTGAAAACTAATATTCTAGAACATATCCAGAATTAAAAAAATCGAAGCTGATTGTCTCTGCAAGGCATTTAACACCTATTTTGTATGGGCACCGCATGAATTAGCCATTCTTCTTAGCAGTCATTCTACGTGGGGCTGTCAAGGCAAATGAAGGATCCGTATAGCACATTATGACTCTGAATTTTGTTCGAAGCGTCTTGACCAAAGATCATGTGAAAATCTTGAGACTTTGATGGAAAAATGTTAAGAAGATTAAGGAGAAGTCCAAAAATACACACAATTGTGTACAACATTAAACAAGTTCCCTTTTTAGAACTTTCTATAAGTTTTCTATTTCTCGTGCTTTTATGGATCAGAACAGAATTTTCTGCAGCAAGTAATTAAATTTGTTTTAGTAAATTAAATTGGATTGCAACTTATGCCTTAATCTGTCACCAAGTAAGTTCTTTATTTTTCTTGGCACCATTTTCCTTCTGTATACTTTGAATTCTGGCGATGTCCATGAGTGCTTTTTAGACAAAGATTTAAACCCGTAAGAGAACTTCATAGTGATTGGAAGATTTGGAGCCTTGACTAAATGAAACATAGGTGAAAACTAAGTGGTCTTTTCTAGGCAGAAATGTTTTGCCTACTTGACTCTCTTTCCTCAAGCTTATCTAGGTTGGGCAATGCAGTATCTCTAACTGGTTCAAGAAACAGTGATTTGTTAAGTAGTGAATTTGTAGTCAATGGATAGTGTCTTGATATTTTCTTTGGTATTAATGGTTTATTGGCAGATGGGGTTGGGGAAGACTTTGCAAGCTATATCATTGCTGAGCTATATGAAAGTCAATCTAAAGACTTCTGGACCATTCTGTGAGTTGGAACAACTGTAATTTTGATCTAATAAGAAATAGTAGCTGAAAGACGTCTTAGGTTAACAATCTATGTTTAGCTCTTGCAAAATGTTGCAGTGGTACTCTGTCCTCTTAGCGTGACAGATGGTTGGATGTCTGAGATGGCCAGTTTTGCCCCAAATTTGAGAGTGCTATCCTATACTGGAGAAAAGGAGCATCGGCGCAACTTACGTAGGAAGCTATATGAGCATATGAACACGGAGGCGTCTGATGTAAGTGTTGGATTGTAGACACACTTTAAATTGCTAAAGCGTGTCTTTACGGACAATCAAATTTAATTTTCAGTAGGTTCTTTGTATACATCTATAAAAGCTATATTTGGACACCTAAAGGCATCACTGGGACTTTACACGTTATTTTCTCTTCAAGAACTATCAATTTTTTTGTTATTTATCTTACCTTGAATTTCCTCATTTCTTACAGGCAAAATCGCTACCTTTTGATGTGCTCTTGACAACTTACGACATAGTATTACTTGATGAAGATTTTCTATCCCAAGTTCCATGGCGTTATGCAATAATTGACGAAGCACAAAGGCTCAAGAATCCATCTAGTGTATGTCTGGAATCCTTTTTTTTTTTTTGAAGATGAATGTATGTCTGAAATTCCTTGAGATATCACAACTGATCTTGGGGTTTCATGTATGATTCATGTATTTAAAGATCTTTCTAGTTCTTGAACTAGCCTTCCCCAGCTTGAAGGCAAGAGGAAATCTTTTTTCTTATATAGGTTATTTTGCCTTGAAATCCCATTCTATACATATAATTCAAGAATCTCCTATAGCCATAATTTTCCCAATCCATACTACAACGACAACAACAACATAACCAGTATATTCCCACCAAGTGGGGTCTAGGAGGGGTAAGTGTACGGAGTCCATAACACTACCTCAGATGTGAGGTAGTGGCTGTTTCCGATAGACCTCCGGCTCACAATAAAACAATCTGGACAAGGAATAGTAAAAGAACAAGATATAATATAAATCAACAATATCCTATAATACCATAAGCAAGAGACACCAAGTAATACAGCAAAAGAAACAACAACCAAAGCTCATATTAACCTTCTACCCTAATCCGCCTCCTCCACAACTTCCTATCTAGGGTCATGTCCTCGGTAAGCTGGAGATGCTCCATGTCATGTCCAATCACCTCCCTCTAATATTTCAGTCTACCTCTACCTCGCTTGAAACCATCTCTAACCAACCTCTCATAACTCCGAACTGGGGCATCCGTGTCCCTCCTCATCACATGACCGAACCATCTCAACCTTGCTTCCCTTATCTTGGCTTCCACCGAAGCCACTCCTACCTTATTTTGAATAACCTCATTTCTAATCCTATCTTTCCTAGTGCACCCGCACATCCACCGAAGCATTCTCATATCCGCCACCTTCATCTTCTGGGTGTGAGCCTTCTTAATAGGGCAACACTCTGTCCCATACAATAAAACCGGTCTAACCACCACTCTGTAGAACTTACCTTTAAGTTTAGGAGGGACCTTCTTGTCACACAAGATTTCGGAGGCGAGCCTCCATTTCATCCTCCCTACCTCAATCCGATGAGTGACATCTTCGTCAATCTCTCCATTTTCCTGAATCATAGATCCCAGATACTTGAAACTCTCTCTTATTGATAGAATGAGTATCAAGCTTAACCACCATATCGGACTCATGAGACACCTCGCTGAACTTACACTCTAAATATTCCGTCTTGGACCTACTCAACCTAAACCCTTAAGACTCAAGGATTTGCCTCCAAACCTCCAATTTAGCATTAACTCCACTAGGTGTCTCATCAATCAAGACCACATCATCCGCAAAAAGCAAACAGCCAGGCACCTCACCAACGACCATATAAGGAGATAACAGCCCATTCCTCACCAACGTGGAATACTTAACAACCTTCATCCTTTATGTGCCTAGAAATAGAGAACAAGCCCCTGTATGTCTGTACTCATTAGTAGCCAAAAGCCGGTCACCTCAAAAAAAACAATAAGAACGGGTGGTATATGTGCTTCTCTGACTATTGGCATAAGCATGTTCAAACCGAGCTGAATGGTTATTGGAGATTCATATAGCTAACCCCAACCAGCATGGCATCGATGCGTAGCTGCTGTTGTATGTACGATTTCTAAAAGTGGTAAGCTACAATATTGACAACTTATGCACTGATGATGTGTGGTCAAGGTCAATAAAGTTAATCCTTTAGATTACCTTTAAATTTGTATTAATTGAGTGTGTGATCGAACAAGGGTTTACCTAGCATTCTAATAGGGATGTGATAGTATCCTGCCAGCTTACCACATGTCTGGATAAATATGATTATTATAACAGAAAATGTATGGTTAGGGATTATCTGTTTTAGGAGTGAATCATTTTTCTTACATATTATAATCTACCGCTTAAGAAAAGAAGATATTATCAGTCTTTTTCTGAACTTCCCAGTTCTTGACTGAAGTTACTTTCCTCTTGAAAGGTAATCTGATACGTCTTCAATATCGTTATTACTTTGAAAAATAAAGTTATTCCTCCAGCTTTCATAGAAACTGCAAGGGCATTTCTAGAACTGTTTTTTGATTATCTATTTCCCTTTGTAGATTCTAATATCATGTGATAATGCAATCATGCCTCTTGAAATCCGTATTAGTATGTCTGAATGATTTTTTCATTAATTAAGATATACTGAAAGGGTAAAGTCTGAGATTCTCAGAAGTTGTTATGGAGGAGTGAGAACGTTAATAGTTTGGTGAAAGTTTGAGTGGTAATTCATTTTTCAAATTAAAAAACGCTGAAATACAATTGCCCTAGAGTGATCCAACTGGTTAACAGTGACAAAAAAGGTGAAAAAGGGGACAATGTCTATTTCTTGGTTCTGGAGCAATTTTTTCATTACAATGAACTATTTCTTTTGGAAGAGGGAAGGAGAGGGGGGGGGGGGGGAGGCAGTTGATTTCCAATGATCACTGGAAGTTCGTCTTGGACCCTATAATGCAAAAATCTTTTGTTTTGCTGACTGTTTGAAATCTTTCCAGGTCCTGTATAATGTGCTCAAAGAGCATTTTGTTATTCCAAGGAAATTGTTGATGACTGGCACACCCATACAAAACAACCTTTCAGAACTTTGGGCTCTTTTGCACTTTTGTATGCCTGCAGTTTTTGGAACACTGGAGCTGTTCCTTTCTACATTCAAGGAAGCTGGAGATCCATCATGTAATACTTACACCTGTCTTGAGACATTAGTTTGCCAATTTTCTTTAAAGATGACCACAGAAATTTTGGACAGTGTTTATTTTATTGGTGAAGTTCTTAGGCAACTTGATGATTTTCTGGCCTAATTTGGACAACTGGTAGTTTTGTTTATGATATTTTATAGCATTTGGAGAGCAATCTACAACCAATTCAGTTTGGTCTTTCAATGATCTTTGATCGTTGTTCTGATATGTTGTGCTCTAGGGACTGATTTTACCTTTTGATAGTGACCACGGCTTTAGCAGCCTACCTATATTACTGTGTTAGAGTTGGTTAGAATTCCACTTTGGTTGGGGAATGGACTGTTGGTTTGCTTACCTGAGACTTGGGCAATCCTCCCCCCGTGAGCTAGCTTTTGGGGTTGAATTAAGCCAAGTTTCCATATCTTACACTCCGCTAAATGGATGTGTAAAGGATATCAACCATTTTCCTGCTCAAAATAAATGTTGCTTAAACTGTTGATTGAACATGGTGCATTGTGGAATCATCTGATTGAAAAATACGCAGACCCTTACATCATGCCAATGCCTCTTCTCTCTTTCTCTCTACATCTCTAACAATTTGTTGTGCTTACTGGAAAAGAGGAGGCTATGCATTTGGTGGCAGTGGTTGGGAAGAAAAGAAAAGTGTTAGTAACAAGCAACATACATTTTTATATTTCTGAGAAAAAGAGTTATTTATTGTTCTTCTTCTTTCTCCACACCCCACGGAAAAAGCCCACGGCTTTTCTGGAATTTGTTTGTCCAGTTATATGTTTTTCCAGTTAAAAGGACACTGTTCCTGTAACTCTTTTGGGACATAAGACATTTGTCCCTTCAATTTTTATAAATGGGAGTTTTTCAACTGTGAATCAAGTCTAGAGGCTAAGAAGGATATTGTGAAAATTTAGAGTAATTCTTCAACATGAAAATGCTACTGAATGTTGCCTTAGATCTTAAGTGCGACTTCAGAATTCACTTTACAAGATTGAATCCACTTCGCAAGACTGCATTGAATTATGTAGGAGTATCTCTTTAATTCCCGAATGATATGGCCATATGTTACTTGTTTTTATTATATCACAACAGCAATGGACTCATACCTATGTTTTCTCTGATATGGCTCTGATGAGAAGGCCCTGATGCAGACAAAGCTAAGGAACAATTCAAAATTCTGAAATATGTGATAGGGGCTTTTATGCTCCGACGAACTAAAGCTCAGCTTATCGAGTCAGGGACACTTGTGCTGCCACCTCTTACTGAGCTTACTGTGTAAGTTCATCTTTCTCTCATTCGGAAAATGTCATATGATTGCAGAAGTTTCAGTAGAGCTGGTAGAAGATACGACAGCTTTAGATGGCTGTCAACGGTATATCATGTGGTTTTCTTGTACTTGCTTTTGTGAAGTGTTGCTAATATGTTAGTAACTTTTGTTCTAGGATGGCACCATTGGTGGCCCTGCAAAAGAAGGTATATATGTCCATATTAAGGAAGGAGCTAACTCAGTTGCTAGCACTTGCTTCTGGAGCACCCAATACTCGGTCGTTGCAGAATATTGTATGTACCTATCTTTTTGGCCAAGGAGTTTCTCATTTTGGGTTTGATGGCTTACAGATTGATGATTTTAACTTGTTCCTATCTTGTGGTGAATTTCGAATGAACTTTTTTGTATCAATAGGAAAGTACAGCTAGAGGTTTCTTATTATGCATTATGAGTGGCTATAGAAAGCTTCTGAAGGTTATGAATACTCTTTATTAAGATATTGACATTTGACAGATAAACTTTCACTGAAGTGGTGGTCTCTAGTTTAATACATCCTGAGTAGTTAGAGAAGCTAGAGCTTCTTTTTTAGGTTGACGACATGCCAAATCCTGGCCAGGATTATTAGCAGGTATGAAATAAATGAAGCTGGGTTGATAACTGGAGGTAAGAATTAAGCTTTGAGTCTTGGTTCTGGCCAAGAGGATGTTCAATTAGTAATCCATAAGTAATACATATGGAACAGTTACATGTGGTAAGTTTTTGTTTACTTGTAAAAGAATTGGGTTATACTCGCGTAAAATATTTAGTTTTTAGGAGTAGTTTTACATCCTCCTTAAGTTAAATGATTCTTAGTTGATACTGAATCTGAAAGTTCAGAAACACGAGACTGAAAAACCAGTAAATAGATAGACAGAAAATTGTCATGTAATTATGAACTAACTTCTAATATTTGTAATCCAGTTGTAGGTTTCTGCTTCATGACGGTAGGACAAGTTACTTTAAGGGTGTTTGGCTAAGCTTATAAGCTGGTCAAATTGACTTATATGCACATTTTAGCTTATTTATGCATTCGGTAAATATCTAACATGCTTATCAACTAAAATATAAGTTGGTCACCCCTAACTTTTGGCTTTTCACTTATAAGCACTCTTTGATTGACTAAGACTTTTACTATTTTATCCTTAATATATCTTTTTTTAATTCTCGAATTCCAAAACAAAACCCCTAACTTCATGTTCATTCTATATCTGTGGTTTTTCCCTTTCTTTAAAAAGATACTTTCAATTTGCAATATTTTCCCCTTATCAAAAAACGAACTGTAATATTTGTACAAATTTAAGGGTATTTGTGTCATTTAATTAAAAAATAGCTCATCAACAACTTTTACCAAAACATCTACTGCTTATTATTAGTTTCAGCACTTTTATCCAAATACGTGACTGCTAATTTTCTAATTTCAGTTTCAACACTTAAAATACTTTTCAGCACTTAAAACTTATCAGTTTTTTATGATTAGCTTAAGCAAACGGGCTCTATGACATAAAGTGACTGATTATACCTTATAATTAATGAGATAACTTACATGTTGGTATTTTAGAATGCCCTTAACATTGATTTTCTATGCTTTTCAGTTAATTGCTAGGTTTGGCCAATCATTTGTTGGATGATTCAAGATTATGCCTTTTTTTTCCCACTGATGTTTTAAGAGTTAGCATTCTTATCTGCTGGAAGTAAAGAGCAGAAGCTTGTCGGGACGTATGTTTGCATATTAAGAGAAGCTTATTGGCATTCTTGTTTAATATACTCGCATCCTTTCTAAGTTGAATCTGCATATATTCCACCAAGTATCTTTTCTGTGGTTCAGCGTCTTCCACTTCATTTTTCATAAATGTCATGCTTAAGTAGCTGTTTTAGCCTTTAAAGGGTGAGAAAATGCTTTGGACTTGAAGATCTATTTGTTGGAGCTCAGCTTGTGTCTTCCCTAAAACTAACCTGCAGATTCACTTCCAGGTAATTCAACTACGAAAAGCATGTAGTCATCCTTACCTTTTTCCTGGTATAGAACCTGAACCGTATGAAGAGGGAGAACACCTAGTTCAGGTACCGTATCTGCTTTCTGCTGATTGTCATTGTTCTTAATTTTGTGGCTGTAGATTCCACACTGGATATGCACCTTAAATAATTGTGATCTACCTGGCTGTTACTAAATTCAGAGTATGTAGCTATTAGTCCCAAAAAAGTATGTCGTGTTCATGGTATGCTGATGTAGCACACTTTTAGAGGAACTCTCTAATGTGCTAAATAAAGTAAACCACACAATTTGTTGAAGGAACAACTTCAACATGTTGTAAGATAACACTTCAAAGACAATCCGAATCCACGGATAACAAGAGCTTAATCCAAAGCCCTTAAAATACAAGATCTAATCCAAGATCTTAAAAGAAAACACAAAGTTTCATTAATAGAAGAGTTGAACTAAAAACTACATAGCTAGAGGTCATTGCCTCTATTTATAGGCTTCAAAAGCCTTTGTACAACTCATTGACAACTCATACACAACTCATACACAACTCTTTGACAACTCATAGTTGGCAACTCATTTTCTTAATAGCTAAGTGTTCTAGAATTATGTAAAAGATAAACTTGACAACTAGTAGCAAAATTCAAATTGACTTTCTCTTTCTATAAGTAGCAAAATTGATTTTTGATTCATGAAGGTTTTGGACTAGGTTTAGAATTTTAATGTTCTTCATCATTCTCCTCTACTTCTTTGAAACTCGACCTCGAGTTTTCTTCGTAAAGTGTTTGCTCTGGATGATAAAGTGATAGGTCAGCCACATTAAAAGTATTTGAAATATTCATCTCACTTGGCAAATCTACCACATAGGCATTGTCATTGATCTTCTTTAGAATAGTGTATGGGCCATATTTCTTTTGCCTTAATTTTTCGTGAACACCAGTAGGCAATCTCTCCTTTCTAAGGTATACCATTACTTGGTGACCAACTTGGAATGACATTAGCCTCCTATTCTTATCTGCCAACTGCTTGTATTTCTTGTTTGATGCTTCTTATACATCTTGAACCTCTTTAAATAATTCCGAATAGTTGTCACCAAAGGTCATAGCTGATCTTGAATTCTCCCTTGTTGGTAGCCTCACTAAATCAACCACATGTCTTGAAACTCTAGTGTACACAATGGAGAAAGGGCTACGACCCGTAGACCTATGCTTAGAATTATTGTAGGCAAACTCCACAAGGGATAAAGCTAAATCCCATTGTCCTGTCTTATCTCCACAGATGCATCGAATTAAATTTCCTAAAAATTTATTCACCACTTCTGTTTGGCCATCTGTTTGTGGATGGGCAGTGCTTGAGAACTTCAATTCTGTGTTGAATTGTTTCCATAAAGTAAGCCAAAATGCAGCAAGAAATTTGCTATCTCGATCTGAAACAATTTATCTTGGAACACCATGTAGCCTGACTACTTCTCTGAAGAGAAGATTAGCTACATAATGGGCATCCGTTGTCTTATGGCAAGGGATAAAATGAGTTATTTTAGAAAATCTGTCTACTATCACGTAAACAACATCATGTCCTCGCCTTGTCCTTGGTAAGCCAAGTACAAAATCCATTGATAGGTCTTCCCTAGGTGCACTTGGAACGGGTAATGGCATATAGAGTCCGATGTTTTGAACCCGATCTTTGTATGTTTGGCAAACGGGACACCTTTGCACAAATTTGCCGGCATCTCTCTTAAGTTGTGGCCAATAGTAGCGTGCTTCCAAATTAGCAATAGTTTTATCACGCCCAAAATGGCCGCTAAGGTTACATGAATGCATCTCTCGAATCAACTTGTCTCGTAGAGAACCTCTGAGAATACATAAGCAGTTTCCATTAAAGAGATATCCATCTTGTACCACAAAATTCTCTTCTAATGGTAAACCTTTCGTTTGTTTCACCCAGATTCGCCCGAAGTCTTCATCATTTTCATATAGTTCTTTTATTTGGTCTATTCCTAGTAACTCAGCTTCAAAAGAAACCATGAGACTTGCACGTCGGCTTAAAGCATCTGCCACTCGATTAGTTACTCCGGACTTGTGGACAATAAGATAATTGAATCTTTCCAGGTATGCTGCCCATCTTGCTACATGCGATCCACATGCTTTTGACTTCTAAAATGTTTCAAGGATTGATGATCAGTGTAGACAATGAATTCTTTAGGCATTAAATAGACCTCCTATGTCTTCTATGCTCTATAAACAGAATACAGCTCTTGCTGGTAAGTACTCCACTTTTGTCTTGCTTTACTTAGCTTCTCACTAAAGAAAGCAACAGGTTCCATTTCTTGTGATAAAACAGCCCCAATGCCTACTCCACTAGCATCACATTCCAACTCAAAGGTCTTATTTAAATTTGGTAACACTAATACAGGAGCTTGTGACAGCTTTTCCTTAATCTCTATGAAACTAGCTTCAGCTTTTTCATCCCATTTGAACTTCCTTTTCTTTAAACATTCAGTGATTGGTGCCATGATAGTACTAAAGTTCTTCACAAATCTTCTATAGAAAGTGGCTAAACCATGGAAGCTCCTCACTTTAGAGATAGTTTTTGGAGTTGGCCATCCCTTTATTACATCTATTTTAGACTCATCAATTTGAATCCCCTCACTTGAGATAATAAAGCCTAAGAAAACTAGTTTTGTTTCAAGGAATACACACTTCTTCAAGTTAACATAGAGCTCATTCTCCTTCAATACATCTATCACCTTTTTGACATGTTCAAAATGTTCCTCTATATTTTTGGTATAGATCAATATGTCGGCAAAATAGACAACTACAAACTGTGACAAGAATGGACGAAGAACCTGATTCATTAGGCGCATGAAAGTACTAAGAGCATTAGAAAGTCCAAATGGCATAACTAGCCATTCATACAACCCCCTTTTTGTCTTAAATGCAGTCTTCCATTCATCACCGGGTCTAATTTGTATTTGGTGATATCCGCTTCTTAGATCAAGCTTCGAAAACACCTGATTCTTCGAAAACTGTGACAAGAATGGACGAAGAACCTAATGCATTAGACGCATGAAAGTACTAGGAGCATTAGAAAGTCCAAATGGCATAACTAGCCATTCATACAACCCCTCCTTTGTCTTGAATGCAGTCTTCCATTCATCACCGGGTCTAATTCGTATTTGGTGATATCCGCTTCTTAGATCAAGCTTCGAAAACACCTTTGCTCCACTGTGTTGGTCAAGCATGTCATCCATTCGTGGGATAGGAAATCTGTACCTTGTAGTGATTTTATTGATAGCCCTACTATCCACGCACATCCGCCAAGATCCATCTTTCTTTGGCGTGAGTAGTGCTGGTACAGTGCATGGACTTATGCTTTCTCTAACATGTCGCTTACCCAATAACTCTTCTACTTTCTCCCTTAGAATTGCATGCTCTTTTGGGCTCATCCTATAGTGTGGTAGGTTGGGAAGACTAGCACTTGGAACAAAATCTATTTGATGTTGAATATTCCTCATAAGAGGAGGCTCTCCAAGTATGCTTTGGTATTCAGATAACAAACTTTGCATCTCCACGGGAATTTCTTTTGTTGGTTGCTCATCTCCTTTGATGACTAACTAATGCGGCACATAATTTTGATTTCTTCAAGTCTTGAGCAAATTCTTTTGGATTTTGAGTGATGGTTAACATACTCTTTGATTGTTTCTCACTAATACAACAAGTTCTTCAAACCTCCTAGTGAGTTCTTCACGAAGAGTAGCGATTTGTTGATCCAATCTTTCTTCTAGGTTATTCACCCTCGTTCTAAGATCCTCCATTGCTCTGATACCAAACTGATGTAGCACAATTTTAGAGGAACTCTCTAATGTGCTAAATAAAGTAAACCACACAATTTGTTGAAGGAACAACTTCAACGTGTTGTAAGATAACGGTTCAAAAACAATCTGAATCCATGGATAACAAGATCTTAATCCAAAGCCCTTAAAATACAAGATCTAATCCAAGATCTTAAAAGAAAACACAAAATTTCATTAATAGAAGAGTTGAACTAAAAACTACATAGCTAGAGGTCATTGCCTCTATTTGTAGGCTTCAAAAGCCTTTGTACAACTTAGTGACAACTCATACACAACTCATTGACAACTCATAGTTGACAACTCATAGTTGACAACTCATTTTCTTAATAGCTAAGTATTCTAGAATTATTTAAAAGATAAACTTGACAACTAGTAGCAAAATTCAAATTGACTTTCTCTTTCTATAAGTAGCAAAATTGATTTTTGATTCATGAAGGTTCTGGACTAGGTTTAGAATTTTAATGTTCCTCATCATATGCTTTTCTCACCATCAAGTACTGGTCAGGCTAGCGGCAAACTGCTAATTTTGGATCATCTTCTTCAAAAACTTCATGCTTGTGGACATAGGGTTCTTCTTTTCTCTCAGATGACTCAAACACTTGATATACTGCAGGTAAGTGTTTGTAAGCTGGTATTATTTTACAAAAACTCTATTAGAAATGTTTGAACAGTTCAACCTGCTGTTAAATGGTTCTTCTGCTTTTTAATCTTATGCAGGATTATCTGGAGTTGAGGAAATATTCATATGAGCGTCTTGATGGTTCAATTCGAGCAGAAGAGCGTTTTGCTGCAATCAGGAGCTTTAGTCACAAGTCAGTCACTAATAGATCAAAGTTTGAAGCCGAAAAAAATGCAGCATTTGTTTTCTTGATTTCAACAAGAGCTGGTGGAGTTGGATTGAATCTTGTGGCTGCTGATACAGTGAGTGACAATTACTAGCCCAACTTTTATTATCGAATTCGGTATAGTATAGCTTATATACTTGGGTTAATACTTATATTGTACAAGTATTGTTTGTCGAATATATATTGTACAAGTAAGAGTGCTCATTTCATCAACTTTTTCTCCTCTTGGTATGTGGAAAGAAGTGATACGCACACTTGGATTATAAATGAAAGTAAAATTGTAACGCATGGGTAGAACATCAAACAGTTGAAGTTCAAATTTAAACTGGTTAAATGCTTGATCTCAAATTTGTTTAAGAATACTATCTTCTTCATGGATATTGATGCATTTCTCTTTTCCTAATCATTATCATTGAGACTTTTAGCTCATGAGTGATACCATCAAGGGAAAAATGCTGATAGCTCTTATTTGTTGACAACATGCATCACATTGATGCCAGTTGATACCTACTGGGTGATAAATGGAGCATGTGTTAGGAAGTATAATTCTTCTGGACCTAGCAATGCTTAATAGTACAATTCTTGCAAGTTAATTGAATATATAATTCTTCTGGACCTAGCAATGCTTAATAGTACAATTCTTGCAAGTGAATTGAATAATATACTTTAGTTCTTGTCTTAAGTATGATTCCAAGGGCACAAAATAGTCATTCCTGTTTCTTTTGGCCACTGTATAGTGGTGTTAGTATCATCTGAACCAGTCTTATTTTGATCGGGCATCCATTTCTTTCATCTCCTTGACAAGTTGTTGTGGTGTAGGTCATATTTTATGAGCAAGATTGGAATCCCCAGGTAGACAAGCAGGCCTTGCAGCGTGCTCACCGAATTGGTCAAACAAACCATGTGTTATCTATAAATTTAGTCACAGAGCAGTCAGTGGAGGAGGTAAGATGAAGATTGAGAGCTACTTCAAAGTTGATATTTAGTTCCCTAAAGGAAGGTTGTGACTCTGTAGGTCATCATGCGTAGAGCTCAACGGAAGTTACAGCTTAGCCACAACATTGTAGGAGATGATGTCTTGGATCAGGAAGGGAAAGAGATGGCAGGAGCTGAAGCTGGTGACTTGCGCTCTGTTATGCTTGGCTTGCATATGCTAGATCCTGCAGAGGTAACCAATGAAGAATCAGATAAATTTGATAGGAATGAATTGACTACAATGGCAGAAACAATTATCGCGTTTCGCAACGAAGAACGTTCAGCCAGAGATGACAAGTTTGAGGTTAAGCCCGCCAATGTTTTAAGTGAGTTTAATGTTGTCACAAAAAGGGGTCCAGAGTCTATTAAGCTTGATCACATTCTTGATGAAACTTCATATGTCGAGTGGGTTGAGAAATTCAAGGAAACATCACAGACCAACCATAATCCAATTTTCGAGCTCGGAAATAGGAGAAGCTTGCCTGAAGAAAAGCATCTAAAAGCCGAAGCTGCAAAGAAAAAGGCAGAGGAGGAGAAATTGTCAAAATGGGAAGCTCTTGGATACCACTCATTATCGGTCAAAGATCCTGTATCAGCTCCTGATACTGACATCATCTCTGATTCTGGAGCTGTTCACTTTGTTTACGGGGACTGCACCCGTCCTTCTAAAGTGTCTCCATCAGAGCCGATCATTATATTCAGGTGCATATAAAACACTTTTATCTTTTTCCAGTCAAGCTTGTGATGCTTATCCCAGCTTTTATAGAAAGCGTTTTTGCTACTGTTTTAATTGCACTAGTGTTTTAAGCTTTCCATTATTGGGTTGGATGTGTTTATGAGTACTAAAATTATTAATTTCGAGATGAACAGAGGATACTTGCATTTGATAATTTCTTAAAACCACTCAAGCTTTGCAAAGTTTCATGTATACTGCATGTTCTGACTTCTTATCAATTTTGGCAGCTGTGTTGATACATCAGGAAACTGGGGTCATGGGGGTATGTTTGATGCATTGGCAAGGCTGTCAGCTAGTGTACCGGCAGCATATGAGCGAGCTTCTGAATTTGGTGATCTTCATCTAGGCGATCTTCATCTTATAGAGATCACAGGTATATTTGGTGCTTTAAATAGTAAAGGTCATCTGTTTGTTTTCTGTGACCTCATGAATAGTGTTATTTAAGGTTTTGACTTGCCCTATGCTTGTTCATTTTCTATGCTAATCAGTGAATTGTGTTATTCAGGTAGCTTGATGCTTATGAGAGAAGAGGTGCATGTGCATATGCACTTCTTCCACTTTAGTTACCTCTAGATTAGTTCTCTTTACACGGATGCTTTCTTTTCTATGCAGGAGTTTAGTATTATTTTGCACACAGAAGTGTGCAGTTCAGCTAGTTGATTACTTTCTCCTGCATATGTAGATGAGTCAGTCATGCTAATCAATTTGAAATCATGGAATGTTTGCTTATCTCTCGACTTGTCAATTTGGAACCTTTGTAAGATGTAGCTTGTTATGGTAGTAGATTTGCTCACTACATTAAGGGTATAGCTTGGAGGGTTTACACCAGTTTAAGTGGAGGTTTTTGGGAAGATGCTTTTCACAGTAGACTTTGTCTTGACTAGGGAAAAAAATAGATATCCTAATTGGCGAAGAATGAAAAGAAATGATAGATTCCACATGGGCTGCTGTTGATTGGTGGCTTCCATGACCTGCACTACACCTAATATGAGCTACTTCCGCATTTTTAAAATGAGAAAAGACTATTGCTAGCATATACTCGTGCTGTACCCCCCACCCCCACCCCCTGCCTCTCATACTCACCTCCCCCTGTTCCACTTAATCATGTCAAATTTCTTTTATTAATCTTATTCTTTACCTTTAATTAATTAATTCTCTTGTTATATCTCCATGCCATCATTGTTATGTAGAGGATCTAGGTAAGGGCAGTGATTCACCTCATGCTCCTCAATGGGTAGCTTTGGCTGTTGTGCAGTCATACAACCCTAGGCGCAAAGTCCCCCGCGGCAGTATCTCCATCCCTGACTTGGAGAGATGTCTGTCAAAAGCATCATATGCAGCTGCTCAGAAGTCTGGTATTTCCAATTTCCATGCTTCTAGAAACGTGTCTTCTGTTTTACTTGTGGTTTGAGTTGTCTATGTTTTTGTTTGATCTGCATTTGAGTTCCTAATTTCAATTTTGTTTCTTGATAACCAAGAATATTTGAGAGCCAGTTGGTGCACTTGTTGGAGAAATGGACCTGTCCCTCTACTCTTCTCCACTTAAATGCCTAGCCCCTTTTTCTTTTTTGATAACCGTGGTGTCCGGGCCAGCTGGCACGCACCTCGGCTAATCCCACGGGATACCTGCCACCTCCCATCAGCAACAGGTACTAGGTAACCCTATCCACCAAGGCTGGAACAGATGAGAAGAAATCACCTAGTGTTTGTCTCCGTTGAGAATTGAACCTGAGACCTCATGGTGGTCAACCCAACTTCATTGAACCACTAGGCCACACTCCTGGATGCACTTAAATGCCTAGCTTTTGTCTACGGCATGGTTTAAACTCATAATGTGAGCCTAGCCCAAACATCACAAGTTGTGCTCTTACTGCCTTGAGGGGCCTTATTTTTCAATTTTCCTCCAAGTATAATATTTGAGCTGTTATGGGCTTTAGGAGTAAAATATAGCATGTTGAATGAGCCAAGGGGTAGGAGGTACTATGGGATAGGTGCCTCAAAAATAAATAAAAATAAAAATCTTTTTTTTCCCTCTTGAATTTGGTGGTTCACAATGCTTCTTCATGCTCCCCATGATGCGTTGATCTCGGGATGCATTACCCTTAATTCCATAAGGTTGCAACAGAGTTTAACCTGAGTCTCAGTTTAGAATGACAATGATACCCATTTCAGATGGCACACTATTCCATTAAGTTTAATCGAGATCATGATAGGAGGATGTAACTTAGGTCATTGGCTTTGAAAGAGGACATAACTTTGCATTGTGCTATGATGAGAAAACTTGGCCAAATCTCTTAAGATACGGTGTGGTACGGTGTGGTATCTGCTGATGTAATCTCCTCTGGTACTGTGGTACATACGATTATACATCAATCAATCAACTATAGTCTGTTTGACCAAATCTCTAAAATCAGCTTATTTTGAAAAGTGTTTTTTCCAAAAGCGCTTTTCAAAGTACTTTTTGGTTAGAAGCAGTGTGTTTGGCCTATAAATTTAAAAAGCACTTTTGAGTAGCAATTAGTGTTTGCTCAAGATTTTAAAAGTGCTTCCAAGTGTATTTTTGAGAAGAATTTTTTTTTCCTGAGAAGGCTTCCAAGTGTATTTTACACCAAAGTGTTTTCCAAAAGATTACTTTCAGGGAAAATTACTTTTTTAAGATCGGAAAAACAACTTTTGCTACTCCCCAGAAACATTTATTTTCTCCCAAAAGCTTGGCCAACCACCTCATTATTTGAAAAAGGGCATTTCTTTTTAAAAAAAAAAAGCATTTTTGGCCTCCGAAAAGCTTGGCTAAACAGGATATAAGCCTCAATTCCAAATTAACTGGGTTGGCTATATGACTTCTCTGCATCCATATTGCTCTATTCATGTACATTTCATTCCGATAATAACTAATCTGTCATGCCAGACAAATAAATTGGTGATGTACCAGCAGGTGGTAGTTTAAATACTAAAATTGCATTTGTTATTCGAAAATAAGTGATTTAAGTGGCAAAAATTAAGTGTCTTTTGGAGGCAGGTTCAAAACGCTGAAATGGATTTCAGGTGTTTTCAGAAACAAGAATAGAGAACAAATGAGCATGTGTTCCTAAAAACAAACAAATGAAAATAAAAAATTCGACAAAGCTAATTTCGTTCCTTGGAATCGTGAAATATGTAATGACACTAAAAGTTAAAACTCTCAGAAAATTTTCTATTAAGTATACATTTCAAGCATACTAGTAAAATTGAGTAATGATTAGTGGCACTATTCGGCACCAACTGGTACATATATAGAAAGAGTATATTTTAATAATGGCTGTACCAAAAAAACTTCCACCGAAGTAATATTTACAGTTGCAAAATAACTTTAGTTACAGCAAATTGTAGCAATAATACACATTTGGAAGAATTTTAACCGAAAAAACAAAATTAAATGCAATTTTCAGTTTTTATCATTGATGATTCAGGAGATCTTATTAAAAATATTATTGGTTACGACCAATTCTTTCCAATTTTTTGGTCAATTTCAAATTTTCTAAGTTGTTTGATTCAATTTGGATGGATACTTTTTAGGGGATTTTTCTCTGGTCATTTTTACGAAGACGGACTTACATTTAAGATTTCTATATTCACAATAACTGTTTGTGGTTGTTCATGTCCACCTCCACTGTGGGTAAATTGACCTAGATGACACTAAAAAAGCTAATTATGACTAGCATTTTAAGGTGTGGGTAGGGAGTAAGTGTTGAAATAACAAGACACCAAGTATGCGTTTGGACGATATTTGAGTTGAAGTAGAAAGAAGAGTATTTTAAATTGAAGCTGGAAGAACATATGTGCAAGTCGAAGTTGTTTGGACATGAACTTCACTTGGCAAAAGTTCTTTGTGGATGTTGGAACTTTGTGACTGGAATTTGAAGATTTGAAGAATTTCTGTTGAATACACCTTAGGGATTCAATGTTTTACTTCAAGTTCATTTAATATTTCATTTTAAATCGAAACCTTCTTGTTCAACATCTCAAGCGACGTGCATACCTAGCTTCTCTTAGTAACATGTAAAGTAAAAACAAGTACTTTTTGTTTAGATAGGAGGGAGTAGAGCCCCTATTCATCAGAGCATCAATGGTTATTTTCGGACAGCACTCATGAGCTTATTGTAGTAATGTTTATATAGAGCTTATTGTAGCAATGTTTATATAGTTTGAAAAAGCTGATCTGATCTGCTCATCCAGACATGCTGAGCTATGTTATTCCTATTCAGGAATTTCTTGGGATTTGGGGGTGCATGCACTGATGTGGCGCGTAGGTCTGAACCTGCACCAGCTATTAGTTATTAGTAGAAATAAATACAAGTAATTTCTGTAATTGCTTGCATATTACCAGTTTATTGTTCTGCCAAAAGCATTTGCTTAAAAGTTTCCTTAGCTATTAACATGGTGCATGCCCATCTATTATCATGTTTACATTTGGAAGTGCTCAAATATTCTCATTGATGGCAACTTTAATTTTTTCTGCCGCTGCAATATCCGAAACATTTATTTTATGCTTTTTGATATTTCAAGCATCAATCCATATGCCAAGAATCGGTTATCAGGATGGTTCTGACAGGTCAGAATGGTACACAATTGAACGTCTGCTGCGGAAGTATGCAGCTCTGCACGGCATAAATATTTTTGTGTAAGTTCCTCTGTTGTGTGTGCGGCAAATCTAATCCTGTTTGTACGTGTGCATGCATGCTTCACAAAAGTTGGTTGTTGTAGTAGATTTTGTATTATTGATACCTGTATGTTTGTGTCTTTAGCATGACCCATAATAGGGCTTTGTAGTTTACCTCTTCTCTAAAGGGGAAAGAGCAGCTAAGATCCACTTTCTGAGTTGGCTCTAGTTTGAAATATTAACTACTATAACTCTAAACCAAGAACAAACATTCATCATCAGATTCCATAAGCATAATTCATTATATTTCACGTGTGCAGGTATTATTTCCGACGTGCAGCTCAGAGCTAAGAGATGGATACCATCAATGCCCCATCAGCAATTGGACAAAATCAGGAGCAGCCTCGTTAGTGCAGATTGACCTCATGCAGCATGAAGTTGATCAGTCCGGGGCATTCTGAATGTCGAAAAGGAGAATACCCATCTCCCTTTGATCATGATGTGAGGTAATCATTGACAATTTGATGTAGCAACCTCCTTATGGAAGTTCTTGTTTTTCAAGCCGTAAGTTATGGTCAAAGCAGCTGCCAGGTTTCTGTACAAGCTATGAATGGTTTGGCGTCTTGAAGTTGTTTGTACAAATCAGCTGTACCAAGTTACCTTGTAAATATTTGTAACTTACCACTTAACTATGCTTAATTAATTTGGTTTCGTGCAAAACACCTGGTGTGAATTGGTATTTTCTTCTCTTTTGTCACCTGCCAGGGACAGAGATATCAGATCTAGAGAACGTTTAGTTTTAATCTATAGAGAACTAGTTTGCATTAAACAAACTATAAATGACTGGTGGTTTGAATGAACTAAGTCTAAGTTGAGGGGATGGATTCAAAGGATTCTTATATAATTGAAATTCCAGACTTGTTACATAGTTTGTCTTGGGAGTATTTTCCTTATAAGTTCTATATTTCCAGACTATGAAAACTTAGTTAAAAGGACATTACATTCAAGCTATGATCCGTAGCATCAGAGAGATGGTACCAGGCTAATCCAAAATTATCGAAAGGTTTGTATTGTAAAGGGTGTGTTTCATCCACCAATTCATCAGGTATGTCTGCTATTCCTTTGTTGAATGAGAATTACGCCAATGTGTACCTTTGGTCATCCTCTTTCAACAACACTTGGTGCCTTTGGTGAATGTATTCTACCATTGCTCCATGCCTAACTCCATAAAACAGAATTAGACATATACTAGTACAATATTGTGTATACAGAGGTAACTGGTGCAAATAATTAACAAGCGAACCTCATAACCATCACCACCCATGAAGACGAAGGCGGAGGGAGGGATATCCACAGCAATCCACTCCCCATTTCTGGCTATAGAGATAATTATGCTCTCTATTAGTTGATAATCCTTTTTCTTTTCAATCATTATTTCGGAGGTTAAATATGATTAAGCAATAAATAGTTAAATACATGTGTGTGTGAAAGATACATCATATAACCATTGACTCAAGGTAATTGACACTCAGGAGTCGTTTGGTTATTGACACTCAGGAGTCGTTTGGTTGCTGGATAAGAAAAATATTATTCATGTATAAGATGTGCGAGTAAATATCATGTTTGATAGTTGATTAGGACTTTGTAGAAAGGGATAAGGGTTAAATTTACCAAATATACTCTTTGTCATATTTTAGGGTTTAATTTACTCTTGCTGTCATACTTTGGGGTCAAATTTACTGCTTTACTTTGAAAATTGGCTAAATATATCCTTCGTCATACTTTGGGGGCAAATTTACCCTCAGTGTTATACTTTGAGGTCAAATTTATGTACGGTGTACCCCTCCTTTAATAGAAAGCCTCAAGTCAACGTTAAATGAGTAATTTTTAAAATAAAATACACTTTAATCTAATCCGTTCGATCCAACTCGAGCAAAAAAAAAAGACGCAACGATTTGACAATTGACACACAATTTTCTTCCGACATCTGAGGTGACCCATCAAGTCCTTTTAACCTAGATGATTAAAATAAACCTTTTTTCTAAAAGAGATTTCTTTCTTCTATAGATGAATTGAGTCAGACATTTACTTTGATTATAGTAACTTCTATAAGCCATGTATACATACAATTTCTATACGCCATGTTACATACAACGGTATGTAACGTTACTGTACATGTATACGCCATGCAAATCTTATACATATCAGGAGGAGAATTACAACATTAGCAAATGAAAATAAGGAGACTAACAAATAGATATTCATAAAAGTAACCTTTGAACAATACGACTAAGTGGACAATCTACAACAACATGAAAGGATTAGAAAAAGAAAAAAAAAACAGGTGAAAGAAAGGAAAAAGATTGCTTACATTTTATTTATATCTTCACACAAATCAAACCATCCACAAGAACTCAATCATAAAATATTAAAATTTTCATCATTGTTAAAGCATGTACTAGTTTTAAATTTTGTCATGCCATAAGTTCTCTCAACACAATTATACCAACTTTTCTCCAAACAACAAATTTAGTTCTCCATTTATACTTCATCATCCAACATGTTGGAAACAATCTCATACCAAAGATTCATCATAACAACAGCAATCTTAAGTCACATACTCTTAGTTTCCAAATTTAGGCAATATGTCAGAGAACAACAAGAATGTTGATGGTGCAACTAACCACTTTTTTCAACCATCGCGACGCCTTCCTACTCCAGGAAAGGCCACTATACTTGCCATGGGCAAGGCTTTTCCTTCACAACTCGTCCCTCAGGATTGCTTGGTTGAAGGCTACATGCGCGATACCAACTGTCAAGATATGGCAATTAAGGAGAAATTGGAGCGCCTTTGTAAGCAAAAACTACTTCTGTTTAGTGTTTCATGCTTATAATCCCATCTTCTTTGACGAATTTTTTAACTTATATATACTGACAACATAACGAATATTTACACTATTAGCTTATTTCAACGTGTTGTAACAGGCTTTGCTATCTTATTTTCAAGTTACATATCTTTGGGTGACCTGATGGTACAAAATTTTCTTTACAGTGTCAGAGTATATGAGTTGAACACTTCTTTAGTACAAAAATTACTTCTATTAAAGCTTCATGCTTATAATCCCATTTTCTTTAACGAATTTTTACTTATATATACTGACAACATAACTAGTTTTACATTGCTAATGTATTGTAACATGTTGTAGCAGGTTAACTATCTTATTTTCAAGTTACATATATTTCGGTGACCTTGATAGTACAAAAACTCTTTTTACCACATGTCAGAGTATATGAGCTGAGCTCTTCTTTATTATTTTTAGTCCCTTTTCCATGTTGTTCCTGTTTTTGATTATTTGTATGTAGGCAAAACTACTACTGTGAAGACAAGATACACAGTAATGTCAAAGGAAATTTTGGACAAGTATCCGGAACTAGCGGTGGAAGGCACACCAACAATCAATCAAAGGCTAGAAATCGCGAATCCAGCAGTTGTTGAAATGGCAAAACAAGCAAGCTTAGCTTGCATTAAGGAATGGGGAAGATCAACTGATGAAATCACTCACATTGTTTATGTTTCATCAAGCGAAATACGCTTACCAGGAGGTGATCTTCACCTTGCTACTGAGCTTGGATTGAGGAGTGACATTGGACGCGTAATGCTCTACTTTTTGGGATGTTATGGTGGTGTCACAGGACTTAGAGTTGCCAAAGATATAGCTGAAAACAATCCAGGAAGCAGAGTTCTGTTGACAACTTCTGAAACTACAATTCTTGGTTTTAGGCCACCTAATAATGCTAGACCATACGATCTAGTTGGCGCTGCACTTTTTGGCGATGGCGCTGGTGCTGTCATAGTTGGAACAGAACCAATTGTTGGGACAGAATCTCCTTTCATGGAACTGAATTTTGCAATGCAGCAATTCTTGCCAGGAACAAAGAACGTGATCGATGGGAGGCTTACTGAAGAAGGGATAAACTTCAAATTAGGCAGGGACCTCCCTGAGAAAATCCAGGACAACATTGAGGAGTTTTGCAAGAAACTGATAGCAAAAGGTGATCAACTGAAGGAGACCAAGTACAATGACTTGTTTTGGGCTGTTCATCCCGGCGGACCGGCTATACTTGACAGATTGGAAAGGACACTCAAGTTACAAAGTGGGAAATTGGATTGTAGCAGAAGGGCATTGATGGATTATGGGAATGTGAGTAGCAATACTATATTCTATGTGATTGAATATATGAGAGAAGAGTTGAAGAATAAGAAAGATGGTGGTGAAGAATGGGGACTTGCATTAGCATTTGGTCCTGGCATTACTTTTGAAGGCATACTCCTTAGGAGTCTCTAATAATGTCATGTCATATGTCTGTTTAATTATGTTTGGTTTATGGTATTTTAGGTTGTTCATTTTCTTTGTACTGTCTTTGAACAGAACAAAGATGTTTCACTTTTTAATTTTCATTCTACATGAAGCTAAAATAAGAAAGAAAATGAGTTCCATAACTCATGCAAGTTGTATTGGAACTATAGGAGAATGTAACATGACAAATGAAAGAATATTATTCTTGGAGAAAGGATGTTAAGTTTGTCCAATAATAGTGCGAACAATGTTTGCATACTTGTTGATTTGATCAATTTCAACATGTTACTCACCTTTTCTTAAAATTACCATCCCATACGTAACGTAATACATATAAACACGCGAATGATGATCATGGTGTCCGAGTCAGCTACTGCATACCTCGACTTATTCCATGAAATGCTTGTCATCACCTCCAACAACAGTCAATAAATAGTTCGACTAATTCCACTAAATACCTACCATCACCTACTACGAGCAATCAATGCCAGGTAACTGAAATATTTGACGAAAAAATAGATTAAAAGGAATTTATTTACTTTTTTTTTTTTAAAAGAAAAGAGTGTGGTGTTGAAAACAAGTTGGATCAAGATCCATTTGTTGAGAATTGGGCCTACTATAGGGCCCCCGGCCCAAAAATAGGTCGGTTCATGATCTTCTTTTCAACCGTGGAAGAAATACCCATACGACGTCGTTTTAATGAATTTTCTGTCGTACGTAGTGTTCGTTAATTTTCGAATTGCTTTTCAATTAAGTAATTTATTACTCCTCTTTCCAAGCCTCCTTTTTTACAAGTTTTTATTTATTTTGTGATTTAAAAAAATATATATTTTCGTGTTTTTCAGAATCGTAAAATTGCCAAAGCTTATTTTCAATATCTTCTGTAATAGTTCTGTTAATATAATCTGAATTTCAGTGTATTTTGATTGTATTATCTTATTTTACTTTCAATAACAGTGTTTAAGGTTTTGAATTGTCCGAATTTTGGTTATATTAATTCAATTTTAATTTGTTTGGTTTATTAGCAGTGAGTTTATAATATGGAGAGGCGTAACAGCACAAACCAGGAGTCTAGTGAGCCCTTTGTGGTAAGGTGTTTTCATCACTCGTGATTACTGATTTGTTATTGTGGTTTGGCCCTTCCCCGGACTCTGCGCATAGCTGGAGGCTTTAGGGGTCGTTTGGTAGTGTGTGCTTGCATTAGCTTTGTGTATTACTAATACCTTGTTTGGCATGCTTTTTCATCCTATGTATTACTAATGCTTGCATTAGTTATAAACTCTATTTTGTATTAAGGAGTCAATTACTAATGCATAGATATCCATGGTATAGTAATGCAATGTATTCTAATGCATGCATTAGTATGGTTAAAGTTATAATTGTCCCTCAAAATCTTTTCCACATCCTTTTCACCGTATTTATGGAGGATATTTTTATTAAAATACATATATTTTTCTGAAATTATGCAATTCATGTTATTTTTAATACATCAAACCAAATACAACATAAGAAAAAAGAAAGCATAACTAACGCAAACATAGCTAATGCAAGTATCACTAATACACGATATTTTGCATTAGTACTATGCACCCTGCCAAACGACCCTCACCAGGTTGAATACCAATTTTTTAAATCCTCCAAAGAGTTTCATTTTGAATACAGCAAGCAGTATGTTTTGTCTAAAATTTAAGTATGGGGTTCTAGTTTGTTTGAAAGGGCAGGCCTTTTTTGGTTTCAGTTGATCCAAGAGTTGTTGGATCAATTAATGGTACTTCGCATATGCATTTAGTGTGATGTTTGCGTATATGGAACAATTTTTGTAAGTTGCCCCTGGTAGGGTAGAAGTTTTATTGACTATTCAGTATCACTCAAGGTCCTCTTGGTATGAGATATTCACCATATTAATCTTCTCTCAGGAGGACCCACAGTTCCATATATGGGTTTGGCGGAATTTAATAGCTTTGGCGGAATACCTTGTATTTGAGTTAAAAATACGCTTAATATGTATAAATGATTTATCAAGAACTCAATAAGCTGCCTTTTTTTAGAATTCAGACCCCATAAACACAAAAATCCAATCTCTTGGACTTCACTCGAGTAATGAAGTTCAAGGGACAAATTTTATGCCATTTCGAGTTGCGGAGCTCTAGACCACACTTCATCACTTTTCTCTCCGGCTTAAAGATGTCTTCCAGACATTAAGGGATTGAATGTGCATTGATACTTTTCCATATAGCATCACTTAGAATTCCTCATGCAGCACATTTCTTTTGAAATCCGAGGAACAATGTCCATCACATTTTTACTGTAGCAATTCAGGCTTGTTCCATTGGATAAGTATATTTCAAAATGTGGCTCCTTTTGGTCATACCTTTTTAGTAAGAGGGTATTTCGACTGGAGATTATTAGCTGTTTATAGGCTTCTTAGCACATCCATGTAGTTTTTGCTTTTAAGGCTGTCCTAGTCACCTTAATTCAGATTGCTTTTTAATTTAAATTTTATATTTTTTGTTGCATTGCAGTGAATTTGGATGTGTTGATTTTGGCTATTTTCAACTTCAAACAATATGTTTCTTGTGACATTCCTTCCTGTTCTCTGTTTTTGTTGGAGAATGTATTAGTTGTTGAATTCTTTCAAGCCAAGTATGACTTTTTTCATTTATGCACTGCCTCAGATGATTGGATGCACTTTAACTAACCTAATATTTTTTTGGCTACGAGCCCATTCACTTAAAAGTCTTCTAGATTTCTAGTACGGGTCACTGGGATTTTACCCCGCAAGGACTGTGTCATGGATGGAGTTACAATTTTATGTGATTTTTCTTCGAGTTATCACAAGTCTCGAGTTTTTTTCATTTTTCAACAATGCATGGACATGGTTTCTAGTTGATCTTTTCAAAGTAATGAATCATAATTAGTGGCTTCTTCACCTTTTCAATCTTCACTTTCTTCCTCGAGGGCTAGCTATATAAAGACAATGAAGTGGGAAAACAACTTCTACCCCAATGTCTAGTTCAGATAACCACAAACTAGGACAACTGAGACTCGGGACACTTCTCTTTGTTCAGTGGCACTCGGATAGAATGATACAGATCTATCTAAGAAACACGAAAATAAGCTAAGAACACTAAGGCAAAACCGAGAACAAGACAACAAGAAGCAAAACTCAAAACGTGCAAGGATGGAAAGATAGATAAGTTGACATAAGAGAATACAAGAAATAAGAACCAAAACGTGTATCAAACGCTAAAACCCCTAAGATTCATATAAACAAACACCAACTTCTTACGTGAACCTCAAGGGAATCGGAATCCCCAAGCAACCCATGTTTCTAAACAAGTAACCAACACAAACGATACCACGTTTGCCACAAGTGACTCCACACTTGCAATTCACTCTTAAAGAGTTCTCTCAAAATATCATCAAAATTAGAAATGAAAATGGTTAAGGCACATATTTATAGTGTTGCCTTTGCCCTAGATAGCCTATTACAAGAAATAGCCCAAAAGTGGCTATTTCTAAAATAACCCACATGGGCTCTTCAAGCATGCTCCACACGGCCTTGTGGGCTTAGGAGCCTAAAAAGAGTCCACTGAATGTCCTCTTGAGCTCTTGGTTTGGACCTCTTGGTCTTGGCCTTGGAAGATGTTCTCTAAAGCTTTAAGGCCGACCTGGATCGTATCATCCTCCCCTTCTTGAAAAGGATTCGTCCTCGAATCCAAACCTTGCAAAAGCAAAGGAAGGACAAAAAAACACAAGTTCCTCAAGACACGAGGGTTAGGGTTAGTACAATCACTCATAGCATCATGCCAAGGTTGCACACACTTCACATATAACCAAACATCCTTCAAGATATTGGAAGAAAAGTCAACATTCAAAGTGCAAAGGAGTTGTCTACGAAGAGCATCAAGAAATTCCCTAAGTTAGTCCCATTAACAAAATTACCAAGCAAATCATCACTTTTTGGAACAATTAAGGGTAAAAGCAAGGAGTCTTTAGAGAGTAGAATACCCTTCCAATCACAAAAACCCGAACCCTTCCAAGAAAGAATCAACGTGCCTATCCACATAAGTGTGACAAGGAACAAGATTTGTTTATCAAGTGGAAACCATAGACTCTTCTTGGAACAACAAATAGACTTGCCATCCGAAATAGGAAGGCCATACATTCTATGCATATTCAAGGCATTCCAAAAGACATCAATACCATCTAAGTAGGATTTTAAATCAAATGTCTTTATAGCATTGTCTACTCTAGGGTAAATGTCATCATAATTCCAAGGAAAGCTAGAAATAGGAGGAGGTAGGCACATAACTTAGGAGCAAAGACTTGAACTTGCTCTCTTTCCTCCTAAACTTGCACCATGGGAACTCATCCTCCTAGGCATCAACTTGGAAGTTGGCACAAGGCTAGGGCCGAATGTAGTGACTAACAAGTGCTTGGTTTTAGCACCAAGTTCTCCCCTTTGATCCCGAAGTTGCCCATTTTCATCATCCCTGTCCTTCCTCATCATGAGGTTAAAATTCAAGACCTCTCCTTCTTCGGGCCAAACATCTTCATTGGGAGGTTTCATCATCAATCCATAAGGTACAAAAGAGTTTCCTTCTTCCTCCACTAATTCCCCTCCACATCCAATGTCATCATCCTCTTGAGGGATTTCCTCACCACCATCATTTTGGGTTACTTTATTCCCAACAAAGTAATGATCACCCTCCACCAATACAATGTTTCTTTGGTTGGGGCATTCACTAGCCTTATGACCCCAACCTTGACATTTAAAGAAAGTAATACCTTTAGCATTGGAATTAGAAGATGGATTACCTTCATGCCGTGGTGGATATCTTTGGATTGCCTTATCAACGGGCTTCTTCTCTAAGGATTTGTAGAAATCCTTGTTCTTGTTCCATCCAGAGGAAGTAGAAGATTGGTAACTTTTATTGAAGGTCTTCTTGGCATTATTGTTCCTTTCAACCTCAATGGCCGCTTCAACAAGATCCTCTATTCGGTCAAACTTGTGGACAACTAGTTGAGAAACAACTTCATAATCTAAACCACCTTTGAACCGAGCTAGTAATGATTTGGGGGTTCAACAATATCAAGACGAAGGATCAAGTTTTGAAACTCATCATAATATTCTTCCACACCTCTGTCTCTTTGTCTCAAATTATAGAGCCTTGTTAGTTGCTCTTGCTTGAGCCTCTCCGTAACATACCTCTCCCTCATAAGTGCCTTCAACTCATCCCAATCCGGAAGGTCGGGAATACCATTCCTTGCTCTTTGCAATCTTTTTGTCTCCCACCAAGTAGATGCATACCCTTCAAGTTGAGTTGAGCAATTGTGTGGGCGGCTTTCTTGTGTGGAGTTAACTCATTGAGTTGGAAGATCCTATTGCATTGTAGTTCCCAGTCTAAGTAGATAGATGGATCACTAGTTCCTTTAAAAAGGTAAGGAGAGTGATTTTGATTGAGTTAAGACCCATGTCTCGATCCATATTACCTCTTTGATCCCATTGATGATCTTCTCGAACTTGAGGACGGTATCCCAAGTTGCCTCTACAATGTGGAACCGGACCAAACCTTCCTCCTCGGCCCCTATGTCCTCATCCTTGAACTCCTTTTCTATTTCGCACAAATTCCGCAAAGAGAGCCACTTCATCTAGCTCCTAACCTCCATAAGGTCCCTCACCTTCCACATCATCAATTTGGATTGGTTGATTTCAGTTGAGTGGGGCTCTCGGTTGTTCTTGGGGTATTTGGATGTGGGGTTCTTGGTTTTGTGGAGCTTCTTGGTGGATTTGGTTGAATTGTGGTTGTAGTGGACGAGCGGGGTTTCGGTTGTTTGGATAAGTAGGGGCTTGGATGACGGGTTCATGTACTTTTCTAGGTGAATTGAACATTTGGTGAAGTGTTTTCGGAGTTATAGTAGTGGAGGTGTTGAGAGCATGTCCACTAGAGGAGGCATGATAGTTTTGAGAAGTTGAGTAGGTGGAGTCTAGACGAACTTCCAAAGTGTCTATCCTCCTTTAGAGAGAACTCTCCATGTTACCCATCCTACCATCCATATTAGTCACACTCCCTTCAAGAGGTCCTAATTGGCTATCCATAGCATTAAGCTTTTCCATGATGGAGTTAACCCAACTAGGAATCTCACCTTTATCCGCCATAGTACCTATCAAGAAATGCTAAACAAAAACAAAAAAAAAACAACAAACAAGTTAAGGTTAGTAAATTATCCTCACAAGCTCACACCTTTGAATGTCACTCAATTGGCGTCGCAAGTGTTGGTATCTCGTTTGTACTCCAATGAGTTTACTTAGTACCAATTGTAGCTTGAGGTCGGAGTGGATTCTTGTTTGAAAGACTCAAATAAACAAAATTACGTAGGACGTGAATCAAGAAGCTACAACGAATCTAAAACGAAAAAGCACACAAGGAAAGATGAGAAGAAGGAAACAGATTCAAAAAGACAAATTCACAATCTAGTAGGTGATTACTAGTTGCTAATTAGTATTAGAATCAAGAAATGAAACTAAGAAGCAAAGAAAAGAAACTTAGAATTCTAAAATTTGACTTAGGGTGAGTTGTACGGATTTGGTGACGTGGCAGCCTTTGGTTGGTTGAGGTTTTGAAAAATTTCTTGCTTCCAACTTGTGTTCAATCAATCTTCAACAAGGAGGGAGGTAGTGATCGGTTTTGGAAGAAGAAAACACAAGAATTGGACCTTTTTCAAGCTCAAAAGAGTTTGAATTTGTTGTGGTCCCCCCTCCCCCGGGTACTTTCCCTTCCTCTTCTTTGAGAATATTCCCTTTTTGATGCTTTTGGACTCTTTCTTCCTTTGGAAGACTTGGAATATTCTTTGTACAAACAAGGACCCCACTCTCTTTCTCCTCCTTTTTTGGATCAAACAACACTTTTTGAAGGTTCTTCTTCAACAAGATATGAAGAACATGAAGAACACCAAGAACATTCAAAAGTGAAACTTAAGCAAATGACCTCCAAATTTGATGATTTTTTATTTTTCAAGCACGCTTTGAACTCCCAAACACCAATATCACGATTTCAAGCCCAAATCTCAACAACCACCCTTCCAATTTTGAGATCCACCTTTCAAGTTTCTTCAACTTCAAGCTCAACAATGGTGGATGGCTCGCTCAAAACAACCCGGAAATGGCTCAAATTCTAGATCTAGATTCTATTAGTGTTAGGAAACAAGGATCTAACACTAGAAACACACAAAAGACACAAAAATAAATCCAAGGTCTAACTCTCGGCCAAGGGTAAAAAACGTAACGCACTTTTTTTTGTGATTTTTGGATTTTTGACCTTTTTTTTTTTGTTGATTTTCTAGATAACAATCCCAAGATTGTCTTCGTAGGAACGAAATCAAACCTTGCTCTTGATACCAAATGATACGGATCTATCTAAGAAACACGAAAATAAGCTAAGAACACTAAGACAAAACCGATAACAAGACAACAAGAAGCAAAACTCAAAACGTGCAAGAATGGAAAGATAGATAAGTTGACATAAGAGAATACAGAAAATAAGAACCAAAACGTGTATCAAACGCTAAGACGACCTAAGACTCGTATAAACAAACACCAACTTCTTACGTGAACCTCAAGGGAATCGGAATCCCCAAGCAACCCACGTTTCTAAACAAGTAACCAACACAAACGATTCCACGTTTGCCACAAGTGATTCCACACTTGCAATTCACTCTTAAAGAGTATTCTCTCAAAATATCATCAAAATTAGAATTGAAAATGGTTAAGACACATATTTGTAGTGTTGCCTTTGCCCTAGATAGCCTATTACAAGAAATAGCCCAAAAGTGGCTATTTTCAAAATAACCCACATGGGCTCTTCAAGCATGCCCCACACGGCCTTGTGGGCTTAGGAGCCTAAAAAGGGTCCACCGAATGTCCTCTTGAGCTCTTGGCTTGTTCGTGGATTGGACCTCTTGGTATTGGCCTCGGAAGATGTTCTCTAAAGCTTTAAGGCCGACCCGGATCGTATCATAGAAGCTCACTTTTGACCTCCTTTCTTTTCGCAAATTCTTAAAATCGCATACTGTGCTGGTAATAAAAAGAGTAGCAGAGTGAACTTGAAGATAGTTAGGGGTGGATTTGAGGCTTCAAGTGATGGAAACTTAGGACTGAGGTGGGAGAAAGTAAGAATGGGAAGTATTTGTCGAATTAAATATCATATTCTTGATCTTTGATTTAGATCTGCTACTTGGAAAAACCTTTTGAGCCTTGTGATAAGATATTTCTATGGTTTCTGCTCAATTTTAATATGTAAGGGTTCTTGTATTAATCTGCTCCTATCAGGAAAGCGTTAGAAGTTTGTTGGTTGTAAGGAAATGCTTTCATACAATGCATAGTTGTATTTCATATTTGATGGGATATGGTAAAGGGGAGTGAGAGGAAGTGGAATGACACTCCTAAATTTGTTAAGTGCTGCATGGATAATAATTGAAGTGAACTGAGGCTGAACCAAGATAACCTTGTTTGGAAAATTAAAGTAACTGAAGTACTTGAAATTTTAGTGCATAAAAAATGTTCAATATCTGAACTGAATGATAAACTGAAGGGCAAATGAATCGAATCCATTAAGGAAATATGTGTACCCTCTAAATGTTTGATGACATACCGACATCTTCTTGTTTTATTCGTTCTCCATTTTTCACAATGTTTGGGGTTAGCCTCGAGTAATTTATACAGATCCATTAGCTAACTGCTTAGGGTTTGCGTTCTTTGACAAAAATAGTTTCTGATATTAGGCATGTGACTTTACTAGCTTCAACTAATAAATTACGGTATGCTAGGTAATGTAACCGAAGGGCAATCCGGTAAACCAAAAAAAAAAAAAGATTTGCAACAGGAGAGGAAAAGCTGTGGTTGAGGACTGAGTGGTTATGAATACCAACAGTGCTCACATCTCCTTTTTACTTCCAAAGCCACATTTCCACTCAAGCCAAGCCCCATATGGGTAGGCAGCCTAGATAAGCATAACTGCAGATCTTTGGCTCATTATCATCGTACCTACGTTTGCCATTTCTGTTTTTTCTTCCAGTCATGTTGCTCCATGAATTAATAAAATACACGGCGAAGTCATTACTATTTATGTGGGTCTGGAGTAATTGCCCAAGATCTAAGGGCTAGACGTATCAACTTCTATCAGATGTAACTTGTCTTTTATCTTCTTTTTTAAGTGTACATGTCTATTGATAATTCTCTACCTACTGTTCTGAAGCATTTGTTTCCAAACCTTCTGAAAGTTGTTCTTGCCTTTTAATATTTGAACTTCATGCGGTCCCTTTTTTTGGCCAGGCGAATGACAGTTCTTTAAGAAACAATAGGGTTATCCCTCAGCTACTTACCTCTGTCCCAGCTCTCAATGATGCTGCTTCCTATCTTTCCGAGACAACATCTTTATTTACTCGCTGTTTCATGGATTATTCTGGTGAGCTCATGAACTTTTCTAGTAGTCCTTTTCTTTGCCCTTAGTAAGTTTATTTCCCGAGTTCATTTAATGATGATTGGTTGAGATAGGTTGTTATGTGATTTTTGATCCATTAAGGTTTTGTATACTTCATGTGTTTTTGAATTTGTACCTTTGGAAATCTTCTATTTCACTGTTTTAGGATATTAAAAAGGTTACCTTTTTGAATTTATTGCCAATTGTATCCAAGTAATTTCTTCCAGGTTAGACTTCCCATATTGAATTATGTGGTAAAAGCTAATGGACATGTGAAACTGTGTAACTTTTACTACGTAAGAAATGCATTGCTTTGTGGTGTAACATGATTGAAAGTTAGTGTTTATCCTTTAAGTGGGGGATAAATAAGTGTCTTTTTCTTTGCTTGCACTTGGATCATATCTGTTTTGAATTGAAACAACATATCTTAGTACCACTAAATTTTTAGGTTTGAGGTTCTAGAAATTAGAAATTGAGATTCTGAACCTCTTTTTCCGTGTTCGTTTTCCCCTTCCATAATACGCAACACAGTCATATTTACTCCTGAACTGTGTCAGTAAATTCCTTTCTGCTTTTTCTATTGTGGTTGTGGGTCATCAAGTTATTGCTTGTATGATGTTTTTTCCTGTTTCCAACTGTAACAGAACCTGCCTCCACAGGCTTCGGAAGCCAGGAAATGGTTACATTTGGTTCTGCTGAAACTAGAGGATCATCTGCCTCCAACGCTGCTTCTTCAAGTGGAGGTGATTTAGCTGTTTGTAGACCATCTCAACCATCTGTTGATGCTCCACTTCTCCATGAAGGATTAAGCAGGACCTTATCCAGAAAATCTTCTAATAGCAGTAGTGCAGCCACGAATTCGGATGACCTATCTGAGGGTTCCAGTGCGCAGATTCTATCAACGAATATCAGCCCAAATGGCATTTCCATTTTCCAAGGGTATGATTATCTAAATGGATACAAGTTCGGCATGTTAAATTGCCATTTCATATGCTTGTTATTACATACTCATGTTTGTATAGTCATCTTCACATTGATAACTGAAATTACATAAAAGCTGCTGATTTACCGTAAAACTCAACTTTGAGAACCTTGGAAGCTGTCATATTCCTTTCGTGCAGTCAAAAGATTTTTCTATTTTTTATTCTACAGATTTTATAGAACAGTTGATATTGGTGGTATTACCCATTGGTGTAAGTGCTCTTATTTAAGTAATTTTCCTCATGATTTTTGCTCCTCTTTAGCCTTATAGAGAGGGTGAGAAGGACAGTTCGTGGGTCAGCTGATGATATCGGATGGCTACAACGTGCTTCCCATATGCCTCCTGTTGAAGATCAAACTGATAGATTTGTCGAGATCATTGATGATATTAGGTAAAAACACCACTTGATGTAATTGATTGCAACTGTCAACTCGGACACAATTTGACCTGTTCTAATCTCTTTATGTCAGGCATGGACTACATGGATTACCAAATTCAATGGTTTACTTGTTAGTTCCAGGTAAAAGCACCCTCCTTCCAATCAATCGTGATAGTAAACAACCAAAATGTATAAAGTTTGAAAGTAGATCTGCCTCGTAGAATTTATAGAAAGCTTATAAGTTGTCCTGTGCCAACATTCTCTTGTATCAGTACAATTATGTGGATTATTTTCCCCTGATTGCCCTGCATCTTTGACCATGTTTGGGGTTATGATCTTTTCAGGACCTTTTAATTATTAGTTATTAGGGGATGCCGGAAAAATGATGTTATTGTTCAAGGTGTCTTAAGGTTATGAGCAAATGAATCATCTTTAGTAGCATGTGTCCTGATAGTTGCTGATCTTCTCTTTGCTGTGCAGGTCTCTTTAGCAATCATGGACCACTTTACTTTGTCAATACAAAAACAAGCTTTTCAAAAATGGGACTTGCTTGTCACATAGCCAAAATTCATAGTGAGGTATAGGGGTATCTCTCTTGTTTGTAAACCATCTGTGCAGTTTACTGCTTTCTCTAATACCACCAAACATAAAATATGCAGGCTTCTGTGGAGAAGAACGCAAGAGAGATTAAAGATTACATTGAAGAAATTTATTGGGGCTCCAGGAAACGTGTCTTGCTTCTTGGACACAGTAAAGGTGGAGTAGATGCAGCAGCTGCTCTGTCCATGTATTGGACTGACCTGAAAGACAAGGTAGCAGGGCTGGTTTTAGCACAGAGCCCATATGGTGGAAGTCCAATTGCTTCAGACATTCTGCGAGAAGGACAGCTTGGTGATTATGTAAACATTCGCAAGCTTATGGAGACCCTCATCTGTAAAGTAATCAAGGTACATCCACTAGTTGTCGCTTGTCTGTTATTGATGTGCATCTGTTATTCTGGTGTGGGTCGTCTTGTTTTCTGTTCCAATATAGTACAATCGATGAAATTTCTTTGTCATGCTTCAAATCATCAATAGTTCTAGGGTTAGTCTATGTTTCGCGCTGTGGGTCGACATGTACAAAGAAGTGTAATATGCCAGATACCCACAATATGTATTTGTTTTCTTTTAAAGATTGCATGGACTTTGTTTGGGGATACATAAGAAATTAAAGGTAAAAACTGTTGAAAATTGAAGAAATTAATTGGAATGGCGGCCAGGAAGACTCTGATGGAAGTATGGCTTGATGTTCAATGGAAGTTCAAACTTGGGGTTCAAAGGTTTCCCCCTTTTGCAGAGGCATTTGTGGGTGTGCAATGTTTTATTGTGTATATGTATCTACTGAAGTTAGGTCGTCAAACTAGGAAATTTGAAAAAGCACCAAGGCACTTACAGAGTATCAAATTTTAGTCCAAGATAATCTCGCGTTCTACGTTAACTCTTACTGTTATTAGGAGGGGATTAGTAGTAGTGGTCTTTGGAAGAGGAGATCGCAGTGGTTCCTTTATGCCAGCTAAGTAATTGGAGATCCCGTTTGAAAGTTTTTCTTGATAGTGTGAAATGTGCACAAGTCCTATATTGTTCCATTCTTGTGTGTGGTATAGCAGCAGCTGGGAGCTAATTTGTTGTTTATATGATTCATGGATGTTAGGTTTTCAGTAAAAAGTGTGAACAACAAGTGGTTTTAAAACTTGACATGTCAGCAGAAATGAATGTGTGTTGTCTGTTGTGTATGGGAGAGAGAGAAATAGTCTAATGAATCAGATAAAGAAGGGTAGATATAAATTGCAAAGGATAGTGGATTTTATTTGTTTCCAGAGATGAGGGGTCGAAAGGGATTTTAATATAGCTTCGTTAATTCTCTTATTCCTTTTGGGAAGTGCTGTTTAAACCTATATTGGCAGAGAAATTATGCAGAGGACTGTTAGGGTATTTTGGTGATGAAGTATCAGTGAGCTATTCAGGTAGTGTTCTTCTAACCTGTGGGATAAAAACGAAAAAGAGAGAATTTTTTCTAGGTTGACTCAAAAGCTAAAGATCGTCTAACTCAAAAGCTTTTAGTACATTTGGCTCCAAGTGTTGACTCAAAAGTGATCACAAGCGAGTTGTGAATTCGTTGATGGTTCAACTTGAAACAACTTGTTTTGAGGAATTATAAACGAAAAAAACTGTCCTGTTTTTCAATGATGACTTGTAACCTTCTCCTATAAGTTGTGGAGTGCATATTGTGTGGTCCAAAAAGCTAACATTGACCGACTGAATGAAGTAGTTGAAAAAAATTGAGTAACATCTGCTCATCCTTGTTTCAGAGAAAATTTGATGAGCCAGGAGATACCCTATGGAACTTTCAAATATTGATGTTCATGACTAAAGTCATGCATAAGCTGTTAAGATACCTGTAAATTGTGTGACCCTGCAAGTTGCACTTCTCTTCAGAGTTGTATTATATGACAATTAACAAAAGATTGCAGGACTGAGAAGTGGAGTACATAGTTGGAGTAACATTAAGTTTTTCTCTGTTACTTATTATGGTTATATATTAACTTGCATCCACATAAGCAATGTGTTGGTGTATAGATAATATTGTACCACATAAGCAATGTGTTGGTAGGTAGATAATATTGTATGTATAAGTTGTTGCCATTCTGGATATTCTCCTTTTCCTTCTTGATGCAGAAACACTGTTTCGAAGGTCCAAGTGTTAGAAAACATGTCACCTGTTCATCATCGATTGTGTTAACTTTTCAAAGGATTTACAATGGTTCTGTGCTACACGATGGTAGATCGTCTAACTGAAAAGCTTGTTTTTAGGATCTTTTACCTCTTTATTATATTTCTTTGTGTTTTTCCTTCTCAATTTAGCCCATCGAGTCACTAACATAGTCTAGGCACATTTCTTATCCTGTTGAGATATCTTTCCGTGTCTTCTGCATGTTCCCTCGTTTCTTGGAACCTCAAGCCTCTTTGTTAGCCTTGTGACTCCTACTTCCTATAAAAGAGGCAAAAAGTTTTCAAATCCGCACGTAATCCCTATGACTGGGATACACGTGTGGGCGAGTGTTATAGCAACTATCCCTTAACGGGTTTATGATAGTCTAAAGCTATTCTATGCATTGCCTTTTATGGTTTGAACGTCCAGATTCATTTGGAGCAACATTTACATTCTGGATTAGGGGGTGTAGTGGAATTGTTTTCCTGAGACACACCTATCACTTGACTTGGATGTGTGCTTTGCAGGTTGTTTGCTTTTCTGGTATTCAAAGAAAGCGAAGCGAAAAAAATAATCAAAAAAAAAAAAACAAGTAATCCAAACGTGCCATGCTCCACATGTCAGATATATGAGGAATTATTTTCTTGAGTAGTGTTGCATTTTGTGTTATGCATTCTTAATATCAGCTGCTGTTTTGAAGGGAGACATGCAAGCTTTGGAAGATTTGACTTATGAGAGGAGGAAGGAATTCTTGAGCAAATATCATTTGCCAAGGGAGCTTCCCGTTGTTTCCTTCCGGACAGAGGCCAGCATTTCTCCTGCAGTTTTGGCCACATTATCCCGTGTGGCACATGCTGAACTGCCCACATTTTCTGCTTCCCAACCTGCTGCTACATTCCCTGTGGTGATGCCTCTTGGTGCTGTGATGGCTGCATGTGCCCAGCTTCTTCAGATCAGGTATGGCGAGAAGAGCGATGGGCTTGTCACTTGTCGTGATGCAGAAGTCCCTGGCTCGGTGGTAGTTAGGCCAAAACGGAAACTGGATCATGCTTGGATGGTATATTCTGAATTAAATGATAACCCGTCTGAAGCTGATGCATCTCAAGTTTGTGAAGCTCTTCTAACATTACTAGTAGAGGCAGGACAGAGGAAAAGACATGAACTATCAAACAAAGATGAATGAGAGGCATATACAAGAGCATCCTCCGGCCTCTGGATATTGATGCTTAACTACCTGTTTTCACGAGGCGTTTCATCTCTTCATGTCATGGTATGATACGTTTCACTTGTTTCCGTCATAAACTTCCGGTGAATAGAATATAGAAAGAATGTCACATGCATATCGACCCCCGCCCGTCTCCCCCTTTTCTATTTATTGGAAAAAAAAGGGAAAAGAAGTGTGGCTGGACCAAAAAAAAGAAGTGAAGAATGGAGCAAATAACTGACACATTGTGATGTGTATAAAACTGTGTAATTGTTTTTATTCTGATGTGCAGATTTGCTTCATCTCTCCGATTTTCTTTCTTTCCTTGCCCAATTGTTCTTCGCAAAATAATGTGTTTTTGATAAAAAGTCATGAAACTTGTCCACTGAATATGCTCCATTCCATGAAGTGAATGTGGTAGTAATATGTGATAAATCCGAACGATGACAATTTGCTCCAATTTTGAAGTGAATGTGAGAACAATATATGATGGTACTCTGAAAGATAATGAGAAAAATTCTCCAAAAATTGATGGGACTTAAACCCAATATTTTATCACAGCGCATCGGGACTATGTGCTAGACTGTGTTTCCAAAAGCCTAAAATTTTAAAATTGTGTAAAACTAGTATGACTAATTATAGTAATGGAAAAATTAGTCTAGGTAAAAATCTTAAGCAAATGGTCTCATGATTAACACATCAGCAAATATTAAGTACTGGCTCTTCTCATCTTTGTTTAGTTTAGTCTACTAAAAAATAGTTGTTCCGATTTGAAAAACTAAGAGAGAATGTATCATTTTGTGTCAATTTTATTTTTATTATTAAAATATTATTTATAAACGTTTAAATGACTTATAAATTAGTCAGTGTAATATAGTAAAAAAATTTTATCCCTAATAATTTCACCACTAGAATTGCCTTTGCAACAACCATCATCAAAATTTAAGTTTAACCCAATCCATATCAGGTTTCTTTCAAATAATCTTTTTTATTAATAACACACGGCTTAGCTCTCTCGATTACATGACAGAGATCTTTCATCTCACAAGTAAGCCGAAAAGCATGGGATTGACTATTGATTAATATCCATAACGTGTATTTATACATATATATGCGAATTCAGAATTTGAATATCAATACGTTCGATTATGTATGGGCATTGCACAATGACAATACATGAAGTTTAGGTCAGTTCCATATACAATATATGTGCATGAGAAACTGGACAACCCCAAGCATGAGCCATGAACGTCCTCCACCTCCAATCGTTATGATTTTGAGTCATTAAAGAAAAGTATGAAAGTTCAAAGAGGGGAAAAAATAATTTTTTTTAAAAAAAAATGAAAATGACAGTGACAGTTCCTTTAAGTCCCCAAAAAGTAATAAACCAAAAAACATAGTTGTCATGGTAGAGAACAAAAGATGATTATAAATCTTAACGTACAAAGCAGCAATGTGCATTGCTAGCCCTTATCAAGCTTTGTCATGACATGTTTCATGCATTATCTGTCTATCAAGTCAGTTAGTGTTTGTCCAAAATATCACAAAAGAAGAGTCGTCCATTTCTTTTTTATCTTTTTGCAAATTTTAGTCATTGATTTAGGTCAATTTCTTGTCTCGTTAACTTTTATTACCTTTCGTATATACATTATTATTGATATGTATATCTATCACGTGATGCATTTTAGCCTCTGATATATCACTACTTCCACTCAGATTTTTAGGAATGAAAACAAAATAGTCCCTGCCCTCTCTTCCTTTCCTATTCAAAACTTACCAGTGTTTACATTAACTCCTCTTTGTCTTATCTTTCTTAACGAGTGTATATTTCACTTGGCATATCTTTAAGATACAACAAATTGATGGGTGATTTTACTATATTACTTTTATAAATTATAAGATATTTAAATAATATTGAGAAATGAATGTTTTTAATATAGTAAAGGTAAAATATAGAAACATACATTATCTTTTATTTTTTCAAACTGGATAAATAAAGTCGGACAACTATTTTTAGTATAGTGGACAAGTAAACATGACAAAGGAAAGTAAATATTTTCTCATTCATTTTTACTTGTCTACTATATTAAAAAAGATGTCCACTTTTACTTGTCTAATTTAAAAAATTAAAAGATATCTTATCACTTAATTCTTAATTTAACCTTATTATTAAATATAATAATTTTTCTAAAATATTAAATTTATTATATTTAAAAAGTGATATCATAAAATTACATTCTATTTATTGTTATTAAGAAATAAGGATTTTTGATATAAAATTATATATTAATAACCAAAGTAAAAGTATAAGAATGGAGAAGTAAAAATGGTGGGATTCTTTTCATATATCATTGACCTTTTCAAATATGGCTATTAAGAAGGAAAATGGAAACTTACCCACTAACAAGAGGTGGATGATGATGAGGGTTTATGCCTAATACAATGGAAGCCACATGGCACCTAGTTAGACATATGTATTTCTACAATGTAACATAACAGTCCTCCAAGAAAAATCTATTGAATACGCATTTGAGTGCTGTCTCATTAAAAATTTTATCAGAAAAAATTTAGTGGGAAAAAAAAGTACAACGTGTATTCTTACTCTCCCTGATAATCCAATTCAATTGGTTCAATCTTCGTATTCTAACCTTGTGTACTATCTTCTCAAGATGAGTTGAAGTTGGTAAAAATTTAGTGAACAAATCTGCTGGATTGTCACTTGAACGGATCTAGTGTACATCAATATCATCATTCTTCTGGAGATTATGTGTGAAGAATAACTTTGGCGAAATATGGTCACTACAAAAAAAAACAGCATTTAGCGACAGTCATATTTGATCGCTATTCTATGTAAATCCGTCGCTAAACAAAAATTGCGACGGAATAGCAACGGATTTGTGTTTGTTGCTATATTGCTCGTTGCCAGCCTCTTAGTGACGAAAAAAAGGAATTCCATCGCAAAACTTGTGATCACTTCACGACGAACTTATCGGTTGTTGATTTTATCGACGGAATATTCCGTTGCTATACCATTGCTATTTTTAAAATTCATTTTCGTCGTGGCTAAATTTACGACAAAAAATTTTATCGCTGATCCGTTGCAACATAGTTTTATCGACTGAGCAGCCGTCCTTAGCGATCAAATTTATATTTTATAATCTATCGCTAAAGTTTTTCAGTAGCAACGACAAAAGTTAGTCACTAATTTTTTGTCGCTAATAATTTTTTTAGAAAATTATTGAAACGCGTAAATTATTGAATGATTAAAATAACCAACATTCATATAAATAATTACTTATATTTGAATGTTCAAAATATATAGATAGCAAAATGCATCACATAATTGTGTCCAAACATCCACAAGTTTAAGTATTTTGTCAAAAATAAACTAATGTCAAATTCACATCCATCAAAATTAGTATTTGTTACTACATAACTGTCTTCTTCTTTACTCCTCCCGCAACTTCATAACATGATTCCAATTGTTTAGATTCAGTCTATCTTTTTTTTCGTACAATTTCTTCATACTTTTCCTGTAATTAACAAATGGAGATATTAAAATAGACTCAACTTCCTGTTGTTTCTTCCATTTTCATGTATAATATGAGCTTTCAGCAAATTCCAATACAAAAGAAAAATAAGAGAAGAGTATATCTAATGATGTATGTAGACACCTAATTTCGTCCCTCCCCGATATCGTTTTTACCTATTGTTTACCCTATCCTACCGTGTACCCTCACCCGTGTGATAATCCCTCCACAAAATGACAAAAATAACAACCCCTAACTAATTTTGTTTTATCCTAATATTCTAACAACCCACCCAATAAAAAAACAACACCTAATCCTTATCCCATCCAACCAAAAAAAAACACCTCACACCCTACCCCTACCCCACGTAACCCCACCTACCTCACCACTACCCCACCCTCACCTCAATATATATACACATACTCTCACAAAAATAGAAAAGGGATCAGTAACCAAAAAAAAAAAAACAGAACATTCCTCTTTCTTTTCTTCTTCGAGGACTCAATACAGAGAGCAGATCCCCAATTTTTTTTTCTTCTTCCATTTCCATAATCTTCTTAACCTCACACCATTAACACACAGACCTGACGATTCACACACGCACACACTTGCTCTAGTTGGAAAACACTTGCACACACACACTCAGTAAGGAGAAACGAAAAATGGAGGGCGTTTGACGGAACCCGGCGAAGGAATAGGGAAAGCGGCGAGAAATCAAATTTTCGTTCAAGATTTTTCCGGCGACCTAAGTGCCGGACTCAGTTTCAGCGTCAGTTGTTCGAATCAGTCTCGTAATCGCCCAAATCTCTTTATTTTCCTTCGATTTCTGGACGAGGTTTAGCCGGAATCCGACCGTTTAGTTATTTTTTGGTCATTGTTCCGATGAGTCTACACTAATTCGGAGCTCCGGTGAGTTGCCAACGGCAACCCAGTTGCGATTCGGTTACGGTTTCGAGAGAGAAATTGAAAACAGAGGAGTTTGAGAGAGAGAGTTGATCGGAGTGAGGAAAATAGCGAGGGTAGTGTTTTTCCGGCGAAAGCTTTACCAGAATTGCCACCGGAAAAGTACCGCCAGTTTTCTTTATTACACCGTCGCTGAAAAACATGAACCAGTAGCAGATTCTTACCGAAATCGACCTTGTTTTGAATCGATTTTTGCGTTAGTTTCGAGTGCGGGTTCGGTTGTTTTGTTGTGATTTTCTATGTTCGTTCATCGGTCTTCATATTGGTTCAAGGATTTGTTTTCTGTTTTGTCTCGATCGGTTCATCGTGGTCAGTTTGGAGTTTCCATTTTGGTGCTACCGAGTTTGGATTTGGTTCGCCGTTGAGGTTCTCTATTCGGGATTCCAAGTCCGGGTTCTCTTAAACATTATTATTATCAACAATTCTGTTCTTCGAAGGTCCATCTCTTGACCCTACTCTTTTATCTCGAAATTGGTTAATGTCATAAGTCTGTGGTGTGGCTTTGAATATTTTGAGCAAAATATTAATTGTTGGTGTGGATGACTTGTATGCCTAAGTTCGAGTCTTCGTTGGATGTATATGTTTGAAGTTGATTTTAGATTTTTGAAAAGTGGTTTGATAATCGGAAAATTTGTTAACCATGGTTTGAGGATTAAACTTGTTGATTTGGGGACGGAAATCGAAAATTGATAAAAGTGAATATTATGATATTTTTGATACATTGTTGATGTTGAATGCGATATGTTGTCGAACGGGTAAGTAAACAGTAAGTTCGGGTAGGCAAGTTTAGGATTGGTGTAATGTGAGAATGATTCGAATATTTGTTGAATGTTTTGTTTATCGTATTTGGAAAGTGTATTTATTTAACCGGGGAATGCCCCGAAGTAATTTGTATTTACTCACCGGGGAATGCCCCGAAGAATTTTGTACGCTAAGGATGCTCGTGATCAAGGCCCGAGGCATCGGGTAAAGCATGGTTTAGGACTAGTGTAGGTTATTTCAGTATTTTTATTTCGGGTTGTAATAATTGGACTGAACTTTATATTTTTGTTTTGTTTTGTTATTGTTTGATTATTTTGCGTGCTTTTGTGTGGTTTATGCATTTGTAACGTCAGTTTAGCCGATACGCTCTGCCAAGCGACCGTGGTTGAACCACGGGATCGAGGGGTGCCTAACACCTTCCCCTCGGTCAACAGAATTCCTTAGCCGGAATCTCTGTTCGCAAACTAGTTTAAGGGTCAAATGGTTTCGAAAAGGATTTTCTAAAGGTGACTTGGCACACCGGATTATGCCAAGTGGCGACTCTGAATAAAAAATGTAAATAATCCTTTTCCGAAATAAATTTTTATTTCTTGTCACTTAAATAATAAAACCCTTTTGGACTTAAAACGAACTTTTTTGGAGTACGTAAAAAAGGGGTGTGACAGCTTTTGGCGACTCTGCTGGGGAGTATTTCAGAATTCGAGCTTATTTTTGAGTCGTATCGGCTTTGTTTGGCATTACGAGTGTATAAACATTGTTTGTGATTATTGTTTGTGTTATTGTTTTCACTTTTGTGCGTTTTCGTGCTCTTTGTTTATAGTATTTATCCTATGTGTTACCGCTTTATATCTGTCATCATGAGTCCGCCCCCCGGCCTTCTTTCTGCAACAAGTCCGTAGTACACGTGTTGTACACGACTTCTAGTTGAGTCACCCTTATTTTAGGGGGGGAGTCGTCAGTGTTATAGAGTAGGTGGAAAACAAAGCAGCCACTATCGACCATACGCTCCCCCGAACAACCTTGTTAGTGAACCACAACGTAGGTCAGCCTTTAGGTCATGCTTATCTGCATCATACTGAGACCTAGCAGGACCCACATGGCCACTCGCCTCTAAAGCATCCCTACGTGCTAACTGTTGCATCTTTAAGGGTAACGTGGTCATTTGACGGACTGATTTGAAAAAAATATATTTGTTAGGAGTAAGGTGCGTAGGTAAAAAACAAAAACAAAAAGGAAGAAAAATAGAAAAAGTGAGTCGAAAAGAATGAATCAAAAGGAAGGTCGTAGTTTATTTTAGAATTCTTTATGACTTTTGTTCTTCACGATCCAAAAACTCAAAAAGATTTTTTTTACGTTTTGCATTTGTCTTCTTAAAATACCGTAGCTCAAAAAAGAAAAAAAAAAGGAGGTTTTGTTTGTCTTTTCTACTTATTTGTCAAAAGCAAAAATACCAAAAAGATTTTTATAATTGATGGTGCCAGTCTTAGTTAGAGTTAAAGTGTCTAGTTGAAAATCCAAAAAGTTTTTATTCGTTTGTTTTTGGTTGTGTCTCTTAAGTTAGAGTCAATTTATTAGTTAATCGTTAATTGCCCAATCTGGACGAACTACGCACCCCTGATTCTCCTCTCTCGGGAGTGAGATACGTAGGCAACCTATTGTGGGTTCGGGGATCTTATTTGAAAAATCCAAAAATATTTCTTCACTCTCCATTTAGAGTAGGCGAACTACATATACATCTTTAAAAGAAAACTACAAAAAAAAAAAATCCTTTAATAGGTTCAAGTTTCATTTTCACATGAAATTCAAAAATCGAAAACCCAAAAAGATTTTTTCTTTGGTAATCACAGGTTTCATTTTGTATAGAGATTTAAACCTAAAAAGAAAAAAAAAAAAATTTCGTCAATTCTTTTGACACTTTATTTCAAGAAAGAAAAAAGAGTTTAATTGGCCATTTTGGCAAAACTGGCCGAACTACGCAAGATCTGATTCATGTACAACATGATACGTAGGCAACCTACTTTTGGGTTCGATCTAATCATTTTGTTTCGTTGTTTTTCATTATTTTTCCTCTTTTAAAGAAAAAAACAAAAGTCATAAAGAATAATAAAATAAAGGTAGCTAACGAGAGAAGTGGAAAGAACAGAGATGGATACGGAAAAAAAAAGAGTGTAGATAAAAATCGAGATGATGTTGAAATGACCTCGCTACCCTCAAAAGCTGGTAGAAATGAACATGAATTTAGGACAATTTTACCAATGTGATTCCTATGCTAGTTGTGTGCCCTAATCCTAACGGATGTCGTCTTTGATGAGCATGTTCTTTCAGATAACAGTGGTAGGTTTGCAGCACTCTGGCTAGTCACCCATACTTCACTAGATCCAAAGCAAAGCTCGCAATGGCTAGCAGGGAAATTGAAAATTCGCTCATTGACCCGGATCAGGATCACAAGGAAGAAAGTTCAGAACACAATGATGAGGCACAATTCTCTGCTCCTACTGAGTCACCTGAGCACGCGCCAGGATTCACTCCACTACATTATTATCCTGGTAATTCTAATGTGCCCTTGGCAGCTACCCAATCAAGACCCGCTGCTCAGCCAGCGCCACCGACCACACCGGTATTCGTGGCTCCGCCGCCACAAAAAACTCCCATATATGTTGTGCGTCCCGCAAGGAGGCTTCCTAGGTCTGCCAGCGAGCCAGTACTGAAGGTTCCAGATAATCAGTATTATGCCCCGGAGCCGACTTTGAGAATGAATGAACCGTATGGGTACACTCAGCCACCTGTATTTCCATTTGATTCAGAGAAACCTGTCGCAACAGAGGAACAGGAAGTCATAGCGTGGAAGTTGAAAAGTTTAGAACAGGCCATGAGAAATTTGTAGGGAATCGGAGGTTATAAGAGTGTTTCTTATAAAGATCTGTGCATGTTCCCAGACATCAACCTTCCCCTCGATTTTAAAATGCCTAAGTTCGAGAAGTATGCAGGACACGGTGATCCCATGGCCCACTTGAGACGTTATTGCAACCAGTTGAGGGTTGCAGGAGGAAGGGAAGAGCTGCTCATGGTTTTCTTTGGCGAGAGTCTTTCTGATCTGGCTTCAGAATGGTTTATCGATTAAGATATCGACAAGTGGAACAACTGGGACGACTTAGCTTCTGAGTTTGTGCAACATTTTTATTATAACATCGACCTGATTCCGGACGAAAAATCTTTGGTCAACATGAAGAAGAAAAACACTGAAGGTTTTAGGGAATACGCGATAAGGTGGCGTGAACAAGCCGCCAGGGTAAAGCCTCCGATGAAAGAAAGTAAGTTGGTAGAGGTTTTCATTCAGGCACAGGATGAGACTTATTTTTAACATTTACTCCTGACAATGGGAAAGTCTTTTATTGAAGTCCTCAAAATGGGGGAGATGTAGAGGACGGGATTAAGACCGATCGAATAGTGAGTTTTGCTGCATTAAAAGCCACCACACAAGCGATTCAAGGTGGATCTGGCGCATTTGGAGGTAAAAAGAAGAAAGAGGACGTGGCGACTGTTGTAGCTGGAACCCATTCCTATCCCAAAAGACTACCTCGCCCCTATCCCCAATCCCAAGCCCAAGTCTACGCCCAAGCTCCATATATTCCTCCCCACCATTACTACCTTCCATAAAACCCTTTATATTCCATTCCACCACCCCCGTACCCAGTATATAACGCGCAGCCATATGCCCAAACCCCTTCTTACCTGCAGTGGCGCGTGCAAACTCCACAAAATCACCCATTCGCTCCACCGAATTACCAAAACCCCTCCATACCTGGTTTTCAGCCTAGGCCCGAGTATAAGAAGGAGAAAACAGTCAAAAATCAATTCACACCTCTTGGGGAGTCATATGCTAGCTTGTTTGATAGGTTGAGAAAGTTGAAGGTTTTAAGCCTAATTCAAGGAAGGCTTTCAAATCCACCACCAAGGAATCTCGATTATTCTTCAAGGTGTGCGTACTGTTCTGACATGCCAGGCCATGCTATCGAAAAATGCTGGCATTTGAAGAGAGCTGTCCAAGATTTGATTGACACAAATCAAATGCTGGTCCAGGCCCTGGAGGGTCCAAACATTAACCAGAATCCGCTGCCAACCCATGCCGAAGCCAATATGTTAGAATTGATATATGAGGGGAAAGAGTCTCCAAGGTGTTATAAGCCTATTGTCAAGATACAGACCATTGAGGAGAAGTCGGTGAATGTAGCTGCGTCTTTGAAAGCAATGCCATTGAGCCAGGAGGGAATGAGAGAAGATAAAGCCCAGGAAAGCACAAAGAAACCCCTGATCACAGTACAAGGCGCCAGAAGGTATGTTGATTTAAGTCACGATAAACCTAAGTTGACAGTGGTGGGAGCTCTGAGTCAGCCCATCTTAATGGTGAAAGGAGCACTGGCAGCGCCTATTGTCCTCAAACCGGTGACCCAACCCCCGATAGTTGATACGAAAAGAATTCCCTGGAATTATGGGCGGACCGTGATGACCTATCATAGGAAAGAAGTAGTGGAAGATGTAGATGGGGTAGGGGGTTTGACTAGGTCAGGAAGATGCTTCGTGCCTGAAGGCTTAAGAAAGTCCAAGCCAATGGTGAGTGGACCGTCATCTATCAAAAAGCCTATCACCGAAGAAGAAGCTGAAGAATTTTTGAAAAAGATGAAATTGTCAGAGTATTCAATAATAGACCAGTTGAAGAAAACCCCTGCTCAAATTTCCCTCTTATCTTTGTTTTTGGACTCCAAGGAGCATCGTGATGTTTTACTGAAGGTATTAAATGAAGCATATGTTCCTAGGGAGGTTACAATCAACCAGCTTGAGAAAATGATTGAAAAAATCTTTGAGGTCAATCGGATCAGCTTTTCTGATGATGAATTGCTTGTTGAAGGTACAAGGCATAACTGGGGCCTTTACATTACAGTAAAGTGTGAAGATTTCTATGTCACTCATGTTATGATTGATGGAGGTTCAGGTGAAAACATTTGCCCTATTTCTACTTTGCAAAAGCTTAATATTGGTGCAGGGAGGATCAGGCCCAACAATATATGTGTTAGGGCTTTCGATGGTGCAAAATCAAATTCCATTGGCGAAATAGAACTAATGTTGACCATAGGGCCTGTTGAGTTCGCCATAGAGTTTCAAGTATTGAATGTAAACTCCTCTTACAATCTGTTGTTGGGAAGGCCGTGGATCCACAAGTCCAAGGCGGTTGCATCTACACTGCACCAAATGATTAAGTTTGAGCATGACAGGAAAGAAGTAGTTATTCATGGTGAAGGAGATTTGTCAGCCTACGAAGATTCTCCCTTGTCTCTTATTGAAGCAAATAACGTAGAGGATACATTCGTCTATCAAATTTTTTATACAGTGCCAGCGAATCGTATCCTTGAATGGCAGGCTATACCGGGACCGCAATTGTCTTCTGCTTCTATCATGATGGTGAGTGAACTTTGGAAATACGGATTTGAGCCAGGAAAGGGTTTGGGAGCGTCTTTGCATGGTATAGTTCGTCCCATATGTCCAAGTGAGAACGTGGGCACGTTTGGTCTGGGATTTGAGCCTACGGCTGAAGATCTGAAGAAAGCCAAGGGAAAGAAAAAGGAAACGTGGTCACCCGCTCGCCCAATGCCACTACTCAGTGAATCATTTGTTAAGAGCGGTGTCACGAAGTATGTGGAATTTGAAATTGAATTGGTTGATGACTTCCAGAACCTTTTTATTAAAGTTGATATGGTCGAAGCAGGAGAAGGTACCGGTATGGCAGACGTGCAATTCATAGGTCCAGCTGTCCGACTCAAGAATTGGGAAGTCACTCCTCTCCCCGTTAGGAGGGAGTTTTGGTAGTTTATTTTGTTTTCCTTTCTGTTTATCCGAGTTATTTCAGGGTTGTAATTCGAATTTTAGTTTGTTTATGTTATGTTGGCATCTATGTTTAAACCCTTCTATCTTTTTACTTAATGAAATGCAATGTCCCTTTTGTTTCGTGTCTAATATATTTTGTTTTTCTTTTTACACAGTTCTTTTTATGCTGATTCTAATGACATGACATGCATGCGGAATTTTTAGCCTGATCTTAAAATCTAAACTAATCAAGATGTAATGAAGCAGGATGGGGAATATGAGGAAGAAGAAGCACTAGAAGAAATAAGCAAAGAGTTGGAACAGTTTGAAGACAAACCGAATCCTAATTTGAATGAGACTGAGCCAATAAATCTAGGGGATCAAGAAGATGTTAGGGAAACTAAAATCAGTGTACATGCTTTGCCACAGCTAAAAGATGGAATGATTCAAGCATTAATTGATTATAAGGATGTTTTTGCATGGTCTTATGATGATATGCCAGGTCGAAGCAAAAGGCAAGTTCTCCCCTAACTGGCAAGGTCCTTTCGTTGTGAAGAAAGTATTGCCCAGTGGAGCCTTATATTTGACAGATATTGAAGGCAAAATGGCAGAAATGGCTATCAATGCTGATGCGGTCAAAAGATACTATGTATGATATTTGATCCTTTGTTGAGTTTATTGCATGTTTTAGTACTTGCATTTTTTAAGATTGATATGATGAAGGCATTTTATTCTTCTATCCAAACATTATGTCATCCTTTGTTTACCCGTTTGAGCTTCGTTTTAATTTTCTTTCATATTCCTCTTTTGGAATCAAAATAGAGTCAAAGACAAATGTCAAGAAAATAAGTATAAAAGAAAGAGTCCGAAAAAAGAAAAAAAATCATCAATCAAAATCAAATTAAAACAAAGAACAAGTTGATGGAACTACGTCCGACCTGATTCTCCTCTCTCAGGAGTGAGATACGTAGGCTGCCCTATTTCGGGCTCAGTCCAACCAAATAAAGATCTAAGATTCACCCAGTCAACAAAAACTAGGGCATGAGTTAACATGTTGTTTGAGTCAATTCCAAAAGTTGTAAGTCCCACGCCCACTTCAAGTATCATTTGAGCCCCTTGCCATCATTTTCTAACCTTATCCAAAAGCCAAGTTACAACCAAAGAAAGTCCTTCAGATCAATTTTTGATAATGTTAAGGCTAAGCATACAATGGATATGATGATACATTATGAGGTACCACTTGTCTCCCTCAGCATAAGAAATTAGGAAAGAAATAAAAATGAGAGAGTCTTATTGGTGAAAACCCTTGCAGGCACCATAAGGTGATGGTAAGTTGAGAGAAATGAAAATGAGAGAGTCTTATTGGTGAAAACCTTTGCAGGCACCATAAGGCGATGGTGAGTGGAGAGAAATAAAAATGAGAGAGTCTTATTGGTGAAAACCCTCACGGGCACCGTAAGGCGATGGAGAGTTCAAGAGAAAAGTGAAAAGTGAAAAGAAAGAGATTTATTGGCGAAAGTCTTTCAAGATGTCGTCAATCGAATGTGATGAACGAGTCCAATGGATTTGAAGAAGCGGCTCAGCAGCAAAAGACACGAAATCAACAACAAATGGGGAGTTTGGATAGGAAGATCAGTCAGCTCAATCCAAAATGCATGTCATCCTCATTGGAGTTGGTTGTCGTATTCAGATAAGTTTTTCTTTATGGGACATTGCCCTTTTCTTTCATTTACATATTCATGCTTTTTGTATTTTCTTATGTCATTTATCAAAACAAAAGTCACCGTCATTTCTTTACATTTTAAGTCAAGTCTGTGTCAACACAAGCGAGAAAAGATTTCAAAATTTACTACCAGTCTTTCCAATTATATAAGGAAAATCCAAGGAACAACACAAGAAAGAAATATGATCGTAATTCAACACGAAGCAAAGGAAGTTTATCAACCGACAGGCTATTGGATTCGTGAAAGCATTCAGATTTGGGAAAAGAGTGCACCTCAGGGGCATGGTAAAATGGAAACCCATTGTTTGAGTCAGAACTCATTTCCCTCAATATGGATCCGGGGCAATGATGCGGCAAGATAGGACAGGTATCAGCGATGTTGAAGAAAGATGAAAGGAACGAGTGCTGGAGCCGATACCTGAGAAGCCAAGAGTTGCAAGCCACCATTAAGTTTTAACTAACAAATTTTCTTTGTTGAAATAGGGGCAAATTCGCTTCACTTAATTCAGCTACCATTGGAAATGCACATCCGTGAGACTTTACTTTCTGTTCAGGACCCTCCTGAAAAATGGGATTTTACTTTCTGTTCAGGACCCTCCTGAAAAAATGGAATTTTATTTTATGCACAGGACCCTCCTGAAAAATGGGATTTTACTTTCTGTTCAGGACCCTCCTAAAAAATGGGATTTTACTTTCTGTTCAGGACCCTCCTGAAAAATGGGATTTTACTTTATGCGCAGGACCCTCCTGAAAAATGGGATTTTACTTTCTGTTCAGGACCCTCCTGAGAAATGAGATTTTACTTTATGTTCAGGACCCTCCTGAAAAATGGGATTTTACTTTCTGTCCAGGACCCTCCTGAAAAAATGGGATTTTACTTTATGTTCAGGACCCTCCTGAAAAATAGGACTTTACTTTCTGTTCAGGACCCTCCTGAAAAATGGGATTTTACTTTATGTTCAGGACCCTCCTGCAAAATGAGATTTTACTTTATGTTCAGGACCCTCCTGAAAAATGGGATTTTACTTTCTGTTCAGGACCCTCCTGAAAAAATGGGATTTTACTTTATGTTCAGGACCCTCCTGAAAAAATGGAATTTTTTTTTATGCGCAGGACCCTCCTGAAAAATGGGATTTTACTTTCTGTTCAGGACTTTCCTGAAAAATGGGATTTTACTTTCTGTTCAGGACTCTCCTGAAAAATTGGATTTTACTTTATGTTCAGGACACTCCTGAAAATGGGATTTCACTTTATGTTCAGGACCTTCCTGAAAAATGAGATTTTACTTTCTGTTCAGGACCCTCCTGAAAAATGGGAATTTACTTTCTATTCAGGACCCTCCTGAAAAATGGGATTTTACTTTATGTTCAGGACCCTCCTGAAAAATGGGATTTTACTTTATGTTTAGGACCCTCCTGAAAAATGGGATTTTACCTTATGTTCAGGACCCTCCTGAAAAATGGGATTTTACTTTTGTTCAGGACCCTCCTGAAAAATGGGATTTTACTTTATGTTCAGGACCCTCCTGAAAAATGGGATTTTGCTTTCTGTTCAGGACCCTCCTGAAAAATGGGACAAAGCTTTCAAAAATGAAATACTACTTATTTATAATTCTTGTTTGGGATAATTTTCGTTCTAGTTTTAATTTTGAGTTTTAGGAGCCCGCCTGAAGAATAGGGTGATGAAATAGCAAGTCAGGAGCCCGCCTGAAGAAAAGGGTGATGAAATAGCAAGTCCGGAGCTCACCGGGAGAACAGAGCGAAGAAAATGAAAAGTCAAGCAACCAAGTGATGAAATAGCAAGTCAGGAGCCCGCCTGGAGAATAGGGTGAAGAAACGAAAGAGTCAAGTAACAAAGTGAAGCAATTGAAAGCCAAGCAACAAGTTGAAAGAAATTGCAAGTCAGGAGCCCGCCTGAAGAATAGGGTGATGAAAGTCGAGTCAAGAACCAACAGAAGCTATATAGATAGGATTTTTGTAATTTCATTTATGTTTTAACTTGTAATTTTCATTTTGATGTAATAACAGAGCCGCGGACTGGAACCTCGACGGAACCTCACTCGACTCTCCAACTCGGTATAGTCCACCTCTTCCAATCCTTTGAAATACCCGTGAATGATTCTCTTGTAATTTGGGTAGGAAGGATGTCTTAAGTCAAGACCCGGTTGTCCTTCTTCCTTCTGTTTCTTTCTTTGAATAATGGTCGGGTCAAAATTTGGTCTCGCTGTCTACTTCTTTGCCTGAAAACACTTCGTGTTTACATTCAAAGGGGGCATGATGTAGACACCTAATTTCGTCCCTCCCCGATATCGTTTTACCTATTGTTTACCCTATCCTACCGTGTACACTCACCCGTGTGATAATCCCTCCACAAAATGACAAAAATAACAACCCCTAACTAATTTTGTTTTATCCTAATATTCTAACAACCCACCCAATAAAAAAACAACACCTAATCCTTATTCCATCCAACCAAAAAGAAACACCTCACACCCTACCCCCTACCCCACGTAACCCCACCTACCTCACTACTACCCCACCCTCACCTCAATATATATACACATACTCTCACAAAAATAGAAAAGGGATCAGTAACCAAAAAAAAAAAGCAGAACATTTCTTTTTCTTTTCTTCTTCGAAGACTCAATACAGAAAGCAGATCCCCAATTTTTTTTTCTTCTTCCATTTCCATCATTTTCTTAACCTCACACCATTAACACACAGACCTGACGATTCACACACACACACACTTGCTCTAGTTGGAAAACACTTGCACACACACACTCATTAAGGAGAAATAAAAAATGGAGGGCGTTTGACGGAACCCAACGAAGGAATAGGAAAAGTGGCTAGAAATCAAATTTCCGTTCAAGCTTTTTCCGGCGACCTAAGTGTCGGACTCAGTTTCAGCATCAGTTGTTCGAATCAGTCTCGTAATCGCCCAAATCTCTTTATTTTCCTTTGATTTCTGGACGAGATTTAGCCAAAATCCGACCGTTTAGTTGTTTTTCGATCACTGTTCCGACGAGTATACACTAATTTGGAGCTCCGGTGAGTTGCCAACGGCAACCCAGTTGCGATTCGGTTACGGGTTCGAGAGAGAAATCGAAAACAGAGGAGATTGAGAGAGAGAGAGTTGATCGGAGTGAGGAAAATAGCGAGGGTAGTGTTTTTCCGGCGAAAGCTTTACCAGAATCGCCACCGAAAAAGTACCACCAGTTTTCTTTATTACACCGTCGCTAAAAAACATGAACCAGTAGCAGATTCTTACCGAAATCGACCTTGTTTTGAATCGATTTTTGCGTTAGTTTCGAGTGCGGGTTCGGTTGTTTTGTTACAATTTTCTATGTTCGTTCATCGGTCTTCATATTGGTTCAAGGATTTGTTTTCTGTTTTGTCTCGATCGGTTCATCGTGTTCAGTTTGGAGTTTCCATTTTGGTGCTATCGAGTTTGGATTTGGTTCGCCGTTGAGGTTCTCTATTCGGGATTCCAAGTCCGGGTTCTCTTAAACATTATTATTATCAACAAATCTGCTCTTCGAAGGTCCATCTCTTGACCCTATTCTTTTATCTCGAAATTGATTAATGTCATAAGTTTGTGGTGTGGATTTGAATATTTTGAGCAAAATATTAATTGTTGGTGTGGATGACTTGTATGCCTAAGTTTGAGTCTTCGTTGGATGTATATGTTTGAAGTTGATTTTAGATTTTTGAAAAGTGGTTTGATAATCGGAAAATTTGTTAACCATGACTTGAGGATTAAACTTGTTGATTTGGGGACGGAAATCGAAAATTGATAAAAGTGAATATTATGATATTTTTGATACATTGTTGATGTTGAATGCGATATGTTGTCGAGTGGGTAAACAAATAGTAAGTTCGGGTAGGCAAGTTTAGGATTGGTGTAATGTGAGAATGATTCGAATATTTGTTGAATGTTTTGTTTAGCGTATTTGGAAAGTGTATTTATTTAACCGGGGAATGTCCCGAAGTAATTTGTATTTACTCACCGGGGAATGCCCCGAAGAATTTTGTACGCTAAGGATGCTCTTGATCAAGGCCCGAGGCATCGGGTAAAGCATGGTTTAGGACTAGTGTAGGTTATTTCAGTATTTTTATTTCGGGTTGTAATAATTGGACTGGACTTTATATTTTTGTTTTGTTTTGTTATTGTTTGCTTATTTTGCGTGCTTTTGTGTGGTTTATGCATTTGTAACATCAATTTAGCCGATACGCTCTGCCAAGAGACCGTGGTTGAACCACGGGATCGAGGGGTGCCTAACACCTTCCCCTCGGTCAACAGAATTCCTTAGTGAGAATCTCTGTTCGCAAACCAGTTTAAGGGTCAAATGGTTTCGAAAAGAATTTTCTAAAGGTGACTTGGCACACCGGATTATGCCAAGTGGCGACTCTGAATAAAAAATGTAAATAATTCTTTTTCGAAATAAATTTTCATTTCTTGTCACTTAAATAATAAAACCCTTTCGGACTTAAAATAAACTTTTTTGGAGTACGTAAAAAAGGGGTGTGACAATGTAAATTATGGACTTACGCGGAGAAGTCGAAAACACTCAGCAACAAAAGATTTACCATCATGATTATGTGTATGAACGTGCAAATGTAACTCCCTTAAAGTTGTATCTCGACCTATTGTAATAGCCTATACAAACAAATAACAATCAATATTTGCTTCATCAAGTATTAGAGAAGAAATAAATTGAAAGAAACTAAAAATTTAGCCTATTGTGATAGAGCCACATGTGCTTACAAATTGGGAGAAAGGAAAGAGACTGCTGAGAAGGGGAAGGAGAAGAAAGGTTATGGATTATATTTAATCGACAAAAAAAAGTCTATATTTTTTAATTCGTGTAGTTTTTCTTTAATAAAAATTTATGGTGGTCTATTAACACACTACTGCAGAAACACTTGAGAGCCCTCTACAAAAGCCCACCTAATTATACAAAGTTTACTTTCTTAAACTTTGTGTTAAGTCAAAATTAGAAAAACTAGTTGAAATGGAGAGAGTACAACTCAATTAATCTGAGTTTTATGCAAACATTCAACAACAAAGCTAATAAGGATGAAGTCATGTATTCCTCAAATGTTATATATGCATAAAAGATGAAAATTTTCACACGATTTTGTAAGAAAAATTGTATGTAACAATATTGTTCATAATAATTGCATTAATGACCTTAGCTTTGGTCATCCTAGATAAAGGTCATTAGAGCATATTCTGCAAGCCCGTTTACTGCCAAGTCAACTATCATTGAACTCCACGCCTCGCATCTTTAAAAGGCATAGCTTCAAATACTTCAATTGCCTTTTCAACATATTCACAGTTCGCATACATATTAACAAACGCGGTACTAATTTTAAGATCATTCTCAATCGATCTCTTATCAATATACGCGTGTATCCACCTCCCCAAATCTAACGCTCCAGACATAGCACAATCCAATATCACACTCACTATCGTCACCTTATCCGGCACCACCTCCGTCTTCTGCATTTCCCTAAATAACTCAAAACACTCATTAACCATCCCCAATCTTGAATACCCACTAATCATCGCACTCTACGCAATCATATTTCTCTCAAAAATTTCATCAAACACCTTCTCTGCTAATTCAATCTCCTCATAAAAAAATTAAACAATAGAAATTGAGTGTTTTAACATATGTTGAAACAAACACAAAACAATAAGAATCTTCTCAAAATTCGAAGCCAAATTTCAATTATTTTGAATTTAAGAATCTGTTTAGAAAAAAAAAAAGAGTAGAAGAAGATGATGATATTAGGACAAAGAAATCAAACCTGCGATGGGGTCTTACGAATCCATCATTGCGAAACCTAGCCGGAGCGCTTGTCTAGATAGTTTTTGAGATGGTAGCGACGACTGGAGCAGGGGCAACATCGGGTTCCGGGCATCGGCGACGGCTTACACCTGGCTGTCTTGTGGGAGAACGGAGGAAGTGCCAGTGACGTTGGTCGCTGCGTCAGCCGGAGAAAAGAGAAGAGTTCATCGGGGAGGGAGAGTGGCGGAAGACGACGCTTGATTGCGGTTGGGCGACGACTGGATTTAGGAGTTTTGTTATTTGTAACGCGATGACTGGACGGAGGGAGAGAGAAGGGCGATGATGGCGGTGCTCCAATGTCAGGCGACCGGAGATGGTGATGAAGAAGAGAGACCATAGAGAGAGAGTGGAGAAGAGGGGAGGTACGGCTGAAGTGGAAAGAATGGATTAGTGTTTTTGTTCTTTTGGTTAAAAAGGAGAGGAAGAAGTTTTTAGATCTCAGCCGGTGGATCATTTTTTATCGCCGGCTGAGATCAAACTGATTTGAAAATATTTAATTGAAAATAATATTTTCCACGGATAATTTGGTCACTAAACTAAATTATTTTTTTAAAAAAAAAAATTAAAGCGTACCGACGAATTTTCTGTTGCTAAATCCATTGCTACGAAATAATTAAAATAGACACAAATTTTTTGTTGCTAATCTGTCACTACATTTAGACGCCAATTTTTTCTACAATTATTTAGCGACGGAAGCACTCTTCCGTCGCCGATTCGTTGCTAATAGCATACATAAAAATGAACTTGCTATGCATGCGACCAAATTGATAGTTCCGTTGCTAATCTGTCGCTATATAATGACGAAAATTGATCTGTCAATAAATTTCATTGCTAAACACTATTTTTTTTGTAGTGGCTTCGCTCTATCTCCTTTTATAAATCCTCCTTTTAATTAAGCTATGCATGCTGCATTATCTTCAAATATGACCGTGGGTACCTTGATATCAAGCTTTAGGCCACACTTCTCTTTGATGGGTTGTATTACTGATCTCAGTCATATGCATTCTCTACGTGCCTCATGAATAACTATTATCTCAGCATGATTTAAAGAAAATAGCAATAATAGGCTGCTTCGTAGATCGCCATAATATCACAGTACCTCCATATGCAAACACATAGTCTGTTTGAGATCGAGCTTTATGCGGGTCAGATAAATAACCTGCAGCTGCATGACTAACAAGATCTAAACTATCTTTGTTAGTATAAAATAGACTCATATCAATAGGCTCCTTTAGATATCGCAATATATGCTTACCTCCGTTTCAATGTCTACGTGAAAGAGAAGAATTGTACCTGGCTAGCAAATAAATAGAATGGGCTATATGAAGCCTTACGATGTTAGCAAGATACATAGGTGTACCAATACCATTGAGATATAGTACTTCAGGACCAAGAATCTCTTCACCTTTTTTTTGGAGGTCGAAATGAATCTTTACTCACCTCAAGTGATCAAACAACCATTGGAATACTTAATGGATATGCTTTGTCCATGTAAAATCATTTCAAAATCTTCTCGGTATAAGAAGTTTGGTGAATGAAGATCCCGTCTGCTAAATGTTCAATTTGCAGACCAAGACAAAGTTTTGTCTTTCCAAGATCGTTCATTTTGAATTCTTTCTTTAGATATTCAATTTCCTTTTTGGACCTCTTCTGGAGTTCCAATGAGATTTTATGTCATCCACATAAACAACGAGTATAAAAAACTTTGATGTCATTTTCTTAGTGAAATTATAAGGACAAATGACATCATTTATGTAATCTTCGTTTATCAAGTACTCACTAAGGCGATTATACCGCATACGACCTGATTGTTTTAGATTGCATAATGATCTTTGTAATCTGATTGAATATAGTTTTTGAGACTTTGAACTATGTGCTTCAGGCATCTTTAATTCTTCTGGGATTCTCATCTAAATTTCATTATCAAGTGAACCATTCAATATTAAATACATGACATCTTCTAATGTAAGGACTGCAGGCCAAATAAATCTTATGCTTACCAAGAAGCATATTTCATTTGATAATTATTTCTACGTCAGCGTGCTTAAATAAACATAGAATTCAGATCCTTATAATATTATACAATATTGCGCGCTGTTGTACTAAAGATATCGTCGACGAGATATTATTTGTATCGGTTCACATTACGACATAACTTATTGAGATTTCATCACATCATTATTTTCAGGTATTTGAAATTCTTCTTGAGGTTTCACGAAGCGTTATGTCGTCGCTTTTCAAGAGCATATTGTCTTTTTATTATGATCATTTGCTCCATTTCTTTTTTAAGGATTACCTTATTTGTAACCGATTGATCTACCATTTTTCATGCATGCTATAGACTTTGTCCTTCATGGACATATAGTAGGAGCATCTACAGCTAAATATAAAATTAATTTTGGGTCAGCAAATACTTTTGGCATTTGACTAGAATTATCTTTTAAATGAGGATCGTACTAACGATAATTCTCAACATATTTCTTAGCTGCTTATTATCTCCCCCTTATGTTAGGAAAACTAACATATTCTCCAATCTACTTTGGAGAATCCATCTTTGTGAATCATGGTATATCTATTAATTACATACCACACATCAAAAAGCTATTAGATGAAAAATATATGGTTCCTGACCCTGAACCAATTGAGAGGGAATAATTGATCATAACTTATTGGTCTAATACACACAAGTGCTATTGTATGCAATATATATTTTAGACCAATACTTTTTATCTTTGTTCTCATAAGCAATGGTTTAGCTATTTATATGAGGCATTCAATGCTAAATCAATTTGAATATAACCAGCATTATCAAAATCAATTATCTTGACTACATTATCTAAAAATTATTCTCTTGACTCAATTTAATAAAGAAGACAACTTTATGAATGTCAAACTGCAGGTTGACAATAAACGTACATGTGATTATCTTATGGATGTATCATATCAAATGACGGGTGAATGAGCCCTTATTCACCTTTTACGTTTTTCAGAATTTAGGAAATTCAGCCCCAACATTAACTGGTTCAATTAACTTATCATGAGAACAAGTAATAGTTCTATAAGAATCTTCTAATTCTTTATTAAATGTCTAAAACTTAATATGCTCATCTTCAGGATGACAAAATCATTCATGCAATAAACAAATATATTTAAATTAGTAAACTCCAAATCTTTCATGGCATGAGTTATTTACTAGAGTAAAAGGTCTACTACTTCGAGAGTAGTTTGCAAGATTTTACTATTGCACAATCTTAATACTTCGGGAGTAAATATCAGATTTGCTACTTCGGGAGTAAATTTCAAAGTTCTATTATTTCAGGAGTAGATTTAAGATAAATTTCAGACTTACTACTTCGGAAGTAAATTTTAGAATAATTCTTTCTACCCCTTTTGAATGTAATTTTCACAGTCAAGTGCACATTTATATGCCTTACTAAATATTACTCATATCACATTCACCTCAGGAAATGGATCTGTAATTGTAACATTTATCAAAAATTCTCATTCCTTGAGAAATGAAAGATAATTAATTTATCAAAAAATTTCATTCTTTGAGAATGAAACATAATTAATACAACGTACCTTTTAACTATGATACCTCCTCTTTCAATATTTTGCTACTTCAGAAGTAAATCGAGATATACATTAGTTGTAGAGAATTTTCTCTAACATATTTTTAATTTCAGATTTACTACTTCAGGAGTAAAATTCTGATTTCTACTTCAGGAGTATTCATATATTCTTCAAGATGAAAAAATAAACAAAGTAAATATTGTAGTATTACTAGCATATAACGTATTACACAAAATTTATTTATTTATAAGATTAGTGAGATATTATTAACATAAATGTAAACTAATACAACTTAACAGGAAAGTAAAACAATCAGACTATTTCATATTCATCATCTGCAGGATGATTAACATATCCTTCGGGGATTATAAAGAAATATGAGGCATCTAAATTCATGGGCTCAACATTATCTTCAGAGATAAAGTTTATCTCAATGTTGTTATCTGTTTCCTTAAGGGACGTCTGATAGAGTTTCACCAGATGCTTTGGCATACGACAGATACGCGACCAAGGTCCCTTTCCTCCACTTCGATAACATTTATTTTCAGTGTTCGTCCTTGGCGCTGCTTCAGGAGCTTCACCCTTCTTTTTACACTGCTGGTGTTAAGGGTCACTATTTAGTGCAAGACGATCACCCTGATTAAAATATCTATCACGACCACGATTGGAGTCAGGGCTTCTTTCACGCCTGATTTGATGAAAATGTGCAACATTCACTTCAGGAAATGGAGCAGTACCAGGAGGTCGACTTTCATGATTTTTCATTAAAAGATCATTATGTTGTTCCGCAACAAGAAAATTTGAAATCAATTCAGAATACTTCTTGAATCCCATTTCTCGGTACTGCTGCTGCAGGAGCATACTCGAGGCGAAAAAAGTAGAGAATGTTTTCTCTATCATGTCGTGATCTGTGATATCTTCTCCGCATAAATTCAACTGCGATTTAATTCTAAAGATCGTAGAATTATAATCAGTTATATTTTTAAAGTCGTGAAACCTCAAATAAGTCTACTCATAATGTGTCTGTGGAAGGATGACCATCTTCAGGTGGTCGTATCTTTCTTTTAAATTATTCCACAATATAAGTGGATCCTTAATTGTGAGGTATTCTATTTTCAAACCATCGTCAAGATGATGACGGAGAAATATCATGGCCTTGGTCCGATCCTGATTTGATGCCTGATTGTCATTTTTAATGGTGTCTGACAGACCCATCGCATCCAAATGTATTTCGATATTTAATGTCCAGGACATATAAATTTTGTCTGATATATCTAGGAAAAAAAATTCACATTTAAATATATTTGATATTATTCAAGAAAAATAAATACTTACTTTTATTACATGTATTTACTTGAAATGATAGAGACTCATGCCAAAAGTGGTGGGATTCTTTTTATATATCATTAACCTTTTCAAATATAGTTATAGCCTAAGAAGGAAAATGGAAACTTATCCACTAACAAGAGGTGGATGATGATGAGGGTTCATGCCTAATACAATGAAAGCCACATGACACCTAGTTAGACACATGGACTTTTAAAAGTGGTGGGGTTCTTTTTATATATCATTGACCTTTTCAAATATGACTATTTATAGCCTAAGAAGGAAAATGAAAACTTATCCACTAACAAGAGGTGGATGATAATAATGAGGGTTTATGCCTAAGACAATGAAAGCCACATGACACCTAGTTAGACACATGGACTTCTACAATGTAACATAACATTGTTACCATTTCACATTGGACAAGTGAAAATGATGGAGGAAGTAATAAATTGAGATTATGAATCATGTTAATGTGTTACCCAATCAAAAACAGATAGAGAGACACTACATGATATTTTATGGAAAACCTTAAGTGGACATGTTTTCCTCCTTTCTCCTTGAGAAATTGAAAGGTGGCTGGCTTACAAGAGGCCACATTTTTTGTCATCATTAATAGTAACATGCATAAACATTGAAATCTGAAGAGGACATACAGACAACTCATTCTAGGCTTTGGATTCCTCCATGTTCAAGTGTTCTTATCACTATAACACTGATTGGTTTTGTTGCCCTTATATCAATCTCTCCCTCTTTTTTATTAGGTTTAGGTATTTAGTATATAACTTTAATAGACGTAACCAAAATTTGAAGCTTAGCTCATGGGTTTTAGGTTTTAATTTCTCTAAGTTAATGAATGAGTACTAAATTAATAATTTATACTTATTCAATAAAAAATCATCCAAGTATTAGTTCGGCTGAAAACATAACCGTTGCTCTAGCTTGGTCTTGTCTACTAGCTCTTAGTCGAGAGATTCGCACTAGCTAGGTTCTAACAAAGATTCTTTTTTATTTTTAAAAAGTTCAAACTCAATTTTTTTTCATCTTTATTATAAATGAAAGAACTTCAATCATCTCATTTCAATTGTTGATGGTCGTTATATTAATCTTATTATTTAGGTAAGACACAAACTCCAAAGTCTCTCTCTTGTAAAAAAAAATATCAAAAAAATGAAGATAAAATCTCTTGTTGTATATCTTCTTGCTGATCAAAGTTAATTTTTCAATTCAATATTTCAAATGTAAGAAATTATTTTAACATTTACTCAGAACGTTGTATGGATTATTGAGATCACTACATGACGAGGAAAAATTATAAAAAAATATTATTTTATTTGTGAATTTTTTTCATAAAAGTATTATCGATCGAAGTCTCGTTAGCAAAGTTATCAGATATTATCACTGGTTAGAACTAAAATGCTGAGTGAATGATCAAAATATGTTTAAAAAAAAAATGAAAAATTATACATCATCAGGATTTTACTTTCCACAATGACCCCCCTCCCACCCCCACCCCCCACCCCCCACCGAGCTCATTGATTAGTCATGTTCAAATTAATGATTGTCAATTAACCTCAATTAATTAGTGCATAATTTTTTAGGGGTTCATTTATAGTATTAAAACGCACTAGTTGTTACTCATTATTAGCAAGCATATATGATCAAAAGGCTATATCAAATGAGGTTGGTCGGAGGGAACCAAACATTATGTGTTTATAATTATTAAGAGGAAGTCTAAAATCTCGAACATGACATGTACATATAGTATACGTTAAACATGGTCATTAATCAAAATTTTAGATACACTGATCGGTCATCGTCATCTGATCTGATGAGTACTAATTCTTGATTGGATATTTGGATTGCATAATTAATAATTAGTGTCTCATCAATTAAATGTTCTTCACACTCCTTTACTTGTTAAGAGTTAAGACTAGTTACTACCAGCACTATGAGGCCACTAACGAATCAGGCTGATCAGGGCAGGTCAAGTACGACTGACAGACTTCTAGGTTAATAAGCTTCGCCTTAAATATGAGGTGCATATGAATCAAATCCCACATAAAAATGTGAGAGAAAATTAAAGAATTTTATATGACATAACTCAAGTTCACACGATACACATATTTTTAGGACTCGATATCGCTACTCGAAAGACAAATTCATGCAGAGCCTTCCAAAGGCAAATTCAAAATTTATGTTCTATGGGTTCAACCCTTAAGGTTCTTAACACTAAATCAATTATATTTCAAAAATTATTAGTTCATATCTAATATTTATTGCAATCTTATGAATTTTCACATTTAAATTAATGCTCTAAAAATACAAGGTTTGAATGGATCCGATAAAATTGAGTTGCATCCGGCCGGTATAAGTACCATGACTTTGGATCATAACAAACACAAATATTGTATAATTCCATTGATCAAAGCTCATGCAAATAAGAAAAGATTAGAAAATAAATATTATATCTCCAAGATATTTTTGAACTTTATTGATCATTAAATCATATTCTTGATTGCTGAATGAAATAATAGTAATTTAATTTTCTTTTATGGGTCAAATTAAATTGGAGAGTCAAGAAAGAGGTGATACCACGAGACACAGGTGGGGGGGGGGGGGGAGGGAGAAAAGAATCCAACTCTTTTCTACTTTATTCATGTTTAATTGCCAAAAAACAATAAAGGAGAAAAAGAAATAAATGCATCCATTGCTTTTACTATCCATAAAATTATTAAAGGAGTGTATAGTTGAATGCTTTTCATGTTACCTTTATTGTTCTTTATTTATAGAGTATTAATACAATCACACGAAAAGAAAAATACATCCCATCTACGTACATCTCAATCTCACAGTCGGAATGGAGGGAGTAAAAATTTATATACTTCAGTATTTACGTCAAATCAATAATTTGATAAAGGCATGTTTTTTATATTAATTTGTTAACTTAATATAAATATTTGATGTGATGCAGTGAGGAGATCACAAATCATCTTATATGGAGTATAAAGTTGTTGTTTTTTTTCTTTTTCAACCTTAGCATATAATGCTTTCTAAAGATTTGACTCTTTAAACAAGCTTTAACAGTAAACAGGGAATTTAAATTGTCATATCCTAAATTAAAGCGTGTAAAATTAGTAAGAAAAAATAAAATTTTAAAAGTAGGCACAAACAACAGTAGATATTTCTAATTATGTGGATTGATTGATGAGTGACAACGTAAGATAATGACACTATGCTTTACAGCTAGATATTGTAAAATTTCACTGCTTAATTAAGTACAGTACTCACTGCTTAATTAAGTATATTGTAAAATATACTTTTGTATGTTGAGAGTGTGAAAATAAAAATTAGTACCATTATAGCATATTAGCAGTTAATTGCGTTATTGTTCATGTTACTAATTTATTTCACTGATATATTATGGATATTCATCCATAGTTATATTTACCTTTTAGGTGATTCATCGGTGAGAAATTAGCAATTATATTTTATTTCAGTAAACGATATTCAAGATTATTTTTACTTATATGACATGCAGAGTAATTAGATTCATTTTTGCTAAATCTTCCTTGTATACATTACGTGGTATATATACTGTATGATTTTAATGTACTTTGATGTACATATATAAATCGGTTCTTGTTTAGTTAAGTTAATAAATTATTGGGTTATAAAAAAGAATACAATGTCATGTAATTTTTTTCACAATATGTATGTGTATTTAAAATTAGTTTACTGTATATATATATGTGGGTGTTACAATGACTTACTTTAATCCATCCTTATCATTAGTATACATAATTGAAGAAATTCACATTAATTCTTCACATATGTATTTCTGAAAGTTAATCTAGTCCTTTAATTTATAGTATGTATATGTATATTTATTACGACATAACATGTATAATTGAAAGTATGCAATGTTTATTCACAAGATGTGTATTTGAATATTTACTATCTATTGATTCACAAAATGTATATCGAACTAGATTTATCGTACTTCGCAATATAAATTATATTATAGAATATACTAGATATTCTCTTTACATAGAATTTCAGAAAAATATTTTGAAATCACTCAAACTCCATCTTAAACAAATTTGACGAGAACAAATTAGAAAACACAGAGACAAAATTTATTCAACATTTCTTTTGTATTTTATTGATATTGGATTTGCCTAAGATGTCACATAGAGGTTTGTCCTACCACAATTTTAAAGATACGGAATTTATCTAAACTCATTAAATATTGAGGTTTATCTCATCAGCACTCAAGTTGCGTGCGAAGTGACTCTAATACCATCTATAACAATCTGGCCCACGACTGAAATTATGTACTTTGAATTATATTTAATTTATTCTTCAATTTTAAAACTCGTCACTAAATTTAAAAAGTTGTATTCTTATATATGCAATATCTCTTTTATATTTTATCAACATAAATTTTTTCTATAATATCATTAGAAGTACATTTTTTTCAATTAATTGAAGTAGTTGCATTTCTTTTTTTCTAAATAAATAAATAAATAAATAAATAATTTCTTTTTCAAGATATTAATTACATCTCTTGTTTCATCTTAGCAACAATTATATAATACAACAAATGTTAATTAAATTGCTAAAATCCTTGAAGATGTGTATGTCTATAAGGTGTCAACTTCAAATCAATTGACATAAGAGTAGAGGGTGAAAAATACACTTAATGTATTTTAGATTTTTTGAGTTTCATGACTGAATTATCAGGTGTGTGAATTTTCTACCTGAACTATCATCAACTATTTAACATAACACACTTAAACTATGTAAATTTTCTACCTGAACTATCACCAACTATTTAGCACAACACGTTTAAACTATGTTTGAATTCCATACCTAAATTTCAGGTGGGAAAGTGAACAATTAATAATCTAGGCGTGTTTTACAAAATAGTTGGTGATAATCCATATAGGAAACTCATAATCCTGATAATTTTGTTCAGATATGAAATTTAAATAATATGATATTTTAAATATGTTTTTGACTATTAACTCTTTAACTTAACAGTATAAATAATTGATGCCGTAAATTCTTTTGATTAACGTCCTTTTGTCCGTATAATACCTCGAGCAAATTTGCATGTACTAAAATGGAAAACGGGCCACTATTATTAAAGCTTACGTATTATGATTGATAGCAACTTAAAATTAAATTAAAACAAACAATATTAAAAAGGATTGTGTTGGACAACTTTCAATAACTTGTAATTACATTGCACTCAGCAAATCTCAAATGATTCCAGAATATTTTGTCCTCTTTTACTACATAAGCATCTACAATTTTATATAAATATGTATATAATAAAGAAAAAAGATGCTGATTTTCTTGAGACATAAAAGATGCATCTTGATAGAGAAAAGCAAACAAAAATTATTAACAATAATAAAATAAATGTAATTTCCTATCCGAATTATATCTCTTTTAAGATTTTTGCACATTCTCAAAAAAGATATTAATAGCTTTATAATCATGGAACTATAAATTTGTCTAAAATTTCTTAATTACTCTTCCTCTCTTCTTAATCGTCTGACTTTGACAAATAAAAAGGTAGATCTAGAAAAAGAAAAAAGAAAAAAAGAGAGAGAGAAGGGTATAAATGACTACTTATATTCCAAAATATCAAATATTTTTAAATTTTGGTAAAATAAATAATATTCGGGATTAAATGAGTAATAAATTATTCCACTCGATCGTCTCAAAATAAGTTTTACTTTAGCTTATTTCACCTTCATTAAGAAAAATATTAAAATAGAATATATATTTTACTAAACTACATCTATTTACCTGTCTCTTGAAAGTTGAAAAGTGAGCACTATTAAGAAAAAGTAGTTTTTTTATAATACAAAGGTACAATTGAAAAAGCATGTTAAGTTTTGTCTTGAATTCCTAGGATGATAATTTTATTTTTCTACGATGACATTTGTTTTGGAAAAAGAAAAATAGTATAAGAAGAATAGAAGTAAACATAAAAAGAGGGGTGGGAAGAAATGATATGATATTGTTGTATCAATCATATCAATAGTTTGGGAATTGTTCATTCAACAAATGGGACCTTTTAAAAGGGAGTTTTAAAGAATGAACTACATTTTTCTTCAAAAGATTCGAAGTACATATATATAAAAAAACTTTTTCCTCCATTTGTTCATTGGATTCGACTTGTATATATTTCATCAAAATTAGCTAGGTTGGCCCCCATGAGCTTACACTCTTTCATAATGACTACTTTAAATATCTATAGTCATTGCATAATCAGATGGGACCTTAATTTAATTACACAAACAAAAAGAAACAAATCATTTTATAAACTTAGGAAGATTTGCTTGGGTCCAAGAGATTATATTTGTCTCTTTCTTTGCCACTACTTCCAATAACACAAAGACATGTGTCCAAATTATGGAGTAATAGACTTTATATATATATGAAATAGGAGATAGTGACTTTACCCCAAAAAAATATTAATATGAGATGGTGATGTTGAGGTCACATATCACTACTAAATTAGTGCCTACACCGCCATTAATGGAAACTCTTATTTTCCTCTCCTCAATAATATACTTAATTCTATTTAATTTCAACTAGGATATTTTCTAATAATTACTCTCTCTAATTTTGAAATATTAGAAGAAGAATAAGTCATTTAGCGTTAATGAAATGCGACATTTTAAAAATAAATAAATGACAGTTTAAAAATGAAATGCAAAAATTTGGAACTCAAGCAATTGAGTATGAGAAGATGTCTTATACCCACAATTCCAATATTAATAGTAGAGATTTCAAGGACCACTATCTTTTACTAATTATTTTATTTTTCATAGAGCATTTGACTATTATTTTAACTTACTTTTTTTAATAATATCACAATTGTAAAATTCGGAATTTTAGTAGTAGACTAGCTAGCATCTCCTCGAGTTTTGAGTAGGGGGAATCATTCTATTTTAGTTCTTCTTCATGGGTGATTTATTATTATTTTTTCAACTGAAATTTCGTACTTTAACTCTATTTCAGTGTTACTTTTGTCTTTAGAAAAAAGTATAATAACTAGAAATGACAGGGACAATAATACACTCTATGACTATGCTTTCTAAGGAGATTTTCCAGGAGAGAGGACAACAAATTAATTAAGTGGTGATGACCACTTAATTAACTAATTACTATACTATAATGATGCTATGGAAAATAGCTAACTTTTACTCAAATCATTGGATTCTAATTGTCCTCTAAATGCATATATGTTACTATCATTATACTCTCTGCTATTTAATTAAAATAAATGATTTTTTAAAGTCCAAAAATGTATTAATTTATTTTAAAAAAAAAAACTTTTTAATGAGTTTTTCAACTATCTCTAGCTTTAAAAAGAGTTTGGGAACAAGCAAAAAATAATATTGATAAATTTATCATTCAACTTCCTTTCTTAACAAGTATTATTTATTTTGAACTATCAGAGAAAATATCGTCAAGACAAAAGCTTAACCAAATTAAAGGTGAATGAAGTCGCTTTGCCTTTATATAAATTGTTCTTTTAATCGGACACGTTGTTTTAGACTCATACAGAAAAAAGTTGCAATCTTTTAGTCATATTGATTGTGAAGTAAATCCGTAAGCAGTCAATTTTAATTTTTAAGAACAAACGTACACGTTAGATGTCACCTTTTTATTGGTTGGATTATTGTCTCTTTAATTAAATTAAACCTTATTACCTACTAATTAAGTATTACTACTATATATATATAAGAGCGAGTAGCAACTCTTTCAAGCAGGCGGCTGACGGTCCATGTCTGCTTCCAGCTGTCTGCTTGCTCCGTGATTTTATTATATCATTCCTAATTAACTATTAATTGACATCTCCATATTAAAAAATTAATAAAGTTTAATTTTAAAAAAATAAAATTGATATTTATGACATATTCGCTTTAACTGCTTCAATCGTAATTTTTCTATATCGACCCTAAGTAATTGTTATAGGTCATCTAAGTATTAAAAGCTTAATAATATTTAATAAAAAAAAGTAAAATAAACATAAAATGATAAATTAACTTTTGATGTTTTAAATTAATTTGACATCTTATATGAGACTCACTTAAAAAAATTTCACAAGTATTTTTTATCGCGATTTTGCTATATAAATGTAAGTGTGAGTAGCGGTTGATGGAAGCAGACAACTGACGATTGTCATGCTTGCTTCCAGCTGTCTGCATGTTCCGTAATTTTACTATATCACCTATGATTAATTATTATGTGACATTTACGTATTAGAAAATTAATAAAATTTAATTTTTAAGAAATAGATATTTATGACATGTATGCTTTAGTTGCTTCAATCATAGTTTTACTATATCACCCCTAAGTAATTATTATAAGTCATTTAAGTATTAAAAAATAATATTTAATAAAAAGATAAAATAAACATAAAAATGATAAATTAACTATTGATGTTTTAAATTAATTTGATATCTTATATGGGGCCCACTTAAAAAAATTTCACAAGTATTTTTTATAACAATTTTGCTATATCACTTCTAATGAATTATTATGAGTCATTCAAGACATGCCGGTTTCACTTCTTTAAAAGTGATATTTGATTGACTCTCGAAATTATATCAGTGTCTCTTAAATTGAAATAGAAAAAAAAGTTACAAATCACAAAAATTAAAAAATTAAATTATTTTTAAAATATAAATTTTAAAATTTATATTTTAAAAATAATTTAATATCACAAATTCCCAAACCTCACTCTGGATCTATTGTTGTTGTTGTTTAACATATAAATTGACTATCAACATCACAAAAGTTTGAACAAAAAAATATATTATAAATTACAATAGCAAATAACTTAAAATAAAAAATTATAATGTCAAAAAATATTATAAATTACAATAACTAACAGCTTAAAAATAACATATATTGAGCCCGTGCTGGCACGGGACTTCGGTACGTAATATATATATATGTGTGTGTATTGTAGTTACGTTGATGTCTGTTTTTCTGGTCTTGATTCCTTAGTTGGGGGTTGGGTAATTGAAGCCAATTACATATATTATAGCAATATGGATAACTTTATTTATTCCGTACATTTTTATTTGTCAAAATTTACTTTGTGAGCGAATGTTAAATCGTATGGACAATAATTACGTAATATTTTAATACTGTATAGTAATATTGGTAACATCTTAGGAAAATGACATTGTCCCCCTAAAACCTTCCAAAGGAAAAGGACAAAATCTTGCATTGGATCTTATTCTAATGTGTAGTTTTTTTATTTTTTATTTCTTTTTTAAAAAGAAATTCTGCACACATAAGCACACAAAAATCAACAAGAGACTGTCAATCACTTTTACATTTTTGCTCCATCACATTACGGTGGGAGCTCTGGCATCTGAACTAGTCGAGTTAGTGACACTGAATCTGATGAAGCGTTGATTTGGAGTAATCAATAAAGTTATTATCATTTGAATAGAAAGTCATGTGTTGAAGTCATGATAATAACTTCTTGCAGAAATATCGTATAAAGCTGAGTAGAATGAATGAATCTTTGTGGTCCGATCCTTCCTCTGCATACGGCTAAAGTTTTAGCACACCAAACTGTTCTTTTTAGTGACACCGAAGGCCCGATGAGTATGGAGAAAAAGCAATTGCGCCTATGATCTTTTTGAAGCAGGTGAATGACGAATATAGAGCAAACTCAAATTATTTGTTATATGCACATGCTTTCACATTCTGGACTTTGCAATTATGATGTTGAGAATACACACACGATGGATGTTTTTGTGACTTTTTGTCAGTGTAAAAGAAAAAGAAACATGTCTAAAGAGTACAATTCTAACTTTCCTCTAATAGCACTCCCACAAAAACGGCTCCTCCAGCCGAAATAACCCACTATCTGCTCCAGCCAGCTGCCATGTCGAAATCGGGTACTCATAGCGGTCGCTTTGGTCCACTCTATCGATGGTAAGATCCGGTAGATCGAAAAATGTGTCATCGTGATCCATCGATGGGGAATTCAGTAACCCTTGCACGTTCTGCGAGGCTAAATTAGTCGATGAATGCGAGCTATGCAGCTCGGTTAATTGGCTCGACTCAATGGAATTTTCCTCTAGAAAAGTGCTGGCGGCTGCAGCTTTAGCGGCTGCGGCTTGGATGTCCTTAGGAGAAGTAGAAGCCGGCCGCGGGAGCTGATCGGCTAAATGAGGGAAATTAAGGTAAGCCGAGTTACCCTTAATGGCTAAAGCCGCAACATCATGAGCTCGAGCCGCCATTTCGGCTCTTGGATAAGTCCCAAGCCAAATTCTTGATTTTTTTCTTGGCTGTCTAATTTCTGACACCCATTTACCCCAATTCCTCTTACGTACACCCCTATAAGTTGGATGTTTTTCATCAACACCACCTTCATTTTTTCTCCTAATTTTCTTGTTGTCCTCATTCCCATGACAATTCCCATTATTCTTTATGAAATCTTGATCAACTTTTTTCGAGCTCTTCTTGGATTTGCAATTGGAGGTACTTTTTGCAATGCTCTCATGGAAACAATTAGATGAAGTAGAAGAAGTAGAACAACATGTTGTGGTTGAAGGAGAACTTAAGCAATTATTAGAACAACTTGTAAACGATGAGGAAGTTGTTGAAGTAGAACTAGAAATGGAAAATTCATGATGATGATCTTCCATTATAGTGATAAAATCTCAAAAGATGCTTCTAGCTTATGCTTTCCTAGTGATGTATGTATAGTGGTAGCAAGAAAATATACAACATAAAAATACACAAATGATAGATTTACTTAGCTTCTATTGTTGTGTATGTGTTGGCTTAAATAAAGGAAAGGGGGAGGAAAAGGAAATAAAGAAGAATGGGACCTTATTGCCACAAGGGGTATCTACAGTTCAGCTATTTTGTTACCCATGTGGCAATTTGCTTTGCTTATTTTGTATTCACATATTTTTTTTATTTTTTTTGTATTAATTAATATATTACTTTACTTCTTTTTAATAAAGAGAAAGGAAAAAGAGGAAATTATTTTAGCAATATTTTTCATTTTTCATAATTAAGCAGTGCCATTGCACGTACACTTTTAACATTAGCAGCCACATACTAGAGAAATTGTCCTTATTAAAAATCATACAATTCACATGAAATTGAACTTGACTTAGGGTATCCACGTCTCTCATCGAGTATCTTGTGTTACACAAATAAAGATTAGTTCACGAAGTTTCCTATTACAATATCTATTTTTCCGTTTCAATTTACGTAACATCTTTCGAAATTACAAATTCAAACTATAATATTTTTTTTAACCGTAATTTTTAAAATGTCTCTTAGATATATATTAATCAACATAAAAATATATTTGACTCTTGAAATCTTAAGCGTGCTCATATAAATTAGAAGAAAGCTGAAAAATTAGCAAGAATTATTTGAATGGCCTCATTCGGAAATAATTCATCACTAACAAAATTATCAACGCATTTCTATTCAACAACGTATGAATAGTTCACTGAGATTGTTGAATTTATATTATTTAAATCGAATCTCTCGCTTCCGATTTACTCACCACCGTTCGCTAAAAGACTTCTTTCCTAAGGTGGAATATATACTCTACGGTGTATTTTTACCCTCACAATTTTGACTAGTTGCTTAGCCCTATTTATCTTCGTCGTAAGAGCACTTGATCGATGATCTTCTATCAATCAGTAAATCCAATATAAATATCCACGAATCACTCATAGTAACTGAATATAGTTAATTTTTTTTACTTATTTTCCTTCTTTTTTATTTTCCTTTTCTTTAATTCTGGTAAGATACGTCTAATCATAAATTTATAAAAACTAGAAATTTAATTACTTAGTAGTTGGCGATGTTAGGCTATTAAATTGCAGGCTAAGAATATTGCCATTTTCTTCCACTCTGGCAAACTAGGAGATTTACCTAATCACTTTTTGTTCTTTTCTATCAATATAATTGATTTCATTGCAAAATTCAAGAAACATGAAAATCAAATGTATAAAAACTGTTGGAAACATAAGTTGACCAATCAAATATACACATATAAGAATAAGAAATTGTTTTTATTAGCATTATTGAGCTACCAAATTCTTCCATGTTGCAATAAAAATATTTAAATGGGATTTATATTTAGGAAAAAGACAACAAACGGAACATCGATACACATGACCTTCATTAACAATATTTTGTTTTGTGAAAACATTGAATCAGTTAATTAGGATTTTTTGGAACTTCTCAAGAACAAGTGAATAAAATTCTTAAAATATATAATTTTTCTTTACAAAAAATAACCACACATGGGTCACATGCTAGTGGGTCCAAAAATACAGTTCAAAAAGTGGGTCCTCCCACCAGAATTTTCTCAATTGCACTTGTTAATTGGAACAAGCAATTTTGAATTTTCTTTAGGGTGGGTATGGAGGAAAATAGTTCTTTTGAAAAAAAATAAATTTCTACCATTTATATATAATCTAGATAAATATTATGAAAGCTGAGTGCAGTGATAGGATTAGAGTGTTGGTGGAAAATGGTGTACGTTGGAAGACAATTAATGCAGAATATTACTTGTTGAATTCATTAGAAAAAATATTTTTCTTATTTTTAAGAAACTTATTTGATTAAAAAATTAAAATTTTTGATCAATCAATTAAAAAATATTTTCCAAAAAATACGGAACACCCTTAATTTATTTGTTATTTATAGTACGATTTGAATTTCTAAAGTTTACTTTTAACTGTTTATCACTTTTCATATTTGACAACGACGCAGTGGATAGGGAAAAATTAAGTGGTTGTTAGAATTTTATGGAGTTGTAAATATCAACGTACTTTATTACCTTAGGCTACTGTTCCACCAGCAGTACTTACTTCATTGTCTTTTTGCTGTGAATTTTTTGTTGTACCTTTCATATTCCATCAAAATTGACAGAATCGTCATGATTCATGAGTTAATTTTAAAATAAAAAAAATTAAAAGATCATACTGTACAATTATAGAAATTTTAATTTTACCTGATTAAAGTTAAAGAATCTACCAAAAAAGTTAATCATTAAATGCCACTATACGGAGGGTACAATACAATGAAGCCACCCTGCCCCCCCCCCCCCGCACCCCTTAAAAATAGGGTGTAATGTAAAGTTTCATTTTTATTTGAGATAATAGTAAAATACACATATGAACACCATGTTTTTGTGATGTTTTTTTTTATCTTAAATATGAGGTGTTTGCGTATTCTGGCTAACTAAACTATCATCAATTATTTATTAAAATACATTTCGATCAGCATCTGATTGGGCATGATGTACACTTGTTTTTGGGCTGTGTCAGATGGGATTCCACAAGGATAATTAAGAGAATTAATTGATTTTTTTTTTAAATAATGATTAAAAATACTTGAAGTATCACATTTTTATGATTTTTTTTTACGTGAACGAACACTAATTATCAAAAAATTACCTTGAAATTAATGAATCAGCTCTCATGAGAACAAATTTTTTTGATCAAATTAAATTATTGTGCAAACACTTTATCTAGTCGGTCTGAGGTAATGGTTACTCAAACGTAATAGTATAACTATGAAGCTTACAAGAAAAAGTGATTGAGGAGTATACCCGGCGCAAATTCGAATTAGTCGAGCTTCAATGCAGGTATCGAACACCGAATAAGAAACCAAAAAAAAAAGATTGAGGAGTACATTATGTTTTTGATCATTATCGTTTTTATTGAAAAAAATTAGTTAATTTGGCCAGAGCTTCGCGCGACCATAGGCGTCAACAAAATAATCTTAATTTAGATATAATTGATATACTATGATAATTTATTTATATATATAAATATCTACAAAATGTAATTCTATAAAATGAGGAAAACATAAACAAAAGAATTACATTCAAATCTCTTTATAGTAGCAGCGTTTCTCCGAAAATCATGGTTGTTATAGAGAGTTAATGTTGTACATGTATATTAATATTTGACGTTCAAATCTCATTTAGCTGTTATAAACAAAAGTATTTTTAAAAAAATGAATACATTTTGAAAAAGCAAATATTAGTAGTTTTTCCTTGTGAAGTTATAAAATAGTTGTTATACACTATTTAGATCTAATTTTTTTTCTTTAAATTAGATATTCACACTTGAAATTTATTGTGTGCATGATATTAATGATGATTACAATAAATATTTTGGTATTTTATTTTGTACAAAATATATATTATCACATAATATTTTAAATATGTTGTTATAGAGATGTAATTTTATAAAGAATATACTACTATAACTTACGTCATTCTTGTAAAATATAACATGAAAAAAAATAATTCCGTAGAAAATCAGACCGCTATAACAAAATTTCACTATAACTAGCTAACATTATAAAGAGTTCTATGTATGATTACTCGGAAACAAACTTTTAGCACTATATCTTTCACTTCTTAAAATAAATATTCTTGAACCATTTCTTTAAAATTTATTTTAAGAATCATTAAAAAGACTCAAAAAATTTCTATTTATTTTACAAGACGTTAAAAAGTACTACCTATCAAGTACCAACAACAAATAATATTTGAAAAAATAAAAAAGAAGTAAAAATCCCTACTAGAGATCGATATACAAAAAAGTGATGCAAGATATTGGGGGAACTTCCTATTTTATAGGATTATTCTATGTCACTATATATTCTTGATCCATTTCTAAATGTCCATCCAAAATACTTTATTTCAAATTAGTTCAATATATATTTTATAGAAATAATTCTCTGAAATTGATACTTTATATATAGATCTATTATATTTCCAAAATTATGCAAGAAACCTATTGTCTTTTCAAACGACCTACTTATAATGTCCATTTTTAGGTAAGATCAGATCCTTCACCAAATGAACAAAGATGTATCTGAAAAGTTGAACTATTACTTCCTCCGGTTTAAAATACTTTTCGTCCTTAATAAAAATATTTATCTCAATATATTGTCATTTCAAAAGTTTTAAATATTATTAATTACTTATTTTGTCCAATAACATTTGTCCATTATTCATTTAACACACGTTAAGAAAAAATCTAGAGTAATTTTACTATATCACTCTCTGAATATAATAAATTTAATGCTTTGAAAAATGCATTGAATAATGAATAAAAATTTAATATCAAGAGTAAAATAGACACAAATGGATAAAATATTCATTATATTGATTTTTTAAACTGAATAAGTATTAATGAAATTTTATTTTTAGTATAGCGGACAAGTAAATATGGACGGAAGGAGTATTTTTTTTTCTTTTTTTCCTTAATACATTGTAATTGTTCTTGACTACTATAAAAGTGAAAAAATTAGGAAGCTTCCAGTGTTTCAATAAGGATCTATTTACCAACGATGTGTTTTCTCAGTGAGTTGGATTCAATGAAAAATAGAGAAAACAATCATGTTTTATGACACAAATTTCTCATTAGTCCGCGATTGAAAAAGCCTCTGTTTCAGAATAGGTCTCGTGGTATCATATTGTTGTTCTAATTAGATCGTCTTATAACTTTTTGCTCGAAACTTTAAATGACTACAACTTAATATATTTAAGAGTTAAATTTACTATTTCTAAATATATCGACTAAGTTCTATTTTTTTTTTTTTTTTTCATTTTCCTTCCATCTCAACATTGACAATTTGACATTCAAGCCAACACCACTACCAAAAAAGGAATTAACAACGTAGCTACCACAACAAAAATTCGTAAAAAATCCTATATATCGATCGATTAGCAACGAATTATCAAAAAATTATGTTTAACTAAGAATTTTGCACTAGATTCTTGCTTCTTCTTTTTTATTTTTTGTCAGTAATTTTACATGATTTGGACACCATAGAATATTGGAGTTTGTACTTATTATCATCCATGTATTTGTTTTGGCTTTTATCAATCAAAAGTGCTTTGAAATAACAAATAACGTCAAAAACGTTCCACCCTTACCCAAGTGTGTGATTCACATACATCAACAATTAAGACTCATACACAATTGCACTTGTCCATCCTTTAATTTGATGTGTATGGCACCAAAGTGGTCCTCCTACTTTCCTCTTGAGTGCATTCTCCTTATAACTCTCAACTAATTAAATTGGAAGGTAATGTTTGAACTAAAGGAAATATGACACACACACACATATATATATATATATATATATATATATCGAGTGTTGAAATGTGTCATTCGTCTAATGATAAAAAAAGAGCTAGCTTATGAGATTGAGTTAGATCTAAAATCCATTCTTTACATGGCATCAAAGCAGACCGAGGTTCTGGGATCGAATCTCACCGTCATCCATTATTAAAAAGAATTTCCACGTGCTTGGGACATGAAAAAAATCAAGCTAGCACGTGAGGGACTTTTAGATGAGATGGCCACACAGACAAACTAGCTAACTAATAGTACTACTATAATATCATAACATCAAAAATAAAAATTTTTTAGACTATTTAAATAAAATCTGCTTTAGTTATTTATTCATCACAGCATACAAAAAATAGCTCTATGGAAGGCAGCAACGAGTCCTATTAATATCAATCTTGCTAATCACTTTGAAAATCTTGATGTATAAGTAGATTTTCTTTTAATAAGAATAATGTTCGGATCAACTTATGCGTATCGTACTTGTGATCCCACCAGTGGCACAGGTACCAAAGAATAGTAAACGTATATGGAGTATATATATATGACCACAACTAATTAAGTTCTAGGAAGAATGGTAGTTGGAGAGATATTAATTATGATATGGAATACACAATTCCACCATCCAAGGGAGTTTGCAAACATGTTTGAGTTGGGCATGGGTTGTTATGGACCCCCTATAAATGAATAGTTGGTTCAAATGAAGTGAAGAAATGACATTGTTTGTCTCTTTCACCTAAATAATCTAAGAGAATGTGTCCCTACTCTAGTGAATCCCCTCTTGAACAATGCCAACAAACAAAGGGAAACTAGACAATCGTCATGAATCTATTGATCTTCTAGCTTCCACACACACATATATCATATATATATGTATGTACCAAACTCATTTATATTCAAAACCTAACTATGGGACACTACCCCATATATACCTAGGCCCGCCCTGATTGATTATCGCTTCGTCCACTTTTACTTGTTCAGGTTGAAAAAACACAGATAACTTATCATTTAGTATATCTCTTTTGTCATTATTATTGAGCACTATTCATCTACCGATAGTCCGTGGTGAAAGCCAGAATTTTCACTAAGGCGATTCAAGAGTAAACACATAAACTGACTGGAGGGGGTTCCACATCTACTATATACACTTTTTCCACCTAATGGTAGCTCCGCCCTACCGACACTTAAATGGCTTATGATAGTTAGGCGTGAATCCGTGATATAGTAAAATTATCATTTTACTTATTGTTTCTCAAGAGTTGTATGATCAAGTCAAATAAGTTAACATGGATGCGGAGAGAGAATATTTATACACGAATTAATTTTATGATATGAGTTAATAAATTAATATTCTATTTATGTAACTATAGACCCTCTCATTTATACCATTCTCCAAGATATTAGACAAACTAACATGCATTGTATATCAAGAGAAATAATGTCAGGTTCGGTAGCTCCTTTGTTTGATTAGAACACCTATGTCCTCTTATGATTAGAATATATATACCTAGTAATCAATAACTTTTTATTAATTAACTAGATGTCTAGATTATTTTACATTGCTTTAGAGATGCTATAATATTGCTATGGCTAGGCACTAATATAGGATTTGTTTTTTGTTTGTGAGTGATATTTGGAAGTGGGGGTAGAAAAGATGATGCTGTTGATATTAATGAAAAGACCCTATAAAAATTTGGCTGAAGGTCTATAACACTCATGAACTATTTAATCAATAAAAATTGCCTTCAATGCAATAAAAAGGTACTCTTAAAATTTTAGTAAAATTTTTTAAAGAGGACAATATGAAAGAGTAGAGTTAAAAGAGGGATTCTTCAGGACTGCAATAAGTCAGTAGAGTCAGTAGTACCGTTGCTTGTATTGTTGGATGATAAGTCATTTTCACATTTTAGCCATGGAAAATCTATGTCCCACGAGATCAATTATTATCAATGTTTTTATTGCATCGTATTCGTATAACACGTACACGTACTTCGGAATTTAAGTAGGTGTTTGGTTATGTTTTGTTATGAAAATAAGAAGAAAAAATATTTTTAAAATGGAAAATGAAATTTGAAAATTGGTATCGTGTTTGGTTATGAAATAAATTAGGTTTTTTTTTTTTTTTTTTTTTTTATGAATAATTTAGAGCGAAAACATTCAACGTGTAATGTTGTTTCCCTTGTTATTCTACGAGTTGTTGTTAGGGTTTTTGCCATGATTTTCTTACCAAATTTAAGTTTTACCTTTCTTAGAAGAAAAATAAAGTAATACTATAATAATTTTCTTGAAAGGAAAATATAATTTTTTTTTTCATATTTGGCTAACCTCTTTCTTGGAGGAATGATTTTGGACATCTAATCTCTCTTCTCGTACAATAACACAATAATATCTACAATGCAGTCTTTAAAGAGTCTTGTTTAGGGGAAGATATCTTCCAATAAGTTTTGTGTTTTTCATTATTAGCTTTTCATAGGTAGGTCGTTTGATCGAATCATATTAATAATACGTTTTTTAATATGTTTTCTTTCTCATCTAAATTATCGTCGTTATGATTTGCAAACTTTAAGCTTCCGCATTACGCTCTCTTGATTTCGAACCGAACAGTTGTATCATCGTTACTAATAGTAGGTAAATCATATGCTATTGTGAGATTGATATCATCCAATTAATCAAATATACATACAATGGTTAGTTAATTTTGTGGTTTCAGATATGTCACGTAGAAAATTAAATCTAATAAGATGATAAAAGAAGATTTTTTAAAACAAAAATAGATTATAATAAAAAATAAAATAAATAAATTAAAACGGAAGAAGTAGGTTTTAAATTCAAATCTTGATAAATCATCACATTGTACCTGAATCCTCTATTATCATTTTTTTTCTTGTCCACTTTGTGACATGATAGTACTTTTTAACTCCCCAGAATATAAAAGTTCCTCACTAGACTATAGTGCTCCACATTATTAGAGTACCTCAATGTGTATATATATAATATATATATATATAGTATATATCCTTACTTTGCAAAATTTTTTAATGAGTGTACTCTAAACAATTAGCTAATTAGTATGTACTGATAATAATTAACAATGGAATTCCAGAGCAACTTATAATTACCTAATCCCATTAAGGCAGATTCATGATGTTAAATTTAACCTTATCCAATTAATTCCGTTTTTGAATGTACTAACAAGTTACTAATAAACAATTGATTTCAGATCAACTTCTAACATTATCCAATCAAGGCAAATCATGATGTTTAACTTAACCAATCAATTATTATAGAATAGAGTGCAGTACTTTCTCAAAACCTAATTTTCTTTTTAAATTTTTGGTTTGTCTTTTTCTTTAATATTCTAGCAGTATATATCCTTTTGATTAACGTCTAACCATATACAAAAGAATTTAAATAATTTTGTTTAGCTAAAGAAGTTTCTTGATAATTTAGTGAATTTTCTAGCAATACTTATGAGCCCTATAATTAATTAAGAAGAGTATTAATTACTACAAGAATGTGGAGTAGTTGACCTACTAATGTTGAATTAGGTTTTCTTCCTTTGCCACATCATTATATTCTTCATGCTGCATAAATACAAAATATTTTTTTAATTCTTCTAAATTTAGGTTTTAACTAACATCTAATTACCTAAATTCCTTTTTGTACTCATATTACGTAGCTCAATATTCTTAATAATATTCATTATTAAATTTAATTCGTATTGGCTGGTATTATATTGTACTCCAAATTAAGCCAAGCTGACACTAATTATACTGTTTCAATTATTTACAAGTCATACCCTCAGATTGGGTTACCGAACTTTAATTTATTTTTGTGACTCCAACGACAGTTTCTTATTTGTTTTATTAATAATTTGAAAAAGCAAGTGTAACAAAAATACTCCCCCATTTTATTTTATTCGATTCATGTTGACGTGACACTCCCTTAAGAAAGTACTCTTTTCGTCTCTTTTTAAGTATTGTTTTAGTTGCACTTTTGAGGACCATTGAGCAAAACTATAGTATATACAAGATTACAAGGTGATACTATCATTTAATAAGTTGCTCATACGTATTAGATATTTCTTAAGAATTGAGAACTATTATAAGGATATTGTTGAAAATAATTACTAGGTATTATTTTGAATTTTTAAAGCGATAATTATTTTGGGACTATCTTTTTCTAAAACGACATTTCTTTGGGAACAGATGGAGTATTTATTAGTGATTTGTTTTACATGTTTTGAAAAATTTAAAATTATTTACTAATACTTTGCACTAATGATAAAGATAGTATTGCATAAACTGAAATTTCTCTTAATTTATTAAAATGATTAAGTAAAAAAAACTGCTTTTAATACTACATAAAAATCAAGTAGAATTAAACTGAAGAAGTATATAGCATGGGTTGAAATTGAATTAATATAATCAGTACCTTTCATTCAAAGTGACAGGTCCAATTAATTAAGCTGTACTTAGCTTGAATAATTATATGTAGTCAGGAAAGTTAAAGCATGCGTCAAAATCAGGAGTGACAAAGTACAAATAAACTTTGGTAAAATTGTGGAAGTAATGATTTCCTTCGTACATTTTAACATATTTATTACTACTATTAACTTGAAATGTTTTTCTTTTTTCAGCAATAAATAGAATAATAATTTTATTATATTAATAATAAAATTATTAAATTAGATATTAATTGCTCCAACCGTTTTATATTTCTTAACTCCTTGATCTAACACACCCCTTAAGTAAATTTAATTTATATGTGTAATTTATTAAATTAACCTATCAATGTTTCTTTAAAACTCTAATTTCGATTGCTATTATTTTATGTAGCTATTTAATATTGAGAATAATATGAAAAAAGATAATAATTTTTTTTTATTTGTTAAAATAATCTAGTAAAATGAGATGCATTTTTTAGCAGAAGAGGTAAGTAAAATTCTCTGAATTTCTTAAACTGGATAAATAGAGGAATTTAAGTTATGTACATCGTCAGTGTACAAAATATTCTACACTATCAGTTAATTTGACCTGTGAGGTTACCCAATTATTTACATAAAAATTTTAAAAGAAGAAATTAGATAACCTGCAATAGTAAGTCAAGTTTACCTGATAGTAATGTAGAATATTTTGTACACTAACAATACACAAAATTTAAATTCTAAATAAAAATAAATAGGGTGCGTACAAACAAAAGCGGAAAGAAACTGTAGCCAAATAAAAATAGATGGAGAGCTTACAAAACATGAAACATGACATATAAATTAGTAATTAAGAGGCAAGCGGTGGTTGTGTGAAGGAGAGCGAGAACTACATGGACAACCTCTTTCTTTTTCTTTCTTCTAGGAAAATAAGTGGGGTGGCATGGGGGGTGGGGTGGGGGTTATGGGGAAGATGGTGGAAGGTGGGGAAGGATATTAAGATTTAAGAATGATAAAAAGATTTTTTGCCTAATATCTATGGTAGCTATAATCATAACACAAAATTTAAATAGATTAATTAATAAGGTTCACGTGGCCTGCTTGACGACCGTCAACGATGGGAACATAGCAAATTGATCCATAAACATCGTGATAATAAGACTTCCGTCCTACTACAAGTGCTGCGATAATCTTTATGATCAAGTCTGAACGATTGTCAACCACCAAATTTACTGATCTGCAATATTCATCTTGACCCACAAGCACAAATACTGAGCGCCAAATATAATTACACACGCAAGTGCACCACAAGCACAAATCCTTCTTCTTCTTCCTTTTTTTCTTGGGAGACATGATGCATGACTAATCGATGCATGCCAGTTCATGCTAAATAAATTTGTAGTACATGTACCACAATAAATTGTGGAATACTAAAATGAAATGACATAGAGTACGTAGTACAATCTCTTCAAAAATCAACAACACGAAAAAGTTGCTGTAAAAAAGATTGTACAAACTGCAACGTAACAACATGAGGTATCCATTTCATCTAAACAGATCTACCGTATGCATTAAGCCTGTCAAACGGACGGGTGACCCGGCCCAGCCCGACCCACTAAGCAAACTCAGCTCGGTTTGATCCGGTCCGGTCAGCCCACGGGCTGTAGGGTACCGGATTTCGGGCTGGGTTAATTTTTTATTTGGACCCGGTTAATCTGATCCGGACCAAAACCGGTCCAGGCCCGTCGGTTAACCGGGACGGGCCGGGCCAATTTATTTTTTTTTAAAATGGATTTTTAATTTATATATTATATAAATTAGTATATAACTATATATATAGTGTGCGTATATATTGTAGTATATATATATTGTAGTATATGTTTTATTTAAAGTAGTATATATATTGAATGATACGTATATATGTGTATATATTTTCTAAAGTAGTATATATTTAACGTAGACATATGTATATATTTTATAAATTAGTATATAACTATATATATAGTGTGTGTATATATTGTAGTATATTTTATTTAAAGTAGTGCATATATATTGAATGATACGTATATATGTATATATATCTTCTATAGATGTATATATTTAACGTATACATGTGTATATGTTTTATAAATTAGTGTATAACTATATATATAGTGTGTGTATATATTGTAGTATATATATGTTGTAGTATATTTTATTTAAAGTAGTACATATATATTGAATGGTACATATATATGTGTATATATCTTCTATAGACGTATATATTTAACGTATACATGTGTATATGTTTTATAAATTAGTATATAACTATATATATAGTTTGTGTATATATTGTAGTATATTTTATTTAAAGTAGTGCATATATATTGAATGGTACGTATATATGTTTATATATCTTCTATAGATGTATATATTTAACGTATACATGTGTATATGTTTTATAAATTAGTGTATAAACTATATATATAGTGTGTGTATATATTGTAGTATATATATGTTGTAGTATATTTTATTTAAAGTAGTACATATATATTGAATGGTACATATATATGTGTATATATCTTCTATAGACGTATATATTTAACGTATACATGTGTATATGTTTTATAAATTAGTATATAACTATATATATAGTGTGTGTCTATATTGTAGTATATTTTATTTAAAGTAGTACGTATATACTGAATGATACGTATATATGTGTATATATCTTCTATAGACGTATATATTTAACATATACATGTGTATATGTTTTATAAATTATTATATATATCATTATATTGTAGTATATATCTTGTAGTATATGTTTTATTTAGAGTAATATATATATTTAACTAACGTATAGTTGTATACACGATTACATGCGTAATTGTGTGTATGTGTATATATTTTTTAAATCCTAATGTAGTATATACTATATATATAGTGTATATATATTGTTTAACGTATTTAAATGTATATACGTGGGTGTAGACACGTGATTTTTGACCCTCCCCGAGTTTTAATCTATTTATCGGCTTTAAATATTTTTTATTTTTTGTCCAATATTTATTTTAGTTTTTATTTTATTTTTAATAAGTTTAGTTGAAAAAATAAAAAAATTAATTAATAAGCAAAGTTACTTTTTAAGATATTTTAATTTTATTTATATTGTTATTTTTGTTTTTAAATAATAAGAAAAAAAATCAAAATATTTTCTTTTAATTTAGATTTTTATAAATAATCTAGTAATTTTATTTTCTCTTAATTATATTTTATTTTTAAGTTAGTTATATTTTTATTATATATATATATATATATATATATATATATTTAAGTATAAAAAAATTAATTAGTTAATATTCTTTTATTATTATTATTATTATTATTATTATTTATTTTATACATAATTTATTTATTTATTAAAAAAAAGAAGAGATCATTATCCCTAAAAAAAAAAAAAAAAAAAAAATCAAAAATTGAATCCTAAAACTACCCAACCTCTTCCCCCCTTATCTGATTTCCCCCTTAACTATTCCCCCCAAAAATCCTCCTATAAATAAACCTACCACCCTAAAAAAACCTACGTACACACCTCCCTACATACACTTGAATAGACTGAGAAAAAGATTACACTACAACATCAGATAAAAAATACAGAGAGAAATTAAACAAAAAGTGAGAAGGAAACAACATTCAAAATCAGAAAAAAGAGAAAAAGGAAAAAAGAAAGAGTGATGAATTGAGTTTCGAGTTTTCATTCGAGTTTTGATGATGATTTCTTGCTTCATCACAGGTTCGTGTATCATTATTCTATAAACTTTATTGTAAAACAAGCACGAATAAAAATGTGAAAGTGATCTCATACATTATTCGGCATGTATAGTTAATTGATTATGTGAACGTTCTATCGTATAGTTAATTGATTATATGAACGTTCTGTCGTATGCATGTTATATGATCAAGTTATAAAGTGTTTATATGTATTTGTATGCAAATACGTTGGATGTTAAAATATTATGTATTAATATTACCAAGTTAAAAAAAAATGGATTCAGTTACATATAAGAACATATCTTATACTTAACACACTTATATACATATTTTGCAAAAGACACACTACATCACTGTTTCTCAATTTTCATTCACGACAAATACCTCTCATATTATAACAGTAGTAATTGTGTTCAATACTAACATTTCTTCATAATTGTGTTAGAGGGTAGTATTTTCTTAAACACTCGTACCTTACTCTAGAAATTAATGATAGTAATTTTTATTTTTTTTATTTTTGTACAAGAAAACGTGGAAGGATGAAAATTAAGGGTATCAATTAATAAAAAAAAAAACTGATAGTCTTACCAAACTACTAGTAGTATATATTTACAAATTAAATAAATCTGTTAATGATGCTAGTATATTCTTAGATCTTCATCTATTAATGGCGACAATAACATAGCCAACTAACACGCCTGAATAAATATGTAATTGATACATACTTGTCACTTTAACCTTTTATTATCTAGTCTTAATTAAATTTTCTTTATGTTAAAGAAATTCAGTAGTTAGAACATAGTATATAAAAAAAAATATATTGGTCTACTTTACTTCATTATATCTTTTTAATAAAAACAGATAAGATAAGTTGTTTCGAATTTTATAAGAGATGAAACAAATTTCTTTAACGCTAGGCGAATTTTAGGCACATTTAAAATATTCGTCTCAATTAAGAATGTGGCGTACGCATCTTTCTGAGACATTTTAAAATTCAAGGATGTAATAATGCACCTTGGAAAATATTTTTCTAAAAAAAAATAAAAAAATAACTTTCACTGATTTATTTAATATAAGATAATAAACCAGTTTTGGGTATAGTAAAAATGAGCGATTTTAGGCCTTAACGTAACTTATTAAAATAATTTAAGACAAGATAAGTCAATAAATGCGACCGTGCTAGAACCACGGGACTCGAGGGGTGCCTCACACCTTCCCCTCGGTTAACAGAGTTTCTTACCCGATCTTCTGTTTTCGCAGACCAAAATAAAGAGTCAATTCCTTTTGATTAGAGATTCAATAAGGTGACTTGGAACACCATAACTCAATTTCAAGTGGCGACTCTGTAATTAAAATAATCCCTATTCAAAACTGTCACTTTAATTGAAAAAACCCTTTGATCGATCCCTTCAAGCGGAAAAAGGGGTGTGACAGTGGGTATATATAGTGTATATTGGAGATTTTTTTTTTTGGTTTTTGACCGAATTTTTAACCGATTTTGACTGGGTTTAGGTGGGTTGGACCGGGTTGGTTAAGTGGGCCGGTTCAGGGTTGTTTTTTAAAAAATTACTGTTGGGCCCGAAATCGGATCGGCCCGTCTAACCAGGCCCAGATCCGGACCGACCCACAACCCGGCTAACATTCATGGGCCGGTTTCGGGTTGACCCGGTCCGGCCCACTTGACACCCCTAGTATGCATGCATGCTAAGTAAATAACAAAGTAATAATCGGCAGTGACGGATTCAGAAGTTGTGAGTGTTCGGGAGGTTCAATACATATATTGACATTCAAAATTTTAAGCTAAGGTTCCGCATGGATCAGAAATCAAAACACTCAACTATCTACATGATTTTATGGGTGCTTTTTTTCATTTGATACCAATATTTATACATTTTTTATATAATTATGCCTATTCTGCGTCGGGTTTAACAGGTGCCAGAGCACCACAATTTCTACCTAGGTCCGCCCCTGATAACGAGTCGTTTAATACCTGAGATAAGGATAATAATCTTGAGATAAACTTTATTCTATATTTGATTTAAGGTATTATCTAATCTTGAGATTATCCCGTTTGATACGTAAGATAAGAATAATAATTTTGAGATAAACTTTGAGATTAACGTTATTCTATATTTGATTTAAGGTATTAGCTAATCTTGAGATTATCTCATCCCATTATTTGTACTAATATAATGAGATTACTATCCAATATAAAAAATTATGCAATATCCCTTGCTTTTTCCATAAGAACAAAAGTGTTATACTTTTAGTATTAGAGCCTTTGAAGTTTGAAATTCTCATCTAACTTTAATTATGACAATAATTTTCACTCTAATTGCATGCTTATCGTTCTTCATATTTTTTCTTCTTCTGTATATGGGTTAAAACACTTCAAGCCACCTTAATAATTTTATCCACAATGTGGTGACAAAAGGATTTTGTTTTCCTTTTAAATATGTGTCACAAAGGTAGCTTCCTAGATCATCTCATTGTAAAATTGAATGACATAATTTTTTGTTACCATTTGTAGGACCTAAGAAGGGATAAATATATATAGCATGTTAAATTGAATTGATAGAATAAAGTTATTTTCGACGCCATTATAACTTAAATCCAACAATATCTAAAGCATGCACACACTTAAAAAGAATTTAACAATTCAATTTGGAAACTCCTTCAACATACTTTCAATGTAGTCATGATGATTCTCTAGAATTTGCAAACTTTCAAAACCCTACTTATATACATATTTCCAAAAAAAGATGACCTTTTTATGGAGCTGTTTGGCACTTTGAACATGCATTTTCTAAAAGGCATTTCCCTCCACCTTCTCAACCAATCTCCAAACTCCAACTTTGAAAATAAAAATAAAAATTATCAACATGTTTGGGGAGATAATGTAAATGATTTTTGTAACAATATATTGGTGATTCAACCAGACATATATCATTTCAGTCTCAAAAATGATGGTGCACCTTATCATATATATAAGACTTCTTCAAAAAGTTTTCCACTTAATTAGTGGAAGATTGGAATGTCAAAAACTATTTGAAAATAAGAGGGAAAAAAAAGATAACAATAGAATTTTTATTTTTTGTACAATTTAGAGTGCAAGTGCAACATGAACACTCCTTCTCCTCTTTTTAAAAATGACATAAAATTAAAAAAAAAAATCTGCAAAAGGCTAGAAAAGCCCAATTATTAATAGAATCCTTAAAGAATAAAAAAATAATTCTTTATAATATTGGATGACATTGTTTGATAAAAGGTCATGATCGATTGGTCCATTTTACATAAGAGAGTTGACATGCTCGAAACTCCATCTTTTTTTTTTTTTTTTTTTTTTTTTTAAGTTTGCATTTTATTTATTTTAACAAATGAGTCTTGATAAAATATCATTTTTGTTGTAAATGTATTTACATTATAGTGAAGTCAGAAACTAAGAGTATTTTTCCCTATAAATAAAAGAATTTTGTTCATTGTATTCTCAAGAATCTTATGATCTCTCATCCTCGTGAGAAATAAATAAGCCTTTCTCTCTCTATTTATTCTTGTTCTACACGTTATCAAAACAAGTTTCTAATATTCATCACACCTAACTATAGATGAACCTACCACTTACGAAAAGGTATGCATAATTTTTTATGCCTTATGGATGTTTGCAGGAACCTTGTGTAAGGTTAGTAGAATAAGTTGATTTTGCTATCAATTGTCTTTGGTCCATGTCCCAATTGCACTGCACATATACATGCCGCTTATGTGTCCTGTTTTGTGTACGACAAAATTAAAAACTGTCCTACATATAACTAATCGCTATTGTTATTGAATTAATACTGTTTATATACTATTAATTTTGTAAAACTTATTCTAAACAATTTTGTAAATTGAATCTCATTTTGTACGGTAGATATATTAGTAAATTCCATTAGTTTTTTAGTATCTAACTTTCACGTTGAGTTGCAGTGTACGACCTCATAGTGTTGATCGAATAATAATGCAATTAAGAACATGTTAATATGTTGCTAATGCATGTATCTTGTAGATTGAATATTAATTTATTTTGATTTTACTCACTTATAATCATATTCTATCTAAGCATACAAATAAGTTTACTTAGAGATGTTGGATCAAGATAAAGGTTAATTTACCTATCAGATCTAATGAGGCAGTGCCTGACAAGAATGAATTGGATTCATTTAATTCACCAAATTAAGAATCAAGGTGAGTTCTATTGAACTTTGGTGTCATTGGTTAATGATAAGATATTGGGTTCAAGTTCCATTAATTTATGCCTAAGACGCCTTTATATGGATAAAACGTTGAGTTTGAATCTCAATGCACCATATTAATGATAAAATGATGGCTAAGGCAAAATAACGTGTATTTCATGGAAAGTCATGAAACATGTGTCCTATTGAATATGCGTCATTCCTGAAGTGAATGTAATAGCAGTACATAACATGCCTGAAAGAAGACAAGTGGTTGAATGAATGCACATAAATGTCGAAAGGGATAAAATAATAATATTTTCACATGTTTGCATGCCTTGATCTTGAAAGAGGTTGTAAGCTATCAGAATTTGATAGGCTTATGGCACGATTATATTCCATTCTTAGGGAATGAGAAGCTTATTAATGCAACTGTGCACTTGATTGTGATGGTATCACAACTCACTTCCGAAAGAGGCAGAATAATCGAGAAGAGTTATTTTGAAATTTACTTCTAAAGTAGTAAATCTGAAATTTCCTAAAGTAAAAGGTGCATGTCATGGTAAACTTGGAGTTTACTAGAATAAAAGTTCATAAATTAACATGAATGATCGACATCCCAAAGATGTGCATACTGAGTATTGAACATATATTGAAGAATTCGAAAATTCTCCATGAATTTTAATGTCACTTGTTCTCATAATAAGTTGGTTGAACCAACTAATATTGGGATTAGATCCCTTAAATCTGAAAATTATAAAAGGTGAATAATTAAGGGTTCGTTCACCTGTCATGTGATCTATTAAGATGCATCGATATAAGATGATCACTTGTACGTTTATAGTCAACCTGCAGTTTGACATTCATAAAGTTACTTGCTCAATAAAATTGAGATAAGAGCATAATTTTCAGATTATGTAATCAAGATAATTCATCTTGATGATGATGGTTTGATATTGAATGCCTTCGATAAATAGCTAAACCATTGCTAATAAGAACAAAGCTTCATGTGTTGGTCTAAAATATGATATGTTGCATACAATAACACTTGTATGCATTAGATCAATAAACTGTGATTATTTCTTCTCTCTTAATTGATTCAAGGTCAGGAACTAACTATTCCATCTAATAATTTTGATTTGCGGTATACGATTAATGAATATACCATAATGCACAGAGATGGATTCCTCAAAGAAGATAGATGATGTGTGTTAGTTTTCCTAACATAAGGGGGAGATTATAAGCAGCTATGAATTATGTTAGGAATTATCATAGATCCTCATTTAAAAGATAATTCAAGTCAAATGCTGAAAGCATCTCATATTTAAGTTATAAGTGCTCCTATTTTGTGTTCCTAAATGATAAAGTCTACGCATGCGTGAAACGTGGTAGACGAATCAGTTCCAAATGAAATAATCCTTGAAAAGGATAAGGAGCAAATAATCGTAATAAGAAGGCAATGTGCTCTTAAAGAGCCTGCGATATAACACTTCATGAAACCTTATGAGAGGTTCAGGTACCTCAAAATAATGAAGTGATAAGATATCAAAATGTTATGTCACACTGTGAACCGATACGAAATGATATATCATTAATATCTTTGATACAATATTGACGCGATATTGTAAAAGATTACGAGAATCTGAATTCTACGTTTATTTAAGTATGCTGAAGTAGAAGCATTTATCAAGTGACCTAAAAGGATGCATTTTGGTAAGCGTAAAACTCATTTGATTTGCAGTCCAGACACTTGAAGATATCACACTTGATGTGTTGGATATTGTCACTTGACAATAATCTATATGAAAATTCCTAAAAGATTCAAAATGCCTGAAGCATATAAAGTTTCTGGGAAACTTCTTATTATCTTTATAAGAGATAATTTGATGATTTGAGTATTATTGAAACGCTTGGAGAGTTTTCAAAATCAATAGAATATTTGCTTAAATGAGAAACATACAGAATTGAATAAGAATCTATTCCGACCTCAAGAAAAGAATGAGGAACTCCTTGGTTATAAAGTACCATATCTTAGTGCAATTGGTGCACTCATGTATCTTGCAAATACTACAAGGCTTGATATAGCCTTTTTCAGTTAATTTGTTAGCAAGATTGCAGTCCCGATCTTATTGGTCATGCTGATGTTAGGTACTTATCTGACCCGCATAAAGCTCGATCTCAAACAATAGCTATGTGTTCATATGTGGTGGTACTGCCATATCTTGGAGATATACAAAACAGTCTATCGTAGCCACTTCATCGAATCATGCTGAGATAATAGCTATTCATGAAGCGAACTGAGAATGTGTGTGGTTGAGGTCCATGATACATCTCATTCGAGAAAAATGTGGTCTGAAATGTGACAATGTACCCACAATTTTATACAGAAATAACACAGCATGCATAGCACATCTTAATGGATGATTCATAAAAGGAGATAGAATGAAGCACACTTCATCAAAGCTTTTCTACATACATGAGCTACAAAAGAATGGTGATATTAACGTTAAACAGATTCGTTTAAGTGACAATATGGCTGATTTATTCTCCAAGTCTCCTCCAATTGCAACTTTCAAGAAGCTGGTGCACAAGATCGGGATGCAAAGGTTCAAGGATGTCCTCATTAGGAGGAATTAATACGCGCTGTACTCTTTTTCCCTTACGAGCTTTTGTCCCACTGGATTTTCCTTGTAAGGTTTTTAATGAGGCAGCCTATATGCGTATTGTTAGAGATGTGTACTCTTTTTCCTTCATTAGATTTTTTTTTCCACTGAGTTTTTTCTAGTAAGATTTTAACTAGGCACATTTTTTATCAATTAGACATTCAAGGGGAGTGTTATAAATGTATTTACATTATAGTGAATGTCTATCAATAATATAGATAAGATCTATCAAGATCTAGTTGATATCTATCACTGTCTTTTAGTCAGAAACTAGGAATATTTTCTCCTATAAATAGAGAGGTTTTGTTCATTATATTCTCAAGAATCTTATGATCTCTTATCCCTCGTGAGAAATAAAGAAGTCTCTCCTCTTCTCTCTCTATTTATTCTTGTTCTTGCTTTATATTTCATAACAATTTTGAAATTATTTTGTTTGATGAGACTACCATCATAAAATAGTAATTCATGATTCAAATCCGTAACCTTAGATTAATAAGTCTAAAAACTCTGGACACATTATATTTGTATTGGCATGTATCTGGACATTTATTTATATGATATTGTTAGTTGTCACTGTATATATTTGGAGCACTAGTTACCTATTTTGTGCTGGACTTTAAACCGGGAAAAGAAATCCCAACTTTTTTCTTAAAAAAAAAAGAAAAATGAAAAAGAAAATCCAAATTTTAAATATTCGACTTTATTACTTTGGTTTAGTTTATTTTAGATCTAAAAAATCAATCAAATCAATGCGACTTATGTATATCGTTGTGGATGGTCACAACCACAAGTGCAGTCTCCTTAAAAGAAGCTCGTCTAGTTTAAGTATTGTATGTAATTATCTACAATTACATACACACACCTTTCAATTTTTTTCGAAAGGCTACATCAATTATTTCCTTTCAGAAATTTAATGAAAGATCTAATTGTACATGGTCACTATTAATATAAAGTGGTCCATTTTGCCTGCTAAATAGGAGTAGCAAAAAGGCCACTTTTTATTGTCATAAATTCGATTACAGCAACGTGTTAAATGGGCCAATAGTTGTTGTACTTGAAAATTGAAATTGACATTTAGATGAATGAACATCATTTATTTTAGCTACTGATAAATGTAGGAACAAAGCCCTTGGCTTAGCATCATTAGCCCTATTATCTTGTGGCATCCCTTTGTGTGCTATAGCTGGCATTTCCAAACCCACCCACCCACCCACCGCACTATTTTTGGTGGTTTAATAGCATCACGTTTGCCCGTAAAGATACGATTGAGTGGTTGGAAGGGTGCATGGATCTCTCATGTGGGTAGACTTGGAATCAGATTCAGCCTCTATTTGTCGCTCAATCATGAACTCATCTTATGGGGTTTGCCTAGTGCAATTTACATTTCTTGTGTGCAGTGGTGGATCCAGGATTTAAGGATTGTGGGTGCTTAAAAAATTAAAAAACTGATAAAAGTAAAAATTTGGCTCAACGAGTTTCGAACCCGGGGTGCCCCTTCCAATGGAGAACCTTAAGATCAATCTAAATGCCAATGCACCCAGCCAACTTTTTATTTTCGTGAGTGCTTTTATATCTTTTATACCTATTTTTATATATTTTCTATGTAATTCTACCTATTCCGCATCGAATTTACTGGGTGCCAGAGCACCCTAAAAAACAATGTAGGTCCGCTCCTGCTTGTGTGGTTTTGCAAGCTATTGCACAATAAACAGATAGGTTACCACAAAATATTCATCCGATGGGCATAGACTATGACAGACATCGTATATTTCCCTTGCGTTCCAAAAAGAGATAGTAGTATCATATTTTATTTTATTTTTACAATTTAAGAACTAAGAAATGATAATCACAGTAGGATATATTTCATGTATGAGAAAGTACATAGAGGCATAGAAGAAATTGTTGTATCGTCTACAACACTCGTCATTTTTCTTTGCTAGACTTGTAGTACTCTCTGTCCATTTTACTTGTCATGTTTTATTTCACGTTTCTTAAAGAAAATATTAGTTTAAAAGTTAATTTGATCATATTTTCCTTATTTACTCTTTGATCTTAATTTAGTACAACTCTCCTTTTTTTACTATATATATTAATTTCTCTCTACATTTTCAGGGCAAAATATTTTGATTTTCTAAAATGCTAGAGTAACTATTTTAGATCAGTTATTTTTAAAAGCATGACAACCAAAATGAACTGAAATAACCTAAAGGAGCAATAAGTATCCTAAAAGAGGACTTTTAGCTATGGCTAATAATGAACCCTAGACAAGAAGTAAACTAGGGTAAAGATTAAATGAAAAATGTTATAAATATATTTACATTACAGTGAATTTCTATTAAGATTTATCAAGATCTACTTTGATATCTATTAGGATTTGAAGCATCCTTCTTTTACTCAGACTAAGAGTAAATTTTCCATATAAATAGAGGAGTTTTGTTCATTATATTTACAATCATATGATCTATCATTCCTGAAGAGAAGAAATAACAATTACTCTCTCTATTCTCTCTACTCTTCTTTTTTATTCTTTCTTATTTTATAACACGTTATCAGCACGAGACTCTACCAAATAAGGTGAGATTATAAATCTGAAGGATTTCAAGGTTAGTAATTCTTTATGTTATCTTTCTTTTGCTACTACTAATATAATTATTATTGGATTTGAGAAAAAATAATTGGGTTGGAACCATTTATATTTTAAATTTATTCCCCAAGAACAATATTATCAAAAATGATGATAATATGTTGGGTTCAAGTCCCATCGATTCATGCCTAAGACGCCTTTATATAGATCAAATATTGAGTTTGAATTTCAATACACCATATTGATGATATTGTGATGGCTAATGCAAAATAATGGGTGTTTGATGAAAAGTCATGAAATTCGACCCATTGAATATGCTCCATTCCATGAAGTGAATGTGATAGCAATATATGATAAGTCTGAAATATGACAACTTACTTCATTCTTGAGGTGTATGTGGTAGCAGTGCATAATATGTCTGAAAGAAGACAAGTGATTGAATGCACGAATATACGCGTGGAAGGACAATATGATAATGATCATCAAAAGTGATGATATTTTCACACGCTTATATGATTATAAGATATGCTAGAGAAAGAAAACTTCTCTACATCATATGTATGCCTCGATTTGCTTCTGAAGTAGTAAAATCTTGAAAGAGGTTATAAGCTATCATAATTTGATAAGCTTAAGACACAATTATATTTCATTCCTGGGGAATGAGAAACTTATTAATGCAAACGTGCACTTGATTGTGATTGTATCACAACTCACCTCCGAAAGAGGTTGAATAATTTTGAAATCTACCTTTGAAGTAGTAAATCTGAAATTTATTCATGTAATAATAAATCTGAAATTTACTAAAGTAAAAACACATATCATGGTAAACTTGGAGTTTACTAGATTAAAAGTTCATAAGTTGACATGAACGATTGTGATATCCCGAAGATATGCATACTGAGTATTGAACATATATTGAAGAATTAGAAAATTCTTCATGAACTTTAATGTTGCTTGTTCTCATGATAAGTTGGTTGGACCAACTAATTTTGGGATTGGATCCCTCAAAATCTGAAAAGAATAAAAGGTGAATAAGGGTCCGTTCACCTATCATGTGATATGTTGAAAAGATGCATCTATAAAATGATCACATGTACATTCATGGTCAACCTACATTTGACATTCATAAAGTTACTTGTTCAATGTAAATTAAGCATAATTTTCAGATTGTGCAATCAAGAAAGTTATCTTGATGATGATGGTTTGACATTGAATGCCTTTGATAAATAGCTAAACAATCGCTAATGAGGACAAAACTTCATGTATTGGTCTAAAATATGATATATTGCAATAGCATTTGTATGCCTTAGACCAATAAATTATGATTATTTCTTCCCTCTTAATTAGTTCAAGGCCGGGAACCAATTATTCCCATCTAATAATTTTGATGTGCGGTATACGATTAATGAATATACCATAATGCACAAAGATGGATTCCTCAAAGAAGTAGAGGATGTATGTTAGTTTTTCTAACATAAGGGGGAGATTATATGTAACGCCCCGTAAAAGGCGTGCATAGATTAGTCTTTAATATTGAGCTCTTAGACTTAATGACTTAAAATTTTCTAAGTGTAAAATGAGACTTAGTCATTTTAGCTGACAGTCCTCGGGATACAACTTTTCAACCTTCCCGACATCCGTTTTTAGATTTTCAAGTTGCATTACGATCGGAAAAGCTCATAGTGCATCTCGGATAAGTTTCGGAATTTTTCGGAATGCATAAGGTTGCGTTTGGATTTCAAAACTGTAGCAAAATGCATAGCCTATTGCCCAGTTTTCAGCATTTCAGGGTCAACTTCAAATAATCATAACTCCCTGTATATAATGAACTGTGTAAGATATAATATATCAAATGAAAGATCTTTGAGTCCTCTTTTAAATTCTGTTGGTTTCATCCAATTTTATTATATGAGTAAAAAGTTATAATCGATTTACTCCAGACTATCAAACTGTCAACTGAGGGACAAATTTGACCTTAATTGTTCCTTAGGGGTATTTTGGTCATCCTTCACCCCTATATATACCACCAACACGGGATTTAATCCCTCAAACACCAAAATACACCTTCATTCATTAAAATTGCTCAAGAACACTCCTTAGAGTTTCAAAATAAAAACCCAAATAGTTCAAGATTCGACCATAGGTTTTCGAAGATAATTACATATTCGGAATCACAAATCCGCGAGCTTCAAGAAACATCTAGTATTTTCAGAAATAGAGGTACGTGGGGTTATCCTAAAATCTCATGGGTGTAGTTTTTATGAACATGCATGCTTTTAAATGGGGGTTTTCAATCAAATGCTAATAACTTGCTTTCAATCTGATTTCTAAGTCATTTTTCTTTGTGTCATGGGAATTGTTTGCCTATATACTTCAATGGTTGAAACCATGCATATGTGATTTGAGATTTTCCATGGAAGTTTGATAAATATGAATGATAACTTGCTTTCAAATTCTCATGATAATGTCTTGATACCCCATATCATATTGTGACCAACAAAAGAGAGCATGAATTTGAAATAATTATTGTTCACCACTTGTAAATGATGAAGCACCTTGGTTTTTACATGATTATGCATATGTGGATGTGATATTGATGACTTGCAAGTCAGGGATGACGATACCCTACAGAATATGATACGTGATTGAATTAAATGAAGTTTGAATGCATTGATTTTACATTAGATAGGTGGATGCCCGAAGAAGGCGTTTGAGTGTAAGGGCTCATCGCTGGAAACCGTGTTTGCCGACACGGGAATTTGGTACCAGGCTAAGTGATCTTGTGTACTTGACTTTATGTCATTCCCAAATTGGGACTATAGGTAGGAGCCCGGGCTAAGTGATCTTGGGCACTACCATTGGGTCGAGACACCATGCTTCGTGGTCTTGTGTGTCTCTCCCTCACTTATACTCTAATCTCGGCGGAAACCGAGGTTTGACAGTTGGTGTAAATTATGTAGGGTATTCCACCTAGCTCAGTTGCATTTCATTGTTGTTGAGAAACTATTGCATTATGCCCATGTGTTTTCAAATAATTTGATATGAAATTGCTTTATAATGGTGTCACACCCCTGTTTTTCACCGCCCCCGACCCTGCTAGGGAGTTGAGTTTGAGAAAATGGGTTTTTTCAATTAAAGTGACATTTTGAATAGGGATTATTTATTTTACAGAGTCGCCACTTGGAATTGAGTTTGGGTATTCCAAGTCACCTTATTGAATCCCTATTCAGAGGGAAATGACTCTTAATTTTTTGGCCTGCGAACTAGAAATTCAGATAAGAAATTCTGTTGACCGAGGGGAAGGTGTTAGGCACCCCTCGAGTCCCGTGGTTCTAGCACGGTCACTTTAATGACTTATGTCTGGCTTAAATTAATCTTTTGGATATATAATATTTGTTGGCCCTAAAGATGCTTGCATCCCGCTTTTATTTATTTTTGAATATATTTAAAACTGTATTGATGTGTGGCTTACCGATAGTAGTACTTTTCGGCCTTACCACGAGTTTTGATATATTTCTCGCGCCTTTGTGGCATTTATGAATCACTCCCATTTTTACCAAATCTAAGCAAGATTTTTAACATGTAAAAAAATTATCCATCCCGATTAGATCGGCTTTAAAACGATATGTTAATTTTATTATAACGATGGTTGGTAGCAGGGCTTTCCAACTTCATCGTTAACTTCTCTTGTATGTTTAACCTTAATTATTTAGAGGTTAAGAACCTAACTCATTAATTTACAAGTTCACTCCCTCACAGTTGTTTTTTCCTCTCTTTTCTTTTCTATGCGATGGGGTTTAGAATAAATTCGCATCCCGTCTCGCTGCCTTACAAATAAGTTTCCTACTCTTACTTTTCTTAATTACGATGGGCCTTAAATAAACCTGTTATCCTCTTATTTTACCTCATCTAACTCTTTTATACTGAACTAGTATTTAATACGATAATATTACACTAAGAAAATTTATTAAGTAAAATGATTTAATCATGTTACACTCTAAAAACAAATAAAATTAGATATTAATATATGGTTGTTCACGTGAAGAGATACTAAAAGAATGTGCCACTCCTAACGGGACACTATATCATCCATGACTACAGTTTCTCTTATGTTTAACAATTTTCATTAAATTAAATTTCCATTATACCCTTTTATTTCATCAGCCTATATGTAAACCACAAAGTATAATAAATCATTTTGATAAACAAAATTCAACCATCCATCCTTAATATATAATATACAATTTTGTTTGCTATTTCATGTACAACAGTTTCTAAGCTGTTCACTGATAGCGACTTTCTTTTCCTTAAAGTGGCGATTTCGTTTCATGTTTAATTCTTTTTTAAAGAAAAATAAATAAATAAATATTTTACGTGTATTAATTTTTTAATTATTCATGTTCCTTCACCAACATCTATAATTGGTCAAATTAAGCAATAAAAGACTACAACAACTCAAGCAAACAATGTTAGTGTCAATATAATCCTAAATTTCCACTTCCTATATTACTCAGATAGACAAATACAAATATCACATTAATAATAGTAATAATAATAAAAAAATTTTAAAAAAAATGAGTGGACCTTTAAGCACGTTATTATACCAAACACTTTGCTTTAAATTTTATCAATATAAACATAGAAAAATACTTCATATTGAAACATCAGATATAACAAATGAGCAAACTTCATAACGTGGGAATCAAGTGTTTATAATCATTATATTACATTACACAGAGAAAGGTCCAGGATTACCTCTTGTGAAAATAATTCCTAACAACAACAAGAGGAAGCCTCGAACTTAAATCGTGAACAAAACTCAAAGTCTTTGAATGTAAGAAATTTTTGGTTGTTGTTTCCCCTTTTGTTGTCCGTCCCATTTCCACAGGTGGGAGGGAGTATATTTTTTTGTCTCTGTTTTCTTTTGATTTGCTTTGGTTTTCTGTTTTTTTTTTTTTTGTGTTGCCTTCGCTAATCCCCCCATATTGTGTTCTTTTGTGTTGTTATATAATGTTTGTGTCTTGTGCATGTGTGCAGGTGTGTTGTGTGTTTGTGTTACAGAAAAATTAGGCAGATAATGGGGGAGAGGTTTAGTGAAAGTGGGAATTGTGGGGTGGTTTGGGTAGTTTAGGCCTTTTTTTTTTAAATAAATATTTTAAATAAATAAATAAATAAAATAAAAAATAATAATTTATTTATAACTAATAGAATACAGGTAAGTTAAATGAATGGTATTAGAGATATGATTAAAAAAATATTAATATCATTAGATTATTTATTAAAAGTTAAAGGAAGAAAAACAAATATAATCTTGAATTTTTTTTTTAAAAAATAAATAAATAAAGAAATAATAAAATAAAAGTTTATTTAAAATGTGCCTCTATTTTGTAGTTTTCAAAACTTTTAAAACATATTTAGGAAAAATAATATAAACTTAAAATATCTAATTTAGACTCTAAAAAAAATAAATCAAACACTAAAAAGACGAAAAAACGTTAGGTTTGGTAAAAATTAGGTGTTTACAGAATGCCCCTCCTTGCTAGAAAATATGGAGAGTTTTCAAGCAAAGAAGTAAACATGACTAATTTTTGGCCCAACCATTTATTCAAAATTAATATGTAAATAAGTGGGAAAGAGGTGTGACCGAGCCCTGACTTTGGGCATCCTACATATCTCGGGTTATACGAGAATCAGGTCACGTGTAGTTCAAATAGGTGTAAGAGTGGAAGGGTGAGTTAGAGAGTCGAGTTGAGGTCCTGCCAAGTTTCCGGTTCGTGGCTCCTTTTATTGCATCAGAAAAAGAAAAAGTAAAACTTGAAATGACAGATACAAGATCCTATCTATTCTATTTTTCTTGATTCTCTTGCTTCGGATCTTCCTCTTGGATTTTCAATTATCGCCTCACCTTCTTCTGGTGGGTACCTTGATCTCAAGATTTGATCTTGAAGTTAGGATTTGAGACTTGAACTTGCAACTTGGATTGAGTCATTGACACTCTACCAAAGAACAGTTCATAGAATACCTTGGATGCTTGTTCTCCTGATCAGAAACTAAAAAAATGTCTCTTGGGATGTTGGGCCGCTACAGATGTAGAGCTGACTCTAACTATCTTCAACCTGATCATTCTTCTATATTCTGACTGGAGATGAAGATCCATTCTCGGCATCAAACCTGTGCTTTGCAGAAAAACCTGCAAGTCATCAAAGAAAACAAAACAGAACGAACAAAATTTTCTGCCCCAGTTTGCACTAGGAAATTTTTGTGATTTATTAGAAAAATTATAAATAAATGATAGGAATCTAGGCTAGGTACGCAATAAAATAAGAACCCTATTCTCAATAATGCAACCAAAGAAAGTTATGCCTTATGTATGCATGATTTTTTTTTAGGATTTTTGCTTCTAAAAATGTGACTAGGGATTGTCATACCCTATGAAGACATAAAGAAGAAAAATAGTTTATTTCCTAAAATGTCAACTAGGGGATGACGCCCTATAAAGACGAAATAAAATGTCAACTAAGGGATGACGCCCTATAAAGACGAGATAAGATGTTAACTAGGGGATGACGCCCTATGAAGATGAGATAAGATGTCAACTAGGAGATGGCGCCCTATGAAGATGAAAAAGATGTCAACTAGAGGATGACGCCCTATGAAGACGAGATAAGATGTCAACTAGGAGATGACGCCCTATAAAGACGAATAAGATGTCAACTAGGGGATGACGCCCTATGAAGACGAGATAAGATGTCAATTAGGGGATGACACCCTATGAAGACGAATAATAAAAATTAGGAAATGGTATTTCCTAAGACGTCAACTAGGGGATGAAGCCCTATAAAGACGAATAAGTTGTCAACTAGGGGATGACGGCGTATGAAGACGAAAAAAGATGTCAACTAGGGGATGACACCCTATGAAGACAAAATAAGATGTCAACTAGGGGATGGCGCCCTATGAAGACGAAATAAGAAAATTAGGAAATGGTGTTTCCTAAGATGTCAACTAGGGGATGGAGCCCTATAAAGACGAATAAGATGTCAACTAGGGGATGGTGCCCTATGAAGACGAAAAAAGATGTCAACTAGGAGATGACACCCTATGAAGACAAAATAAGATGTCAACTAGGGGATGACGTCCTATGAAGACGAAATAAGAAAATTAGGAAATGGTGTTTCCTAAGATGTCAACTAGGGGATGACGCCCTATGAAGACGAATAAGATGTCAACTAGGGGATGGCGCCCTATGGAGATGAAATAAAATGTCAACTAGGGGATGGTGCCCTATGAAGACGAATTAAGATGTCAACTAGGGGATGACGCCCTATGAAGACGAATAAGATGTAAACTAGGGGATGACGCCCTATGAAGACGAAATAAGATGTCAACTAGGGGATGACGCCCTATGAAGACGAAATAAGATGTCAACTAGGGGATGGCGCCCTATGAAGACAAAATAAAATGTCAACTAGGGGATGACACCCTATGAAGACGAATTAAGATGTCAACTAGGGAATGACGCCCTATGAAGACGAGATAAGATGTCAACTAGGAGATGGCGCCCTATAAAGACGAATAAGATGTCAACTAGGGAATGACGTCCTATGAAGATGAGATAAGATGTCAACTAGGGGATGACGCCCTATGAAGACGAATAATAAAAATTAGGAAATGATGTTTCCTAAGACGTCAACTAGGGAATGAAGCCCTATAAAGACAAATAAGATGTCAACTAGGGGATGGCGCCCTATGAAGACGAAAAAAGATGTCAACTAGGGGATGACACCCTATGAAGACAAAATAAGATGTCAACTAGGGGATGACGCCCTATGAAGACGAAATAAGAAAATTAGGAAATGGTGTTTCCTAAGATGTCAACTAGGGGATGGAGCCCTATAAAAACGAATAAGATGTCAACTAGGGGATGACGCCCTATGAAGACGAAAAAAGATGTCAACTAGGGGATGACACCCTATGAAGACAAAATAAGATGTCAACTAGGGGATGACGCCCTATGAAGATGAAATAAAAAAATTAGGAAATGGTGTTTCCTAAGATGTCAAATAGAGGATGACGCCCTATGAAGACGAATAAGATGTCAACTAGGGGATGACGCCCTATGAAGACGAAATAAAATGTCAACTAGGGGATGGTGCCCTATGAAGACGAAAAAAGATGTCAACTAGGGGATGACACCCTATGAAGACGAAAAAAGATGTCAACTAGGGGATGACACCCTATGAAGACAAAATAAGATGTCAACTAGGGGATAGTGCCCTATGAAGATGAAATAAGAAAATTAGGAAATGGTGTTTCCTAAGATGTCAACTAGAGGATGACACCCTATGAAGACGAATAAGATGTCAACTAGGGGATGACGCCCTATGAAGATGAAATAAAATGTCAACTAGGGGATGGTGCCCTATGAAGATGAATTAAGATGTCAACTAGGGGATGACGCCCTATGAAGACGAATTAAGATGTCAACTAGGGGATGACGCCCTATGAAGACGAATTAAGATGTCTACTAGGGGATGGCGCCCTATGAAGACGAAATAAGATGTCAACTAGGGGATGACGCCCTATGAAGATGAATTAAGATGTCAACTAGGGGATGACGCCCTATGAAGACGAATAAGATGTCAACTAGGGGATGGCACCCTATGAAGACGAAATAAGATGTCAACTAGGGGATGGAGCCCTATAAAGACGAATAAGATGTCAACTAGAGGATGACGCCCTATGAAGACGAATAAAGATTAGGATTTTTTTTTTTTGTTAGAAAAGGAAACAAAATGCCCCAGTTTTGAATATGAGGGGTTTTATTATTATTATTATTATAATTATATTGATACGAACTTAGAATTATAGAAGTATAACAAAAAGAGAAAATTTAAGAAAACTTAACTTTGCTATACTTGATTTTTTTCCCCACTAAACTTCATAAGATTGCTTTGCCCCTGTTCAAGCAAAAAAAATAAAAAAATTGTGAGTTTTAAAATTAGTAGTTGGTTGCTGGCCTTGAATCCCTTGGAGGTTTGCCTTATCCTTGCCCCAACTTGATACGGTTGATTAAACTAATTGGTTGGCGAGCTTGAATCTTCGTCTTTCAAATTCTGTTGCATTTCTGTTTGTTTCAGTACGATTTTGTTCTTCATTTTCAAATGCTTCACTCGTAACACTTATCTTAACTGGATCCCTGTTCTTGTCAAAGTGGTGAACGCCCAATAATCTCTGCTCAATTTCACTGGGAGCCATGGTCAATTTTGCGCGTTTTTCTTTATTTTGCATTTGGTGCAAGACTTACGCATAAAAAACAAAACGTGTAAAACGAAATAAGAAAAAGTTGAAAGAAGAAATAAAAGAATTATGTTGAAATAGAAGGTATTTTTAACGGTAAAGGAAGGAAGCTCATTTGGAGGTATATATTAACTTGAATGAAGCATGAAACACAATTTGGAGTAGACATTTGACCCTTCAAAACTGGCTAATCTCGAATTAGGCTGCACCTTTCGATCAAATCAAATCATCCTTCTTGATCTTTGTCTTGTCATGATAAACTTTGTTTGACTAAAGTTATCCTTTAAGGATTTTCACAATTGACCTCTATAATTTCGGTTGTCTCGTTCATTATTGTCTTATGGAGCCCCTGAGGATTTTCACCTATAAGATTTTTTGTTTCTTTTTTTTTACGGCACACAAGACTTGACATTCTCGAAAATTAATCGGAAGGTCTTTAATGTACAAAGGGAAAAGGATTTTTAGAATAGATTACAACTTAGGAGCCATATAAAAGTGATAGTAGGATATATGTCTTGGTTTCTTTTAATACCAAGATTTTTTTCTTTTTTTTTTCGGGGGTCGGACCGAACCCCAAAATAGGGCTGCCTACGTATCCATTTAGGAATCAGTTCGAACGTAGTTCAATCCTATACGCATTATTCTTTTTTTTTTGAATCATCTTATGGGTGCCTCCATGGGTTTTCACCCACAAGTTTTTTTTTTTTTTTTTTTAGCTCCAAAGAGGGTAAGCAAGGAAAGGTAAATAAAACTCGAAGGGCTGACAAGGGATTAACGACATTTAGTTAAGTAGAATGATGGCCTTTCGTCATCTCAACTGGAGAATGTTAAGCACAAGTGTGTCAAATATAATATCTTTTGACTGAATCGACATTGATAGCTTTTTCTACCATTTTTCCGTCCAGATCCGCAAGTTGCAAAGCTCCATTTGATAATACTCGTTTAACTATGTATGGACCTTGCCAGTTTGGAGCAAACTTTCCTTTAGCCTCTTCTTGATGTGGAAGGATGCATTTTACAACAAGTTGGCCGACCTCGAATTTTCTAGGATGTACCTTCTATTGTAAGCTCGCGCCATCCTCTGCTGGTATAATTGGCCAAAGCAAACTGCCGTCAACCTTTTTTCATCTATTAACGATAATTGTTCTAGTCTAGACTTGACCCATTCAGTATCGTCAATCTCGGCTTCAACAATGATTCGAAGCGAGGGAATTTCGACTTCTCCGAGTATCACAGCTTCAATCCCATAGACTAGTAAATAAGGAGTTGCACCAGTCGATGTACGGATAGTTGTACGATATCCTAAAAGAGCAAACGGTAATTTCTCATGCCACTATCGAGATCCTTGGACCATTTTCCTAAGAATCTTTTTAATATTCTTGTTCGCTGCTTCAACGACTCCATTTGCTTTGGGACGGTAAGGGGTAGAATGATGATGCACAATCTTGAATTGCTTGCAAACCTCCTTCATTAGATGACTATTGAGATTGGTTGCATTGTCTGTGATAATGGACTTTGGTATACCAAAACGACATATGATGTTGGAATGAACAAAATCCACTACTATTTTCTTCGTGACTGATTTGAAAGTAGCAACTTCTACCCATTTGGTGAAATAGTCAATAGCGACCAGTATGAATTGATGCCCATTAAAAGCTTTTGGTTCTATTGGACCGATTACGTCCATGCCCCAAGCAACGAATGGCCAAGGAGCAGACATAAGATGCAGCTCTGAAGGTGGCGAGTGAATCAAATCATTATGGATTTGGCACTGATGACACTTGCGAACAAAGCGAAAGTAATCTCGCTCCATAGTCAACCAATAATATCCTGCCCGCATAATCTTCTTCACTAAAACATAGCCATTCATATGCGAACCACATACCCCTGAATGTACCTTATTCATGATTCTTTCAGCTTCCTGAATATTAACACATCTCAACAGGTTCAAATCTGGGGTTCGTTTGTACAGAATCTCCCCACTTAAGAAGAAACCATTAACAAGTCGCCTAATAGTCCTTTTTGATCTGCATTGACGTGTATTGGATACTCTTTTGACTTTAGGAAACATTTGATATCATAGTACCAGGGTTAATTATCTGGTTCTGCATTAATTATGTTGCAATAACCATGTTGATCTCGTATTTGTATCTCTAATTGGTCGATATGCATATTTCCTGGGTATGGGAACATGGAAGCTAAGTAACCAAGGCATCAGTCAGCTCATTGTGGGATCTGGGAATATATCTAAACTCGATAAACTTGAACTTTTTGCTAAGGTCCTCTAAGCATTGTTTGTATGGAATGAGCTTGATATCTCTCGTTTCCCATTCGCCTTGAATTTGTCGAATTAGCAATTCGGAATCTCCCGACACCACTAGCTCGCGTACCTCCAGATTTATTGCCATATTTAAACCCATGATGCAAGCTTCATATTCTGCTGTGTTATTAGTACAAAAGAAATGAAGTCGTGCTGTGGCGGTATGATGACGCCCGGTCGGTGAGACAAGAACCGCCATAATTCCCACTCTTTTGACATTGACCGCCCCATCAAAATATAATTTCCACGCATAAATATGATCTTGAACTTCTTCCTCAATTGAATTAATCTCTTCATCAAGAAAGTAAGTTCGTAAAGGCTCATAATCATTGTCAACTGGGTTCTCTGCCAAATGATCGACCAATGCTTGTGCTTTCATAGAAGTACGAGTGACATACACAATGTCGAATTCTGTAAGTGAAATCTACCACTTCGCTAATCTGCCTGTGGGCATAGGTTTCTGAAAAATATACTTTAAAGGATCCATTCGAGATATGAGGTAGGTTGTGTAGGACGAAAGATAGTGCTTCAATTTTTGAGCAATCCAAGTTAGGGCACAACATGTCTTTTCTAAAAGAGTATATTTTACCTCATAACTCGTGAACTTCTTGCTCAAATAATAGATTGCTTGTTCCTTTTTGCCTGTGATATCATGTTGTCCTAAAACACAACCAAAAGAATTGTCCGTCACTGACAGATATAGAAATAAAGGCCTACCAGGTTCCGGTGGGACCAGTACTGGAGGATTTGCCAAATATTCTTTAATCTTATCAAATGATTTTTGACATTCGGCTGTCCATTGGATAGCTGCATCCTTTTTCAACAACTTAAATATTGGTTCACATGTAGTGCTGAGCTGAGCGATGAACCTGCTTATATAATTTATTCTTCCAAGAAAACTCATGACCTTGGTTTTATTCTTTGGAGACGGTAATTCTCGAATGGATTTTACCTTGGAGGGGTCCAATTCAATGCCTCTGCGGCTAATTATGAAACTTAAAAGTTTTTCGGATGGAACTCCAAATGCACACTTGGCTGGATTGAGCTTAAGATTATACTTTCGCAACCTTTCAAAGAATTTCCTCAAGTCATATACATGATCGACTTGTGTCTTGGACTTGATAATGACATCATCAACATATACTTCTACTTCTTTGTGCATCTTGTCATGAAAAATAGTAGTCATAACTCTCATGTATGTAGCTCCCGCATTCTTTAAACCAAATGGCATGACCCTGTAGCAATAAGTACCCTACGAGGTGGTGAAAGCAGTCTTTTCTGGATCGGTTTTATCCATCAATATCTGGTGATATCCGGCATAACAATCCACGAAAGATTGGATCTCATGTTTAGCACAATTATCAACAAGGATATGAATATTGGGTAGCGGAAAGTTATCTTTAGGGCTTGCTTTGTTCAAATCCCTATAATCAACACAAACTCTAATTTTACCATCTTTCTTTGGTACGGGCACCACATTGGCCAACCATGTGGTGTACTGAGCGACCCTAATCACGTTTGCATTCAATTGCTTCATGATTTTCTCTTTGATTTTATCGCTCATGTCAGTTTGAAACTTTCTTTGTTTTTGCTGGACCGATGAAAAATCAGGGTGTGTAGGCAGTTTGTGGACTACCAAATTAGTGCTTAGACCCGACGTATCATCATAAGACCAAGCAAAAATATATTTATACTCGAACAAAATCTGAACAATATCATTCTTGATATTTTGATCCGCATGAATACTTATTTTTATTTCTCTAACCTCCTCACCAGTTCCCAAATTTATTATCTCAGTGTCATTTAAATTGGGTTTGGTCTTATCCTCAAATTGATCCAATCCCTTTCTGACTTCCTTATCAGCTTCATCTTCATCGTATTCATCTACTGTTTGGTTTATTGATTCGAGATTAGACAACTTTTTAGGATCTAAATGTGAACTCCGTGTGCATGCCATGTTATCAGAGCCAGTATTAACATAACTGAAATAAGATAAAAATGAAAATTAAAAGAGGGAAGAAAAGATAAATTTACTAGAAAACTTGAATTTCATTTCATTGAATCGAAAAGGATAGGAGGGTTAACATGAAAGCAGAGCAACTAAACTATGTGGACTACAACCTTGAGAATAGTCCAAAATGCAAAAGAAAGAAAAAAGAAACAACAAAATAAACTACCAAGACTCCTTCCTTGTGGGGAGAGGAGTGGCTTCCCAATTAGTGAGCTTGATATTTGGCCCGACGAACTGCACATCTACATGGCTAGGGCCTTCACCCATCTGAACCATGTTTATTTCATAAAATATTTCCTTGAGACCTTGAAATATTTCATCCACATCCTTGTTAGCATATGGTTCTTGATTTTCTTTCTTTTGAGCTTTCGTGAAAGATTGGCTAATGTGTGGAACCAGACTTGTCAATTTCCAAGCCTTCTTCTTCTTCTGCTCTTTCGCCCATTTTCTATCTGCTGTGGTAGGCTTAAAGCCTAAGACAAAGGTTTTGTGGCTACCACATGGATCTACAGGGTTTATAATTCCTTGCAGCGAAACCCCTAATCCTTTTCCCGGTTCATAACCATTTTGTAGCATTTGGCTAGCCACCATGATTGAAGTAGAAGAGAGATGAGGCCCCAGAATCGGCGTGCCTTCCACGACTTGATCAGCTGTCACAATTTCAAAGGCTTGATAAATGGAAGATTCACAACCCCATTTTGCTTCGATACAGGGTACAGAAGGATATCGATGTATGGGAAGGTCATCCTCTCTATGTACAATGATTTCTTGATTGTCGTGTTCAAACTTAACTACTTGATGCAAAGTTGAAGGTATGGCTCTGGCCGTATGGATCCATGGACTTCCTAAAAGTAGGTTGTAGGAAGTATCCATGTCTATTACTTGAAAGGTGATCACAAACTCAATTGGTCCAATAACCAAAGCAAGATCTATCTCACTAATTGTGTCTCGTTTTGCACCATCAAAAGCCCAAAAACATACATTATTGGACTGAATCCTATCTGGGTTGATTTTTAATTTTTGCAAAGTAGAGAGAGGACAAATATCTACTCCTGAACCTCCATCGATCATTACCCCTTTTATGTAATATCCTTCGCAATTGATAGTCAGATGCAAAGCCTTGTTGTGACCAGAACCTTCTGTGGGTAACTCATCATCAGTGAAAGTGACTCCATTTGCTTCAAATATTCTACAAACCATCCTTTCTATTTGACATACCGTAGTTTCCTTCAGGACGTATGCTTCATTCAACAACTTAATCAATGCCTGATAATGTTCTTTAGAATGTAGTAGCAGGGATAATAATGAGATTTGAGCTGGGGTTTTCCTCAATTGATCGATAATGAAATAGTCTTGGGTTTTTATTTTCTTCAGAAATTCCTCAGCCTCTTCGTCTGTGACAGGTTTTTTCATTGGCCCTTGACTATCTTTAAACTATTTTGGTATCCTTAATTCTTCTGGAGCATAGCATCTTCCTGATCGAGTCAAACCCCCTGTTTCGTTTGTTTCTTCCATGACCTCTTTTCCTTTGTACATCACCGTGGTTTTGTTGTAGTTCCATGGGATGGTTTTCAAGCATGTCACTGGGAGTTGTGTTGTGTGTCTTATGAGAATTGGCTCTGTTATCTTTCTCATGTTGTTGCACTATTGGTCAAACCATGCGTGACCACTCGAAACATATAGTTTTGGCCCATCTTGTGCTATTCCCTTTAGCTTTGCAGGAACATACAATACCATCTTTTCTGAATCTCGGGGTCTTATAATGGAACTCGCTCCTTTCACGATCAGTGTTCTCTTTGCATATACTTCAGTGCTTCACCCGAGTTCTCCTTTAAGGTGCCTATTTACATCACTGCTTGGCTTGTTGGCCTGTAGTCTCTATCGTCAAAAATCATCCCCACGATGTGTGTGTTACTGTGATTGGGAAGTGGATTATCGGTGACATTCGATGCTTCTTCTTTTTGTATTACGATTGCCTTGCTTTCGATTAACTTTTCAATGGCTCTCTTCAGATTCCAAAAATTTTCGATACTGTGACCTTGGACGTTTGAATGGTACTCACACCTTACATTAGGATCAAACCAACTTGCATTCGGATCCACTTTGAAGGGCAAAACAGGTTCAATCCATCCTAATTTGACCAATCTCCGCAACAGGATCGTATATGATTCTCCAATTGTGGTAAAGTTTTCCCTTGTCCTCTATTCTTTTGTATAGTCTGCTTGAACATACGGATTACGAGGGGCTTAGAAATTTGGCTGCCGCAGACGAAAACCTTGTGGTGCAGGTGCCCGCCATTTGGACGCTGAGGAGGTCGGGCATACGCTTGAGCATTAAGAACATCAGGTTGAGGTGTATAATAATGTTGAGGAGGGCTGGGTTGCCCCTGTTGGACATGAACGTAAGGGGAGTTCCGTCCCTTTTGGGCATTGCCCGGTCCTGATGCCATCATGGATCCTTCCTCCTTCTTTTTCCGATTTCCGAAACCACCTGATCCACTCTAAATGGCTTGTGTAGTGGCCTTGAGGGCAGTTTGGCTCACGATTTTTCCTGATTTGATGCCATTCTCCACCATTTCCCCAATTTTTATTGCTTCGGCGAAAGGTTTACCAACCGCGGCTAGTAAATGATGAAAATAATTGGGCTCTTGAGTTTGGAGAAAAACGTCAATCAATTCCTGGTCCTTCATTGGCGGTTTGACTCTAGATGCCTGTTCTCTCCATTTTATGGCAAACTCTCGAAAACTTTCAAATGGTTTTTTCTTCATATTAGCGAGAGAAGTACGGTCAGGGACAATGTCGAGATTATATTAAAATTGTTGTACAAAATCTTGAGCCATATCATCCCAAACGTGCCAATGGGAGATGTCTTGATCGATAAACCATTCGGAGGCTATTCCCGTCATACTTTCTCCGAAATAAGCCATAAGAAGCTCCTGTAAGTTGATTGCAATACCTTTTTAAGTGGGCCACTGGGTCACCATGACCACTATATTTGTCGAATTTTGGGGTCTTGAACCCTATTGGCAAATGAACATTAGGGAACATACACAGGTCTTTGAAAGAGACACTTTTGTGTCCTCCCAATCCTTGAATGTTTCTCATACTCTGCTCCAGACTCCTCACTTTTCTAGCTATCTCTTTTCGTTCTTCATTCATAATAGCCTTCTCAATCACGATATGAAACTCAGGCTGATGAGTGGGCTGATATGAATTTACGGGTTTGAATGCCAATTCAGGAGGATAGACTTGATCATGATTTAGCTCCTTGATAGGCTTCTGTATCATTGATTGAGGATTTATATTAGTTGGCACGGCCGGAATAAAAAGCGGGTTGTTTGTGAATGATAGATTTGGAGGACGCATGGTGGATGTGTCAGCAGCGCTAGACACATTAGCGTATAGACCAAATTCAGGCGGATAAAATGGATCGTCGACTTGGGCTTGAGTAGAAATGGGATGATTTGCATCTGAAAGACCAGGAATCGAGGAAGGCGGGGCTTGTCCATTCGCCCAGGCCTGATACATTTCCGCAATTTGTTGCTTCAATAACCTATTCTCCTCCAAAGATGCAAACTCTTGTGGAACTAACTGATCTCGACCTTCTTCATTATCAGATTTTGTTCCATCTTTTCGAGTCATCTTCCTTTTTTCTTTATACCTTGTGTTGTACGGGTGAGAGGCCAGCTTAACCACAACCAACCACCTTAATCTCTCTCTCTTATGAAACAGAAACAAATATGTTAGGATTTAGGGCTTTAAAAATATTGATATATTCATAACAAACTCAAATGTCATGCACCTAAGTAATTTACTTCCTGAAATGAACTTAGGAAAACCCTCGTGTTTCATCCCGGCTTTGGTAAATTAATTTTTACCCTCATTATTTAACGCCAACATCTTAAAATTATTACTTGAAACTTGAAAAAATATTTGATCGCACCCGCCGAGGGTTGCCAACGTATCATGTTTTACATGAATCAGATCATCACGTAGTTCATGGATATAGTAAATATATATATATATATATATTCAGAAATAAAGAGAATAAAAACTTGAAACAAATGCAAAATTTTCCATACATTTCCAACTGTTCTTAAAACAAAGCTTTAATGAAAGAAAACTAAAATTATCTAAAACTAGAACAGACTCGGAATACTGGCGAAATACTAAAAAACCTATAAAGAAACTAACTCTAAGAAAACAAGGACTTTAATAATTATCATCAAGATGCCTTCCAAAGATGTCTTGCAACTTAATCCTCCCCCAGGCTTGAGTAGATCCTGGATAATGCTTTTGGCAGATGTGGAGCGAGAGCACGTGCCTGACGGCCCAGATTTTCATCACCTCGGTGAAGATACTTAGCATAAACATTAATCAAGGTTTCACTGAGCTGAAGTACTTCTCCCTTGGCCTCGATCATACTCTCATGCCAGTTTCGCACCCAATGCTGCGTAGTGCGGACGGTATGCTTTAGGTTTCCTTCTTGTTCATGAAGGTCATCGATTTGATAGTGAAGCGCCTGTCGTTCGGTCATCCACTGGTTTCTCTCAACTTCAACTTTCTTCTAAAAAGTCGTGAAGCACCTCGCTATTTCTCTTTCCCGTTCCATGGAAGCTTTTAGCTGAGCCCGAAGCTTCGACTGTGTACTTGTCAGCAAGACCTTCTCTTTCTCAAAATCACTCGATTGCTGCTGCATAGCACCGGTGGCAATATCCAGGTCTTCTTGTAGGGCATGCATGGCAACACGATTCTCTCTCTTAATCTCCTTACGAGCCGACCTAATTCTGGCCTCAAATCTCACCTCATGGTGAACCAATTCTTCTCTAGCCCTTTCCAGATCATTATTTAAGACGTGCAGAGTAGACCGATAGTTTTCTTCTACCTCTCGTCGAGCCTGCTTAATTCTGACTTCAATCTTCGCTTCTCGATCCACTGGCTCTCTGGCTGACCTTTCTGGCATAGCTTTAGGAGGAGGCTGGTCATGAAACCATGGCAGATACCAATAATCTACCTCGCCCTTGTCGCGGTCTTCCACCATGTGATCGAAACCTGAAAGTACACATCCTCCCCAAATCTTAAGTATCTCAGTCTTCCTTAGAGGGATGTTAGGGAGAAATTCGTACATGAACTCTTTCATATCCTCAACTGGTGATATATGCTGATGTCGACCTAATTATCGCATGACTCTTAGTGCACGTAGGGCTGAACACCTCGGAGACCCATTAAGACGATGAAGGGTCGGAAAGTAGACATATATATCACCTCTTTTGAGGGGAACCAATGATAATTCCACACTATCTTGTCCGCCGTCAACCCCTCCAAGTACTCCTTCCAAGCTCTTATTCCTTCAGGAAAGTTTTGGTCCTCCATCCTCTTCTCATGGCCATTGATATAATCATTCCATTCGACTTGAAAATCCAAAACAAATGGATGATAACAAACATACTCGAGCATCCATAACTGCAATAGAATGTTACATCCTTCAAAATAGTTCGCCCCATTTTTGCATATCGTCAGGGCCCGATAAATGTCTGCCAAAATCATAGGCACGAGGGTGACCTTAGGATTCTTCTCAAAAGCGGTAATAAACGCAGTCAGATTGGTGCTGATTTTTCCTCCTCTCTTCGGAAATACCATGATTCCCAAAAAAGCCACTATGAATGCTTCAGAACTGTGCTTTTCCCAGGTTCGGTAGTACCCCCCGTTGTTAAGTTCTGATCTAAACAACTCGAATCCCCTTTCCTGACCATATCTTTCGTACAAAAATTCTAGACGAACCCATTCATTTTCTAGGCAGCCTCCTATGTTCTTCTCTTTTATGTGCAATAGCTCGAAAAATCTTTCGAAAGTGACATGCTTCGGTATCATGGGTTCTCCTCGGTGAAGGTTCTTTCCCTTTCCAATAAATGCTCATATTTCCTCTAGTGTGGGAGTGAGCTCAAAGTCGGAGAATCGGAATACGTTGTTTGAAGGATCACAAAACTGTACCAAAGATTCTATCACGTCTCTTCGTGGTTCAACACTCAACAGACTCCTTAAAAATCCCAAGTGTTTATATATTTCTCCCTGTCCATAGTCAGTCATATTGTTATACCATATCTGCAATAGCTTTGGAACTTTATCCAACACCATGAAATGGGGTACTTCATCATCCCTCGGCCTCTTGTCACTCCTTCCGAATGAGTTCATATTGCCCTATAGGATAATGATAGCAAATAAGAATTCTATTTTAACCATCCTAAAACAAGACAAAAATAATTTTTGAAAGAAGTTGACGAAATGGCACGGAATAAGATTTCAAAATGAGCATGAGAAAGTAGCAACCAACACAACAGGAAGTATCTTCTAAAACATCCTAGAGTGGAGACAATAATTTGATAACGCTTGGACCAGACACATTAGAAATAATTAAATTATTAAAACAAAATAGTGGACCGAATTGTTTGACAAAATTTTAACTGTGTTTGACAAAAATGGGCTCTATGGTATTCCTAAGAGAGATTTTAAAATCAAAGAAAATGGACATAACGAGACCACGACGTTAAAACGACTTAATCTTTACAGAAAAGTTCTATGTAAAATATTATATATTTTCTAAAATAAATTCTTAAAATTTTTTATTTAACCCTTTTTTTTCCAGATCAATTAATTCACTTAAAAGCCGGTCAACATTCGATATGACATTTCCTATAATGCAACAAGTAGTACATAAAATTTACATGATGGTCTCAAAAGGTGACACCTGTCCTAGACGGACCCGACCCTCGTGTCGAGCCCCACTAAGTCAAAAATGCACGTGATACCAATAAAACACAGTCTATTAGGGATAACCATGTCTAAGTTCCAGTTATGCTAGGTTCAACCTGGTGGAGTTAGGTATCTAGACTGGCTGTAAAACGAGCGGACAACTCGAGTCGGCAACAGACAACTTTACCGGTAGCAGGGCTTTCCGGCCTCACTGTTGGTCCCTTTTCGTCCTAAATCATGGGTGACTACAGAATCCTTTCCAGGAGCATTGCCGCATCTCTGGTATCTTAAGTTCGGGAGCGTATACCGCATCTTCGAATATACAGTATCTCAGAAGACTCAGATGGGTGCGCGAAAGAAGACAGTTTATATTGCAATTCAAATAATATCAAAGCGATAAACATGTAGGCAAAGAACACATTTAGGCCATCAATATACAATATCAAAATTAAATAAAGCCAAAAAAATTAATATAAAAGCTTGAATTCTAGTTATATCCCCAGCAGAGTCTCCATCTGTCACACCCCTATTTTTCACCGCCCCCGACCCCGCTAGGGAGTTGGGTTTGAGAAAATGGGTTTTTCCAATTAAAGTGACGTTTTGAATAGGGATTATTTATTTTATAGAGTCGCTACTTGGAATTGAGTTTGGGTGTTCCAAGTCACCTTATTGAATCCCTATTCAGAGGGAAATGACTCTTGATTTTTTGACCTGCGAACTAGAAATCCGGATAAGGAATTCTGTTGACCGAGGGGAAGGTGTTAGGCACCCCTCGAGTCCCCTGGTTCTAGCACGGTCACTTTAATGACTTATGTCTGGCTTAAATTAATCTTTTGGATATATAATATTTGTTGGCCCTAAAGATGCTTGCATCCCGCTTTTATTTATTTTTGAATATATTTAAAACTGTATTGATGTGTGGCTTACCCATAGTAGTACTTTTCGGCCTTACCACGAGTTTTGATATATTTCTCGCGCCTTTGTGGCATTTATGAATCACTCCCATTTTTACCAAGTCTAAGCAAGATTTTAACATGTAAAAAATTATCCATCCCGATTAGATCGACTTTAAAATGATATGTTAATTTTATTATAACGATGGTTGGTAGCAGGGCTTTCCAACTTCATCGTTAACTTCTCTTGTATGTTTAACCTTAATTATTTAGAGGTTAAGAACCTAACTCATTAATTTACAAGTTCACTCCCTCACAGTTGTTTTTTCCTCTTTTTTCTTTTCTATGCGATGGGGTTTAGAATAAATTTGCATCCCGTCTCGCTCCCTTACAAATAAGTTTCCTACTCTTACTTTTCTTAATTACGATGGGACTTAAATAAATCTGTTATCCTCTTATTTTACCTCACCTAACTCTTTTATACTGAACTAGTATTTAGTACGATAATATTACACTAAGAAAATTTATTAAGTAAAATGATTTAATCATGTTACAATCTAAAAACAAATAAAATTAGATATTAATATATGGTTGTTCACGTGAAGAGATACTAAAATAATGTGCCACTCCTAACGGGACACTATATCATCCATGACTACAGTTTCTCTTATGTTTAACAATTTTCATTAAATTAAATTTCCATTATACCCTTTTATTTCATCAGCCTATATGTAAACCACAAAGTTAAATAAATCATTTTGATAAACAAAATCCAACCATCCATCCTTAATATATAATATACAATTTCGTTTGCTATTTCATGTACAACAATTTCTAAGATGTTCACCGATAGCGACTTTCTTTTTCTTAAAGTGGCGATTTCGTTTCATGTTTAATTCTTTTTTAAAGAAAAATAAATAAATAAATATTTTACGTGTATTAATTTTTTAATTATTCATGTTCCTTCACCAACATCTATAATTGGTCAAATTAAGCAATAAAAGACTACAACAACTCAAGCAAACAATGTTAGTGTCAATATAATCCTAAATTTCCACTTCCTATATTACTCAAATAGACAAATACGAATATCACATTAATAATAGTAATAATAATAATAAAATTAAAAAAAATAGAGTGGACCTTTAAGCATGTTATTATATCAAACACTTTGCTTTAAATTTTATCAATATAAACATAGAAAAATACTTCATATTGAAACATCATATATAACAAATGAGCAAACTTCATAACGTGGGAATCAAGTGTTTATAATCATTATATTACATTACACAGAGAAAGGTTCAGGATTACCTCTTGTGAAAATAATTCCTAACAACAACAAGAAGAAGCCTCAAACTTAAATCGTGAACAAAACTCAAAGTCTTTGAATGTAAGGAATTTTTGGTTGTTGTTTTTCCCTTTTGTTGTCCGTCCCGTTTCCACAGGTGGGAGGGAGTATATTTTTTTGTCTCTGTTTTCTTTTGCTTTGCTTTGGTTTTCTGTTTTTTTTTTTGTGTTGCCTTCGCTAATCCCCCCATATTGTGTTCTTTTGTGTTGTTATATAATGTTTGTGTCTTGTGCATGTGTGCAGGTGTGTTGTGTGTTTGTGTTACAGAAAAATTGGGCAGATAATGGGGGAGAGGTTTAGTGAAAGTGGGAATTGTGGGGTGGTTTGGGTAGTTTAGGCCTTTTTTTTTTAAATTAATATTTTAAATAAATAAATAAATAAAATAAAAAATAATAATTTATTTATAACTAATAAAATACAGGTAAGTTAAATGACTGGTATTAGATATATGATTAAAAAAATATTAATATCATTAGATTATTTATTAAAAGTTAAAGGAAGGAAAACAAATATAATCTTGAATTTTTTTTTAAAAAAATAAATAAATAAAGAAATAATAAAATAAAAGTTTATTTAAAATGTGCCTCTATTTTGTAGTTTTCAAAACTTTTAAAACATATTTAGTAAAAATAAGATAAACTTAAAATATCTAATTTAGACTCTAAAAAAAACAAGTCAAACACTAAAAAGACGAAAAAACGTTAGGTTTGGTAAAAATTAGGTGTTTACAAATGGCTCTCAACTATATTTTGTAAAAATATTATGTTTTGTTTTGATATCTCTGCGTGCCAGTACTTTTGTGCTGACCCCCTCCCCTCTCCAACCTCTCAGGTTCAGAGGCCCAGTCTAGGGGTCAAGAGAATCAGTAGATCATTCAGATAGAGTTGCAGAGACAAGTGGTGAGCCTTGTATGTTTCGGAAGGTCTTATGTCTTGCAGTCCTTTTATCTTATATTTAGTTTTGGGGTCTACTGGGGGCCTTGTACCAGTTTATATACAGTTACTTGACTCAGTCATTTGTTAGAGATTTTTGCAGACAGTTGTTTAGAGGTTGATTGATGTTGGAGGATCTTTATTTCCCTTTTATTGTTTCTTTTCATATTTATGACCATGTTTCCGAATTATTGTGTTTCTTCTGTATTACTTTGATCATATGAATTAGGTGCATGATTACCAGACAGATAGGGGTGTTTCGGGCCTCCATGGTTCGAAATGCTCGTCACGGTCAGGCCCTAGTTTGGGTTGTGACATTATAAGCGCTATGAAATCTGTTAGGAATTATCACCATATCCTCATCCAAAAGATAATTCTAGTCAAATGCTGAAAGCATCTCATATTAAGCGCAAATGCTCTTATTTTGTGTTCCTAAAGGACAAAGTCTATGCATGCGTGAAGCGTGGTAGACTGATCGGTTCCCAATGAAATATTTCTTGAAAAATAAGGAACAAATAATCATAATAAGAAGGCAATGAGCTCTTGAAGAGCCTACGACATACCACTTCATGAAACCTTATGAGAGGTTCATGTACCTGAAAATAATGAAGTGATGAGATCTCAAAATGTTATGTCGCATTGTGAACCGATACAAAAGATATATCATCAATATCTTTGACACAATATTGGCGCAATATTGTGAAAGATTACGAGGATCTGAATTCAACGTTTATTTAAGCATGCTGACGTAGAAACATTTATCAAGTGACATGAAAGGATGCATTTTGGTAAGCGTAAAACTTATTTGATTTGCAGTCCAGACACTTAAAGATGTCACTCAGGAAATGTTGAATATTGTCACTTGTCAAAACTTATGTGAAAACTTTTAAGGATTCAAACTGCTTGAAGCATATAAAAGTTTCTGGGAAACTTATTTATTATCTTTATATTGTATAATTTTATTGCTTGAACATCATTGGAACTCTTGGAGAGTTTTCAAAGCAATAGATTATTTGCTGAAATTCGAAATATATCGAATTGGATTGGTTATGAAGTACCATATCTTAGTGCAATTGATGCACTCATGTACCTTGCAAAAACTACAAGACCCAATATAGCCTTTCGCTCAATTTGTTAGCAATGTATATTTTTACTCCTACTAGGAGACATCGAAATAGGATAAGATACATGAGTTTATTTTATTCTAAAGATTGCAATCCCGATCTTACTGGTCATGCTGATGTTGGGTACTCATTTAACCCGCATAAATCTCGGTCTCAAACATACAATGTGTTCAAATGTGGGGATACTGCCATATCTTGGAGATATACAAAACAGTCCATAGTAGCCACTTCATCGAATCATGCTGAGATAATAGTTATTCATAAAGCAAGCCGAGAATGTGTATGGTTGAGGTCCATGATACATCTCATTCAAGAAAAATGTGGTGTGAAATATGACAATCTACCCACAATTTTATACAGAGATAATTCAGCATACATAGCACATCTTAAGGGAGGATTCATAAATGGAGATAGAACGAAACACATTTTGCCAAAGTTTTTCTACACACATAAGCTACAAAAGAATGATGATATTAACGTGCAACAGATTCGTTCAACTGACAATGTGAATGATTTATTCACCAAGTCTTCTCCAATTATAATTTTTAAGATGGTGCACAAGATTGGGATGCAAAGGTTCAAGGATGTTCTCATTAGGGGGAGTTAATACACATTGTACTCTTTTTTCCTTATGAGGTTTTGTCCCACTGGATTTTCCTTGTAAGGTTTTTAATGAGGCAGCCGAAATGCGTATTATTAGAGATGTGTACTCTTTTTCATACGCGTTGTACTCTTTTCCCTTACGAGGTTTTGTCCCACTGGGTTTTCCTTGTAAGGTTTTTGATACAGATTTAATAATAATTGATCTCATTAATATTGAAGGGGTTACAGCTGTATATATAGAGAACTGAAGAATAACTAATTACAGAATAACCCAGATGTATTTAATAATTATATATGTAGTCTATTATCCCCCCGCAAGCTGATCAGCGGTAACGAGGGGCAGCTTGGAGCAGAGAGACTGAAAAGGCTGTAACGGAAGAGACTTGGTGAGAATATCAGCAAGATTGAGCGTTTGTGGACGCATGCATCGCCCTTGATCCTCCGGACTGGCTATTTACATTCTGCGAGTCATCATAACGATACCAGCAATTAGCCGCAGAATGGCCCCGTTTAGCACAAATTTGGCACGTCGGAAGATCTCGTGTGGGCATCCGCTGGTTTCCTCGTCCCTGTCCGCGGCCTGACTGGAAGCCGTCCCTCGGTGGAGGCCCGCCTCTGCCTTGCTGCCCGGTGTTTCGACGGTCACCGCCGCCGCTGCCTCGCCCTTGGTTACGGCGATCGTCACCGCGACCCCTGGCCGAGCCTCCGCTGCCAGCCGAGTAAAGAGCCGTGACGCCAGGGGTGGAACTGGCTTCTCCGAGCAGTAATTTGTGTTCCATGTCTAGATTCAATTCTTCTGCATTAAGCCATCCAGATAGTTGATTCAGAGTGATTTCGACAGGCGAGAGGCGAATATGCTGTTTGAGAGAGGAATAGCCAGCCGGAAGACCACGTATCACGGCATTCACCACGTCTCGTTCAGGAATAATCTCGTTCACAGCATCTAGGTCAGACAGAATAGAGGCCACATCATCAAGGTATTGAGTCATCGTCTTCGTTCCCTTCCGAAGAGTATGCAATTTGTCACGCAACTGAAAAATATGAGCCGTGGACACAGAGTTGTACCTTGTGGCTAGTGCGTCCCAAAGTGAAGCCGATGTGAGAAAACCCCGGGCGTGTTTGTGCACAGAGGGGCTAATAACTGCGAGAAGACAGGCTCGGATCTGAGTGTCTACGATCATCCACGGAAGGTAGTCGGGATTTGGGAGCTTGACGCCGTCCTTCTCGGCTGTCTCGGGCTGCGGCTTCTCCGCACCGTCAATCCATCCGAGCAGCAAGTTGGCTGCGAGGGCGGTGCGGACGTTAAGTGCCCAGGCCGGGTAGTTGTTGTCAGATAATTTTTCGGGGATGAGATTGTGGAGATTCCTGAGCAGTAATTTTACTCCAGACGGTAATTTTGACAGAGGATCAATAACCTTGTCCATGGCGCCGACCTACGGCGGAGGAGGGAGGCCGTGCGGCGTGGTGTAGACGGTGGCGGCGGCGCACACACGTCGGAAAAGAGGAGAGATTAGGGTTTGGGCGGAAGAAGAAACCCTAGCTTTGATACCATGATACAGATTTAATAATAATTGATCTCATTAATATTGAAGGGGTTACAGCTGTATATATAGAGAACTGAAGAATAACTAATTACAGAATAACCCAGATGTATTTAATAATTATATATGTAGTCTATTAGTTTTTAATGAGGCAGCCGAAATGCGTATTATTAGAGATGTGTACTCTTTTTCCTTCACTAGATTTTTTTCCTACTGGGTTTTTTTCTAGTAAGGTTTTAACGAGGCATATTATCTACCAATTAGACATTCAAGGGGGAGTGTTATAAATGTATTTACATTACAGTGAATGTCTATCAAGATCTACTTTGATATCTATTAGGATTTGAAGCATCCGTCTTTTACTCGGACTAGGAGTAAATTTCCCCTATAAATAGAGGAGTTTTATTCATTGTATTTACATTCATATGATCTCTCATCCCTTAAGAGAAGAAATAACAATTACTCTCTCTATTCTCTCTACTCTTCTTCTTTATTCTTTCTTGTTTTATAACAAAAAGATTTTATACTATTGTTTTGTGGGCATCATTAATGCTTTCTTAGTTCCATTTTGAATAACAGTATTTGAATGAACAATAAGCTAAAAATACTAGGTTAACTTATATGATATCAACTATTGGAGTGAAATTCCACAACAGGCATTATGGATGATAAGGAAGATGCTGAATGTTAAGCAATACGTAGGATCCGGTTGATTACAATATGTACGAGTTAACTAGTATAACAACCTTTTCCAGAAGTGATATGTAGAATAAAATGAGAGGTAATTTAATCAAAGTGACTTATTATCGTTTCTTTGGTGAGCGAGTGAAAATCAACCTTATAAATCGTTGGAGGTAAACGCGAAAAACCACTAAGGTTGTACTCAACTCAAGTTACAATCAAGGATTTCTATATGGACCTTTATCCTCTACTTAGCTGAAGTAATAAAAATGGAACACTTGTTCTTTACATGTCCATGGACAATGAACATTTGGGCCAAGATTCTGCAGTGGCAAGGGATAATCAGAGGACCGTAGGGATGGAGTCAGGAACTTATATCGGCACAAATCAGCCTCAGCTGTAACTTCCAAAAAATTGAAGATAAAGCTGAAGGATTCAACAATGCTAGTAAGACAGATCGATCGGAAGGTCACTTATAGGAGATATCATGAAACAAAGTTAAGCAGCACAGGCTGCTAGAGTTGAACTACTTAAGTGCTATAGCAGTCTCTTGATGATGTACTGAGGACTAGGATATGTCTTTGGGTATTGTCAGCTTAGAACAAATTGACAGGTAGCTTTGAAGTAGTTTGGTAGCTGTTATTAATACTGAGTAGTTAGCTTTTTTTGTCATCTAACATTTGAATAGTTCAACTAATTACCGACCCTAACACCAAGTCGTTACCCTTTGGGTGCACACTGGGTAAATCTGCTCCTGTGCAATAGCTCAAAAACCACATAAAAGATGTAAAACACACTATGGGAGGCCCGGGGCAACGAGCTCTAACTGAGAAAGGCGCTGCTGGTGAAGGGAATCGATTCCAGGTCTTCCACATGGAAAACCAGTCAGCCAACCCTCGCAAGTAAACTTTCTTATATATGCCCACTCGGCGCAGAGGTTAATCACTATGGATTAATATAAAAGGTACACAAGACTGTCTTTTATCAGAGTATTACTCCAATTTCAAGTTTTTCTTTATGGTACATTTGCTTCAATTTCATGTATTACTTGATACAAAAGGACAGACAGAAGTTGAGCTCAGAAGTCCAAATGAGCAATTATATGCAAGGATTATCTAACATACCATAAAACAGAACTAAGGAAGCCTAACTCCTTCATAATCATCCCTAAAGCAAAAAGGCAGTGACCTATGCTGCAAAATATTACTGGGATCCGACGAAAACTACAAGCATCTTACAGACTTATTGCTGGTTACATGCCACACCATGCATGTGTGGTTCATCATTGTCCGAGTCATAAGCCTCTTGTCGCCGTCGCTGCGCCTTGCGCCTCATTTCTTCCTCTATGTTGACATCATGCATAATAGTTTCTTCACAGTCATCCAACTCCATTTCCAATGAGCTCTTCCCTGGTCTTGTTGGCAGAATAGCCTCTATGCTGCGGCATTTCTCAGGGGAAAGAACCCCTGATTCTGGAAATACCACTTTAAAATGGATATAAAGCCGGCCCTTAATAAAATGCATGCGAAATTTTGGCATGCCATCACCATTTATTGCCTTGCATTGATCTGCAAAAGATAACCGGATAAGTATATTCCCATTGCAATACTATACAGCCTCTTCTGCACGCCCCCTAGTTCAAATACCATTTTATCCTACCTTGCCCCCTCCCCCCCCCCCCCCCTCAGGCTTAAAAGCCTTCTTTTTAAATAATTGTGGTGTCTGGACAGCATGCACGCAACTCGACCAATTCACAGGGTTACAGATTGCAACCCCCCCCCCCCCCCCCTGGCGGCTTAAAATCCTTTTCTTTGTCACCACAAAATTAGACTAATATGGCTAGTTCTCACACATATTTTTCAAGATTGAATAAAGACTTTGAAGCCCCTCTACTCTCTTAGACAAGATGGCACAAGGGAAGCAGATGCTTACCGGGCTTTATAACTTCTCCAGGGTTTGATTTGATTAAAAGCTGTCTCCCATCAAGATGAGTTAGGACAAATTGAAAGCCACAAAGAGCTTCAGTCAAAGTAAGTGTGTGCTCCACATGAAGATCAGAAAAATCCATCTTGAACTTGGGATGCTCCTTCTGTTGTAGAACGATAAAAATGTCTCCAGTGATGGTATCGGGCTGCAGAACAACAGTAACACTGAAGTGTAAGAACAGACGAATCATCGGCCAAATTGAAATGGACAATGCATAAAATGGAATGGGAAACCAAAGAGCTCAATATATATTATTTTAGAAGGTTATACAATTGATTCAAAATACTGTACTTACTCCAGGGTGCAAAACTCACATATGTTCAGCACACACATGTAAAAAAAAGTAGAAAACCAACCAACTATACTTACAGCTTCATCTGCTTCCCCTTTGAAAGTTATCTCCTGGTTATTTTCCATTCCTTTCTCAACATTCACTTCAAGCACCTTCTTTTCTAGTGTAACTTTGTATCCGTTGCACTGTAGGCACCTATCCCTGTCACTGATAAACTCTCCTGCATCAACACAGTAAATTTCAAGGATTTACCAACTCTTTTTTACATTTCCCCCCTTTTCTGTGGATAGGTAAAGTAAGGGATGCCACCAACTTTCCTCATCTTTCGTCACAGAACACAAAATATAGGAATAACCATAATATTTTCATTAACTACCTGAACCTCGGCATTGAGGACAAACATGTTGCATCTGTTGGATCATTCCTGGAGCGATATGTCTTGTTGTGACACGCACTCCCGTGCCTTGACATCCATAACATGCCCCAGATGCTCCACTCTTCGAACCTTTCCTAGAAACACAGAGGAACCAAATCACAAATATGTCGATAAGATAAGTCAAATGCACATGAAATCCAATAATTAGCACCTTAAGGTGAGGCTCCAATAAATACTCTCAGTTCAACTTACACAGAGTTTTTAGAAAACAACTAAATGCATTTAATTATTTTTCAACAACTTTCTAATGCCTTCTTTATCATTCCGATACTAAACAAGGATTTTCTTATTTTCGCAATATATCAATAATTGAACACATTTTTTTCTATTTTGAAAGGGTTATGTTACAATTCTCTGTTAATCGAGAACAATGCATACCCACATCGCCACCTGCCCAACACAACCTAAGAAATGAGGGGCACTACATTAAATTGAAAGGTGTATTCACAAGATGATCCTAATACATGATAAGTATAACAGAACATCAGAACAGATATAGAGGCCATATGAATCAAATAGAAGTTAAAGATGAAAGCAAATACGGAGCACCCATGGACACTAGCAGAACGTAGACACAAAACTCTCTTTCAGAAGTGTCAACCTTGCAAAGAATAGATTCATTTTAATTTTTCTGGATAACAGTAATGACCAGATAAAATTGCGTGCACCTCGACTAATCTACAGGATACCTGCGGTTGCACCCCTTTCAGAACAGGTTAAGTTGAAGTGCACGGTTTGGTAAGGGTGTCTACATGCCTGACGTCACCTCCCACCAATACAGGTAACCAGCAAATCTATCCATCAAGGCTTAGGTAGAGGGAAAGAAATGACCTAGTAATTTTTGTTTCTACTGAGATGTTAACTCTACTTTTCCACATCATTAACCAGTAGATCACACAATTGAGTGTCGAACTCGAGTTATTTGAGCATTGAAGATTACAGAAGCATCCAAATTAATTCAAGGCGCTAAAGGAAAAATGTGTTTGATACTAGAGATCTAAATCCTGTGATAAAGTCTATTATCACTAACCGGACTAGAATTTGGCAAAACAAAAAGAATAGGGGACTCTATTTTATCATGAGAACAGGTCCATTACCTCCTCAATACAATCTCTTAAGAGATCTGTGCACTTCGACGGAGTTCAAGAGAAGATGGTTTTAATGAGTAATTAAATTTGTGTTCCTAGATCTATTACCATAATGATGGGAAGATGTAAATGGGTGTAAAGATGGCACAATCAAACTTTAAATCATATAAAGTAATTACCGGAGACTACTTCAACATTTTTAATGTCGATTTGGTCATTCCAGGAAAGAGATCTTATTCTTGGAAAATAATAAATAGAAAGCAAAGAAAAAGAAATAGTCTACAAGCAAATCAAAAAAACTAGACAGTATGCTTTAGAAAGTTACTATTTAGCACCACAAAACAAAAGGCAGGAAGTTACAAACAGTGTCACGTAATACAGGAAAACAAGTGCCTGAAAGGGAAAAAATATTAGGGAATCTTGGTTAGTTGTTAGACACATTTGCTAGTGTCATAGTTGGACTCATATACAATTTATACTTGCAAGCTAACTAACTGTGGCATTTGTATTTCTTCACAATACATAAAAACAATCTGCCGCAGATGTTTTCTTTTTGAACAGGCAAGGAGTAAATTCACTTGGAAGAATGTATCAATAAAATCCTTGTTTACTAGGCACAAAAAGAACCTAAGATAGTTCTGTGCCATATTTGACCTAATAAAGCTTCAAAAACAATCAGATAAGAAAAAGGAAAGGAACAATTGTCATTTTATTCAAGATTCATCCAACAGAAAGAACCATAAAAGCTCCCATTCCTCCGGTAATTCTAGTTTATACAGATTTCTATATAACCACATGCACACACACTTTCTGGAATCTTGCCCACCAGTTACTCAACTATTCACACACAGGCCAAGTGAAAGAAACTCAGTATCGATGCTCAGCCTTAACGAGAACAATTCAAACTCAAAAGTCAAATTTCATTATTCAACTTAATACGACTTTGAATCCTTGGTCATATAAGCAAATATATAGCCATTGGCAAAGGATAAGTTCAGCACAGTTGGAGAGGGGAAATACCCTTTACACTTGGGACACAATATATTCCGGGAAAGCGACAGCTTCTTTGTGGCGCCATTATACAAATCTTCCAGAGTAACCCCAAGTGTATGCACTACATCTTCACCTCGTTTCTGTCTGCTAGCTCTGAAGTTGCTGCCGCCACCTGAAGCAACCAAGGCCAAATAAATATGCCGTCCAACAGAATTAAATATAAAATGGAGTCAACTGCCATGCAGGGGGCTATCTCTATCCATGATCTCTGGGAGAGAGAGAGAGAGAGAGAATTCTTACCACCAAAAGACCCACCAAAGAATGAGTGAAATATGTCAAAGTGATTGTGAACACCACCACTACCAGTTCCTTTTCCCTCTTTAAGAGCATCTTCACCGTACTGATCATAAATGTGTCTCTTGTTTGGATCACTTAGAACTTCATATGCCTGAACCAACTCCTTGAACTGAGAAGATAGGAAACAAACATAAGTACAAGACGAGAAGTAAAAGCCTAGAACTGCCTCTTCCACTTTGCTTTCTTCGATCATGTATTGGCACATTCATATGTGCATGCTGCATCATAATTAAAATGGCGTAAAAAAAAGAAGACCTATGTATCAATCAACTATCATGATCACGCATTAGCCAATTTTATTAGCAGATTCAGGGAAACTGCCTTACAAATCAAGCAGCGTCCAAGCTGGCCCGGCCACCACTATTAACCAATATATATATGCGTGTGTGTGCATTTGGAATCAAAAGGTTTCACTGGTGAAATGACATATCTGGAACAGCAATATGCAGAGGATTCTACTTGCACAAGTAGGATATGCAACTTACTTTCTCGGGGTCACCACCCTTGTCAGGGTGATTTCTTATAGCAGCTTTCCTATATGCCTTCTTAAGTTCATCCTGACTGGCACTTTTTGAGACACCAAGAACCTCATAGTACTTGGAGTTGTCACTCCTCTTTGGTGTCCACCCAAACATAACGGCTCAACTTTATGCCTGCTTCAGATACAGAACAAATAAATTCACACCGCATTTAGTAAGTTATAAACCAAAACAAGAGAACAGTAGGAAGTTTTACATGAAACATGTATAGTAAATAGGCAATTAATGAGAACTGATTGAAAGGACACTTTCGTAGAGAAATACCAATTGCAACAAGTTAAAGAATAAGATGGAGAAACTTTATCTCCTGTTGATATATATATCACTAAAAATGAAAGAAAATAACTTGTGAGAATCTTAAGAACAACAGTTACAAAAAAGAGTAAATTTACTTTCATGGATAAGTTTAAGACATTAGATAGATATATGTAGACAGATACAGAAGGGGAGAGAGAAACCCAAAAGGCCTAGTCTGAGAGAATTTTCATGATGAATTGTCATTCAAGAGATCTGATCACAGCTCAGTTTCTGTCCTAAGGATGCAAGGATAAGGTGACTGAGCTGCTAGCTACAGAACCCTTTTTAACGGTTTAGGGCTTCTTTCCAAGAAGATTTGAAAACTTCTAACGACTTATAGAATCATGACCTCTTTGTTTATACTATCTTCAGCATAGAAATATAAGCAACATGAAGCTCGTCTCTGTATTTAGAGAAGTAATTCTTAGTTTTCTTTTGGTGAGACACCACCAGGACGCAAAACTGAACAAAAGACTTCAACTTACAAGACAAAGACGGGGTCAGTTTTTTCTGTGGATTAGACATCAAAAGGGTGCAAACTAAATAAAGACTGCAACTATCAAGACAAAACAAGGTCAATACAAAACTCACCGACAACATAAATAGAACAAAGCAAATCGGCAAAGAAATTAATGCAAACTTAAAGCGCCAGAACTCAAATCATCTCTTTTTTCTTTTGTGATGAATATATTTAGAAATTAAATCATCTTGAAACTATTCAACCAAAGAAAAACCTCGATTATGTGTCTATAGCTCCTATAAGAGATTAATAACGACATTAAAGTATGTGCCAAGAGCCATGCAAATTAATTTCAGCCTAAAGAAGGTGCAAAACGCACACGAGCCAGCACTGATTCGGAATGGAACCTACCACTAAAAAATTACTATTTCGTTCCATTGAAATTTCCCTGTGAAAATTGTTCCGTGGCTATTGCCGCAGATATTTTGATTGAATCAGTAGGAAAAGAAAAAAAATAGTGTAAGAAGCATGAAGTTTACTAGTGTTTCAGTAAGAATATGTTTCCCACCATGCATTTTCCCAATGAGCTAATACGGTGGGAAATGAGTGGAAAAATCATGTTCATAGCACAAATTTTCCATTAAATGCGGTGGAAAAAACCTTTATACCTAGAAGTTCACATTCGTTTTTCAATCCTAATGCTGCAGGACTGCAGGAGAAATATTCTAAGATTACATCCTGATTGTCAGCCTGCTAAGTTAGTTAAGTTAAAGCTCTAGCAACATTTGCGATTTGGAGGGTGTGCTCCACCAAATTTTGCATTGACGCCATAGGTATCTATATATTATTCAGTTATACACAGTACTAATCCAGCTGCATTACTTGAGCATACTATATCAGGGGTAAGGGAAGGGGAATAGGTGAAAGTTCATGCCAACTAAACTACTAAAATTCACCGAGCATATTACTTAGTAAATGGCAAATAAAATCGTTAAGCTTCAATTTTTCTTTCTTTCCCTGAATCAACAGAAAAAGAGACAAAGAACGCTAGGTGATTTCTTCGAAGGGACAATGGAGAGAGTTACCCAAAACAGCTATCGGAGGGAGGTTGTAGCTACCTGATCAAACTTCAGACCAGAAAACCAGGAAAAAAACACTTAAGTAACAAAGAAAGCAACAGAATTTGAAGCTGAAATACATGTGGGGAGTGGGGGCGACCAAAACAAGAAAGAACACAAAAAACAAGCAACCAATTCAAAACTAGCAGCAGCAATATTAAACACACAACAAACCAAGTAACAAAGAAAGCAACTTTGCAGCTGAAAAGGAAAAAGAAAGAACACAAAACAAGCAAAATCCAGCAAAACTAACAGCATCAACAGTAAACTCAAACACAAATTCAACAAAAAAATCAAGAATTGCACTCATCAATCAAGAATGACATTAAAGATTGAAACTTTACGACCATATCCAGCAAAACTAACAGCATCATTAGTAAAACTTAAACACAAATTCAACATTTCCTTCAACAAAAAAAAATAATCAAGAAACCATACTCAAGAATCAAGAATGACAGTAAAGATTGAAACTTTACATCCACCACCAACAAAGATGATGATCAAAAAGCAACAAGAAACCCAAAAATAAAAGAATGGGGAGTTTACTTGCTTACTTGGGTGTCCACCTCTTTGACAGCAAGAAAACTGCAGTTACGTAAATGCCACTTTGCAACAAAATGCTTCTTAATACAATGGGTCACCTAATCAGCTGACAGTAATTCCTGATTGGTCATTAAACAAAAATTATTTATTAATTATTTGACTTAAATTGGGCACGAATTTTTAACAGTTAGTAAAATAGTTTTCTCAATGTTAAGCATTTGGACATGTGATTTTATGTCCGGACCGATATTTGGTTCGTTATTTAAAATCATGAAATATAAAATTTTAAATTCTCAAAGAATCATAATTTGGAATGTAAAATCATGATATCAACTTTTTTAGATATAAAATTTTATCATAAATTTATATTTTGTAAAAAAAAAAAAAAAAGTCTCTATCATTTTAAATATCGTTAAAAAAATCATGTTCTATGTGAAGAGATTGTTCGTACCATGTGAATGGACTATATTAGAAAATAATTAGTTACTAGTATTGTTGACCAGTGATATTACGGTATTACGATATCCTATTTATGAATTATGATTTGCTCATTTGATAACATTATATAAGCATTGAGAAATTTTTTAATAGATCTCACAATTTTGAGAGGTTTTTATGTTATATTACACAAATACAACTTAAATCCCTCAATTTTCGTGTCCAGATAAAATTAAACTTCAACTCATATTAAATGATTTCATATTGCATTTCCTGACGTGCCGGTAAAATGTTTTAAAAATTCTACTACTATTTTACCCCATCATTTGTCACAATTTTACTACAAATAGTGAAATAAAAAATCTCAAAATTAATTAACATCTCACACTAAAAGTGGTATAAAATTAATTTAAAATTTTATTCAATATTATTATTCTTATTTCACACACCAAATCATATACAAGAATAAAAATAAAAGTAAAAAGTTTTTCGATCGATACACAATTAAGGAGGTGGATGCTCAAAAAATAAGAGATATTCTTACTGTAAATGGATTAAGAAAAGTAAATTAAACAAATTGTAAAGAAGAGGATAATTTGTTTGGGGAAAAATAAGTTAAGACTAGAATGGATTCCCAATTTGAAGGATTATAAGAAATATTGGTAAATAAATTAGGAAAGATGTTCAAAAATAATTTTGCTGATTGCGTAAGAAATAATCTAAATTGTAGTTAGTGTTTATTATTTAATTTAGCATGAAATAATTTGCTAGTTACTTTAAAATCTATAGGGTTATATTGATCATGTTTGAAAATATACAACAATATATTCAGCGTATTGAATAATTTTTTTGGCTCAAGATAAAAATAGTTCACAACATTTCAGAAAGAGAAGTGTTAAAAATACAAGAAACAAAAACAATAGCAAAATTAATAGATAGTCACAACACATTAACTATAATAAAGTAATATGATACGATAAATTATAATAGAAATCAAAGAATATAGGAGCATTTCTTATATACTGCATTAACTTTTTAATTTGAGGAATTATCTGCATTAACTTTTTAATTTGAGGAATTATCCTTTGTTTGTAATAGTTTTAATTTTGTTATTTAGGATATCACAGCAATAAATGAAAATTAATGAAATAACTATTACTTATCGCAACAACAGAAATTGAATTTAAATATGGATGAGATTGGAGTGATGAAATTGTATGCACGATGAATGAGTAATGAATTTTATTTTTTGAGTTTTTACTTTTTAAAAGAATTTAAACGAGTTAGACTTAGTTGGAAAAAAAAAGTATTAAATTAGCACCATATTTAAAAAACTAAGGTGGAATATGGAGATTTAACACAATAGGGTTAAATTATGAATATTCACGATTTAAAAAGATTGAGTGGTCTTTTCTTTTTTATCGAAAAAAGGTCAAAAATATCCCTGAACTATTTGAAATGGATCAACAATATTCTTGATTTATTTTTGGCTCAAAAATACCCCTCCACTAATTTTTTGGCTTAAAAATACCCTTCTCTCTAATGGAATGCTACCAAGCACGCCACGTGAATAAAAAAAAGTCACTTGATCAGTCCACGTCAACAGACACAAATGAAAAATCACGTCATTTAATCCATCTAACCATCAATCCATTTTTTTTTAACTTAAAAGACCCAAACCCCACCCATATTAAAAAAAAAATCGACCCAAGAGAAAAAAAATTTAAAGAATTTGATTGCTTATTTTTCATGTGATGGGTTCAGATATTTCGGACTGGTCAAAGAGAAAGATGAGGAAAAAATTAGGTCCTTAAATTGTTGATCCGAAAGAATCGAATTTTAATCGGGTCTACCCTAAACAATTGGATCCTCAAATAGTTGACCCAATTTTCAAGAGCTCGGATTGTTACTGGATGTGCTATCTGAATTTTTCTAATAAGGAACCTAATTGTAGTGAGAGGAATGATAATTCGGAGATGAAATTAAAATTTGGAGAGTGAAAGTTTAGTTGCAATGTAGAACTACCACAAGTTGATGAGGTCAAGAATTGCTCGAGTGAGTCTCGTAACTTTGAAAATGTAAAATAATGAAATATAAGGCGGTGAAAGGGATGATATGAGGAAAAAATTGAAGAATTGAATTTTGCCTCTTGGTTCGGATTTTTTGAATATGGATCAGATCGGATTTTTAAATAGAATAAAATGGGGTTGATTGTTAGGTGGATTAAATGGAGTGATTTTTCACGTGTATGTTGACGTGAATTGATTAAGTGACTTTTTTTTAATCTACATGGTGTACTTGGTGACATTTTGTTAGAGAGAAGGGTATTTTTGAGTCAAAAAATTAACGAAGGAATATTTTTGAGCCAAAAACAAACAGAAGGATATTTTTGAGCCAAAAAACAAACGAAAGATATTTTTGATTTATTTCAAATAGTTCAGAAATATTTTTGACCCTTTTCTATTTTTTTATTAACAGTACCAAGTTTAGACACTTCAGATGAATGGTATACTTGATTAAATATTGCGTTATTTATCTAAAAAAAAAGAAATTAATTTTTACTTAACACTTTTTTTTAAAAAAAAGTTCATTAAAATGACGAATGGTACAAATCAATTAAAAGACAAATCAACATAAACTTACAAAAACTTCTGCACCACTTGCGTAAAATTTTTATCTACATTCCTCCACCCACTTAAATTTATTTTTTTATTTTGTTAGTAATTTTTGTAATATATTGACTAAAATTTTGATTAATTATATCAGTTTAGAATTTAAAATTCTTGAGTCTTTTTAGGGGGTTGGGTGGGGAGGAGCGGGGTAAGGATTTTCTTGGCGCAATATAATGTATCTGAAAGACTTGATTTTAAATTCATATACTACATAAGTCATTATTATTTTCAGATTTTTTATGAGAAACAAAAAATATAATTGACACTATTAATTAATTAATAAACAATGTATTTTGTAAAAGTTTGGGTTAATTTCATGTGAATGAATAATATCTAATACAATGAGTTAGACTCATAATTTTATCTTAAGTAAACTTTATACCACCTTTCACATACAACTTCACTTTCATGGTTAGGAGTGATATACACTTGTACAACCTAAGTGTAAGTGTCATGTCTGTGCCACGCCAGTACCACAAACAACAGTAAGTAATTTTATTTTATTTTTACTTTTACCACGTTATATTTTGTTCTATTTTTAGATTCAATAAAAGATGAGGTCAGTGGTTCATATTTTTTTTTTTTAGAAAAATAAAACTTAAACATAAGTGACTAAAAAATAATTGACAAGTCAAAATTATTGTAATATGTATCAAATTATGTTGTTTTAATTTTTTTTACGTGTGAATAATTGTCACTAAAAATACTAATAACATGTGGCTACTCCTAATAAATTATTTTTTCATTTCAAAATATTCTTTTCAACCTATTTTAATTGTCTATTATCTCATTTGTATGCTTCTTGATTTTGCAAATCAACAAGTAATTCAAGATAATTATTTTTTTAATAACATGGACCACTAATATAAAACGAGGAGATTAAAGAATATTTTTAGCCTGAAGACCTCTTAAAAAAAATATTTATTTCTAGAAAATAAGAACTGTTTTATTATCTTACCCAAAGTTTAATGTCTTGAAGGACAAACGAACACTTCAACACTTTATCATTTTAACTTTACATGTAATTCCTTATCCCCCAAATTTGATCTCAAGTGAATATCATACCACCTTACACATAAAATTTCACTTTTGTGATTGGAGATAATATATACACGTACCACCTAAGTGTCATATTTGTGTCGCGTTTGTGGCACATCAGATAATAACTAAATTTATTTTTATTTTTTTCTTTCATCACGTCATATTTTGTTCTTATTTTCGAATTTAATAAGCTGAGGCAAGTGGTTCAAATACTTTATTAAAAATAAAACTCAAACATAAGTGACTAAACACAATTGACTAGTCGAAATTATTATAATATGCCCTAGATTATGTTATTTTAACTTCTTTTTTTTACGTATGAATACTTGTCACTAAAAACACTAATAACATGTGGAGAAGAAAAACATCACTTATTTTAAAACAAAAAAATATTTTGATCACAAGATTACAAGAATTCAAGATTACTTAGTAATCAAATAAGATAACTTCAACATTAACTATAACTTTGACTCTTTGAACAAAATACAAATTAAGAAATTTGACTTTTATTTTCCTAGCTCCTTATATATAATTTGAAGAGTTGCCTTTTTTTTCTTACGCTGAACGTATATTCATTTTATTATATTTTAATTTTTTTTATCTCAAGTGAATATCATACCACCTTACACATAAAATTTCACTTTCCTGGTTGGAGGTAATATATACACGTACTACCTAAGTGTCATATCCGTGCCACGTTTGTGCCACATAAGATAATAAACAACTTTATTTTTATTTTTTCTTTCACAACGTCATATTTTGTTCTTATTTTCGAATTTAATAAGCCGAGACAAGTGGTTCAAATACTTTATTAAAAATAAAACTCAAACATAAATGGCTAGCCACAATTAACTAGTCAAAATTATTATAATATGCTCTAAATCATGTTGTTTAAATAAATAGTAATAACACATTAACTATAATAAAGTAATATGATACGATAAATTCTAATAGAAATCAAAGAACATAGGAGCATTTCTTATATACTGCATTAACTTTTTAATTTGAGGAATTATCCTTTGATTGTAATAGTTTTAATTTTGTTATTTAGGATATCACTGCAGTAAATGAAAATTAATGAAATAACTATTACTTATCGCAACAAAAAAAATTGAATTTAAATATGGATGAGGTTGGAGAGATGAAATTGTATCCACGATGAATGAGTAATGAATTTTTTGAGTTTTTACTTTTTGAAAGACTTTAAACGAGTTAGATTTAGTTGAAAAAAAAAGTATTACGTTAGCATCAGACTTAAAAAAACTAAGGTGGAATATGGAGATTTAACATAATAGGGTTAAATTATAAATATTCACGCTTTAAAAAGATTGAGTGGTCTTTTTTTTTTATTAACAGTACCAAGTTGAGACATTTCAGTTGACTGGTACACTTGATTAAATATTGCGTTAATTATCTTAAAAAAAATTAATTTTTACTTAATACTTTCTTTTTTAAAAAAATGATTAAAATGACGAATGATACAAATCAATAAAAAGACAAATCAACATAAACTTACAAAAACTTCAGCACCACTTGCGTAACATTTTTATCTACATTCCTCCACCCACTTAAATTTATTTTTTCATTTTGTTAGTGATTTTTGTAATATATTGACTAAAATTTTGATTAATTATATCAGTTTAGAATTTAAAATTCTTGAGTCTTTTTAGGGGGTGGGGTGGGGATTTTTTTGACGCAATATAATGTATTTGAAAGACTTGATTTTAAATTCATATACTACATAAGTCATTATTATTTTCAGATTTTTTATGTAAAACAAAAAATCTAATTGACATTATTAATTAATTAATAAACAATGTATTTTGTAAAAGTTTTGGTTAATTTCATGTGAATGAATAATATCTAATATAATGAGTTAGACTCATAATTTTATCTCAAGTAAACTTTATACCACCTTACACATACAATTTCACTTTCATGGTTAGGAGTGATATACACTCATACAACCTAAGTGTAAGTGTCATGTCTGTGCCACGCCGGTACCACAAACAACAGTAAGTAATTTTTTTTCTTACTTTTACCACGTCATATTTTGTTCTATTTTTAGATTCAATAAAAGATGAGGTTAGTGGTCCATACTTTTTTTTAGAAAAATTAAACTTAAACATAAGTGACTAAAAAATAATTGACAAGTCAAAATTATTGTAATATGTATCAAATTATGTTGTTTTAATTTTTTTTTACGTGTGAATAATTGTCACTAAAAATACTAATAACATGTGGCTACTCCTAATAAATTATTTTTTCATTTCAAAGTATTCTTTTCAACCTATTTTAATTGTCTATTATCTCATTTGTATGCTTCTTAATTTTGCAAATCAACAAGTAATTTAAGATAATTATTTTTTTAATAACATGGACCACTAATATAAAACGAGGAGATTAAAGAGTATTTTTAGCCTGAAGACCTCTTTAAAAAATTATTTATTTCTAGAAAATAAAAACTGTTTTATTATCTTATCCAAAATTTAATGTCTTGAAGGACAAACGAACACTTCAACACTTTATCACTTTAACTTTACATGTAATTCCTTATCCCCCAAATTTGATCTCAAGTGAATATCATACCACCTTACACATAAAATTTCACTTTCGTGATGGGGGATAATATATACATGTACCACCTAAGTGTCATATCCGTGCCGCGTATGTGGCACGTCAGATAATAAATAATTTTTATTTTATTTTTTTCTTTCACCACGTCATATTTTGTTCTTATTTTCGAATTTAATAAGCTGAGGCAAGTGGTTCAAATACTTTATTAAAAATAAAACTCAAACATAAGTGACTAAACACAATTGACTAGTCGAAATTATTATAATATGCCCTAGATTATGTTGTTTTAATTTTTTTTTTTTTTTTTTACGTATGAATACTTGTCACTAAAAACACTAATAACATGTGGAGAATGAAAACACCACTTATTTTAAAACGAAAAAATATTTTCTTCACAAGATTACAAGAATTCAAGATTACTTAGTAATCAAATCAGATAACTTCAACATTAACTATAACTTTGACTCTTTGAACAAAATACAAATTAAGAAATTTGACTTTTATTTTCCTAACTCCTTATATATAATCTGAAGAGCTGTGTTTTTTTTCTTACGCTGAACGTATATTCATTTTGTTATATTAACTATAACTTTGACTCTTTGAACAAAATACAAATTAAGAAATTTGACTTTTATTTTCCTAACTCCTTATATATAATCTGAAGAGCTGCGTTTTTTTTTCTTACGCTGAACGTATATTCATTTTATTATATTTTAAATTTTTTAATCTCAAGTAAATATCATACCATCTTACACATAAAAATTCACTTTCATGGTTGGGGGTAATATATATACGTACTACCTAAGTGTCATATCTGTGCCACGTTTGTGCCACATCAGATAATAAATAAATTTATTTTTATTTTTTCTGTCACAACGTCATATTTTGTTCTTATTTTCAAATTTAATAAGCCGAGACAACAGGTTCAAATACTTTATTAAAAATAAAACTCAAACATAAATGGCTAAGCACAATTGACTAGTTGAAATTATTATAATATGCTCTAAATCATGTTGTTTTAGTAAATAGTAATAACACATTAACTATAATAAAGTAATATGATATGATAAATTATAATAGAAATCAAAGAATATAGGAGCATTTCTTATATACTGCATTAACTTTTTAATTTGAGGAATTATCCTTTGATTGTAATAGTTTTAATTTTGTTATTTAGGAAATCACTGCAATAAATGAAAATTAATGAAATAACTATTACTTATCGCAACAACAGAAATTGAATTTAAATATGGATGAGATTGGAGTGATGAAATTGTATCCACGATGAATGAGTAATGAATTTTATTTTTTGAGTTTTTACTTTTTAAAAGACTTTAAACGCGTTAGGTTTAGTTGGAAGAAAAAAGTATTACATTAGCACCATATTTAAAAAACTAAGGTGAAATATGGAGATTTAACACAATAGGATTAAATTATAAATATTCACGCTTTAAAAAGATTGAGTGGTCTTTTTTTTTAATTAACAGTATCAAGTTGAGACACTTCAGTTGAATGGTGCACTTGATTAAATATTGCGTTATTTATCTAAAAATAAATTAAGTTTTACTTAATACTTAAAAAATAAAGATTAAAATTGCGAATGGTACAAATCAATTAAAAGACAAATAAAAAAAACTTACAAAAACTTCAGCACCCCTTGCGTAACATTTTTATCTACATCCATCTACCCACTTATTTTTTTAAAGAAAAAATTTTGTTAGTGATTTTTATAATATGTTGACTAAAATTTTGATTAATTATATCAGTTTAGAATTTAAAAGTCTTGAGTTTTTTTAGGGGGTGGGGTGGGGAGAAAGGGGGGGGGGAGATTCTTTTGGCGCAATATAATGTATCCGAAAGACTTGAATTTATTTTAAATTCATATATTACATAAGTCATTATTATTTTCAAATTTCTTATGTAAAACAAAAAATCTAATTGATATTATTAATTAATTAATAAACAATGTATTTTATAAAAGCTTGGGTTATTCATGTGAATGAATAATATCTAATACAATGAGTTAGGCATTTTAAAATTTTTTATAGACCCAAACTCGTCCCGCTTCGTCTAAGTTTAAATATGCATCCATAATATTCTATTCTCATCTCTATATGTGATAAAAATATGAATAAAAATGCGTGTATTAGCAAGCATGAACTAAAATTTTGAAGACGAAAATGTTCTCTTGAAGTAATTAATTCATGTATATCTCACTTTTTAGAACTTTTTGTTAAGTTTAAATTTCTACATAATAATGTATTCATTGTTCATCATGGTATAATGTATTCATTGTTCAACACGGTATAATAATTCCTTTACTATTGATCATTGCATAATTAATTTGTACATTATTTTACACAATACTCAATATTTAACTAACTTATTTTGACAAACGACTCTTGAATTAACATTTATCTTCATCTTTATCAACAAAAGAAATTTTTCAAAGAATTGAATAAGTATGTTTCACAAATAAATTTCAATTTCAACTAATAGTATAATACATAATACCTTGATTAAAACATAGTTTGAAATGACATAAAGATATTTTATTTTCAAAAAGGTAAGAATATAAAAAAAAAATAGGTATGTACTTTTCTGTTTTATATTACTTGTTCCTCTTTTATTTACATGCTATTTAAGAAACTATAACTAAAAAAGATATTTCCACAATTTTATTAATTTATCCTTTAACTTTTTATAATACACTTTATATTTAAGTGTCCTATCCATATCATTATCAAGATTAACGGAGAATTTTTTTGACACCTTATAATACTTATATTTGAGAAAATGCACAAAATTTTCCTTAAATTTATCTAAAAAATTTACTTTAACATTTTAACTTTATTTGTGATTCTTTATCGCATAATTTTATCTCAAGTAAATTTTATACCACCTTACACATGCAACTTCACTTTCATGGTTAGGAGTGATAATACACTCATACAACCCAAGTGCCACGTTTGTGGCACAAAGAACAGTAAATATATATATTTTTTTTACTTTTACCACGTATTCAATAAAAGATAAGGTTAGCGGTTCATATTTTTTTTAGAAAAATAAAACTTAAACAAAAGTGATTACAAGATAATTGACTAGTCAAAATTATTGTAATATGTATCAAATTATGTTTTTTTTTTTTTTTACGTGTGAATAATTGTCACTGAAAACACTATTAACATGTGGCTACTCCTAATAAATTATTTTTTCATTTCAAAATATTCTTTTCAACCTATTTTAATTGTCTATTATCTCATTTGTATGTTTCTTGATTTTGCAAATCAACAAGTAATTTAAGATAATTATTTTCTTAATAACATGGGCCACTAATATAAAAACGAGGAGATTAAAGAGTATTTTTAGCCTGAAGACCTCTTAAAAAAATTATTTATTTCTAGAAAATAAGAACTGTTTTATTATCTTACCCAAAGTTTAATGTCTTGAAGGACAAACGAATACTTCAATACTTTATCACTTTAACTTTACATGTAATTCTTTATCCCCCAAATTTGATCTCAAGTGAATATCATACCACCTTACACATAAATTTTCACTTTCACGGTTGGGGATAATAGATACACGTACCACCTGTCATATTCGTGCCACATCTGTGCCACATCAGATAATAAACAAATTTATTTTTATTTTTTGCTTTCTCCATGTCATATTTTGTTCTTATTTTCTAATTTAATAAGTTGAGGCAAGTGATTCAAATACTTTATTAAAAATAACACTCAAACATAAGTGACTAAACACAATTGACTAGTTGAAATTATTATAATATGCCCTAGATCATGTTGTTTTAACTTTTTTTTTGTATGAATAATTGTCACTAAAAACACTAATAACATGTGGCTACTTCAAATTAAAGAGAAGAAAAAGAAGAAAAACACCACTTATTTTAAAACGAAAAAAATATTTTCTTCACAAGATTACAAGAATTCAAGACTACTTAGTAATCAAATCAGATAACTTTAATATTAACTATAACTTTGACTCTTTGAACAAAAATACAAATTAAGAAATTTGACTTTTATTTTCCTAGCTCCTTATATATAATCTGAAGAGCTGCGTTTTTTTCTTACGCTGAACGTTTATTCATTTCATTATATTTTGAATTTTTTTATCTCAAGTGAATATCATACCACCTTACACATAAAATTTCACTTTCATGGTTGGGAGTAATATATACACATGGTACCTAAGTGTCATATCTGTGCCACGTTTGTACCACATCTTATTTTCGAATTTAATAAGTTGAGGCAAGTGGTTCAAATACTTTATTAAAAATAAAACTCAAACATAAATGGCTAAGCACAATTGACTAGTCGAAATTATTATAATATGCTCTAAATCATATTGTTTTAACTTTTTTTTGTACGTATGAATAATTGTCACTAAAATACTAATAACATGTGGCTACTTCAAATTAAAAAGAAGAAGAAGGAGAAAAACACCACCCATTTTGAAACGAAAAATATTTTCTTCATAAGATTACAAGAATTCAAGATTACTTAGTAATCAAATAAGATGACTTTAACATTAACTATAACTTTGACTCTTTGAACAAAAATACAAATTAAGAAATTTGACTTTTATTTTCCTCCTTATATATAATCTAAAGAGCTGCGTTTTTTTTTCTTACGTTGAACGTTCATTTTATTATATTTTGAAATTCTTCTTCAACCTAATTTAATTTACCATTATGGAAAGAACAAAACTTTCACTTGTTAGTGAAATTAAAGCATTTCTTTTCCATAGGATGGTGAACATGAAGTTCGAAATTGAACCATCCGAAAAGGTTGTCATAGCATAAAAATTTTTTATCATAAAATTTTCATTTGTGACGATTTTTTTTTAAAATCTTTTTATTATGAAGCTTAGTTAGCTTTATCTTTCTTAGAATCAAACTCTTTATCTGTTACTTAAAACTTTTGTCTACTTACTATTCATTTTTTTCATTCTTATTTCCTCAAAGAAATTCTTTTGAGCAAAGTAAAAGTGGATGAAGAGATATCATTCTTGAGTGAAACATTTTGTCATAAAGGTTTTGAACATAAAATAATACTCCGTTGTGTTTTCATTTCAATTAGTAGATAAACAATACCCTGATTAATACTTATAACTATGCAAGATAATAATATTCTACTCAAGAGGTCTGAAATGGCATGATTATTTTATTTTCAAAAGATAAGAATAAAAAGACAAGTTTGTAATTAATTAAGTGGCCAGTTATATTAACTTTTGATCAAAGTGACTCATCAAACTCTTCATCTGTTAAAGACTTTTATCCACTTGTCATTTTTTCATTCTTATTCCCTCAAAGAAATTCTTGTGAGAAAAGTAATTAAAAGTGAAAGATGAGATATCATTCTTGTATGCTACATTTTGTTATAAAGGTTTTGAACATGTAATAGCAAAGGTAAAGTTCACATTAGGTTCCAAGTTAAATCCTTTTGCCAAAGAGTGGAAGCCATTAGTAATACTTCTAAACTTAATCCTTTGGCCAAAGAGTGGGATCCTTTGACTTAACGTATAATTCTTTATCCCTCAAATTTTATCTCAAGTGAATATTATATTACCTTAATCATATAATTTCACTTTTATGGTAGAGAATGATATATATGTGTACCACCTAAGTGTCATGTCTGGGTCATATCAGATAGTAAATAAACTTAATTTTGATTTCTTTTTTCTTTCACCATGTCATATTTTGTTCTTAGTTTCGAATTTAATAAAAGTTGAGGCAAGTGGTCCAAATATTTTATTAAAAATAAAACTCAAATGTAAGTGATTAAAATATAATTTATTAGTCACAATTATTGTAATATGCTCCAAATCATGTTTGTTTTAACTTGTTTTACGTGTGAATAATTGTCACTAAAAGCACTAATAAGATGTGGTTATTTCTAGTAATTTGTTTTTGTTTTAAAAATTCTTCCCAACCTATATTGATTGTCTATTATCTTATTTATACGCTTTGCACTTTAACAAGTAATTTGAAATAACTATTTCTTCAATAATATGGACCATTAATATGAAATGAAGGAAGTAAAGAGCATTTTTTGCTTGAAGCACCTATTAAGAAAATTCCTCATTCTTAAAAAATAAAAAGTATTTTACCATCTTACCCATAATAAATGTCTTGAAGGAAGAAAGTTCTCTTTAATGGTGTAAATTCTACGTATTAAAACAAGGGTAATTTCAAAAGAAAAAAAATCATCTTGATTATATAAAACACCACTTAATTTGAAATATTTTCTTTTTTTTTTTTAGAAAAAAAAAATTATTTTGAAACAAAAAAATTTCAAAAAGATTACAAAAATTCAAGATAAACAAATCAGAGAACTTCAATATTAACTAACTTTGACTCTTTGAATAAAAATACAAAATTGAGATATTTATTGGCCTTTATTTTTTCCTTGCGTATAATATGAAAATTTGCGTTCTTTTTCTTAAGCTGAACGTTTATCAATTTCATTATATTTCAAAATTTGGAGTTCTAACTTTTATTACGTGTGAATAATTGTCATTAAAAGCACTAATGACAGGCTGCTACTTCTAAAATAATATTTTTTCATTTCAAAATATTTTTCTCAGCCTATATTAATAGTCTATTATTTTATTTGTACGCTTCTTAATTTTGCAAATTAACAAGTAATTTGAGATAATTATTTCTTTAATAACATGGACCACTAATATGAAATAGGGGGAATAAAGAGTATTTTTAGCCTGAAGACCCCTTAAGAAAATTATTTATTTCTAGAAAATAAGAAGTGTTTTACTATCTTACCCATAAGTTAATGTCTTGAATAACGAACGAACCGTTCAACACTTTAACTTTACGTGCAATTCTTTATCCCTCAAATTTTATCTCAAGTGAATATTATACCATCTTATACATATAATTTCACTTTTATGATTGGGGGTAATATATACGCGTACCACCTAAGTGTCATCTCCGTGCCACGTCTGTGCCACATTAGATAGTAAACAAATTTATTTTTTCTTTTTTTATTTTACCACGTCATATTTTGTTCTTATTTTTGAATTTAATAAAAGTCGAGGCAAGTGATTCAAATACTTTATTAAAAATAAAACTCAAACATAAGTGACTAAACACAATTGACTAGTCGAAATTATTATAATACACTTCAAAGTATGTTGTTTTAACTTTTTTTACGTAATGAATAATTAAAAGTGTTACTAAAAGCACTAATAACACGTGGCTACTTTTTTAAAAATAAGAAAAAGAAGAAGAAAAATATCACTCATTTTGAAACGGAAAAAATACTTTCTTCACACGATTACTTAGTAATCAAATCAGATAGCTTCAACATTAACTATAACTTTGACTCTTTGAATAAAAATACAAATTGGGATACATGACCCTTATTTCCCATTATATATAATTCGGAGAGACCAGTTCTTTTTCTTACGCTGAATGTATAATTTGGAGAGCCCAATTCTTTTTTTACGCTGAACGTTTATCGATTTTATTATATTTCGAAATCCTTCTTCTACCTAATTTACCATCATGTAAAAAGTGAAACTTTCACTTGTTAGTGAAATTGAAGCAACTTTTTTCCATAGAATTGGTGAATGTGAATTTTTAAATTGAACATAATCTTTGGATGTTTACTTTACATTTTCTCTATACATGCTCTTAAGAAATTATAAATAAAAAAAGTATTTTTATAATTTTATTAATTTATCGGGTGTTCTGGTGGTGCAACCTATTCTATTATTTATATGATGATAGCACCAAACGGGCCTTTGGGTATCGCCACGTGGACTGATCAGGAGCCAATACAATAATAGTTAGCACACCATAGAGTACTTTTCTTTCTCGTCTAACGTCTAATAAGATTGGGTTCCAACCTGTGTTGGCACCGCCCCATGGATAACACACGCGTGCTGTCAGGTTCCAACTCTTTATAATCCACTTTATTTTTATGTGCCTTATCCATATGACTATCAATATTAACACCGATTATTTTTTGAAACATTATAATAATTATATTTGAGAAAATGTATAAAAATTTTCTTAAACTTGTCCACAAAAATAATTTTAACACTTTAACTTTATGTGTTATTCTTTATTCCCCTAATTTTATCTCAAGTAAAATTTATATACATACACAACTCTATTTTCATGATTGAGAATGATATACACATGTAACATCTAAGTTCTCTGTGCTGCATCGAATAGTAAAATAAATTAGTTTCTTGGTCAGCATTCATGTTATTCATGATGTACTATCAATCTTTTACAAGATTGTTTGAAAACTTTTATAAAGTATTTGCATTTTTATTGAGTCCATCTTTATATCTAATGGATTAGATTATATTCATGTGAGATTTAATTGCTTGATGTTTAGATAATATCGATGCATTGTAAAATTTCTTGGAATTCGTAAATGTTATTATGACCATAATGTACCAAAAGAGAATATCATTAATTGATTTTATCTTATTTGTTTTTAAGGTTATTAAGGTAAACTTAGAAGAACATATCTCAAGTGAATATTATACCACCTTACACATACAATTTCACTTTCATGAGTGATATATATGTGTATCATTTAAGTGTCACGTCTGTGCTACGTTTGTGTCACATCAAATAGTAAATAAATTTATTTTTTCTTTTTTTCTTTCACCACATCATACTTTGTTCTTAATTTCGGATTTAATAAAAGCTGAGGCAAGTGGTCCAAATACTTTATTAAAAGTAAAACTCAAACATAAGTGACTAAAATACAATTAACTAGTCAAAATTATTGTAATATTCTTTAAATCATGTTGTTTTAACTTTTTTGATGTGTGAATTATTGTCAATGAAAGCATTAATAGTATGAGGCTACTTCTAATAAATTATTTTTTTATTTTAAAATATTCTTTTCATCCTATATTAATTTCCTATTATCTTACTTATACTTTATATGCTTTGCATATTAACAAGTAATTTGAAATAACTGTTTTTTTAATAACATGGATCACTTATATAAAATGGAGAGAATAAAGAGTATTTTTTTCTGAAGACACGTATTAAGAAAATTACTCATTCCTAAAAAATAAGAAGTGTTTTACTATCTTACCTATAATTAAAAGCCTTGAAGGAAGAAGAAACTCTTTAATGGTGTAAAATTCTATGCATTAAAACAAGGGTAGTTCCGAAAGAAAAAAAATAATTCATCTTAATTATATAAAACGCCACTTAGTTTAAAACAAATTTCTTTTTTTAAAAAATAATTTACTTTGAAATGAAAAGAATATTTTTTTAAAAAAAGATTACATGAATTCAAGATTTGCTTAGTAATCAAAACAAAGAACTTCAATATTAACTAACTTTGACTCTTTGAACAAAATACAAAATGAGAATATTTATGAACCTTTATTTTCCCCTTATATATATATATTTGAAAAGTTGTGTTTTTTTTTTAATTTGGACACTTATCAATTTCATCATATTTTGAGATCCTGATATGTTTCAACTTCTTTACGTGTGAATAATTGTCAGTAAAAGCACTACCAACATGTGGCTACTTCTAATAAATTATTATTTTTTATTAAATATTCTTTTCGGCCTATATTAATTTTCTATTATCTCATTATACGCTTGCAATTTGAAATATATATATATTTTTTAATAATGTGAACCACTATAATATGAAACAGAGGAATAAAGATTATTTTTAGCTTGAAGACCCCTTAAGAAAACTACTCATTCCTAGAAAATAAGAAGTGTTTTACTATCTTATCCATAATTAAATGTCTTGAAGAAAGAAGGAACTCTTTAACACTTTAACTTTACGTGTAATTCTTTCTCCTCTGATTTTATCTCAAATGAATATTATACCACCTTACACATACAATTTCACTTTCATGATTGGGACTGATATACACGTGTGTCACCTAATTATCATATTTGTGCCGCATCTGCTCCACACCAAATAGTTAACGGACTTACTTTTTATTTCTTTTTTCTTTCACCATATCATATTTTATTCTTATTTTTGAATTTAATAAAAGATAAGACAAGTGATCTAGATACTTTATTAAAAATAAAACTCAAACATAATTGACTAAAACACAATTGACTACTTAAAATTATTGTAATATGCTTCAAATCATGTTGTTTTAACGTTTTACGTGTGAATAACTTTCACTAAAAGCACTAATAATATGTGGGGACTTCTAATAAATTATTTTTTCTATTTCAAAATATTCTTTCCAGCTTATAATAATTGTTTGTTATCTTATTTATACGATTTGCAAATTAACAAGTAATTTGAAATAATTATTTTCTTAATAACTTGCACCACTAATATGAAATTGAGGGAGTAAAAAGTATTTTTTTTTTTCTGAAGACACACCTAAAGAAAACTACTCATTCCTATAAAATAAGAAGTATTTTACTATTTTACCCATAATTAAACGTGTTGAGGAAAAAAGTAACTCTTTAATGATGTAAAATTTCATGTACTAAAACAAGGATAATTTGAAAATAAAAAATAATAATTTATCTGAATTATATGAAGCACCACTTAATTTGTAAAATAAAAATTTTAAAAAACAACACTTATTTTGAAACGGAAAAAGTACTTCCTTCACAAAGATTATAAAAAATCAAGATTTGCTTATTAATCAAATCAGAGAACTTCCCAATTAACTAACTTTAAATCTTTGAACAAAAATATAAAATTGAGATCTTTATTGACCTTCAATTTTCCCTTATTATAATCTGGAGAGTTGTGTTCTTTTTCTTAAGCTGAATGTTATCAATTTCATCATATTTCTTCTAGTGTTCTAATTTTTTTTTTTACGTGTGAGTAATTGTCATTAAAAACACTAATAACATGCAACTACTTTTAATAAGTTATTTTTTTTCATTTCAAATTATTTTTTGCAGCCTATATTAATTGTCTATTATCTCATTTATACGCTTTTTGATTTTGCAAATTAACAAGTAATTTTAGATCACTATTTCTTTAATAACATGGATCACTAATATAAAACGAGGGGAGTAAAGAGTATTTTTAGCTTGAACAACCCTAAAGAAAACTACTTATTTTTAGAAAATAAGAAGTGTTTTACTTTCTTACCCATAGTTCAATGCCTTGAAGGACGAACAAACTCTTCAACACTTTAACACTTTAACACTTTAACTTTACGCATAATATTTGATCTCCAAAATTTTATCTCTTTATAATTTTATACCACCTTACACATACAATTTTATTTTCATAATTGGGGGTAATATATACACGTACCACCTAAGTGTCACGTCCGTGTCACATCTGATAGAAAACGAATTTATTTTTTATTTCTTTTTTTTCACCACGTTATATTTTGTTCTTATTTTCAAATTTAATAAAAGTTGAGACAAGTGGTCCAAATATTTTATTAAAAATAAAACTCAAATATAAGTGACAAAACACAATTGATTAGACAAATAGTTATAATATGCTCCAAATCATGTTGTTTTAACTTTTTTTTTTTACGTAAAGAATAATTGTCACTAAAAGCACTAATAACATGTGACTACTTCTAATTTTTTTTTTTTTTTTTTTTTTAAAAACACCACTCATTTTGAAACGAAAAAATATTTTCTTCACAAGATTACAAGAATTCAAGATATAGTAATCAAATCAGATAACTTCAATATTAACTATAACTTTGACTCTTTGAACAAAAATATAAATTGGGATGCTTAACCTTTATTTTCCCCTATATATAATTTGGAGAGCTCGTTCTTTTTCTTAAGTTGAACGTTTATCGTTTCATTATATTTCAAAATCTTTCTTCTACCTAATTTACCATCATGAAAAAAACAAAACGTTCACTTGTTAGTGAAATTGAAGTATGGTGAACATGAATTTCGAAATTAAACCATCCAAAAACGTTATGTTTTTTTGGATGTTTACTTGCACATTTTCTTTTTACATGCTCTTTAAGAAACTATAAATAAAAAGAGTATTTTTATAATTTTATTAATTTATCCTCTAATACTTTATATTTATGTGCCTTATCCAGATAACTACCAAGATTAACATAGATTTTTTTTGAAATCTTACAATAATTATATCTTGAGAAAATGCACAAAATTTTACTTAAACTTATCCACAAAAATTATTTTAGCACTTTAACTTTACGTATAATTTTTTATCCCTTAATTTTATTTCAAGTAAATTTTATACCATCTTTCGCTTTCATAATTGAGAATGATATACACACATACCACCTAAGTGCAACATTTGTGCCACAATGGATAGTAAAATAAATTTACTTTTTTTTTTCACTACATCATATTTTGTTCGTATTTTTGATTTCAATAAAAATGAGGCAAGTGGTACAAATATTTTATTAAAAATAACACTCAGACATAAGTGAGTAAAAGTCAACTAACTAGTCAAAATTATTGTAATATGCTCCAAATCATGTTGTTTTTATGTAATAACCTGAAATATAAAAATTTTCTTTTTATATGTTTTGATCTTTGGTTCTTCCCCGTAGTTGTTACATACTGGTTATGAAGTGTGATATGGTTGGCACGGTCCTTGATCATCGCATTCAGCTATAGCAAGAGCCCCCAAATCTAGAGAGTTGATTGATGTCATAAGCAATCTTCCTAATCTAAGAGCAGCTTGAAATCGAAAGTCCACACTTAGTGTTACATTCATAAACAACTTAGTCCATTTTTATTCCATTTCATGTATGTCTGAGGATCCGCATAACTCTCGATTTTTATGTGTTATTTATTCATTCCTACTTTTTTTATGCCATTCGAGAATGATTTGGGTGAATTTGAGTCTTAAAGACTTTAAAAATAACTAGTTTGACTTCAATCAACATTTATTTTTCGAGCACCGAATGATGATTGGACCTCTCCATTAGATCTGAAATATCAATTTTTGATTAGTAGTGTAGTAGGATTAGGTTCAAAACCCTTATTATGCATTAAAATTCTTATTTGAAAAATAGTTAAATTAAGCTTTTAGAAATTTTAAGGGCTAATTTATCATACATGAGCTTTTTTTAAAAATTTGACATAAGCATTGAATCCGAAACATTGAAAATAGCCCAGTAGAATATATTATTTATTTTTGTGGGGTTCCGAATGAATCCCAAGGATCCGTTCAGAGACATGTTCAGCATTCAAAACCAGCTGGTTCACTAACATTTGTTGGTGCAAAGCTCCTTCTTTGTGAATACGGGCCCCAGACTATAAACACAGAAAAGGATATTATTTTTCATTGCGATCGTGAAGGGGTAGCCTTGATCGCGAGGAATAGGTAGGATCATATCGAGAATTTCCTTCATCACGAACACGATCGAACTATCAAAAATGCGATGGTTCGGGTTAATTATTTGTCCAAGTCAACACTGACTCTCGTGATGCAAAGTACTATTCGCATAACAGTACAGATAACCCAATTTTTGCGATTTTCACCATTTTAGGACCTTAGAGCTTTGGGAAGGGGTGTTTTCTAAGGGTTTCTTTGCTGTTCTTGCTTGGGTAAGATCTAAACTTATCATTCCATTAAATTTCATTGATTATATCTTCAAAAATATCTTATTTTCTCAATTTCAAAATAAATTTCTGAGATTTTTACTGGTAAGCTTTAAAATGTTTTTTCTTCAATTTGAGCCTCTTTTTCAACTTGTTTTCACATAGGTTTCAACTATAGACTTCTATAATTTTGGAAAACATGTTTCTAAAGTGTAATTCTGATTTTACTCCTTTCATTTTCAAACTCGTCTTTTGAACTACTTTTGAAATCATTTTAAATGTAGCTAATATGAATATCGTTGGCTTTCTTTTGATACGCAGACAATATTTTTGATAGTCTTTACTTGTGTTAGGATCGTTCTTGAAGGGAAGACTCCATGTTGAAGGTTCTAGATTGAAATTTCAACATTTTGAGGTAGGTTATGACTTAACATGTAAAATATGCTATGAATTGAAACATTAGCCAAGAAAATCACATTTTAGGGTTATTATTATTATTATAGTGTACTCAACCGAGGGATTATTTGGATATTAATGGTAACTTGAGAGAATATGTATATTACGTGTTCCTCGAGTAAAGGCTTTACTTGACATCATGTGCCTTACTTGTGCATTAAATGCCATGTTTATTATTTTGATGTCTGTACGTGCGTACTCTTGAATACATATTTTAAGTCTTCTGTGAGCAATAATTGCCTTTATCATGATAATAATACCTGTGAGGGAAGTTTTTGAAATGATATTTTGATGTCTTACATGACTATTTATCTTGGTGGTGCTAAGTAAAAGCTTATATCATGAATCATTGACATGTTGAGTTGATTTTTAGGCTTAATTATACTATTTTAAATTAATTATCATCTTCACATTGATTGATTGTGAGCAATTTATCCTCATTAATATATATACACTTTATGAGATATTGATATCTCTAAGAAATACTTTATAAAACTATTGATCAGTGAACAATAGTCAAAGAGGTGAATGAGACACTTTATAAAACTCTTGATTCGTGAACATTTGTCGGAGAGATGAATTTATCATCATCTGAGAGATATTAGATGGAGATATGAGAAAGTATATGAATTGCGAACCCCATGAGTTCTGTTTTGAAGCGCAGAGGATCTGAAGGTATATACTAAAAGCCATGCGGTGGGTTATTTTATCATCATCATCACATCATTATTGCATCACATTGTTTACATTGTTATATATTTCTTTACATGTTGTTGTGTAGTTAGATTCCTTTATTGTCTTTATATTTAAGAACTATTAGTGGTGACAGTGTGAATTACCGTTTAAATTTTTTTCTTCTTGCAAGTGACGTGCTCATCATATAGTTTATTTGTATTATTTTCTACTTTGCTTAAATGACCTATGATGCCAATTAAGTACAAGTGAACCGTACTCACTCCTACTGTGCCCTTTCGACACAGATCCTAGTGTGAGTACGTGCATAGTAGCTGATTTATGTGAAAACCTTTTTAAAATCCTATATTCTAAAGATGAGTTAACTTTATCTTTCCTAGAATCAAACTCTTCATATGTTACACAAGACTTTTTGTTAGATCAATGAAGTTTTGATGGTTGACATGTAAATGAAACATGTTACTCAAGCTGGTCCAATCATATAAAGATAGAGAGCAGACCTCACTAGGGATACAAACAAGCTTGCTTGAAGTCTGGAATGGATAAAATCTCTAAATGAAATCATAATGATTGATCACGTGTGAAAGAAGAAGTGATGATTGAGTAAAACACTAGAAGATAAGCTGAAGAAAGAGTTATACTCAGTTAAGGAGATTGAGTTGAAAGAGGACATTGAATAAACAACAAACTCTGTTGAGTTGAAGAGTTCAAAGGAAGATAGAAGATTGTCATTGAAGGACTCATTACAGAATTGTTTTTATATTGAGGGAGTGACTCACTTGGTCACTTACGCACTTATAAAGAAAGAAACATATCGACAAATTATTTGAGAAGTTCCAAAGCTTAAAGGAGTCATAGTTGAACCTGTTCCTATTACTTAGAGTTAAGGAGTCTTAGACTTTATGTATTAGGTTGGTTCTTGAGTTGTATTATTTTCTAGTCTCAGTGAAGTATAAATTGAGTTAGGAGCAATATCTTCAAGTTGGAAAACTCAAAGACTTGGGAACACTCACCTTGGGAAGGTTTGTGTTTTGCAAAAATATGAGTTAGAGTTTAATTCCTAGTTTACAAGGGTATTGTAATTTATTTATTGGGGCTCAGTTGTAGTAGTGGAGTTGGGGTTAAATCCTGTAGAGGTACAGGTCATATTTTTTTACACCGCCTTGAGTCGGGTGTCTTCCACGTAAATATCACTATGTAATTTACTTACTATTTTAGTCAGATAGGAACACGTTAGTTAACCTATATCGTTAATCATCAACTGTTAGGATAAAATAAGTAATCAGTAGGGCACGTATTCTTAACAAGTGGTATCAGAGCCAAGTATCTTGAATAAGGTTAACACCTAAGAGTAGATCACTATGATGAACTCCGCACCACCTACTGGTCATAGTAAAGGTCAATCCATTACTAGACCACCACTCTTTGATAGATCTAATTTCATTTGGTGGAAAGCTAGGATGGAAATGTTCATTCAAGGAGAAGACTATGAGTTGCGAGGCAAAATTATCGATGGTCCAACTATCCCAATGAAGCTGGAAGATGGAAACAAGTCAATAAAGTAATAAGTAATTCATTGCTGATGATTTGGTTGCACTAAGGAAAAATGCAAGGGCAAAGAAAATCTTAGTGTGTGGACTAGGTCCAGCTGAGTACAACAGAGTGTCTACTTGCACCACTGCCAAGCAAATTTGGGATGCTTTGATGAATGCACATGAGGGCACCACTCAAGTGAGAAAATTCAGAATTGCTCTCCTCTCCAATGAATATGAGGATTTTAAGATGAAGGATAATGAATTTCTGTATCAAATGATGTCAAGACTCACTACTTTAACCAATGAATTGACTTCTTTAGGAAAAGTCATTACTATTGAGGAACAAGTTGAGAAAGTACTGAGGGTCTTGCCTAAGTCTAAATAGGATGTCAAGTTTGCTGCGATTAGGGAAGTAAAGGATGACGTTAGATGAATTAAAAGGTAACCTGAAGACTTATGAGATGCAGATTGATGAAGCCAAGAAGGAAATGACAGCTCCTAAAAAAACCTTGGCCCTAAAGGCTTCTAACAATAATGGAGAAGTGGAATTAACTGAAGAACAAGTGACATTTATAACAAAATTTTTAGCAAAGTCTTCAAGAAGAAAAATGGGACATGTAGCAAAAGACGTTCAAACGACAATCCCATTGGATGTTATAAGTGTGGTAAAACTAATCATCAAGTCAGCCATTATCCTATTTGGGAGATTGAATAGAGAAAAGAAAGAGCTGAGAAAGAATTAAAGGAAAAGGCTAAGTAAAGGGAGAACGAAGAATATGCTACGGTGACTGCTTGGGGATCTGACTCAGAAGAATCAGATGAGGAAGAGGTAGATGAAGCAACTCTCATGGAAATAGGAGATTCAGACATAGAAGATGAAGATAACATAACTTAAGTAAGTGTTCCTAAACTTAAAAAGAATTTACATTTATTTTCGAAAGAAAAGCTTGTCTCTCTGATGAATGCGTTAATAAATGATTTTCAATAATTAACTTCTGATAGGGATGAACTATTCAACAGTCTTGCAAATTTCAAGTTTGACCTTATTGATCTGGAAACTTGCAAAAATACTGTTGAAAAGAAAAATGGTACTCTCAAGGAACAAGTTAGTCAACTTGATTCTTTAAATTTGAATCTACAATCTGAGATCTTAAAATTGACTCTTTATGAAAAAGGAAAAAAGGTGAAAAGTAAAGAACAAAGAAAATTAGAGCTTGAGTTGACCAAAGTCAACCAAGAATGCAATAATGAAAAGGAAAAGATAGATAAGTTAAGCCAAGAAATCTCTAGGCAAAAACTTAATCTTGAAAGGGAAAATAGATGGACAAATTCCTTAAGAATTGTTCATCAATTGGGTAAAAGGACTCATAGTGATAAAGGCTGGATTAGGATTTTACAAGAGTCACACCGTCACTAATGATTTATGCTATATTTGTGGCAATCTTGGACATCCAACTACTGAATGTTCAATTATTGATAAAAGCAGATCCAGAAATACAAATTTGACAAAAAAACTGATGTCATAAAATCTCAAAAAAATAAAATAAATAACAAAATCAGTCAGAGAAACAGGTCACATAACCTGTTGTGTCATTGGGCCAAAAGAAATCTGATTCATCATTTTTCTAAGAAAAAAAGGACCCATGCTTGTCTAGGTGCTTAAAGTTAACCCCTAAGTTATTTTGCAGGTAAGAGTAAAAGGATGCAAGAAAAATTAGTGCATAGTTAAAGCTTGCTCAGGCATAAGACTGGAAGAAAATAAAAGTTCCTTTCACTTTCCATACTTAAGAAGGGAGTAGATTTTTTTTGGAGGCAAAAAGAGTACAAAGATTGGAAAACTAAAACACAAGTTTTTTTTATTGGATTTTTAGTGTTTGTGTAAGGGGAGAGAAAGGGAGATCCTCCTTCAAAATTGAATAGTAAGATAAGTGCTATCCAGTGCTTGGATCTAGTTCATCTAGTTCATATGAAACCTTGTGGACTAATTTGAAAAGTAGAAAAGGAAAATGGATGACAGTAAAACTGAAGGGCATGTACAGGAATAGGTTGTACCACCTGGTTAAAATGTTGAGGACATATTGACAAGGGGAACAACAAAGCATGAAACTGATTCATCAAGAACACCAAAGCAAAATGCTAATAAAGAATTTTTTTTAGATACTTCTTGGAGATCAATGGCTTGAGACTAGTGGTACCTTTAAAGGTAGTAAAACTTCAACTTGGTAGGCTACTCTGATGCTGATTTTGCAGGTTATTTAGTGAACAAATGAAGCATTGTAAGTATGGTACACCTTCTTGAACCAGGTTGTGCTCACTTGTTGTGAATTAAGCAATAACTTATGAATTTTGGTATGGATGTAAGATGTGTTCTATGACAATACAAGTTCCACGAATATTGCAAAGAAATCTGTACAACATAAAAGAACTAAACATGTTGATATTAGACACCATTTCCTTAGAGAAAATATTGAGGAAGGTTTTGTATCTATCATGTTCTATTTAAGATCAATTGTTGATATTTTTACTAAGGCACTTAGTAGAGAGCACTTTGAAAAGAGCACTTTGAAAAGAATAGATTAGAATTAGGGATGATTAAGTTTGCATGAACTCCCTTCAATGATTGACTAGAACTGTCTACTCTTGGTTTGTCCTAAGCTAAAATTATTGAATAATTCAGTCTTGCACATTGAGTTGTGTTTCCTAATATTAGAATTTTGACTGATCTAACAAATTGTGTATTGAATTGTGCAGAGATACTGGATCACAAGAGTATATTGGCCATGATTTAAAACTCTCCAGGTATAATATTAGCCTAATTATTTTTAAATTTTCATGATGAAACAACTTAGTTCACTTGGTCCCAAAACTACTTAAAACTGTAATTTCAAGAGTCCACTTTTCAAAAAGGACTGCCACCGCCTTCAACTTTTCCATCATTGCCTGACAATTCTTTTCATTTCAGAACTCTGCACCCATCTCTATTACTCATACACCTTTACGAATTATCTTTCAATTCTTTCCACCATTTAAACCAATAATTGCCTACCAAAATTTATCACCCATACATTATATCTCTCTTTTTCTTACTCCTAGCAATATGTTCCTTTCTCTTGCTTCAATGGCATCTTCTTTCAATATTTCAAAATCCTACCTATCCAGTGAATCACAATCTACTCAATTGGTGGTTCATGCTACTGCTAATACCAATTTTCACATTCCTCTAAGCATCCCCATGAAATTCTCCAATTTTGCTACTTGGACAAACTTTTAATACTATTTCTCAATCTTTTCTACTGGTTCTCTGTTCCTCCTATCTCAACTTCTGAGGTTGTTGATGTTGTCCCACTTCAAATCATCGACACTGATGATATTTCCATTGTCAATCTAATCCCTCAAAAATCTAGATCTCAATCTAAATGACAACAATCTTTCACTCCCATTGTTATCGATGAGATTGAGGTTCATAATGAACTTTGTTCGTTTTTTATTTCATCTAGAACTCCTCATACTCGCAATAAAAAATTTCAAGAGGAGGCTTCTATGGCTGAGACACTTCAAGCCAAAAAAAAGGCATGCTCTATTCCACCTATTCCTTTGTATCCTTCCTCCTCCCAAGATGTACTGCTTTGCTCCGTGAGGAAGGAAAATTCAAAATGTTGTATTCCTAAACCCCCTGCCTTCAGACCTCCTTTATCCACTCCCAAGTCAAAAGAAAAGTCAACATCCTCTCCCCCGTCAAAACTCTCCAAGACTAAACCTTTCTCTAGCTTTAAGAAATGAGTTCCTACACCTATTCCTTCAGACACATCTGAGTCTGATACCACTCCTGTTATCTCTCCTGAATTTGATGGGGATTTTGACATTGAGGAGATTCCCGAGCCTCTTGATTCCAAGGTAGATCATGTTCTCCACTTTCAGAAGAGAAAACTTGCTCGGGGTAGGGTAGTGACTGGTTTTGGAGGTCCTTCTATGGCAGTGTTGTTGACCAAATTGTCTGCTCAGGGGTGGGCCAATCTGTTTCTTCAAGGTTATTCTTAAAGGAAGTTTGGAAATTCTGAAGTATACGAGTTTTATACAAATGGGATTGAATGTGATTATCTATTTTCTTCCTCTATGAGAGGGGTACCCATTAATCTAGTAGCTGATGATCTGTGTAGGATCTTAGATATTTCTTTAAGGGGTAGGGTTATTATGTGAAGTTTGAATGGCCCCTTTTGGAAAATCTTGCCTCTGCTCTAAATATTTCTTGAAAACTCTCTGGCAATCCTAATCTTCTTCTTCATCGTCGAGTGGTTAATCGTGAAATGTCTCCTCTCTATCAATTTTATTTCGATGTTGTGCACAAGATAATTATTCCTAGAAAAGAAAGGCGTACTGAGGCAAACTTTCTTGACTTGACTCTCATGGAAATCTTGGATACAGAAGTCAGAATTGACTAGCCCAAACTCATGATCAAGCACATGCAGAGGGTCCTTATCAAAGATGGCAAAGGACATGCTCTATCTTATGAGTTCTGGCTGGCACCAGTGTTTGAGGATTACTTAGTGCCTGTACAAGTGTGGTCCTTGCAGACCACAAAGTATGTCATTGGCACAGTGAAACACATGGTCTTACATGTTTCTATGAGGAGTGCTGATACTCCTCTTCAACGTGCCAGAAATACTCTTGCTGAGAAGAATGCTGCAATAATCGTAGCTCAGGCTGAACATGAAGCTGAGAAAGCATTGCTTCAGGCTCAAATTCATTCTCTTCAGGCTGAAATTGCTCGCAAGCAAGCTAAAAATATGGAAATGTTCATAGGCTGACCTAGTTGCTTCCATCTGCTGCTTCTACCTCTTCCAACCCTTAGAGCTCTAGGATTGTTGTTCTTAATGTTATCATTATTTCTTCTTGTTAATTTGAAATGATTACATAATATTATATTATGGAAGTTTAACGAAATGACTATTTTTTGTTCTTGATATTTAGTCTTTGCGTAATTTACATACATTCCCTGTCTTTTCTTTCATGTTCTGCTTGTTTTAGTGATAGCCCCAGTGGCCATGGGTTATTAAACATTTTTCTTGTCTTGACTTCTCTTGAACCAGCTTTTCGATGATGTCAAAATGGGGAAGAAGAGTTGTGCATATATTTATAACCTAATGACTAATCTGTTTCATTTTAGTGCCTTCACTTGACTAAGTGTTCAGGGAATATAATGGTTGCATCAAGGTAGTGGTTTTTCATCATCAAAAATGGGAAATTTGTTAGGTCAATGAAGTTTTGATGATTGACATGTAAATGAAACATGTTACTCAAACTGTTCGAATCACATGAAGACAAGGATCAAACCTCACTAGGGATACAGACAAGCTTGCTATTACTTAGATTTGAAGAGTTTTAGACTTTATGTATTAGGTTGGTTCTTGAGTTGTATTATTTTCGAGTCTCAGTGAAGTATAAACTGAGTTAGGAGCACTGTCTTCAAGTTGGGAAACTCGAAGACTTGGGAACACTCACCTTGAGAAGGTTTGTGTTTTGCAGAAATAGGAGTTAGAGTTTATTTTCAAGTTTACAAAAGTCTTGTAATTTGTTGATTGTTGAGGCTCAGTTGTAGTAGTGGAGTTGGGGTTAAATCCTATAGAGATACAGGTCATGAGTTTTTACACCTCTTTGAGCCGGGTGTTTTTCACGTAAACATCACTGTGCAATTTACTTACTATTTTAGTCAGATAGGAACACGTTAGTTAACCTGTTCCATTAATAAGCAATTGTTAGGCTAAAATAAGTAGCCAGTAGGGTACATATTCTTAACACTTTTGTACACTAACCTCTCAATATTTTCATCCTTATTCCCTCAAAAAAAATCTTTTGAGCAAAATAAAAGTGAATGATGAGATATCATTCTTGTATGACACATTCTTGTATGGCAAAGGTAAAGTTGACATTAGGTTCTAAGTTAAATCCTTTAGCCAAAGAGTGGAAGCCATCAGTAATGACGCCTAAACTTAATCCTTTGGCAAAAGCATGGGATCCATCGATAAAAGTTCCTAAGGTAGATCGTTCAATATTGTCCATGATTTTCCCTCATGTGAATCATGTCGTAGAAACAAAAAAAGAAAATATAGGTAGATTTTGAATCTTAATTTGCTATCATACAACTATATACTATTTTTTTTATTAGTACTAGATCTTTAAATGGCTACTATTTGCTTTGTCACACCCCTTTTTCCGCTCGAGGAGCCGAAATCGAAGTCGAAGGGTTTTTTCAATTCAAGTGATGATTTTGAATAGGGATTAATTTTTTATCATTTTCAGAGTCCCCACTTGGAATTGAGTTATGGTGTTTCAAGTCACCTTATTAAATCCCTAATCAAAAGGAAATGACTCTTTGTTGGTCTGCGAAAACAGAAGATCGGGTAAGGAATTCTGTTAACTGAGGGGAAGGTGTGAGGCACCCCTCGAGTCCCGTGGTTCTAGCACGGTCGCTTTTATTGACTTATACTTAACTAAAACTATTTTTGATAAATTATGTTAAGGCCTAAATTTGCTCATTTTTTACTATACAAAAACTATTTAAAACTTTTGTATTAAACTAGTGAAAATTAATTTTAAGACAATCTTTGCCGAAGTGCAATATTGCATCCTCGAATTATTTTAAACGTCTCAGAAAAATGTGTACGCCGCATTCTTAATCGAGACAAATATTTTAACTTGCCTAAAAAAATTTACCTAACGTTAAATGTATTAATTTGTCTTTTATAAACTCAAAATAATTCTATCTTTCCATTTTTGTTCTTTTCACTCTTTATTTTGCAATGAGTTTTGAATTAATTCGCAACTCGTCTCGCTAATTTACAATATTAATTATGACGAATCAGATAAACACAACGCCTTGGTGGTATTATCTTGCAGAGTAAAATAACTCATTTTTCAAGTGATAAAATCATAGTCATAGCTTTTGTTTCCAGTTGTGCCAACTATAGACACAACATGAGAAATCGAATCTAAGGACAAAAGGGTTACACCTATAAACAAACTCACTCTAAAAATCAATTTTTGACTTCACCAAATAGAGTGATGGGTATTCTTAACCAAAAGAATTACACTTAAGTAAGAACTAGCAAACTCAATATTTATAAACAAAGTTACAAATGTTATGAGAAGAAAAGTTGTTGTCGGTTTTTGAAGGGAAAATTATGGTTACAACCGTTTAAGAAGGTTCCAAAAAATAAAAGTTCAAAATAGAGGAATTTGAAGGTGAGAATAGTGATGCATAGAGAATGAAAGGTTAGATGGCTGATACTTGGTTTTTGTTCACGCGTTGCATGTGTGATCTTTATTTTTTATTTATTTTTCTATGTTCAAGTGTTATTTTTTTTTTAGCAAAATATATAAAGTTGGGACTTGTTCATGACTAATATATGGATATTTATAATTGTCAAATCCATGCATGCATGCATGCATGTAATCATATATTATATCAAATCCTACATCAAATTTAACCAAAACAAAGATTTGAATACTTTAATATTATAGCAACAAATACAAAATAAAAATAACTCCGCTTCATAATATTGAAATTGAATTTTTCATAATCATGATATTACATTATACAAAGAAAGATAGAGGGTTACCTCTTAGGAGAATAGTTGCCAACACCAAAAAAAATGAAAAAGTTGTGAACTCGAAATCACGAACCAAACCTCAAACTCCAACTCGTTGTCTACTTGTCTTGTACTCTCTTCGATTTTCTCTTTTTTTTTTCCTAAGTTTTGCACCTCTCCTTTTGTGATTTCTCTTTTCAAATTCTTTCTCATCTTTGTTTTCTCTAATCCTCACTGTTCGTCCCCTCCTTTCTCTTTTCTCTTGCCTTTTTTTCTTTTTTTTTTAAATTTTCTAATGCCTTTTAAATTTTCCATGTTGTTCTCTTCCTTGTCTTTTTTTTTGTTTCAGTTTCCTTTTTTTTTTTTTTTTTGGGTTTCTGTCTGTGTGTCCTTGTGTGTTGTCTATCTGTGTGTGTGTAATATAGTGTGTAAGGGGGTTGGGAAGTTGAGGGAGGTTGAGAGAAATTAGGGGGTGGTTGGGGTAGTTCTATAGGATAATGATTTTTTTTAAAATTTAAAATAGATAAATTATATATAAAATAAATAATAATAATAATAATAATAAAAATATTAACTAATTATTTTTTAATACTTAAAAAAATATAATAAAAATAAAACTAACCTAAAAAAAAATATAAATAAAGAAAAATAAAATTATTAGCTTATTTATAAAATCTAAATTAAAAAAAATATAGTTTTTTTTTTGGAAAAAAATTTCATATTATTTAAAAATAAAAATAAAAATATCCTAAAACATAACTTTATTTTTTGAATTTTTTTTTCACAATTTTTAAAATGAAATTCTACTAAAAAATAAAATAAGAATTAAAATAATATTGGATCAAATATAAATATTTAATATCGAAATATATATATATTATACTTGGGGGAGGGTCAAAAATCACGTGTCTACATGCTTAGGATGTGTGGGGAAGGTGCTGTGCATGATGTTTACTGTTAGGACATGTGGAGTTTTGATGATAGACATGTAAGTAAAACATGTTGTGAAAACTGGTCCATTCCAAGTGCCCAAAGCATAGTTGCAGGAAGATTGTTGATAAGATGATATTACGCAAAAATGGGAGCGGATAAATATCATGCACTCAAACTTATCACATCAGTGAATGCAGATGCAAAGGAGAAGAAAATTGCAGCAATCAGAAGTCTAGTTGATTTAGGAGTTCTACAAGATAAAGGAGAGAAGTTCTAGTCAATCTAGGAGACTGAGAGGCGGCAACAACAAAAGAGTGAAACTACTTGGGAGTCCTACGAACAATAGAAGATTACATAAACTAAAGTACTCCATCTGATGTAAGCTTAAATAGATCAAACGACTTTCAAGTGTTGACTTACGCACTGATAATATAATAACGATCAACAAAATAGTACACTTACTTGGAGAAGAACCTGGTCCTTTACTTTGCAAGTCTCAGACTGTTTGTAGTAGGTAGGTTCTTTGAGTTATAATGAGTCATTGTTCTAGTCTCAGTGATCTATAAACTGAGTTAGGAGTTGTGTCTTCAAGTTATGTCTTCAAGTTAGGGAACTCGAAGACTTGGGAACACTTATCTTGGGAAGATTTGTGTTTTTGTAGTATAGGAGTTAGAAGTTTTAATTTCTAGACTTACAAGAAGTCTTGTAATATTGTTGATTGTTGAGGCTCAAGAGTTATAGTGAAGTTGGGGTTAAATCCTGTAAAGGTACAGGTCATGTTTTTTACACCTTTCTTGAGCCGAGTGTTTTCCACGTAAAAATATTGTGTTCAAATTTTACTTCTGTGAACCACGTTTACTTACTTTTTCCACAGATAGGAAACCAGTAGGATAAAATATTAAAATTAGTAGGGCACACACTCTAACAAGTGATATTAGAGCGAGGTTGTCTTAAATAAGGCTAGCACCTAAGAAAAGATCAATGATGAATTTCACACCTCCTATTGGTCACAGTAAAGGTCAGTCAACTACTAGACCTTCACTCTTTGATGGCTCTCACTTTATCTGGTGAAAATCAAGGATGGAGATGTTCATCTAAGGTGAAGACTATGAATTGTGTAATAGGATTACTGATGGTCCCTCTATTCCAATGAAGTTGGTTGATGGTGAACCAGTCAAGAAAGTAAGGAGTGAATTTACTCCTGATGACTTATTGGCCTTGAAGAAAAATGCTAAGGCCAAGAACATCTTGGTCTGTGGATTAGAACCTTCTGAATACAACAGGGTATCATCCTGCACTAATTCTAAGCAAATTTGGTATGCACTGGTAAATGCTCATGAAGGTACCTCTTAAGTAAGAAAATTCAGGATTTCTCTTATTTTCACTGAGTATGAGGCATTTAAAATGAAGGAAAATGAAACCCTGCATGAGATCATGACAAGGCTTACCACCTTAACAAATGAGCTGACTTCCCTAGAAAAAGTTATCTCTGGGGAGGAACAAGTCGAAAAGGTACTAAGGGTATTACCTAAATCAAAATGGAATGTTAAGGTGACTGCAATCAGGGAGCAAAATAAGGATCTTGCAGGTATGACCCTGGATCTACTAGTAGGGAACTTAAGGACTTATGAAATGGAAGTTGATGGAACCAAAGAACAAGAAGCTCCTGAGAAAATCTTGGCATTGAAAGCTTCTGATAGTGATGAGGAATTTGAACTTAATAAGGAACAAGTTGCTTTCATAACTAAGAACTTCAGCAAATTTTTTAAGAAGAAGAAGAGAACAGGTAGTAAGAAACGCTCCAATGATAATCCAAGTGGTTGCTACAAGTATGGCAAAACTGATCATCATATCAGAGATTGTCCAGTCTGGGAAATAGAATGGAAAAAGAAAAAGGTTGAAAAAGAATTGAAAGAAAAGGCAAAAAGAAAGGAGGAACATGCAATGATAGCAGCCTGGGGATCTGATTCATATGAGGATGAAGTTGATGAAACTGCATTCATGGCTCTTGGAGATTCAGACTTAGAAGAAGAAGATGATGCTTCTGAGGTAAGTATACTTGAACTCAAAGAAAAGCTGCAATTATTTTCAAAACCAAAATTTATTTCCTTGATGAGTGCACTGATTGATGACTTCCAAGAATTAACTTCTGATAGGGATGAATTGTTCAATAGTCTTGCAAGTCTCAAATTTGATCTCATTGACTTAAAGGCTTGCACAAGTACAATTGACAAGGAAAATTACACTCTCAAGAAACAAGTTGCAGAACTTGAGAATTCAAACAATGATTTTAAGTCTGAAGTTCTCAAATTAACTCTCACTAAAATGGGAAAAAGGTTATGAGTAAAGAACAAAAAAATGTTGAACTTGAGCTAGTTAAATACAAACAAGAATGCCATGATTTAACTGAAAAAATGAATAAGTTGAGTCAAGAAGGTTCTAAACTAAAACTTGATCTTAAAAGAGCAAATAGGTGGACAAACTCCTCAAGAATCATTCACAAGTTGAGTGAAAGAAACTACAATGAAAAGGCTGGGTTGGGATTCCACAAAAATTTTGATGATTCTAAAGATTTATGTTATATCTGTGGCAACCTTGGACATCCCACCACTGAATGTCCAATGGCTGCTAGAAGCAGATCAAATAGTCAAAACCTGGCTAACAGATTTTCTCAGATTAAAAAGAACAAAACTAGTTCTGATCAGAGAAACAGGTTTCACTACAGGTTGCCTGCATGGACTAGAAGAAATTTAATTCATCCTTTCACTCATAAAATAGGACCTAAGATTGTCTGGGTTCCTAATTCTAACCATTGATTTCTTTTACAGGAGAGGGTAAAAAGAAGCAAAAGGCACTGGTACTTAGACAGTGCTTGCTCAAGACACATGACTGGGGATAAGAAAAAATTCCTTTCACTCTCCAAAACAGATGGAGGAGGAGTTTCTTTTGGTGATGAAAAAAAGGGAATCATTACTGGAGTTGGAAAAATTGGCTCATCTGAGTCAAAAGCATTGGAGGATATCTATCTTGTAGAAGGATTGACGCATAACCTGCTGAGCATCTCACAACTGTGTGACAAAGGTAATAAGGTTATTTTTATTGCTGCAGGAGTCAAAGTCAAAAGAATGGACACCAAAGAGATTGTGCTCACTGCAAGGAGATACAAAAATATATACAAAGATGACATTATGGCACTACAAGTACCTGAGTTGACTTGTTTAAGTACCTTAGAAGATGATCCCCTCCTTTGGCATGAGAGACTTGGTCATGTAATTCTGAAACAACTAAACATACTTTCCTCCAAAGACATGGTATTGGGATTACCCAAGACCAAGTTCAAGAAAGAAAAGCTATGTAGTTCATGTGTAAGGGGGAAGCAGGTAAGATTTTCTTTTAAGTCAAAGAACCATGTTAGCACTACCAAGTGCCTTGATCTGGTTCATATGAACTTGTGTGGACCTATGAGACTTCAAAGCAGAGGTGGAAAAAGGTATGTTTTTGTAATTATTGATGATTATTCCAGGTTCACTTGGACTTTGTTTCTATCCTCTAAAGAAGATGCCTTTGATGTATTTCAAATTTTCAATAAGAAAATTGAAAAGAAACTGGGCACTTCATTAGTTTCCATAAGATCTGACCATGGTACAGAATTTGAGGATGAAAAGTTCTTAGAATTTTGTTCAGCAAATAGTATAGATCATAACTTCTCAGCTTATAGAAAACCACAATAAAATAGAGTGGTGGAAAGGAAAAATAGAACTTTGGAAGACATGGCTAGAACAATGATGCTTGCAACAAATATTGCTAAAAACCTTTGGGCTGAGGCAATAAGTACTGCGGCATATATCATAAATAGATGTATGATCAGACCTTTGTTAGAAAAGACTCCCTATGAATTACTAAAAGGAAGAAAACCTACCATTTCTCACTTTAGAACCTTTGGTTGTAAATGTTTCATACACAATAATGGAAAAGATAATCTGGGAAAATTTGATTCTAAAAGTGATGAGGGAGTCTTCTTAGGATATTCACTTCATAGTAAGGCTTATAGGGTTTTAAACAACAGAACTAACTGTGTTGAAGAAAGCATGCATGTGTTTTTTGATGAATCCTGTGTTAAGACTAACTTGCAGGAAGGAAGTGACAATGAGAAACAGGTTACACAACCCGATTCATTGACTGGTGATACCACAAATGGAGGTACCTCAACAGGTGGAACTGAAGCTGAAGGCACAATGATAGGGGGAACTGAACCACCAACTACCCCAGCTCAAAACATCAACAGTGAACCTAGTATCTTCTTAGGTTTGATCCCAAGAGGATACAAGTATCAAGGATCACATTCTATTGAGAATGTTCTCACTGATCTCACTTCTGAGATCGCTACAAGGGTTGGATTGAGACGTATGTGTGCTTTTAAGTCATTTCTCTCAGATATTGAGCCAAAGAAGGTAACTGAAGCATTACTTGATACTTATTGGATCATAGTCATGCAAGAAGAGTTGAATTAGTTTGAGAGAAGTAAAGTATGACACTTAGTTCCTCTCCCAAAATATAGATCAATAATTGGGACTAAGTGGGTGTACAGAAATAAAGTTGATGAGCATGGAATAGTTACAAAAAACAAGGCAAGATTGGTGGTCCAAGTTTACAACCAAGAAGAAGGAATAGACTTTGATGAGACCTTTGATCCTGTAGAAAGACTTGAAGCTATAAGATTACTTGTTGCCTTTGCTTCCTACGTGGAGTTCATTCTCTATCAGATGGATGTGAAAAGTGCATTCCTGAATGGAATTCTCAAAGAGGAGGTTTATGTCAAGCAACCTCCAGGATCTGAAAGTAAAGAATTTCTTGATCATGTGTATAAACTGGATAAGTCTTTGTATGGGTTGAAACAAACTCCAAGGGCCTGGTATGAGAGATTGTCAAAATTTCCACTGGAGCATGGTCATACCAGAGGTAATATTGACAATACCCTTTTCTTAAAAACTAATGGAAAGAACTTGTTAGTTGTGCAGGTATATGTGGATGACATTATATTTGGTTCAACCAACATGAATATGACTCATGAGTTTGCCAAAATTATGAGTTGTGAGTTTGAGATGAGTATGATGGGGGAACTGAATTACTTCTTAGGATTGTAAATAAAACAGTCAACAACATGGAAAATGATCCATCAACAGAAGTATATCAAAGAAATTCTCAACATGTTCTCCATGGAAGAGGAAAAAGAGATCAGTACTTCCATTGCCACTGCCACAAAGCTTGATTTAGATAAAACAGGTCCTAATGTGGAACAAAAATTATATAGAGGTATGATAGTATTATTATTGTACCTCACAGCAAGAAGGCCTGACATTGTGTTCAGTGTAGGGCTGTGTGCTAGGTTTCAAGCAAATCCCAAAGAATCACGCCTAAAATCAGTGAAAACAATTTTCAAATACTTGAAGGAAACCAGTGATCTTGGCTTATGGTATTCCAAAGGTAGCAACTTTAATTTGGCAGGATACTCTGATGCTGATTATGCAGGGTATTTGGTAAACAGGAAAAACACTACTGGCATGGCATACTTCCTTGGATCATGTTTGATTACCTGGTCCACTAAGAAGCAAAATTCAGTAGCCTTGTCTACTGCTGAAGCTGAATATGTTGTTGCAGGTTCTTGTTGTGCTAAATTGTTATGGATTAAGCAATAACTTATGGACTTTGGTATAGATGTTGGTTGTGTTCCCATTTTTTATGAAAACACTAGTTCTATTATTATTGCCAAAAATCCTGTTCAGCATAAAAGAACCAAGCATATTGATATTCGACATCACTTTCTTAGAGATAATGTTGAAAAAGGTCATATATCAATTATGTTTTGTTCTACTGAGAAACAAATTGCTTACATATTCACTAAGGCTTTGAGTAGAGAACACTTTGAAAAAAATAGGTTGGGATTGAGGATGATTAAAATTGTATAAATCACCCTCAATGATTGACTAGAAAAGATTGTACTTAAGTGATTGTTGATTAATTCAGTCTTACACATTTAGTTGTGTATCCTAATTCTAAGGTTTTAGAGTAAATTAACTCAGCTATGTGTTGTTTTTGCAGAAAGGCTGATACATCAAGGCAATTTTGTCTATTTCTCTTCAAATTTCGGGTATGATTATCACTTGCTCATGATAGCATAAAAGAGAAACAGGTTATTCACTTGGTCCTTTCTGTTACACTTAAACCACCAAAACCCCAAAAGCCATCTCCTTCAAAAAGGCTGCCATACCCTTCCCATCAGTGCAGAACCCTTCATCATTACGTCTCTTCCAATTACACTCCTTTCGTGGTTTATCTTCCTTAACTCCCTCCTAAAAATGCATCCTCTTTTTCTTTCTTTTCCATTCTCTCTTACCCTCTCTACAACCAATCACAACTTTCTGTTTCACTATCACCATGGCTTTCTCCTCATCCTCCTCAACTGAGTCTGTCAAAAATCCCTTCACCTCCATTGTAGTTCATCCAAATATCACCCTACCTCCTTTAATCCCTCCTGAATCTCCAGAAAATTCTTTGATTTTGCTGCATTCAGAAGCTTCCCAAACCCTTTCACCAAATTTTCTTCAACCAGTTCATCCCAGTCCAAACCCTTACTTCCACCACCTATCCCACTTAAATTGTTGATCCTGATGATAAACCCATTGCTAATCTCATCCCTCGAAGGTTAAGATCTACCCTTAAACAAAAAACCTCTTCTATTATCATTGATGTCGATGGCGATGCTTCAGATAAGCCTTTTCCTGCAGTCTCTTCTCCTCGAATTCCACTTACTCGGTGAAAGAAACAATGGGAAGATGCTTCTTTGGAAGAAGCACTTCTTGCAAATAAAAGAAAACGGGTATCTCCTTCTGCTTGTCCACCCCCAGTGCTTTCTCTCCTGATATTCTCCTTTGTTCCAAATAAAAATTGAAGCACATCATTGCTAAAACCCCAAAATCCTCCTTCACTCATTTATCTTCATCCCAAACTACTTCCAGAGCTACCTCATCCTCAAAATCTACTGTGAAAACATCTTCTGTGAAAGCCCCCACTGTCAAAGCTTCTCCTTCCACCAAAAGTTCTTCAAAGACCACTTCTCGTTTGAAGAAATAAGTATCCAAACCTGTTCCTTCTGAGTCATCTGATTCAGACTCTGAATTTCTTCTTGATACTCCTCCTGCACCTTCTACTCACACTGATCCAGATCTTGACTATGATATTGATCTTGATACTCCTGCTGACAAGGCTTCTCAGTCAGCTCATGTTCTTTACTTTCAAAAGCGCAAGTTGGCTAGGGGTAGATTTGTCATTAGATTTAAGGGACCTGATATGGATATTTTGGTCACGAAATTGAGAGCTAAGCGTGGTCATACTTGTTTCTACAAGGTGATCATCAAAGAAAATTTGGAAAAAATAAAGTTTATGAGTTTTACACTAACGGGGTTGCAATTGGGGAGATGTTTTCAACTACTGTTCATGGGAAAACTATTAATCTCTATCCTGCTGATCTGAGTTGAATTTTGAATGTTTCTACTGGGGGTTTGGGTCATTATGTGAAGGGTGCTTGGCCTCCTCTAGAAAACCTCCCATCAGCTCTTGCTATATCTAGAAAATTCTCTAAAAATTCTCTTCTCCTTACTCATCGAAGGGTCCTCAAGAATGAGATGTCACCTCTCTATAAGTTTTATTTTAATGTGGTTCACAAAATGATCCTTCCTAGACAGGAAAGAAGAACAGTTGCTAATTTTCTTGATCTCACTTTGATGGAACTGTTAGATTCTGAAATTCCAGTAGATCTTCCTAGACTCATCATCAAACACATGAAAATATTCTTAGTCCAAGATGCAAATGGTCATGCATTGCCATATGAGTTCTGGCTTGCATCTGTCTTTGAGGATTTTTATGTCCCTGTCAAGGTGTGGTCACTGCAGATCACAAAGAATGTCATTGGGTCAGTGAACCATGCTTTGTTACCTGTTTCTATAAGGAGTGCAGACAATCCTATGCAAAGGTTGAGGAATGCTCTTGCTTCCAAACAAGGTAAATTTGAAGTGGCACAAGCTGCACTGGAGGCTGCCCAGACAGCTCATGAGGAGGAGAAATAGGTCCTTCAAGCTCAAATTGCTTCCCTTACAGCCACCTTGAAAAAAAAGAGCTGACAATGCTGATATTATTAGGAAGCTAACCTCCTTTATCCCTTCTTCCTCCCCCACTTAAGCCCCTCTTCGTGTCTTAGGCATCTTTTCTTACTGTTTTTGGTCCAAATTGTTTCTCTTTTATTGATATTAATGGGTTGTGGTTATTGTATCCTGTTCTATGAATGCAATGAACTTTTGCTTTATGTGTTCTGTTTCTGTGTTCTTAATGCATTATTGAGTTTTTCTTGCTCTAAGTATTGCTTGTTTTAGTGATAGCCCCAGTGGCCATGAATTATTAAACTATTTTCACTTATTGGTCCAGCTTTTCGATGATCTCAAAAGGGGGAAGAATAGCTTATACAGTGCTTATAACCCAATTGATTAACCTATTTCATTTATGTGATCTTCTATTTTAAACTCTTTACTGAGTATGTCAGGAATTGCAAAATGATGCTGAGTTGCTGAGTTTGTCATCATAAAAAAAGGAGAATTTGTTAGGGCATGTGGAGTTTTGATGATAGATATGTAAATGAAACATGTTGTGAAAGCTGGTCCATTCCAAGTGCCCAAAGCATAGCTGCAGGCAAGATTGTTGATAAGACGATATTACACAAAAATAGGAGTGGATAAATATCATGCACTCAAACTTATCACATCAGTGAAAGCAGATGCAAAGGAGAAGAAAATTGCAGCAGTCAGAAGTCTAGTTGATTTAGGAGTTCTACAAAATAAAGGAGAAAAGTTCTACTCAATCTAGGAGAGTGAGAGGTGGCAACAACAAAAGAGTGAAACTACCTGGGAGTTCTACGGATTACATAAACTAAAGGACTCCATCTGATGTAAGCTTAAATATATCAAACGACTTTCAAGTGTTGACTTACGCACTGATAAGATAATCAACAATCAACAAAGCATTTCACTTACTTGGAGAAGAACCTGGTCCTTTACTTAGCAAGTCTTAGACTGTTTGTAGTAAGTAGGTTCTTTGAGTTGTAATGAGTCATTGTTCTAGTCTCATTGATCTATAAACTGAGTTAGGAGTTGTGTCTTCAAGTTAGGGAACTTGAAGACTTGGGAACCCTTATCTTGGGAAGATTTGTGTTTTTGTAGTATATGAGTTAGAAGTTTTAATTCCTAGACTTACAAGAAGTCTTGTAATATTGTTGATTGTTGAGGCTCAAGAGTTATAGTAAAGTTGGGGTTAATTCCTGTAGAGGAATATGTCGTGTTTTTTTACACCTTTCTTGAGCCGGGTGTTTTCCACGTAAAAACATTGTGTTCAACTTTTACTTTTGTGAACCACGTTTACTTACATGTTCCACAGATAGGCAACCAGTAGGATAAAATATTAAAATTAGTAGGGTACACACTCTAACATTTACTTATACAAGAAAGGAGGAGTTGATACCACCTATGGAAAAATTGTGTTAAAAAACACCTCCATTTGTGCTGCGGTTCTGAAATCTGGAGGTTGTGATGATGAAGCAAAATAATATATTGGACATGGACATGTTTTTCTGAAGAAGTATGAACCTCATTAATAATTTTATTGCATTGACTTGATAATAACATAACAATAATTTTAGAGCACCAGATTGCCTTTTTTAATGGTCATTACCTAGTTTCTTGATCAACATTTATGTTATTCATGATGTACTATCAATCTTTTAGAAGATGATTGTTTGAAAACTTCTATGAAGTATTTTCATTTTTATTATTAGTCCATCTTCATATCTATTGGATTAGCTAGATTATATTTATGTGAGATTTAATTACTTGTTGTTTAGATAATATCAAAGCGTTTTAAAATTTCTTGGAATTCGTAAATGGTATTATGACCATAATGTACCAATAGAGAATATCATTAATTAATCTTAGAGCTGTCAATACGGGTCGGCTCAGCCCAAACAGGCTTTGAGTTTGATGGGCCAGGTCGGGTTGGCCCATAAAAAAGATGGACCAAAAAACATCAAGCCCATGCCATTACTCTATGGGTTGTGGATCTCACGGGCCAGGCACTTTTTAAAAGATAATATTTTATAGTTTAAGTTTAGAATGTTAATAAACATAAATATTACCAGACAATATTACATAGTGTTAATATTTGTTAATCAAGTCTAACACCCCAAAAATACTCATAATAACGAAATTAAATAACTTTTGACATGATATCCTTCGAACCAAATAAAAATACTAATAAGCAATCTAAATAATTGCATGTATTTGACTTACGGACCGACCCACGGGCTAGCTCAACCCATATTGCTCAATCCCTACGGGCCACAGGCTTATCTAGGCCAGGCTAAAAAACCTGTTCTTAAATAGGCTGCAAAAACTGAAGCCTAATTCCATCAAATTATAGGTCGGAAAGGGCAGGCCCAACGGGCTTGACCCATATTGACGGCTCTAATTAATCTTATCTTATTCATTTTAAAGGTTATTAAGGTAAATCTAAAATGACATATTTACTCGTATAAAGTATTTATATTAAATTAATATCATGAGCAACTGATTTAATGAAGTGTAATATACTTCTTCCATTCGGTTTTACTTGTCACATTTTGATTTGGCACATTCATTAAGAAAAACAATTAATAATATAGTCATTTTACCATAGTATCCCTATTAAATGATGTTTGCATTGTGTCATAAATTTAATTTGGAGAGAAAATAATTAATGCTAAGGGTAAAATAGGGAAAAAGAAGTTATCTTTTCTTGATATATCAAAAATGATAAGTAAAAGAAAAATACAATTAGAAAATTGTAACTATGTAAGTTCACATGAAATTCATGCTTACTTTGGTTTGATGCAATCATCTATGCGGGTAACACGATGTTTTGAATTGTAACCTTTTGACCAACAAATAGAAATTTTAGTTTATGATTAAAGTTAGATAAATTAAGAGATTGATAGGCTGTACACCAATTTGAAACGTATGATCTCTTAGTAGAACTAGAGAAAGAAAATAAGACACAATTAATATTGAACTAAGTACTTTTTCACAATAATCGAAAATAGGAAACAAGAATTCTGAATCACGTTAGAGCTAAATCATTTAAAATTTTGCAAATTGTTATTCTAGGTAATGACTCTCACTCGTCTTGTGACTCAACTCTCTTAATGACTTTCTTAGTTATGTATAACTTGCGGAGATGAAAAGCATAATTTTCAAGGTGATCGAACGTGTTTCGAAAAAGATTTTTTCATTCTGAGAGTTTAGAAGTTGAGAAGTTTGATCAAAGTCAAACTTTTGGGTAAATGAGGTTAATAAGATTTTGACAATTTCAGTAGGTTTTTAGGGTGATTTATGATTTAGTTGGATGGTTTACATGAATCTCGCGCCACTCGATAGAGATTTGGACTATTGAGTTGATTTCTTGCTTTTTACAAAGTTTGAGTTGATCATGATCACATTTCAAGACAACCTTGAATCGATATTTTGATAATTTCATTAGGTCTAATACTTGGTTTATAATTGATTTACACTATTAGTTTGTGTTTGGGAGATTTCAAATTATTTATTAGGAGCGATATGAAGTGTCGGAGTGTGCTGATAAAGTTGGTTTTCTTCTTCGAGTTCGTAAGATGGTGGTCACGTTTGCGAAGAGTAGTGGTAGTTCATCTTCGTGATTGCAGGATCCTCCTAGCCGCTACAACCAAGGGAATCGGGGTCGGGTTTGAGTTTTTCTTCATGATCAAGAAGAGGGGATCGCGTTCCTGGTGGATTTTATTGGGTTAGCTGGTCACTATTGCAAGGTATGGATCGCGTTCGCGACATAGAAACCTGTTAGGGTTTTTTTCCTGATTTTCTTACCAAAATTAATTTTTACTTTTTCTTATAAGGAAAATAAAAGTAACCATAAATACTTTTACTTTTCCTTAAAGAAAATATAAATTTTTTCCATATTTGACAAACCTTTTTTTTTAGAGGAAAGGTTTTGGACATCTATAAATAAATAAAAGAACCTCCCTTCTCATGCCATAAAACAATAGCATCCACAATGTAGTCTTTAAAGTATCTTTGTTTAGGGGGAGATTTCTCCCGATAGGTTTTTAAGTTTTTCAATATTATTTTTAATATGTAGGTCGTTTGACCAAATCATATTAATAATATGTTTTTGATATTTGTTTCTCATTGTCATTTGAATTATCACCGTCTTGGTTTGCAAATTATAAGCTTTCACATGACGCCCTCTCAATTTCGAATCCAATAAGTGGTATCAGAGTCTACGGTTCAATGATCCAATGGTTTGATGAAATGAGGTTGAAGACAAGTTCAAGGCGGTTCTAATCAATTTTCAATCAATGTGATGATGGTAAAGATATTTTGTCAAAATAAAACTACATGTGGAGACAATTGTCAATCATATTTTCAACAATCCTGTTGTCACATATTTGAAAATAAAGCTTACTTTTAACCCTGCAAAAGGACTCCAATATTTTTAACCCAAAAAGGACTGATATATTTTAACCCAAAGAGGCTCAATTTTAAAGCATGTCAAACAACATTGATATATGAAAAATATGTGAAGAACGAAGATTATGCAAAAGAAGAAGGAGGATCAAGAATATTTTGCAGAAAATCAAGCCAAAAAGGGAAGATTTGTTAGGTTTTTGCCCTGATTTTCTTACCAAAAATTTTCTTACCAAAATTAAGTTTTACTTTTTTCTTGTAAGGAAAATAAAAGTAACCATAAATACTTTTACTTTTCCTTAAAGGAAAATATAAATTTTTTTCATATTTGGCAAACCTTTTTCTTAGAGGAAAGGTTTTGGACATCTATAAATAGAAGACCCCCCTTCTTATACCATAACACAATAGCATCCACATTGTAGTCATTAAAGAATATTTGTTTAGGGAGAGATTTCTCCCAATAAGTTTTAAGTTTTTTTTTTTAATTTTATTTTTAATATGTAGATCGTCTGACCAAACCATACCATATCAATAATATGCCTTTTAGTATTATACTTTTTGGTCATCTGAATTATCAATGGTTTGATTTGCAATTTTAAGCTTCTGCATGACGCCCTCTCAATTTCGAACCCAGCAAAACCACTCTTGAATAGAATTAAACTTATTTTCAATGTAAACTTCTTATTTCTATTTATTGAGCTATAGACTGTGGTTTTGGGGATATTTTTTTTAAGGAATTTCAAGATTTTGTTGTGGAGGTAAGAATCTAACTTTATAATTGGTGTTTTTTGTTATTTTATCATGTTTCAAGATTTTTTTCATGTTTGAGTGTTGAAAATTGAGAATTATTGTCCTAATTCAGTTGGGTATTTTTTAATTTGTGGTTCAATCTATACCTATATCTGCTAATTTTTGACACATAAGTTTTTTACTCAATGGGTATATCAATTTTCATATTTAACTTCTGTCACATCCCTTTTTTGACCAAAAAGATATTATTAGATTTTAAGTTTGAAAGAGTTTTTATTATTAAGTGACAAAAAATGAATAATTTTGTTTCGAAAAGGACTTTTAATAATCAAAACTCAGAGTCGCCACTTAACATAAATCTGGTGTGCCAAGTCACCTTTGGAAAATCCTTTTCAAAATGATTTGACTCTTTAAACTAGTTTGCAGACAGAGATTCCGGCTAAGGAATCCTGCTGACCGAGTGGAAGGTGTTAGGCACCCCTCGATCCTGTGGTTCGATCACGGTCACTTTGTGGAGTATATCGGCTAGCATGATACTCTGAATGTATAAACCACGTAAAACACACAACAACCAATCAAACAAACAAAAACAAAACAAAATTCAAAACCAAGATAATGTCCAGTCTTAATTATAGAGTCCCAAAAATAGAAAAATGCGACAATGTAAATCTTATTCTAAAATAATCCTAGACTATGCTCTACCCGACACCTTGGGCCTTCATCATGAACGTCCTCTGGGTACAAGATACCTCGGGACATTACCGGGTGAATAAATATATAAACGTGACCTCGAGGGATTCCCCGACGAATAAATACATTTGATGAAAATGCGGTAAAAAAATCATTCAACAAATCTTTCAAACATTCCACAATAACCACAATCCCTAAATTTACCTACCTGAGCCTACCGTTTGCCTATTAAAATTGTGACCTAAACATGATAATACCGAATTCAACATAATCAATGTTCATTTCAAATCAAATAACCATCAATGAATTAATATAATCAAAAGTCCCCTCTTGTCGATTTTCAATTCCCGCCCCAAACAATTGATTTTAATTCTCAAACGAGACATTATTTTATCACGTAATTCATAACCAATCCATAATCAAGGAAATCAAACACCGAATCAAAACAAACAATAATTCACATCATCACGGATCAACCAACACACAATATTGAAATCAATGCATCGAATATCATCAACAATTAAATAAAAAGAGGTAAAGAGTAGAATTGGACCTCAATTTGATGCTTTTTAAATTCAATGTTACTCGATAAAGAGAGTCTGCAGCCGAAAACCTCGAGTCGAACCTTAATCGAACAAACCCAGCTTTGGTATCAAGGAATTACAACCCAAACAGATTCAAAACCAATGAAAAAACTTAACCCGACCCCCCAAATCTCAGATTTTTAAACTAATCGTAGCAAAACTCCTGTGGAATCGGAATTGGATCGCCGTTTGTGCCTCACCGGAGCTCCGGCAGACCACATAGTCAACAAAATGATGTTTCCCGGCCAGATTTCATAGGAAAGAACCAAAAACAGGAGCGTGTTTGGAGTTCATGGGTTGTTATCCGGGATCCTTCACCGGAATAACACTGAATAGAGACTCCGATGAAGATTCTGACGGTATTCCGGTAAAAATTCACCGAAAACTATTGGCCACACCTACTCTCTCTCCCGACTTCTCACTCTCAATCTCTCAATCTCAATCTCACTCCATTTCTATCTATTTCTTTATCTATTTCCTGATTCTGTGTGCGCACGTATTCCGATGAGTGAGGTGTATCCTATTTTCAGTGAGTATGTGTATCGATGGAGGTGGCTGTGTGTGCTACTGTGTGTGTAGTGTTATGCGTATATTATTGCTTGTTGGGTTTGAAATCGAGAGGGCGTCATGCAGAAGCTTTTAGTTTGCAAACCATAAGACGATAAATCAGACGACACATGAAAAATTAAACTAAAAATATATTATTGGATATGGTTTGGCCAAACGGCCTACATATTAAAAAGAAAATTAAAAATTCTACAACTTATTGGGAGAAGTCTCCCCCCTAAACAAAAACTCTTTAAAGACTACATTATGGATGTTATTGTGTTATGATATGAGAAGGGGGGTCTTCTATTTATAGATATCAAAAACCTTTCCTCCAAGAAAGAGGTTAGACAAATATGGAAAAGAATTTTACTTTTTCTTTTAGAAAAAGTAAAAATAATTATGGTAACTTTTATTTTCCTTCTAAGAAAAAGTAAAACTTAAATATAGTAAGAAAATCAGGAAAAAAACCCTAACATTGCTCTCTCTCCGTGTGTGAATCTCTATGTCAATGGTGAGGTAAGTGTAATTATACTCCATTGTGTGTGAGTTTTTGCTGTGAGTCAACAAAGAAAAAAATGAAGGCCCTCTTCTGTAAAGTGTATTCTCCTCTATCTAGGAGAGTTTGCCTCAGTGTTCTCTTTGTTGTCTGAATAGCGTGTCTTGTTGCTGATTCTATTATGGTGGAAAAAATGTGAGTTCGGGTTGGGGAGGGGGACTACGTGGGTAGGGTGAGGGGGTGTGGGGTGTTGATGTATTGTCAAAATTTGATAGAGAGGGGTGGTTAGTTTGTTCTAATTTGGATTATGTGGGAATTTAGGGATAAAATTTGTTTAGAGTTGGTTATTATTTATTTCCTTGTGGGGAAAGTGTATAATGGGTGAGGAAATGTGGTAAGGTGAGCTAAAAATGAATAAAATTAAACTTTAGGAGGGATAAAATTAGGTGTCTACATCATGCCTCTTTTGGAGAGTCAAGTGACGTCCCGTCGAGGGTTTGGTCCGCGACTCTGTCATTTCATCAAAAATAAAAATTATAAGTTAAAAACATAAATAAAGTTATAAAAGTCCTATCTATGCAGCTTTCCTTGACTCTTGACTTGTTATTTCATCACCTTATTCTTCAAGCGGGCTCCTGACTTGCAATTTCTTTACCTTGTTTTTCAGGCGGGCTCCTGACTTGCAATTTCTTCAACTTGTTGCTTGACATTCAATTTCTTCACCCTGTTCTCCAGGCGGGCTCCTGAGTTTTAATTTCATCACTCTGTTCTTCAAGCCGGCTCCTGACTTGCAATTTCATCATCCTGTTCTCCAGGCGAGATCCTGACTTCCTATTTCATCACCCTATTCTTTAGGCGGACTCCTGACTTGCTATTTCATCAACCCTATTCTTTAGGCAGGCTCCTGACTTGCAATTTCATCACCCTGTTCTTCAGGCGGGCTCCTGAAATCACATAAAAAACTAGAAAGAAAAATATTCCAAACAAAGGTTATGATAAAGAAAGATTTCATTTTTCAGAAAAGTGAAGTTCCAAACAATAAGAATTTTTTTTTTTGCCCCAGTTTATGAATGTCAAATCCAATCATGATTACGTGCATGTTGCAATGATGAATCAAGACTTTGACCAAGAAATGTATCTCTTGAGAGTAAAATTAAATGACCAATACTAGGAAGTGCGTCTCCTAAGAATTAAAGTGAGGAATTCTGACTAGAAAGTGTGTCTTCCAGAGATAAAAGTTTAAGTTAAAAAGTGTGCCACCTGACAAATTAAAACTGACAAGGAAGTGCATCTCCTAAAGGTTAAGTGCAATGGCTCGACTAGAAGGTGCATTTTCTAAGAGTCGAAGGAAATGACTCGACTAAAAGTACATCTTCTAGGAGTAAAGGGGAGTGACTCGACTAGGAATTACATCTTCTAGAAGTAAAAGAAAATGACTCGACTAGAAAGTATATCTTCTAAGAGTCAAGACTTAAATTAGGAAGTGCATCACCTAACAAGTAAAATTTGAATTACCCAATTAAGAAAGTGCGTCTCCTTACCAATGCCGGTTGAATTACTAAAACAAGAAAGTGCATCTCCTTAACAATGCCGCTTGAATTACCCAAACAAGGAAGTGTGTCTCCTTACAAGTGCCGCTTGAATTACCCAAACAAGGAAGTGCGTCTCTTTACAATTGCCACTTGAATTACCCAAATAAGGAAGTGTGTTTCCTTACAAATGTCGCTTGAATTACCCAAATAAGGAAGTGTGTCTCTTTACAAATGTCTCTTGAATTACCTAAACAATGAAGTGCGTCTCCTTACAAATGTTGCTTGAAGTACCCAAATAAGAAAGTGCGTCTCCTTACAAATGTCTCTGAAATTACCCAAACAAGAAAATGTGTCTCCTTACAAATGTCTCTTGAATTACCCTAACAAGAAAATGCGTCTCCTTACAAATGTCGCTTGAATTACCCAAACAAAAAAGTGTGTCTTCTTACAAATGTAGCTTGAATTACCCAAACAAGAAAGTGTGTCTCCTTACAAATGTCGCTTAAATTACACAGACAAGGAAATGTGTCTTCTTGAGATATTGGATTATGAGTTTTACCATGGTTTTGATCACCAAACCTATGCAGCAACATTGCCTCTTGCATTTGTAAAAATGAGAAATTACGGCCTTTGATGTTTAGGTTTTGAAATCCTTGATTTGAAGGTAACATGTGTTCTTGTTTCATAGAAAGAAAATTTGTGAGTTTAAAAACATGGTGGCTGATTTGTGGTTGTAGCTTTCGCAGCAATTGCTCTTGCCTCAGTCACATTTAATCTTGCTTCCAACCATTAGCATACGTCATTGACTTGCTGCATCATTGACCCGAACTCAGATTATTAAGAGTAACTCTGAAACAAACACAGTAACTCTGCTTTGACATGCTTCTTAGATAAACCCTTTGAACTTTGGTATTTGCCTGTCCCAGACTTGTCTGTTGACAAAACTTTCTGTATGCCTTATTTTGGCTCACAATTATGTCTCTTTCATGTACTGACTTTTTGTCTTTCTTTGTGCAATTGAATAAGTTGGTAGCCAATTTTAAAATCTTTTCTCACTTTTTTTCATGAACTTGCTCAAAGATGTGAGAAAAATGACAATGGTTTTTTATTTGTATAATTGACTTAATAAAAATAAAGAGGAAAAAGAAAAGACAATGAATATCCCCGTTTGAAACAAAGAAATAAAAAAGTTATCTAAAAATGACAATCAACTCTAATGATTATGCCATGTATTTTGGATTAAGCTACCTGATCTTTCCATCCAAACTTTTCACCAACTGTTGTTGAGTTAATGGCCTTGAATCTTAGTTGCTTTCTTAGGCCAAATTCATTCGGAGACCTCATTCGACTAATGGCGTTTTACAAGATTTTTCGTCAACAAACCTCTTTCTTTCTCTCAACTCGCAATTTCCCTATGGTGTATGTGAGGGTTTTTACTAATGAGACTCTATCATTTCACTTCTCTCAGCTCACCATCGCCTTATAGTGTCCATGAGGGTTTTCACCAATAAGGCGCTCTCATTTTTATTTCTCTCAATCTTGTCATCGTCTTACGATACCCAAAAGGATTTTCACCAATAAGACTCTCTCATTTTTATTTCTCTTAATCTTGCCATCGTCTTAAGCTGCCCGAAAGGATTTTCACCAATAAGACTCTCATTTTTATTTCTCTCCCGATTCCTTATGTTGAGGAAGACAAGTAATTCCCAAAATATGTCATCATATCCATTGCATACTTAGCCTTAACATTCTCAAAGATTGATCTGAAGGTCTTTCTTTGGTTGTAACTTGGCTTTTGGATAAGGTTAGAAAGAAAGGGTGGTATGAGGCCCAAACGACACTTGAAGTGGGGTAGGACTTAAAACTTTTGGAATCGACTCAAACAAAGAGGATTAACTCATGCCCTAGTTTCTTTTAACTGGTAATTCTAAATTATTTATTTGATTAGACCGAACCCAGAATAGGGCAGCCTATGTATCTCACTCCCGAGAGAGGAGAATCAGGTCGCACGTAGTTCCGGCAGCTTATTTTTTTACTTGATTCTGATATATTTTTTCTTTTTTTCTCTTTTATTGACTCTCTTCTCTTTGGAATTTTTTCTAACTCTATTTTTCTTGACACTTTTCTCTTTTCTTTCTTTTTTGGACACATTTTTTCCATTCTTTTTTGAAACTTTTTTTACTTTATTCTTTTGCTCGACACTTATCTTTTAAGCTTTGTTGACTCTATCTTGATTCTAAAAGAGAGGTATGAAAGAAAATAGGACTAAAGCTCAAATGAGGTAAGCAAAGGATTACACAATGATTGGATAGCAGAATGAAATGCATTCGTCATATCAATCCTTGACAATGAAAGTACATATCATGCAATATGATAGTGAAAGATGAAAATCATTTGTGACATCTTTTACAACACTAAATTTAACTGAGCCTGTGCGTCACTACTTCTTATGCGCTTGTCTAGCATACAACTCAACTTTTGTTGTACATCCCTCACATCGAATGACTCATGCTTTCGTAGAGCTGATTTTCTTTCTGTTCCTTTTGATATAGGGATCACGCGTTCATTATTTGACCTAATTGAGCTATGATTTTCAATTGATGACCAACTTATTCTTGTGATTCTCAAAATAATTGCCTTAATTTTTGAAGAAGGCTTCAACATGATCACCAAAAGTATCGACTCTCTACCTATTTCTCAAATGTTTTTTCTAACATTAGCCCTCTAAGTCAAAGTTCATTCTTAAAATGGATTTTAAGATCTAGCTAAAAATTCCGCAGACATGTCATATCACTAGAACCGACATAAAATGTACTTGTAAAGAAAACAAACAAACTACACATGCTTAGAACACAAAGGGAAAAGGGACACTGGATTTAGTTAAAATGAAAGATAGAAGGGTTTGAGCAAACGATAAAGGGACAAAACTAGATAGATTTCGAACTACAATCCTAAAATAATTTGAATAACAGAAAAGAAAAGAAAACAAACTACCAAATATTCATCCTAGCAGGGGCCAGAGTGACTTCCCAATTGCTAAGCTTGACATCTTAGCCACTGATTTGTATATCAGCATGACTAAAGCTTTTCTCACTGTCAATGTTCTGCACCATAATTGATCTATCTTGAATCATCTTTTCAATTTTTTTTTTTTAAACCACGACAATCTTCAATACTGTGACCCTGAACATCAAAATGATATGCACATCGTACATTAGGATAAAAACTTATTGAGTGCGGGTCAGGAGTATACCCAAGGAGAGGAGTGATCATGTCCCGCTGTACCAATCTCTAGAATAAATTGGCATACAACTCTCCAATTGGTGCAAAACTATCCCTCGACTTCTACCTTATTTCATTGTTTGGCTTAAATAAAAAATCAGGCCTATAAGGGCTCTAGTATATTTGTGGAGTTGGAGGGTGACTCTGAGGAGCTGGTGTGTGCCATTGTGGGTACGATGGGGGTTGAATATGTGGTTGTGCATTGTATACTGGATATGGAGGTGGGGGAATGGAGTATAATGAATTTTGGGAGTGATTATAGGGAGCTTGGGCATGAACTTGAGTTTGAGCCTGAGGGTAACAATGACGCGGTCTTCTTGACCGTGGTCGTTGTCCAACTACAATAGCAGATGCATCTTCCTCATTCTTCTTCCCTCCAACACTTCCCGAACCTTTTTGAATTGCTTGAGTAGTCACTTTCAATGTTGCAAAACTCATAATGCGACCGGTCTTAATTCCATCCTCTATCATCTCTACCATGTTAAGGACCTCAATAAATGACTTGCCTAATGCATGTAACAAGTGTTGATAATATATTTTATCCTGCGTTTGAATAAACATCTCTACTATTTTGCTTTCTTTTTTATTGGCGGTTTTACCCTAGCAGCTTGTTCACGCCATCTAATCGCATATTCCCTGAAACTTTCAGTACTCTTCTTTTTTATATTAGTTAGGAATTTCTCATCAGGGATCAACTCTACATTGTATTGGAATTGTTGCACGAATTCATTAGCTAGGTCATCACAACTATTTCACTTGTCGATGTCTTGATCAACAACCCATTTTAAAGCTAGACTTGAAAGACTCTCACCAAAATAAGTCATGAGTAATTCTTCCTTCCCTCCAACGCTCCTTAATTGGTTACAATAACGCCTCAAATGTGCCACTGGGTCACCGTACCCATCATATTTCTCAAACTTCGGCATTTTAAAGACAAAAAGGAGATTAATTCCTGGGAACATGCACAAATCTTTATATGAGACACTGTTGTAACCCCTGAGTCCTTGGAAGTTCTTCATAGCCAGTTCCAAACTTCTCAATTTTCTGATTATTTCCTCTTGTTCTTCTGTCATAATAGGCTTCTCAATGTTAAGAGAAAATTCAGGCGGGTGAGTGCAGCCGTAAGGACCAGTCAACTTAAACGTGGGTCCGGAAGCATAATGCCGATCACCAGAAATATTCAAGACAGGCTCTCTTGTAGAGTAATGAGGCACAAACGGTGGATGAACATCAAAAGTAGGAGCTTCAAGTGGGGGTGCTAAAACATGAACAGTAGGAGGAGCCGAGCATGTGGTAGTTTTGTGTTGAGGAGTGAGGAAATGAATATTGAAAGTGTTTGGATAGTGTTGCCCCGGAGTAGTCCCTGATGCATGTTGTGGCGTGTCAACAAAAATGGGAAATTGTGCATGTGACACAAGAGGCAAGCTAGAAAGATATTCCAGATTATCAGTGGGAAATGGAGGAGGCGACAACCCATTAGCCCAAGCTCGATGCATTTCTATCATTTGCTGCCTTAATTTTCGAATCTCTTCATTAACTTCTAAATTCTCATTCCCCAAACTCCCTATCTGATTAGTGACAACAATCCCAGTATCATTGTTGGCCATAACTTTCTCTTCAACTTGGTGCAATGTGGAGGACCAGCCAAAATGTCATAAACCAATCACCTTAAACTAATTGAATAAGAAATAACAAAGGTGTTAGAGTTCAACATTTTTCAAAATCTTCTTCTCATCATCATCATTTTTTTAGAAGATCACCTAACCTAAGAAGGGCGCCTACGTATCTCACTCCCGAAAGAAAAGAATCAGGTGTGCGTAGTTCGTGAAGTCTTGCCAAAATGACCAATTAAACTTTTTTTTCCTTTCTTTTTTATTTTTCTAGAAACTTTAAAAAGAAAAGAAAATAACAAATTATCAAAAAAATTGATGAAAATCTTTTTGATTTTTTCAGCTTTAACATCCCTATAAAAAATGAAACCTATGATTACCAAAAAAGAATCTTTTTGAGTTTTCGATTTTGAATTTCATACGAAAATGAAACTTGAACCTATTAAAGGAAAATCTTTTGTTGTTGTTGTTGTTATATAAAATCACTGAAAATGAAACCTAAGACTATTAAGGGAAATCTTTTTGTATTTTTCTTTTCAAGGCATATATGAAACACCTACTCTAAATGAAGAGTGAAAAAAATCTTTTTGGATTTTTAAATAATATCACTGAACCCACAACGGGGCTGCCTACATATCTCACTCTCAAAAGAGGAGAATCAGGTGTGCGTAGTTCGTCCAGATTGGACAATTAAACAATAACGGACAGACTGAACCACGATTTGAGAGACATGCCCAAGACAGACGATGAAAAACGTCAATAAAATCTTTTTTGAGTTTTCAATTTGACACTTTACATAAAAATAACACCAACAACTATGAAAGAAAAAAATCTTTTTGGTATTTTCGTTATATGCAAAGTACAAAACTTCCACCATCTTTTTGAATTTTTCTTTTATAGAAAGCTCTATTGAACAAAAATCTTTTTAAAATTTTTGAATTATGAATGTTTGTTACATGAGATAAATGAAAATCTTTTTGATGTTTTTATTTTTTGAGAAAATGAGTGCAAAAGATGAAAAAACTTTTTAAATGTTTTTGTTTTTTGAGAAAATAAACGCAAAAGGTGAAAACAAAATCTTTTTGAATTTTTCAATTGTAGAAAACAAAAGTCATAAGAACTCTAAAAAACTACAAGACTCTTTTTTTCCTTTTTCCTTGCCTAAGCACACGCTCCTTTAATTCTAGCACATGTTTTTCCAAATCAGTCCATCAAATGACCATATTACCCTCAAAGATGCAACAATTAACACGTAGGGATGCTTTACGGGTGATTCTCCTACAAAGAACCAAGTGGGTCCCGCTAGGTCTCAATATGATGCAGATAAGCATGACCTAAAGGCTGACCTATGTTGGGGTTTACTAACAAGGTCGTTCGGGGGGGGGGGGGTTGCCTATGATCGATAGTGGCTGCGATTGTTTTTCACCTACTCCATACATTCAACGGCTCCCCCTGCTAAAATAAGGGTGACTCAACTAGAGTTCGTGTACACGACGTGTACTCCGGGACTTGTTGCAGAAAAAATTAACTCAAGTTATGCAAATGATGTCAGATATAAAACAGTAACACATAAGAGGAAAAATTGTAAACACGTAGCAAGTAGACACTCAACAATGATAAAACAAATACAAACAATAACACAAAAAACGTCTATACACCCATAATGTCAAACTAAGCCGATACAACTCCAAAAAATAAGATCGAATTCTGAAAAGTCTCCAGCAGAGTCGCCAGAGCTGTCACACCCCTTTTTTGACCAAAAAGATATTATTCGATTTTAAGTTTGAAAGAATTTTTATTATTAAGTGATAAAAAATGAACAATTTTATTTTGAAAAGGACTTTTAATAATAAAAAATCAGAGTCATTACTTGACATAAATCTGGTGTGTCAAGTCACCTTTGAAAAATCCTTTTCAAAATGATTTGACTCTTTAATTGTGAATAGAGATTCTGGCTAAGAAATTTTGTTGACCGAGGGGAAGGTGTTAGGCACCTCTCGATTCTGTGGTTCGACCACGGTCGCTTGTGAAGTATATCGGCTAGCATGACACTCTGAATGTATAAACCACATAAAACACACAACAACCAATCAAACAAACAAAATTCAAAACCAAGATAATGTCCAGTCTTAATTATACAGTTCCAAAAATAGAAAAATGCGAAAATGTAAATCTTATTCTAAACTAATCTTAGACTATGCTCTATCTGACGCCTCAGGCCTTCATCATGAACGTCCTCCGGATACAAGATACCTCGAGGCATTTTTCGATGAATAAATATATACACGTGACCTCGGGGCATTCCCCGATGAATAAATACATTTGATGAAAATGCAGTAAACAAAATCATTCAACAAATATTCCAAATATTTCACAATAAACACAATCCCTAAATTTGCCTATCCAAGCCTACCGTTTGCCTATTAAAATTTCGGCCTAAATATGATAATACCGAATTCAACATAATCAATGTTCATTTCAAATCAAATAACCATCAATGAATCAATATAATCAAAAGTCGCCTCTTGTCAATTTTCAATTCCCGCTCCAAACAATTGATTTTAATTCTCAAACGAGATATTATTTTATCACGTAATTCATAACCAATCCATAATCAAGGAAATCAAACACTGAATCAAAACAGACAATAATTCACATCATCACGGATCAACCAACACACAATATTGAAATCAATGCATCGAATATCATCAACAATAAAATAAAAAAAGGTAAAGAGTAGAATTAAACATCAGTTTGATGCTTTTTAAATTCATGTTATTCAAATAAAGAGAGTCTGCACCTGAAAACCTCGAGTCGAACCTCAATCGAACAAACCCAGCTTCGGTATCAAGGAATTACAACCCGAACAGATTCAAAACCAATGGAAAACCTTAACACGAACCCCCAAATCTCAGAATTTAAAACTAATCGTAGCGAAACTCCGGTGGAATCGGAATTGGGTCGCCGTTTGTGCCTCACCGGAGCTCCGGCAGACCGCGCAGTCAACAAAACGACGTTTCCCGGCCAGATTTCGCAGGAAAAAATCAAAAACAGGAGTGGGTTTGGAGTTCATGGGTTGTTCTCCGGGCGCCTTCATCGGAACAACACTGAATAGGGACTCGATAAAGATTCCGATGGTATTCCGGTGAAAATTCGCCGAAAACCGTCGGCCATACCTACTCTCTCTCTCTCCCGATCTCTCACTCTCAATCTCTCAATCTCAATCTCCCTCTTCTAACTGTTCATTTATCCTTTTCCCTGTTCCGTGTGCGTGCATATTCCGGTGAGTGAGGTGTATCCCCTTTTTGGTGAGTATGTGTATCGATGGAGGTGGCTGTGTGTGCTACTGTGTGCGTAGTGTTATGTGCATATTGTTGCTCTCTCTGTGTGTGAATATCTGTGTCAATGGTGAGGTCAGTGTAATTATACTCCACTGTGTGAGAGTTTTTGCTGTGAGTCAACAAAGAAAAAAAAAATGGAGGCCCTTTCTGTAAAGTGTATTCTCCTCTATATATGTGAGCGTGCCCGAGTATTTCTCTTTGATGTTTGAATAGCATGTCTTGTTGCTGATTCTATTATGGTGGAAAAAAATATGAGTTAGGGTTGGGGAGGGGCCCACGTGGGTAGGGTGAGGGGGTGTGGGGTGGTGATGTGTTGTCAAAATTTGATAAGGAGGGTGGTTAGTTTGTTACAATTGGGATTATATGAAAATTTAGGGATAAAATTTATTTAGAGTTGGTTATTATTTGTTTTCTTGTGGGGAAAGTGTAGAATGAATGATAGAACGTGGTAAGGTGAGCTAAAAATAAATAAAATTAAATTTCGAAAAGGATAAAATTAGATATCTACAACTTTGGAAGCTCGAGATTGACTTTTTTTAATAACAACTGTGAAATATTATCATAATAAATCCGTGTACAAATAAAGAACACCTTATTCTATCACAGGAATAGACCTCCAACAAGCAGCAACAACAACAAAAAATAAAACCTACATTAGCTAACTAGGTGTTGAATTCAATTCCTACATCTCTGAGCTTTCTTTGAATTTTTGTACCAATTAATCCTCTCTATGAGCTCCTTCTTAATCATTGTAATTATCTCATCTGTATGTATAGTTTTGCCTTTATACCTTTTCCAGTTTCGGGCCCTTCATGTAGTCCATGATGGACTATGGTACCACATAAAGCTGCAACCACCTCTTTCCTGAATTTCTTTCAATGCTTTCTTTGTATATTGATCAAGACTTGTTGTACATCCTTGTGTTGTACATCCTTGTGTTGCACAGCCACTCCAATCCATTGATTGTGTTTATGCCACACTTTCCATATCCAAGAGCATTCTACAAACCAATGTATCTTCGTCTCTATCTCATGAGCCCCACAAAGACAACAATCAGCGTTATCCACCTTTATGTTTAGTCTTATGTACCTTTCTTGAGTGAGTAATCTACCTTGTACTGCCAACCATACTATGAACCTATATTTTGGTGAAGGAACAAATGTCCATATCAGTTCTGCAACTCTTATTTTAACTCTTTGCCCTATTATTTTCAGATAACTCTTTGTTATTGAGTAGGCTCCATCCTTTGTTAATCTGTATCTACTCTGCATTTCAAGTCTTCATTTGTGTCTTTATAGCATTTAGTTTTCTTCAATATCAACTGTTGTTTGGAAGAGCCTTGGGCACCCAGATACTTGTCAATATCTGATCCTTTATTGCATCATTTGTTCCAATCAGAAATCCACTTGATTTGTTCATATTAGCTTCCAAACCTGTAATTGCATTGAAGTGTTGTAATGCCTCCATTATTCTACTCACAGAATCCACATTCTCCTTACAAAATATCATCAAATCATTAGTAAAGATCAAGTGAGTTAACTCTTTTCACATTGGATGGAATATGAAATCAACCAACAATCTCATAGTTTGCAGTGTTCTAGGTAGGTATTCCGTCACTAGAACAAATAAAAGGGGAGATATTGGATCTCCTTATCTAAGCCCCCTCCCCCCTAAAAAGTAATCATGATTTGTACTATTAACTTTCACTAAGAACTTAGTGGTTGACACATATGTCATAATCCATTTAGTAAACTGTTGTGGTAACTGGAAACCTTGGAGCACTTCTTTCAAGAAATTCCAGCATACCATATCATAGGCTTTTTTAAGGTCTATATTCATAAGACACCTACTAGAAGCATTCTTTCTATTGCAGTGTCTTAGTAAGTCATGACATACTATTGTTATTATACATTATTGTTTAAGGTCATAATAACATATTTTGCTCGACTTTTGCTATATTATACATTATTGCTTGACTTCGTTCTAAAAATCTTGTCTATTTGAACTTTTTTTTTTTTTTTTTCATTTTTTGCTTGTCTAATTGTATCGTGTGGGGATTTGGCTTATCTACTAAGGCTAACACCGAGGTAGGTGCCATCATGACCTCAACTTTAGGATCCTACCATTTTACATGTGAATAATTGTCATTAAAACACTCATAACATGTGACTACTTCTAATAAATTATTTTTTCCATTTCAAAATATTCTTTCCAGCCTATATTCATTCTCTATTATCTCATTTATACATTCCTTGAATTTGCAAATTAACAAGTAATTTGAAATAACTATTTTTCTAATAATGTGGATCATTCGTATGAAATGAAGGGAGTAAAGAGTATTTTTAGTTTGAAGACACCACTTATGAAAACTACTCATTCATAGAAAATAATAAGTATTTTACTGTTTTACCCATAATTGAATATCTTGATGGAAGAAGGAACTCTTAATGGTGTAAAACTCCCAAGTATTAAACAAGGGCAATTTTGGTAGAAAAAATTAATTCATCTTGATTATATAAAACAGTTTGAATTTTTTTTATTTTTTTTTAAAAAAGAAGAGAAACACTGCTATTTTGAAACGGAAATAATACATTATTCACAAGATTACAAAAATTCAAAATTACATAGTAATCAAATAACTATAACTTTGACTCGTTGAACAAAAATACAAATTTAGAAATTTGATCTTTATTTCCCCGCAATATATAATCTAAAAAGCTGCCTTCTTTTTCCTAAGTGGAATGTTTATAATTTCATTATATTTCGAAATACTTCTTCTACCTAGTTTACCGTCATGGAAAGAGCAAAACTTTCACTTGTTAGTGAAATTGAAGCAGCTCCATAAGATGGTGGACATGAATTTCGAAACCGAACCATCCAAAAAGGTTATGTTTTTTTGGATGTTTTTGGACTCTCGTAGCTTAAACAGATTTTATCATAAGATTTCCATTTGTGACGAAAAACTTTTTAAAATACTTTATTCTGAAGCTGAGTTAGCGTTATCCTTCCTAGAATCAAACTCTTCATCTGTTACTCAAGACTTTTGTCCACTTCTCATTTTTTTCATCCTTATAACGTAATCTCAAAGAAATCCTTTTGAGCAAAGTAAAAGTGAATGATGAGCTATCATTCTTGTATGATGCATTTTGTTGTAAAGGTTTTGAACATGTGATAGCAAAGGTAAAGTTGACATTAGGTTCCAAGTTAGATCCTAACTTAATCCTTTGGCAAAGCATGGGATCCATCGATAAAGGCTCGTAAGATTGATCGTTCATTGTTCATGATTTTTCCTCATGTGAATAATGTCGACAAGAACTAGGTGTTTGATTTCTTTGAACGGTACATATGTTGAAATAAAACAAGAAAGTGTACGTAGATTTTGAATCTTAATTAATTTACTATTATTCAACTATATACTAGTTTTTTTATTACTCTTTTAATGGCTACTCTTTGTTTAGGATGTGTGGGGAAATAGGAAGGTGCTGTGCATGATGTTTATATATACAAGAAAGGAGGAGTATTGATGCCACCTATGGAAAAGTTGTATTAAAAAACATCTCCTTTTGTGCTGCCGTTCTGAAATCTGGAGGTAGTGATGATGAAGCAAAATATTATATTGGACATGGACATGTTTTTTTGAAGAAGTATGAACGTTGTTAATAATTTTATTACATTGATATGATAATAGTACAGCGAGAGTTTTAGTGCATGGAGTTGTACTTTTTAATGGCCATTAGTTAGTTTCTTGATCAACATATATGTTATTCATGATGTACTATCAATCTCTTAGAAGATGATTGTTCGAAAATGTTTATAAAGTATTTGCATTTTTATTGAGTCCATCTTCATATCTATATGATTAGATTATATTTATGTGAGATTTAATTTCTTGATAATTTTATCATATCGATGCGTTTTAAATTTTTTTGGAGTTCTTAAATGTTACTATTATGACCGTAACATACCAAAAGAGAATATCATTAATTGATCCGATTTATTCATTTTAAAGGTTATTAAGGTAAATTTAAAATGTCATATTTACTCGCATAAAGTGTTTATATTAAATTAATATCATGATTAAGTGATTTAATGAAGTCTAACACACACACACACACACACACACATATATATATATATATATATATATATATATATATATAATGTTGTAATTATGTAAGTTCACATGAATTTCATGCTTACTTCGGTTTGACAAAATCATCGTGTATCTTTGCGAGTAACACGATGATTTGAATTATGACCTTTTGACTAAAAAATAGAAATGTTAGTTTATATCTTCAAACTATGATTAAAGTTAGATAAATTAAGAGATCGATAGATTGTGTACACCAATTTGAAACGTATGATCTTTTATTAGAACTAGAAAAAAGAGAAAATAGGATAATTAATATTGGACTAAATACTTTTTCACAATAATCTAAATAAGGAAACAAGAATTTTGAATCATGTTAGAGCTAAATCATTTAAAATTTTGCAAATCGTTGTTCTAGGTAATGACTCTCAATTCTCTTAATAGCTTTCTTAGTTATTTATAACTTGCGGAGATAGAAAATATTGTTTTCGAGGTGATCGAACGTATTTCGGAGAAGATTTTTCAATTTTGAACTCTAGAAGTGGAGAAATTTGATCAAAGTCAAACCCGGTTAAATTTAAGATTTGACAATTTCAGTAGATTTTTAGGATGATTTATGATTTAGTTGGAAAGTTTGCTTGGATCTCGCGACAGTCGGGAGAGATTTGAACCATTTAGTAGATTTCTTGCTTTTTAGAAAGTTTAAGTTGATCATGGTTACATTTCAAGACGACCTTGAATTGATATTTTGATAATTTCATTTGATCTAATACATGTTTAATGACTGATTACTGGGTTGTCCAGGTCGCTGCAACCAAGGGGATCGGAGTCGGGTTTGAGTTTTGTTCTCAATCAAAAAGAGAGGATCACGTTTGTGGTGGATCCTGTTGGGTAATTAGCTGGTTGCAATTGCAGGCGGGGATCACATTCGCGATAAGAAAAAATCATACTTGGACAAAATTAAATTTTATTTCCAATGTAAACTTCTTATTTCTATTTATTGAGCTATAGACCTTGGTTTAGGTGATTTCTTTTACGGAATATCAAGATTTTGTTGTGGGGAGGGGGTTTAAGAATGTAACTTTATAATTGGTGTTTTTCGATTATTTGTTTTGTGATTTATTCTCTGTTTGGGTATTGAAAATTGAGGATTGTTGTCCTAAGTTCTTCAATTTGATTTTTATCATCAATTTGAGGTTCAATTCGTACCTAGGATCTGCTAATTTTTGGCGCATAAGTTTTTTACTCATGGATATATTGATTTTCAAATTTAACTTCGGAGGCTCAAGAAGATTGAGTTTTTCACTCAATTTTCTAACTGAAATTTTCTATAAAGTAATATGGATGTTAATAGACTTGTTTACTCACGTAGATTATGATTTTAATAGATTGAGAACATTCCGATGTCATTTGAAAAAGAAAGACAATTTGATGACAAATTGACTCTCAAAAAATATCCTTACAGTGACTAGTATTTGCTAGGAATAAACTTTGAGTATGTACGAATAGCGTTCAAGACAATATATAGCATCAATGTGGTGCTTTATATAGGAGATGTAATGACTGAAATAATCCTCTTGTACTTGTTCCAGAATCAATTGGAACTTGGTTAAGGAATCAAATCCTACGGCCTATATAGCTGGCGGCATATATAATTTGTTTCTTTATGAGACTAGCTAAGAACCCGATTCTTATACAATGTTTGTCAATCATCAAAACTCAATTGAATTCAACACTTCATGATTTGACTTGAAAGATGTTTCATCTCTATATATGCTTGACCGTAATTACCTGGTGCGTCACTTTTACATATACAACTCCTTTTCTCCTCTTACAAGTTGCCTAATGTGGAAATAAGGTGGCATGTCATGTGACACCCATCTCACCCAAATGTTAGGTCACGTTAGATCTTAAAAGGCTATGGTGGACAACCATTTAAATGAAGGGCCTTCTCATTAAATTTCTTAATGGAGAAGATATATTTGACCCTATAGTATAACGAAAGGGTATATTTGGTTCTGAAAAAGAGAAAATGGAAGGTGATGAAACGAAGAAGAAAGGGGAAGAAAGGAAATAAAAAATAACTTTAAATAGTAACTACACGTGTTAAATATGAGTTGGTGTGTGTATCTCACTGCCCACTCAAAATTTGGGTGTAGCATTTCACGGGGAAGTTAATTCCAGTTTAAAATAGTTCAGGGGTAATAGGACTCCCACAAAGTATAGGTGTGTAATTAGTAATTAGGTAATAGATTGGAGGGGCATTTGATCATTTCGTCTAAAAAATAATTATGAATTAACTTAGCTGTTAAACCAATATAATGAAATATTTTTGACCATTTTTCCTATTATTTAACATTGTCAATTAAACGTCCTATAAATGATACGAAGACTATTTTCCGAATCCTTTTAACAAACATAATATAAATTTAATGCAATTTTTTTTTTCTGATAATGATATTTTGATTCTTTCAACAAGTCATTTAATTCGAGGTTAGAAAGCATTAATTCAAGTATAAAAATATTTTGATTGTGGAATATGAATAATTAATGTCTAACATAAAAATTTTCATAAAATAATACTCTGTTGTGCTTCCATGTCAATTAGTAGATAAACAATACCCTGATTAATACTTATAACTATGCAAGATCATAATATTCTACTCAATAGGTCTGAAATGGCATAAAGCTATTTTATTTTCAAAAGATAAAGAATAAAAGGACAAGTTTGTAATTAAGTGGCCAAACTTTTGGTCAAATTACGCATCAAACTCTTCATTTGTTAAAAGGTTTTTATCCACTTCTCGTTTTTTTTCATCCTTATTCCCTCAAAAAAAATTCTTCTGAGAAAAGTAAAATTGAACGATGAGATATCATTCTTGTATGCTACATTTTGTTATAAAGGTTTTGAACATGTAATAGCAAAGTTAAAGTTGACATTAGGTTTTAAGTTAATTCATTTAGCCAAAGAGTGGAAGCCATCGACAATGACTTCTAAACTCAATCCTTTGGCCAAAGCTTGGGATCCATCGATAAAGGCTCGTAAGGAAGATTGTACATTGTTCATGATTTTCCCTCATGCGAATCATGTTGACAAGAATCAAGTGTTTGATTTCTTTCAAAGGTATGTATTTTGAAATAAAACAATAGAAAATGTACGTAGATTTTGAATCTTAATTTACTATCGTTTATTAGTATTAGATCTTTTAATGGCTACTATTTGTTTAGGATGTGTGGGGAAGGTGCTGTGCAGGATGTTTACATATACAAGAAAGGAGGAGTTGATACAACCTATGGAAAAATTGTGTTCAAAAACACCTCCATTTGTGCTGCGGTTCTGAAATCTGGAGGTTGTGATGATGAAGCAAAATATTATATTGGACATGGACATGTTTTTCTGAAGAAGTATGACCGTCGTTAGTAATTTTATTACATTGACATGATAATAGCATAGCAAGAGCTTTAGTGCATGGAATTATTCCTTTTAATGACTATGAATTAATTAGTTTCCTGATCAACATTTATGTTATTCATGATGTACTATCAATCTTTTAGAAGATGATCGTTTGAATGTTTTTATGAAGTATTTGCATTTTTATTATTAAGTCCATCTTCATATCTATTGGATTAGATTATATTCATGTGATATTTAATTACTTGATGTTTAGATGATATGGACGCGTTCTAAAATTTCTTGAAATTCATAAATGATATTATGACCATAACATACAAAAGATAATATCATTAATGATCTTATCTTATTCGTTCTAAAGGTTATTAAGGTGAATCTAAAATGACATATTTACTCGTATAAAGTATGTACACTAAATTAATATCATGATTAAGTAATTTAATGAAGTGTAACTTATATCTATTAATTATAATTATGTATGTTCACATGAATTTCATGCTTACTTTGGTTTAATGCAATCATCTGTGCGGGTAACACGATGATTTGAATTGTTACCTTTTGACCAAATTAATTTTAGTTTATATCTTCAGACTATGAGTAAAGTTAGATAATTTAAGAGATCTATGGTCTATGTGTACACCAATTTGAAACGTATAATCTTTTATTAGAACTAGACAAAAGAGAAAATAGGAAATAATATTGAACTAAATACTTTTTTCATAATAATCAGGAAAAAGGAAACAAGAATTCTGAATCATGTTAGAGCTAAATTATTTAAAATTTTACAAATCGTTATTCCAGGTAATGAATCTTAGTCTTCATGTGATTCAACTCTCTTACTAGATTTCTTAATTATTTATAACTTACGGAGATGAAAAACACAATTTTTAAGGTGATCGAACGTGTTTCGGAGAAGATTTTCAATTTTGAGAGTTTGATCAAAGTCAAACTTTTGAGTTAATGAGGTTAAATTTAAGATTTGACAATCTCAATAGGATTTTAGGTGATTTATGATTTAGTTGGATGGTTTGCGTGGACCTCGTGGTACTCGGGAGAGATTTGGACCATTGAGTAGATTTCTTGCTTTTTACAACTTATATCAAATAATTTCATATCAAACTTCGACTCATATCGAATAATTTCATATTGCATATCTAGATGTGCCGTTAAAATTTATTAAAAAGATCCTGCTATTTTATCTCATCATTTGCCATAATTTTGCTGGTGGAATAAATTAATCCCGAAATTAGTTAATATCTCACATTAAAAATAGAATAAAATTACTCTCAAATTTTATTCTATATTATTATTGTTATTCCACATTCCAAATGATTTTGCATAATCTTAAAACATCATAAACAAGAAAAAAAAAGAAGAAGTAAATAGTTGGTGAAAGAATAAGAAATATTCTTACTGAAAATCGACGAATGAAAAGTAAACTAAACAAATTGTAAAGGAAAGAGTAATTTGTTTGGAAAAAAAAATTAAGACTAGAATGGATTCCCAATTTGAAGGATTATAAGAAATATCGGGAAATAAATAAGGAAACATGTTCAAAAATAATCTTGCTTATTGCGTAAGAGATAATCCAAATTATAGTTAGTGTTGATTATTTGATTCGGCACGACGTAATTTGCTAGTCACTTTAAAACCTATAGTGTTATGTTGCTCACGTGAGAAAATATACAACAATATATTGTCTCGCATCCTATTGGGGCAGGGTGGTTGAAATGAAGGCTCGCTTCGAGAGTTTTATGTAATAAGAAGGTGCCTCTGAAGCTTAAAGGTATGTTCTACAGAGTGACAATTCGACCGGCTATGTTGTATGGAGCGGAGTGTTGGCTAGTTAAGAACTCCCACATCCAGAAGTTGAAGGTGACAAAGATGAGGATGTTGTGATGGATGTGTGGTCATATTAGGAAAGATAGGGTGAGGAATGAGATTATTCGGGAGAAGGTGAGGGAGGCTTCGGTGGAGGACAAGATGTGAAAAGTGCGGTTACATTGGTTCGGGCACGTAATGAGGAGAGGCTCTGATGCTCCAGTGCGGAGGTGTGAGTCACTGACTATGAATGATTTTAGACGGGGTAGAGGTAGGCCGAATAAATATTAGAGGGAGGTGATTACGCATGATATGGAACAGTTACAGCTGACAGAGGACATGACCCTTGATAGGAAGGTGTGAAGGATGCAGATTAGGATAGATGGGGTGGGAGCGTTTATTTAGTTGTGTTTGATTTTTTTTGTTCGTGGGTGTTGAATGATGTCTATATTTTCGATTAGATAGTTTTTTATTAGTATCTGGTGGATGTTGTACTACCTTGTGGATATCAGTGTTAGTTTATTTTGCATACTATACTAGTCTGTACGCATTTATGTTTTGTGATTTGATATACTGTTATCGGTCCTAAGCCGGGGGTCTATCGGAAATAACCTCTCTACTTCTTTGGAGGTACTAGTATGGTCTGCGGAAAAGTAATAAAAATACAAAAAACAAGAGATAATAGCAAAATCAACAAATAATAACAACGCATTAACTACACTAAAGTAATATGATGCGACAAATTATAACAGAAGTCAAAGAACCATAAATTATAGGGGCATTTCTTATTAACTGCATTAACTTTTTAATTTGAGGAAATTATCCTTTATTTGCAATAGTTTTAATTTTCGTAGTTAGGATATCACTGCAATAAATGAAAATTAATGAAGCAATTATTACCTATCGCAATAACATAAGTTGAATTTAACTATGTACAAGATTGGAGTAGGGAAATTTTACCCACCATGATTTAGTAGTAGATTTTATGAGTTTTTACTTTTAAAAAGAATTTAAATGGATTAGATTTAGTTGAAAAAGAAAGTATTAGATTAGAACCATATTGTAATACCCCGTATTTCCCTAGCCTAATTTAACTCTCAATAAATGAGTATTCATATATAGAAATTTTAAAAATACTCAGTATTCTTCAGTTTAGAGCTTACCATTGCGTAGGAAATTAAGTAAGTTTTCCAACGATATAAAGTTTGCCCAAATCCGATACTCGGGAGAAGAGTTGGAGCCATTTTCGTAAAACAGTGTGCCAACTGGCACTTCAGCTCGTCGCGGAGCTAGACCAATTGGCATTTGACAATTTCCAGTGGAGCTCCGTGATACCACCGCGTGTCACACCCCTTTTTTGACCGAAAAAAGAATTACATTTTTAAGTTCGAAATAGTTTTCATTATTAAAGTGACCAACATGAAGATTGAATCGAAAAAGGATTATTTATATTTAAAACTCAGATTCGCCACTTGGCATAAATCGGGTGTGTCAAGTCACCCTTGGATATCCTTTTCAAAACGGTTTTGACTCTATAAAACTGATGCACGAACGGAGATTCCGACGAAGGAATTCTTTTGACCGAGGTGAAGGTGTTAGGCACCCCTCGATCCCGTGGTTCGACCACGGTCTCTTGGTGGATTATATCGACTAATTTTTGACACTAAAAATGTACAATTCACATAAACACACAAAACAAGCGAAACAAAACAAATCAAACAAAATTTAAAAAAAATAAAAAAAAATAACGTCCCGTCCAAATTATACATTACAAAGTAAAAATGCGAAAATATAAATCCTATTCTAACCTATACTAATCCTAAACTGTGCTTCCATGCTCTACCCGATGCCTCGGGCCTTCGTCACGAACGTCCTTCGCCAACATAGTACGTTGGGGCATTCCCCGGTGAATAAATACAATGAGCCTCGGGGCATTTTCCGTTTAAATGAATACATTTGATGGAATGCGATAAAAATGAAGAAAATAACTCAAACAAATAGTTACACATTCGATGATTAGAATCCTACGAGTTGCCTACCCGAACCTAAACCTTTGCTTATTCGTTTGACGGCCTATCACATGCCGCTATTGTGTTTGACATCAATGAATCCAGTAATCAGAATTTAACAACATTAATATCCATTTCAAGTTAACCAATCAATTCTATTTACTTCATTAATTTCCAATTCTCATCCCCAATTTATTACCAATCACGCAATTACTCAATTCCCAAGCATGCAATTACTCAAAAAAACAACCAAAAAACCGAAAATCAACATGACTCAAACATACTCAAAAATCACACCAAAATCACGACATCAATCAAGTTCGAGATAATGAAAGAGTAGAGTTTAGAGAAGGACCTTCTAAGAACCGATTTCGTTGATAACAATGTTTAAGAAAGCCCGAATTATAGAATTCCGAATAGAACCTCAATAGTGACGTACTCCGACTCGATATAGAAATTTGAAAACCCAAAACTGACCTCGATGGACTGATCGACATGAAAGGTAAACCAGAAAAACAAACTGGGAACGAAAACTGAGGGACCCGAAACTTGATTTCGAAGCTGGGTCACTAAGACAGACGAACTTAGAGTTTCGGAATTCCAGTCGAACCTGAAATCGTATTCTGTCACCGGATTCCGTCAAACGAGCTTCATACTCTCGTTTTCTTACTTATTCTGTGTGTAGTGTGTGCGTTGTAAGCTTCTTGAGTGCCTGTGCATTTTTGCGAAGAAGAAGAAAGAAAGAAGAAGAGAAAGAATGGTCTCCTCGGGCCTCTTGTGTGTGTTCTTTTTTTTTTTTTTGTGATAAAGAAGATGATGAGTATGTGCTCCTTTGCTCTATTGTGGAAAAAAACTGTCCTCCCCTAGATCTAAGGAATGGAGTGTGTATATATTGTGTATGTGGACAAATGAAGACAAATCTGTGGGGCCCTTTTTTTATTCTTGGAATGTAATGTGTATATTGTATTCAGAAAGAAAAAATTGAAAAAATGTCCTCTGTTAGTGTCGTGCATATGGTTAAAAGGGAATAAAAATATGAAGGAGGGGGGCTGCCTAGGGGTAGGGTAGGTGGGGTAGGTGGTTAGGATGAGGTATAAAGTTGGTTAGGATAGGGTTTTATTTTTTTATATTTTTGTAGGGTATAATCACGTGGGTGAGAGTGTATGATAACAAGAAGTGAAAAAGGGATAAATTGAGTTTTGGGAGGGACAAAATTAGGTGTCTACATTATGCCCCTTTTTGGGTGTAAACACAAAGTGTTTTCAGACAAAAAGGTAGAAAACGAGACCAAATTTTGACTCGACCATTATTCAAGGAAAGAAACAAAAGAAAGAAGGGCAACCGGGTCTTGACTTAGGACATCCTACCTATCCAAGTTATAAGGGAATCAAGTCACAGGTAAATCAAAGGATTGGAAGGAGAGGGACTATACCGAGTTGGAGAGTCGAGAGAGGTTCCATCGAGGTTCCGGTCCGCAGCTCTGTCATTACATCAAAAATGAAAATTACAACTTAAAACATAAATAAAATTACAAAAACCCTATCTACGCAGCTTCTTTTGGACTTTTGACTTGAGTTTCATCACCCTATTCTTTAGGCGGGCTCCTGACTTGTAATTTCTTCAATTTGTTACCTGACTTTTAATTTCTTCACCTTGTTGTTTGACTTTCCATTTATTCGCCTTGTGCTTCGGGCGGGCTCCAATGTTGCTTGTGTTATCAAACAAGGAAGTGTGTCTCCCTACAAATGCCGCTTGAATTACCCAAACAAGGAAGTGCATCTCCTTACAGATGTTGCTTGAATTACCCAAACAAGGAAGTGCGTCTCCTTACAGATGTTGCTTGAATTACCAAAACAAGAAAGTGCATCTCCTTACAAATACCGGTTGAATTACCCAAACAAGTAAGTGCGTCTCCTTACAAATGTTGCTTGAATTACCCAAACAAAGAAATGCGCCTCCTTACAAATGTTGCTAGAAATACCCAAATAGGAAAGCGCGTCTCCTTACCAATGCCTCTTGAATTACCAAAACAAGGAAGTGCGTCTCCTTACCAATGCCGCTTAAATTATCAAAAAAGGAAGTGTGTCTCCTTACCAATGCTGCTTGAATTGCCCAAACAAGGAAGTGTGTCACCTTACAAATGTTGCTAGAAATACCCAAACAGGAAAGTATGTCTCCTTACAAATGCCTCTTGAATTACCAAAACAAGAAGGTGTGTCTCCTTACTAATGCCGCTTAAATTACCAAAGCAAGGAAGTGTGTCTCTTTACCAATGCTGCTTGAATTACCCAAACAAGGAAGTGCGTCTCCTTACAAATGTTGCTTGAATTGCCCAAACAAGGAAGTGCATCTCCTTACAAATACCACTTGAATTTCCCAAACAAGGAAGTGTGTCTCCTTAAAAATACCTCTTGAATTACCAAACTAGGAAATGCGTCTCCTTACAAATACCGCTTGAATTACCAAACAAGGAAGTGTGCTTCATTATAAATGTTGCTTGAATTACCAAACAAGGAAGTGCGTCTCCTTACAAATGTTGCTAGAAATACCCAAACAGGAAAGAGTGTCTCCTTACCAATGCCTCTTGAATTACCAAAATAAAAAAGTGCGTCTCATTACCAATGCTGCTTAAATTACCAAAGCAAGGAAGTGTGTCTCCTTACCAATGCTGCTTGAATTTCCCAAACAAGGAAGTGCGTCTCCTTACAAATGTTACTTGAATTGCCCAAACAAGGAAGTGCGTCTCCTTACAAATACCGCTTGAATTACCAAAAAAGGAAGTTCGTCTCCATACAAATACCTCTTGAATTACCATAAAATAAAGTGTGTCTCCTTACAAATATTGCTTGAATTGCCCAAATCAGGGAAGTGCGTCTCCTTACCAATGCTTCTTGAATTACCAAAACAAGGAAGTGTGTCTCCTTACCATAGCTGCTTGAATTACCCAAATAAGGAAGTGTGTCTCCTTACAAATGTTGCTAGAAATACCCAAATCAGGGAAGTGTGTCTCCTTACCAATGCTGCTTGAATTGCCAAACCAAGAAAGTGTGTCTCCAAGGAATATAGGATGATGATTTTTTACCATGATTTTATTATCAAACTTGTGCAACAACTTTTCTTCCTGCATTTGTAGAAGTGAGGTTTTGCAGCCCTTGATATTTATGCTCCGAAGTCCTTGATTTGAAGGTAACATGTTTCCTTTTTCATCAAAGAAAACTTGTGAGTTTAAAAACATGGTGGCTGGTTTATGACTTTAGCTTTCATGGCACTCGCTCTTGCCCCTGTCACATTTAATCTTACTTTCAACCATCGGCATGTGTCACTGACTTGCTGCATCATTGGCCCGATCTCATATTATTAAGAGTGACTCTGAAACAGATACATTATCTCTGCTTTGTCATGCTTCTCAGATAAACTTGAACCTATAAAAGGAAAAATCTTTTTTTTGTAGTTTTCTTTTAAAGATGTATATGAAACACCTACTCTAATAAAGAGTGAAGAAAATCTCTTTTTTTTTTTGAATTTTTCAAATAAGATCCCCGAACCAACAATAGGTTGCCTACGTATCTCACTCCCGAGAGAGGAGAATCAGGGGTGCGTAGTTCGTCCAGATTGAACAATTAAGGATTAAATGACAAACTAATCCCTGAATTGAGAGACATGACTAAACACAGACGATGATTTTTTTTTTTTTTTGGGGATTTTAATTAGAAACTAACACCAACAACTATGAAAGAAAAAATTCTTTTGATATTTTCTTTATATAAAAATGTACAAAACTCCTATTGAAAAGAAAAAATATTTTAGGAGTTGATTTATTTCAAAGGTACGAATCATGTCCACAAGAATCAAGTGTTCTATTTCTTTCAAAGGTACGTATGTTGAAATTAAACAATAGAAAATGTACGTAGATTTTGAATCTTAATTTACTATCATTTTTTATCATTAAATCTTTTAATGGATACTATTTGTTTAGGATGTGTTGGGAAGGTGCTGTGCAGGATGTTTACATATACAAGAAAAGGAGGAGTTGATACAACCTATGGAAAAATTGTGTTATATTATATTGGACATGGACATGTTTTTCTGAAGAAGTATGAATGTCGTTAGTAATTTTATTACATTGACATGATAGTAGCATAGCAAGAGCTTTAGTGCATGGAATTATTCCTTTTAATGGCTATTAATTAATTAGTTTCTTGATCAACATTTATGTTATTCATGATGTACTATCAATCTTTTAGAAGATGATCATTTGAATGTTTTTATGAAGTATTTGCATTTTTATTATTAAGTCCATCTTCATATCTATTGGATTAGATTATATTCATGTGAGATTTAATTACTTGATGTTTAGATGATATGGACGCGTTCTAAAATTTCTCAAAACTCATAAATGGTATTATGACCATAACGTACAAAAGAGAATATCATTAATGATCTTATCTTATACGTTCTAAAGGTTATTAAGGTGAATCTAAAATGGAATATTTACTCACATAAAGTGTGTACACTAAATTAATATCATGATTAAGTAATTTAATGAAGTGTAACTTATATCTATTGATTATAATTATATATGTTCACATGAATTTCATGCTTACTTTAGTTTGATGCAATCATCCGTGCAGGTAACACGATGATTTGAATTGTTACCTTTTGACCAAAAAATTTTTAGTTAAAATCTTCAGACTATGAGTAAAGTTAGATAATTTAAGAGATCGATGGTCTATATGTACACCAATTTGAAACGTATGATCTTTTATTAGAACTAGAGAAAAGAGAAAAGAGAAAATTGGAAATTGGAAATTAATATTGAACTAAATAATTTTTTCACAATAATCAGAAAAAAGGAAACAAGAATTCTGAATCATGCTAGAGCTAAATTATTTAAAATTTTGCAAATTGTTATTCCAGGTAATGGCTCTCAGTCGTCATGTGACTCAACTCTCTTAATAGCCTGACTTTACTCTCTCCCTGATGAAGTGACAATCCAGCTCTATATACTTTGTTCTCTCATGAAATACAGGTTTCCTGCTATTAGAATAACTTTCTTACTGTCGCTGAATACCTTGATTGGTAATGTGACTGTAAAATTAAGTTCCTTCAGCAAACCAGCCAACCAGATCAACTCTGCTACCAGTGCAGCCATGCTCCTATACTCTACCTCTGCTGAGCTTCTGCTCACAGTTGGCTATTTCTTTGATTTCCAAGAGATCAAGGAATCTCTTAATTTTACTGCATACCCTGACACTGATCTTCTGGTATTAGGACAAGATGCCCAGTCTGAGTCACAATAGCCTGTGAGAACTGTTCCCTTATCCCTTTTCATCAACACGTCTAGACCAGGTGAGCCTTTTACACATCTTATCAGTCTGATTGCAGCATCCCAGTGTGAAACTTTTGGACGTTGCATGAACTGACTTAGCACTTGTACTCCAAAACAAATGTTTGGCCTAGTTATAGTAAGGTACAATAGTTTTCCCACTAATCTTTGATAAGCTGTCACATCTTCAAGGGCCGGATCACTAGTATTTCCCGCCTGTTCATCATGCTCCAAGCTGGTGAGTTTATGGTTAAATTCTAGAGGAGTTGATACAGTTTTAGAACCACTCAATCCTTCTTCCGAGAGAAGCTGCAGAGCATATTTTCTTTGATTCAACAGTATACCTTCTTTTGATTTCAATAATTCTATCCCTAGAAAATACCTTAGTGCTCCTAAATCCTTCATCTTGAAGTTTTGATTCAAGGTGTCTTTAGCCTCTTGTATCATTTTTGAGCTAGAACCCGTGATAAGTAAATCATCAACATAAATCAATATCACCAATATATCAGTTCTTGTCTTCTTGGTAAACATTGAGTGATCATGCATGGTTTGATAATATCCTGCCTATAATAGTGCTTCTGTCAACTTGATATTCCACTGTCTTGAGGCTTGCTTCAAATCATATAAAGACTTCTTCAGTTTGCATACCTTGTCATTTCCCTGTCTGTGAAATCCCTGAGGCAATTCCATGTAGACATCTTCTTCTAAATCACCTTGAAGAAAAGCATTGTTGACATCCATTTTACATAGATCCCAACCATGTGAGGTAGCTAGACTGATGGTTGTCCTTACGGTTACCATTTTAGCTACTGGTGAGAATGTTTTATGGTAGTCTAGACCCTCTTGTTGGTTGTAGCCTTTGGCAACTAACTTGGCCTTGAACATCCATTTTGACCTAATAGGTTTGACACCAATTGGAATATCAACAATAGATCAGGTTTGATTGTTCTCCAGGGTAGTGATTTCAAGATGCATTGCATCAATCCATCCTCTATCTTGAGAAGATTCTTTATAAGAGCTTGGTTCAATAATTGCAGAGAATGCAATAAGATATCCTTGGTAGGAATGAGATAGGTGATCATATTGAACATGATTTATGATGGAATGAGGTGTTTTAGTCTTACTGGGAACAATCTAATCCTTAATACAGATGGGAGGTTTAGATGACCTTACTGGCCTCTATTGAACTACAATATCTGGTAGTGGTACTAAGATCTGATCATTTGCTGACACCTCAGTTTCATCAATTGAATCAGTAGTTATAGGTGATTCTGTTAGCATTACTGCATCTACACCACCAATGTGATCTTGGTATGTGTCTGTGTTTTGTATTGGTTCATCAGTTGAGAGACCTGAACCTGAACCTACAGAATTAGGGAACATAGTATGAGTAGCATCAGCTTCATGTTCAGCATCTTGCACAAAAGGTGATAGTAAAGGTAGAGCCACTTCAGGTCCTGCGGTATCCTTGAATGGAAACACGTGCTCCTTGAATATTACATCTCTACTAACAAAGAAAGTATGCGTGTCTAGGTCATATAACTTGTATCCCTTTTGTGTATTTGAAAAAACAATCAATGCAGCTTTTCTTGCCCTTGGTTCAAACTTATCCCCTCTTAGCAGCATACTTGCAAAACACAAGCATCCAAAAGTCCTCAAGTGCTCAAGTCGTGGTGGTTTACCATACAACAACTCATAAGGTTCCTTCCTTTTTAACACACTGGTTGGCCACCGATTTATCAAATACACAGATGTTTGCACACACTCACCCCAAAATCTTGCAGGAATATGAGACTGAAATTTCAATGCCCTTCATACTTCAAGAATGTGTCTATGTTTCCTTTCTACCACTCTATTTTGTTGTGGAGTATATGGGCAACTACTTTGATGGATTATACCATTATCAATCAACAATTCATTCATTTGAGTATTGAAAAATTCTGTACCATTATCAGACTTCAACACTTTTATTTTTGCATCAAATTGTGTACAAATCATAGCGATAAAACTTTTCAAAACAACAATCACTTCCATATTAGATTGTAAAAGAGATATCCAAGTGAATCTACTGAAGTCATCAACTATGGTAACAAAGTAATGCTTTCTATCATGTGTTGGATGCTTATGAGGGCCCCAAACATCTAAGTGAACCAGATCAAACAAACCACTAGAGATATTGCTACTAGAACTAGGAAAATTTAACCTGCATTGTTTAGCTAAAGGGCATACTAGACAATCCTGTTGTGATGCATCAACTGTTGTATTCTCCTACATTGTTATGTACTTCATAACATCTTGTGAAGGATGCCCAATCCTGAAATGCCATAACGATTGACTCACTTAGCTCCTTATTGTTGTGTTAGCAATTGAAGATATTTGATTCCTCAAAATATACAATCCTGCTGATTCCTTACCAATCCCAATCACCTTGCCAGTAAAGAGAGCCTGCACCACACACAGATTAGGATAAAAAGATATAGAACACCTTAGTTCCTTAGTGATCTTTGACACAGAGAGTAAATTAAATTTAAAATCTGGAACATGCAAGACATCTTTCAATATGTGAATTCCTAGAATCACTATGTTTCTTATGTGTTGTATTTGTATCTTGCTTCCCGTTGGTACTTGTACTTGACTTCCCTTTTGAGCAGTAACATCTCTAACATTATTTAACACCTTATCTGATGGTGTTATATGATGTGTGGCATCGGATTCAATAATCCACTCCATCCAATCTACACTACCTGCATCATACCTGATCCCTCAGATTTGCAAGATCCTTTTGATTCAGATCGATCGATCATAGTTAACAACTTCTCATATTGTTCTTTGGTGAAACAACTTCCTTTGTACTGATCAACACTCCTTAAGCCACTTCCTGCTTCCACAATTGTGCTATTGACATGAGGTCTGAAAGTTTCACGTTGAGGTTTCCTCTGGATCTTGAAGTCTAGTGGGAATCCAATAATTCTGTAACAATTCTCTTTATTGTGACCTTTGTATCCACAATGCTCACATATTATTCCTGGCTTCTTCTTTTGAAAATTTTGATTCTGGTAGTTGTTGTCTCTTCTAAAGGGCTGAGCTTGGTTCTTTGAAAATGCAAATCCTTGTTACTTGTCTGCTAACATAATCATAGGCTCCTTTCCTCCATCTGCGCTTACGAGCTTTCTTTGTCTTTCCTCTTGGATTGCCATCGCATATGCTTGGTTCACACTAGGAACAGTAGCATTAAGTAAAATATTACTTTGCACCTGTGAGAAACTTTCATTTAACCCAACCAAAAATTGTAACAATCGTTGCTGCTTTATGTGTTCTACATGATGCTTTGAATTAACACAATCACACGCAGGTGACGACACCATAACATCAAGCTCATCCCATAAATCTCTCAATTTGGAGTAGTATGTAGTGACAGAGTCTGTACCTTGTGTCAACATGCTGATTTCCTTCCTAAGATAAAAAATTCTAGTTAGGTTAGATTTATCGAACCTTTCCTTGAAATCTCCCCAAATCTTCTTCGAACTAGATGCGTAGACGATGATAGTCATCAATTCCGGTGCTACCGTTTCACTGATCTAGGACATCAACACAGCATCACATCTCTCCCACTTTGCCGCCAAAGCACCTTTGTATGAGCCTTTAGCACAAGTTCCATCAACAAACCTTAGTTTGTTTTAGACTAAAAGTGCTAATCTCATCGACCTGCTCTATACACCGTAGTTTTCTGGCCCTGTGAGCTTCATAGGAATCAACGCTACGCCTGGTATGTCTGACCCTTGCAAGTGCAGGGGATGATTGTGATCCACCTGTGGATCTCCAACAGTTTCTATTATTTGTGGTTTCGACATTATTAAGCTTTCAAATTCAGCAAATCAAGTCAAAAAACGAAGATTAACGGCCTCCAATCGTAACCCCGTTGCTTTGATACCATATGAACTTTGTAATCTATTGAAGCTATAAGTTATCTCTGATTCTGAAACAATGGAGAAATCTGATTTATTTTTAACTGTCATGGGCCAAGTGTCTGTTTTATTGGAATTGTTTATAATTTCTATCTAAAGAGGAAATCACATATACAATGATATTGTGTATATATAATGACAACTCACACTACTAACCGACTCTAACAACTCCATGTGTTAATCACGTGCACTATTCTTTTCTAACTAATTCAGTTTGGCTGCACTTCTTTACTATATTCATTGCACACTTAATAAATAGATTTCTTAATTATTTAAAACTTGTGGAGATGGAAAACACAATTTCCAAGGTGATCAACGTGTTTCAAAGAAGATTTTTAATTTTGAGAGTTTGATCAAAGTCGATTTTTAATTTTGAGAGTTTGATCAAAGTCAAACTTTTGAGTTAATGAGGTTAAATTTAAGATTTGACAATCTCAATAGGATTTTAGGATGATTTATGATTTAGTTGGATGGTTTGCATGGATCTCGTGGTACTCGGGAGAGATTTGGACTATGAGTAGATTTCTTGCTTTTTAAAACTCAATTTCATTGTCACACCCCTTTTTTACCAAAAAGAATTATCTTTAGTTTGAAAGGACTTTTATTATTAAGTGACTAAAGATGAAAATTTATTTCGAAAAAGATTTTTACAATTAAATTCAGAGTCTCCACTTGACATAAATCTGGTGTACCAAGTCACTTGAAAATTCTTTTTCAAAAATGGTTTGATTTTTTAAAACTGATCCACGAACAGAGATTCCGATTAAGGAATTCTGTTGATCGAGAGAAAGGTGTTAGACACTCCTTGATCCCGCGGATTGACCACGATCTCTTTGTGGAGTATATTGGCTAGCATAAAACTATGAATGTATAAACCCACAAACACATAAACACGAAAATAAACAACCAAAACACTCAAAGTTCAAAAAATAGTGTCCAGTCCAATTTATTACAAACCAAAATAAAATACTGAAATTAAAATCTAAACTAATCTAACTATGCTTTACCCAATGCTTCGGGCCTTGATTGCGCGTCATCTTCAAGTACAACTTTCTCGGGGCATTACCCAGATAAATTAATACAAATATCCTTGGGGAATTCCCCGACCAAATGAGTACAACTGGTTCAAATGCAATAAAATGAAATTCACCCAACAAACATTCGACATTCAATAATCCACAATCCCTAAGTTTTGCCTACCCAACCTAACGTTTGCCTATCGGTGTCCGACCTAAGACACGATACTGTCAAGTTCTATGAATTTAACATCTATTTCAAATCAAATAAACCAATTAATCAACAGAAGTCGATATTCACTTTTATCGATTTTCAATTCCTTCTCCCAAATAGCTTTTCAAAAGAAATTTCTTATACGAGACATGGTTATCCAACCTATACCAACATAGAATTGATACCACAATCAATTATTCATAACAAGTAACATCAACGTCAATAAAATCACCCAATCATCATCATCTAAAACATAATCATAAAATCAATTTCCCAAATTTAAGATGAAATAAAGAGAAAGAGTTGAAGAATTGGACCTCAATTATCGATTTCAATATACCGAAGATAGAACCGAGCTAAAAAAACCTCGATTGGAACCTCGACACGAAACCCAAATTATAACTCTTGACTCGTAATCTGTTTTGTGCCTAAACTCGTCCGTTTTCGATGGATTTTGACACTAGACTTGATCGGCTATTACTATTTCCGGCTAGGAGACTCCATTTTCCAGCGACGAAAAGGTCTCCGAAAAAGTAGCATGAACGAGCCGTTGTTTTATTCGCTCTCTCTCATTTTTCTCTTCTCCTCCAACTAGCTCTCTCCATTTTCCTCTCACTCCAACCAACTTTCTCTTTCACGTCCTCTCTCTGATCTCCATTGTTTTTCTCACAGGGATGTGTGTATGGGTCTTCTCTGGTGAGGTTCTCTATGTGTATCATGAGGGTGAGTAACAGTGTGTTGTTATTGTGATAGTGACCAATAGAAAGAATAAAAAAAGAGATGTATGTGTGGGTTTTGTATTGTGTGTGTTGCTGTTAGAGAAAGAAAAAAAATGGCAGTGTAGTTGTAGAGAGTGGGTGAGGGAACTGGGGAGTGTCAGATGAAGTTAGGTGGGGTAGGGGATAGGTAGGGGGTAGGGTAGGGAGAGGTAAAAATGAGAAAAATTTAATTTTTAAGGGGAAAAATTTACGTGTCTACATTATGTCCCTCTTTGGATGTAAACACAAAGTATTTTCAGACAAAGAAGTAGGCAACGAGACAAAATTTTGACACAACCATTATTTAAATAATAGATATAGAAGGAAGGAGTGCAATCAAGTCTTGATTTTAGGCGTAGTTTTAGGGTTTAAAAGGAGATAGACTATATCGAGCTGGAGAGTCGAGTGAGGTTCTGTTGAGGTTCCGATCCTCAGCCCTGTTATTACATCAAAATAAAAATTACAAGTTAAAAGGTAAATAACATTACAAAAGTCCTATCTATGCAACATCTCTTGATTCTTGTATTGGGTCTCCGATGCTTTCAAAAGTGACAAAAGATCTAATTTTTTTCGGGGTGAACTAGACAATCGATTCTTTCTTTATACAAAATTTGGTGTTTAAGGTGAACTTAAAATTGACCATGTTCAACAAGTGGTACTTCTGAATGCGAACTTGAATTTGAGAATTTTCACCCTATTCTCTAGGCGGGTTCCTAATTTACAACTTTTCACCTTGTTGCTTGACTTTCAATTTATTCACCATGTTGCTTGACTTTCAATTTCATCATCCTATTCTTCAGGCGGACTCCTGAATTTTATTTCTTTACCCTATTCTCCAGGAAGGCTCCTGACTTTCAATTTCATCACCCTGTTCTTCAAGCGAGCTCTTGACTTTCAATTCATCACCCTGTTCTTCAGGCGAGCTCCTGACTTATAATTTTTCACCCTGTTATCCAGGTGGGCTCCTGAAGCCAAAGTCAAAACTAGAACACAAATTATCTTGAAGAGTTATGGCAATGAATGATTTCATTTTTCTAAAAATAAAATCTCATTTTTCTGAAGGGTCCTGAACGAAAAGTAAAGTCCCATTTTTCATGAGGGTCCTAAACATAAAGTAAGTTTCTATTTTCTAGGAAAGCCCTGAATAGAAAGTAAGTTTTCATTTTCCAGGAGGGTCCTGAACATAAAGTAAATTTCCATTTTTCAAGAGGGTCCTGAACAGAAAGTAAATTTCCATTTTTCAGGAGGGTCCTGAAAAGAAGTAAATTTCCATTCTCCAGGAGGGTTCTGAACAGAAAGTAAATTCCCATTTTCCAGGAGGGTCCTGAACATAAAGTAAATTCCCGTTTCTCAGGAGGGTCCTGAACAGAAAGTAAATTCCAATTTTTCAGGAGGTCCTGAACAGAAGTAAATTCCTCGTTTTTCAGGAGGGTCGTGAACATAAAGTAAATTCTCATTTTTCAGGAGGGTCCTGAACATAAAGTAAATTCTCATTTTTCAGGAGGGTCCTGAACAGAAAGTAAATCCCCATTATGCAGGAGGGTCCTGAACATAAGGTAAAATTTTTTATTTTTCAGGAGGGTCCTGAACATAAAGTAAATTTTTATTTTCCAGGAGGGTTCTGAATAGAAATAAATTCCCATTTTCCAGTAGGGTTCTGAACATAGGGTAAATTCTCATTTTCCAGGAGGGTCCTGAACATTGAGTAAATTCTCATTTTTCAGGAGGGTCATGAACATAAAGTAAATTTTTATTTTCCAAGAGGGTCCTGAACATAAAGTAAATTCTCATTCTCCAGGAGAGTCCTGAACATAAAGTAAATTCTCATTCTCCATTAGGGTCCTGAGCATAAAGTAAATTCCCATTTTTCGGGAGGTTCCTGAACATAGAGTAAATTCTTATTTTTCAGAAGGGTCTTGAACATATAGTAAATTCTCATTTTTCAGCACGGTCCTAAACATGAAGTAAATTTTCATTTTTCAGGAGGGTCCTGAACGTAGAGTAAATTCTCATTTTTCAGGAGGGTCCTGAACACTGAGTAAATTCTCATTTTTCAGGAGGGGGCATGAACATAAAGTAAATTTCCATTTTACAGAAGGTTCCTGAACATAAAGTAAATTTTTATTTTTCAGGAGGGTCCTGAACATAGAGTAAATTTCTATTTTTCAGGAAGGTCCTGCTCATAAAGTAAATTTCCATTTTACTGGAGGTTCCTAAACACAAAGTAAATTCTTATTTTCAAGGAGGGTCATGAACAAAAGTAAATTTCCACGGATGTGCTTTTCCATAGGTAGCTGAATTAAGTGAAGTAAATTTTTCCCCTATTTCAACAAAGAAAATTTGTTAGTTAAAAACTTAGTGGTGGCTTGCAGCACTTGGCTTTCCAGTATTCATTTCCTTCATTTTGTTTCAGATTACTGAAACTTTCCCCTATCTTGTCGTGATATTCACCCAAACCCAGATTAAGGAAAGTGACTTTGACTCAAACACCGAATTTCTATTTTACCAAGCCTCTAAGATGTACCTTTTGAAACCTGATATTTCTATGAATCCAGCAACTTGTCGGTTGATAAACTTCCTTTGCTTTGTTTTGAATTATGATCATGTTCCTTTCATGTGCTGGCCTTTTGTCTTGCTTCACACAACTGAAGAAGTTGGTAGCCAGTTTTGAAATCTTTTCTCACTTGTTTTGACATGGACTTGACTCAAAGACAAGAGAAAAATGACAAAGATTTTTTTTATTTGGATAATTGGCTCAAGAAAATAAAAATAAAAATATAGAGAAGAAAGCAAAGACAATGAATTTCCCTCTTAAAATAGAGAAAAGAAAAATTTGTCTAAAAATGACAGTCGACTCTAATGATTTGGACATGCATTTTGAATTAAGTTGCCTAATCTTTCCATCCAATCTTTCACCAATTGTTGTTAAGTTAATGATCCTAAAACTGAGTTACTTACTTGGGCTAATTGCATTCTGAGACCTAAGTTGGCTAGTGACGCCTGGAAGAGTTTTTGCCAACAAGTCTCTCTAATTTTATTTCTGCCATCTCACTATTACCCTAAGGTAATGAGACTCTCTTATTTTTATTTCTCACAATCTGAGTGCCTGTGAGGATTTTCACCCATGAGACTCTCTCATTTTCATTTCACTCAGCTCACCAAAGCCTTACAACGCCCGTGAGAGTTTTCACTAATAAAATTCTCTTATTTTTATTTCTCTCAACTTACCATCGCCCTACAGTGCCCGTGAGGGTTTTCACCAATAAGACTCTCATTTTATTTCTCTTCTGATTCCTTATGCTAAGGAAGACAAGGAGTTCCCAAAATGCGTCATCATATCCATTGAATGCTTAGGCTTAACATTCTCAAAGATTGATCTGAAGGTTTTTCTTTAGTTATAACTTGGCTTTTGGATAAGGTTAGAAAGAAAGGATGACATGAGGCCCAAATGACACTTGAAGTGGGGTTAGACTTACAACTTTTGAAATCGACTCAAACAACGAAGGTTAAACTCATGCCCCACTTTCTGTTGGCTGGGTAATTCTAAATTATTTATTTGGTTGGACCGAGCCCAGAGTAGGGCAGCCAACGTATCTCACCCCCGAGAGAGGAGAATTAGGTCATACATAGTTCCGACAACTGGTTCTTTTGCTTGATTCTGATTATTCTTTTTTTTTCTTTTATTGGCTTTTTTTTCTTTGGAACTTTTTTTCAGACTCTATTTTTCTTGACACTCTTCTCTTTTCTTTCTTCTTTTTTTTGGACATATTTTTTTTTTTATTTTTTTGAAACTTTTCCAACTCTATTATTTTGCTCAACACTTTTCTTTTGAGCTTTGCTGACTTTATCATGATTCTAAAAGAAATGTATGAAAGAAAATAAAACTAAGGCTCAAATGGGGTAAACAAATAATGACACAATATTTGGGTAGCAGAATGAAATGCCTTGGTCATATCAATCCTTAAAATGCAAGTACATAACATGCAATATGAAAGTGAGAGATGAAGATCATTTGTGACATCTTTTACAGCATTAACTTTAACTGAGCTTGCGCGTCACTACTTCTGTGCTTTTCTAGCATACAACTCCACTTTTGTTGTATAGTCCTCACATTGAATGGCTCATGATTTTGTGAAGCTGATTTTCTTTTTGTTCCTCTTGATATAGTATTGTGCATCTACTGTTTGACCTAATTGAGATATGTCTTTCAATCGATGACCAAATTATTCTTGTGATTCTCAAAATAATTTTCTTAATTTTGAAATAAGGCTTCAACATGGTCACCAAATGTCTCAACACTCTACCAATTTCTCAAATGCCTTTTTTCTAAATGAAACACTCTGATTCAAAGTGCAAGATTAAACTTGATTTTAAGATCTAGCTGAAAATTCCGCTAGCATGTCATATCACTAAAACCAACATTAACTTTAATTGCATAAAGAATACAAACAAACAACTTACAAAAAGACAAAATGACAAAGGACATCACATCTCATTGAAAGGAAAAATAGAAGGGTTTAAACAAAGATGACGGAGAAATAAAACGCGATAGATTTTGAACTACAACCTCGAAATAATTCAAAAAATATAAAGAAAAACAAAACAAACTACCAATAATCCTTCCAAATAAGGAGATGAGTGACTTCTCAACTGCTGAGCTTGACATCTTAGTCACTGATTTGCACATCATCATGACAAGATCTTTCACCGCTATCCGACACATTTTCTTCGACAAATAAGTTTTGGATCCCCATGACTCATTGCTTCCCACATATTGTGCATTATCGTGTGTTGGTGAAGGATTCTGTGTGACCTTTGTAGTATCAATGTTTTCCACTACGATCATTTTTTCTTGAATCATCATTTCTATTTCACTTTTCAAAGCACTATAACCTTCAATATTGTGATCCTGAATATCAGAATGATATGCACATCGTACATGAGGATCAAAATTTTTTGAATGTGGATCAGGAGTACACCCAAGGAGAGAAGTGATCATGCTCAATGTTGCACCCCATTTTCCTCGAGAAAAGCGGGATTCGACGTGAAAAACTCTTTTTGGGATTGTTTAAAGGAAGGGTGTGAAGAGTCGCCACCTAACGTATTAAGGTGCGTTAGGGCACCGGTCTAGGATACTACGAACCTATTTTTTGTTATTTAGTTTTAGTTCACCAGAGTTCAGGTAAGGGTTCAAATTACCTCAAAAGGAAGGTGTTATGCACCTTTTGAGGTCCACAAAGGTGGTTCCCGGCCGAATTCATACTTTACGTGGGGATTCTATGTGATCAAATAAAAGTCTCTTGTTTTATTATTAATTTAATATTTAACTAAGTGAGAAAGTAATTAATAAACAAAACATATGTTACTTTGTTATTTCTAATTGTTGACTATCTAAGTGAATAAATAAAACATGTAAATAAGATAAGCGAGGAGAAAGAAATGTCTTAATTTACAACAAAAAGGGGACTGCTTTATGATAAACTAACTACCCCAAATAAACATGTAAAGTAAATAAAAATACTAAAAAGAGATTGTCCAAGTCGAACAAAGAAATGTTTGGTCTCATTCGAATCAGAAATCCAACTTGTTAATAATCATCCGACCTAAGGGGCCGAAGTCTTAGACAAGTAATAATGTCATTAGCCTCACCGTTAATATCCGTTGGGATCATCACTTCCGAATGACTACCCGTCTCACCCCACCTAGGCTGGATGTCAAGTCTAAGGGTGTCCTATGACAAGGATAAAACTAACGTTTTAATAATACTTATCGTCCCACCTATCGTCCAAGAGGCATTGGACTTTACTATTTTATATTTGTGTTTTAGACTAAAAGAAAGCTATGTTGCCTAGGACTCGAAGCGCGAACATATTGACCAAAAAGTAGCACGTAATAATCTCAAGTTAGCCTTTTTATTAATTAACATTTATTAATGTGATAGCATGCGAAGACAAATAATTATTTGTTATGTTGGTAACCTATAAACATGATATCTAAATGTTCAACAAGTAGTGAAAAAGGATGACTGTGATTCGTGTATGCAACAATGTAATGTTTGTTCATGAGGGTGTTAGAAGTGTGGTAATTGTGTCAACAGATGTGCTCGTGAATTAAGTGTTATAAACTATAATGAGAATATAAGAAACTAGTAAAATATTAAAGGATGCGTTAACATATTACGGATGCACTTAAATGCGGAGAACAGATTCACATGTAGAAAATGTAGAGAATTACTAGTATTTTAGCATGCTGGAAGTCAACTAAACATGCTGAAAAATTACTTAAACAGGCTGAAGAAGTTAATTAAACATGCTGAAAAATTATATAATCATGCTGAAAGTTACTTAATCATGCTGAAAAGTTACTTAAACATGCTGAAAAATAATAATTAATCATGCTGAAAATAACGTTAAGGCGCATTTTAAACAGGCTGGAATTAGATTCATCACGTCAAAAATTGTATTTTTAATGAACAACGAGTTAACACGTGGGGCAAGTAAGAAATTAATGTGAACATGCTAAATGTGCCTAGTTAAACATGTAAAAACATTGACACAGTTCTTTTAATGTAGACATGCTGGAAACTCGATTTAAACATGCTGAAAAATATTAAATATGTTGTTCAACATGCTCAAAATGCTCAAATAGACTATTTAACAAGTAGGAAACGTTTAACGTAATAACCTGCATGTTAACATGCAAAATGCTTGAATTAATTATTAATCATGTAAAAAAAATATTACTAGGCCTATAATCTAGTTTAGATATACTAACATGCTAAAATTCAATTCAATGTGAAAGAAATAAATCAATATGCTCAATTTCAATATAAGGTGTCGATTTTAGTTAGATTAAGAATAATTAATAAATCGTAGAACATGATTCATATTAGTAAATCCTAATTTTGTGCCTAGATGATTCATGTAACACGTATTGCACATAACCCTAGGTTGTGCCTACCTATACCGTTCACAGAGCACATAAATTTCCGCCCCCGAAGCAGTCCCCCAAATTTATTTATTACAACGATAATAATGTTTTTACAAAGTATTACAAATCAAATAAGAAAGCAAACTAAACTAATACAAACCAGTTATATAACTATCCGGGCGATTCTTCGAAACTCCGTAATTGTCTATTTAAACCTGCGAGACAAGATATGATGGCAATCGAACAGGAATATATAATAACAACATCGAATTATTCCTATAGACATGCTTTGTTAAGGCTTTCACAACATGATCCAGTCAATACACATAGGGTATGAAAATTACATCGTTCGAAAACTTACCAGTGAACAACAACAAAAGAAATAATAAGAATAACAAAAGCCAGGCACTTGTAACAGTGAAAGATATTTTAGTAAGCCCCGAAGAACAGTAGCAGAAACCTCAAAAGTATCTAATTTCTTTTGTTTTAGAGAGTAGTAGTAATAATTGTAATAGAATTTAACAGCTTGTGAACTTGAGAAGTCAGCGATTTTTCTGTATAGAGAGAGTGTATAGGGAGTGAGAGAGGGTGATAAGAGATGTCCAGAATAATGAGGAAGGGCCTCCTTTTATAGTGAGCGGAGATAGTTGTTAAAAAGGAATAAAATAACTAAAAATCAATTAACAAAAATATCAAAGTCAATTAAGAGAAAGAAAATCTCACTAATGGGACTATTAAAAGAAAATAGAAAAATCAGTGTACTATATCAGTCAATTGAGATCAATTCGGAGTGAATAAATAGATAGAAAATTACCATAAATAGAAGAGTGAGAATATGTCCAATTTAAGTAAGAAGGAAAACTCAATTAACAGAATATGATGCAAATGAGCTTTACCATATATAAAGGAGCAAAATTAATGGGAGTAAGGAATCATATAGATTCGAGCAACATCCTGCTAACAAGTCAAGTTGTCATATGTGACGTTTTCATAAGTTCGAATTCAAGGACGGAAACAGAAGACTCAAAAACATCACATATTACCAAAATTCAGCAATTGCAATACTGAACTCGTTTCAATAATAATTCAGCACAAAAAATTGCACAAAATATCAAAACCCAAATCACGCAATTAGAGTTAATCAACATCAGTGAACTTTAGCTTTTCAAGTATTATAGTCCATGAAGATTGTGAATCACAAAGAAATTAATCAAACACCCAAATCATACCTCGTGAAATCAAAATCTAAAATCTATTACATCAAATCAAATAAAAGAGACGAGTTGAGCGGAAGAACGAAATTAAAATTTAGACACATAATCCGAACACGGAATCAAACCTGATGATGGATTCTTTTAGAATCCATCGATCTTTGGAGAAAATCGAGCGGCGACGTGGAGGTGAAAGAGTTGGTCGGCTCGGCGATATTTGAGCAGCAGTGAGAGGGATGGCGGCTGACTGGCCCGTTGGAGCCTTTTTCGACGAGTTTGGTTTGAGGATGCATGGCGGCGCGTCTCGCCGTCTGATGGCGTGAGAGCTGTAACGGAGAGGACGGCGCCGGTCAACTCGTTGGGTGCGGAGATGGAGGAGGAAAGGCTGGCGGCGTTTGGCGGCTGAACGGAGGGACGGAGCGGAAAGATGAAGTGGAAGAGAGAAGAGAGAGGAAGAGATAAGACAGCTAGTTTTGTGGAAGAATGAGAGTTAGGGTTTTCTTTTTTCTTAAAATGGAAAGAATAGAGTGGATTGATTTCAGCCATTGGATCGATTTTGATCCATGGCTGAGATTAAAAGAATTGGGATCTTTAAATTGTATTAAATATGACTAGAATTGTTATAAATTGGATAGAAAAAAGCTAGAATTTAAATTAATTTGGCAAATAAATTAAAACCAGCTGTTAATTAAATAATAGTAGGAATAATAATAGTAAATAATATAATAACAATAATATATAACTAATAATATATATATCTATATAAATAATAAATAAAAAAAATAATATATAATAATAAATAATAACAATATATATAATAACAGGGTTAATGAATAATAATAATAAATAGTACTAAATAGTTGAAAACTAGACATTGTATTTGCAAAAAATGTGAGTACGCACAGTTACAAATAATTTTAATAAAATTATGTAAATATCGTATTTGAGTTTTAAAATTGTAGAAAATGATATTGAAAATAATAAAATAATTTGTGTGCTTGTAAATTATGAATGTGACACGTCAGAAATCCGTTTGATGCAAGAAAAATATGTAAAAAATACTAACATTTAAAATTAGTAAATTTATCTAAAATAACAACCTAGAGGAGTATCGGGCGGTCAAAATTGGGTGTCAACAGTTGCCCCTTCATTGTTTGAGAATGATAAAAGAATTGTCAAGAAACGAAAGTTGATGTAGTATCTAATTTTGCCCGACCGAGATGACGGTTTGCTAGGAAGAAGGCAACGGGAGGTGTTAAAAAATAGTGTGGCCGAGACTTTGGCTTTAAGTCACCGACATATCTCTGTTTTTACGAGAATCAGGCCGTGTGTAGTTCTAGATTTAGGAATGAACAATACCTCTGAAGAATATTAATGACAAAGATTGGGGCGTCAAAAATGATATCGTGGGTTGGTGAGACGGTTATAACGTCGTATGGAGAAGTTTGAAAACTTTGAGGTAGGTGAGGTGATGGATGAGGTCATGTGGTGGATGGATAGATAGAGTAATATTCCGAAAACAAAAACGAAAATATTGTCTCTGTTTGTTATTCCTTCTCTATTACCTGCGTCTTTACATCACTCAATAACAAAGGTTAGGCATGTAAGAAATAAACAATTGATAAACATAATGTAAATGTGGAAATAGGGAAAGCGTATCAGTTGTATCGTGGAATCGTGTGATCAGCTGATTGACTTCTCATTATGGGATCGGCTTTCTAGCTTCTCCATGCATTGGCCGTTTGGCTTCTCATCGTGGGATCAACATTTAGGTTTCTTCATGTATCATGAATTCGTGTGATCAACTTTTGGCTTCCCATCGTGGAATCATGTGATCAGCTTTTGGGGCTTCTCATTGTGGAATCGTGTGATCAGTTACTTGTTAGTACTGCCATTTTTAGCTCATCTGGATAAAATGATTAGTACGGATATGTATTTATAGAAGAATGAACAATGTAGTAAAAACAAGAAATTATGATAAGGGGAGATAAGAAAGTGTATTGTCATGAGAGAGCGACGCTTTATTCGTATAGATTTGAAGAGATTGTGCTTAATCCACACCATATCCAGTAAAGCAGTAGCATTTAATAATGCCGAGGCAATTGTGCATAGCATGTTCAGTATTGGAAAATAAATTTTCATTTTTGAGTAGACCGATTGATTTCCAGATGACAAAGCTTAGCCTCAGGCCGATTCCTCGATTCCTGATGGAGTCGTGCTTAACTCCATTGTGTCACACCCCTTTTTTTTCTTTTTGAAAAGGTTAGACTTTAGAGTTCGAAAGGGTTTTTATTATTAAAGTGACAAAATGAAGATTGATTTCGAAAAGGATTATTTACATTCAAAACTCAGAGTCGCCACTTAACATAAATCGGGTGTGCCAAGTCACCCGTGGATATCCTTTTTCAAAAAAATGGTTTTGACTCTGTAACACTGATCCACGAACAGAGATTCCGGCTAAGGAATTCTGTCGACCGAGGGGAAGGTGTTAGGCACCCCTCGATCCCGTGGTTCTACCACGGTCTCTTGGTGGAGCGTATCGACTAATTTTGACATTATGAATATATAAACCACACAAAAAACACACAAACCAATCAAACAAACAAAACAAATCCAAAATTGTAGTGTACACTCAAATTATTACAACCTGAGATAAAAAAAAAGGAACTGAAAAGTAAACCTACACTAATCCTAAACTACGCTCCAAGGCTTTACCCGATGTCTCGGGCCTTCGTCACGCACATCCTCCGAGTACATAATACGTCGGGGCATTCCCCGGTGAATAAGTACAATGTGACCTCAGGGCATTCCCCGGCGAATGAATACATTTTCCAAATGCGAGAAAAATAAACTATTTCACAAACATTTCAAATCATTCAACCATACACAATTCCTACTTCTGCCTACCCAACTTAAAATTTACCTATTCTATCTCGGCCTAAAACATGCTACCATCAAGTTCGATTAATGCATTCTAAGTCAAACAACAACCCACGAATCAAATTAGCCAAAATTCACTCTTTATAGATTTCCGATTCCCTCTCCAAATTCCTTCATAATGATTAAACCAATTCTAAACACAATTCATTAATTAAGTTTTCAACTCTAAATTCAACATCAAACAAACAAACAACGAGGATTCAAATATGCCCAAACATACAAATCATTCGTAATCACGAGAAAATCAAAAAGAGAAAAGTTAGAATTGGATCTCAGGAGCTTTCAATTGATTTAATAAGAGAAATAAGAGCCTATCCAAGAACCTCGAAGAATACCAACGAAATCTCGACTCTCCAAATCAGTCGAGAAACAATCCAAAATGCGATAACCCCAGATTCGGTATCGAAGATTGAAGACCAAAAACTGATCGCGATTAATGATTCGAGATGAACGAGATTCTAACCTTCAAATCAGTAGCAAAGACCGATGAAACCACAACAAAATAGCAACAGAAAAACAGACTGGACCGGTATCAAAAACCTTCAAAGGCAAGATATCGGAAGACGAATGACGAGCAAATGAGAACTAACGTCTCTGAAGTCTAACTGAGAGCTCAAAACCATTCCGAATCTAAGCTCCGGTGAGCTGTGAAGGGAATAAGCTGACAGAAAATGTTGAAATCCAGCGACTGTGTCACCGGAACAGTAACCCAAAACTAAAATAACTATCTCTCTCTCTATTCGTAACCCTCTCTCTCAATCGACTTCGATTTTTTTTGGGTATGTGCGGATTAGTGTGCGATTTTGAGTGAGCTGTGAAGGGAGAGGGTTGCATGTGTGTGTGCGATTGGGCGTATGTGTGTGCCGTTATTTTGAGTGAAGAGGATGGTGTCTCCAGGTCTCCCTCCGAAGGAAAAGAAACAATGGTGTATATATATGATATCTGTGTACTGTGTGAATGGGGTATTTCCTAGAAAGTTCCTAATGGGCCCCCATTGTTTTTTGTCCTTCTGTCCAGGTTCTTTTTTCATGTGCATAGGTGTATGTATTGACAATCCAAGAAGGAAAACTAATGGAATAAACGTGTAAAGAAAGTAGGTAGGGGGAGGGGTCACGTGAAGGGTAGGGTAGGGTAGGTGAGGTTAGGGGTGGTGGTGGTGTTTTTTAATTGGAGGAGTAGGGGTTGGGTGTCCATTTTTGATTGGGTGGGTTGTTGGAATATTAGAATGAGACAAAGTTTGTTATGACTTGTTATTTGGACAAAACAAAACAAAAAAATAAATACATAAATAATTAAAAGATAAGGTGGTTATTTATTTTCTTGGGGAAAAATTATAAAAAAAGGGGTTAAATTGTGTGATATTGGGATAAGAAATATTATTAACGGGACAAAATTACGTGTCTACATCATGCCCCCTTTGAATGTAAACACCAAGTGTTTTCATTCAAAGAAGTAGACAACGAGACAAAAAAATTTCCCGATCATTATTTGAGGAAGGAAACAGAAGGAAGAAGGGCAACCTAGTCTCGATGGACATCCTACCCACCCAAGTTATGAGAGAATCAAGTGATAGATATCTTAAAGGATTGGAAGGAGATGGACTATACCGAGTTAGAGAGTCGAATGAGGTTGCATCGAGGTTCCGGTCCGCGGCTCTGTCACTACATCAAAATGAAAATTACAAGTTAAAAACAAAAATAAAATTACAAAATCCTATCTATACAGCTTCTCTGAACTCTTGACTTGAGTTTCATCACCTTATTCTTCAGGCGGGCTCCTGACTTGCAATTTATTCAACTTGTTGTTTGACTTTCAATTTCTTCAACTTGTTACTTGACTGTCAATCCCTTCACCTTGTTGCTTGACTTTCAATTTCATCACCATGTTCTTTAGGCGGGCTCCTGACTTGTAATTTATTACCCTGTTCTTTAGGCGGGCTCCTGACTTGCGATTTCTTCAACTTGTTCTTTGACTTTCAATTTCTTCAACTTGTTACTTGACTGTCAATCCCTTCACCATGTTGCTTGACTTTCCATTTCATCACCCTATTCTTCAGGCGGGCTCCTAACTTGTAATTTCATTACCCTATTCTTCAGGCGGGCTCCTGAAATTAAAATCAAAACTAGAACAAAAATATCTCAAACAAAGATTATAATAAAGAAAGATTTCATTTTTCTGAAAGTAATGTCCCATTTTCCAAGAGGGTCCTGAACAAAAAGTAAAATCCCATTTTTCAGGAGGGTCCTGAACAGAAAGTAAAATTCCATTTTTCAGGAGGGTCTTGACATAAAGTAAAGTCCTATTTTTCAGGAGGGTTCTGAACATAAAGTAAAGTCCCATTTTTCAGGAGGGTCCTGAACAGAAAGTAAAATCCCATTTTTCAGGAGGGTCCTGAACAAAAAGTAAAGTCCCATTTTTCAGGAGGGTCCTGAACAGAAAGTAAAATTCCATTTTTCAGGAGGGTCCTAAACAAAAGTAAAATTCTACTTTTCAGGAGGGTCCTGAACAAAAGTAAAAACCCATTTTTCAGGAGGGTCTTGAACATAGAGTAAAATCCCATTTTTCAGAAGGGTCCTGGACATAAAGTAAACTCCTATTTTTCAAGAGGGTCCTGAACAGAAAGTAAAATCCCATTTTTCAGGAGGGTCATGACATAAAGTAAAGTCCTATTTTTCAGGAGGGTTCTGAACATAAAGTAAAGTCCCATTTTTCAGGAGGGTCCTGAACTGAAAGTAAAATCCCATTTTTCATGAGGGTCCTAAACAGAAAGTAAAGTCCCATTTTTCAGGAGGGTCCTGAACAGAAAGTAAAATCTCCTTTTTCAGGAGGGTCCTAAACAAAAGTAAAATTCTATTTTCCAGGAGGGTCCTGAACAAAAGTAAAAACCCATTTTTCAGGAGGGTCCTGAACATAGCGTAAAATCCAATTTTTCAGAAGGGTCCTGGACATAAAGTAAAATCCTATTTTTCAGGATGGTCCTGAACAGAAAGTAAAGTCCATTTTTTCGGAGGTCCTGAAAAAAAAGTAAAATCCCATTTTTCAGGAGGGTCCTGAACAAAAGTAAAATTCCATTTTTCAGGAGGGTCCTTAACATAAAGTAAAATCCCATTTTTTAGGAGAGTTCTGAACATAAAGTAAAGTCCCCTTTTTCAGGAGGGTCCTAAATAGAAAGTAAATTCTCATTTTTCAGGAGAGTCCTAAACAGAAAGTAAAGTCTCATTTTTCATGAGTGTCCTGAACATAGAGTAAAATCCCATTTTTCAGGAGGGTCCTGCACATAAAGTGAAAACCCATTTTTCAGGAAGGTCCTGAACATAATATGGAATCCCATTTTTCAGGAGGGTCCTGAGCATAAAGTAGAATCCCATTTTTCAGGAGGGTCCTGAACAGAAAGTAAAATCCCATTTTTCAGGAGGGTCCTGAGCATAAAGTAAAATACCATTTTTTAGGAGGGTCCTGAACAGAAAGTAAATTTCCATTTTTCAGGAGAGTCCTAAACAGAAAGTAAAATCCATTCCTATTTTTTAGGAGGGTCCTGATCAGAAAGTAAAATATCATTTTTTTCAAGAGGGTCCTGAACAGAAAGTAAAATCCCATTTTCCATAAAGGTCCTGAGATGAAAGTAAATTCCTATTTTTTCAGGAGGGTCCTGAACAGAAAGTAAAATCCTATTTTTCAGGAGGGTCCAGAATAGAAAGTAAAATCTCATTTTCCAGGAGGGTCCTGAACAGAAAGTAAATTCCATTTTTCAGGAGGGTCCTGACATAAAGTAAAGTCCTATTTTCAGGAGGGTCCTGAAAGTAAAGTCCCATTTTTCAGGAGGGTCCTGAATAGAAAGTAAAGTCCCATTTTTCAGGAGGGTCCTGAACAGAAAGTAAAATCTCATTTTTTAGGAGGGTCCTAAACAGAAAGTAAAGTCCCATTTTTCAGGAGGGTCCGGACATAAAGTAAAGTCCTATTTATCAGGAGGGTCCTAAACATAAAGTAAAGTCCCATTATTCAGGAGGGTCCTAAATAAAAGTAAAATTCCATTTTTTCAGGATGGTCCTAAACAAAAGTAAAATCCCATTTTTCAGGAGTGTCCTTATCATAAAGTAAAATCTAATTTTTTAGGAGGGTCCTAAACAGAAAGTAAAATTTCATTTTTCAGGAGGGTCCTAAACAGAAAGTAAATTCCTATTTTTCAGCAGGGTCCTGAAAAGAAAGTAAAATCCCAATTTTCAGGAGGGTCCAAAACAAAAGTAAAATTTCATTTTTCAGGAGGGTCCAGAACATAGAGTAAAAACCCATTTTTCAGGAGGGCCCAGGACATAGAGTAAAATCCTATTTTTCAGGAGGGTCCTGGACATAAAGTAAAATCTTATTTTTCAGGAGGGTCCTGAACAGAAAGTAAAGTCCCTTTTTTCGGAGGGTCCTGAACAAAAAGTAAAATTCCATTTTTCAGGAGGGTCCAGAACAAAAGTAAAATCCCATTTTTCAGGAGGGTCCTCCACAAAAAGTAAAATCTCATTTTGTAGGAGGGACCTGAACATAAAGTAAAGTCCCATTTTTCAGGAGGGTCCTGAATAGAAAGTAAATTCTCATTTTTCAGGAGGGTCCTAAAAAGAGACTAAAGTCTCATTTTTCATGAGGGTCCTGAACATAAAGTAAAATCCCATTTTTCAGGAGGGTCCTGAAAATAAAGTGAAAATCCATTTTTCAGGAAGGTCCTGAACATAATGTGGAATCGCTTTTTTCAGGAGGGTCCTGAGCATAATGTAGAATCCCATTTTTCAGGAGGGTCCTGAACAGAAAGTAGAATCCTATTTTTCAGGAGGGTCCTGAGCAAAAAGTAAAATCTCATTTTTCAGGAGGGTCCTGAACAGAAAGTAAATTTCTATTTGTCAGGAGGGTCCTAAATAGTAAGTAAAATCCATTCCCATTTTTCAGGAGGGTCCTGATCAGAAAGTAAAATCTCATTTTTTTAAAGAGGGTCCTGAACAGAAAGTAAAATCCCATTTTTTTCAAGAGGATCCTGAACAGAAACTAAAATCCCATTATCCAGGAATGGCCCGAACAGAAAGTAAATTCCCAATTTTTTTAGGAGGGTCCTGAACAGAAAGTAAAATGCTATTTTTCAGGAGGGTCCTGAACAGAAAGTAAATTCCCATTTTTCAGGAGGGTCCTGAACAGAAAGTAGAATCCCATTTTCCAGAAGGGTCCTGATAAGAAAGTAAAGTCCCATTTTTCATGAGGGTCCTGACATAAAGTAAAGTCCTATTTTTCAGGAGGAACCTGAACATAAAGTAAAGTCTCATTTTTCAGTAGAGTCTTAAACAGAAAGTAAAATCCCATTTTTTTCAAGAGGGTCCTGAACAGAAAGTAAAATCCCATTTTCCAGGAAGGTCCTGAACAGAAAGTACATTCACATTTTTTCAGGAGGGTCCTGAACAGAAAGTAAAATCCTATTTTTCAGGAGGGTCCTGAACAAAAAGTATTTTCATATTTTTCAGGAGGGTCCTGAACAGAAAGTAAAATCCCATTTTCCAGGAGGGTCCTGAATAGATAATAAAGTCCCATTTTTCAGTAGAGTCCTGAACAGAAAGTAAAATCCCATTTTTCAGGAAGGTCATGAACAGAAAGTAAAGTCCCATTTTATAGGAGGGTCCTGAACAGAAAGTAAAATCCCATTTTTCAGGAGGGTCCTGAACAGAAAGAAAAATTCCATTTTTCAGGAGGGTCCTGACATAAAGTAAAGTCCTATTTTTCAGAAGGGTTCTGAGCATAAAGTAAAGTCCCATTTTTCAGGAGGGTCCTGAACAAAAAGTAAAATCCCATTTATCCGGAGAGTCCTGAACAGAAAGTAATTCCCATTTTTCAGGAGGGTTCTGAACAGAAAGTAAAATCCCATTTTTCAGAAGGGTGCTAAACAAAAGTAAAATACTATTTTTCAGGAGGGTCCTGAACAAAAGTAAAAACCCATTTTTCAGGTGGGTCCTGAACATAGAGTAAAGTCCCATTTTTCAGGAGGGTCCTGGACATAAAGTAAAATTCTATTTTTCATGAGGGTCCTGAACAGAAAGTAATGTCCATTTTTTCGGACGGTCCTGAACATAAAGTAAAATCCCATTTTTCAGGAGGATCCTGAACAAAAGTAAATTCCCATTTTCAGGAGGGTCCTTAACATAAAGTAAAATCCCACTTTTTAGGAGAGTCCTGAACATAAAGTAAAGTCCCATTTTTCAGGAGGGTCCTGAATAGAAAGTAAATTCTCATTTTTCAGGAGGGTCCTAAACAGAAAGTAAAGTCTCATTTTTCATGAGGGTCCTGAACATAAAGAAAAATCCCATTTATCAGAAGGATCCTGAACATAAAGTGAAAACCCATTTTTCAGGAAGGTCCTGAACATAATGTGGAATCCCATTTTTCAGGAGGGTCCTGAGCATAAAGTAGAATCCCATTTTTAAGGAGGGTCCTGAAAGAAAGTAAAATCCCATTTTTCATGAGGGTCCTGAGCATAAAGTAAAATCTCATTTTTCAGGAGCGTCCTGAACAGAAAGTAAATTTCCATTTTTCAGGAGGGTCCTAAATAGAAAGTAAAATCCATTCCCATTTTTCAGGAGTGTCCTGATCAGAAAGTAAAATCTCATTTTTTTCAAGAGGGTCCTGAACAAAAAGTAAAATCCCATTTTCCAGAAAGGTCCTGAAAAGAAAGTAAATTCCTATTTTTTAAGGAGGGTCCTGAACAGAAAGTACAATTCTATTTTTCAGGAGGGTCCTGAACAGAAAGTAAATTCCTATTTTTCAGGAGGGTCCAGAACAGAAAGTAAAATCTCATTTTTCCAGGAGGGTCCTGAACAGAAAGTAAAGTCCCATTTTTCAGGAGGGTCCTGACATAAAGTAAAGTCCTATTTTTCAGGAGGGTCCTCACATATAGTAAAATCTCTTTTTTTAGGAGGGACCTGAACATAAAGTAAAGTCCCATTTTTCAGGAGGGTCCTGAATAGAAAGTAAATTCTCATTTTTCAAGAGGGTCCTAAACAGAAAGTAAAGTCTTATTTTTCAAGAGGGTCCTGAACATTAATTAAAATCCCATTTTTCATGAGGGTCTTGAACATAAAGTGAAAACCCATTTTTCAGGAAGGTCCTGAACATAATGTGGAATCGCATTTTTCAGGAGGGTCCTGAGCATAAAGTAGAATCTCATTTTTTTCAAGAGGGTCCTGATCAGAAAGTAAAATCTCATTTTTTTCAAGAGTGTCCTGAACAGAATGTAAAATCCCATTTTCCATAAAGGTCCTGAGAAGAAAGTAAATTCCTATTTTTTTAGGAGGGTCCTGAACAGAAAGTAAAATCCAATTTTTCAGGAGGGTCCTGAGCAAAAAGTAAAATCTCATTTTTCAGGAGGGTCCTGAACAGAAAGTAAATTTCTATTTTTCAGGAGGGTCCTAAATAGAAAGTAAAATCCATTCCCATTTTTCAGGAGGGTCCTGATCAGAAAGTAAAATCTCATTTTTTTTAAAGAGGGTCCTGAACAGAAAGTAAAATCCCATTTTTTTCAAAAGGATCCTGAACAGAAAGTAAAATCCCATTTTCCAGGAAGGGGCTGAACAGAAAGTAAATTCCTATTTTTCAGGAGGGTCCTGAACAGAAAGTAAAATGTTATTTTTCAAGAGGGTCCTGAACAGAAATTAAATTCCCGTTTTTCAGGAGGGTCCTGAACAGAAAGTAAAATCCCATTTCCCAGGAGGGTCCTGAAAAGAAAGTAAAATCCCATTTTTCATGATGGTCCTGACATAAAGTAAAGTCCTATTTTTTAGGAGGAACCTGAACATAAAGTAAAGTCTCATTTTTCAGTAGGGTCTTGAACAGAAAGTAAAATCCGATTTTTTTTAAGAGGGTCCTGAAAAGAAAGTAAAATCCCATTTTCCAGGAAGGTGCTGAACAAAAAGTACATTCTCATTTTTTCAGGAGGGTCCTGAATAGAAAGTAAAATCCTATTTTTCAGGAGGGTCCTGAACAGAAAGTAAATTCCCATTTTTCAGGAGGGTCCTGAACAGAAAGTAAAATTCCATTTTCCAGGAGAGTCCTGAATAGACAGTAAAGTCCCATTTTTCAGGAGAATTCTGAACAGAAAGTAAAATCTCCTTTTTCAGGAGGGTCCTGAACAAAAAGTAAAGTCCCATTTTTCAAGAGGGTCCTGAACAGAAAGTAAAATCCCATTTTTCAGGAGGGTCCTGAACAGAAAGAAAAATCCCATTTTTCAGGAGGGTCCTGGCATAAAGTAAAGTCCTATTTTTCAGGAGGGTTCTGAACATAAAGTAAAGTCCCATTTTTCAGGAGGGTCCTGAACAGAAAGTAAAATCCCATTTATCCGGTGGGTCCTGAACAAAAAGTAATTCCTATTTTTCACGAGGGTCCTGAACAGAAAGTAAAATCCCATTTTTCAGGAGGGTCCTAAACAAAAGTAAAATACTATTTTTCAGGAGGGTCCTGAACAAAAGTAAAAACCCATTTTTCAGGAGGGTCCTGGACATAAAGTAAAATCCTATTTTTCAGGAGGGTCCTGAACATAAAGTAATGTCCATTTTTTTGGAGGGTCCTGAACAAAAAGTAAAATCTCATTTTTCAGGAGGGTCCTGAACAAAACTAAAATCCCATTTTCATGAGGGTCCTGGACAAAAAGTAAAATCCCATTTTTCAGGAGGGTCCTAAATAGCAAGTAAATTCTCATTTTTCAGGAGGGTTCTAAACAGAAAGTAAAGTCTCATTTTTCATGAGGGTCCTGAACATAAAGTAAAATCCCATTTTTCAGGAGGATCCTGAGCATAAAGTAAAATCTCATTTTTCAGGAGCGTCCTGAACAGAAACTAAATTTCCATTTTTTAGGAGGGTCCTAAATAGAAAGTAAAATCAATTTCCATTTTTCAGGAGGGTCCTGATGAAAAAGTAAAATCTCATTTTTTTCAAGAGGGTCCTGAACAGAAAGTAAAATCCCAGTTTTTTCAAGAGGGTCCTGAACAGAGATAAAATCCCATTTTTCAGGAAGGGCCTGAATAGAAAGTAAATTCCCATTTTTTCAGGAGGGTCCTAAACAGAAAGTAAAATCCTATTATTCAGGTGGGTCATGAACAGAAAGTAAATTCCTATTTTTCAGGAGGGTCCTAAACAGAAAGTAAATTCCCATTTTTCAGCAGGGTCCTGAAAAGAAAGTAAAATCCCAATTTTCAGGAGGGTCCAAAACAAAAGTAAAATTTCATTTTTTAGGAGGGTCCAGAACATAGAGTAAAAACCCATTTTTCAGAAGGGTCCAGGACATAGAGTAAAATCCTATTTTTCAGGAGGGTCCGGGACATAAAGTAAAATCTTATTTTTCAGGAGGGTCCTGAACAGAAAGTAAAGTCCCTTTTTTCGGAGGGTCCTGAACAAAAAGTAAAATTCCATTTTTCAGGAGGGTCCAGAACAAAAGTAAAATCCCATTTTTCAGGAGGGTCCTCCACAAAAAGTAAAATCTCATTTTTAGGAGGGACCTGAACATAAAGTAAAGTCCCATTTTTCAGGAGGGTCCTGAATAGAAAGTAAATTCTCATTTTTTAGGAGGGTCCTAAAAAGAGACTAAAGTCTCATTTTTCATGAGGGTCCTGAACATAAAGTAAAATCCCATTTTTCAGGAGGGTCCTGAAAATAAAGTGAAAATCCATTTTTCAGGAAGGTCCTGAACATAATGTGGAATCGCTTTTTTCAGGAGGGTCCTGAGCATAATGTAGAATCCCATTTTTCAGGAGGGTCCTGAACAGAAAGTAGAATCCTATTTTTCAGGAGGGTCCTGAGCAAAAAGTAAAATCTCATTTTTCAGGAGGGTCCTGAACAGAAAGTAAATTTCTATTTGTCAGGAGGGTCCTAAATTGAAAGTAAAATCCATTCCCATTTTTCAGGAGGGTCCTGATCAGAAAGTAAAATCTCATTTTTTTAAAGAGGGTCCTGAACAGAAAGTAAAATCCCATTTTTTTCAAGAGGATCCTGAACAGAAACTAAAATCCCATTTTCCAGGAAGGGCCCGAACAGAAAGTAAATTCCTAATTTTTTCAGGAGGGTCCTGAACAGAATGTAAAATGCTATTTTTCAGGAGGGTCCTGAACAGAAAGTAAATTCCCATTTTTCAGGAGGGTCCTGAACAGAAAGTAAAATCCCATTTTCCAGAAGGGTCCTGAAAAGAAAGTAAAGTCCCATTTTTCATGAGAGTCCTGACATAAAGTAAAGTCCTATTTTTCAGGAGGAACCTGAACATAAAGTAAAGTCTCATTTTTCAGTAGAGTCTTAAACAGAAAGTAAAATCCCATTTTTTTCAAGAGGGTCCCTAACAGAAAGTGAAATCCCATTTTCCAGGAAGGTCCTGAACAGAATGTACATTCACATTTTTTCAGGAGGGTCCTGAACAGAAAGTAAAATCCTATTTTTCAGGAGGGTCCTGAACAGAAAGTATTTTCATATTTTTCAGGAGGGTCCTGAACATAAAGTAAAATCCCATTTTCCAGGAGGGTCCTGAATAGATAGTAAAGTCCCATTTTTCAGTAGAGTCCTGAACAAAAAGTAAAATCCCATTTTTCAGGAAGGTCATGAACAGAATGTAAAGTCCCATTTTTTAGGAGGGTCCTGAACATAAAGTAAAATCCCATTTTTCAGGAGGGTCCTGAACAGAAAGAAAAATCCCATTTTTCAGGAGGGTCCTGACATAAAGTAAAGTCCTATTTTTCAGAAGGGTTCTGAGCATAAAGTAAAGTCCCATTTTTCAGGAGGGTCCTGAACAGAAAGTAAAATCCCATTTATCCGGAGAGTCCTGAACAGAAAGTTATTCCCATTTTTCAGGAGGGTTCTGAACAGAAAGTAAAATCCCATTTTTCAGAAGGGTGCTAAACAAAAGTAAAATACTATTTTTCAGGAGGGTCCTGAACAAAAGTAAAAACCCATTTTTCAGGAAGGTCCTGAACATAGAGTAAAGTCCCATTTTTCAGGAGGGTCCTGGACATAAAGTAAAATTCTATTTTTCATGAGGGTCCTGAACAGAAAGTAATGTCCATTTTTTCGGACGGTCCTGAACATAAAGTAAAATCCCATTTTTCAGGAGGATCCTGAACAAAAGTAAAATCCCATTTTCAGGAGGGTCCTTAACATAAAGTAAAATCCCACTTTTTAGGAGAGTCCTGAACATAAAGTAAAGTCCCATTTTTCAGGAGGGTCCTGAATAGAATGTAAATTCTCATTTTTCAGGAGGGTCCTAAACAGAAAGTAAAGTCTCATTTTTCATGAGGGTCCTGAACATAAAGTAAAATCCCATTTTTCAGGAGGATCCTGAACATAAAGAGAAAACCCATTTTTCAGGAAGGTCCTGAACATAATGTGGAATCCCATTTTTCAGGAGGGTCTTGAGCATAAAGTAGAATCCCATTTTTAAGGAGGGTCCTGAAAGAAAGTAAAATCCCATTTTTCATGAGGGTCCTGAGCATAAAGTAAAATCTCATTTTTCAGGAGCGTCCTGAACAGAAAGTAAATTTCCATTTTTCAGGAGGGTCCTAAATAGAAAGTAAAATCCATTCCCATTTTTCAGGAGTGTCCTGATCAGAAAGTAAAATCTCATTTTTTTCAAGAGGGTCCTGAACAAAAAGTAAAATCCCATTTTCCAGAAAGGTCCTGAAAAAAAAGTAAATTCCTATTTTTTAAGGTGGGTCCTGAACAGAAAGTACAATTCTATTTTTCAGGAGGGTCCTGAACAGAAAGTAAATTCCTATTTCCCAGGAGGGTCCAGAACAGAAAGTAAAATCTCATTTTTCCAGGAGGGTCCTGAACAGAAAGTAAAGTCCCATTTTTCAGGAGGGTCCTGACATAAAGTAAAGTCCTATTTTTCAGGAGGGTCCTCACATATAGTAAAATCTCTTTTTTTAGGAGGGACCTGAACATAAAGTAAAGTCCCATTTTTCAGGAGGGTCCTGAATAGAAAGTAAATTCTCATTTTTCAAGAGGGTCCTAAACAGAAAGTAAAGTCTTATTTTTCAAGAGGGTCCTGAACATTAATTAAAATCCCATTTTTCATGAGGGTCTTGAACATAAAGTGAAAACCCATTTTTCAGGAAGGTCCTGAACATAATGTGGAATCGCATTTTTCAGGAGGGTCCTGAGCATAAAGTAGAATCTCATTTTTTTCAAGAGGGTCCTGATCAGAAAGTAAAATCTCATTTTTTTCAAGAGTGTCCTGAACAGTATGTAAAATCCCAATTTCCATAAAGGTCCTGAGAAGAAAGTAAATTCCTATTTTTTTAGGAGGGTCCTGAACAGAAAGTAAAATCCTATTTTTCAGGAGGGTCCTGAGCAAAAAGTAAAATCTCATTTTTCAGGAGGGTAGTGAACAGAAAGTAAATTTCTATTTTTCAGGAGGGTCCTAAATAGAAAGTAAAATCCATTCCCATTTTTCAGGAGGGTCCTGATCAGAAAGAAAAATCTCATTTTTTTTAAAGAGGGTCCTGAACAGAATGTAAAATCCCATTTTTTTCAAGAGGATCCTGAACAGAAAGTAAAATCCCATTTTCCAGGAAGGGGCTGAACAGAAAGTAAATTCCTATTTTTTAAAGAGGGTCCTGAACAGAAAGTAAAATGTTATTTTTCAGGAGGGTCCTGAACAGAAATTAAATTCCCGTTTTTCAGGAGGGTCCTGCACAGAATGTAAAATCCCATTTCCCAGGAGGGTCCTGAAAAGAAAGTAAAATCCCATTTTTCATGATGGTCCTGACATAAAGTAAAGTCCTATTTTTTAGGAGGAACCTGAACATAAAGTAAAGTCTCATTTTTCAGTAGGGTCTTGAACAGAAAGTAAAATCCCATTTTTTTCAAGAGGGTCCTGAAAAGAAAGTAAAATCCCATTTTCCAGGAAGGTCCTGAACAGAAAGTACATTCTCATTTTTTCAGGAGGGTCCTGAATAGAAAGTAAAATCCTATTTTTCAGGAGGGTCCTGAACAGAAAGTAAATTCCCATTTTTCAGGAGGGTCCTGAACAGAAAGTAAAATTCCATTTTCCAGGAGAGTCCTGAATAGACAGTAAAGTCCCATTTTTCAGGAGAATTCTGAACAGAAAGTAAAATCCCCTTTTTCAGGAGGGTCCTGAACAAAAAGTAAAGTCCCATTTTTCAGGAGGGTCCTGAACAGAAAGTAAAATCCCATTTTTCAGGAGGGTCCTGAACAGAAAGAAAAATCCCATTTTTCAGGAGGGTCCTGGCATAAAGTAAAGTCCTATTTTTCAGGAGGGTTCTGAACATAAAGTAAAGTCCCATTTTTCAGGAGGGTCCTGAACAGAAAGTAAAATCCCATTTATCCGGTGGGTCCTGAACAAAAAGTAATTCCCATTTTTCAGGAGGGTCCTGAACAGAAAGTAAAATCCCATTTTTCAGGAGGGTCCTAAACAAAAGTAAAATACTATTTTTCAGGAGGGTCCTGAACAAAAGTAAAAACCCATTTTTCAGGAGGGTCCTGGACATAAAGTAAAATCCTATTTTTCAGGAGGGTCCTGAACAGAAAGTAATGTCCATTTTTTCGGAGGGTCCTGAACAAAAAGTAAAATCTCATTTTTCAGGAGGGTCCTGAACAAAAGTAAAATCCCATTTTCATGAGGGTCCTGGATAAAAAGTAAAATCCCATTTTTCAGGAGGGTCCTAAATAGCAAGTAAATTCTCATTTTTCAGGAGGGTTCTAAACAGAAAGTAAAGTCTCATTTTTCATGAGGGTCCTGAACATAAAGTAAAATCCCATTTTTCAGGAGGATCCTGAGCATAAAGTAAAATCTCATTTTTCAGGAGCGTCCTGAACAGAAAGTAAATTTCCATTTTTTAGGAGGGTCCTAAATAGAAAGTAAAATCCATTTCCATTTTTCAGGAGGGTCCTGATGAAAAAGTAAAATCTCATTTTTTTCAAGAGGGTCCTGAACAGAAAGTAAAATCCCAGTTTTTTCAAGAGGGTCCTGAACAGAGATAAAATCCCATTTTTCAGGAAGGGCCTGAACAGAAAGTAAATTCCCATTTTTTCAGGAGGGTCCTAAACAGAAAGTAAAATCCTATTATTCAGGTGGGTCATGAACAGAAAGTAAATTCCTATTTTTCAGGAGGGTCCTGAACAGAAAGTAAAATCCCATTTTCAAGGAGGGTCCTGAAAAGAAAGTAAGGTCCCATTTTTCAGGAGGGTCCTGACATAAAGTAAAGTCTTATTTTTCAGGAGGGTCCTGAACATAAAGTACAGTCTCATTATTCAGGAGGGTCCTGAAAAAAAGTAAAATCCATTTTTTCAAGAGGGTCCTGAACAGAAAGTAAAATTCCATTTTCCAGGAAGGTCCTGAACAGAAAGTACATTCCCATTTTCAGGAGGGTCGTGAACATAAAGTAAAATCCTATTTTTCAGGAGGGTCCTAAACAAAAAGTAAATTCCCATTTTTCAGGAGGGTCCTGAACAGAAAGTAAAATCCCATTTTCCAGGAGGGTCCTGAATAAAAAGTAAAGTCTCATTTTTCAGGAGGGTCCTGAAAAGAAAGAAAAATCTCATTTTTTAGGAGGGTCCTGACATAAGGTAAAGTCCTATTTTTCATGAGGGTTCTGAACATAAAGTAAAGTCCCATCTTTCAGGAGGGTCCTGAACAGAAAGTAAAATCCCATTTTTCCGGAGGGTCCTGAACAGAAAATAAAGTCTCATTTTTCAGGAGGGTCCTGAACAGAAACTAAAATCCCACTTTCAGGACGGTCCTAAACAGAAGTAAAATTCTATTTTTCAGGAGGGTCCTGAACAAAAGTAAAAACCCATTTTTCAGGAATGTCCTGAACATAGAGTAAAGTCCCATTTTTCAGGAGGGTCCTGGGCATAAAGTAAAATCCTTTTTTTCAAGAGGGTCCTGAACAGAAAGTAAATTCCATTTTTTTGGAGGATCCTGAACAAAAAGTAAAATCCCATTTTTCAGGAGGGTCCTGAACAAAAGTAAAATCCCATTTTTCAGGAGGGTCCTTAACATATAGTAAAATCCCATTTGTTAGGAGAGTCCTGAACATAAAGTAAAGTCCCATTTTTCAGGAGGGTCCTGAATAGAAAGTAAATTCTCATTTTTCAGGAGGGTCCTAAACAGAAAGTAAAGTCTCATTTTTCATGATGGTCTTGAATATAAACTAAAATCCCATTTTTCAGGAGGGTCCTGAACATAAAGTGAAAACCCATTTTTTAGGAAGGTCCTGAACATAATGTGGAATCCCATTTTTCAGGCGGTCCTGAGCATAAACTTGAATCCCATTTTTCAGGAGGGTTCTGAACAGAAAGTAAAATCCCATTTTTCAGGAGAGTCCTGAGCATAAACTAAAATCTCATTTTTCAGGAGGGTCCTGAACAGAAAGTAAATTTCCATTTTTCAGGAGGGTCCTAAACAGAAAGTAAAGTTCCATTTTTCAGGAGGGTCCGGACATAAAGTAAAGTCCTATTTTTCAGGAGGGTCCTGAACATAAAGTAAAGTCCCATTTTTCAGGAGGGTTCTAAACAAAAGTAAAATTCCATTTTTCCAGGAGGGTCATAAATAAAAGTAAAATCCCATTTTTCAGGAGTGTCCTTATCATAAAGTAAAATCTCATTTTTTAGGAGGGTCCTAAACAAAAAGTAAAATTCCATTTTTCAGGAGGGTCCTAAACAGAAAGTAAATTCCCATTTTTCAGGTGGGTCCTGAACAGAAAGTAAAATCCCATTTTTCAGGAGGGTCCTAAACAAAAGTAAAATTCAATTTTTCAGGAGGGTCCAAAACATAAAGTAAAAACCCATTTATCAGGAGGGTCCAGGACATTGAGTAAAATCCTATTTTTCAGGAGGGTCTTGGACATAAAGTAAAATCCTATTTTTCAGGAGGGTCCTGAACAGAAAGTAAAGTCCTTTTTTTCGGAGGGTCCTGAACAGAAAGTAAAATCCCATTTTTCAGGAGGGTCCAGAACAAAAGTAAAATCCCATTTTTCAGGAGGGTCCTCCACATAAAGTAAAATCTCATTTTTTAAGAGGGACCTGAACATAAAGTAAAGTCCCATTTTTCAGGAGGGTCCTGAATAGAAAGTAAATTCTCATTTTTCAGGAGGGTCCTAAAAAGAAAGTAAAGTCTCATTTTTCATGAGGGTCCTGAACATAAAGTAAAATCCCATTTTTCAGGAGGGTCCTGAACATAAAGTGAAAACCCATTTTTCAGGAAAGTCCTGAACATAATGTGGAATCACATTTTTCAGGAGGGTCAAGAGCATAAAGTGGAATCCCATTTTTCAGGAGGGTCCTGAACAGAAATTAAAATCCTATTTTTCAGGAGGGTCCTGAGCAAAAAGTAAAATCTCATTTTTCAGGAGGGTCCTGAATAGAAAGTAAATTTCTATTTTTCAGGAGGGTCCTAAATAGAAAGTAAAATCCATTCCCATTTTTCAGGAGGGTCCTGATCAAGAAGTAAAATCTCATTTTTTTAAAGAGGGTCCTGAACAGAAAGTAAAATCCCTTTTTTTCAAGAGGATCCTGAACAGAAAGTAAAATCCCATTTTTCAGGAGGGTCCTAAATAGAAAGTAAATTCCCATTTTTCAGGAGGGTCCTGAACAGAAAGTAAAATCCAAGTTTTCAGGAGGGTCCAAAACAAAAGTAAAATTCCATTTTACAGGAGGGTCTAGAACATAGAGTAAAAACCCATTTTTCAGGAGGGTCCTGAAAAGAAAGTAAAGTCCCATTTTTCATGAGGGTCCTGACATAAAGTAAAGTCCTATTTTTCAGGAGGAACCTGAACATAAAGTGAAGTCTCATTTTTCAGTAGGGTCTTGAACAGAAAGTAAAATCCCATTTTTTTTCTAGAGGGTCCTGAACAGAAATTAAAATCCCATTTTCAGGAGGGTCCTCACATATAGTAAAATCTCTTTTTTTAGGAGGGACCTGAACATAAAGTAAAGTCCCATTTTTCAGGAGGGTCCTGAATAGAAAGTAAATTCTCATTTTTCAAGAGGGTCCTAAACAGAAAGTAAATTCTTATTTTTCAAGAGGGTCCTGAACATTAATTAAAATCCCATTTTTCATGAGGGTCCTGAACATAAAGTGAAAACCCATTTTTCAGGAAGGTCCTGAACATAATGTGGATCGCATTTTTTAGGAGGGTCCTGAGCATAAAGTAGAATCTCATTTTTTTCAAGAGGGTCCTGATAAGAAAGTAAAATCTCATTTTTTTTAAGAGGGTCCTGAACACAATGTAAAATCCCATTTTCCATAAAGGTCCTGAGAAGAAAGTAAATTCCTATTTTTTCAGGAGGGTCCTGAACAGAAAGTAAAATCCTATTTTTCAGGAGGGTCCTGAGCAAAAAGTAAAATCTCATTTTTCAGGAGGGTCCTGAACAGAAAGTAAATTTCTATTTTTCAGGAGGTTCCTAAATAGAAAATAAAATCCATTCCCATTTTTCAGGAGGGTCCTGATTAGAAAGTAAAATCTCATTTTTTTTAAAGAGGTTCCTGAACAGAAAGTAAAATCCCATTTTTTTCAAGAGGATCCTGAACGGAAAGTAAAATCCCATTTTCCAGGAAGGGCCTGAACAGAAAGTAAATTCCTATTTTTTCAGGAGGGTCCTGAACAGAAAGTAAAATGTTATTTTTCAGGAGGGTCCTGAACAAAAATTAAATTCCCGTTTTTCAGGAGGGTCCTGAACAGAAAGTAAAAATTCCATTTTCCAAGAGGGTCCTGAAAAGAATGTAAAATCCCATTTTTCATGATGGTCCTGACATAAAGTAAAGTCCTATTTTTTAGGAGGAACCTTAACATAAAGTAAAGTCTCATTTTTCAGTAGGGTCTTGAACAGAAAGTAAAATCCCATTTTTTTCAAGAGGGTCCTGAACAGAAAGTAAAATCCCATTTTCCAGGAAGGTCCTGAACAGAAAGTACATTCTCATTTTTTCAGGAGGGTAATGAATAGAAAGTAAAATCCTATTTTTCAGGAGGGTCCTGAAAAAAAAGTAAATTCCCATTTTTCAGGAGGGTCCTGAACAGAAAGTAAAATTCCATTTTCCAGGAGAGTCCTGAATAGACAGTAAAGTCCCATTTTCCAGGAGAATCCTGAACAGAAAGTAAAATCCCATTTTTCAGGAGGGTCCTGAACAAAAAGTAAAGTCCCATTTTTCAGGAGGGTCCTGAAGAGAATGTAAAATCCCATTTTTCAGGAGGGTCCTGGCATAATGTAAAGTCCTATTTTTCAGGAGGGTTCTGAACACAAAGTAAAGTCCCATTTTTCAGGAGGGTCCTGAACAGAAAGTAAAATCCCATTTATCCGGTGGGTCCTGAACAAAAAGTAATTCCCATTTTTCAGGAGGGTCCTGAACAGAAAGTAAAATCCCATTTTTCAGGAGTGTCCTAAACAAAAGTAAAATACTATTTTTCAGGAGGGTCCTGAACAAAAGTAAAGACCCATTTTTCAGGAGGGTCCTGGACATAAAGTAAAATCCTATTTTTCAGGAGGGTCCTGAACAGAAAGTAACGTCCATTTTTTCGGAGGGTCCTGAACAAAAAGTAAAATCCCATTTTTCAGGAGGGTCCTTAACAAAAGTAAAATCCCATTTTTCAGGAGGGTCCTTAACATAAAGTAAAATCCCATTTTTTAGGAGGGTCCTGAACAGAAAGTAAAATCTATTTTTTCAGGAGGGTCCTGAACAGAAAGTAAAATATCTTTTTTCCGGAGGTTCTGAACAGAAAGTAAAGTCCTATTTTTCAGGAGGGTCCTGACATAAAGTAAAGTCCTATTTTTCAGGAGGGTCCTGAATATAAAGTAAAGTCCCATTTTTCAGGAGGGTCCTAAACCAAAGTAAAATTCCATTTTTCAAGAGGGTCCTGAACAAAAGTAAAATTCCATTTATCAGGAGGGTCCTTAACATAAAGTAAAATTTCATTTTCTAGGAGGGTCCTGAACAGAAAGTAAAATTCTATTTTTCAGGAGGGTCCTGAACAGAAAGTAAATTCCCATTATTCAGGAGGGTCCTGAACAGAAAGTAAAATCCCATTTGTCAGGAGGGTCCTAAACAAAAGTAAAATTACATTTTTCAGTAGGGTCCAGAACATAGAGTAAAAACTCATTTTTCAGGAGGGTCTAGAAGATAGAGTAAAATCCTATTTTTCAGGAGGGTCCTTGACATAAATTAAAATCCTATTTTTCAGGAGTGTCCTGAACAGAAAGTAAAGTACATTTTTTTGAAGGGTCCTGAACAGAAAGTAAAATCCTATTTTTCAGGAGGGTCCTGAACATAAGTAAAATCCCATTTTTTAGGAGGGTCCTTAACATAAAGTAAAATACAATTTTTTAGGAGGGTCCTGAACATAAAGTAAAGTTCCATTTTTCAGGAGTGTCCTGAATAGAAAGTAAATTCCCATTTTTCGGGAGGGTGCTAAACAAAAAGTAAAGTCTCATTTTTCATGAGGGTGCTGAACATAAAGTAAAATCCCATTTTTCAGGAGGGTCCTGAACATAAAGTGAAAACCCATTTTTCAGGAAGGTCCTGAACATAATGTGGAATCCCATTTTTCAGGAGGGTCCTGAGCATAAAGTAGAATCCCATTCTTCAAGAGGATCCTGAATAGAAAGTAAAATCCCATTTTTAGGAGGGTACTGAGCATAAAGTAAAATCTCATTTTTCAGGAGGGTCCTGAACAAAACATAAATTTCCATTTTTCAGTAGTGTCCTGATCAGAAAGTAAAATTTCATTTTTATCAAGAGGGTCCAGAACAGAAAGTAAAATCCTTTTTTTTCAAGAGAGTCCTGAACAGAAAGTAAAATGCCATTTTCCAAGAAGGGCCTGAATAGAAAGTAAATTCCCATTTTTTCAGGAGGTTCCTGAACAAAAAGTAAAATACTATTTTACAGGAGGGTCCTGAACAGAAAGTAAATTCCCATTTTTCAGGAGGGTCCTGAAATGAAGGTAAAATCCCATTTTCCAGGAGGGTCATGAAAAGAAAGTAAAGTCCCATTTTTCAGGAGGGTCCTGACATAAAGTAAAGTCCTATTTTTTAGGAGGGTCCTGAACATAAAGTAAAGATTCATTTTTCCAGAAGGGTCCTGAACAGAAAGTAAAATCCCATTTTTCAGGAGGGTCTTGAACAAAAAGTAAAGTCCTATTTTTCAGGAGGGTTCTAAACAGAAAGTAAAATTCCATTTTTCAGGAGAGTCCTAAACAAAAGTCAAATTCTATTTTTCAGGAGGGTCATGAGCAAAAGTAAAAACCCATTTTTCAGGAGGGTCCTGAACATAGAGTAAAATCCCATTTTTGAGGAGGGTCCTGGACATAAAGTAAAATCCTATTTTTTCAGGAGGGTCCTGAACAGAAATTAAAGTCCATTTTTTCGGAGGGTCCTGAACAGAATGTAAAATCCCATTTTTCAGGAGGGTCCTGAACAAAAGTAAAATCCCTTTTTTTAGAAGGGTCCTTAACATAAAGTAAAATCCTATTTTTCAGGAGGATACTGAACATAAAGTAAATTCTTATTTTTCAGGAGGGTCCAGAACAGAAAGTAAAATCTCATTTTCCAGGAGGGTCATGAGCAGAATGTAAAGTCCCATTTTTCAGGAGGGTCTTGACATAAAGTAAAGTCCTATTTTTCAGGAGGGTCCTGAACATAAAGTAAAGTCCCATTTTTCAGGAGGGTCCTGAACAGAAAGAAAAATCCTATTTTTCAGGAGGTTCCTGAATTGATAGTAAAGTCCCATTTTTCAGGAGGGTCCTGAACAGATAGTAAAATCTCATATTTCAGGAGGGTCCTAAACAGAAAGTAAAGTCCCATTTTTCGGGAGGGTCCTGACATAAATTAAAGTCCTATTTTTCAGGAGGGTCCTGAACATAAAGTAAAGTCCCATTTTTCAGGAGGGTCCTAAAGAAAAGTAAAATTCCATTTTTTTGGAGGGTCCTAAACAAAAGTAAAATCCCATTTTTCAGAAGTGTCCTTATCATAAAGTAAAATCTCATTTTTTAGGAGGGTCCTAAACAGAAAGTAAAATTCCATTTTCCAGGAGGCTCCTAAACAGAAAGTAAATTCCCATTTTTTCGGAGGGTCCTGAACAGAAAGTATAATCCCATTTTTCAGGAGGGTCCAAAAAGAAAGTAAAATCCCATTTTTCAGGAGGGTCCTCCACATAAAGTAAAATCTCATTTTTTAGGAGGGACCTGAACATAAAGTAAAGTCCCATTTTTCAGGAGGGTCCTGAATAGAAAGTAAATTCTCATTTTTCAGGAGGGTCCTAAACAGAAAGTAAAGTCTCATTTTTCATGAGGGTCCTGAACATAAAGTAAAATCCCATTTTTCAGGAGGGTCCTGGACATAAAGTGAAAACCCATTTTTCAGGAAGGTCCTGAACATAATGTGGAATCCCATTTTTCAGGAGGGTCCTGAGCATAAAGTACAATCCCATTTTCCAGGAGGGTTCTGAACAGAAAGTAAAATCCTATTTTTCAGGAGGGTCCTGAGCAAAAAGTAAAATCTCATTTTTCAGGATGGTCCTGAAAAGAAAGTAAAGTCCCATTTTTCAGGAGGGTCCTGACATAAAGTAAAGTCCTATTTTTCAGTAGGTACCTGAACATAAAGTAAAGTCTCATTTTTCAGTAGGGTCTTGAACAGAAAGTAAAATCCCATTTTTTTCAAGAGGATCCTGAACAGAAAGTAAAATCCCATTTTCCAGGAAGGGCCTGAACAGAAAGTAAATTCCCATTTTTTAAGGAGGGTCCTGAACAGAAAGTAAAATGCTATTTTTCAGTAGGGTCCTGAACAGAAAGTAAATTCCCATTTTTCAGGAGGGTCCTGAACAGAAAGTAAAATCCCATTTTTCAGGATGGTCCTGAAAAGAAAGTAAAGTCCCATTTTTCATGAGGGTCCTGACATAAAGTAAAGTCCTATTTTTTAGGAGGAACCTGAACATAAAGTAAAGTCTCATTTTTCAGTAGGGTCTTGAACAGAAAGTAAAATCCCATTTTTTTCAAGATGGTCCTGAACAGAAAGTAAAATCCTATTATCCAGGAAGGTCCTGAACAGAAAGTACATTCTCATTTTTTCAGGAGGGTCCTGAAAAGAAAGTAATATCCTATTTTTCTGGAGGGTCTTGAACAGAATGTAAATTCTCATTTTTCAGGAGGGTCCTGAACAGAAAGTAAAATCCCATTTTCCAGGAGGGTCCTGAATAGAAAGTAAAGTCCTATTTTTTAGGAGAGTCCTGAATAGAAAGTAAAATCCCATTTTTCAGGAGGGTCCTGAACAAAAGTAAAAACCCATTTTTAAGAAGGTCCTGAACGTAGAGTAAAGTCCTATTTTTCAGGAGGGTCCTGGACATAAAGTAAAATCCTTTTTCTCAAGAACGTCCTAAACAGAAAGTAAAGTCCATTTTTTTGGAGGGTCCTGAACAAAAAGTAAAATCCCATTTTTCAGGAGGGTCCTGATCAATAGTAAAATCCCATTTTTCAGGAGGGTTCTGAACAGAAAGTAAAATCCCATTTTTAGGAGGGTCCTGACATAAAGTAAAGTCCTATTTTTCAGGAGGGTTCTGAACATAAAGTAAAGTGCCATTTTTCAGGAGGGTGCTGAACTGAAAGTAAAATCCGATTTATCCGGAGGGTCCTGAACAGAAAGTAAAGTCCCATTTATCAGGTGGGTCCTGAACAGAAAGTAAAATTCCATTTTTCAGGAGGGTCCTAAACAAAAGTAAAATTCTATTTTTCAGGATGGTCCTGAACAAAAGTAAAAACCCATTTTTCAGGAGGGTCCTGAACATAAATTAAAGTCCCATTTTTCATGAGGGTCCTGGACATAAAGTAAAATCCTATTTTTCAGGAGGGTCCTGAACAGAAAGTAATGTCTATTTTTTCAGATGGTCCTGAACAAAAAGTAAAATCCCATTTTTCAGGAGGGTCCTGAACAAAAGTAAAATCCCATTTTTTATGAGAGTCCTGAACATAAAGTAAAGCCCCATTTTTCAGGAGGGTCCTGAATAGAAAGTAAATTATCATTTTTCAGAAGGGTCCTAAATAGAAAGTAAAATCCATTCCCATTTTTCAGGAGGGTCCTGATCAAAAAGTAAAATCTTATTTTTTCAAGAGGGTGCTGAACAGAAAGTAAAATCCCTTTTTTTTAAAGAGGGTCCTGAACAGAATTTAAAATCCCATTTTCCAGGAAGGGCCTGAATAGAAAGTAAATTCTCATTTTGTCAGGAGGGTCCTGAGCAGAAAGTAAAATCCTATTTTTGAGGAGAGTCCTGAATAGAAAGTAAATTCCCATTTTTCAGGAGGGTCCTGAACAGAAAGTGAAATCCCATTTTCCAGGAGGGTCTTGAAAAGAAAGTAAAGTCCCATTTTTCAGGAGGGTCCTGACATAAAGTTAAGTCCTATTTTTCAGGAGGGTCCTGAACATAAAGTAAAGTCTCATTTTTCAGGAGGGTCCTGAACAAAAAGTAAAATCCCATTTTTTTCAAGAGGGCTCTGAACAGAAAGTAAAATCCCATTTTCCAGGATGGTCCTGAACAAAAAGTACATTCCCATTTTTCAGGAGGGTCCTGAGCAGAAAGTAAAATCCTATTTTTCAGGAGGGTCCTGAAGAGAAATTAAATTCCCATTTTTCAAGAGGTTCTGAACAGAAAGTGAAATCCCATTTTCCAAGAGGGCCCTGAATAGAAAGTAAAGTCCCATTTTTCAGGAGAGTCCTGAACAGAAAGTAAAATCCCATTTTTCAGGAGGGTCCTGAACAAAAAGTAATGTCCCATTTTTCAGGAGGGTCCTGAACAGAAAGTAAAATCCCATTTTTCAGGAGGGTCCATTTTTCAGGAGGGTCCTGACATAAAGTAAAGTACTATTTTTCAGGAGGGTTCTGAACATAAAGTAAAGTCCCATTTTTAAGGAGGGTTCTGAACAGAAAGTAAAATCCCATTTTTCCGGAGGGTCCTAAACAAAAGTAAAATTCTATTTTTCAGGAGGGTCCTGAACAAAAAAAAACCCATTTTTCAGGAGGGTCCTGAACATAGAGTAAAGTTCCATTTCTCAGGAAGTTCCTGGACATAAAATAAAATCCTATTTTTCAGGAGGGTCCTGAACGGAAAGTAATTTCCATTTTTTCGGAGAGTCCTGAATAAAAAGTAAAATCCCATTTTTCAGGAGGGCCCTGAACAAGACTAAAATCCTATTTTTCAGGAGGGTTCTTAACATAAAGTAAAATCACATTTTTTAGGAGGGTCCTGAACAGAAAGTAAAATCTCTTTTTTCCGGAGGGTCCTGAACAGAAAGTAAAGTCCCATTTTTCAGGAGGGTCCTGACATAAAGTAAAGTCCTATTTTTCAGAAGGGTCCTGAATATAAAGTAAAGTCCCATTTTTCAGGAGGGTCCTAAACAAAAGTAAAATTCCATTTTTCAGGAGGGTCCTTAACATAAAGTAAAATCTCATTTTCTAGGAGGGTCCTGAAATGAAACTAAAATTCCATTTTTCAGGTGGGTCCTGTACAGAAAGTAAATTCCCATTTTTCAGGAGGGTCCTGAAAGAAAGTAAAATCCTATTTTTCAGGAGGGTCCTAAACAAAAGTAAAATTCCATTTTTCAAGAGGGTTCTAAATAAAAGTAAAATTCCATTTTTCAGAAGGGTCAAGAACATACAGTAAAAACTCATTTTTCAGGAGGGTCTAGAAGATAGAGTAAAATCCTATTTTTCAGGAGGGTCCTTGACATAAAGTAAAATCCTATTTTTCAGGAGGGTCCTGAACAGAAAGTAAAGTCCATTTTTTTGAAGGGTCCTGTACAGGAAGTAAAATCCCATTTTTCAGGAGGGTACTGAACAAAAGTAAAATCCCATTTTTTAGGAGGGTTCTTAACATAAAGAAAAATCCCATTTTTTAGGAGGGTCCTGAACATAAAGTAAATTTCCATTTTTCAGGAGTGTCCTGAATAGAAAGTAAATTCCCATTTTTCGGGAGGGTCCTAAACAAAAAGTAAAGTCTCTTTTTTCATGAGGGACCTGAACATAAAGTAAAATCCCATTTTTCAGGAGGATTCTGAACATAAAGTGAAAACCCATTTTTTAGGAAGGTCCTGAACATAATGTAGAATCTCATTCTTCAGGAGGGTCCTGAGCATAAAGTAGAATCTCATTCTTCAGGAGGGTCCTGAACAGAAAGTAAAATCCCATTTTCAGGAGGGTACTGAGCATAAAGTAAAATCTCATTTTTCAAAAGGGTCCTGAACAGAAAATAAATTTTCATTTTTCAGGAGGGTCCTGATCAGAAAGTAAAATCTCATTTTTTTCAAGAGGGTCCAGATCAGAAAGTAAAATCCCTTTTTTTCAAGAGGGTCCTGAACAGAAGGTAAAATGCCATTTTCCATGAAGGGCCTGAACAGAAAGTAAATTCCCATTTTTTAAGGAGGGCCCTGAACAGAAAGTAAAATCCTATTTTACAGGAGGGTCCTGAACAGAAAGTAAATTCCCATTTTTAGGAGGGTCCTGAACAAAAGGTAAAATCCCATTTTCCAGGAGGGTCCTGAAAAGAAAGTAAAGTCCCATTTTTCAGGAGGGTCCTGACATAAAGTAAAGTCCTATTTTTCAGGAGGGTCCTGAACATAAAGTAAAGACTCATTTTTCAGGAGGGTCCTGAACAGAAAGTAAAATCACATATTTCAGGAGGGTCCTGAACAGAAAGTAAATTCCAATTTTTCAGGAGGGTCCCGAACAGAAAGTAAAATTCCATTTTTCAGGAGAGTCCTAAACAAAAGTAAAATTCTATTTTTCAGGAGGGTCCTGAGAAAAAGTAAAAACCCATTTTTCAGGAGGGTCCTGAACATAAAGTAAAGTCCTATTTTTCAGGAGGGTTCTGAACATAAAGTAAAGTCCCATTTTTCCGGAGGGTCCTAAACAAAAGTAAAATTCCATTTTTTCAGGAGGGTCCTAAACAAAAGTAAAATCCCATATTTGAGGAATGTCCTTATCACTAAGTAAAATCTCATTTTTTAGGAGGGTCCTAAACAGAAAGTAAAATTCCTTTTTTCAGGAGGGTCCTAAACATAATGTAAATTCCCATTTCTCAGGAGGGTCCTGAACAGAAAGTAAAATCACATTTTTCAGGAGGGTCCTAAACAAAAGTAAAATTCCATTTTTCTGGAGGGTCCAGAACATAGAGTAAAAACCCATTTTTCAGGAGGGTCCAGGACATAGAGTAAAATCCTTTTTTTCAGGAGGGTCCTGGACATAAAGTAAAATCCTATTTTTCTGGAGGGTCCTGAACAGAAAGTAAAGTCCATTTTTTCGCAGGGTCCTGAACAAAAAGTAAAATACCATTTTTCAGGAGGGTCCAGAACAAAAGTAAAATCCCATTTTTCTGGAGGGTCCTCCACATAAAGTAAAATCTCATTTTTTAGGAGGGACATGAACATAAAGTAAAGTCCCATTTTTCAGGAGGGTCCTGAATAGAAAGAAAATTCTCATTTTTCAGGAGGGTCCTAAACAGAAAGTAAAGTCTCATTTTTCATGAGGGTCCTGAACATAAAGTAAAATTCCATTTTTCAGGAGGGTCCTGAACATAAAGTGAAAACCCATTTTTCAGGAAGGTTCTGAACATAATGTGGAATCCCATTTTTCAGGAGGGTCCTGAGCATAAAGTAGAATCCCATTTTTCAGGAGGGTCCTGAACAGAAAGTAAAATCCTATTTTTCAGGAGGGTTCTGAGCAAAAAGTAAAATCTCATTTTTCAGAAGGGTCCCGAACAGAAAGTAAATTTCTATTTTTCAGGAGGGTCCTAAATGGAAAGTAAAATCCATTCTTATTTTTTAGGAGGGTCCTGATCAGAAAGTAAAATCTCATTTTTTTTAAAGAGGGTCCTGAACAGAAAGTAAATCCCATTTTTTTGAAGAGGATCCTGAACAGAAAGTAAAATCCCATTTTCCAGGAAGGGCCTCAACAGACAGTAAATTCCCATTTTTTCAGGAAGGTCCTGAACAGAAAGTAAAATGCTATTTTTCAGTGGGGTCCTAAACAGAATGTAAATTCCCATTTTTCAGGAGGGTCCTGAGTAGAAAGTAAAATCCCATTTTCTAGGAGATTCCTGAAAAGAAAGTAAAGTCCCATTTATCATGAGGGTCCTGACATATAGTAAAGTCCTATTTTTCAAGAGGAACCTGAACAGAAAGTAAAGTCTCATTTTTCAGTAGGGTCTTGAACAGAAAGTAAAATCCCATTTTTTTCAAGAGGGTCCTGAACAAAAAGTAAAATCCCATTTTTCAGGAGGGTCCTGAACAGAAAGTAAATTCCTATTTTTCAGGAGGGTCCTGAACAGAAATTAAATTCCCATTTTTCAGGATGGTCCTGAACAGAAAGTAAAATCCCATTTTCCAGGAGAGTCCTGAATAGAAAGTAAAGTCCAATTTTTCAGGATAGTCCTGAACAGAAAGAAAAATCCCATTTTTCAGGAGGGTCCTGAACAGAAAGTAAAGTCCCATTTTTCAGGAGGGTCCTGAACAGAAATTAAAATCCCATTTTTCAGGAGGGTGCTGAACAGAAAGAAAACTCCCATTTTTAAGGAGGGTCCTGACATAAAGTAAAGTCCTATTTTTTAGGAGGGTTCTGAACATAAAGTGAAGTCCCATTTTTCAGGAGGGACCTGAACAAAAAGTCAAATCCCATTTATCCGGAGGGTCCTGAACAGAAAGTAAAGTCCCATTTTTCAGGAGGGTCCTAAACAAAAGTAAAATTCTATTTTTAGGAGGGTCCGGAACAAAAGTAAAAAACCATTTTTCAGGAGGGTCCTGAACATAGAGTAAAGTCCCATTTTTTAGAAGGGTCCTGGACATAAAGTAATATCCTATTTTTCCGGAGGGTCCTGAATAGAAAGTAAAATCTCATTTTTCAGGAGGGTCCTGAACAGAAAGTAAAATCCCCTTTTTCAGGAGGGTACTGAACAAAAGTAAAATCCCATTCTTTGGGAGGGTCCTTAACATAAAGTAAAATACCATTTTTTAGGAAGGTCCTGAACATAAAGTAAAGTTCCATTTTTCAGGAGTGTCCTGAATAGAAAGTAAATTTCCATTTTTCGGGAGAGTCCGAAACAAAAAGTAAAGTCTCATTTTTCATGAGGGTCCTGAACATAAAGTAAAACCCCATTTTTCAGGAGGGTCCTGATCATAAAGTGAAAACCCATTTTTCAGGAAGGTCCTGAACATAATGTGGAATCCCATTTTTCAGGAGGGTCCTGAGCATAAAGTAGAATCCCATTCTTCAGGAGGGTCCTGAAAAGAAATTAAAATCCCATTTTATGGAGGGTACTAAGCATAAAGTAAAATCTCATTTTTTAGGAGGGTTTTGAACAGAAAGTAAATTTCCATTTTTCAGGAGCGTCCTGATCAGAAAGTAAAATCTCATTTTTTTCAAGAGTGTCCAGAACAGAAAGTAAAATCCCTCTTTTTCAAGAGGGTCCTGAACAGAAAGTAAAATGCCATTTTCCAAGAAGGGCCTGAACAGAAAGTAAATTCCCATTTTTTCAGGAGGGTCCTGAACAGAAAGTAAAATCCCATTTTACAGGAGGGTCCTGAACAGAAAGTAAATTCCCATTTTTCAGGAGGGTTCTGAACAGAAAGTAAAATCCCATTTTCCAGGAGGGTCCTGAAAAGAAAGTCAAGTCCCATTTTTCAGGAGCGTCCTGAAATAAAGTAAAGTCCTATTTTTCAGGAGGGTCCTGATCATAAAGTAAAGACTCATTTTTCAGGAGGGTCCTGAACCTAATGTGGAATCCCATTTTTCAGGAGGGTCCTGAACAGAAATTAAAGTCCATTTTTTCGGAGGGTCCTGAACAGATAGTAAAATCACATTTTTCAGGAGGGTCCCGAACAAAAGTAAAATCCCATTTTTTAGGAGGGTCCTTAAAATAAAGTAAAATCCTATTTTTCAGGAGGGTCCTGTACAGAAAGTAAATTCCTATTTTTCAGGAGGGTCCAGAACAGAAAGTAAAATCTCATTTTCAGGGAGGGTCCTGAACCAAAAGTAAAGTCCCATTTTTCAGGAGGGTCTTGACATAAAGTAAAGTTCTAATTTTCAGGAGGGTCCTGAATATAAAGTAAAGTCCCATTTATCAGGAGGGTCCTGAGTAGAAAGTAAAGTCCCATTTTTCAGGAGGGTCCTGAACAGAAAGTAAAATCCCATTTTTCAGGAGGGTCCCGAACAAAAGTAAAATCCCATTTTTTAGGAGGGTCCATAAAATAAAGTAAAATCCTATTTTTCAGGAGGGTCCTGTACAGAAAGTAAAATCCTATTTTTCAGGAGGGTCCAGAACAGAAAGTAAAATCTCATTTTCAGGGAGGGTCCTGAGCAGAAAGTAAAGTCCCATTTTTTAGGAGGGCCCTGACATAAAGTAAAGTCCTATTTTTCAGGAGGGTCCTGAATATAAAGTAAAGTCCCATTTTTCAGGAGGGTCTTGAATAGAAAGTAAAGTCCCATTTTTCAGGAGGGTCCTGAACAGAAAGTAAAATCTCATTTTTCAGGAGGGTCCTAAACAGAAAGTAAAGTCTCATTTTTTAGGAGGGTCCTGACATAAAGTAAAGTCCTATTTTTCAGTAGTGTCCTGAACATAAAGTAAAGTCCCATTTTTCTGGAGGGTCCTAAACAAAAGTAAAATTCCATTTTTTCAAGAGGGTCCTAAACAAAAGTAAAATCCCATTTTTCAGGAGTGTCCTTATCATTAAGTAAAATCTTATTTTTTCGGAGGGTCCTAAACAGAAAGTAAAATTCCATTTTTCAGGAAGGTCCTAAACAGAAAGTAAATTCCCATTTTTCAGGAGGGTCCTGAACAGAAAGTAAAATCCCATTTTTCAGGAGGGTCCTAAATAAAAGTAAAATTCCATTTTTCAGGAGGGTACAGAACATAGAGTAAAAACCCATTTTTCAGGAGTGTCCAGGACATAGAGTAAAATCCTATTTTTCAGGAGGGTCCTGGACAAAAAGTAAAATCCTATTTTTCAGGAGGGTCCTGAACAGAAAGTAAAGTCTATTTTTTCGGAGGGTACTGAACAGAAAGTAAAATCCCATTTTTCAGGAGGGTCTCTTACAAAAGTAAAATCCCATTTTTCAGGAGTGTCCTCCACAAAAAGTAAAATGTCGTTTTTTAGGAGGGTCCTGAACAGAAAGTAAAATCCCATTTTTTCAGGAGGGTCCTGAAAAGAAAGTAAGGTCCCATTTTTCAGGAGGGTCCTGACATATAGTAAAGTCCTATTTTTCAGGAGGGTCCTGAACATAAAGTAAAGTCTCATTATTCAGGAGGGTCTTCAAAAAAAAGTAAAATCTATTTTTTTCAAGAGGGTCCAGAACATAATGTGGAATCCCATTTTTCAGGATGGTTCTGACCTTAAAGTAGAATCCCATTTTTCAAGAGGATCCTGAACAGTAAGTAAAATCCTATTTTTTAGGAGGGTTTTGAGCAAAATGTAAAATCTCATTTTTCAAAAGTGTCTTGAACAGATAGTAAATTTTTATTTTTCAGGAGGGTCCTAAATAGAAAGTAAAATCTATTCTTATTATTCAGGAGGGTCCTGATCAGAATGTAAAATCTCATTTTTTTAAAGAGCGTCCTGAACAGAAAGTAAAATCCCATTCTTTTCAAGAGGATCCTGAACAGAAAGTGAAATCCCATTTTCCAGGAAGAACCTGAACAGAAAGTAAATTTCCATTTTTTCAGGAGGGTCCTGAACAGAAAGTAAAATGCTATTTTTGAGGGGGGTCCTGAACAGAAAGTAAATTCCCATTTTTCAGGAGGGTCCTGAACAGAAAGTAAAATCCCATTTTCCAGGAAGGTCCTGAAAAGAAAGTAAAGTCCCATTTTTCATGAGGGTCCTGACATAAAGTAAAGTCCTATTTTTCAGGAGGAACCAGAACATAAAGTAAAGTCTCATTTTTCAGTAGGGTCTTGAACAGAAAGTAAAATCCCATTTTTTTCAAGAGGGTCCTGAATAGAAAGTAAAATCCCATTTTCTAGGAAGGTCCTCAACAGAAAGTACATTCACATTTTTTCAGGAGGGTCCTGAACAGAAAGTAAAATCTTATTTTCAGGAGTGTCCTGAACAGAAAGTAAATTCCCATTTTTCAGGAGGGTCCTGAACAGAAAGTAAAATCCCATTTTACAGGAGGGTCCTGAATATAAAGTAAATTCCCATTTTTCAGGAGAGTCCTGAACAGAAAGTAAAATCCCATTTTTCAGGAGGGTCCTGAACAGAAAGTAAAGTCCCATTTTTCAGGAGGGTCCTGAACAGAAAGTAAAATCCCATTTTTCAGGAGGGTCCTGTACAGAATGAAATCCCATTTTTCAGGACGGTCCTGACATAAAGTAAAGTCCTATTTTCCAGGAGAATTCTGAACATAAAGTAAAGTCCCATTTTCCAGGAGGGTCCTGAACTGAAAGTAAAATTCTATTTTTATAAGGGTCCAGAACATAGAGTAAAAACTCATTTTTCAGGAGGGTCTAGAAGATAGAGTAAAATCCTATTTTTCAGGAGGGTCCTAAAAGAAAGTAAAGTCCATTTTTTTGAAGGGTCCTGAACAGAAAGTAAAATCCCATTTTTCAGGAGGGTCCTGACCAAAAGTAAAATCCCATTTTTTAGGAGGGTCCAGGACATAAAGTAAAATTCTATTTTTCAGGAGGGTCCTGAACAGAATGTAATGATCATTTTTTCGGAAGGTCTTGAACAAAAAGTAAAATCCCATTTTTCAGGAGGGTCCTGAACAAAAGTAAAATCCCATTTTCAGGAGGGTCCTTAACATAAAGTAAAATCCCATTTTTTAGGAGAGTCCTGAACAAAAAGTAAAGTCCCATTTTTCAGGAGGGTCCTGAATAGAAAGTATATTCTCATTTTTCAGGAGGGTCCTAAACAGAAAGTAAAGACTCATTTTCCATGAGGGTCCTGAACATAAAGTAAAATCCCATTTTTCAGGAGGATCCTGAACATAAAGTGAAACCCATTTTTCTGGAATTTCCTGAACATAATGTGGAATCCCATTTTTCAGGAGGGTCCTGAGCATAAAGTAGAATCCCATTTTTAAGGAGGGTCCTGAATAGAAAGAAAAATTCCATTTTTCATGAGGGTCCTGAGCATAAAGTAAAATCTCATTTATCAAGAGCGTCCTGAACAGAATGTAAATTTCCATTTTTCAGGAGGGTCCTAAATAGAGAGTAAAATCCATTCCCATTTTTCAGGTGGGTCCTGATCAATAAGTAAAATCTCATTTATTTCAAGAGGGTCCTGAACAGAAAGTAAAATCCCAGTTTTTTCAAAAGGGTCCTGAACAGAAAGTAAAATCTCATTTTTCAGGAAGGGCCTGAACAGAAAGTAAATTTCCATTTTTTCAGGAGGGTCCTTAATAGAAAGTAAAATCCTATTTTTCAGGAGGGTCTTGAACAGAAAGTAAATTCCTATTTTTCAGGAGGGTCCTGAACAGAAAGTAAAATCCCATTTTTTTAGGAGGGTCCTGAAAAGAAAGTAAGGTCCCATTTTTCAGGAGGGTCCTGACATAAAGTAAAGTCCTATTTTTCAGGAGGGTCCTGAACAAAAGTAAAATCCCATTTTCAGGAGGGTCCTTAACATAAAGTAAAATCCCATTTTTTAGGAGAGTCCTGAACATAAAGTAAAGTCCCATTTTTCAGGAGGGTCCTAAATAGAAAGTATATTCTCATTTTTCAGGAGGGTCCTAAACAGAAAGTAAAGACTCATTTTCCATGAGGGTCCTTAACATAATGTAAAATCATATTTTTCAGGAGGATCCGGAACATAAAGTGAAAACCCATTTTTCTGGAATTTCCTGAACATAATGTGGAATCCCATTTTTCAGGAGGGTCCTGAGCATAAAGTAGAATCCCATTTTTAAGGAGGGTCCTGAATAGAAAGAAAAATTCCATTTTTCATGAGGGTCCTGAGCATAATGTAAAATCTCATTTTTCAAGAGCGTCCTGAACAGAAAGTAAATTTCCATTTTTCAGGAGGGTCCTAAATAGAGAGTAAAATCCATTCCCATTTTTCAGGAGGGTCCTGATCAATATGTAAAAACTCATTTTTTTCAAGAGGGTCCTGAACAGATAGTAAAATCCCAGTTTTTTCAAGAGGGTCCTGAACAGAAAGTAAAATCTCATTTTTCAGGAAGTGCCAGAAAAGAAAGTAAATTCCCATTTTTTCAGGAGGGTCCTTAACAGAAAGTAAAATCCTATTTTTCAGGACGGTCCTGAACAGAAAGTAAATTCCTATTTTTCAGGAGGGTCCTGAACAAAAAGTAAAATCCCATTTTTTTAGGAGGGTTCTGAAAAGAAAGTAAGGTCCTATTTTTCAGGAGGGTCCTGACATAAAGTAAAGTCCTATTTTTCAGGAGGGTCCTGAACATAAAGTAAAGTCTCATTATTCAGGAGGGTCCTGAAAAAAAAGTAAAATCCATTTTTTTCAAGAGGGTCCTGAACAGAAAGTAAAATCCCATTTTCCAGGAAGGTCCTGAACATAAAGTACATTCCCATTTTCAGGAGGGTCGTGAACAGAAAGTAAAATCCTATTTTTCAGGAGGGTCCTGAACAAAAAGTAAATTCCCATTTTTCAGAATGGTCCGGAACAGAAAGTAAAATCCTATTTTCCAGGAGGGTCCTGAATAGAAAGCAACGTCCCTTTTTTCAGGATGGTCCTGAACAGAAAGTAAAATCCCATTTTTCAGGAGGGTCCTGATTAGATAGAAAAATCTCATTTTTCAGGAGGGTCCTTACATAAAGTAAAGTCCTATTTTTCATGAGGGTTCTGAACATAAAGTAAAGTCCCATCTTTTAGGAGGGTTCTGAACAGAAAGTCAAATCCCATTTATCCGGAGGGTCCTGAACATAAAGTAAAGTCTCATTTTTCAGGAGGGTCCTGAACAAAAAGTAAAATCCCATTTTTTTCAAGAGGGTCCGGAACAGAAAGTAAAATCCCATTTTCCAGGAAGGTCCTGAACAGAAAGTACATTCCTATTTTTCAGGAGGGTCTTGTACAGAAAGTAAAATCCTATTTTTCACGAGGCTCCTGAACATAAAGTAAATTCCCATTTTTCAGGAGGGTCCTGAACAGAAAGTAAAATCCCATTTTCCAATAGGGTCCTGAATAGAAAGTAAAGTCCCATTTTTCAGGAGAGTCCTGTACAGAAAGTAAAATCCCATTTTTCAGAAGGGTCCTGAACAAAAAGTAAAGTCCCATTTTTCAGGAGGGTCCTGAACAGAAAGTAAAATCTCATTTTTTAGGAGGGTCCATTTTTCAGGAGGGTCCTGACATAAAGTAAAGTACTATTTTTCAGGAGGGTTCTGAATATAAAGTAAATCCCATTTTTCAGGAGGGTCCTGAACAGAAAGTAAAATCCCATTTTTCAGGAGGGTCCTGAACAGAGAGTAAAGTCCCATTTTTCAGGAGGGTCCTGAACAAAAAGTAAAATCCCATTTTTCAGGAGGGTCCTAAACAAAAGTAAAATTCTATTTTTCAGGAGGGTCGTGAACAAAAAAAAAACTCATTTTTCAGGAGGGTCCTGAACATAGAGTAAAGTCCCATTTTCAGGAGGGTCCTGGACATAAAGTAAAATCCTATTCTTCAGGAGGGTCCTGAACAGAAAGTAATGTCCATTTTTTCAGAGTGTCCTTAACAAAAAGTAAAATCCCATTTATCAGGAGGGCCCTGAACAAAAGTAAAATCCCATTTTTTAGGAGGGTCCTTAACATAAAGTAAAATCCCATTTTTTAGGAGAGTCCTGAACAGAAAGTAAAATCTCTTTTTTCAGGAGGGTCCTGAAAAGAAAGTAAAATCTTTTTTTCCGGAGGGTCCTGAACAGAAAGTTAAGTCCCATTTTTCAGAAGGGTCCTGACATAAAGTAAAGTCCTACTTTTCAGGAGGTTCCTGAATATAATGTAAATTCCCATTTTTCAGGAAGGTCCTAAACAAAAGTAAAATTCCATTTTTCAAGAGGGTCCTGAACAAAAGTAAAATTCCATTTTTCAGGAGGGTCCTTAACATAAAGTAAAATCTCATTTTCTAGGAAGGACCTGAACAGAAAGTAAAATCCATTTTTCAGGAGGGTCCTGTACATATAGTAAATTCCCATTTTTCAGGAGGGTCCTGAACAGAAAGTAAAATCCCATTTTTCAGGAGGGTCCTAAACCAAAGTAAAATTCCATTTTTCAGTAGGGTCAAGAACATAGAGTAAAAACTCATTTTTCAGGAGTGTCTAGAAGATAGAGTAAAATCCTATTTTTCAGGAGGGTCCTTGAAATAAAGTAAAATCATCTTTTTCAGGAAGGCCCTGAACACAAAGTAAAGTCCATTTTTTTGAAGGGTCCTGAACAGAAAGTAAAATCCCATTTTTCCGGAGGGTCCTGAACAAAAGTAAAATCCCATTCTTTAGGAGGGTCCTTAAAATAAAGTAAAATACCATTTTTTAGGAGGGTCCTGGACATAAAGTAAAGTTCCATTTTTCAGGAGTGTCCTGAATAGAAAGTAAATTTCCATTTATCGGGAGGGTCCGAATCAAAAAGTAAAGTCTCATTTTTCATGAGGGTCCTGAATATAAAGTAAAACCCCATTTTTCAAGAGGGTCCTGAACATAAAGTGAAAACCCATTTTTCAGGAAGGTCCTGAACATAATGTGGAATCCCATTTTTCAGGAGGGTCCTGAGCATAAAGTAGAATCCCATTCATCAGGAGGGTCCTGAACAGAAATTAAAATCCCATTTTAAGGAGGGTACTAAGCATAAAGTAAAATCTCATTTTTTAGGAGGGTCCTGAACTGAAAGTAAATTTCCATTTTTCAGGAGGGTCCTAATTAGAAAGTAAAATCTCATTTTTTTCAAGAGTGTCCAGAACAGAAAGTAAAATCCCTCTTTTTCAAGAGGGTCCTGAACAGAAAGTAAAATGCCATTTTCCAAGAAGGGCCTGAACAGAAAGTAAATTCCCATTTTTTCAGGAGGGTCCTGAACAGAAAGTAAAATCCCATTTTACAGGAGGTTCCTGAACAGTAAGTAAATTCCCATTTTTCAGGAGGGTCCTGAACAGAAAGTAAAATCCCATTTTCCAGGAGGGTCCTGAAAAGAAAGTCAAGTCCCATTTTTCAGGAGGGTCCTTAAATATAGTAAAGTCCTATTTTTCAGGAGGGTCCTGAACATAAAGTAAAGTTCCATTTTTCTGGAGGGTCCTAAACAAAAGTAAAATTCCATTTTTTCAGAAGGGTCCTAAACAAAAGTAAAATCCCATTTTTCAGGAGTGTCCTTATCATTAAGTAAAATATTATTTTTTCGGAGGGTCCTAAACAGAAAGTAAAATTCTATTTTTCAGGAGGGTCCTAAACAGAATGTAAATTCCCATTTTTCAGGAGGGTCCTGAACAGAAAGTAAAATCCCATTTTTCAGGAGGGTCCTAAATAAAAGTAAAATTCCATTTTTCAGGAGGGTCCAGAACATAGAGTAAAAACCCATTTTTCAGGAGGGTCCAGGACATAGAATAAAATCCTATTTTTCAGGAGGGTCCTGGACATAAATTAAAATCCTATTTTTCAGGAGGGTCCTGAACAGAAAGTAAAGTCCATTTTTTCGGAGGGTACTGAACAGAAAGTAAAATCCCATTCTTCAGGAGGGTTTCTTACAAAAGTAAAATCCCATTTTTCAGGAGTGTCCTCCACATAAAGTAAAATCTCGTTTTTTAGGAGGGACCTGAACATAAAGTAAAGTTCCGATTTTCAGGAGGGTCCTGAATAGAAAGTAAATTCTAATTTTTCAGGAGGGTTCTAAACAGAAAGTACAGACTCATTTTTCATGAGGGTCCTGATCATAAAGTAAAATCCCATTTTTTAGGAGGGTCCTGAACATAAAGTGAAAACCCATTTTTCAGGAAGGTTCTGAACATAATGTGGAATCCCATTTTTCAGGAGGGTTCTGACCATAAAGTAGAATCCCATTTTTCAAGAGGATCCTGAACAGTAAGTAAAATCCTATTTTTCAGGAGGGTTCTGAGCAAAATGTAAAATCTCATTTTTCAGAACGGTCCTGAACAGAAAGTAAATTTTTATTTTTCAGGAGGGTCCTAAATAGAAAGTAAAATCCATTCTTATTTTTCAGGAGGGTCAAGATCAGAATGTAAAATCTCATTTTTTTAAAGAGGGTCCTGAACAGAAAGTAAAATCCCATTCTTTTCAAGAGGATCCTGAACAGAAAGTGAAATCCCATTTTCCAGGAAGAACCTGAACAAAAAGTAAATTTCCATTTTTTCAGGAGGGTCCTGAACAGAAAGTAAAATGCTATTTTTCAGGGGGGTCCTGAACAGAAAGTAAATTCCCATTTTTCAGGAGGGTCCTGAACAGAAAGTAAAATCCCATTTTCCAGGCGGGTCCTGAAAAGAAAGTAAAGTCCCATTTTTCATGAGGGTCCTGACATAAAGTAAAGTCCTATTTTTCATGAGGAACCAGAACCTAAAGTAAAGTCTCATTTTTCAGTAGGGTCTTGAACAGAAAGTAAAATCCTATTTTTTTCAAGAGGGTCCGGAACAGAAAGTAAAATCCCATTTTCTAGGAAGGTCCTCAACAGAAAGTACATTCTGTTTTTTTCAGGATGGTCCTGAACAGAAAGTAAAATCTTATTTTTCAGGAGTGTCCTGAACAGAAAGTAAATTCCCATTTTTCAGGAGGGTCCTGAACAGAAAGTAAAATCCCATTTTCCAGGAAGGTCCTGAATAGAAAGTAAATTCCCATTTTTCAGGAGAGTCCTGAACAGATAGTAAAATCCCATTTTTCAGGAGGGTCCTGAACAGAAAGTAAAGTCCCATTTTTCAGGAGGGTCCTGAACAGAAAGTAAAATCCCATTTTTCAGGAGGGTCCTGTACAGAAAGAAAAATCCCATTTTTCAGGAAGGTCCTGACATAAAGTAAAGTCCTATTTTTCAGGAGGATTCTGAACATAAAGTAAAGTCCCATTTTTCAGGAGGGTCCTGAACAGAAAGTAAAATTCTATTTTTATAAGGGTCCAGAACATAGAGTAAAAACTCATTTTTCAGGAGGGTCTAGATATAGAGTAAAATCCTATTTTTCAGGAGGGTCCTGAACAGAAAGTAAAGTCCATTTTTTTGAAGGGTCCTTAACAGAAAGTAAAATCCCATTTTTCAGGAGGGTCCTGAACAAAAGTAATATCCCATTTTCAGGAGGGTCCTTAACATAAAGTGAAATTCCATTTTTTAGGAGAGTCCTGAACATAAAGTAAAGTCCCATTTTTCAGGAGGGTCCTGAATAAAAAGTATATTCTCATTTTCCAGGAGGGTCCTAAACAGAAAGTAAAGTCTCATTTTCCATGAGGGTCCTGAACATAAAGTAAAATCCCATTTTTCAGGAGGATCCTGAACATAAAGTGAAAACCCGTTTTTCAGGAATGTCCTGAACATAATGTGGAATCCCATTTTTCAGGAGGGTCCTGAGCATAAAGTAGAATCCCATTTTTAAGGAGGGTCCTGAAAAGAAAGAAAAATTCCATTTTTCATGAGGGTCCTGAGCATAAAGTAAAATCTCATTTTTCAAGAGCGTCCTGAAAGAAAGTAAATTTCCATTTTACAGGAGGGTCCTAAATAGAGAGTAAAATCCATTCCCATTTTTCAGGAGGGTCCTGATCAATAAGTAAAATCTCATTTTTTTCAAGAGGGTCCTGAACAGAAAGTAAAATCCCAGTTTTTTCAAGAGGGTCCTGAACAGAAAGTAAAATCTCATTTTTCAGGAAGGGCCTGAACAGAAAGTAAATTCCCATTTTTTCAGGGGGGTCCTTAACAGAAAGTAAAATCCTATTTTTCAGGAGGGTCCTGAACAGAAAGTAAATTGCTATTTTTCAGGAGGGTCCTGAACAGAAAGTAAAATCCCATTTTTTCAGGAGGGTCCTGAAAAGAAGGTAAGGTCCCATTTTTCAGGAGGGTCCTAATATAAAGAAAAGTCCTATTTTTCAGGAGGGTCCTGAACATAAAGTAAAGTCTCATTATTCAGGAGGGTCCTGAAAAAAAGTAAAATCTATTTTTTTCAAGAGGGTCCTGAACAGAAAGTAAAATCCCATTTTCCAGGAAGGTCCTGAACATAAAGTACATTCCCATTTTCAGGAGGGTCGTGAACAGAACGTAAAATCCTATTTTTCAGGAGGGTCCTGAACAAAAAGTAAATTCCCAATTTTCAGGAGGGTCCGGAACAGAAAGTAAAATCCCATTTTCCAGGAGTGTCCTGAATAGAAAGCAACGTCCCTTTTTTCAGGAGGGTCCTGAACAGAAAGTAAAATCCCATTTTTCAGGAGGGTCCTGATTAGATAGAAAAATCACTTTTTTCAGGAGGGTCCTTACATAAAGTAAAGTCCTATTTTTCATGAGGGTTCTGAACATAAAGTAAAGTCCCATTTTTTAGGAGGGTTCTGAACAGAATGTCAAATCCCATTTATCCGGAGGGTCCTGAACATAAAGTAAAGTCTCATTTTTCAGGAGGGTCCTGAACAAAAAGTCAAATCCCATTTTTTTCAAGAGGGTCCTGAACAGAAAGTAAAATCCCATTTTCCAGGAAGGTCCTGAACAGAAAATACATTCCTATTTTTCAGGAGGGTCTTGTACAGAATGTAAAATCCTATTTTTCAGGAGGGTCCTGAATAGAAAGTAAATTCCCATTTTTCAGGAGGGTCCTGAACAGAAAGTAAAATCCCATTTTCCAGTAGAGTCCTGAATAGAAAGTAAAGTACCATTATTCAGGAGGGTCCTGAACAAAAAGTAAAGTCCCATTTTTCAGGAGGGTCCTGAACAGAATGTAAAATCCCATTTTTCAGGAGGGTCCTGACATAAAGTAAAGTACTATTTTTCAGGAGGGTTCTGAATATAAAGTAAATTCCATATTTCAGGAGTGTCCTGAACAGAAAGTAAAATCCCATTTTTCAGGAGGGTCCTGAACAGAAAGTAAAGTCCCATTTTTCAGGAGGGTCCTGAACAAAAAGTAAAATCCCATTTTTCAGGAGGGTCCTAAACAAAAGTAAAATTCTATTTTTCAGGAGGTTCCTGAATAAAAAAAACCCATTTTTAAGGAGGGTCCTAAACATAGAGTAACGTCCCATTTTTCAGGAAGGTCCTGGACATAAAGTAAGATCCTATTTTTCTGGAGGGTCCTGAACCAAAAGTAATGTCCATTTTTTCGGATGGTCCTGAACAAAAAGTAAAATCCCATTTTTCTGGAAGGCCCTGAACAAAAGTAAAACCCATTTTTCAGGAGGGTCCTTAACATAAAGTAAAATCCCATTTTTTTAGGAGAGTCCTGAACAGAAAGTAAAATCATTTTTTTCAGGAGGGTGCTGAACAGTAAGTAAAATCTCTTTTTTTTGGAGGGTCCTGAACAGAAAGTAAAATCCCATTTTTCAGGAGCGTCCTGACATAAAGTAAAGTCCTATTTTTCAGGAGAGTCCTGAATATAAAGTAAAGTTCCATTTTTCAAGAGGGTCCTAAACAAAAGTAAAATTCCATTTTTCAGGAGGGTCCTAAACAAAAGTAAAATTCCATATTTCAGGAGGGTCCTTAACATAAAGTAAAATCTCATTTTCTAGGAGGGACCTGAACAGAAAGTAAAATTCCATTTTTCAGGAGGGTCCTGTACAGAAAGTAAATTCCCATTTTTCAGGAGGGTCCTGAACAGAAAGTAAAATCCCATTTTTCAGGAGGGTCCTAAACAAAAGAAAAATTCCATTTTTAGAAGGGTCCAGTACATAGAGTAAAAACTCATTCTTCAGGAGGGTCTAGAAGATAGAGTAAAATCCTATTTTTTAGGAGGGTCCTTGACATAAAGTAAAATCCTATTTTTCAGGAGGGTCCTGAACAGAATGTAAAGTCCATTTTTTTGAAGGGTCCTGAACAGAAAGTAAAATCCCATTTTTCAGGAGGGTCCTGAACAAAAGTAAAATCCCATTTTTTAGGAGGGTCCTTAACATAAAGTAAAATACCATTTTTTAGGAGGGTCCTGAACATAAAGTAAAGTTCCATTTTTCAGGAGTGTCCTGAATAGAAAGTAAATTCCCATTTTTCGGGAGGGTCCTAAACAAAAAGTAAAGTCTCATTTTTCATGAAGGTCCGAACATAAAGTAAAATCCCATTTTTCAGGAGGGTCCTGAACATAAAGTGAAAACCCATTTTTCAGAATGGTCCTGAACATAATGTGGAATCCCATTTTTCAGGAGGGTCCTGAGCATAAACTAGAATCCCATTCTTCAGGAGGGTCCTGAACAGAAAGTAAAATCCCATTTTATCGAGGGTACTGAGCATAAAGAAAAATCTCATTTTTAGAAGGGTCCTTAACAGAAAGTAAATTTCCATTTTTAAGGAGGGTCCTGATCAGAAAGTAAAATCTCATTTTTTTCAAGAGGGTCCAGAACAGAAAGTAAAATCCCTTTTTTTCAAGAGGGTCCTGAACAGAAAGTAAAGTACCATTTTCCAAGAAGGGCCAGAATAGAAAGTAAATTCCCATTTATTCAGGAGGGTCCTGAACAGAAAGTAAAATCCTATTTTACAGGAGGGTCCTGGACAATAAGTAAATTCCCATTTTTCAGGAGGGTCCTGAACAGAAGGTAAAATCCCATTTTCCAGAAGGGTCCTGAATAGAAAGTAAAGTCCCATTTTTCAGGTGGGTCCTGACATAAAGTAAAGTCCTATTTTTCAGGAGGGTCCTGAACATAAAGTAAAGACTCATTTTTCAGGAGGGTCCTGAACAGAAAGTAAAATCCCATTTTTCAGGAGGGTCCTGAACAGAAAGTAAAGTCCCATTTTTCAGGAGGGTTCTGAACAGAAATTAAAATTCCATTTTTCAGGAGAGTCCTAAACAAAAGTAAAATTCTATATTTCAGGAGGGTCCTGAGCAAAAGTAAAAACCCATTTTTCAGGAGGGTCCTGTACAGAAAGTAAATTCCCATTTTTCAGGAGGGGCCTAAACAGAAAGTAAAATCCCATTTTCAAGAGGGTCCTAAACAAAAGTAAAATTCTATTTTTATAAGGGTCCAGAACATAGAGTAAAAACTTATTTTTCAGGAGGGTCTAGAAGATAGAGTAAAATCCTATTTTTCAGGAGGGTCCTGAACAGAAAGTAAAGTCCATTTTTATGAAGGGTCCTGAACAGAAAGTAAAATCCCATTTTTCAGGAGGGTCCTGAACAAAAGTAAAATCCTATTTTTTAGGAGGGTCCTAGACATAAAGTAAAATCCTATTTTTGAGTAGGGTCCTTAACAGAAAGTAATGTCCATTTTTTCGGAAGGTCTTGAACAAAAAGTAAAATCCCATTTTTCACGAGGGTCCTGAACAAAAGTAAAATCCCATTTTCAGGAGCGTCCTTAACATAAAGTAAAATCCCATTTTTTAGGAGAGTCCTTAACATAAAGTAAAGTCCCATTTTTCAATAGGGTCCTGAATAAAAAGTATATTCTCATTTTTCAGGAGGGTCCTAAACAGAAAGTAAAGTCTCATTTTCCATGAGGGTCCTGAACATAAAGTAAAATCCCATTTTTCATGAGGATCCTGAACATAAAGTGAAAACCCATTTTTCAGGAATGTCCTGAACATAATGTGGAATCCCATTGTTCAGGAGGGTCCTGAGCATAAAGTAGAATCCCATTTTTAAGGAGGGTCCTGAACAGAAAGAAAAATTCAATTTTTCATGAGGGTCCTTAGCATAAAGTAAAATCTCATTTTTCAAGTGCGTCCAGAACAGAAAGTAAATTTCCATTTTTCAGGAGGGTCCTAAATAGAGAGTAAAATCCATTCCCATTTTTCAGGAGGGTCCTGATAAATAAGTAAAATCTCGTTTTTTTTCAAGAGGGTCCTGAACAGAAAGTAAAATCTCATTTTTCAGGAAGGGCCTGAATAGAAAGTAAATTCCCATTTTTTCAGGAGGGTCCTTAACAGAATGTAAAATCCTATTTTTCAGGAGGGTCCTGAACAGAAAGTAAATTCCTATTTTTCAGGAGGGTCCTGAATAGAAAGTAAAATCCCATTTTTTCAGGAGGGTCCTGAAAAGAAAGTAAGGTCCCATTTTTCAGGAGGGTCTTGACATAAAGTAAAGTCCTATTTTTCAGGAGGGTCCTGAACATAAAGTAAAGTCTCATTATTCAGGAGGGTCCTGTAAAAAAAGTAAAGTCTATTTTTTTCAAGAGGGTCCTGAACAGAAAGTAAAATCCCATTTTCCAGGAAGGTCCTGAACATAAAGTACATTCCCATTTTCAGGAGGGTCGTGAACAGAAAGTAAAATCCTATTTTTCAGGAGGGTCCTGAACAAAAAGTATTTCCCAATATTCAGGAGGGTTCGGAACAGAAAGTAAAATCCCATTTTCCAGGAGGGTCCTGAATAGAAAGCGACGACCCTTTTTTCAAGAGGGTCCTGAACTAAAAGTAAAATCCCATTTTTCAGGAGGGTCCTTACATAAAGTAAAGTCCTATTTTTCATGAGGGTTCTGAACATAAAGTAAAGTCCCATTTTTTAGGAGGGTTCTGAACAGAAAGTCAAATCCCATTTATCCGGAGGGTCCTGAACATAAAGTAAAGTCTCATTTTTCAGGAGGGTCCTGAACAAAAAGTAATATCCCATTTTTTTCAAGTGGGTCCTGAACAGAAAGTAAAATCCCATTTTCCAGGAAGGTCCTGAATAGAAAATTCATTCCTAATTTTCAGGAGGGTCTTGTACAGAAAGTAAAATCCTATTTTTCAGGAGGGTCCTGAACAGAAAGTAAATTCCCATTTTTCAGGAGGGTCCTGAACAGAAAGTAAAATCCCATTTTCCAATAGGGTCCTGAATCGAAAGTAAAGTCCCATTTTTCAGGAGAGTCCTGTACAGAAAGTAAAATCCCATTTTTCAGGAGGGTCCTGAACAAAAAGTAAAGTCCTATTTTTCAGGAGGGTCCTGAACAGAAAGTAAAATACCATTTTTCAGGAGGGTTCATTTTTCAGAAGGGTCCTGACATAAAGTAAAGTACTATTTTTTAGGAGGGTTCTGAATATAAAGTAAATCCCATTTTTCAGGAGGGTCCTGAACAGAATGTAAAATCCCATTTTTCAGGAGGGTCCTGAACAGAAAGTAAAGTCCCATTTTTCAGGAGGGTCCTGAACAAAAAATAAATTCCCATTTTTCAGGAGGGTCGTAAACAAAAGTAAAATTCTATTTTTCAGGAGGGTCCGGAACAAAAAAAAACCCATTTTTAAGGAGGGTCCTGAACATAGAGTAAAGTCCCATTTTTCAGGAAGGTCCTGGACATAAAGTAAAATCCTATTTTTCTGGAGGGTCCTGAACCAAAAGTAATGTCCATTTTTTCGGTGGGTCCTGAACAAAAAGTAAAATCCCATTTTTCAGGAAGGCCCTGAACAAAAGTAAAACCTATTTTTCAGGAGGGTCCTTAACATAAAGTAAAATCCCATTTTTTAGGAGAGTCCTGAACAGAAAGTAAAATCTCTTTTTTCAGGAGGGTCCTGAACAGAAAGTAAAATCTCTTTTTTCGGAGGGTCCTGAACAGAAAGTTAAATCCCATTTTTCAGGAGCGTCCTGACATAAAGTAAAGTCCTATTTTTCAGGAGGGTCCTGAATATAAAGTAAAGTTCCATTTTTCAGGAGGGTCCTAAACAAAAGTAAAATACCATTTTTCAGGAGGGTCCTAAACAAAAGTAAAATTCCATTTTTCAGGAGGGTCCTTAACATAAAGTAAAATCTCATTTTCTAGGAGGGACCTGAACAGAAAGTAAAATTCCATTTTTCAGGAGAGTCCTGTACAGAAAGTAAATTCCCATTTTTCAGGAGGGTCCTGAACAGAAAGTAAAATCCCATTTTTCAGGAGGGTCCAAAACAAAAGTAAAATTCCATTTTTAGAAGGGTCCAGAACATAGAGTAAAAATTCATTTTTCAGGAGGGTCTAGAAGATAGAGTAAAATCCTATTTATTAGGAGGGTCCTTGACATAAAGTAAAATCCTATTTTTCAGGAGGGTCCTGAACAGAAAGTAAAGTCCATTTTTTTGAAGGGTCCTGAACAGAAAGTAAAATCCCATTTTTTAGGAGGGTCCTTAACGTAAAGTAAAATACCATTTTTTAGGAGGGTCCTGATCATAAAGTAAAGTTCCATTTTTCAGGAGTGTCCTGAATAGAAAGTAAATTCCCATTTTTCGGGAGGGTCCTAAACAAAAAGTAAAGTCTCATTTTTCATGAAGGTCCGAACATAAAGTAAAATCCCATTTTTCAGGAGGGTCCTGAACATTAAGTGAAAACCCATTTTTCAGAACGGTCCTGAACATAATGTGGAATCCCATTTTTCAGGAGGGTCCTGAGCATAAAGTAGAATCCCATTCTTCAGGAGGGGCCTGCACACAAAGTAAAATCCCATTTTATGGAGGGTACTGAGCATAAAGTAAAATCTCATTTTTTAGAAGGGTCCTGAACAGAAAGTAAATTTCCATTTTTAAGGAGGGGCCTGATCAGAAAGTAAAATCTCATTTTTTTCAAGAGGGTCCAGAACAGAATGTAAATTTTTTTTTTTTCAAGAGGGTCCTGAACAGAATGTAAAATACCATTTTCCAAGAAGGGACGGAACAAAAAGTAAATTCCCATTTATTCAGGAGGGTCCTGAACAGTAAGTAAAATCCTATTTTACAGGAGGGTCCTGAACAAAAAGTAAATTCCCATTTTTCAGGAGGGTCCTGAACAGAAGGTAAAATCCCATTATCCAGAAGGGTCCTGAATAGAAAGTAAAGTCCCATTTTTCACGAGGGTCCTGACATAAAGTAAAGTCCTATTTTTCAGGAGGGTCCTGAACATAAAGTAAAGACTCATTTTTCAGGAGGGTCCTGAACAGAAAGTAAAATCCCATTTTTCAGGAGGGTCCTGAACAGAAAGTAAAGTCCAATTTTTCAGGAGGGTTCTGAACAGAAATTAAAATTCCTTTTTTCAGGAGAGTCCTAAACAAAAGTAAAATTCTATATTTCAGGAGGGTCCTGAGCAATAGTAAAAACCCATTTTTCAGGAGGGTCCTGTACAGAAAGGAAATTCCCATTTTTCAGCAGGGTCCTAAACAGAAAGTAAAATCCCATTTATCAGGAGGGTCCTAAACAAAAGTAAAATTCTATTTTTATAAGGGTCCAGAAGATAGAGTAAAAACTCATTTTTCAGGAGTGTCTAGAAGATAGAGTAAAATCCTATTTTTCAGGAGGGTCCTGAACAAAAAGTAAAGTCTATTTTTTTGAAGGGTCCTGAACAGAAAGTAAAATCCCATATTTCAGGAGGGTCCTGAACAAAAGTAAAATCCCATTTTTTAGGAGGGTCCTAGACATAAAGTAAAATCCTATTTTTCAGGAGGGTCCTGAACAGAAAGTAATGTTCATTTTTTTGGAAGGTCTTGAACAAAAAGTAAAATCTCATTTTTCAGCAGGGTCCTGAACAAAAGTAAAATCCCATTTTCAGGAGGGTCCTTAACATAATGTAAAATCCCATTTTTTAGGAGAGTCCTGAACATAAAGTAAAGTCCCATATTTCAGGAGGGTTCTGAATAAAAAGTATATTCTCATTTTTCAGGAGGGTCCTAAACAAAACGTAAAGTCTCATTTTCCATGAGGGTCCTGAACAAAAAGTAAAATCCCATTTTTCAGGAGGGTCCTGAACAAAAGTAAAATCCCATTTTCAGGAGCGTCCTTAACATAAAGTAAAATCCCATTTTTTAGGAGAGTCCTTAACATAAAGTAAAGTCCCATTTTTCAATAGGGTCCTGAATAAAAAGTATATTCTCATTTTTCAGGAGGGTCCTAAACAGAAAGTAAAGTCTCATTTTCCATGAGGGTCCTGAACATAAAGTAAAATCCCATTTTTCATGAGGATCCTGAACATAAAGTGAAAACCCATTTTTCAGGAATGTCCTGAACATAATGTGGAATCCCATTATTCAGGAGGGTCCTGAGCATAAAGTAGAATCCCATTTTTAAGGAGGGTCCTGAACAGAAAGAAAAATTCAATTTTTCATGAGGGTCCTTAGCATAAAGTAAAATCTCATTTTTCAAGTGCGTCCTGAACAGAAAGTAAATTTCCATTTTTCAGGAGGGTCCTAAATAGAGAGTAAAATCCATTCCCATTTTTCAGGAGGGTCCTGATAAATAAGTAAAATCTCGTTTTTTTTCAAGAGGGTCCTGAACAGAAAGTAAAATCTCATTTTTCAGGAAGGGCCTGAACAGAAAGTAAATTCCCATTTTTTCAGGAGGGTCCTTAACAGAATGTAAAATCCTATTTTTCAGGAGGGTCCTGAACAGAAAGTAAATTCCTATTTTTCAGGAGGGTCCTGAATAGAAAGTAAAATCCCATTTTTTCAGGAGGGTCCTGAAAAGAAAGTAAGGTCCCATTTTTCAGGAGGGTCCTGACATAAAGTAAAGTCCTATTTTTAAGGAGGGTCCTGAACATAAAGTAAAGTCTCATTATTCAGGAGGGTCCTGTAAAAAAAGTAAAATCTATTTTTTTCAAGAGGGTCCTGAACAGAAAGTAAAATCCCATTTTCCAGGAAGGTCCTGAACATAAAGTACATTCCCATTTTCAGGAGGGTCTTGAACATAAAGTAAAATCCTATTTTTCAGGAGGGTCCTGAACAAAAAGTATTTCCCAATATTCAGGAGGGTTCGGAACAGAAAGTAAAATACCATTTTCCAGGAGGGTCCTGAATAGAAAGCAACGTCCCTTTTTTCAAGAGGGTCCTGAACTAAAAGTAAAATCCCATTTTTCAGGAGGGTCCTGATTAGATAGAAAAATCCCATTTTTCAGGAGGGTCCTGATTAGATAGAAAAATCCCATTTTTCAGGAGGGTCCTTACATAAAGTAAAGTCCTATTTTTCATGAGGGTTCTGAACATAAAGTAAAGTCCCATTTTTTAGGAGGGTTCTGAACAGAAAGTCAAATCCCATTTATCCGGAGGGTCCTGAACATAAAGTAAAGTCTCATTTTTCAGGAGGGTCCTGAACAAAAAGTTATATCCCATTTTTTTCAAGTGGGTCCTGAACAGAAAGTAAAATCCCATTTTCCAGGAAGGTCCTGAATAGAAAATTCATTCCTAATTTTCAGGAGGGTCTTGTACAGAAAGTAAAATCCTATTTTTCAGGAGGGTCCTGAACAGAAAGTAAATTCCCATTTTTCAGGAGGGTCCTGAACAGAAAGTAAAATCCCATTTTCCAATAGGGTCCTGAATCGAAAGTAAAGTCCCATTTTTCAGGAGAGTCCTGTACAGAAAGTAAAATCCCATTTTTCAGGAGGGTCCTGAACAAAAAGTAAAGTCCTATTTTTCAGGAGGGTCCTGAACAGAAAGTAAAATACCATTTTTCAGGAGGGTTCATTTTTCAGAAGGGTCCTGACATAAAGTAAAGTACTATTTTTTAGGAGGGTTCTGAATATAAAGTAAATCCCATTTTTCAGGAGGGTCCTGAACAGAATGTAAAATCCCATTTTTCAGGAGGGTCCTGAACAGAAAGTAAAGTCCCATTTTTCAGGAGGGTCCTGAACAAAAAATAAATTCCCATTTTTCAGGAGGGTCGTAAACAAAAGTAAAATTCTATTTTTCAGGAGGGTCCGGAACAAAAAAAAACCCATTTTTAAGGAGGGTCCTGAACATAGAGTAAAGTCCCATTTTTCAGGAAGGTCCTGGACATAAAGTAAAATCCTATTTTTCTGGAGGGTCCTGAACCAAAAGTAATGTCCATTTTTTCGGTGGGTCCTGAACAAAAAGTAAAATCCCATTTTTCAGGAAGGCCCTGAACAAAAGTAAAACCTATTTTTCAGGAGGGTCCTTAACATAAAGTAAAATCCCATTTTTTAGGAGAGTCCTGAACAGAAAGTAAAATCTCTTTTTTCAGGAGGGTCCTGAACAGAAAGTAAAATCTCTTTTTTCGGAGGGTCCTGAACAGAAAGTTAAATCCCATTTTTCAGGAGCGTCCTGACATAAAGTAAAGTCCTATTTTTCAGGAGGGTCCTGAATATAAAGTAAAGTTCCATTTTTCAGGAGGGTCCTAAACAAAAGTAAAATTCCATTTTTCAGGAGGGTCCTAAACAAAAGTAAAATTCCATTTTTCAGGAGGGTCCTTAACATAAAGTAAAATCTCATTTTCTAGGAGGGACCTGAACAGAAAGTAAAATTCCATTTTTCAGGAGGGTCCTGTACAGAAAGTAAATTCCCATTTTTCAGGAGGGTCCTGAACAGAAAGTAAAATCTCATTTTTCAGGAGGGTCCTAAACAAAAGTAAAATTCCATTTTTAGAAGGGTCCAGAACATAGAGTAAAAATTCATTTTTCAGGAGGGTCTAGAAGATAGAGTAAAATCCTATTTTTCAGGAGGGTCCTTGACATAAAGTAAAATCCTATTTTTCAGGAGGGTCCTGAACAGAAAGTAAAGTCCATTTTTTTGAAGGGTCCTGAACAGAAAGTAAAATCCCATTTTTTAGGAGGGTCCTTAACGTAAAGTAAAATACCATTTTTTAGGAGGGTCCTGATCATAAAGTAAAGTTCCATTTTTCAGGAGTGTCCTGAATAGAAAGTAAATTCCCATTTTTCGGGAGGGTCCTAAACAAAAAGTAAAGTCTCATTTTTCATGAAGGTCCGAACATAAAGTAAAATCCCATTTTTCAGGAGGGTCCTGAACATTAAGTGAAAACCCATTTTTCAGAACGGTCCTGAACATAATGTGGAATCCCATTTTTCAGGAGGGTCCTGAGCATAAAGTAGAATCCCATTCTTCAGGAGGGTCCTGCACACAAAGTAAAATCCCATTTTATGGAGGGTACTGAGCATAAAGTAAAATCTCATTTTTTAGAAGGGTCCTGAACAGAAAGTAAATTTCCATTTTTAAGGAGGGGCCTGATCAGAAAGTAAAATCTCATTTTTTTCAAGAGGGTCCAGAACAGAATGTAAAATTTCTTTTTTTCAAGAGGGTCCTGAACAGAATGTAAAATACCATTTTCCAAGAAGGGACGGAACAGAAAGTAAATTCCCATTTATTCAGGAGGGTCCTGAACAGTAAGTAAAATCCTATTTTACAGGAGGGTCCTGAACAAAAAGTAAATTCCCATTTTTCAGGAGGGTCCTGAACAGAAGGTAAAATCCCATTTTCCAGAAGGGTCCTGAATAGAAAGTAAAGTCCCATTTTTCACGAGGGTCCTGACATAAAGTAAAGTCCTATTTTTCAGGAGGGTCCTGAACATAAAGTAAAGACTCATTTTTCAGGAGGGTCCTGAACAGAAAGTAAAATCCCATTTTTCAGGAGGGTCCTGAACTGAAAGTAAAGTCCAATTTTTCAGGAGGGTTCTGAACAGAAATTAAAATTCCTTTTTTCAGGAGAGTCCTAAACAAAAGTAAAATTCTATATTTCAGGAGGGTCCTGAGCAATAGTAAAAACCCATTTTTCAGGAGGGTCCTGTACAGAAAGGAAATTCCCATTTTTCAGCAGGGTCCTAAACAGAAAGTAAAATCCCATTTATCAGGAGGGTCCTAAACAAAAGTAAAATTCTATTTTTATAAGGGTCCAGAAGATAGAGTAAAAACTCATTTTTCAGGAGTGTCTAGAAGATAGAGTAAAATCCTATTTTTCAGGAGGGTCCTGAACAGAAAGTAAAGTCTATTTTTTTGAAGGGTCCTGAACAGAAAATAAAATCCCATATTTCAGGAGGGTCCTGAACAAAAGTAAAATCCCATTTTTTAGGAGGGTCCTGGACATAAAGTAAAATCCTATTTTTCAGGAGGGTCCTGAACAGAAAGTAATGTCCATTTTTTTGGAAGGTCTTGAACAAAAATTAAAATCTCATTTTTCAGCAGGGTCCTGAACAAAAGTAAAATCCCATTTTCAGGAGGGTCCTTAACATAATGTAAAATCCCATTTTTTAGGAGAGTCCTGAACATAAAGTAAAGTCCCATATTTCAGGAGGGTTCTGAATAAAAAGTATATTCTCATTTTTCAGGAGGGTCCTAAACAGAACGTAAAGTCTCATTTTCCATGAGGGTCCTGAACATAAAGTAAAATCCCATTTTTCAGGAGGATCCTGAACATAAAGTGAAAACCCATTTTTCAGGAATGTCCTGAACATAATGTGGAATCCCATTTTTCAGGAGGGTCCTGAGCATAAAGTAGAATCCCATTTTTAAGGAGGGTCCTGAAATGAAAGAAAAATTCCATTTTTCATGAGGGTCCTAAGCATAAAGTAAAATTTCATTTTTCAAGAGCGTCCTGAACAGAAAGTAAATTTCCATTTTTCAGGAGGGTCCTAAATAGAGAGTAAAATCCATTCCCATTTTTCAGGAGGGTCCTGATCAATAAGTAAAATCTCATTTTTTTCAAGAGGGTCCTGAACAGAAAGTAAAATCCCAGTTTTTTCAAGAGGGTCCTGAACAGAAAGTAAGATCTCATTTTTCAGGAAGGGTCTGAACAGAAAGTAAATTCCCATTTTTTCAGGAGGGTCCTTAACAGAAAGTAAAATCCTATTTTTCAGGAGGGTCCTGAACAGAAAGTAAATTCCTATTTTTCAGGAGGGTCCTGAACAGAAAGTAAAATCCCATTTTTTCAGGAGGGTCCTGAAAAGAAAGTAAGGTCCCATATTTCAGGAGGGTCCTGACATAAAGTAAAGTCCTATTTTTCAGGAGGGTCCTGAACATAAAGTAAAGTCTCATTATTCAGGAGGGTCCTGAAAAAAAAGTAAAATCTATTTTTTTCAAGAGGGTCCTGAACAGAAAGTAAAATCCCATTTTCCAGGAAGGTCCTGAACAAAAAGTACATTCCCATTTTCAGGAGGGTCGTGAACAGAACGTAAAATCCTATTTTTCAGGAGGGTCCTGAACAAAAAGTAAATTTCCAATTTTCAGGAGGGTCCGGAACAGAAAATAAAATCCTATTTTCTAGGAGGGTCCTTAATAGAAAGCAACGTCCCTTTTTTCAGGAGGGTCCTGAACAGAAAGTAAAATCCCATTTTTCAGGAGGGTCCTGATTAGATAGAAAAATCACTTTTTTCAGGAGGGTCGTTACATAAAGTAAAGTCCTATTTTTCATGAGGGTTCTGAACATAAAGTAAAATCCCATTTTTTAGGAGGGTTCTGAACAGAAAGTCAAATCCAATTTATCCGGAGGGTCCTGAACAGAAAGTAAAGTCTCATTTTTCAGGAGGGTCCTGAACAAAATGTAAAATCCCATTTTTTCAAGAGGGTCTTGAACAGATAGAAAAATCCCATTTTCCAGGAAGGTCCTGAACAGAAAATACATTCCTATTTTTCAGGAGGGTCTTGTACAGAAAGTAAAATCCTATTTTTCAGGAGGGTCCTGAACAGAAAGTAAATTCCCATTTTTCAGGAGGGTCCTGAACAGAAAGTAAAATCCCATTTTCCAATAGGGTCCTGAATAGAAAGTAAATTCCCATTTTTCAGGAGAGTCCTGTACAGAAAGTAAAATCCCATTTTTCAGGAGGGTCCTGAACAAAAAGTAAAGTCCCATTTTTAAGGAGGGTCCTGAACAGAAAGTAAAATCCCATTTTTCAGGAGGGTCCATTTATGAGGAGGGTCCTGACATAAAGTAAAGTACTATTTTTCAGGAGGGTTCTGATTATAAAGTAAATCCCATTTTTGAGGAGGGTCTTGAACAGAAAGTAAAATCCCATTTTTCAGGAGGGTCCTGAACAGAAAGTAAAGTCCTATTTTTTCGGAGGGTCCTGAACAAAAAGTTAAATCCCATTTTTCAGGAGGTTCCTAAACAAAAGTAAAATTCTATTTTTCAGGAGGGTCCTGAACAAAAAAAAAACCATTTTTAAAGAGGGTCCTGAACATAGAGTAAAGTCCCATTTTTCAGGAAGGTTCTGGACATAAAGTAAAATCCTATTTTTCTGGAGGGTCCTGAACAAAAAGTAATGTCCATTTTTTTGTAGGGTCCTGAACAAAAAGTAAAATCCCATTTTTCAGGAAGGCCCTGAACAAAAGTAAATCCCATTTTTCAGGAGGGTCCTTAACATAAAGTAAAATCCCATTTTTTAGGAGAGTCCTGAACAGAAAGTAAAATCTCTTTTTTCAGGAGGGTCCTGAACAGAAAGTAAAATCTTTTTTTTTCGGAGGGTCCTGAACAGAAAGTAAAATCTCATTTTTCAGGAGCGTCCAGACATAAAGTAAAGTCCTATTTTTCAGGAGAGTCCTGAATATAAAGTAAAGTTCCATTATTCAGGAGGGACCTAAACAAAAGTAAAATTCCATTTTTCAGGAGGGTCCTAAACAAAAGTAAAATTCCATTTTTCAGGAGGGTCCTAAACAAAAGTAAAATTCCATTTTTCAGGAGGGTCCTTAACATAAAGTAAAATCTCATTTTCTAGGAGGGTCCTGAACAGAAAATAAAATTCCATTTTTCAGGAGGGTCCTGTACAGAAAGTAAATTCCCATTTTTCAGGTGGGTCCTGAACAGAAAGTAAAATCCCATTTTTCAGGAGGGTCCTAAACAAAAGTAAAATTCCATTTTTAGAAGGGTCCAGAACATAGAGTAAAAACTCATTTTTTAGGAGGGTCTAGAAGATAGAGTAAAATCCTATTTTTCAGGAGGGTCCTTGACATAAAGTAAAATCCTATTTTTCAGGATGGTCCTGAACAGAAAGTAAAGTCCATTTTTTTGAAGGGTCCTGAACAGAAAGTAAAATCCCATTTTTCAGGAGGGTCCTGAACAAAAGTAAAATCCCATTTTTTAGGAGGGTCCTTAACATAAAGTAAAATACCATTTTTTAGGAGGGTCCTGAACATAAAGTAAAGTTCCATTTTTCAGGAGTGTCCTGAATAGAAAGTAAATTCCCATTTTTCGGTAGGGTCCTAAACAAAAAGTAAATTCTCATTTTTCATGAAGGTCCGAACATAAAGTAAAATCCCATTTTTCAGGAGGGTCCTGAACATAAAGTGAAAACCCATTTTTCAGAACGGTCCTGAACATAATGTGGAATCCCATTTTTCAGGAGGGTCCTGAGCATAAAGTAGAATCCCATTCTTCAGGAGTGTCCTGAACAGAAAGTAAAATCCCATTTTATGGAGGGTACTGAGCATAAAGTAAAATCTCATTTTTTAGAAGGGTCCTGACCAGAAAGTAAATTTCCATTTTCAAGGAGGGTTCTGATCAGAAAGTAAAATCTCATTTTTTTCAAGAGGGTCCAGAACAGAAAGTAAAATCCCTTTTTTTCAAGAGGGTCCTGAACAGAAAGTAAAATACCATTTTCCAAGAAGGGCCGGAACAGAAAGAAAATTCCCATTTATTCAGGAGGGTCCTGAACAGAAAGTAAAATCCTATTTTACAGGAGGGTCCTGAACAAAAAGTAAATTCCCATTTTTTAGGAGGGTCCTGAACAGAAGGTATAATCCCATTTTCCTGGAGGGTCCTGAATAGAAAGTAAAGTGCCATTTTTCAGGAGGGTCCTGACATAAAGTAAAGTCCTATTTTTCAGGAGAGTCCTGGACATAAAATAAAGATCAGGAGGGTCCTGAACAGAAAGTAAAATCCCATTTTTCAGGAGGGTCCTGAACAGAAAGTAAAGTCCCAATTTTCAGGAGGGTTCTGAACAGAAATTAAAATTCCATTTTTCAGGAGAGTCCCAAACAAATGTAAAATTCTATATTTCAGGAGGGTCCTGAGCAAAAGTAAAAACCCATTTTTCAGGAGGGTCCTGTACAGAAAGTAAATTCCCATTTTTCAGGAGGGTCCTAAACAGAAAGTAAAATCCCATTTTTCAGGAGGGTCCTAAACAAAAGTAAAATTCTATTTTTATAAGGGTCCAGAACATAGAGTAAAAACTCATTTTTCAGGAGGGTGTAGAAGATAGAGTAAAATCCTATTTTGCAGGAGGGTCCTGAACAGAAAGTAAAGTCCATTTTTTTGAAGAGGTCCTGAACAGAAAGTAAAATCCCATTTTTCAGGAGGGTCGTGAACAAAAGTAAAATCCCATTTTTTAGGAGGGTCCTGGACATAAAGTAAAATCCTATTTTTCAGGAGGGTCCTGAACAGAAAGTAATGTCCATTTTTTCGGAAGGTCTTGAACAAAAAGTAAAATCCCATTTTTCAGGAGGGTCCTGAACAAAAGTAAAATCCCATTTTCACGAGGGTCCTTAACATAAAGTAAAATCCCATTTTTTAGGAGAGTCCTGAACGTTAAGTAAAGTCCCATTTTTCAGGAGGGTCCTGAATAAAAAGTATATTCTCATTTTTCAGGAGGGTCCTAAACAGAAAGTAAAGGCTCATTTTCCATGAGGGTCCTGAACATAAAGTAAAATCCCATTTTTCAGGAGGATCCTGAACATAAAGTGAAAACCCATTTTTCAGGAATGTCCTGAACATAATGTGGAATACCATTTTTCAGGAGGGTCCTGAGCATAATGTAGAATTCGGTTTTTAAGGAGGGTCCTGAACATAAAGAAAAATTCCATTTTTCATGAGGGTCCTTAGCATAAAGTAAAATCTCATTTTTCAAGAGCGTCCTGAACAGAAAGTAAATTTTCATTTTTCAGGAGGGTCCTAAATAGAGAGTAATATCTATTCCCATTTTTCAGGAGGGTCCTGATCAATAAGTAAAATCTCATTTTTTTCAAGAGGGTCCTGAACAGAAAGTAAAATCCCAGTTTTTTCAAGAGGGTCCTGAACAGAAAGTTAAATCTCATTTTTCAGGAAGGGCCTGAACAGAAAGTAAATTCCCATTTTTTCAGGAGGGTCCTTAACAGAAAGTAAAATCCTATTTTTCAGGAGGGTCCTGAACAGAAAGTAAATTCCTATTTTTCAGGAGGGTCCTGAACAGAAAGTAAAATCCCATTTTTTCAGGAGGGTCCTGAAAAGAAAGTAAGGTCCCATTTTTCATGAGTGTCCTGACATAAAGTAAAGTCCTATTTTTCAGGAGGGTCCTGAACATAAAGTAAAGTCTTATTATTCAGGAGGGTCCTGAAAAAAAAGTAAAATCTATTTTTTTCAAGAGGGTCCTGAACAGAAAGTAAAATCCCATTTTCCAGGAAGGTCCTGAACATAAAGTACATTCCCATTTTAGGGAGGGTCGTGAACAGAAAGTAAAATCCTATTTTTCAGGAGGGTCCTGAACAAAAAGTAAATTCCCAATTTTCAGGAGGGTCCGGAACAGAAAGTAAAATCCCATTTTCCAGGAGTGTCCTGAATAGAAAGCAACGTCCCTTTTTACAGGAGGGTCCTGAACAGAAGGTAAAATCCCATTTTTCAGGAGGGTCCTGATTAGATAGAAAAATCCCTTTTTTCAGGAGGGTCCTTACTTAAAGAATAGTCCTATTTTTCATGAGGGTTCTGAACATAAAGTAAAGTCCCATTTTTAGGAGGGTTCTGAATAGAAAGTCAAATCCCATTTATCCGGAGGGTCCTGAACATAAAGTAAAGTCTCATTTTTCAGGAGGGTCCTGAACAGAAAGTAAAATCCCATTTTTTTCAAGAGGGTCCTGAACAGAAAGTAAAATCCCATTTTCCAGGAAGGACCTGAATAGAAAATACATTCCTATTTTTCAGGATGGTCTTGTACAGAAAGTAAAATCCTATTTTTTAGGAGGGTCCTGAACAGAAAGTAAATTCCCATTTTTCAGGAGGGTCCTGAACAGAAAGTAAAATCCCATTTTCCAATAAGGTCCTGAATAGAAAGTAAAGTCCCATTTTTCAGGAGAGTCCTGTAAAGAAAGTAAAATCCCATTTTTCAGGAGGGTCCTGAACAAAAAGTAAAGTCCCATTTTTCAGGAGCGTCCTGAACAGAAAGTAAAATCCCATTTTTCAGGAGGTTCCATTTTTCAGGAGGGTCCTGACATAAAGTAAAGTACTATTTTTCAGGAGGGTTCTGAATATAAAGTAAATCCCATTTATGAGGAGGGTCCTGAACAGAAAGTAAAATCCCATTTTACAGGAGGGTCCTGAACAGAAAGTAAAGTCCCATTTTTCAGGAGGGTCCTGAACAAAAAGTAAAATCCCATTTTTCAGGAGGGTCCTAAACAAAAGTAAAATTCTATTTTTCAGGAGGGTCCTGAAAAAAAAAACCCATTTTTAAGGAGGGTCCTGAACATAGAGTAAAGTCCCATTTTTCAGGAAGGTCCTGGACATAAAGTAAAATCCTATTTTTCTGGAGGGTCCTGAACCAAAAGTAATGTCCATATTTTCGGAGGGTCCTGAACAAAAAGTAAAATCCCATTTTTCAGGAAGGCCCTGAACAAAAGTAAAACCCATTTTTCAGGAGGGTCCTTAACATAAAGTAAAATCCCATTTTTTAGGAGAGTCCTGAACAGAAAGTAAAATCTCTTTTTTTAGGAGGGTCCTGAACAGAAAGTAAAATCACTTTTTTTCGGAGGGTCCTGAACAGAAAGTAAAATCCCATTTTTTAGGAGCGTCCTGACATAAAGTAAAGTCCTATTTTTCAGGAGGGTCCTGAATATAAAGTAAAGTTCCATTATTCAGGAGGGTCCTAAACAAAAGTAAAATTCCATTTTTCAGGAGGGTCCTAAACAAAAGTAAGATTCTATTTTTCAGGAGGGTCCTAAACAAAAGTAAAATTCCATTTTTCAGGAGGGTCCTTAACATAAAGTAAAATCTCATTTTCTAGGAGGGTCCTGAACAGAAAGTAAAATTCCATTTTTCAGGAGGGTCCTGTACAGAAAGTAAATTCCCATTTTTCAGGAGGGTCCTGAACAGAAAGTAAAATCCCATTTTTCAGGAGGGTCCTAAACAAAAGTAAAATTCCATTTTTAGAAGGGTCCAGAACATAGAGTAAAAACTCATTTTTCAGGAGGGTCTAGAAGATAGAGTAAAATCCTATTTTTCAGGAGGGTCCTTGACATATAGTAAAATCCTATTTTTCAGGAGGGTCCTGAACAGAAAGTAAAGTCCATTTTTTTGAAGGGTCCTGAACAAAAAGTAAAATCCCATTTTTCAGGAGGGTCCTGAACAAAAGTAAAATCCCATTTTTTAGGAGGGTCCTTAACATAAAGTAAAATACCATTTTTTAGGAGGGTTCTGAACATAAAGTAAAGTTCTATTTTTCAGGAGTGTCCTGAATAGAAAGTAAATTCCCATTTTTCGGGAGGGTCCTAAACAAAAAGTAAAGTCTCATTATTCATGAAGGTCCGAACATAAAGTAAAATCCCATTTTTCAGGAGGATCCTGAACATGAAGTGAAAACCCATTTTTCAGAACGGTCCTGAACATAATGTGGGATCCTATTTTTCAGGAGGGTCCTGAGCATATAGTAGAAACCCATTCTTCAGGAGGGTCCTGAACAGAAAGTAAAATCCCATATTATGGAGGGTACTGAGCATAAAGTAAAATCTCATTTTTTAGAAGGGTCCTGAACAGAAAGTAAATTTCCATTTTTAAGGAGGGTCCTGATCAGAAAGTAAAATCTCATTTTTTTCATGAGGGTCCAGAACAGAATGTAAATTCCCTTTTTTTCAAGAGGGTCCTGAACAGAAAGAAAAATACCATTTTCCAAGAAGGGCCGGAACAGAAAGTAAATTCCCATTTATTCAGGAGGGTCCTGAACTGAAAGTAAAATCCTATTTTGCAGGAGGGTCCTGAACAAAAAGTAAATTCCCATTTTTCAGGAGGGTCCTGAACAGAAGGTAAAAACCCATTTTCCAGGAGGGTCATGAATAGAAAGTAAAGTCCCATTTTTCTGGAGGGTCCTGACATAAAGTAAAGTCCTATTTTTTAGGAGGGTCCTGAACATAAAGTAAAGACTCAGTTTTCAGGAGGGTCCTGAACAGAAAGTAAAATCCCATTTTTCAGGAGGGTCCTGAACAGAAAGTAAAGTCTCATTTTTCAGGAGGGTTCTGAACAAAAATTAAAATTCCATTTTTCAGGAGAGTCCTAAACAAAAGTAAAATTCTATATTTCAGGAGAGTCCTGAGCAAATGTAAAAACCGATTTTTCAGGAGGGTCCTGTACAGAAAGTAAATTCCCATTTATCAGGAGGGTCCTAAACAGAAAGTAAAATCCCATTTTTCAGGAGGGTCCTAAACAAAAGTAAAATTCTATTTTTATAAGGGTCCAGAACATAGAGTAAAAACTCATTTTTCAGAAGGGTCAAGAAGATAGAGTAAAATCCTGTTTTTCAGGAGGGTCCTGAACAGAAAGTAAAGTCCATTTTTTTGAAGGGTCCTGAACAGAAAGTAAAATCCCATTTTTCAGGAGGGTCCTCAACAAAAGTAAAATCCCATTTTTTAGGAGGGTCCTGGACATAAAGTAAAATCCTATTTTTAAGGAGGGTCCTGAACAGAAAGTAATGACCATTTTTTCGGAAGGTCTTGATGAAAAAGTAAAATCCCATTTTTCAGGAGGGTCCTGAACAAATGTAAAATCCCATTTTCAGGAGGGTCCTTAACATAAAGTAAAATCCCATTTTTTAGGAGAGTCCTGAACATAAAGTAAAGTCCCATTTTTCAAGGGGGTCCTGGATAAAAAGTATATTCTCATTTTTCAGGAGGGTCCTAAACAGAAAGTAAAGTCTCATTTTCCATGAGGGTCCTGAACATAAAATAAAATCCCATTTTTCAGGAGGATCCTGAACATAAAGTGAAAACCCAATTTTCAGGAATGTCCTGAACATAATGTGGAATCCCATTTTTCAGGAGGGTCCTGAGCATAATGTAGAATCCCATTTTTAAGGAGGGTCCTGAACAGAAAGAAAAATTCCATTTTTCATGAGGGTCCTGAGCATAAAGTAAAATCTCATTTTTCAAGAGCGTCCTGAACAGAAAGTAAATTTCCATTTTTCAGGAGGGTCCTAAATAGAGAGTAAAATCCATTCCCATTTTTCAGGAGGGTCCTGATCAATAAGTAAAATCTCATTTTTTTCAAGAGGGTCCTGAACAGAAAGTAAAATCCCAGTTTTTTCAAGAGGGTCCTGAACAGAAAGTAAAATCTCATTTTTCAGAAAGGGCCTGAACAAAAAGTAAATTCCCATTTTTTCAGGAGGGTCCTTAACAGAAAGTAAAATCCTATTTTTCAGGAGGGTCCTGAACAGATAGTAAATTCCTATTTTCAGGAGGGTCCTGAACAAAAAGTAAAATCCCATTTTTTCAGGAGGGTCCTGAAAAGAAAGTAAGGTCCCATTTTTCAGGAGGGTCCTGACATAAAGTAAAGTCCTATTTTTTAGGGGGGTCTTGAACATAAAGTAAAGTCTCATTATTCAGGAGGGTCCTGAAAAAAAAGTAAAATCTATTTTTTTCAAGAGGGTCCTGAACAGAAAGTAAAATCCCATTTTCCAGGAAGGTCCTGAACAAAAAGTACATTCCCATTTTCAGGAGGGTCGTGAACAGAAAGTAAAATCCTATTTTTCAGGAGGTTCCTGAAAAAAAAGTAAATTCCCAATTTTCAGGAGGGTCATGAACAGAAAGTAAAATCCCATTTTCCAGGAGTGTCCTGAATAGAAAGCAACGTCCCTTTTTTCAGGAGGGTCCTGAACAGAAAGTAAAATCCCATTTTTCAGGAGGGTCCTGATTAGATAGAAAAATCCCTTTTTTCAGGAGGGTCCTTACATAAAGTAAAGTCCTATTTTTCATGAGGGTTCTGAACATAAAGTAAAGACCCATTTTTAGGAGGGTTCTGAACAGAAAGTCAAATCCCATTTATCCGGAGGGTCCTGAACATAAAGTAAAGTCTCATTTTTCAGGAGGGTGCTGAACAAAAAGTAAAATCCCATTTTTTTCAAGAGGGTCATGAACAGAAAGTAAAATCCCATTTTCCAGGAAGGTCCTGAACAGAAAATACATTCCTATTTTTCAGGAGGGTCTTGTACAGAAAGTAAAATCCTATTTTTTAGGAGGGTCCTGAACAGAAAGTAAATTCCCATTTTTCAGGAGGGTTCTGAACAGAAAGTAAAATCCTATTTTCCAATAGGTTCCTGAATAGAAAGAAAAGTCCCATTTTTCAGGAGAGTCCTGTACAGAAAGTAAAATCCCATTTTACAGGAGGGTCCTGAACAAAAAGTAAAGTCCCATTTTTCAGGAGGGTCCTGAACAGAAAGTAAAATCCCATTTTTCAGGAGGGTCCATTTTTCAGGAGGGTCCTGACATAAAGTAAAGTACTATTTTTCAGGAGGGTTCTGAATATAACGTAAATCCCATTTTTTCAGGAGGGTCCTGAACAGAAAGTAAAATCCCATTTTTCAGGAGGGCCCTGACCAGAAAGTAAAGTCCCATTTTTCAGGAGGGTCCAGAACAAAAAGTAAAATCCCATTTTTCAGGAGGGTCCTAAACAAAAGTAAAATTCTATTTTTCAGGAGGGTCCTGAACAAAAAAAAACCCATTTTTAAGGAGGGTCCTGAACATATAGTAAAGTCCCATTTTTCAGGAAGGTCCTGGACATAAAGTAAAATCCTATTTTTCTGGAGGGTCCTGAACCAAAAGTAATGTCCATTTTTTCGGAGGGTCCTGAACAAAAAGTAAAATCCCATTTTTCAGGAAGGCCCTGAAGAAAAGTAAAACCCATTTTTCAGGAGGGTCCTTAACATAAAGTAAAATCCCATTTTTTAGGAGTGTCCTGAACGGAAAGTAAAATCTCTTTTTTCAGGAGGGTCCTGAACAAAAAGTAAAATCTCTTTTTTTCGGAGGGTCCTGTACAGAAGGTAAAATCCCATTTTTCAGGAGCGTCCTGACATAAAGTAAAGTCCTATTTTTCAGGAGGGTCCTGAATATAAAGTAAAGTTCCATTTTTCAAGAGGGTCCTAAACAAAAGTAAAATTCCATTTTTCAGGAGGGTCCTTAACAAAAGTAAAATTCCATTTTTCAGGAGGGTCCTGAACAAAAGTAAAATTGCATTTTTCAGAAGGGTCCTTAACATAAAGTAAAATCTCATTTTCTAGGAGGGTCCTGAACAGAAAGTAAAATTCCATTTTTCAGGAGGGTCCTGTACAGAAAGTAAATTCCTATATTTCAGGAGGGTACTGAACAGAAAGTAAATTCCCATTTTTCAGGAGGGTCCTAAACAAAAGTAAAATTCAATTTTTAGAAGGGTCTAGAACATAGAGTAAAAACTCATTTTTCAGGAGGGTCTAGAAGATAGAGTAAAATCCTATTTTTCAGGAGGGTCCTTGACATAAATTAAAATCCTATTTTTCAGGAGAGTCCTGAACAGAAAGTAAAGTCCATTTTTTTTAAGGGTCCTGAACAGAAAGTAAAATCCCATTTTTCAGGAGGGTCCTGAACAAAAGTAAAATCCCATTTTTTAGGAGGGTCTTTAACAAAAAGTAAAATACCATTTTTTAGGAGGGTCCTGAACATAAAGTAAAGTTCCATTTTTCAGGAGTGTCCTGAATAGAAAGTAAATTTCCATTTTTCGGGAGGGTCCTAAACAAAAAGTAAAGTCTCATTTTTCATGAAGGTCCGAACATAAAGTAAAATCTCATTTTTCAGGAGGTTCCTGAACAAAAAGTGAAAACCTATTTTTCAGAACGGTCCTGAACATAATGTGGAATCCCATTTTTCAGGAGGGTCCTGAGCATAAAGTAGAATCCCATTCTTCAGGAGGGTCCTGAACAAAAAGTAAAATCCCATTTTATGGAGGGTACTGAGCATAAAGTAAAATCTCATTTTTTAGAAGGGTCCTGAACAGAAAGTAATTTTCCATTTTTAAGGAGGGTCCTGATCAGAAAGTAAAATCTCATTTTTTTCAAGAGGGTCCAGAACAGAAAGTAAAATCTCTTTTTTTCAAGAGGGTCCTGATCAGAAAGTAAAATACCATTTTCCAAGAAGGGCCGGAACAGAAAGTAAATTCCCATTTATTCGGGAGGGTCCTGAACAGAAAGTAAAATCCTATTTTACAGGAGGGTCCTGAACAAAAAGTAAATTCCCATTTTTCAGGAGGGTCCTGAACAGAAGGTAAAATCCCATTTTCCAGGAGGGTCCTGAATAGAAAGTAAAGTCCCATTTTTCGGGAGGGCCTGACATAAAGTAAAGTCCTATTTTTCAGGAGGGTCCTGATCATAAAGTAAGGACTCATTTTTCAGGAGGGTCCTGAACAGAAAGTAAAATCCCATTTTTCAGGAGGGTCCTGAACAGAAAGTAAAGTCCCATTTTTCAGGAGGGTTCTGAACAAAAATTAAAATTCCATTTTTCAGGAGAGTCCTAAACAAAAGTAAAATTTTATATTTCAGGAGGGTCCTGAGCAAAAGTAAAAACCCATTTTTCAGGAGGTTCCTGTACATAAAGTAAATTCCCATTTTTCAGGAGGGTCCTAAACATAAAGTAAAATCCCATTTTTCAGGAGGGTCCTAAACAAAAGTAAAATTCTATTTTTATAAGGGTCCAGATCATAGAGTAAAAACTCATTTTTCAGGAGGGTCTAGAAGATAGAGTAAAATCCTATTTTTCAGGAGGGTCCTGAACAGAAAGTAAAGTCCCTTTTTTTGAAGGGTCCTGAATAGAAAGTAAAATCCCATTTTTCAGGAGGGTCCTGAACAAAAGTAAAATCCCATTTTTTAGGAGGGTCCTGGACATAAAGTAAAATCCTATTTTTCAGGAGGGTCCTGAACAGAAAGTAAGTCCATTTTTTCGGAAGGTCTTGATGAAAAAGTAAAATCACATTTTTCAGGAGGGTCCTGAACAAAAGTAAAATCCCATTTTCAGGAGGGTCCTTAACATAAAGTAAAATCCCATTTTTTAGGAGAGTCCTGAACATAAAGTAAAGTCCCATTTTTCAGGAGGGTCCTGAATAAAAAGTATATTCTCATTTTTCAGGAGGGTCCTAAACAGAAAGTAAAGTCTCATTTTCCATGAGGGTCCTGAACATAAAGTAAAATCCCATTTTTCAGGAGGATCCGGAACATAAAGTGAAAACCCATTTTTCAGGAATGTCCTGAACATAATGTGGAATCCCATTTTTCAGGAGGGTCCTGAGCATAAACTAGAATCCCATTTTTAAGGAGGGTCTTGAACAGAAAGAAAAATTCCATTTATCATGAGGGTCCTGAGCATAAAGTAAAATCTCATTTTTCAAGAGCGTCCTGAACAGAAAGTAAATTTCCATTTTTTCAGGAGGGTCCTAAATAGAGAGTAAAATCCATTCCCATTTTTCAGGAGGGTCCTGATCAATAAGTTTAATCTCATTTTTTTCAAGAGTGTCCCGAACAGAAAGTAAAATCCCGGTTTTTTCAAGAGGGTCCTGAACAGAATGTAAAATCTCATTTTTCAGGAAGGGCCTGAACAGAAAGTACATTCCCATTTTTTCAGGAGGGTCCTTAACAGAAAGTAAAATCCTATTTTTCAGGAGGGTCCTGAACAGAAAGTAAATTCCTATTTTTCAGGAGGGTCCTGAACAAAAAAAAACCCATTTTTAAGGAGGGTCCTGAACATATAGTAAAGTCCCATTTTTCAGGAAGGTCCTGGACATAAAGTAAAATCCTATTTTTCTGGAGGGTCCTGAACCAAAAGTCATGTCCATTTTTTCGGAGGGTCCTGAACAAAAAGTAAAATCCCATTTTTCAGGAAGGCCCTGAAGAAAAGTAAAACCCATTTTTCAGGAGGGTCCTTAACATAAAGTAAAATCCCATTTTTTAGGAGTGTCCTGAACGGAAAGTAAAATCTCTTTTTTCAGGAGGGTCCTGAACAGAAAGTAAAATCTCTTTTTTTCGGAGGGTCCTGTACAGAAGGTAAAATCCCATTTTTCAGGAGCGTCCTGACATAAAGTAAAGTCCTATTTTTCAGGAGGGTCCTGAATATAAAGTAAAGTTCCATTTTTCAGGAGGGTCCTAAACAAAAGTAAAATTCCATTTTTCAGGAGGGTCCTTAACAAAAGTAAAATTCCATTTTTCAGGAGGGTCCTGAACAAAAGTAAAATTCCATTTTTCAGAAGGGTCCTTAACATAAAGTAAAATCTCATTTTCTAGGAGGGTCCTGAACAGAAAGTAAAATTCCATTTTTCAGGAGGGTCCTGTACAGAAAGTAAATTCCTATATTTCAGGAGGGTACTGAACAGAAAGTAAATTCCCATTTTTCAGGAGGGTCCTAAACAAAAGTAAAATTCAATTTTTAGAAGGGTCTAGAACATAGAGTAAAAACTCATTTTTCAGGAGGGTCTAGAAGATAGAGTAAAATCCTATTTTTCAGGAGGGTCCTTGACATAAAGTAAAATCCTATTTTTCAGGAGAGTCCTGAACAGAAAGTAAAGTCCATTTATTTTAAGGGTCCTGAACAGAAAGTAAAATCCCATTTTTCAGGAGGGTCCTGAACAAAAGTAAAATCCCATTTTTTAGGAGGGTCTTTAACAAAAAGTAAAATACCATTTTTTAGGAGGGTCCTGAACATAAAGTAAAGTTCCATTTTTCAGGAGTGTCCTGAATAGAAAGTAAATTTCCATTTTTCGGGAGGGTCCTAAACAAAAAGTAAAGTCTCATTTTTCATGAAGGTCCGAACATAAAGTAAAATCTCATTTTTCAGGAGGTTCCTGAACAAAAAGTGAAAACCTATTTTTCAGAACGGTCCTGAACATAATGTGGAATCCCATTTTTCAGGAGGGTCCTGAGCATAAAGTAGAATCCCATTCTTCAGGAGGGTCCTGAACAAAAAGTAAAATCCCATTTCATGGAGGGTACTGAGCATAAAGTAAAATCTCATTTTTTAGAAGGGTCCTGAACAGAAAGTAATTTTCCATTTTTAAGGAGGGTCCTGATCAGAAAGTAAAATCTCATTTTTTTCAAGAGGGTCCAGAACAGAAAGTAAAATCTCTTTTTTTCAAGAGGGTCCTGATCAGAAAGTAAAATACCATTTTCCAAGAAGGGCCGGAACAGAAAGTAAATTCCCATTTATTCGGGAGGGTCCTGAACAGAAAGTAAAATCCTATTTTACAGGAGGGTCCTGAACAGAAAGTAAATTCCCATTTTTCAGGAGGGTCCTGAACAGAAGGTAAAATCCCATTTTCCAGGAGGGTCCTGAATAGAAAGTAAAGTCCCATTTTTCGGGAGGGTCCTGACATAAAGTAAAGTCCTATTTTTCAGGAGGGTCCTGATCATAAAGTAAGGACTCATTTTTCAGGAGGGTCCTGAACAGAAAGTAAAATCCCATTTTTCAGGAGGGTCCTGAACAGAAAGTAAAGTCCCATTTTTCAGGAGGGTTCTGAACAAAAATTAAAATTCCATTTTTCAGGAGAGTCCTAAACAAAAGTAAAATTTTATATTTCAGGAGGGTCCTGAGCAAAAGTAAAAACCCATTTTTCAGGAGGTTCCTGTACATAAAGTAAATTCCCATTTTTCAGGAGGGTCCTAAACATAAAGTAAAATCCCATTTTTCAGGAGGGTCCTAAACAAAAGTAAAATTCTATTTTTATAAGGGTCCAGATCATAGAGTAAAAACTCATTTTTCAGGAGGGTCTAGAAGATAGAGTAAAATCCTATTTTTCAGGAGGGTCCTGAACAGAAAGTAAAGTCCCTTTTTTTGAAGGGTCCTGAATAGAAAGTAAAATCCCATTTTTCAGGAGGGTCCTGAACAAAAGTAAAATCCCATTTTTTAGGAGGGTCCTGGACATAAAGTAAAATCCTATTTTTCAGGAGGGTCCTGAACAGAAAGTAAGTCCATTTTTTCGGAAGGTCTTGATGAAAAAGTAAAATCACATTTTTCAGGAGGGTCCTGAACAAAAGTAAAATCCCATTTTCGGGAGGGTCCTTAACATAAAGTAAAATCCCATTTTTTAGGAGAGTCCTGAACATAAAGTAAAGTCCCATTTTTCAGGAGGGTCCTGAATAAAAAGTATATTCTCATTTTTCAGGAGGGTCCTAAACAGAAAGTAAAGTCTCATTTTCCATGAGGGTCCTGAACATAAAGTAAAATCCCATTTTTCAGGAGGATCCTGAACATAAAGTGAAAACCCATTTTTCAGGAATGTCCTGAACATAATGTGGAATCCCATTTTTCAGGAGGGTCCTGAGCATAAACTAGAATCCCATTTTTAAGGAGGGTCTTGAACAGAAAGAAAAATTCCATTTATCATGAGGGTCCTGAGCATAAAGTAAAATCTCATTTTTCAAGAGCGTCCTGAACAGAAAGTAAATTTCCATTTTTTCAGGAGGGTCCTAAATAGAGAGTAAAATCCATTCCCATTTTTCAGGAGGGTCCCGATCAATAAGTTTAATCTCATTTTTTTCAAGAGTGTCCCGAACAGAAAGTAAAATCCCGGTTTTTTCAAGAGGGTCCTGAACAGAATGTAAAATATCATTTTTCAGGAAGGGCCTGAACAGAAAGTACATTCCCATTTTTTCAGGAGGGTCCTTAACAGAAAGTAAAATCCTATTTTTCAGGAGGGTCCTGAACAGAAAGTAAATTCCTATTTTTCAGGAGGGTCCTGAACAGAAAGTAAAATCCCATTTTTTCAGGAGGGTCCTGAAAAGAAAGTAAGGTCCCATTTTTCAGGAGGGTCCTGACATAAAGTAAAGTCCTATTTTTCAGGAAGGTCCTGAACATAAAGTAAAGTCTTATTATTCAGGAGGGTCCTGAAAAAAAAGTAAAATCTATTTTTTTCAAGAGGGTTCTGAACAGAAAGTAAAATCCCATTTTCCAGGAAGGTCCTGAACATAAAGTACATTCCCATTTTCAGGAGGGTCGTGAACAGAAAGTAAAATCCTATTTTTCAGGAGGGTCCTGAACAAAAAGTAAATTCCCATTTTTCAGGAGGGTCCGGAACAGAAAGTAAAATCCCATTTTCCAGGAGGGTCCTGAATAGAAAGCAACGTCCCTTATTTCAGGAGGCTCCTGAACAGAAAGTAAAATCCCATTTTTCAGGAGGGTCCTGATTAGATAGAAAAATCCCATTTTTCAGGAGGGTCCTTTCATAAAGTAAAGTCCTATTTTGCATGAGGGTTCTGAACATAAAGTAAAGTCCCATTTTTTAGGATGGTTCTGAACAGAAAGTCAAATCCCATTTATCCGGAGTGTCCTGAACATAATGTAAAGTCTCATTTTTCAGGAGGGTCCTGAACAAAAAGTAAAATCTCATTTGTTTCAAGAGGGTCCTGAACAGAAAGTAAAATCCCATTTTCCAGGAAGGTCCTGAACAGAAAGTACATTCCTATTTTTCAGGAGGGTCTTGTACAGAAAGTAAAATCCTATTTTTCAGGAGGCTCCTGAATAGAAAGTAAATTCCCATTTTTCAGGAGGGTCCTGAACAGAAAGTAAAATCCCATTTTCCAATAGGGTCCTGAATACAAAGTAAAGTCCCATTTTTCAGGAGAGTCCTGTACAGAAAGTAAAATCCCATTTTTCAGGAGGGTCCTGAACAAAAAGTAAAGTCCCATTTTTCAGGAGGGTGCTGAACAGAAAGTAAAATCCCATTTTTCAGGAGGGTCCTGACATAAAGTAAAGTACTATTTTTCAGGAGGGTTCTGAATATAAAGTAAATGCCATTTTTCAGGAGGGTCCTGAACAGAAAGTAAAATCCCATTTTTCAGGAGGGTCCTGAACAGAAAGTAAAGTCCCATTTTTCAGGAGGGTCCTGAACAAAATGTAAAATCCCATTTTTCAGGAGGGTCCTAAACAAAAGTAAAATTCTATTTTTCAGGAGGGTCCTAAACAAAAAAAAACCCATTTTTAAGAAGGGTCCTGAACATAGAGTAAAGTCTCATTTTTCAGGAAGGTCCTGGACATAAAGTAAAATCCTATTTTTCTGGAGGGTCCTGAACCAAAAGTAATGTCCATTTTTTCGGAGGGGCCTGAACAAAAAGTAAAATCCCATTTTTCAGGAAGGCCCTGAACAAAAGTAAAACCCATTTTTCAGGAGGGTCCTTAACATAAAGTAAAATCCCATTTTTTAGGAGAGTCCTGAACAAAAAGTAAAATATCTTTTTTCAGGCGGGTCCTGAACAGAAAGTAAAATCTCTTTTTTTCGGAGCGTCCTGAACAGAAAGATAAATCCCATTTTTCAGGAGCGTCCAGACATAAAGTAAAGTCCTATTTTTCAGGAGGGTCCTGAACAGAAAGTAAAATCCCATTTTTCAGGAGGGTCCTAAACAAAAGTAAACTTCCATTTTTCAGAAGGGTCCAGAACATAGAGTAAAAACTCATTTTTCAGGAGGGTCTAGAAGATAGAGTAAAATCCTATTTTTCAGGAGGGTCCTTGACATAAGGTAAAATCCTATTTTTCAGGAGGGTCCTGAACAAAAAGTAAAGTCCATTATTTTGAAGGGTCCTGAACAAAAGTAAAATCCCATTTTTTAGGAGGGTCCTTAACATAAAGTAAAATACCATTTTTTAGGAGGGTCCTGAACATAAAGTAAAGTTCCATTTTTCAGGAGTGTCCTGAATAGAAAGTAAATTCCCATTTTTCGGGAGGGTCCTAAACAAAAAGTAAAGTCTCATTTTTCATGAGGGTCCTGAACATAAAGTAAAATATCATTTTTCAGGAGGGTCCTAAACAAAAGTAAAATTCCATTTTTCAGGAGGGTCCTAAACAAAAGTAAAATTCCATTTTTCAGGAGGGTCCTTAACATAAAGTAAAATATCATTTTCTAGGAGGGTCCTGAACAGAAAGTAAAATTCCATTTTTCAAGAGGGTCCTGTACAGAAAGTAAATTCCCATTTTTCAGGAGGGTCCTGAACAAAAGTAAAATCCCATTTTTCAGGAGGGTTCTAAACAAAAGTAAAATTCCATTTTTAGAAGGGTCCAGAACATAGAGTAAAAACTCATTTTTCAGGAGGGTCTAGAAGATAGAGTAAAATCCTATTTTTTAGGAGGGTCCTGAACAGAAAGTAAAGTCCATTTTTTTGAAGGGTCCTGAACAGAAAGTTAAATCCCATTTTTCAGGAGGGTCCTGAACAAAAGTAAAATCCCATTTTTTAGGAGGGTCATTAACATAAAGTAAAATACCATTTTTTAGGAGGGTCCTGAACATAAAGTAAAGTTCCATTTTTCAGGAGTGTCCTGAATAGAAAGTAAATTCCCATTTTTCGGGAGGGTCCTAAACAAAAAGTAAAGTCTCATTTTTCACGAAGGTCCGAACATAAAGTAAAATCCCATTTTTTAGGAGGGTCCTGAACATAAAGTGAAAATCCATTTTTCAGAACTGTTCTGAACATAATGTGGAATCCCATTTTTCAGGAGGGTCCTGAGCATAAAGTAGAATCCCATTCTTCAGGAGGGTCCTGAATAGAAAGTAAAATCCCATTTTATGGAGGGTACTGAGCATAAAGTAAAATCTCATTTTTTAGAAGGGTCCTGAACAAAAAGTAAATTTCCATTTTTCAGGAGGGTCCTGATCAGAAAGTAAAATCTCATTTGTTTCAAGAGGGTCCAGAACACAAAGTAAAATCCCTTTTTTTCAAGAGGGTCCTGAACAGAAAGTAAAATACCATTTTCCAAGAAGGGCCGGAACAGAAAGTAAATTCCCATTTATTCAGGAGGGTCCTGATCAGAAAGTAAAATTGTATTTTACAGGAGGGTCCTGAACAAAAAGTAAATTCCCATTTTTCAGGAGGGTCCTGAACAGAAGGTAAAATCCCATTTTCCAGGAGGGTCCTGAATAGAAAGTAAAGTCCCATTTTTCAGGAGGGTCCTGACATAAAGTAAAGTCCTATTTTTCAGGAGGGTCCTGAGCATAAAGTAAAGACTCATTTTTCAGGAGGGTCCTGAACAGAAAGTAAAATCCCATTTTTCAGAAGGGTCCTGAACAAAAAGTAAAGTCCCATTTTTCAGGAAGGTTCTGAAAAGAAATCAAAATTCCATTTTTCAGGAGAGTCCTAAACAAAAGTAAAATTCTATATTTTAGGAGGGTCCTGAGCAAAAGTAAAAACCCATTTTTCAGGAAGGTCCTGTACAGAAAGTAAATTCCCATTTTTCAGGAGGGTCCTAAACAGAAAGTAAAATCCCATTTTACAGGAGGGTCCTAAACAAAAGTAAAATTCTATTTTTATAAGGGTCCAGAAGATAGAGAAAAAACTCATTTTTCAGGAGGGTCTAGAAGATAGAGTAAAATCCTATTTTTCAGGAGGGTCCTGAACAGAAAGTAAAGTCCATTTTTTTGAAGGGTCTTGAACAGAAAGTAAAATCCCATTTTTCAGGAGGGTCCTGAACAAAAGTAAAATCCCATTTTTTAGGAGGGTCCTTAACATAAAGTAAAATACCATTTTTTAGGAGGGTCGTGAACATAAAGTAAAGTTCTATTTTTCAGGAGTGTCCTGAAACAAAAGTAAATTCCCATTTTTCGGGAGGGTCCTAAACAAAAAGTAAACTCTCATTTTTCATGAGGGTCCGAACATAAAGTAAAATCCCGTTTTTCAGGAGGGTCCTGAACATAAAGTGAAAACCCATTTTTCAGAACGGTCCTGAACATAATGTGGAATCCCATTTTTGAGGAGGGTCCTGAGCATAAAGTAGAATCCCATTCTTCAGGAGGGTTCTGAACAGAAAGTAAAATCCCATTTTATGGAGGGTACTGATCATAAAGTAAAATCTCATTTTTCAGAAAGGTCCTGAACAAAAAGTAAATTTCCATTTTTCAGGAGGGTCCTGATCAGAAAGTAAAATCTAATTTTTTTCAAGAGGGTCCAGAACAGAAAGTAAAATCCCTTTTTTTCAAGAGAGTCCTGAACAGAAAGTAAAATACCATTTTCCAAGAAGGGCCAGAACAGAAAGTAAATTCCCATTTATTCAGGAGGGTCCTGAACAGAAAGTAAAATCCTATTTTACAGGAGGGTCCTGAACAAAAAGTAAATTCCCATTTTTCAGGAGGGTCCTGAACTGAAGGTAAAATCCCATTTTCCAGGAGGGTCCTGAAAAGAAAGTAAAGTCCCATTTTTCAGGAGGGTCCTGACATAAAGTAAATTCCTATTTTTCAGGAGGGTCCTGAACATAAAGTAAAGACTCATTTTTCAGGAGGGTCCTGAACAGAAAGTAAAATCCCATTTTTCAGGAGGGTCCTGAACAGAAAGTAAAATCCCATTTTTCAGGAGGGTCCTGAACAGAAAGTAAAGTCCCATTTTTCAGGAGGGTTCTGAACAAAAATTAAAATTCCATTTTTCAGGAGAGTCCTAAACAAAAGTAAAATTTTATATTTCAGGAGGGTCCTGAGCAAAAGTAAAAACCCATTTTTCAGGAGGTTCCTGTACATAAAGTAAATTCCCATTTTTCAGGAGGGTCCTAAACATAAAGTAAAATCCCATTTTTCAGGAGGGTCCTAAACAAAAGTAAAATTCTATTTTTATAAGGGTCCAGATCATAGAGTAAAAACTCATTTTTCAGGAGGGTCTAGAAGATAGAGTAAAATCCTATTTTTCAGGAGGGTCCTGAACAGAAAGTAAAGTCCCTTTTTTTGAAGGGTCCTGAATAGAAAGTAAAATCCCATTTTTCAGGACGGTCCTGAACAAAAGTAAAATCCCATTTTTTAGGAGGGTCCTGGACATAAAGTAAAATCCTATTTTTCAGGAGGGTCCTGAACAGAAAGTAAGTCCATTTTTTCGGAAGGTCTTGATGAAAAAGTAAAATCACATTTTTCAGGAGGGTCCTGAACAAAAGTAAAATCCCATTTTCAGGAGGGTCCTTAACATAAAGTAAAATCCCATTTTTTAGGAGAGTCCTGAACATAAAGTAAAGTCCCATTTTTCAGGAGGGTCCTGAATAAAAAGTATATTCTCATTTTTCAGGAGGGTCCTAAACAGAAAGTAAAGTCTCATTTTCCATGAGGGTCCTGAACATAAAGTAAAATCCCATTTTTCAGGAGGATCCTGAACATAAAGTGAAAACCCATTTTTCAGGAATGTCCTGAACATAATGTGGAATCCCATTTTTCAGGAGGGTCCTGAGCATAAACTAGAATCCTATTTTTAAGGAGGGTCTTGAACAGAAAGAAAAATTCCATTTATCATGAGGGTCCTGAGCATAAAGTAAAATCTCATTTTTCAAGAGCGTCCTGAACAGAAAGTAAATTTCCATTTTTTCAGGAGGGTCCTAAATAGAGAGTAAAATCCATTCCCATTTTTCAGGAGGGTCCTGATCAATAAGTTTAATCTCATTTTTTTCAAGAGTGTCCCGAACAGAAAGTAAAATCCCGGTTTTTTCAAGAGGGTCCTGAACAGAATGTAAAATCTCATTTTTCAAGAAGGGCCTGAACAGAAAGTACATTCCCATTTTTTCAGGAGGGTCCTTAACAGAAAGTAAAATCCTATTTTTCAGGAGGGTCCTGAACAGAAAGTAAATTCCTATTTTTCAGGAGGGTCCTGAACAGAAAGTAAAATCCCATTTTTTCAGGAGGGTCCTGAAAAGAAAGTAAGGTCCCATTTTTCAGGAGGGTCCTGACATAAAGTAAAGTCCTATTTTTCAGGAAGGTCCTGAACATAAAGTAAAGTCTTATTATTCAGGAGGGTCCTGAAAAAAAAGTAAAATCTATTTTTTTCAAGAGGGTTCTGAACAGAAAGTAAAATCCCATTTTCCAGGAAGGTCCTGAACATAAAGTACATTCCCATTTTCAGGAGGGTCGTGAACAGAAAGTAAAATCCTATTTTTCAGGAGGGTCCTGAACAAAAAGTAAATTCCCATTTTTCAGGAGGGTCCGGAACAGAAAGTAAAATCCCATTTTCCAGGAGGGTCCTGAATAGAAAGCAACGTCCCTTATTTCAGGAGGCTCCTGAACAGAAAGTAAAATCCCATTTTTCAGGAGGGTCCTGATTAGATAGAAAAATCCCATTTTTCAGGAGGGTCCTTTCATAAAGTAAAGTCCTATTTTGCATGAGGGTTCTGAACATAAAGTAAAGTCCCATTTTTTAGGATGGTTCTGAACAGAAAGTCAAATCCCATTTATCCGGAGTGTCCTGAACATAATGTAAAGTCTCATTTTTCAGGAGGGTCCTGAACAAAAAGTAAAATCTCATTTGTTTCAAGAGGGTCCTGAACAGAAAGTAAAATCCCATTTTCCAGGAAGGTCCTGAACAGAAAGTACATTCCTATTTTTCAGGAGGGTCTTGTACAGAAAGTAAAATCCTATTTTTCAGGAGGCTCCTGAATAGAAAGTAAATTCCCATTTTTCAGGAGGGTCCTGAACAAAAGTAAAATCCCATTTTTTAGGAGGGTCATTAACATAAAGTAAAATACCATTTTTTAGGAGGGTCCTGAACATAAAGTAAAGTTCCATTTTTCAGGAGTGTCCTGAATAGAAAGCAAATTCCCATTTTTCGGGAGGGTCCTAAACAAAAAGTAAAGTCTCATTTTTCACGAAGGTCCGAACATAAAGTAAAATCCCATTTTTTAGGAGGGTCCTGAACATAAAGTGAAAATCCATTTTTCAGAACTGTTCTGAACATAATGTGGAATCCCATTTTTCAGGAGGGTCCTGAGCATAAAGTAGAATCCCATTCTTCAGGAGGGTCCTGAATAGAAAGTAAAATCCCATTTTATGGAGGGTACTGAGCATAAAGTAAAATCTCATTTTTTAGAAGGGTCCTGAACAAAAAGTAAATTTCCATTTTTCAGGAGGGTCCTGATCAGAAAGTAAAATCTCATTTGTTTCAAGAGGGTCCAGAACACAAAGTAAAATCCCTTTTTTTCAAGAGGGTCCTGAACAGAAAGTAAAATACCATTTTCCAAGAAGGGCCGGAACAGAAAGTAAATTCCCATTTATTCAGGAGGGTCCTGATCAGAAAGTAAAATTGTATTTTACAGGAGGGTCCTGAACAAAAAGTAAATTCCCATTTTTCAGGAGGGTCCTGAACAGAAGGTAAAATCCCATTTTCCAGGAGGGTCCTGAATAGAAAGTAAAGTCCCATTTTTCAGGAGGGTCCTGACATAAAGTAAAGTCCTATTTTTCAGGAGGGTCCTGAGCATAAAGTAAAGACTCATTTTTCAGGAGGGTCCTGAACAGAAAGTAAAATCCCATTTTTCAGAAGGGTCCTGAACAAAAAGTAAAGTCCCATTTTTCAGGAAGGTTCTGAAAAGAAATCAAAATTCCATTTTTCAGGAGAGTCCTAAACAAAAGTAAAATTCTATATTTTAGGAGGGTCCTGAGCAAAAGTAAAAACCCATTTTTCAGGAAGGTCCTGTACAGAAAGTAAATTCCCATTTTTCAGGAGGGTCCTAAACAGAAAGTAAAATCCCATTTTACAGGAGGGTCCTAAACAAAAGTAAAATTCTATTTTTATAAGGGTCCAGAAGATAGAGAAAAAACTCATTTTTCAGGAGGGTCTAGAAGATAGAGTAAAATCCTATTTTTCAGGAGGGTCCTGAACAGAAAGTAAAGTCCATTTTTTTGAAGGGTCTTGAACAGAAAGTAAAATCCCATTTTTCAGGAGGGTCCTGAACAAAAGTAAAATCCCATTTTTTAGGAGGGTCCTTAACATAAAGTAAAATACCATTTTTTAGGAGGGTCGTGAACATAAAGTAAAGTTCTATTTTTCAGGAGTGTCCTGAAACAAAAGTAAATTCCCATTTTTCGGGAGGGTCCTAAACAAAAAGTAAACTCTCATTTTTCATGAGGGTCCGAACATAAAGTAAAATCCCGTTTTTCAGGAGGGTCCTGAACATAAAGTGAAAACCCATTTTTCAGAACGGTCCTGAACATAATGTGGAATCCCATTTTTGAGGAGGGTCCTGAGCATAAAGTAGAATCCCATTCTTCAGGAGGGTCCTGAACAGAAAGTAAAATCCCATTTTATGGAGGGTACTGATCATAAAGTAAAATCTCATTTTTCAGAAAGGTCCTGAACATAAAGTAAAGTACTATTTTTCAGGAGGGTTCTGAATATAAAGTAAATGCCATTTTTCAGGAGGGTCCTGAACAGAAAGTAAAATCCCATTTTTCAGGAGGGTCCTGAACAGAAAGTAAAGTCCCATTTTTCAGGAGGGTCCTGAACAAAATGTAAAATCCCATTTTTCAGGAGGGTCCTAAACAAAAGTAAAATTCTATTTTTCAGGAGGGTCCTAAACAAAAAAAAACCCATTTTTAAGAAGGGTCCTGAACATAGAGTAAAGTCTCATTTTTCAGGAAGGTCCTGGACATAAAGTAAAATCCTATTTTTCTGGAGGGTCCTGAACCAAAAGTAATGTCCATTTTTTCGGAGGGGCCTGAACAAAAAGTAAAATCCCATTTTTCAGGAAGGCCCTGAACAAAAGTAAAACCCATTTTTCAGGAGGGTCCTTAACATAAAGTAAAATCCCATTTTTTAGGAGAGTCCTGAACAAAAAGTAAAATATCTTTTTTCAGGCGGGTCCTGAACAGAAAGTAAAATCTCTTTTTTTCGGAGCGTCCTGAACAGAAAGATAAATCCCATTTTTCAGGAGCGTCCAGACATAAAGTAAAGTCCTATTTTTCAGGAGGGTCCTGAACAGAAAGTAAAATCCCATTTTTCAGGAGGGTCCTAAACAAAAGTAAACTTCCATTTTTCAGAAGGGTCCAGAACATAGAGTAAAAACTCATTTTTCAGGAGGGTCTAGAAGATAGAGTAAAATCCTATTTTTCAGGAGGGTCCTTGACATAAGGTAAAATCCTATTTTTCAGGAGGGTCCTGAACAGAAAGTAAAGTCCATTATTTTGAAGGGTCCTGAACAAAAGTAAAATCCCATTTTTTAGGAGGGTCCTTAACATAAAGTAAAATACCATTTTTTAGGAGGGTCCTGAACATAAAGTAAAGTTCCATTTTTCAGGAGTGTCCTGAATAGAAAGTAAATTCCCATTTTTCGGGAGGGTCCTAAACAAAAAGTAAAGTCTCATTTTTCATGAGGGTCCTGAACATAAAGTAAAATATCATTTTTCAGGAGGGTCCTAAACAAAAGTAAAATTCCATTTTTCAGGAGGGTCCTAAACAAAAGTAAAATTCCATTTTTCAGGAGGGTCCTTAACATAAAGTAAAATATCATTTTCTAGGAGGGTCCTGAACAGAAAGTAAAATTCCATTTTTCAAGAGGGTCCTGTACAGAAAGTAAATTCCCATTTTTCAGGAGGGTCCTGAACAAAAGTAAAATCCCATTTTTCAGGAGGGTTCTAAACAAAAGTAAAATTCCATTTTTAGAAGGGTCCAGAACATAGAGTAAAAACTCATTTTTCAGGAGGGTCTAGAAGATAGAGTAAAATCCTATTTTTTAGGAGGGTCCTGAACAGAAAGTAAAGTCCATTTTTTTGAAGGGTCCTGAACAGAAAGTTAAATCCCATTTTTCAGGAGGGTCCTGAACAAAAGTAAAATCCCATTTTTTAGGAGGGTCATTAACATAAAGTAAAATACCATTTTTTAGGAGGGTCCTGAACATAAAGTAAAGTTCCATTTTTCAGGAGTGTCCTGAATAGAAAGTAAATTCCCATTTTTCGGGAGGGTCCTAAACAAAAAGTAAAGTCTCATTTTTCACGAAGGTCCGAACATAAAGTAAAATCCCATTTTTTAGGAGGGTCCTGAACATAAAGTGAAAATCCATTTTTCAGAACTGTTCTGAACATAATGTGGAATCCCATTTTTCAGGAGGGTCCTGAGCATAAAGTAGAATCCCATTCTTCAGGAGGGTCCTGAATAGAAAGTAAAATCCCATTTTATGGAGGGTACTGAGCATAAAGTAAAATCTCATTTTTTAGAAGGGTCCTGAACAAAAAGTAAATTTCCATTTTTCAGGAGGGTCCTGATCAGAAAGTAAAATCTCATTTGTTTCAAGAGGGTCCAGAACACAAAGTAAAATCCCTTTTTTTCAAGAGGGTCCTGAACAGAAAGTAAAATACCATTTTCCAAGAAGGGCCGGAACAGAAAGTAAATTCCCATTTATTCAGGAGGGTCCTGATCAGAAAGTAAAATTGTATTTTACAGGAGGGTCCTGAACAAAAAGTAAATTCCCATTTTTCAGGAGGGTCCTGAACAGAAGGTAAAATCCCATTTTCCAGGAGGGTCCTGAATAGAAAGTAAAGTCCCATTTTTCAGGAGGGTCCTGACATAAAGTAAAGTCCTATTTTTCAGGAGGGTCCTGAGCATAAAGTAAAGACTCATTTTTCAGGAGGGTCCTGAACAGAAAGTAAAATCCCATTTTTCAGAAGGGTCCTGAACAAAAAGTAAAGTCCCATTTTTCAGGAAGGTTCTGAAAAGAAATCAAAATTCCATTTTTCAGGAGAGTCCTAAACAAAAGTAAAATTCTATATTTTAGGAGGGTCCTGAGCAAAAGTAAAAACCCATTTTTCAGGAAGGTCCTGTACAGAAAGTAAATTCCCATTTTTCAGGAGGGTCCTAAACAGAAAGTAAAATCCCATTTTACAGGAGGGTCCTAAACAAAAGTAAAATTCTATTTTTATAAGGGTCCAGAAGATAGAGAAAAAACTCATTTTTCAGGAGGGTCTAGAAGATAGAGTAAAATCCTATTTTTCAGGAGGGTCCTGAACAGAAAGTAAAGTCCATTTTTTTGAAGGGTCTTGAACAGAAAGTAAAATCCCATTTTTCAGGAGGGTCCTGAACAAAAGTAAAATCCCATTTTTTAGGAGGGTCCTTAACATAAAGTAAAATACCATTTTTTAGGAGGGTCGTGAACATAAAGTAAAGTTCTATTTTTCAGGAGTGTCCTGAAACAAAAGTAAATTCCCATTTTTCGGGAGGGTCCTAAACAAAAAGTAAACTCTCATTTTTCATGAGGGTCCGAACATAAAGTAAAATCCCGTTTTTCAGGAGGGTCCTGAACATAAAGTGAAAACCCATTTTTCAGAACGGTCCTGAACATAATGTGGAATCCCATTTTTGAGGAGGGTCCTGAGCATAAAGTAGAATCCCATTCTTCAGGAGGGTCCTGAACAGAAAGTAAAATCCCATTTTATGGAGGGTACTGATCATAAAGTAAAATCTCATTTTTCAGAAAGGTCCTGAACAAAAAGTAAATTTCCATTTTTCAGGAGGGTCCTGATCAGAAAGTAAAATCTAATTTTTTTCAAGAGGGTCCAGAACAGAAAGTAAAATCCCTTTTTTTCAAGAGAGTCCTGAACAGAAAGTAAAATACCATTTTCCAAGAAGGGCCAGAACAGAAAGTAAATTCCCATTTATTCAGGAGGGTCCTGAACAGAAAGTAAAATCCTATTTTACAGGAGGGTCCTGAACAAAAAGTAAATTCCCATTTTTCAGGAGGGTCCTGAACAGAAGGTAAAATCCCATTTTCCAGGAGGGTCCTGAAAAGAAAGTAAAGTCCCATTTTTCAGGAGGGTCCTGACATAAAGTAAATTCCTATTTTTCAGGAGGGTCCTGAACATAAAGTAAAGACTCATTTTTCAGGAGGGTCCTGAACAGAAAGTAAAATCCCATTTTTCAGGAGGGTCCTGAACAGAAAGTAAAGTCCCATTTTTCAGGAGGGTTCTGAACAGAAATTAAAATTCCATTTTTCAGGAGAGTTCTAATCAAAAGTAAAATTCTATTTTTCAGGAGGGTCCTGAGCAAAAGTAAAAACCCATTTTTCAGGAGGGTCGTGAACATAGAGTAAAATCCCATTTTTCAGGAGGGGCCTTGACATAAAGTAAAATCCTATTTTTCAGGATGGTCCTGAACAGAAATTAAAGTCCATTTTTTCGGAGGGTCCTGAACAGAAAGTCAAATCCCATTTTTCAGGAGGGTCCTGAACAAAAGTAAAATCTCATTTTTCAGGAGGGTCTTTAACATAAAGTAAAATATCATTTTTTAGGATGGTCCTGAACATAAAGTAAAGTCCCATTTTTTAGGAGGGTCCTGAATAGAAAGTAAATTCCTGTTTTTCAGGAGGGTCCTAAATAGAAAGTAATGTCTCATTTTTTATTTGGGTCCTGAACAAAAAGTAAAATCCCATTTTTCAGGACGGTCCTGAACATAAAGTGAAAACGCATTTTTCAGGAATGTCCTGAACATAATGTGGAATCCCATTTTTCAGGAGGGTCCTGAACAAAAAGTAAAATCCCATTTTCAGGATGGTCCTAAACAAAAGTAAAATTCTATTTTTCAGGAGGGTCCTGAACAAAAAAAAACCCATTTTTCAGGAGGGTCCTGAACATAGAGTAAATTCCCATTTTTCAGGAGGGTCCTGGACATAAAGTAAAATCCTATTTTTCAGGAGGTTCCTGAACAGAAAGTAATGTCCATTTTTTCGGAGGGTCCCGAACAAAAAGTAAAATTCTATTTTTCAGGAGGGTCCTGAACAAAAGTAAAATCCCATTTTTCAGGAGGGTCCTTAACATAAAGTAAAATCTCATTTTTTAGGAGAGTCCTGAACATAAAGTAAAATCTCTTTTTTCAGGAGGGTCCTGAACGGAAAGTAAAATCTCTTTTTTCCGGAGGGTCCTGAACAGAAAGTAAAGTCCCATTTTTCAGGAGGGTCCTGACATTAAGTAAAGTCCTATTTTTCAGGAGGGTCCTGAATATAAAGTAAAGTCCCATTTTTCAGGAGGGTCCTAAACAAAAGTAAAATTCCATTTTTCAGGAGGGTCCTGAACAAAAGTAAAATTCCATTTTTCAGGAGGGTCCTTAACATAAAGTAAAATCTCATTTTCTAGGAGGGTCCTGAACAGAAAGTAAAATTCCATTTTTCAGGAGGGTCCTGTACAAAAAGTAAATTCCCATTTTTCAGGAGGGTCCTGAACAGAAAGTAAAATCCCATTTTTCAGGAGGGTCCTAAACAAAAGTAAACTTCCATTTTTCAGGAGGGTCCAGAACATAGAGTAAAAACTCATTTTTCAGGAGGGTCTAGAAGATAGAGTAAAATCCTATTTTTCAGGAGGGTCCTTGACATAAAGTAAAATCCTATTTTTCAGGAGGGTCCTGAACAGAAAGTAAAGTCCATTATTTTGAAGGGTCCTGAACAAAAGTAAAATCCCATTTTTTAGGAGGGTCCTTAACATAAAGTAAAATACCATTTTTTAGGAGGGTCCTGAACATAAAGTAAAGTTCCATTTTTCAGGAGTGTCCTGAATAGAAAGTAAATTCCCATTTTTCGGGAGGGTCCTAAACAAAAAGTAAAGTCTCATTTTTCATTAGGGTCCTGAACATAAAGTAAAATATCATTTTTCAGGAGGGTCCTGAACATAAAGTGAAGACCCATTTTTCAGGAAGGTCCTGAACATAATGTCAAATCTCATTTTTCAGGAGGGTCCTGAGCATAAAGTAGAATCTCATTCTTCAGGAGGGTCCTGAACAGAAAGTAAAATCCCATTTTCAGGAGGGTACTGAGCATAAAGTAAAATCTCATTTTTCAGGAGGGTCCTGAACAGAAAGTAAATTTCCATTTTTCAGGAGGTTCCTGATCAGAAAGTAAAATCTCATTTTTTTCAAGAGGGTCCAGAACAGAAAGTAAAATCCCTTTTTTTCAAGAGGGTCCTGAACAGAAAGTAAAATGCCATTTTCCAAGAAGGGCCTGAACAGAAAGTAAATTCCCATTTTTTCAGGAGGGTCCTGAACAGAAAGAAAAATCCTATTTTACAGGAGGGTCCTGAACAGAAAGTAAATATCCATTTTTCAGGAGGGTCCTGAACAGAAGGTAAAATCCCATTTTCCAGGAGGGTCCTGAAAAGAAAGTAAAGTCCCATTTTTCAGGAGGGTCCTGACATAAAGTAAAGTCCTATTTTTCAGGAGGGTCCTGAACATAAAGTAAAGACTCATTTTTCAGGAGGGTCCTCAACAGAAAGTAAAATCCCATTTTTCAGGAGGGTCCTGAACAGAAAGTAAAGTCCCATTTTTCAAGAGAGTCCTGAACAGAAAGTAAAATTCCATTTTTCAGGAGAGTCCTAAACAAAAGTAAAATTCTATTTTTCAGGAGGGTCCTGAGCAAAAGTAAAAACCCATTTTTCAGGAGGGTCCTGAACATAGAGTAAAATCCCATTTTTCAGGAGGGTCCTGGACATAAACTAAAATCCTATTTTTCAGGAGTGTTCTGAACAGAAATTAAAGTCCATTTTTTCGGAGGGTCCTGAACAGAAAGTAAAATCTCATTTTTCAGGAGGGTCCTGAACAAAAGTAAAATCCCATTTTTCAGGAGGGTCTTTAACATAAAGTAAAATCTCATTTTTTAGGATGGTCCTGAACATAAAGTAAAGTCCCATTTTTAGGAAGGTCCTGAATAGAAAGTAAATTCCCATTTTTCAGGAGGGTCCTAAATAGAAATTAAAGTCTCATTTTTCATGAGGGTCCTGAACATAAAGTAAAATCCCATTTTTCAGGAGGGTCCTGAACATAAAGTGAAAACCCATTTTTCAGGAAAGTCCTGAACATAATGTGGAATCCCATTTTTTAGGAGGGACCTGAACAGAAAGTTAAATCCCATTTTTTAGGAGGATCCTAAACAGAAAGTAAAATCCATTCCCATTTTCAGGAGAGTCCTGATTAGAAAGTAAATTCTCATTTTTCAGGAGGGTCCTGAACAGAAAGTAAAATTCCATTTTCCAGGAAGGTCCTGAACAGAAAGTAAATTCCCATTTTTTCAGGAGGGTCCTGAACAGAAAGTAAAATCCTATTTTTCAGGAGGGTCCTGAACAGAAAGTAAATTCCCATTTTTCAGTAGGGTCCTGAACAAAAAGTAAAATCTCATTTTCCAGGAGGGTCCTAAATAGAAAGTAAAGTCCCATTTTTCAGGAGAGTCCTGAACAGAAAGTAAAATCCCATTTTTCAGGAGGGTCCTGAACAGAAAGTAAAGTCTCATTTTTCAGGAGGGTCGTGAACATAAAGTAAAATCTCATCTTTCAGGAGGGTCCTGAACAGAAAGTAAAATCCAATTTTCCAGGAGGGTCCTGAACAGAAAGTAAAATCCCATTTTTCAGGAGGGTTCTGAACAAAAAGTAAAATTCCATTTTTCAAGAGAGTCCTAGACAGAAAGTAAATTTTCATGGATGTGTTTTTCCAATGGTAGATGAATTAAGTGACCCTGTTTCAACAAACAATATTTTTTAGTTAAAAACTTAGTGGTGGCTAGCAGCACTTGGCTTCTCAGGCATCTGCTCCAACCGTTGTTCCTTTCACCTTTGTTTTAGATTGCTGAAACTTACCCCTATCTTGTCATGTCGTTGACCCATATCCAGATTGAGGGAAACGAGTTCTGACTCTAACAATGAATTTCCATTTTACCATGTCTCTGAGATGCACCTTTTTCCAAATCTGAATGCCCCCACGAACCCAACAGTCGGTCGGTTGATAGACTTTCTTTGCTTTGTGTTGAATTACGATCATATTTCTTTCATGTGCTGGTCCTTGACTTTTCCTCATACAATTGGAAAGACTGATAGCAAGTTTTGAAATCCTTTTTCACTTGTTTTGACACAGACTTGACTTAAAATGTAAAGAAATGATGGTGACTTTTATTTTGATAAATGACATAAAAAGACAAAAGCATGAATATGTAAATGAAAAAAAGGCAATGTCCCTTATTCAAAAAGGAAACTTATCTGACTATGGCAACCAACTCCAATGAGTATGACATGCATTTTGGATTAAGCTGCCTGATCTTCCTATCCCAAACTTCCCATTTGTTGTTGAGTTCGTGCATTTGCCGCTGAGCCGCTTCTTCAAATCCATTGGACCCATATATCTCATTCAATCGACGATATCTTAAAAGACTTTCACCAACAAATCTCTTTCTTTTTACTTTTCACTTTTCTCTCAAACTCACCATCGCCTTACGGTGCCCGTGAGGGTTTTCACTAGTAAGACTCTCATTTTTATTTCTCTCCACTCACCATCGCCTTATGGTGCCCGCGAGGTTTTTCACCAATAATACTCTCTCATTTTCATTTCTCTCAAATCACCATCGCCTTATGGTGCCCGCGAGGGTTTTCACCAATAAAACTCTCTCATTTTGTATTTCTTTCCTGATTTCTTATGCTGAGGAAGACAAGTAGTACCCAACAATGTATCATCATATCCATTGCATGCTTAGCCTTAACATTATCAAAATTGATCTGAAGGACTTTCTTTGGTTGTAACTTGGATTTTGGATAAGGTTAGAAAAGGATGGCAAGAGGCTCAAACGACACTTGAAGTTGGGATGGGACTTACAACTTTGGAATCGACTCAAACAACACATTAACTCATGTCCCAATTTTTATTGACTGGGTGACTCTAAAATCTTTATTTGGTTGGACCGAGCCCTGAATAGGGAAGCCTACGTATCTCACTCCCAAGAGAGGAGAATCAGGTCGCACGTAGTTCCATCATCCTGTACTTTGTTTTGATTTGATTTTTCTCTTATTTCTCTTTTATTTTCTTTTATTTTCATACTTACTCTTTTTTTTCTTATTCTTCTTTTCTTGATATTTTATTTTTTACTCTGTTTTGATTCCAAAAGAGGGGTATGAAAGAAAAATAAAACTAAGCTTAAATGGGGTAAACAAAGGATGACACAATGTTTGGATAGCAGAATGAAATGCCTTTGATCATATCAATCTTCAAAAATGCAAGTACTAAACACGCAATAGAATCAACAAAGGATAAAATATCATACATAATATCTTTTGACCGCATCAGCATTGATAGCCATTTCTACCATTTTGCCTTCAATATCTGTCAAATATAAGGCTTCATTGGGCAACACTTTCTTCACAATGAAGGGACCTTGCCAATTTGGAGAGAACTTGCCTTTCGCTTCAACCTGGTGAGGAAAGATATGCTTCAATACCAACTGACCAACTTCAAAATGCCTGGATCGTACCTTTTTGTTATACGCTCGAGATATTCTCTTCTGATACAAATGGCCATGACATACCGACGTTAGCCTTTTTTCTTCAATTAAACTCAATTGTTCTAGTCGGGTTTTGACCCACTCATCATCATCAATCTCTGCTTCCACAATGAATCGAAGAGAGGGAATTTCAACTTCTGCAGGAATGACTGCTTCTGTCCCATACATCAATAAATATGGAGTTTTCCCTGTTGAAGTGCGATAACCTAGCAATGCAAATGGCACTTCTCATGCCATTGTCTAGACCCTTGTACTATTTTTTGCAGTATATTCTTGATATTCTTATTGGCGGCTTCCACGACGCCATTTGCCTTCGGAAGATATGGAGTGGAATTTCGATGTGCGATCTTAAACTGTTGACACACTTCCTATACCAAGTGACTATTGAGATTGGCAGCATTGTCTGTAATGATCATCTTTGGAATTCCAAACCTACAAATGATGTTGGCATGAACAAAATCTACCACCGCCTTCTTTGGTACTAACTTGAAAGTTACTGCTTCTAACCACTTTGTGAAGTAATCGATGGCCACCAAAATGAACGTATGCCCATTCGATGCCTTTGGCTTAATCTGTTCAATCACGTCCATTCCCCAAGCTACAAACAACCACGGAGCAGCTATTGCGTGCAACTCAGTACGAGGAGAATATATCAAATCACCGTGTACCTGACATTGATGACACTTTCGAACAAATAAAATAGAATCCCTCTCCATAGTAAGCCAGTAATAACCTGCTCTGAGAATCTTCTTTGACAAGACATAACCGTTCATATGAGGCCCGCATACTCCGGAGTGAACTTCAACCATGATTGCTGAAACTTCTTTTGCATCTACACACCTCAAAAGTCCCAGATCCAGGGTTCTCTTGTGTAAGACTCCCTCGCTTAAAAAAATCCACTAGCCAAACGCCTAATAGTCCTCTTTTGATCATTGGTGGCATGTGCTGGGTATTCTCCTGACTGGATGTATTGCTTGATATCAAAGAACGAAGGTTCTCCATAGAGCTCTTCTTGAACTGCATTACAATAAGAGTGTTGATCACGACTCTGTATATGCACTGGATCGATATAGGCCTTATCAGGATGTTGGAGCATCGAAGACAAAGTGGCCAACGCATCAGCAATCTCATTGTGAATTCTTAGAATATGCCAAAACTTTACAGACACAAGCCGTTGACATAGATCTTTCAAGCATTGTCGATACGGTATTAGATTTAAATATCGCATCTCTCAATCGTCTTGAATTTGATGGATGAGCAAATCTGAATCCCCCCAACACTAATAGTTCCTGGACTCCCATATCAACAGCTAGCCTCAAACCCAGAATGCAAGCTTCATATTCCGCCATGTTATTGGCACAATAAAATCAAAGTTGTGTTGTTATCAAAAAATATTTCCCCACCTCAGAGATAAGAACTTCACCTATTCCGACTCCTTTCATGTTGACAGCTCCATCGAAGAACAACTTCCAATGTGGATCAGCATCTATAACGACTTCATCGACACACAACACTTCTTCATCAGGAAAATATGTCTTTAATGGCTCGTACTCTTCATCAATGGGATTCTCAGCAAGATGATCTGTCAATTCTTGGGCTTTCATGGCGGTTCGAGTCACATATACAATGTCGAACTTGGTAAGAAATATTTTCCACTTTCTTAAACGACCGGTCGGCATAGGCTTCTGAAAGATATACTTCAAAGGATCCATGAGGGAGATGAGATAAGTAGTGTAGGACAAAATATAATGCTTCAACTTCTGTGCTCCTCAAGTTAGGGCGCAACACGTCCTTTCAAGAAGAGTGTACCTGACCTCATATGTTGTGAACTTCTTGCTAAGATAATAAATAGCCTGCTCCATTTTTCTCATGACATCATGTTGACCCAGGATACAACCGAAAGAATTGTCCATGACTGATAAATATAAGATCAAAGGCCTACCAGGCTCCGGTGGTACCAACACGGGCGGATTTGATAAGTATCTTTTGATTCTATCAAATGCTTCCTGATATTTTTCAGTCCATTCTACCACAGTACTCTTTTTCAGCAACTTGAATATGGGCTCACAAATGGTTGTGAGTTGAGCAATAAACCTGTTGATGTAGTTCAGTCTACCAAGTAAACTCATCACCTCTGTACTATTCTTAGGCGGGGTCAAATCCTAAATGGCTTTGATTTTCGAGGGATCCAATTCAATTTCCCGATGGCTGACTACAAACCCCAACAACTTTCCAGACGGAACTCCAAATACACATTTTGCCAGATTGAGCTTGAGATTATATCTGCGAAGCCTTTCAAAGAGCTTTCTTAAATCTTTAACATGGTCAACCTGACTTTTTTACTTAATAATCACATCATCTATATAGACCTCAATCTCCTTTTGCATCATATTATGAAACATAGTGGTCATGGCTCTCATGTATGTTGCTCCATCATTCTTCAAACCAAACGGCATCACTCGATAGAAATAAGTCCCCCATGGTGTGATAAAAGACGTCTTTTCCGTGTCTTCATCATCCATAATAATCTGGTGGTATCCGGCATAACAATCCATAAAAGAGGCAACCTCGTGTTTATTACAATTGTCCAGTAAAATATGGATGTTGGGTAACGAAAAATCATCCTTCGAACTTGCTCTGTTCAAATCACGATAATCAACACATACTTAAATTTTTCCATCTTTCTTTGGGACAGGAACAACATTAGATAACCACGTAGGATAACGAGCCACTCGAATAACTTTAGCTTCAAGTTGTTTCATGATTTCTTCTTTGATTTTGATACTTACATCAGTTTTAAACTTCCTTAACTTCTGTTTCTTAGGGGGGAATATGGGATTAGTTGGAAATTTATGAGCCACTAATTTAGTGCTTAAACCAGGCATACCATCATAAGACCATTCAAAAACATCCTTATAATCAATTAATGCTTAAATCATTCCATCTTTTAGTTGCGGCAAAGCATGTACACTGATTTTAGTTTCCCTAACATCTTCTTTATTCCCTAGATTGATTGGCTCAGTTTCATTCAAATTAGGATTCGACTTGTCTTCAAACTGTTTCAACTCTTTGCTTATTTCCTCGAGTGCCTCTTCTTCATCATATTCCCTCTCTTTCTTCATTATATCTTGATTAGTTTGGATTTTAAGATCAGGCTAAAAATTCCGCATGCATGTCATGTCATTAGAATCAGCATAAAGAGAACTATATAAAGAAAAAGACAAAATCAAAATATATTAGACACAAAATAAGGGGACATTGCATTTCATTAAAAGGTAAAGATAGGAGGGTTTAAACACAAATGACAACAGAATGTAAACAAGCTAAATTCCAAATTACAACCCTGGAATAACTCGGATAAATAGAAAGAAAAACAAAATAAACTACCAAAACTCCCTCCTAACGGGGAGAGAAGTGACTTCCCAATTGTTGAGATGGACCTCAGGACCTATGAACTGGACGCCTGCCTTACTGGTACCCTCTCCTGGTTCAACTATGTCAACATTAATCAGCAAGTTCTGGAAGTCATAAACCAATTCAGCTTCAAATTCTACAGGCTTCGTGACATCGCTCTTGACAAATGATTCACTGAGTAGCGGCATTGGGTGAGGGAGTGACCATGTTTCCTTTTTCCTTCCCTTGGCCTTCTTCAAATCTTCAGCCATAGATTTAAATCCCAAACCAAAAGTTCCCATGTTCTCTCTCGGACATATGGGACCAACGATATCGTGCAGAGACACTCCCAAACCCTTCCCTGGCACAAATCCATATTTCAAAAGCTCACTCACCATCATGATAGAAGCGGAAGACAATTGTGGTCCCGGAATAACCTGCCCTTCAACGATACGATTCACCGACACTGTATCAAAAGTTTGATAGATAAATGTCTCCTCTATATTGTTTGCTTCAATAAGGGAAAAGGGAGAATCTTCGTAGGCGGACAAATCCCCTTCACCATGAATAACCACTTCTTGACTGGCATGCTCAAACTTGATCATTTGGTGCAATGTAGATACAACCGCCTTGGCATTGTGGATCCACGATCTTCCCAATAACAGATTGTAAGAGGAGTCTATATTCAATACTTTAAACTAAAGGTAAACTCAACAGGCCCTATAATCAACATTAGTTCTATTTCGCCAATGGAGTTTGATTTTGCACCATCGAAAGCCCTGACACATACATTGTTGGGCCTGATCCTCTCAACACCAATATTCAACTTTTGTAAAGTAGAAATAGGGCAGATATTTGCACTTGAACCTTCATAAATTATGACATGAGTGACGTATAAATCTTCGTACTTCACCGTAATGTAAAGACCCCGGTTATGCCCCGTACCTTCAACAGGCAATTCATCATCAGAGAAGCTGATCCAATCGACCTCAAAGATTTTTCCAACCATTTTCTCAAGCTGATTTACTGTAATCACCCTAGGAACGTATGCTTCATTTAATACCTTCAATATAATATCATGATGTTCTTTGGAATGCAACAAAAAATATAAGAGGGAAATTTGAGCAGGGTTTTTCTTCAACTGATCTATTATTGAATACTCTGGCAACTTCATCTTTTTCAAAAATTCCTCGTATTCTTCTTTGATGACAAGATTTTTGATAGATGAAGGTCCACTCACAATTGGCTTAGACTTTCTTAAACTTTCAGGCATAAAGCATCTTCCTGACCGAGTCAAACCCCTACCTCATCTACATCTTCCACTACTTTCTTTCCCTGATAGTTCATCACAGTACGCTTATAGTTCCAGGGAACCTTTTTCATATCAACTATCGAAGGTTGGGTCACTGGTTTGAGAATAATTGGCACTGCCAGTGCTCCTTTCACTATCAAGATAGGCTTACCCGGAGCTTCTACCACCGTCAATTTAGGTTTATCCTGACTTAAATCAACATATCTTCTGGCACCTTGCACTATGATCACGGGTTTCTTTGTACTTTCTTGGGCTTTATCTTCTCCCATTCCTTTCTGGCTTAATGACATTGCTTTCAACGAATCTGCCACATTCACTGATTTGTCCTCATTGGTCTGTATTCTGAAAATAGACTTATAATACCTTGATGACTCTTTCTGATCATATATCAGTTCTAACATATTGGTTTCAGCATGGGTTGGCAACAGATTCTGGTTAATGCTTGGAGCTTCCGGGGCCTGGACCAAAATTTGATTTGCATCAATTAAATCTTGGATAGCTCTCTTCAAATGCCAACATTTCTTGATATCGTGCCCCGGCATGTCAGAACAATACACACATCTTAATGAATAATCAAGATTTCTCAGAGGTGGATTCGTAAGCCTTTCTTGAATTGGGCTTAAGACCTTCATCTTTCTAAACCTATCAATCAAGATAGCATATGACTCCCCAAGAGGTGTGAACTGATTTTTGACTGCCTTCTCTTTCTTATACTTGGGCCTAGGTTGGAAACCGGATCTGGAGGGGTTTTGGTAATTTGGTGGAGCTGATGGACGATTTTGTGGAGCTTGTACGTGTCATTGCGAGTAAGAAAGGGTTTGGGCATATGGTTGCGTTCTATATACTGGGTATAGGGGTGGTGGAATAAAATATAATGGGTTTTGTGGAGGGTAGTAATGGTGAGGAGGAATATATGGAGCTTGGGCGTAGACTTGGGCCTGGGATTGGGGATAGGGGCGAGGCGGTCTTTTGGGATAGGAATGGGTTCTAGCTACAACGGTCGCCACGTCCCCTTTCTTCTTTTTACCTCCGAACGCACAAGATCCACCTTGAATCGCTTGTTTGGTGGCTTTCAACGCGGCAAAACTCACTATTCGGCCGGTCTTGATTCCGTCCTCTATCATCTCTCCCATTTTGAGGAATTTAATAAAAGACTTTCCCATTGCCGGAAGTAAATATTGAAAATAGGTCTCATCCTGTTCCTGAATGAAGACCTCTACCATCTTACACTTCTTTATTAGAGACTTTACCCTGGCGGCCTGTTCATGCCACCTTATTGCGTATTCCCAAAATCCTTTAGTACTTTTCTTCTTCATGTTGACCAAGGATTTTTCATCAGGAATAAGGTCGACGTTATACTAAAAATATTGCACAAACTCAGAAGCTAAGTCATCTAAGCTGTTCCACTTGTCAATATCTTGATCGACAAACCATTCTGAAGCCAGATCAGAAAGACTCTCGCCAAAGAAAGCCATGAGCAACTCTTCCCTTCCCCCAGCAGCCCTTAATTGGTTGCAATAACGTCTCAAATGTGCCATGGGATCACCGTGCCTAGCATACTTCTCAAACTTGGGCATTTTAAAACCGAGGAAAAGGTTGACGTCTGGGAATATGCAAAGATTTTTATAGGAAACACTCTTATAACCTCTGATTCCCTGCGAATTCCTCATGGCCTATTCCAAATTTTTTAATTTCCGCGCTATGACCTCTTATTCCTCTATTGCAATAGGTTTATCTGTATCAAATGGAAATACAGGTGGCTGAGCGTACCCATACGGTTCATTCATTCTCAAAGTGGGCTCCTGGGCATAATACTGACTATCTGAAACCTTCAATATTGGATAACTGGCAGACCGAGGAAGCACCATTGTCGGACACACAATATATATGAGAGCTTCAGGTGGTGGCGGATCCACGAACACAGGCGCTGTCGGTGGCGCCGGCTGAGTCACGAGCCTTGGTTGAGGAACTGCCAGGGGCACACTAGAAGTTACAGGGTAATATTGCCGCGGAGTGAATCCTGGTGCATGCTCCGGTGACTTAATAGGAACAGAGAATTATGCCTGAGAGAGCGATGGGCAATTAGGAATATTCCCAAGATCTTCAGGGAGTGGAGAAGGAGGAATTCCACTAGCCCATGCTCGGTGCTGATCTAGAAATTGTTGTCTAAGTCTCAATACCTCATCATTGCATTCTGAACTTTCTTCCCTGGGATCCTGATCTGGGTTAATGAGTGAATTTTCAATCTCCCTACTAGCCATGGAAAGCTTCGCTTTTGATCTAGTGAAGTACGGATGACTAGCCAGAGTGCTACAAACCAACCACTTATCTGAAAGAACATGCTCATCAAAGACAAAACCCGTTAGGATTAGGTCAGGCAACAAGCATAGAAATCACATTGTATACATCCTAGGTTTATGCACATTTCTACCGGCCTTTGAGGGTAATAAGGCTATTTTAACATCATCCCGATTTCCCCATTACATTATCACACCTCGTTCTTTCTGCTTTTCACCTTCACTTCTCTCTTCTTTTGCATCAGTCTATTCTCTTCCTCTTTTATTCTCTTATTGCTCTTTCTTTCTTTCCTGCTCTCGCGATCTCATTTCCTTTTATCATTCTTTATGGCTTTTGTTTTTCTTTTAAAAAGGAAAATTAGGGAAAATCAAAAGAAACAAAATGATTAGATCGAACCCAAAAGTAGGTTGCCTACGTATCATGTTGTACATGAATCAGATCTTGCGTAGTTCGGGCCATGCATGCATAAACACCACAAAGTTGAAGATTTTTCATTTTTGATTTTGATTTTTTTTTGACGAAGAACACACAAAAGGAAACAATTCTGCAACTTCACTATATTTCATAAAAGAGACAACTAAAAAAAACTTCGAATTTAAGAAAGCTTAAAAACTGATCAACAAAGACTAAACAACATTCTAGACCCATAAGACAATATGCGTAATACTCCTAGTAAAGACTCTTAACGTTTAGAACAAACTTGACACCAACTGAACAAAGACACAACAATACCATGACAGAAAAAATAAAGGACTCAAACTAAATAAAAGATAAGAGTTTCTCCTTCAAATTGGTACGCTGTGGGATGACCCTGGCTGAGATGGACCTGTCTGTGAAGTTCTCTTTCTCCCATTCAAACTCTGTAGCATATCCTGCAAAGACACCCTAATATTTGGGAAGAAGTTTCTGGAACGTATCCCCACTTCATGGAGAGTGCACCTGGAAAGATTGTTTTGACACCTTTCTACAGTCTTGAGCAAATATGATAACTGAACTCTCAGTGTCTCCACTTTGGCCCCCACACTATCATCCTGACTGTCATCGACAATGCATTCTTCATGTATTCTTCCTCTAAGTTGCAAGGGCAATGGCCTACTAATACCCCGAGATATGGTTTGCAGCCAGATCTCATATCTTTGAGTGTACCCCGAATTATCCAAACTTTCTTTAAAAGTATCCACTCCTAGCTTTGTTTCATGATTCCAGAAATGCTCGTATTTTCTCTCGCCTAAGGCTTGGTCCTTGAAGTACTCAACATGCTTTAGAAGATCCACTACTGGTGGCACATCCTGCCACCTACCCAACTGTCGCATTACCCTAGAAGGAGTGTATGGTCTGGTGCAATTAAGCCCTAACATAACCAGAAGGAGTTGCATCTGACAACCCAACAAGATTACTTTTGGACGAAGCCACAAACAGGTCCACAAAATATTATCCTCAGTCCGTGACTCGAGAAACTCAATCCAAGCATCGACTCCCATAGGTAGTGAGAATTTATCCAAGCTCATCCTGAGGTCCATGGCTTTCACTCGATTGGGCATGTAACGATTAATCACGTCTGGTCTAACTAAGAAAGGCGTATGCAAATGCTATATCATCCACAGTTGCCATATCAGGTTACTGCCCTAAAAAAATCTCATCCCCCCCTCCACCTCGGTTAAAGCCTTATATATTTCTGTTAAGATCATGGGTACGATAGTAACCCCGACCTTGTCCTTTAGCTTAGTGCCCTTTTCCTTTTTCTTAGCGCCCTTGTATTTTTGATCCTTATGAAATAGAGCCATCACCACAGATTGCAAATGTGTATTAACACGTCTTTCTTATTGTGGAAACACTAGAGTGCCTAACAAGGTGAGGGTGAAGACTTCAAGATGTTTTCTCTCCCACTTCTTCTTAGTCATATAAAATTCATCCCAAAAGCAGTCAAAACCTTCCAAAGACCCGAATCTCGCGAATAAAAAATCCAAGGAAATCCATGATTGATTCAGACAGCCCAAATGCCTGTTGTTACTCTTCAACCCACAACCTTGAAGAAACCTATTGCCCGAGTGGTTCCGAGCTTGGATCATGCTTTTATCAATATAAGGCAAATGGAGCAGACCTGATATTTCTACCAAGGTAGGCGTTATGTCACACTTTCCGAACCTAAACACCAAATTACTAGGATCCCAAAAGGTCAATATAGCATCTATCATATCTGGCCGGGGCGAGATATGCAGAAGCTCTGTAAGATCACCTAATATTTTAATTAGCTCTTGCTGGTCAACGTAGTTGAACGTGCCCTACCACTTGATTAACTTTTTAGGCACCTTGCCAGCCATCCGGACTTTAGACTTTGTGGACAAATCCATCCTGCAATGACACATAGGACATTATCTCAAAAAATTTGATAAGTGCAAAAGATTCCCAACCCTTGGGACCTTGACGCGAACATATGTTGAAGGGACAGACCCCTTTATGACTCCAATTCGCCGAACAGTATCACTAAATAAAATCAGCCTAATTGGCTAAGACTTGCTAACAACACTAAATTATGAGGAAAAAGACCTAGGCTAAGGCTAAGACAAAGGCAAAAATAAAGATTACCGGACCCACCGAGGGTTGCCTACGTATCCCGCCCCTAGGGACGGGAATCAAGTATATGTAGTTCATCCAAGTTGGACAATTAAGGAATAAAACGGACTGAGACTTGACTTAAGAGACGCGATTACAGATGGATGATGAAAACAAAATTTTTTGGGGGTTTTCAATTAGACACTTCACGCAAAACTGACACCAACAATTATGAAAGAAAAATTCTTTTTGTATTTTCATTTTATGAAATGGACACAACTACTACCATTTTTGAAACTTCTAAAGAAAATCTTTTCCGGAATTTCAGAATTATGAATGCATGCTAATTGAGATAAAGGGAAAATATTTTTGAAGTTTTCGAATTATGAATGCATGGTAAAGGAATAAGAGAAAAATCTTTTTGATGTTTTTGAGACAACGAATGCGAAAGGTTAAAGAAATCTTTTTTTTCTTGAATTTTGAATTGTGAAAAATAAAAGTCATAAAGAACTCTAAAAATCATGAAACTTTTTTTTTTTGACTTGCTTTTCTTTTTCTCTCTTTTTTTTTGACCTTTCACTACCTACAGACTTTACATCAAACATATGTTTCTCCAAATCAGTCCGTCAAATGACCACGTTACCCTCAGAGATACAACATTTAGCACAGAAGATGCTTTAGAGGTGAGTCTCCTACGAAGGACCAAGTGGGTCCCGCTAGGTCTCAAGATGATGCAGATAAGTATGACCTGAAGGCTAACCTACGTTGGGGTTTACTAACAAAGCTGTTCGGGAGAGTGTATGGTCGATAGCGTCTTGCTTTAGCTGGCCACCTACTCCATACAACCCAATGGCTCCCTCCCTAAAATAAGGGTGACTCAACTATAGGTCATGTACACACGCGTACTACGGACTTGTTGTAAAAAGAATGACTCGGGTTATGCACATGATGTCAGATATAAAGCAGTAACACATAACGAAAAATTGTAAACAAAGAGCACGGAAATGCACAATAGTGATAACAATAACACAAACAATAATCACAAACAATGTTTATACACTCGTGATGCCAAACAAAACCGATACGACTCCAAAAATAAGCTCGAATACTGAAATTCCCCAGCAGAGTCGCCAAAGCTGTCACACCCTTTTTTTCTTTTTGAAAAGGTTAGACTTTAGAGTTCGAAAGAGTTTTTATTATTAAAGTGACAAAATGAAGATTGGTTTCAAAAAGGATTATTTACATTCAAAACTCAGAGTCACCACTTGACATAAATCGAGTGTGCCAAGTCACCTGTGGATATCCTTTTTCAAAAAAATGGTTTTGACTCTGTAACACTGATCCGCGAACAGAGATTCCGGCTAAGAAATTCTGTTGACCGAGGGGAAGGTGTTAGGCACCCCTCGATCCCGTGGTTCGGCCACAGTCGCTTGGTGGAGTGTATCGACTAATTTTGATATTATCAATATATAAACCACACAAAAACACACAAACCAATCAAACAAACAAAACAAATCCAAAATTATAGTGTCTAGTCCAATTATTACAACCTGAGATAAAAAAAAGGGACTGAAAAGTAAACCTACACTAATCCTAAACTACGCTCCAAGGCTTTACCTGAAGTATCGGGCCTTCGTCACGCACATCCTTCGAGTACATAATACGTCGGGGCATTCCCCGGTGAATAAGTACAATGTGACCTCGGGGTATTCCCCAGCGAATGAATACATTTTCCAAATACGAGAAAAATAAACTATTTCACAAACATTTCAAATCATTCAACCATACACGATTCCTACTTTTGCCTACCCAACTTAAAATTTACCTATTCTGTCTCGACCTAAAACATGCTACCATCAAGTTCGATTAATACATTCTAAGTCAAACAATAACCCACGAATCAAATTAGCAAAAATTCACTCTTTATAGATTTCCGATTCCTTCTCCAAATTCCTTCTTAATGATTAAACCAATTCTAAACACAATTCATCAATTAAGTTTTCAACTCTAAATTCAACATCAAACAAACAAACAAACAACGAGGATTCAAATATGCCCAATCATACAAATCATTCATAATCACGAGAAAATCAAAAAGAGAAAAGTTAGAATTGGACCTCAGGAGCTTTCGATTGATTTAATAAGAAAAATAAGAGCCCATCCAAGAACCTCGAAGAATACCAACGAAATCTTGACTCTCCAAATCAGTCGAGAAACAATCCAAAATGTGTTAACCCCAGATTCGGTATCGAAGATTGAATACCAAAAACTGATCGCGATTAACGATTCGAGATGAACGAGATTCTAATCTTCAAATCAATAACGAAGACTGATGAAACCACAACAAAATAGAAACAGAAAAAAAGACCGAACCAGTATCAAAAACCTTCAAAGGCACAATATCAGAAGACGAATGGCAAGCAAACGAGAACTAACGTCTCCGAAGTCTAACTGGGAGCTCAAAAACAGTCCGAATCTACGCTCCGGTGAGCTGTGAAGGGAATAAGCTGACGAAAAATGTCGAAATCCGACGATTGTGTCACTGGAATAGTAACCCAAAACTAAAATAACTATATCTCTCTCTCTATTCGTCATCCTCTCTCTCAATCAGCTTTATTTTTTTTGGGTATGTATGGATTAGTGTGCGATTTTGAGTGAGCTGTAAAGGGAGAGGATTGCGTGTGTGTGTGTGTGATTGGGCGTATGTGTGTGACAATATTTTGAGTGAAGAGAATGGTGTCTCCAGGTCTCCCTCCGAAGGAAAAAAAACAATGGTGTATGAAAACTAATGGAATAATTATGTGGGCCCCGTGTTTCCATTCTTTTCTTTTTCTTTGCTCCTTTGTATATATAGAATTGGCATAAACGTGTAAAGAAAGTAGGTAGGGGGAGGGGTCACGTGAAGAGTAGGGTAGGGTAGGTGAGGTTAGGGGTGTTGTTGTTGTTTTTTAATTGGAGGAGTAGGGGTTAGGTGTTCATTTTCGATTGGATGGGTTGTTGGAATATTAGAATGAGACAAAGTTTATTATGACTTGTTATTTGGACAAAACAAAACAAAAAAATAAATACATAAATAATTAAAAGATGATGTGGTTATTTATTTTCTTGGGGAAAAAATATAAAAAAGGGGTTAAATTGTGTGAAATTGGAGTAAGAAATATTATTAACGGGACAAAATTACGTGTCTAGACATTGAATTTCCAAAATAATGCTTAGTTTGGATGATTTCTTGAGAGAGGGTAGTTCTTAACCCACTTGACTTTCCATGGACAGTGCTTAGCCTTAGAGAGTTTTAGATAGAGTAGTGCTTAACTCCATCAAGTTTACGAAACAATGCTTAGTTCAAATGATTTCTCGAGAGAGGGTAGTGTTTAACCCAACTAACTTTCAAGGATAATGCTTAGCCTCTGTCAGTTTCTCAAAAGAGGGTAGTGCTTAACCCACTTGACTTTTCAAGGATAGTGCTTATCCTTAGAGAGTTTTAGATAGAGTAATGCTTATCTCCATCGAGTTTCCAAAATAATGCTTAGTTGGATGATTTCTCGAGAACGGGTAGTGCTTAACCCAACTAACTTTCAAGGACAATGCTTAGCCTTAGTCAGTTTCTCGAAAGAGGGTAGTTCTTAACCCACTTGACTTTCCAAGGACAATGCTTATCCTTAGAGAGTTTTAGATAGAGTATTATTTAACTCCATCGAGTTTCCGAAACAATGCTTAGTTCGGATGATTTCTCGAGAGCGGGTAGTGCTTAACCAAACTAATATTCAAGGGCAATGCTTAGCCTTAGTCAATTTTCCCGAAAGAGGGTAGTGCTTAACCCACTTGAATTTCCAAGAACAGTGCTTAGACTTATAGAGTTTTAAATAGAGTAGTTCTTAACTCCATCGAGTTTTTGAAATAATGCTTAGTTCAGATGATTTCTCGAGAGCGGGTAGTGCTTAACCCAACTAACTTTCAAGGACAATGCTTAGCCTTAGTCAGTTTCTCAAAAGAGGGTAGTACTTAACCCACTTGAATTTCCAAGGACAGTGCTTAGCCTTAGAGAGTTTTAGATAGAGTAGTGCTTAACTCCATCGAGTTTCCGAAACAATGCTTAGTTCGGATGATTTCTCGAGAGTGGTTAGTGCTTAACCCAACTAACTTTCAAAGACTATACTTAGCCTTAGTCAACTTCTCGAAAAAGGGTAATGCTTAACCCACTTGACTTTCCAAGGACAGTGCTTAGACTTAGGGAGTTTTAGATACAGTAGTGCTTAACTCCATCGAGTTTCTGAAACAATGCTTAGTTCGGAAGATTTCTCGAGAGCGGGTAGTGCTTAACCCAACTAACTTTCAAGGACAATGCTTAGCCTTAGTCATCCTCTTAAAAGAGGGTAGTGCTTAACCCACTTAACTTTCTAAGGACAATGCTTTGCCTTAGAGAGTTTTTGGTAGAGTAGTGCTTAACTCCATTGAATTTTTAAAACAATGCTTAGTTTTGAATAAGTTTGTAAGAGAGGGTAGTGCTTGATCCGCTCAGAATATAGGATGACAATACTTAACCTTATATTTTCTGATGGTGTATAGCATACTCAATATTTGTACTCATCATTCTATTCCTGCATTCAAAAAAAATTGTTAGTTTTAAAAAGGGGGAAGATTGATTCGTGTCTCTGCCGGCTTCTTTGTTCAGTCCCGAATCCATTGTATTTATATTGATTTCTTGAGATGTAATCCTTGATGAAATTTTTTAGAATTCCTCAAAAATTTCTGCCCCAGTTCATGGCCTCAATCTTGGTATCCTTGAATTTGTTAAAAATGATTCTTGATAGAATTTTTGAGACTCTCTCAAAAATTCTGCCCTAGTTGCATGTCTGGTCAGTCTTAAACTTGTAGAATCGTAGAATCTTTGAATTCCTTTAAAAAATTCTTCCCCAGTTACTTGCTTCAGGATAATATAAAAATTTCATTATGATAAGACCGAACTCCACAGGACCGCCTACGTATCCCTCTTAAATGAAAATCAAGTCGAACGTAGTTCAAATTTCATAAGAGAAATTCATATTGTTCCAAGCATATGTAAATGTTCTAGTAACTCAAGTGATTGAGAGCCTGGAGTGAGGAAACGATGTGATATCTCTTCCTTAATGTCAGATAGATGCCAATGCTTAATCAACATCAAGCTATGGCCCCATCACACTTATCACCTTGGTATCAATTAGTGTTTGAATTTTGTCTTTTAAAGCACGACATTCCTCTGTGGTGTGTCTTGTCATCCCTGAATGATAAGAATAAACTTTGGAATGATCAATCCATTTCGTACACGTATTCATTAAAATTGCAGGAATTGGAGTAATGTAGACATCAACCCTTAATCTCTCATAAAGATGGTCTATAGGCTCGGCCAAAGGAGTGTACTGTCTTGACTGATTTTTCTGATGCTTGGTTCGATATTCGATGAATTGATTGGGTCATAGAGTTGTTGGTAGATTTTGATAAGCTAACGGTTGTTGGGAGGTAGTTGGAGGAATTTGAAAATGCGTAGGTTGTGGAAGAGAATTAGTAAGATTATAATAAGATAACATGGGGATGTTGTACGACATTGTGGGAAATGGATATGAAGGTGCTTGATATATGGGTGTTTGGTATTGAAGCGGAGGAAGTGGTGTTTGGTAAATTAGAAGGGTTTTGGGATCTTGCATAGTCGATACAATATTTACTTCCTTCATGTTTTTGTTCTTATCAGCCTATGAAGTTTTTATCGCTAGCAGCGCCTCCAAACTTGTTATCATGCCATTTTTAATGCCTTATTCAATTCTCTCGCCCAATTTGATGATGTCAACAAGCTTTTGATCCTCTACAAGAATCATCCTTTCATAATATTGTGGCTCTTGGGAACGTATGAAAAATTCTTTCATTTGACCTCCCTCTAAAGGAGGACGCACCTTAAAAGCTTCACGTATCCATCTCATTTCATATTATCGAAATGATTCTGTAAGTTTCTTCTTTAACTTCTGAATATAGAACAATCAGGTGTATTCTCAACATTGAACCCAAATCTTTCTATGAAAATAGAGGCCATATCGGTCCATTTTGACCATTTTGTTGCATCTTGTGTGACATACCATGATAAGGCATCTCCAGTGAGGCTCCTCATGAATAACTTCATAAGAATCTATTCGTTTTTACCGACTCCTGCCAACTTGTCACAGTATAATTTCAAGTGGACTTTCGAATCTCCATTCCCATTGTACAATTCAAATCTAGGAGGTTTGTACCCCTCAGGAAGTTCAACATCAGGGTATATGCACAAATCTTCGTAACTTAGCCCGTTCAAACCCTTATTGCCTTCAAGTTGTTCCAATCTTTCAACCACAGATTGCATAAGAGCGACATTTATCAGAGGTTTGGATTTATATTGATGGTGGGTAAATGGGGTCGTTTTGACATAACTTGGATCTAAAGTATGGTTGTTTGGATGAGGACTATTTGTGGTAAATGTTGGCGGTGTATTATGGGCATATGATGTTGTTTTATACTTTAGTGGAGCTGGATATGCATGACATTGCGGTGGACAAGAATGTGGATGTGAGTTATGTTTAGGCAGCGTGTATATGTGGCTTAAATTGTTTAGGGGTTGTGAGATAGGAAGTGGTGGTAAGGGATGGCTTGTGAATGTGGCATTAGATTTGACAATAGTGTTACCCTCAACTTGTGGTTCGAGAGGAGCATTTAAAGCAAACGGTAAATTAGACAAGTTACGGGCTTGTGACAATTCCCCTTGTAGTTGAAGAATTCTTTGTTCCATTTGTACGATCATCTCACCATGCTCATTTCTTGTTTCATTGTTATTACCCATTTCTTTGTCTTGATGACTGATCCTTAAGAGAAGGAGACCAAGCCCTTTTTCAGTTAGTGTAATGGGCAAGAGAATGCACGAATCAAATCTTGGGGTGTGGGAGAAAAAAAAATAATGAAAAATAAAATAAAAAAAGAATCAAGTTAGTAAGGTAAAAGGAACATATAGGGAAAAAATAAACATGTTAATAAAACGTTCTATGACGGGTGGAACCTTATGTTCCTGTACCACTCAAAGAAAACATTAGTTCAAGAGAAATGGTTGTCCTACATTTGAATATCGTAGCCGTAATCTGCCCTTAATATGCTCAGGAGTTGGGCTTATTAGCCCGACATTTTGGAAGTGTAATTGAAAGAAAGGGAAAGAAAATGTTTTATTAGATTAAGACCGGACCCAAAGTGGACTGCCTACGTATCCAAATAGAAGTCAGGTCCAATGTAGTTCGTGAGGGTAGGACGAGGATAAGGAGGCCCAATATTTTTTCTCGAGCGATGAGAAGGAGGGATAGAGTCTTTTCGGGTATTGAGCAATATTTGTCATATTGCAGATTTTAATTGGAGTTCGATGTTCAAATGCTATACAACCTTTAAATAAAATAGGTAAGTCAAGCAAAAATTATCGCATAACACATAAGTTCAAAACGTAATAGATATAAAACAAAAGGCATTCTAGAATGAAGACTGGGCCTTAATAAGCATTCTAAGAGTAAAGATTTGAGCTCCTAATGCAGAAACAGGATAGTGATAGAACATGATGTCGAATTTGCAATTGCTTCGTAAGAAAGATAACAAAAATAAGAAATTAGTAAGGTTGACTTTCGTTGAACATTAGATTTGTTAATTCACATCATATTGTTGATTCATCCAACTCCATGCAGAAACAATGATAAAGACAGAAAAAAAGAAAGTTTTATTATGGTGAGACCGAACTCATTAAATGATAGCCTACGTATCCACAAGGGAATCAGGTCGATCGTAGTTCAAATTACAAAGGCAAGGAAAACATAAAAAAGAAAACTGCAAAGTGTGAAACTTGAAGAAATTTCAACTGTTTGGAAGTCTGGAGTAGAGAATCAGCATGATATCTTCTTCACCAATGTCAACAAGTGTTAGTCAAGCTTGAGAAATAAATCAGCTTCAGAAGTTGTCCCCATCACGTTTATAATTTTGGTGTCGATCAACTTTTGGATCATGTTCTTCAAAGCAAAGCACGCCTTAGTAGGATGTCCTCTCATCCAAGAGTGATAGGTGAAAATTTGGTCAGGACAATAGCATCGAGACTTAGGATCACAAGGTACGGCAACAATGGGCATGATTTCGCCTGCCTCCTTGAGTTGTTCATACAACTATTCTATGGATTCACCCAGAGGAGTGTATTGTTTTGGTGGATTTTTCTGGAGCTCATGTTGATGTTTGGTGGATTGTTGATTTGTTGGTGGTTTTGGGTAAGACATTGGAAGGTAGTTTAATGTTGGAGAAATAAATGGAGGTGGGTACCAAATAGTTTGTGGAGGAGGTTTGGTGAAAGATTGAGGATAATAGGCTTGGACGTAATTGGATGATGGCACAATTTCTGGAGCTTGGTACCATATTAGTTGAGGTTGGGGTATAATTACTTCAAACTTTGTAGGTTTTAGTGTCCCATTGATGATTGTCTTTCCTTTGTCTCTGAACTATGACTCAACCAAATCAGTCTCGGCTATGGGCTTTCTCTTAAGTTCGTTGTCAAATCGCCTAATAAAGTCAATTTCCAAATCTTCCTAAGTGATCCACTTGCTAGAATCTTTTTTGGCGTACCACATCAACGCAGGACCAGTAAGTGAGTTGACGAAGATATTCTTCTTAAGACCATCGCTTTGTCCTATAACTTCTAGTTCATCAAGGTAAGCCTCCAAATGGGAATGAGGGTTTCCTGACCCATAATATAATGGAAAGTTCAAGTACTCAATTCTATCCTTGTCTTCTTCTTTAGCTTTGGTCGACTTATTCATCTAAGGTGGTTAAGATGACCCCGTCTTATGCTTAGAAATTTGTCCCTTCGTTTTCTTCTCGTTGCCCATGGTTGTCAACCCATTAAGTGCTTTCATAAGTGCAACTGAATAACGACTTGAAGATACTTGTGCCCCACAATCAGGCGCGGGTAAGGTCGTTGATATATGAGATGACATAGTGTAGGTGGGAGCAATGAAGTCAGCTTCAGATAGTGGCTTTGGAAAAACTAGTGGCATTTCAACTAAGACTCGGAGATTAGTCTTTATCCCCCTAATTCTCTCTATTTTCCCTTCTATACTTCTGACGTTCGACATAACTTTGTTTTGACGCAATCTCAAATTCTCATGCTCATCATTGCTATTGACAAGATCGATAAACATTGCTTGACTGGCCATTTCTGATGTTCAACTTTAGTCAACCTTAGAAGAAAGAATTTATGATTAGAAACAAAGAGTACGCACGGGAGTTTAGAATGAATATTCTACTTCATTTGAAAATAGTGAGTTATAATCATTCAGGGTGAATAGACATTATGAGAGCTCTATGTAACTTAGAGGTTGTGAGAGCTAGAGTACGTCATGAATATGTTGTTGTCCAAGAATTGTGGTAGGACAATAGTATGTAAACGTTAGAAGAAATAGGAAGAAGATTTCCTAAATGATACGTTGTACTAAGAGATTGCGAATGAGACTAAAACCTTTTATCAAAGCAAGAGTTAGGACCTAGGGAGAATTAACATGCTAACAGATGAGTCAGGAAGATAGATTGAAGGGATGTTTTGAATAGGTCCTAAGAATGTATTGAAGGGACCTAACATGACAAAAATATTAAGAGTAAAGAGCTCTGAAGTGCGGGACACTAAGAGCGAGGAATGACTAGGACAATAACGAAACAACAAGATAGATAATACATTCATAGAAATGCAACACATAGCAAATAATTGTGAGTCCTTTTGAGGTCGTGAACCTCTTTGGACCTTGAATGAGACTAGCATTCAACGTGTCAAGGATGTCAAGGCATCCTATGTTGAATGGGACGCATATTTCTTAGTAAAAGAAATATGTAGTCAAAGCCTATAGGACAAGAGTTGGTTTCTAACATGGTTCCCTCGAGTGGACAACTCGAGAGTGGGAAAGCTTGTGGACACGCACCGCTGATCGACCGATCCACAAGGTATTTCCCGAAGAGTGTGTTAGGAATGAACGTCCGTGCTACCACGCAACCGTTCGTAAAAAGAAAATAAAAGAGGTTTCCAAGTGGAGGAGAATTATGAATGGAATGCCAGTTATATAAAGAAATAACACGTAGCACATAGCAACATATAATAGCATGCTTTAGCAAAAAAAACATATAACCAATAAAGCGAAGTGGGCATGGAGAAATACATAAAGGGAAAAGGAGAGGGGACTAACGTGTATAAATTTATCACCAATAAAAACAAAAGTAGACATGGAGAGACATGAATAACACATAAAAACAGAGAGAGAGAAGAGACAAATAAGTCGTGATGTGAATAAACAATAAAAGGAGAACATATGAAAAATAAATCATGTCAAAAGCCAACAAACGAAAAACATATAGAGAGATCCCCACATAAAGCATAAATTCGTAATGGTTAGAACCTAAGATCCCCAGCAAAGTCGCCATTCTGTCGCGCCCTATTTTCCTCGCGGAAAGCGGGATTCGACGTGAAAAACTCTTTTTGGGATCTTTTAAAGGAAGGGTGTGAAGAGTCGCCACCTAACGTATTAAGGTGCGTTAGGGCACCGGTCGAGGATACTACGAACCTATTTTGTTGTTTAGTCTTAGTTCACTAGAGTTCGGGTAAGGGTTCAAATTACCTCAAAAGGAAGGTATTAGGCACCTTTCGAGGTCCAAAATGGTGGTTTCCAGTCGAATTCATACTTTACGTGGGGATTCTATGTGATGAAATAAAGGTCTCTTATTTTTGTATTAATTTAATATTTAACTAAGTGAGAAAGTAATTAATAAACAAAACACATGTTACTTTGTTATTTCTAACGGTTGATTATCTAAGTGAATAAATAAAACATGTAAATAAGATAAGCGAGGAGAAAGAAATGTCATAATTTGCAACAAAAAGGGGAATGCTTTATGATAAACTAGCTACCCCAAATAAACATGTAAAGTAAATAAAAAGACTAAAAAGACATCGTCCAAGTCGAACACAGAAATATTTTGGTCTCATTCGGATTAGAAACCCAACTTGTTAATCATCATCCGACCTAAGGGGCCGAACTCTTAGACAAGTAATAATGTCATTAGTCTCGCCATTAATATCCGTTGGGATCATCACTTCCGAATGACTACCCATCCTACCCCACCTAGGATGGATGTCAAGTATAAGGGCGTCCTATGACAAGGATAAAACTAACGTTTTAATAAGACTTATCGTCCCACCTATCGTTCAAGAGGCATTGGAATTTACTATTTTGGATTTGTGTTCTAGACTAAAAGAAAGCTATGTTGCCTAGGACTCGAAGCGCGAACATATTGAACAACAAGTAGCACGTAATAATCTCAAGTTAGCCTCTTGATTAATTAACGTTTATTAATGTGATAGCATGCGAAGACAAATAATTATTTGTTATGTTGTTAACCTATAAACAAGATATCTAAATGTTCAAAAAGTAGTGATAAAGGATGACTGTGATTCGTGTATGCAATAATGTAATGTGTGTTCATGAGGGGTGTCACAAGTGTGTGGTAATTGTGTCAAGAGATGTGCTCGTGAATTAAGTGTTATAAACTATAATGAGAATATAAGAAACTAGTAAAATATTAAAGGATGCGTTAACATGTTACGGATGCACTTAAATGCGGAGAACAGATTAACATGTAGAAAATGTAGAGAATTACTAGTATTTTAGCATGCTGGAAGTCAACTAAACATGCTGAAAAATTAATTAAACAGGCTGAAGAAGATAATTAAACATGCTGAAAAATTAATTAATCATGCCGAAAGTTACTTAATCATGCTGAAAAGTTACTTAAACATGCTGAAAAAAATTTAATTAATCATGCTGAAAATAACGTTAAAGCGCATTTTAAACAGGCTGGAATTAGATTCATTATGCCAAAAATTATATTTTTAATGAACAACGAGTTAACACGTGGGACACGTAAGAAATTAATGTGAACATGATAAATGTGCCTAGGTAAACATGTAAAAACATTGACACAGTTCTTTTAATGTAAACATGCTGGAAACTCGATTTAAACATGCTGAAAAATATTAAATACGTTGTTCAACATGCTGAAAATGCTCAAGTAGACTATTTAACAAGTAGGAAACGTTTAACGTAATAACCTGCATGTTAACATGCAAAATGCTTGAATTAATTGTTAATCATGTAAAAAAATATTACTAGGCCTATAATCTAGTTTAGATATACTAACATGCTAAAATTTAATTCAATGTGATAGAAATACATCAATATGCTCAATGTCAATATAAGGTGTCGATTTTAGTTAGATTAAGAATAATTAATAAACCGTAGAACATGATTCATATTTGTGAATCCTAATTTTGTGCCTAGATGATTCATGTAACACGTATTGCACATAACCCTAGGTTGTGCCTATCTATACAATTCACAGAGCACGTAAATTATCTCACTCGAAGCAGTCCCCCAAATTTATTTATTACAACGATAATAATGTCTTTACAATTATTACAAATTAAATAAGAAATCAAACTAAACTAATACAATCCAGTTATATAACTATCCCGACGATTCTTCGAAACCCCGTAATTGTCTATTTAAACCTACGAGACAAGATATGATGGCAAGCAAATAGGAATATATAATAACAACATCGAATTATTCCTATAGACATGCTTTCTTAAGGCTTTAACAACATGATGCAGTCAATACACATAGGGTATGAAAATTACATCGTTTCAAAAACTTACCGGGGAACAACAACAAAAGAAATAATAAGAATAACAAAAGCCAGGCACTTGTAACAGTGAAAGATATTTTAGTAAGCCCTGAAGAACAGTAGAAGAAACCTCAAAAGTATCTAATTGCTTTTATTTTTGAGAGTAGTAGTAATAATTGTAATAGAACTTAAGAGCTTGTGAACTTGAGAAGTCAGAGGTTTTTCTGTATAGAGAGAGTGTATAGGGAGTGAGAGAGGGTGATAAGAGATGTCCAAAATAATGAGAAAGGGCCTCCTTTTATAGTGAGCGGAGATAGTTGTTAAAAAGGAACAAAATAACTAAAAATCAATTAACAAAAATATCAAAGTCAATTAAGAGAAAGAAAATCCCACTAATGGGACTATTAAAAGAAAATAGAAAAATCATTCTATTATATCAGTCAATTGAGATCAATCCGGAGTGAATAAATAGATAGAAAATTACCATAAATAGAAGAATGAGAATATGTCCAATTTAAGTAAAAAGGAAAACTCAATTAACAGAATATGATGCAAATGAGCTTTACCATATATAATGGAGCAAAATTAATGGGAGTAGGGAATCTTAAAGATTTGTGCAACATCCTGCTAACAAGTCAAGTTGTCATATGTGACGTTGTCATAAGTTCAAATTCAAGGACGGGAGCAGAAAACTCAAAAACATCACATATTACCAAAATTCAGCAATTGCAATTCTGAACTCGTTTCAATAATAATTCAGCACAGAAAGTTGCACAAAATATCAAAACCCAAATCACGCAATTAGAGTTAATCAACATTAGTGAACTTTGGCTTTTCAAGTATTATAGTCCATGAAGATTGTGAATCACAAAGAAATTAATCAAACACCCAAATCATACCTCGTGAAATCAAAATCTAAAATCTATTAAATCAAATCAAATAAAAGAGACGAGATGAGCGGAAGAACGAAATTAAAATTTAGACACATAATCCGAACACGAAATCAAACCTGATGATGGATTCTAAAGAATCCATCAATTTTTGGTGAAAATCGAGCGGCGACGTGGAGGTGAAAGGGTTGGTCAGCTAGGCGACATTGGAGCAGCGGCGAAAGGGATGGCGGCTGACTGGCTCGTTGGAGCCTTTTCCGGCGAGGTTGGTTTGACGATGCATGGCGGCGCGTCTTGCCGTCTGACGGCGTGAGGGATGTGACGGAGAGGACGGTGCTGGTCAGATCGTTGGGTGTGGAGATGGAGGAGGAAAGGCTGGCGACGTTTGGCGGCTAAACGGAGGGAGCTCGCCGGTGGTGGGGTTACGGAGGGACGGAGTGGAGAGATGAAGTGAGAGAGAGAGAGAAGAGAGAGGAAGAGATGAGACGGCTGTTTTTGTGAAAGAATGAGAGTTAGGATTTTCTTTTTGTTTAAAATGGAAAGAATAGAGTGGGTTGATTTCAGCCATTGGATCGATTTTGATCTATGACTGAGATTAAATGGATTGGGATCTTTTAAGTTGAATTAAATAAGACTAGAATTGTTATAAATTGGATAGAAAAAAGCTAGAATTTAAATAAATTAGGCAAATAAATTAAAATCGGTTGTTATTTAAATACTAGTAGGAATAATAATAGTAAATAATATAATAACAATAATTATAAAATAATAAATAATAAAAATAATATATAAATAATAAAAATAATATATAAATAATATATATATATAAATAATAAATAATAATAATATATAATAATAAATAATAACAATATATATAATAACAGGGTAAATAAATAATAATAATAATAATAATAATAAATAGTACTAAATAATTGAAAACTAGACATTGTATTTGCAAAAAATGTGAGTACGCATAGTTATGAATAATTTTAATAAAATTATGTAAATATCGTATTTGAGTTTTAAACTTGTAGAAAATGATATTGAAAATAATAAAATAATTTGTGTTCTTGTAAATTATGAATGTGACACGTCAAAAATTCATTTGATTCAAGAAAAATTTGTAAAAAAATACTAACATTTAAAATTAGTAAATTTATCAAAAATAACAGCCTAGAGGAGTATCGGGCGGTCAAAATTGGGTGTCAACATTCAACTCTCTCAATCTCTGGAATAAATTGGCATACGACTCACCAATTGGTGTAAAATTATCTCTAGGCTTCTTGTTAAGAAATTTTGGTGGTCCAATTAACATTGATGTGGGCTCAGGAATATAGCAATGATTATCAAGAGTATCGAACATGAGTTCACTAGCAGATTGGGGCAGCACGACCGTTGGATTGATAGCCAAAGTAGAAGCCTCGGTAGAAGGTTGAGTAATAAAAGCATAGACGGTATGTGGTGCTGTGAATGTGGTAGGCTTATACCAAGGAGCTAAAGAAAGAATGGTGGATGTATTGGGATGAATTTGACGTGGAATAACTTCTGAGGCATGCTGTGGTGCATCAACAACAGTAGGAAACTGACTTTGCAATTGTGATGAAAAACTTAAGATATTTGCAGGGTCAATAGTGGGGAACGGAGGAGGAGGCAACCCACTAGCCAAGCTCGATACATTTCCATTATTTATTGTCTTAGTCTCATAATCTCTTGCTTTAAACTCTTATTTTTTCGACTCTTTGTTTGATCCATGATGTCACTCTCTATATTTTTGTTGGACACAACTAACCCTTCCTTGGATTTGGTGTGATATGGAGGATCATCCAGGATGCCACAAACCAACCACCTTAAACTAATTGAACAAGAGGTAACAAATGTGTTAGAGTTTAACATTTTTTTCAAAACCTCTATTTTTTTTCTTTTTGAAATAGTCACCGAACCCAAGAAGGGCACCTACGTATCTCACTCCCGAGAGAGGAGAATCAGGTGTGCGTAGTTCGTGAAGTTTTGGCACAACGTGACCAATCAAACTCTAATTCTTTTTTTTTCTTTTTCTTGAAACTTTACGAAGAAAAGAAAATAACAAATTGTCAAAAAAATTGACGAAAATCTTTTTGAATTTTTCAGCTTTAAAATTCTATACAATATAAAACTTGTGATTACCAAAGAAAATCTTTTTGGATTTTCAATTTTTAATTTCATAAGAAAATGAAACTTGAACCTAATAAAGGAAAATCTTTTTTTTTTTGTAGTTTTCTTCTAAAGATGTATACAAAACACCTACTCTAAACGAAGAGTGAAGAAAATCTTTTTTAGATTTTTTAAAATAAGATCACCAAACCCTGGAAGAACTGCCTACGTATCTCACTCTCGAAAGAGGAAAATCAAGTGTGTGTAGTTCGTCAGATTGAACAATTAAAGATTAAACAACCGACTGAACCTTGACTAGAGAGACAAGCCCACAAATATAAGATGAAGAACGTCAACAATTTTGTTTTTCGGTTTGTAATTTTGTACACTTCACATAAACTGGCACCAACAACTACGACAGAAAAAATCTTTTTTTGGTATTTTCGTGATAAGAAATGTACAAAACTTCTACCATTTTTTTTTGAATTTTCCTTTTATAAAAAACTCCAATTGGAAAATATCTTTTTGGAATTTTCTAATTATGAATGCATGCTAAAGAACAAAAGAAATTTCTTTTTTTATGTTTTTTTTTTGAGAAATGCGCACAATAGGTAAAAATTATTTTGAATTTTTGAATTATGAAGAATAAAAATCATAAAGAACTCTAAAAAACTACGAACCTCTTTTTTGACTCACTTTTTTTTTCTTTTTTGTAATTTTCCTTGCCTCCTCATTTTTTTTATAATTCTAGCACAATATTTTCCCGAATTAGTCTATTAAATCCCTGTTACCCTCAAAGATGCAACAATCAGCACATAAGGATGTTTTAGAGGTGAGTCTCCTACAAAGGACCAAGTGAGCCCCGCTAGGTCTCAATATGATGTAGATAAGCATGACCTAAAGGCTGACCTATGTTGGGGTTCACTAACAAGACCGCTCGGGGGAGCATATGGTCTATAGTGGCTACGATAGATTTTCACCCACTCCATACCAGTCGATGGATCCCCCTCCTGAAATAAGGGCGACTCAACTAGAGGTCGTGTACACAACGTGTACTATAAAACTTGTTGCAGAAAGAATTAACTCAGGTTATGCAAATGATATCAGATATAAAGCGGTAACACATAAGTGAAAAAACTGTAAACATGTAGCAATTAGACATTCAACAATGATAAAACAAATACAAACAATAACACAAACAATGTCTATACACCCATAATGTCAAACTAAGCCGATATAACTCTAAAAATAAACTCAAATTCTGAAAAGGTTCCCTAGCAGAGTCGCCAAACTGTCATGCCCCTTTTTACCAAAAAGAATTATCTTAAGTTCGAAAGGGCTTTTATTATTAAGAGACTAAAGATGAAAATTTATTTCGAAAAGGATTTTTACAATTAAATTCAGCGTCGCCACTTGACATAAATCTGTTGTGCGGAGGCACTGTTGAAAATTCTTTTTCAAAAATGCTTTGACTCTGTAAAACTGATCCACGAACAAAGATTCCGATTAAGGAATTATGTTGATCGAGGAAAAGGTGTTAGGCACCTCTCGATCCCTTGGTTCGATCACGGTTGCTTTGTGGAGTATATCGGCTAGCATGAAACTATGAATGTATAAACCCACAAACACATAAACACGAAAACAAACAACCAAAACACTCAAAGTTCAAAAAATAATGTCCAGTCTAATTTATTACAAACAAAAATAGAATACTGAAATTAAAACCTAACCTATTCTAACTATGTTTTACCTGATGCCTCGGGCCTTGATTACGCTCCATGTTCAAGTACAACTTTCTCGGGGCATTCCCCGGATAAATTAATACAAATATCACCGGGGCATTTCCCAACCAAATGAGTAAAACTGGTTCAAATGCAATAAAATGAAAATCATCCAACAAACATTCGACATTCAATAATCCACAATCCCTAAGTTTTCCTATTGATGCCCGACCTAAGACATGCTACTGTCAAGTTCGATGAATTTAACTTCCATTTCAAATCAAACAAATCAATTAATTATCCCATCATTTGCCATAATTTTGCTGGTGGAATAAATTAATCCCGAAATTAGTTAATACCTCACATTAAAAATAGAATAAAATTACTCTCAAATTTTATTCTATATTATTATTGTTATTCCACATACCAAATGATTTTGCATAATCTTAAAACATCATACGCAAGAAAAAAAGATAAAAGTAAAGAGTTGGTGAAAGAATAAGAAATATTCTTACTGAAAATGGACGAATGAAAAGTAAACTAAACAAATTGTAAAGGAAAGAGTAATTTGTTTGGAAAAAAAAATTAAGACTAGAATGGATTCCCAATTTGAAGGATTATAAGAAATATTGGGAAATAAATAAGGAAACATGTTCAAAAATAATGTTGCTCATTGCGTAAGAGATAATCCAAATTATTGTTTGTGTTTATTATTTGATTCGGCACGACGTAATTTGCTAGTCTCTTTAAAACCTATAGTGTTATGTTGCTCACATGAGGAAATATACAACAATATATTGTCTCGCATCCTATTGAGTCAGGGTGGTTGAAATGGAGGCTCGCTTCGAGATTTTTATGTAATAAGATGGTGCCTCTGAAGCTTAAAGGTATGTTCTACAGAGTGGCAATCCGACCGGCTATGTTGTATGAAGCGGAGTGTTGGCTAGTTAAAAACTCCCACATCCAGAAGTTGAAGGTGACAGAGATGAGGACGTTGCGATGGATGTGTGGTCATATCAGGAAATATAGGGTGAGGAATGAGATTATTTGGCAGAAGGTCAAGGAGGCTTCGATGGAGGATAAGACGTGAAAAGTGCGGTTACATTGGCTCGGGCACTTAATGAGGAGGGGATCTGAAGCTCCAGTGCGGAGGTGTGAGTCACTAATTATGAATGAATTTAGACGGGGTAGAGGTAGGCCGAAGAAATATTGGAGGGAGGTGATTAGGCATGATATGGAGCAGTTACAGCTGACAGAGAACATGGCCCTTGATAGGAAGGTGTGAAGGATGTGGATTAGGGTAGAGGGGGTGGGAGCGTTTATTTAGTTATGTTTTATTTTTTTGTTCGTGGGTGTTGAATGATGTCTATATTTTCGATTAGATAGTTTTTTAGTAGTATCTGGTGGATGTTGTACTACCTTGTGGATATCAGTGTTAGTTTATTTTGCATACTATACTAGTCTGTACGCATTTATGTTTTGTGATTTGATATACTATTATCGGTCCTAAGTCGGGGGTCTATCGGAAATAACCTCTGTACTTCTTCGAAGGTACTGGTATGGTCTGTGAAAAAGTAATAAAAATTCAAAAATCAAGAGATAATAGCAAAAACAACAAATAATAACAACGCATTAACTACACTAAAGTAATATGATATGACAAATTATAACAGAAGTCAAAGAACCAGAAATTATAGGGGCATTTCTTATTAACTGCATTAACTTTTTAATTTGAGGAAATTATCCTTTATTTGTAATAGTTTTAATTTTCTTAGTTAGGATATCACTGCAATAAATGAAAATTAATGAAACAATTATTACCTATCGCAATAACATAAGTTGAATTTAAATATGGACAAGATTGGAGTAGTGAAATTTTATCCACCATGATTGAGTAGTAGATTTTATGAGTTTTTACTTTTAAAAAGAATTTAAATGGATTAGATTTAGTTGAAAAAGAAAGTATTATATTAGAACCATATTGTAATACCCCGTATTTCCCTAGCTTATTTTCCCTCTCAGTACATGAGTATTCATATATAGAAATTTAAAAAATACTCAGTATTCTTCCGTTTAGAGATTACCATTGCGTAGGAAATTCAGTAAGCTTTCCAACGATATAAAGTTTGCCCAAATCCGATACCCGGGAGAAAAGTTAGAGCTATTTTCGTAAAACAGTGTGCCAACTGGCACTTCAGCACGTCGCGGAGCCAGGCCAATTGACATTTGACAATTTTCAGTGGAGCTCCACGATACCACCGCGTGTCACACCCCTTTTTTGACAGAAAAAAGAATTACATTTTTAAGTTCGAAAGAGTTTTCATTATTAAAGTGACCAAAATGAAGATTGAATCGAAAAAGGATTATTTATATTCAAAACTCAGAGTCACCACTTGGCATAAATCGGGTGTGCCAAGTCACCCTTGAATATCCTTTTCAAAATGGTTTTGACTCTATAAAATTGATCCCTGAACAGAGATTCCGACTAAGAAATTCTGTTGACCGAGGGGAAGGTGTTAGGCACCCCTCGATCTCGTGGTTCGACCACGGTCGCTTGGTGGAGTATATCGGCTAATTTTTTACACTAAAAATGTACAAACCACATAAACACACAAAACAAGAGAAACAAAACAAATCAAATAAAATTAAAAAAAAAAATAACGTCCCGTCCAAATTATACAGTCCAAAGTAAAATTGCAAAAATATAAATCCTATTCTAACCTATACTAATCCTAAACTGTTCTTCTATGCTCTACCCGATGTCTCGAGCCTTCGTCACGAACGTCCTTCGCCAATATAGTACGTCGGGTCATTCCCCGGTGAATAAATACAATGAGCCTCGGGGCATTTCCCATTTAAATGAATACATTTGATGGAATGCGATAAAAATGAAGAAAATCACTCAAACAAATAGTTACACATTCGATGATTAGAATCCTATGAGTTGCCTACCCGAACCTAAACCTTTGTCTATCCGTTTGACGGCCTATCACATGCCACTATTGTGTTTGACATCAATGAATCCAGTAATCAGAATTTAACAACATTAATATCCATTTCAAGTTAACCAATCGATTCTAATTACTTCGTTAATTTCCGATTCTCATCCCCAATTTATTACCAATCACACAATTACTCAATTCCCAAACATGCCATTACTCAAAAAAACAATCAAAACAACGAAAATCAACATGACTCAAACATACTCAAAAATGACACCAAAATCACGACATCAATCAAGTTCGAGATAATGAAAGAGTAGAGTTAAGAGATGGACCTTCTAAGATCCGATTTCGTTGATAACAATGTTTAAGAAAGCCCGGATTATAGAATTCCGAATAGAACCTCAACAGTGACATACTCTGACTCGATATAGAAATTTGAAAACCCAAAACTGACCTTGATGGACTGATCGACACGCAAGGTAAACCAGAAAACCAAACTGGGAACGAAAACTGAGGGACCCGAAACTTGATTTAGAATCTGGGTCACTAAGACAGACGAACTTAGAGTTTCGGAAATCCAGTCGAACTTGAAATCGTATTCTATCACGGGATTCTGTCAAACGAGCCTCATACTCTTATTTTCTTACTTATTCTTTGTGTAGTGTGTGCGTTGTAAGCTTCTTGAGTGCCTGTGCATTTTTACGAAGAAGAAGAAAGAAAGAAGAAGAGAAAAAATGGTCTGCTCTAGCCTCTTGTGCGTGCTCTTTTTTTTTTTGTGATAAAAAAGATGATAAGTATGTGCTCCTTTTCTGTATTGTGTAAAAAAAACGTCCCCCCTAGATCTAAGGAATGGAGTATGTATATATTGTGTATGTGGACAAATGAAGACAAATCTGTGGCCCCTTTTTTTATTCTTGGAATGTAATGTGTATATTGTATTCAGAAAGAAAAAATTGAAAAAATGTCCTCTGTTAGTGTCGTGCATATGGTTAAAAGGGAATAAAAATGTGAAGGAGGAAGGGCTGCCTAGGGGTAGGGTAGGTGGGGTAGGTTGTTAGGATGAGGTATAAAGTTAGTTAGGATAGGGTTGTTATTTTTTTGTATTTTTGTAGGCTATAATCACGTGGGTGAGAGTGTTTGATAACAAGAAGTGAAAAATGGATAAATTGAGTTTTGGGAGGGACAAAATTAGGTGTCTACATCATGCACCTTTTTGGGTGTAAACACAATATTTTCAGACAAAAAAATAGAAAACGATACCAAATTTTGACCCGGTCATTATTCAAGGAAAGAAACAAAAGAAATAAGGGCAATACGTTCTTGACTTAGGACGTCCTACCTACCTAAGTTATAAGGGAATCAAGTCACATGTATCCCAAAGGATTGGAAGGAGAGGGACTATACCGAGTTGGAGAGTCGAGTGAGGTTCAATCGAGGTTCTGGTCCGCGACTCTGTCATTACATCAAAAATAAAAATTACAAGTTAAAACATAAATAAAATTACAAAAACCCTATCTATGCAGCTTTTTTTGGACTTTTGACTTGAGTTTCATCACCCTATTCTTCAGGTGGGCTCCTAACTTGTAATTTCTTCAATTTATTGCCTGACTTTTCATTTATTCACCTTGTTGTTTGACTTTTCATTTATTCACATTGTGCTTCGGGCGGGCTCCAATGTTGCTTGAGTTACCAAACAAGGAAGTACGTCTCCTTACAAATGCTGCTTGAATTACCTAAATAAGGAAGTGCATCTCCTTACAGATGTTGCTTGAATTACCCAAACAAGGAAGTGCAATGTTGCTTGAATTACCCAAACAAAGAAATGCGTCTCCTTACAAATGTTGCTAGAAATACCCAAATAAGAAAGTGCGTCTCCTTACCAATGCCTCTTGAATTACCAAAACAAGGAAGTGCGTCTCCTTACCAATGCCGCTTAAATTACCAAAACAAAGAAGTGTGTCTCCTTACCAATGCTGCTTAAATTACCCAAACAAGGAAGTGTGTCACCTTACAAATGTTGCTAAAAATACCCAAACAGGAAAGTGCGTCTCCTTACCAATGCCTCTTGAATTACCAAAACAAGGAAGTATGTCTCCTTACCAATGTCACTTAAATTACCAAAGCAAAGAAGTGTGTCTCTTTACCAATGCTGCTTGAATTACCCAAACAAGGAAGTGAGTCTTCTTACAAATTTTACTTGGATTGCCCAAACAAGGAAGTGCATCTCCTTGCAAATACCGCTTGAATTTCCCAAACAAGGAAGTGCGTCTCCTTACAAATACTGCTTGAATTACCAAACAAGGAAATGCATCTCCTTACAAATACCGCTTGAATTACCAAACAAGAAAGTGTGTTTCCTTACAAATTTTGCTTGAATTACCAAACAAGGAAGTGCGTCTCCTTACAAATATTGCTAGAAATACCCAAACAGGAGAGTGTGTCTCCTTACCAATGCCTCTTGAATTACCAAAATAAGGAAGTGCGTCTCCTTACCAATGCCGCTTAAATTACCAAAGCAAGGAAGTGTGTCTCCTTACCAATGCTGCTTGAATTTTCCAAACAAGGAAGTGAGTCTCCTTAGAAATGTTGCTTGAATTACCCAAACAAGAAAGTGCGTCTCCTTACAAACACCGCTTGAATTACCAAAAAAGGAAGTGCGTCTCCTTACAACTACCGCTTGAATTACCAAACAAGAAAGTGTGTCTTTTTACAAATGTTGCTTGAATTGCCCAAATCAGGGAAGTGCGTCTCCTTACCAATGCTTCATGAATTACCAAAATAAGGAAGTGTGTCTCCTTACCAATGCTGTTTGAATTACCCAAATAAGGCAGTGCGTCTCCTTACAAATGTTGCTAGAAATACCCAAATCAGGGAAGTGTGTCTCCTTACCAATGCTGCTTAAATTGCCAAACCAAGAAAGTGTGTCTCCAAGGGATATAGGATGTTGATTTTTTATCATGTTTTCATTATCAACTTTGTTCAACAACTTTTCTTCGTGCATTTGTAGAAGTGAGGCATTGCAGCCCTTGATATTTATGCTCTGAAGTCCTTGATTTGAAGGTAAAATATTTCCTGTTTCATCAAAGAAAACTTGTGAGTTTAAAAATATGGTGTCAGGTTTATGGCTTTAGCTTTCGTGCCAATCGCTCTTGCCCCTGTCACATTTAATCTTACTTTCAACCATCGGCATGTGTCACTGACTTGCTGCATCATTGGCCCGATCTCATAATATTAAGAGTGACTCTGAAATAGATACATTATCTCTGCTTTGTCTTGCTTCTTAGATAAACTCTTTGAACCTTGGTATTTCCATGAGTTCCCAGACTTGTCGGTTCCCAAAACTTTCTGCATGCCTTATATTGGCTCACAATCATGTCTCTTTCATGTGTTGGCCTTTCGTCTTGCTTTGTGCAATTGAAAAAGTTGATTGCCAGTTTTGAAATCTTTTCTTACTTGTTTTGACATGGACTTGACTCAAAGACGAGAAAAATAACAACAATTTTTTTTTATTTGGATAACTGACTCAAGAAAAATAAAAATATAATTAAAGAGAAGAAGAAAAACAAAAACGACAATGAATGTGCCCATTGAAAAAGATGAAAGAAAAGTTTATCTAAAAATGACACTCAACTCTAATGATTATGACATGCATATCGGATTAAACTGCCTGATCTTTCCATCCAAAACTTTCTACCAATTGTTGTAGAGTTAATGACCTCGAAATTGAGTTGCTTTCTTAGGTCAATTGCATTTAAGACCTCATTCGGCTAGTGGCGCCTTGAAGGGTTTTTGCCAACAAGCCTCTCTCATTTTTTTTTCCTAGCTCACCATTGCCTTATGGTGTCCGCGAGGGTTTTTCACCAATGGGACTCTCTTATTTTCATTTGTCACAATTCACCGTCGTCTTACAGTGCCCGTGAGGGTTTTAACCGATAAGACTCTCTCATTGTTATCTCTCTCAGCTTACCATCATTTTACGGTGCCCGTGAGAGTTTTCACTGATAAGACTCTCTCATTTTCATTTCTATCCTGGTTCCTTATGCTGAGGAAGACAAGTAGTTCCCAAAATGCATCATCACATCCATTGCATGTTTAGCCTTAACATTCTCAAAGATTGATCTGAGGGTCTTTCATTGGTTGTAACTTGGCTTTAAGATAGGGTTAGAAAGAAAGGATGGCATGGGGCCCAAACAACACTTGAAGTGGATGACTCTAAATTGTTTATTGGGTGGGACTTACAACTTTTAGAATTGAATCAACAATGAGGATTACCTCATGCCCCAGTTTCTTTTGACTGGGTGACTCTAAATTGTTTATTTGGTTGGACCGAACCCCGAGTAGGGCAGCCTATGTATCTCACCCCCGATAGAGGAGAATCAGGTCACGCGTAGTTTTGGCAACTTGTTTTGTATGATTTAGACTTTTGATTCTTTTTCTTTTATTGACACTCTTTTCTCTTTGGATTTTTCTGACTCTATTTGTCTTGACACATTTTTTTTTTGGACATTTTTTTTTTCTTCTTTTTTTTTTGAACTTTTCTGACTCTATTGTTTTTCTTGATACTTTCTTTTTTAGCTTTGCTGACTCTATCTTGATTCCAAAAGAGGTGTATGAAAGAAAATAAAACTAAGGCTCAAATAGGGGAAACAAAGGATGACACAATGTTTGGATAGCTGAATGACATGCCTTCATCATATCAATCCTTGAAAATGCAAGTACATATCATGCAATATGAAAGTGAGAGATGAAGATCATTTGTGACATCTTTTTAAGCATTAGCTTTGATTGAGGTTGTACGTCACTACTTCTTCTGCAAACTCCACCTTTGTTTTACATTCCTCACATTGAATGACTCATGCTTTCGTGGCTGATTTTCTTTCTGTTCACGCAGCCACTATTTGACCTAATTAAGACATGTCCTTCAATTGATGGCCATGTTATTCTTGTGATTCTCAAAATAATTGCCTTAATTTTCAAAGAAGGCTTGAACTTGTCACCAAATGTCTCAGTACTCTACCTATTTTCTCAGATGCTCTCTTTTTCTAATTTTAACTCTTTGATTCAATGTTCATGCTTAAACTGGATTTTAAGATCTAGCTAAAAATTTTGCAAGCATGTCATATCACTAGAGTCAACATAAAATGTACTGTATAAAGAAAACAAACAAACAACACATATTTTAAAGCACAAAGGAAAAGGGACAATTCATTTAGTTGAAATAAAAGATAGAAGGGTTTGAACATAAACGACAAAAGGAAAAAACAAGATAGATCCCGAACTACAACCCTGAAATAATTCAAAAAATAGAAAAAGAAAACAAAGAAAACTACCAGACCTCTTCCTTGTAGTGAGAGGGGTGACATATCAATTGCTCAGCCTGACAACTTAGCCATTGGTTTGCATATTAGCATGACTAGAGCTTCCCTCACTGTTAATGTTCTGCATAATAATTGATCCATCTTGAATCACTTTTTCAATTTCGCTTTTCAAATCTCGACAATCTTCAATTCTATGACTCTGAGCATCAGAATGATACGTACATCGTGCATTAGGATCAAAATTTCTTGAATGTCGATTAAGAGTGTTCCCAAGGAGAGAAGTAATCATATCCCTCTATCTCAATCTCTGGAACAAACAGGCATAAGATTCCCCAATAGGAGTGAAATTATCCTTTTTCTTCCTCATCTTTGCGAACTCTGGCCTCGGATGAAATGTGGATTTAGAGGTTCCTTGGTAAATTTGTGGGGTTCGAGGATGATGTTGAGGTACAGGTGCATGCCATTGTGGATAAGAATACGGATGGGTAAATAATTGTGTGTTATTCAAAGGACATTGAGGAAGTGGAATGAAACTTCTTGGATTTTGAAAAGAGGAACCTTGTTGCAGATGAGTAAGTGGATTTGATATGTAAGCTCGGGATTGAGGCTGACATTATTGGTGAGTTTGACCTCTTAAACTCTTCTTTGGCCCGGGCATGACAATAGGTGTGTTTTCCTTCTTCTTTCCTTCAGTTTGCCTTGATCGATTGCAATATCGTCCCAAATATTTCACAGAATCATTCTGTCCATCAAGTTCCTCAAATTTTAATGTATCAAAGCTTGGAGAAAGGCTAACACATGAAAACATGTCCCAGTTTTTATATGAAACATCTTCATAGACCACAGGTCCCAAGGAACTTTTCATATCATTTTCTACACTCTTAACTTTCCAAACCATTTTCTCTGGCTCTTCTAGCATGCTAGCCTTCTTAGTAAGAAATTTTGGCAGTCCACTTAACTTAACTGTAAGCTCAAGAGTATTGAATGTGGATTCAATAGTGGATTGGGGAATTATAATCGTTGGATTGATAGACAAAGTGGAAACCTTAGTAGTAGGTTGAGCAACAAAAGCAAAGATGGTATGTGGTGTTGTAAATGTGGTAGACTTATACTGAGGAGCTAAAGAAAGAGTGGTGGAAGTATTGAGGTGCATTTGATGTGAAATAGATTCTGAGGCATGCTGTGGTGCATCAACAACAGAAACAGAAGGAAACTGACTTTGTGATTTTGGTGGAAGACTCAAGGTATTTGCAGGGTCAAAATTGGGGAACGGAGGTTGAGGCAGCCCACTGGCCCAAGCTCGGTACGTTTCCATCATTTGTTGTCTTAGTATAAAATTCTCTTTCTTTAAACTCTCAATTTCCTGACTCTTTGTTTCATCCATGATGCCACTCTCTATATCTTTGTTGGACACAACTAACCCTTTAGATTTGGTGTGATGTAAAGGACCAACCAGAATGCCACAAACCAACCACCTTAAACTGATTCAACAAAAAACAACAAATGTGTTAGAGTTCAAAACTTTTTCATAACCTCTTTCTCCTTTTTTTTTTTGAAAAGATCACCGAACCCAAGAAGGGCACCTACGTATCTCACTCCCAAAAGATGACAATCAGGTGTGCGTAGTTCGTGAAGTCTTGCCAAAATGGCCAATCAAATGCTTTTTCCTCTCTTTTTTTTCTTGAAACTTTAAGAAGAAAAGAAAATAACAATTTGTCAAAAGAATTGACGAAAATATTTTTGCATTTTTCAAGTTTAAACTCCCTATACAAAATGAAACCTATGATTACCAAAGAAAAAACTTTTTGGGTCTTCGATTTTGAATTTCATATGAAAAATTAAACTTGAACCTATTAAAGAAAAATCTTTTTTTTTGTAGTTTTCTTTTAAAAATGTATATGAAACACCTACTCTAATAAAGAGTGAAGAAAATCTCTTTTTTTTTTTGAATTTTTCAAACAAGATCCCCGAACCAACAATAGGCTGCCTACGTATCTCACTCCCGAGAGAGGAGAATCAGGGGTGCGTAGTTCGTCCAGATTGGACAATTAAGGATTAAATGACAAAATAAACCCTGAATTGAGAGACGCGACTAAAGAGAGACGATGAAAATAAAATATTTTTTGGCTTTTTAATTAGAAACTAACACCAACAACTATGAAAGAAAAAATCTTTTTGATATTTTCATTTTATAAAAATGTACAAAGCTCCTATTGAAAGGAAAAAATATTTTAGGAGTTGATTTATTTCAAAGGTACGAATCATGTCGACAAGAATCAAGTGTTTGATTTCTTTCAAAGGTACGTATGTTGAAATAAAACATTAGAAAATGTACGTAGATTTTGAATCTTAATGTACTATCGTTTATTAGTATTAAATCTTTTAATGGCTACTATTTGTTTAGGATGTGTGGGGAAGGTGCTGTGCAGGAGGCTTACATATACAAGAAAGGAGGATTTCATACAACCTATGGAAAAATTGTGTTCAAAAACACCTCCATTTGTGCTGCGGTTCTGAAATCTGGAGGTTGTGATGATGAAGCAAAATATTTTATTGGACATGGACATGTTTTTCTGAAGAAGTATGAACGTCGTTAGTAATTTTATTACATTGACATGATAATAGCATAGCAAGAGCTTTAGTGCATGGAATTATTCCCTTTAATGGCTATTAATTAATTAGTTTCTTGATCAACATTTATGTTATTCATGATGTACTATCAATCTTTTAGAAGGTGATCGTTTGAATGTTTTTATGAAGTATTTGCATTTTTATTATTAAGTCCATCTTCATATCTATTGGATTAGATTATATTCATGTGAGATTTAATTACTTGATGTTTAGATGATAATGGACGCGTTCTAAAATTTCTCAAAATTCATAAATGGTATTATGACCATAATGTACAAAAGTGAATATCATTAATGATCTTATCTTATACGTTCTAAAGGTTATTAAGGTGAATCTAAAATGACATATTTACTCACATAAAGTGTGTACACTAAATTAATATCATGATTAAGTAATTTAATGAAGTGTAACTTATATCTATTGATTATAATTATATATGTTCACATGAATTTCATGCTTACTTTGATTTGATGCAATCATCCGTGCAGGTAACACGATGATTTGAATTGTTACCTTTTGACCAAAAAAATTTTAGTTTATATCTTTAGACTATGAGTAAAGTTAGATAATTTAAGAGATCGATGGTCTATATGTACACCAATTTGAAACGTATGATCTTTTATTAGAATTAGAGAAAACAGAAAAGAGAAAATAGGAAATTAATATTGAACTAAATAATTTTGTCAAAATAATCAGAAAAAAGGAAACAAGAATTTTGAATCATGCTAGAGCTAAATTATTTAAAATTTTGCAAATCGTTATTCCAGGTAATGGCTCTCAGTCGTCATGTGACTCAACTCTCTTAATAGCCTAACTTTACTCTCTCCCTGATGAAATGACAATCTAGCTCTATATGCTTTCTTCTCTCATGAAATACAGGGTTTCCTAGTATTTGAATAGCTTCCTTACTGTCACTGAATACCTTGATTGGTAATGTGACTATAAAATTAAGTTCCTTCAGCAAACCAGCCATCCAGATCAACTCTGCTACCAGTGCAACCATTCTCCTATACTCTACCTCTGCTGAGCTTCTGCTCACAGTTGGCTGTTTCTTTGATTTTCAAGAGATCAAGGAATCTCCTTATTTTACTGCATACCCTATCACTAATCTTCTGGTATTAGGATAAGATGCCCAGTCTGAGTCACAATAGCCTGTGAGAACTGTTCCCTTATCCTTCTTCATCAACACACCTAGACCAGGTGAGCCTTTTACATATCTTATCAGTCAGATTGCAGCATCCCAGTGTGAAACTTTTGGGCGTTGCATGAACTGACTTAGCACTTGTACTCCAAAATAAATGTCTGGCCTAGTTATAGTAAGGTACAATAGTTTTCCCACTAATCTTTGATAAGTTGTCACATCTTCAAGGGCCAGATCACTAGTATTTCTCGCCTGTTCATCATGCTCCAAGCTGGTAAGTTTATGGTTAAATTCTAGAGGAGTTGATACAGTTTTAGCACCACTCAATCCTTCTTCCGAGAGAAGCTGCAAAGCATATTTTCTTTGATTCAACAGTATACCTTCTTTTGATTTCAATAATTCTATCCCCAGAAAATACCTTAGTGCACCTAAATCCTTCATCTTGAAGTTTTGATTCAAGGTTTTTTTAGCCTTTTGTATCATTTTAGATCTAGAATCCGTGATAAGTAAATCATCAACATAAATCAATATCACCAATATATCAGTTCCTGTCTTCTTGGTAAACATTGAGTGATCATCATGCTTTGACAATATCCTACCTATAATAGTGCTTCTGTCAACTTGATATTCCACTTTCTCGAGGATTGCTTCAAACCATACAAAGACTTCTTCAGTTTTCATACCTTATCATTTCCCTGTCTATGAAATCACTAAGGCAATTCCATGTAGACATCTTCTTCTAAATCACCTTGAAGAAAAGCATTGTTGACATCCATTTGACATAGATCCCAACCATGTGAGGCAGCTAGACTGATGACTGTCCTTATGGTTACCATTTTAGCTACTGGTGAGAATGTTTCATGGTAGTCTAGACCCTCTTGTTGGTTGTAGCCTTTGGCAACTAACCTGGCCTTGAACATTTCTGCATCACCAACATTTCTGCATCACCATTGGCTTTGTATTTTACTTTGTAGGCCCATTTTGACCCAATAGGTTTGACACCAATTGGAAGATCAATAATAGACCAGGTTTGATTGTTCTCCAGGGCTGTGATTTCAAGATGCATTGCATCAATCCATCTTCTATCTTGAGAATCTTTTTTATAAAAGCTTGGTTTAATAATTAAAGAGAATGCACTAAGATATCCTTGGTAGGAATGAGATAGGTGATCATATTGAACATGATTTGTAATGGAATGAGGTGTTTTAGTCTTACTGGGAACAATGTAATCCTTAATCCAGATGGGAGGTTTAGATGACCTTACTGGCCTCTGTTGAACTGCAACATGTGGTAGTGGTACTAAGATCTGATCATTTGCTGACACCTCAGTTTCATCAATTGAATCAGTAGTTATAGGTGATTCTGTTAGCATTACTGCATCTACACCACCAATGTGATCTTGATATGTGTCTGTGTTGTGTATTGGTTCATCAGGTTAGAGACCTGAACCTTAACCTACAGAATTAGGGAACATAGTATGAGTAGCATCAGCTTCATGTTCAGCATCTTACACAAAATGTGATAGTAAAGGTAGAGCCACTTCAGGTCCTACAGTATCCTTGAATGGAAACACGTGCTCCTTGAATATTACATCTCTACTAACAAAGAAAGTATGTGTGTCGAGGTCATATAGCTTATATCCCTTTTGTGTATTTGAAAAAACAATCAATGCAGCTTTTCTTGACCTTGGTTCAAACTTATCCCCTCTTGGCAGCATACTTGCAAAACACAAGCATCCAAAAGTCCTCAGGTGCTCAAGTCGTGGTGGTTTACCATACAACAACTCATAAGGTGTCTTCCCTTTTAACACACTGGTTGGCCACCGATTTATCAAATACACAGATGTTTGCTCACACTTACCCCAAAATCTTGCAAGAATATGAGACTGAAATTTCAATGCCCTTCCTATTTCAAGAATGTGTTTATGTTTCCTTTCTACCACTCTATTTTGTTGTGGAGTATATGGGCAACTACTTCGATGGATTATACCATTATCAATCAACAATTCATTCATTTGAGTATTTTAAAATTTTGTACCATTATCAGACCTCAACACTTTTATTTTTGCATCAAATTATGTACAAATCATAGCGATAAAACTTTTCAAAACAACAATCACTTCCATATTAGATTGTAAAAGAGATATCCAAGTGAATCTACTGAAGTCATCAACTATAGTAACAAAGTAATGCTTTCTATCATGTGTTGGATGCTTATGAGGGACCCAAACATCTAAGTGAACCAGATCAAACAAACCACTAGAGATACTGCTACTAGAACTAGGAAAATGTAACCTACATTGTTTCGCTAAAGGGCATAGTAGACAATCCTGTTGTGATGCATCAACTGTTGTATTCTCCAACATTGTTATGTTTTTCATAACGTCTTGTGAAGGATTCCCAAGCCTGAAATGCCATAATGATTTGACTCACTTTTCTCCTTATTGTTATGTTAGCAACTAAAGATATTTGATTCCTCAAAATATACAATACTGCTGATTCCTTACAAATCCCAATCACCTTGCCAGTGAAGAGAGCCTGTACCACACACAGATCAGGATAAAAAGATACAGAATACCTTAGTTCTTAGTGATCTTTGACATAGAGAGTAACTTGAATTTAAAATCTGGAACATGTAAGACATCTTTCAATATGTGACCTCCCAGATTCACTGTGTTTCGTATATGCTGTATTTGTATCTTGCTTCCCGTTGGTACTTGTACTTGACTTTCCTTTTGAGAAGTAACATCTCTAACATTATTTAACACCTTATCTGATGGTGTTATATGATGTGTGGCACCGGAATCAATAATCCACTCCGTCCAATCTATACTACCTGCACGACTGAATAATGAGATCATACCTGATCCCTCATATTTGCAAGCTCCTTTTGATTCAGATCGATCGATCATATTCAACAACTTCTCATATTGTTCTTTGGTGAAACAACTTCCTTTGTACTGATCAGCACTCATTGAGCCACTTCCTGCTTCCACAATTGTGCTATTGACATGAGGTCTGAAAGTTTCACCTTGTGGTTTCCTCTTGATCTTGAAGTCTAGTGGAAATCCAACAATTCTGTAACAATTCTCTTTATTGTGACCTTTGTATCCACAATGCTCATATATTATTCCTGGCTTCTTCTTTTGAAATTTGTGATTCTAGTGGTTTTGTCTCTTCTAAAGGGCTGAGCTTGGTTATTTGAAAATGCAAATCCTATTTGCTTGTCTTCTAGCATAATCATAGGCTCCTTCCCTCCATCTGCGCTTACGAGCTTTCTTTGGATTTCCTCTTGGATTGCCATCTCATATGCTTGGTTCACACTAGGAACAGTAGCATTAAGCAAAATATTACTTCGCACCCTGTGGGAAACTTTCATTTAACCCAACCAAAAATTGTAACAATCGTTGTTGCTTTATGTGTTCTACATGATGCTTCGACTCAACACAATCACACGCAGGTGACGGTACCATAACATCAAGCTCATCCCATAAATCTCTCAATTTGGAGTAATATGTAGTGACAGAGTCTATACCTTGTGTCAGCATGCTGATTTCCTTCCAAAGATAAAAAATTCTAGTTAGGTTAGATTTATCAAACCTTTCCTTGAAATCTCCCCAAATCTTCTTCGAACTAGATGAGTAGACGATTCTAGTCATCAGTTTCGGTGCTACCATTGCATTGATCTACGACATCACCATTGCATCACATCTCTCCCACTTTGCCGCCAAAGTACCTTTGTATGAGCCTTTTGCACAAGTTCCATCAAAAAACCCTAGTTTGTTTTTCACTAGAAGTACTAATCTCATCGACTTGCTCTATACACCGTAGTTTTCCGGCCCTGTGAGCTTCATAGGAATCAACGCTACGCCTGGTATGTCTGACGCTTGCAAGTGCAGGGGATGATTGTGATCTATCTGTGGATCTTCAACAGTTTCTATTGTTTGTGGTTCCTCCATTATTAAGCTTCGAAATTCAGCAAATCAAGTCAAAAAATGGAGAAATCTGGTTTATTTTTAACTGCCATGGGCCAAGTGGATGTTTTATTGGAATTGTTTATAATTTCTATCTAAAGAGGAAATCACATATACAATGATAGTGTGTGTATATATAATGATAACTCACACTATTAACAGACTCTAACAACTCCATGTGTTAATCACGTGCACTATTCTTTTCTAACTAATTCAGTTTAGCTGCACTTCTTTACTGTATTCACTGCACACTTAATAAATAGATTTCTTAATTACTTAAAACTTGCGGACATGGAAAACACAATTTTCAAGGTGATCAGCGTGTTTCGAAGAAGATTTTCAATTTTAGGAGTTTGATCAAAGTCAAACTTTTGAGTTAATGAGGTTAAATTTAAGATTTGACAATCTCAAGACGATTTTAGGCTGATTAATGATTTAGTTGGATGGTTTGCGTGGATCCCGTGGTACTCGGGAGAGATTTGGATTATGAGTAGATTTCTTGCTTTTTAAAACTCATATCAAATAATTTCATTGTCACACACCTTTTTTACCAAAAAGAATTATCTTTAGTTTGAAAGGACTTTTATTATTAAGTGACTAAAGCTGAAAATTTATTTCGAAAAGGATTTTTACAATTAAATTTAGAGTCGCCACTTGACATAAATCCGGTGTACCAAGTCACCGTTGAAAATTCTTTTTTAAAAATAGTTTGATTCTTTAAAACTGATCCACGAACAGAGATTTCTATTAAGAAATTCTGTTGATCGAGGGAAAGGTGTTAGACAATCCTCAATCCCGCGGTTTGACCACGGTCGCTTTGTGGAGTATATCGGCTAGCATGAAACTATGAATGTATAAACCCACAAACACATAAAAATGAAAACAAACAACCAAAACTCTCAAAGTTCAAAAAGTAGTGTCCAGTCCAATTTATTACAAACCAAAATAAAATACTGAAATTAAAACCTAAACTATTCTAACTATGCTTTACCCGATGCTTCGGGCCTTGATTGCGCGTCATCTTCAAGTACAAATTTCTCGGGACATTCCCCAGATAAATTAATACAAATATCCTCGGGGCATTCCCCTACCAAATGAGTACAACTTGTTCAAATGCAATAAAATGAAATTTACCCAACAAACATTCGATATTCAATAATCCACAATCCCTAAGTTTTGCCTACCCAACCTAACATTTGCCTATCGGTGCCCGACCTAAGACACGATATTGTCAAGTTCTATGCATTTAACATCTATTTCAAATCAAGTAAACCAATTAATCAACAGAATTCGATATTCACTTTTATTGATTTTCAATTCCTTTTCCCAAATAGCTTTTCAAAAGAAATTTCTTATACGAGACATGGTTATCCAACCCATACCAACATCGAATTTATAAAACAATCAATTATTCATAACAAGTAACATCAACGTCAACAAAATCACCCAATCATCATCATCTAAAACATAATCATAAAATCAATTTCCCAAATTTAAGATGAAATAAAGAGAAAGAGTTGAAGAATTGGACCTCAATTATCGATTTCAATATACCGAAGATAGAATCGTGCCTAAAAAACCTCGATTTGAACCTCGACATGAAACCCAAATTATAACTCTTGACTCGCAATCCGTTTTGTGCCTAAACTCATCTATTTTCGATGGGTTTTAACACTAGACTTGATCGACTGTTGCTGTTTCCGGCTAGGAGACACCGTTTTCTAGCAACAAAAAGGTCTCCGAAAAAGTAGCATGAACGAACTGTTGTTTTATCCTCTTTCTCTCATTTTCCTCTTCTCATTCGACTATCTCACTCCATTTTCCTCTCACTCTGACCAACTTTCTCTTTTACGTCCTCTCTCCGATCTCAACTTTTTCTCTCACAGGGGGGTGTGTACGGGTCTTCTCTGGTGAGGGTCTTTGTGTGTATCGTGAGGGTGAGTGACAGTGTGTTGTTATTGTGATAGTGACCAATAGAAAGAATAAAAAAGAGATGTATATGTGGGTCTTGTATTGTGTGTGTTGCTGTTAGAGAAAGAAAAAAAATGGCAGTGTAGTTGTAGGGAGTGGGTGAGGGAACTGGGGAGTGTCAAGTGAGGTTAGGGGGGTAGGGGATAGGTAGGGGGTAGGGTAGGGAAAGGTAAAAATGAAAAAAATTTAATTTTTGCGGGAAAAAATTATGTGTCTACATTATGCCCCTCTTTGGATGTAAACACAAAGTGTTTTCAGACAAAGAAGTAGGCAACGAGACAAAATTTTGACCCAACCATTATTCAAATGATAAATATGGAAGGAAGGAGTGCAATCAAGTCTTGATTTTGGGTGTAGTTTCAGGGTTGAAAAGGAGATAGACTATACAAAGCTGGAGAGTCGAGTTCGGTCCTGTCGAGTTTCCGTTCTGCAACCCTGTCTTACATCAAAATAAAAATTACTAGTTAAAAGGTAAATAACATTACAAAAGTCCTATCTATGCAACATCTCTTGATTCTTGTCCTGGGTCTCCGATGCTTTCAAAAGTGACAAAAGATCTAATTTTTTTCGGGGTGAACTAGACAATCAATTATCTCTTCATACAAAATTTGGTGTTTGAGGTGAACTTAAAATTGACCATGTTCTACAAGTGGTACTTCTGAATGCGAACTTGAATTTGAGAATTTTCACCCTATTCTCCAGGCAGGCTCCTAATTTATAACTTTTCACTTTGTTGCTTGACTTTCAATTTATTCACCATGTTGCTTGACTTTCAATTTCATCACCCTATTCTTCAGGCGGGCTCCTGACTTTCAATTTCATCACCCTATTCTTCAGGCAGGCTCCTAAATATTATTTCTTCACCCTATTCTCCAGGCAGGTTCCTGACTTTCAATTTCATCACCCAGTTCTTCAGTCGAGCTCCTGACTTTCAATTTCATCACCCTATTCTTTAGGCAATCTCCTGAATTACAATTCTTCACACTGTTATCCAAGTGGGATCCTGAAGCCAAAGTCAAAACTAGAACACAAATTATCTTATAGAGTTATGGCAATGGATGATTTCATTTTTCTAAAAATAAAATTCCATTTTTCTGGAGGGTTCTGAACGAAAAGTAAAGTCCCATTTTTCATGAGGGTCCTAAACATAAAGTAAGTTTCTATTTTCCAGGAAAGTCCTGAATAGAAAGTAAGTTTTCGTTTTCCAAGAGGGTCCTGAACATAAAGTAAATTCCCATTTTTCAGGAGAGTCCTGAACAAAAGTAAATTCCCATTCTCCAGGAGGGTCCTGAACAGAAAGTAAATTCCCATTTTCTAGGAGGGTCCTGAACATAAAGTAAATTCTCATTTCCCAGGAGGGTCCTGAACAGAAAGTAAATTCCAATTTTCCAGGAAGCTCCTGAACAGAAGTAAATTCCCTATTTTTCAGGAGGGTTGTGAACATAAAGTAAATTCTCATTTTTCAGGAGGTTCCTAAACATAAAGTAAATTCCCATTGTTCAGGAGGGTCCTGAACAGAAGTAAATTCCCATTCTCCAAGAGGGTCCTGGACATAAAGTAAATCCCCATTTTCCAGGAGGGTCATGAACAAAAAGTAAATTTCCATTTTTCAGGAGGGTCCTGAACATAAAGTAAATTTCCATTTTCCAGGAGGGTTCTGAACAGAAGTAAATTCCCATTTTCCAGGAGGGTCTTGAACATAGAGTAAATTCTCATTTTCCAAGAGAGTCCTGAACATTGAGTAAATTCTCATTTTTCAGGAGGTTCATGAACATAAAGTAAATTTTCATTTTCCAAGAGGGTCCTGGACATAAAGTAAATTCCCATTCTCTAGGAGGGTCTAAACATAAAGTAAATTCTCATTCTCCAGGAGAGTCCTGAACATAAAGTAAATTCCCATTCTCCAGAAGGATCCTGAACATAAAGTAAATTCCCATTTTTTGGGAGGCTCCTAAACATAGAGTAAATTCTCATTTTTCAGGAGGGTCCTGAACATATAGTAAATTTTCATTTTTCAGGGTGGTCCTAAACATGAAGTAACTTCCCATTTTCCAAGAGGGTCCTGAACATAGAGTAAATTCTCATTTTCCAGGAGGTCCTGAACATTGAGTAAATTCTCATTTTTCAGGAGGGTCAGGAACATAAAGTAAATTTCCATTTTACAGGAGGGTCCTGAACATAAATTAAATTTTCATTTTTCAGGAGGGTCCTGAACATAGAGTAAATTCCTATTTTCAGGAAGGTCCTGAACATAAAGTAAATTCTCATTTTACTGGAGAGTCCTGAACACAAAGTAAATTCTTATTTTCAAAGAGGGTCCTGAACAAAAGTAAATTCCCACAGATGTGCTTTTCCATAGGTAGCTAAATTAAGTGAAGCAAATTTTTTCCCTATTTCAACAAAGAAAATTTGTTAGTTAAAAACTTAGTGGTGGCTTGCAGCACTTGGCTTTCCAGTATTCATTTCCTTCATTTTGTTTCAGATTGCTGGCACTTTACCCTATCTTGTCGCGACATTCACCCAAACCTAGATTAAGGAAAGTGACTTTGACTCAAACACCAAATTTCTATTTTACCATGCCTCTGAGATGCACCTTTTGAAACCTGATATTTATATGAATCCAACAACTTGTTGGTTGATAATCTTCCTTTGCTTTGTTTTGAATTATGATCATTTTCCTTTCATGTGCCGGCCTTTTTTCTTGCTTCGCACAATTGAAGAAGTTGGTAGCCAGTTTTGAAATCTTTTCTCACTTGTTTTGACATGGACTTGACTCAAAGACAAGAGAAAAATGAAAAAGATTTTTTTTATTTGGATAATTGGCTCAAGAAAATAAAAATAAAAATATAGAGAAGAAAGCAAAGACAATGAATGTCCCCCTTAAAATAGAGAAAAGAAAAATTTATCTAAAAATGATAGTCGACTCTAATTATTAGGACATACATTTTGAATTAAGTTGCCTAATATTTCCATCCAATCTTTCACCAATTGTTGTTGAGTTAATGATCCTAAAAATGAGTTACTTACTTGGGCTAATTGCATTCTGAGACCTCAGTCGGCTAGTGACGCCTGAAAGAGTTTTTTGCCAACAAGTCTCTGTCATTTTCTTTCTCCCATCTCACAATTACCCTAAGGTAATGAGACTCTCTTATTTTCATTTCTCATAATCTGAGTGCCTGTGAGGATTTTCACCCATGAAACTCTCTCATTTTCATTTCACTCAGCTCACCAATGACTTACAACGCCCGTAAGAGTTTTCACCAATAAAATTCTGTTATTTTTATTTCTCTCAACTTACCATCGCCTTACGGTGCCCGTGAGGATTTTCACTAATAAGACTCTCTCATTTTATTTCTCTTCTGATTCCTTAAGCTAAGGAAGACAAGGAGTTCCCAAAATGTGTCAATATAGCCATTGAATGCTTAGCCTTAACATTCTCAAAGATTGATCTGAAGGTTTTTCTTTAGTTATAACTTGGCTTTTGGATAAGGTTAGAAAGAAAGGATGACATGAGGCCCAAATGACACTTGAAGTGGGGTTAGACTTACAACTTTTGAAATCGACTCAAACAACGAAGATTAAACTCACGCCCCAGTGTCTGTTGGCTGGGTATTTCTAAATTATTTATTTGGTTGGACCGAGCTCAGAGTAGGGCATCCAACGTATCTCACCCCCGAGAGAGGAGAATTAGGTCATACATAGTTCAGACAACTGGTTCTTTTGCTTGATTCTGATTATTCTTTTTTTTTCTTTTATTGTCTTTTTTTTCTTTGGAACTTTATTTCAGACTCTATTTTTCTTGACACTCTTCTCTTTTCTTTCTTCTTTTTTTGGACATATTTTTTTCTATTCTTTTTGAAACTTTTCTAACTCTATTATTTTGCTCAACACTTTTCTTTTGAGCTTTGCTGACTTTATCATGATTCTAAAAGAAGTGTATGAAAGAAAATAAAACTAAGGCTCAAATGGAGTAAAAAAATAATGACACAATGTTTGGGTAGCAGAATGAAATGCCTTGGTCATATTAATCCTTAAAATGCAAGTACATAACATGCAATATGAAAGTGAGAGATGAAGATCATTTGTGAACATCTTTTACAGCATTAACTTTAACTGAGCTTGCGCGTCAAGAGATTTACTCGTGAATTAAGTGTTATAAACTATAGTGAGAATATAAGAAACTAGTAAAATATTAAAGGATGCGTTAACATGTTACGGATGCACTTAAATGCGGAGAACAGATTAACATGTAGAAAATGTAGAGAATTACTAGTATTTTAGCATGCTGGAAGTCAACTAAACATGCTGAAAAATAATTAAACAGGCTGAAGAAGTTAATTAAACATGCTGAAAAAAATTAATAAATCATGCTGAAAAGTTACTTAAACATGCTGAAAAACTAATAATTAATCATGCTGAAAATAACATTAAGGCGCATTTTAAAAGGGCTGAAATTAGATTCATTATGCCAAAAATTGTATTTTTAATAAATAGCGAGTTAACACGTGGGGCACGTAAGAAATTAATGTGAACATGCTAAATGTGCCTAGGTAAACATGTAAAAACATTGACACAGTTCTTTTAATGTAGACATGCTGGAAACTCGATTTAAACATGCTGAAAAATATTAAATACGTTGTTCAACATACTGAAAATGCTCAAGTAGACTATTTAACAAGTAGGAAGCGTTTAACGTAATAACCTGCATGTTAACATGTAAAATGCTTGAATTAATTGTTAATCATGTAAAAAAATATTACTAGAACAATGCTTAGCCTTAGAGAGTTTTAGATAGAGTAGTTCTTAACTCCATCGAGTTTATGAAACAATGCTTAGTTTGGATGATTTCTCGAGAGAGGGTAGTGCTTAACCCAACTAACTTTCAAGGACAATGCTTAGCCTCAGTCAGTTTCTCGAAACAGGGTAGTGCTTAACCCACTTGATTTTCGAAGGACAGTGCTTAGCCTTAGAGACTTTTAGATAGAGTAGTGCCTAACTCCATCGTGTTTCCAAAATAATGCTTAGTTCGGATGATTTATCGAGAGCGGGTAGTGCTTAACCCAACTAACTTTCAAGGACAATGCTTAGCCTCAGTCAGTTTCTCGAAAGAGGGTAGTTCTTAACCCACTTGAATTTCCAAGGACAGTGCTTAGCCTTAGAGAGTTTTAGATAGAGTAGGGCTTAACTCCATCGAGTTTCTGAAACAATGTTTAGTTCGGATGATTTCTCGAGAGCGGGTAGTGCTTAACCTAACTAACTTTCAAGGGCAATGCTTAGCCTTAGTTAGTTTTCTCAAAAGAAGGTTGTGCTTAACCCACTTGACTTTCCAAGAATAGTTCTTAGACTTAGAGAGTTTTAGATAGAGTAGTGCTTAACTCTATCAAGTTTCTGAAACAACGCTTAGTTCGGATGATTTCTCGAGAGCGGGTAGTGCTTAACCCAACTAACTTTCAAGGACAATACTTAGCCTTAGTCAGTTTCTCGAAAGAGGGTAGTGCTCAACCCACTTGACATTCCAAGGATAGTGCTTATCCATAGAGAGTCTTAGATAGAGTTGTTCTTAACTCCATCAAGTTTCCGAAACAATGCTTAGTTCGGATGATTTCTCGAGAGCGGTTAGTGCTTAACCCAACTAACTTTCAAGGGCTATGCTTAACCTTAGTCAGATTCTCAAAAAAGGGTAATTCTTAACCCACTTGAGTTTCCAAGGACAATGCTTAGCCTTAGAGAGTTTTAGATAGAGTAGTGCTTAACTCCATCGAGTTTCCGAAATAATGCTTAGTTCGGATGATTTCTCGAGAGCGGGTAGTGCTTAACCCAACTAACTTTCAAGGACAATGCTTAGCCTTAGTTAGCTTCTTCAAAGAGGGTAGTGCTTAACCCACTTAACTTTCATAAGACAATGCTTAGCCTTAGAGAGTTTTCGGTAGAGTAGTGCTTAACTCCATTGAATTTTCAAAACAATGCTTAGTTTTGAATAAGTTTGTGAGAGAGGGTAGTGCTTGACCCGCTCAAAATATAGGATGATAATACTTAACCTTATATTTTCTGATGGTGTATAACATACTCAAGATTTGTACTCGTCATTCTATTCCTGCATTCAAAATAAATTGTTAGTTTTAAAAAGGGGGAAGATTGATTCGTGTCTCTGTTGGCTCCTTTGTTCAGTCCCGAATCCATTGTATTTATATTGATTTCTTGAGATGTAATCCTTGATGAAATTTTTGAGGATTCCTCAAAAATTTCTACCCCAGTTCATGGCCTCAATCTTGGTAGCCTTGAATTTGTTAAAAATGTTTCTTGGTAGAATTTTTGAGGCTCTCTAAAAAATTCTGCCCCAGTTGCATGTCTGGTCAGTCTTAAACTTGTAGAATCGTAGAATTTTTGAATTCCTTTCAAAAATTCTGCCCCAGTTACATGCTTCAGGAGAGTATGAAAATTTCATTATGATAAGACCGAACTCCACAGGAGCGCCTACGTGTCCCTCTTAAATGGAAATTAAGTTGAACATAGTTCAAATTACATAAGAGAAATTCATATTGTTCCAAGCATATGTAAAGGTTATAGTAACTCAAGTGCTTGAGAGCCTGGAATGAGGAAACGACGTGATATCTCTTCCTTAATGTCAGAAAGATGCCAATGCTTAATCAACATCAAGTTATGGGCCCGTCACACTTATCATCTTGGTATCAATTAGTGCTTGAATTTTGTCCTTTAAAGCATGACATTCCCCTGTGGTGTGGCCTGTCATCCCTGAATGATAATCACAAACTTTGGAATGATCAATCCATTTCGCATATGTATTCATTACAATTGCAGGAATTGGAGTAATGTAGCCATCAACCCTTAATCTCTCATAAAGATGGTCTACAGGCTCAACCAAAGAAGTGTACTGACTGATTTTTCTGATGCTTGGTTCGAGATTCGACGAATTGATTGGGTCATAGAGTTGTTGGTGGATTTTGATAAGCTAAGTTTTCTTGGGAGGTAGTTGAAGGAATTTGAAAGTGTGTAGGTTGTGGAAGAGAATTAGTAGAATTATAATAAGATAACATAGGGTAATTGTATGACGTTGTGGGAAATGGATATGAAGGTGCTTGATATATGGGTGTTTGGTATTGAAGCGGAGGAAGTGGTTTTTGGTAAATTAGAAGGGTTTTGGGATCTTGCATAGTCGAGACATCATTTACTTCCTTCATGTTGTTGTTCTTATCATCCTGTGAAGTCTTTATCGCTTGCAGTCCAAACTTGTTATCATGCCATTTTTAATGCCTTCTTCAATTCTCTCGCCCAATTTGATGATGTCAACAGGCTTTCGATCCTTTACAAGAATCATTCTTTCATAATATTGTGGCTCTTGGGCACGTGTGAAAAATTATTTTATTTGACCTTTCTCTAAAGAAGGATGCACCTGATAAGCTTCACGTATCCATCTCATTCCATATTCTCGAAATGATTCTGTAGGTTTCTTCTTTAAATTCTGAATATAGAACCAATCAGGCGTATTCTCAACATTGAACACAAATCTTTCTATGAAAACAGAGGCCATATTGGTCCATTTTGACTATTTTGTTGCATCTTGTGTGACATACCATGATAAGGCATCTCCAGTGAGGCTCCTCATGAATAACTTCATAAGAATCTGTTCATTTTTACCGACTCCTGCCAACTTGTCACAGTATAATTTCAAGTGGACTTTCGAATCTCCAGTCCCATTGTACAATTCAAATCTAGGAGGTTTGTACCCCTCTAGCAGTTCAACATTAGGGTATATGCACAAATCTTTGTAATTTAGCCCATTCAACCCCTTATTACATAATTATGGCGTTTGTTGGAGGTTTGGATTTATATTGATGGTGGGTAAATGGGGTCGTTTTGACATAACTTGGATCTAAAGTATGGTTGTTTGGATGAGGAATATTTGTGGTAAACGTTGGCGGTGTATTATGGGCATATGATGTTGTTTGATAATTGAGTAGAGCTGGATTTGCGTGACATATTGGTGGACAAGAATCTGGATGTGAGTTATGTTTAGGCAGTGTGTATATGTGGCTTGAATTGTTTGGGGGTTGTGAGATAGGAAGTGGTGGTAAGGGATGTCTTGTGAATGTGTCATTAGATTTGAAACTTGAAGAAATTTCAACTGTTTGGAAGTCTGGAGTAGAGAATCAACATGATATCTTCTTCACCAATGTCAACAAGTGCCAGTCAAGCTTGAGAAATCAATCAGCTTCAGAAGTTGTCCCCATCACGTTTATTATTTTGGTGTCGATCAACTTTTGGTTCATGTTCTTCAAAGAAAAGCACACCTTAGTAGGATGTCCTCTCATCCCAGAGTGATAGGTGCAAATTTGGTCAGGACAATAGCATCGAGACTTAGGATGACAAGGTACGACAACAATGGGCGTGATATCGTCGTCCTCCTTGAGTCATTCATACAACTGTTCTATGGATTCTCCCAGAGGAGTGTATTGTTTTGGTGGATTTTTTTGGAGCTCATGCTGATGTTTGGTGGATTGTTGATTTGTTGGTTGTTTTTGGTAAGACATTGGAAGGTAGTTTGATGTTGGAGCAATAAATGTAGGTGGGTACCTAATAGTTTGTGGAGGAGGTTTTGTGAAGGATTGAGGATAATAGGCTTGGATGTAATTTGATGATGGCACAATTTCTGGAGCTTGGTACCATATTAGTTATGGTTGGCGTATGATTACTTCAAACTTTGTAGGTTTTGGTGTCCCATTGATGATCGTCTTTCCTTTGTATCTGAACTGTGACTCAACTAAATCAGTCTCGGCTATAGGCTTTCTCTTAAGCTTGTTGTCGAATTGCCTAATAAAATCAATTGCCAAATCTTCCCAAAAGATCCACTTGCTAGAATCTTTTTTGGCGTACCACATCAACGCAGGACCAGTAAGTGAGCTGATGAAGATCTTCTTCTTGAGACCATCGCGTTGTCCTATAACTTCTAGTTCATCAAGGTATGCCTCCAAATGGGAATGAGGGTTTCCTGACCCATCATATAATGGAAAGTTCAAGTACTCAATTCTATCCTTGTCTTCTTCATTAGTTTTGGTCGACTTATTAATCTCAGGTGGTTGAGATGACCCCGCCTTATGCTTTGAAATTTGTCCCTTCGCTTTTTTTCTCCTTGCCCATGGTTGTCAACCCATTAAGTGCTTTCAGAAGTGAAACTGAATACCGACTTAAAGACACTTGTTCCCCACAATCATGTGCGGGTAAGGTCGTTGATATAGCAGATGACATAGTGTAGGTGGGAGCAATGAAGTCAACTTCAGATAGTGGCTTTGGAAAATCTGGTGGCATTTCAACTGAGCCTCGGAGATTAGTCTTTATCCCCCTAATTCTCTCTATCTTCCCTTCTATACTTTTGACGTTCAACATAACTTTATTTTGACACAATATCAAATTCTCATGCTCATCATTGCTATTGACAAGATCGATAAACATTGCTTGACTATTCATTTTTGATGTTCAACTTTAGTCAAACTTAGAAGAAAGGATTTATGATTAGAAACAAAGAGTACACACGGGAGTTTAGAATGAATATTCTACTTTATTTGAAAATAGTGAGTTATAATCATTCAGGGTGAATAGACATTATGAGAGCTCTATGTAACTTAGCGATTGTGAGAGATAGAGTACGTCATGAATATGTTGTTTTCCATGAATTGTGGTAGGACAATAGTATGTAAACGTTAGATGAAATAGGAAGAAGGTTTCCTAAATGATACGTTGTACTAAGAGATTGCGAATGAGACTGAAACCTTTTATCAAAGCAAGAGTTAGGACCTAGGAAGAATTAACATGCTACCGATGAGTCAGGAAGATAGATTGAAGGGAAGTTTTGAATAGGTCCTAAGAATGTATTGTAGGGACCTAACATGACAAAAATATTAAGAGTAAAGAGCTCTGAAGTTCGGGCGACTAAGAGTGAGGAATAACTAGGACATTAACGAAACAACAAGATATTTAATACATTCATAGAAATGCAACACATAGCAAATAATTGTGAGTCCTTTTGAGGTCGTGAACCTCTTAGGACCTTGAATGAGACTAGTATTCAACGCATCAAGGATGTCAAGGCATCCTACGTTGAATGGGACACATATTTCTTAGTAAAAGAAATATGTAGACAAAGCCTAAAGGACAAGAGTTGGTTTATGACATGGTTCCCTTGAGTGGACAACTCGAGAGTGGAAAAGCTTGTGTCGATCCACAAGATATTTCCCGAAGGGTGTGTTAGGAATGAACGTCCGTGCTACCACGCAACCGTTCGTAAAAAGAAAATAAAAGAGGTTTCCAAGTGGAGGACAATTATGAGCGGAATGCCAGTTATATAAAGCAGTAACACGTAACACATAGCAACTTATAATAGCATGCTTTAGCGAAAAAAAACATATAACCAATAAAGGGAAGTGGGCATGGAAAAATACATAAAGGGAAAAAAAGAGGGGACTAACGTGTATAAATTAATCACCAATAAAAACAAAAGTAGACATGGAGCGACATGAATAACACATAAAAACAGAGAGAGAGAAGAGACAAATAAGTCATGATGTGAATAAACAATAAAAGGAGAACATATGAAAAATAAATCATGTCAAAAGCCTACAAACGAAAAACATATAGAGAGATTCCCATATAAAGCATAAATTAGTAATGGTTAGAACCTAAGATCCCCAACAGAGTCGCCATTCTGTCGCGCCCCATTTTTCTCGCGGAAAGTGGAATTCGACGTGATAAACTCTTTTTTGGAATTGTTTAAAGGAAGGGTGTGAAGAGTCGCCACCTAACGTATTAAGGTGAATTAGGGCACCGGTCAAGGATACTACGAACCTATTTTGTTGTTTGGTCTTAGTTCACTAGAGTTCGGGTAAGGTTTCAAATTACCTCAAAAGGAATGTGTTAGGCACCTTTCGAGGTCCATAAAGGTGGTTCCCGGCCGAATTTATACTTTACGTGGGGATTCTATGTGATCAATAAAGGTCTCTTGTTTTATTATTAATTTAATATTTAACTAAGTGAGAAAGTAATTAATAAACAAAACACATGTTACTTTGTTATTTCTAATTGTTGATTATCTAAGTGAATAAATAAAACATGTAAATAAGATAAGCGAGGAGAAAGAAATGTCATAATTTGCAACAAAAAGGGGTCTGCTTTATGATAAACTAGCTACCCCAAATAAACATGTAAAGTAAATAAAAAGACTAAAAAGAGATCGTCCAAGTCGAACAAAGAAATGTTTTGGTCTCATTCGGATTAGAAACCCAACTTGTTAATCATCATCCGACTTAAGGGGCCGAACTCTTAGACAAGTAATAATGTCATTAGTCTCGCCGTTAATATCCTTTGGGATCATCACTTCTGAATGACAACCCGTTCCACTCCACCTAGGCTGGATGTCAAGTCTAAGGGCGTCCTATGACAAGGATAAAACTAACGTTTTAATAATACTTATCGTCCCACCTATCATCCAAGAGGCATTGGACTTTACTATTTTGGATTTTTGTTCTAGACTAAAAAAAAGCTATGTTGCCTAGGACTCGAAGCGCAAACATATTGAACAATAAGTAGCATGTAATAATCTCAAGTTAGCCTCTTGATTAATTAACATTTATTAATGTGATAGAATGCGAAGACAAATAATTATTTGTTATGTTGTTAACCTATAAACATGATATCTAAATGTTCAACAAGTAGTGATAAAGGACGACTGTGATTCGTGTATGCAAAAATGTAATGTGTGTTCATGAGGGATGTCACAAGTGTGGTAATTGTGTCAAGAGATGTGCTCGTGAATTAAGTGTTATAAACTATAATGAGAATATAAGAAACTAGTAAAATATTAAAGGATTCGTTAACATATTACGGACACACTTAAATGCAGAGAACAGATTAACATGTAGAAAATGTAGAGAATTAGTAGTATTTTAGCATGCTGGAAGTCAACTAAACATGCTGAAAAATTAATTAAACAGGCTGAAGAAGTTAATTAAACATGCTGAAAAATTAATTAATCATGCCGAAAGTTACTTAATCATACTGAAAAGTTACTTAAACATGCTAAAATAATTATTTAATCATGCTGAAAATAACGTTAAGGCGCATTTTAAACAGACTGGAATTAGATTCATTATGCCAAAAATTATATTTTTAATGAACAACGAGTTAACACGTGGGGCATGTAAGAAATTAATATGAACATGCTAAATGTGCTTAGGTAAACATGTAAAAACATTGACACAGTTCTTTTGATGTAGACATGCTGGAAACTCGATTTAAATGTGCTGAAAAATATTAAATACGTTGTTCAACATGCTGAAAATGCTCAAGTAGACTATTTAACAAGTAGGAAACGTTTAACATAATAATCTGCATGTTAACATGCAAAATGCTTGAATTAATTGTTAATCATGTAAAAAAATATTACTAGGCCTATAATCTAGTTTAGATATACTAAAATGCTAAAATTCAATTCAATGTGACAGAAATACATCAATATGCTCAATGTCAATATAAGGTGTCAATTTTAGTTAGATTAAGAATAATTAATAAACTGTAGAACATGATTCATATTAGTAAATCCCAATTTTGTGCCTAGATGATTCATGTAACAGGTATTGCACATAACCCTAGGTTGTGCCTACCTATACCGTTCACAGAGCACATAAATTCCCGCCCCCGAAGCAGTCCCCCAAATTTATTTATTACAACGATAATAATATCTTTACAAAGTATTACAAATCAAATAAGAAAGCAAACTAAACTAATACAATCCAGTTATATAACTATCCCGACGATTCTTTGAAACCCCGTAATTGTCTACTTAAACCTGCGAGACAAGATATGATTGCAAGAAAATAGGAATATATAATAACAACATTGAATTATTCCTATAGACATGCTTTCTTAAGGCTTTCACAACATGATGCAGTCAATACACATAGGGTATGAAAATTACATCGTTTTGAAAACTTACCGGTGAACAACAACAAAAGAAATAACAAGAATAACAAAAGTCAGGCACTTGTAACAGTGAAAGATATTTTAGTAAGCCTCGAAGAACAGTAGGAGAAATATCAAAAGTATCTAATTGCTTTTGTTTTAGAGAGTAGTAGTAATAATTGTAATAGAACTTAAGAGCTTGTGAACTTGAGAAGTCAGAGGTTTTTCTGTATCGAGAGATTGTATAGGGAGTGAGAGAGGGTGATAAGAGATGTCCAGAATAATGAGAAAGGGCCTCCTTTTATAGTGAGCGGAGATAGTTGTTAAAAAGGAAAAAAATAACTAAAAATCAATTAACAAAAATATCAAAGTCAATTAAGAGAAAGAAAATCCCACTAATGGGACTATTAAAAGAAAATAGAAAAATCAGTCTATTATATCAGTCAATTGAGATCAATCCGGAGTGAATAAATAGATAGAAAATTATCATAAATAGAAGAATGAGAATATGTCCAATTTAAGTAAGAAGGAAAACTCAATGAACAGAATATGATGCAAATGAGCTTTACCATATATAATGGAGAAAAATTAATGGGAGTAGGGAATCATAAAGATTCGAGCAACATCCTGCTAACAAGTCAAGTTGTCATATGTGACGTTGTCATAAGTTCGAATTCAAGGACGGAAGCAGAAGACTCAAAAACATCACATATTACCAAAATTCAGCAATTGCAATTCTGAACTCGTTTAAATAATAATTCAGCACAGAAAATTGCACAAAATATCAAAACCCAAATCACGCAATTAGAGTTAATCAACATCAGTGAACTTTGGATTTTCAAGTATTATAGTCTATGAAGATTGTGAATCACAAAGAAATTAATCAAACACCCAAATCATACCTCGTGAAATCAAAATCTAAAATCTATAAAATCAAATCAAATAAAAGAGACGAGATGAGCGGAAGAACGGAATTAAAATTTAGACACATAATCCGAACACAAAATCAAACCTGATGATGGATTCTAAAGAATCCATCAATTTTTGGCAAAAATCGAGCAGCGACGTAGAGGTGAAAGGGTTGGTCGGCTAGGCGACATTTGAGCAGCGGCAAGAGGGATGGCGGTTGACTGGCTCGTTGGAGCCTTTTTTGGCGAGTTGGTTTGAGAATGCATGGCGGCACGTCTCACCGTCTGACGGCGTGAGGGTTGTGACGGAGAGGACAACGTTGGTCAGCTCGTTGGGTGCGGAGATAGAGGAGGAAAGGATGGAGGCATTTGGCGGCTGAGCGGAGGGAGCTCGCCGGTGGTGGGGTTACGGAGGGACGGAGCGGAGAGATGAAGTGAGAGAGAGAGAAGAGAGAGGAAGAGATGAGTCGGTTGTTTTTGTGGAAGAATGAGAGTTAGGATTTTCTTTTTGTTTAAAATGGAAAGAATAGAGTGGGTTGATTTCAGCCATTGGATCGATTTTGATCCATGGCTGAGATTAAAAGGATTGGGATATTTTAAATTGAATTAAATATGACTAGAATTGTTATAAATTGGATAGAGAAAGGCTAGAATTTAAATAAATTTGGCAAATAAATTAAAATCGGTTGTTATTTAAATAATAGTAGGAATAATAATAGTAAATAATATAATAACAATAATAATAAAATAATAAATAATAAAAATAATATATAAATAATAATATATATATAAATAATAATAAATAATAATAATAATATATAATAATAAATAATAACAATATATATAATAACAGGGTTAATAAATAATAATAATAAATAGTACTAAATAATTGAAAACTAGACATTGTATTTGCAAAAAATGTGAGTACGCACAGTTACGAATAATTTTAATAAAATTATGTAAATATCGTATTTGAGTTTTAAAATTGTAGAAAATGATATTGAAAATAATAAAATAATTTGTGTTCTTGTAAATTATGAATGTGACACGTCAAAAATTCATTTGATTTAAGAAAATTATGTAAAAAATACAAATATTTAAAATTAGTAAATTTATCTAAAATAACAGCCTAGAGGAGTATCGGGCGGTCAAAATTAGGTGTCAACATTCAACTCTCTCAATCTTTGAAATAAACTGGCATACGACTCCCCAATTGGTGTAAAATTATCTCTAGGCTTCTTGTTAAGAAATTTTGGTGGTCCAATTAACATTGATGTGGTCTCAGGAATATAGCAATGATCATCAAGAGTATCGAACATGAGTTCACTAGTAGATTGGGGCAGCACGACTGTTGGATTGATAGCCAAAGTTGAAGGCTCGGTAGAAGGTTGAGTAATAAAAGCATAGACGGTATGTGGTGATGTGAATGTGGTAGGCTTATACCAAGGAGGTAAATAAAGAATGGTGGACATATTGGGATAAATTTGATGTGGAATAACTTCTGAGGCATGCTGTAGTGCATCAACAAAAGTAGGAAACTGATTTTCTAATTGTGATGAAAAACTCAAGATATTTGCAGGGTCAATAGTGGGGAACGGAGGAGGAGGCAACCCACTGGCCCAAGCTTGATACATTTTCATCATTTGTTGTCTTAGTCTCATAATCTCTTTCTGTAAACTCTTATTTTTCCGACTCTTTGTCTAATCCATGATGTCACTCTTTATATCCTTGTTGGACATAACTAACCCTTCTTTGGATTTGGTGTGATATGGAGGACCAACCAGGATGCCACAATCAACCACCTTAAACTAACTAAACATGAGGTAACAAATGTGTTAGAGTTTAATTTTTTTTTCAAAACCTCTATTTTTTCCCTTTTTGAAATAGTCACCGAACCCAAGAAGGCCGCCTACGTATCTCACTCCCGAGAGAGGAGAATCAGGTGTGCGTAGTTCGTGAAGTTTCAAAGGTACCACATAAACACACAAAACAAGAGAAACAAAACAAATCAAATAAAATTAAAAAAATAAAAATAACGTCCCGTTCAAATTATACAGTCCAAAGTAAAATTGCAAAAATATAAATCCTATTCTAACCTATACTAATCCTAAACTGTTCTCCATGCTCTACCCGATGTCTCGGGCCTTCGTCACGAACGTCCTTCACCAACATAGTACGTCGGGTCATTCCCCGGTGAATAAATACAATGAGCCTCGGGGCATTTCCCATTTAAACGAATACATTTGATGGAATGCGATAAAAATGAAGAAAATCACGCAAAAAAATAGTTACACATTCGATGATTAGAATCCTATGAGTTGCCTACCCGAACCTAAACCTTTGTCTATCCGTTTGACGGCCTATCACATGCCACTATTGTGTTTGACATCAATGAATCTAGTAATCAGAATTTAACAACATTAATATCCATTTGAAGTTAATCAATCGATTCTATTTACTTCATTAATTTCCAATTCTCATCCCCAATTTATTACCAATCACGCAATTACTCAATTCCCAAACACGCCATTACTCAAAAAAACAATCAAAACAACGAAAATCAACATGACTCAAACATACTCAAAAATCACACCAAAATCACGACATCAATCAAGTTCGAGATAATGAAAGAGTAGAGTTAAGAGATGGACCTTCTAAGATCTGATTTCGTTGATAACAATGTTTAAGAAAGCTCGGATTATATAATTCCGAATAGAACCTCAACAGTGACGTACTCCGACTCGATATAGAAATTTGAAACCCTAAAACTGACCACGATGGACTGATCGACACGAAAGGTAAACCAGAAAACCAAATTGGGAACGAAAACTGAGGGACCCGAAACTTGATTTCGAAGCTGGGTCACTAAGACAGACGAACTTAGAGTTTCGGAAATCCAGTCGAACTTGAAATTGTATTCTATCACTGAATTCTGTCAAACGAGCTTCATACTCTCGTTTTCTTACTTATTCAGTGTGTAGTGTGTGCGTTGTAAGCTTCTTGAGTGCCTGTGCATTTTTACGAAGAAGAAGAAAGAAGGAAGAAGAGAAAAAAAGGTCTCCTCTGGCCTCTTGTGCGTGCTCTTTTTTTTGTGATAAAGAAGATGATGAGTATGTGCTCCTTTTCTGTATTATGTAAAAAAAACGTCCCCCCTAGATCTAAGGAATTGAGTATGCATATATTGTGTATGTGGACAAATGAAGACAAATCTGTGGCCCCTTTTTTTATTCTTGGAATGTAATGTGGCTATTGTATTAAGAAAGAAAAAATTGAAAAAATGTCCTCTGTTAGTGTCATGCATATGGTTAAAAGGGAATAAAAATGTGAAGGAGGGAGACTGCCTAGGGGTAGGGTAGGTGGGGTAGGTTGTTAGGATGAGGTATAAAGTTGGTTAGGATAGGGTTGTTATTTTTTTGTATTTTTGTAGGCTATAATCACGTGGGTGAGAGTGTATGATAACAAGAAGTTAAAAATGGATAAATTGAGTTTTGGGAGGGACAAAATTAGGTGTCTACACCATGCCCCTTTTTGGGTGTAAACACAAAGTATTTTCAAACAAAAAAGTAGAAAACGAGACCAAATTTTGACCCGATCATTACTCAATGAAAGAAAAAAAAGAAATAAGGGCAATAGGTTCTTGACTTAGGACATCCTACCTACCTAAGTTATAAGGGAATCAAGTCACAGGTATCTCAAAGGATTGGAAGGAGAGGGACTATACCGAGTTGGAGAGTCGAGTGAGGTTCCATCGAGGTTCCGGTCCGCGGCTCTATCATTACATCAAAAATGAAAATTACAAGTTAAAACATAAATAAAATTATTAAAACCCTATCTATGCAGCTTCTTTTGGACTTTTGACTTGAGTTTTATCACCCTATTCTTCAGGCGGGCTCCTAACTTGTAATTTCTTCAATTTGTTGCCTGACTTTTAATTTCTTCACCTTGTTGTTTGACTTATCATTTATTCGCCTTGTGCTTCGGGCGGGCTCCAATGTTGCTTGAGTTACCAAACAAGGAAGTGCGTCTCCTTACAAATGCCGCTTGAATTACCCAAACAAGGAAGTGCATCTCCTTACAGATGTTGCTTGAATTACCCAAACAAGGAAGTGCGTCTCCTTACAGATGTTTCTTGAATTACCAAAACAAGGAAGTGCATCTCCTTACAAATACAGGTTGAATTACCCAAACAAGGAAGTGCGTCTCCTTACAAATGTTGCTTGAATTACCCAAACAAAGAAATGCATCTCCTTACAAATATTGCTAGAAATACCCGAATAAGAAAGTGTGTCTCCTTACCAATGCCTCTTGAATTACCAAAATAAGAAAGTGCATCTCCTTACTAATGCCGCTTAAATTACCAAAACAAAGAAGTGTGTCTCCTTACCAATGTTGCTTAAATTAACCAAACAAGAAAGTGTATCACCTTACAAATATTTCTAGAAATACCCAAACAGGAAAGTGTGTCTCCTTACCAATGCCTCTTGAATTACCAAAACAAGGAAGTGTGTCTCCTTACCAATGCCGCTTAAATTACTAAAGCAAAGAAATGTGTCTCCTTACCAATGCTGCTTGAATTACCCAAACAAGGAAGTGCGTCTCCTTACAAATGTTGCTTGAATTGCCCAAACAAGGAAGTGCATCTCCTTACAAATACCGCTTTAATTTCCCAAACAAGGAAGTGCGTCTCCTTACAAATACCGCTTGAATTACCAAACAAGGAAATGCGTCTCCTTACAAATACCGCTTGAATTACCAAACAAGAAAGTGCGTTTTCTTACAAATATTGCTTGAATTACCAAACAAGAAAGTGCGTCTCCTTACAAATGTTGCTAGAAATACCCAAACAGGAAAGTGTGTCTCCTTACCAATGCCTCTTGAATTACCAAAATAAGGAAATGCGTATCTTTACCAATGCCGCTTAAATTACCAAAGCAAGGAAGTGTGTCTCCTTACCAATGCCTCTGGTTTATGGCTTTAGCTTTCGTGCCAATTGCTCTTGCCTCTGTCACATTTAATCTTACTTTCAACCATCGACATGTGTCACTGACTTGCTGCATTATTGGCCCGATCTCATAGTATTAAGAGTGACTCTGAAACAGATACATTATCTCTGCTTTGTCATGCTTCTTAGATAAAATCTTTGAACCTTGGTATTTCCGTGAGTTCCCAGACTTGTCGGTTGACAAAACTTTCTGCATGCCTTATTTTGTCTCACAATCATGTCTCTTTCATGTGTTGTCCTTTTGTCTTGCTTTGTGCAATTGAAAAAGTTGATAGCTAGTTTTGAAATCTTTTCTCACTTGTTTTGACATGGACTTGACTCAAAGACAAGAGAAAAATAACAATAATTTTTTCTTTATTTGGATAACTGACTCAAGAAAAATAAAAATATAATTAAAGAGAAGAAGAAAAAAAAACGACAATGAATGTGCCCATTGAAAAAGATGAAAGAAAAGTTTATCTAAAAATGACACTCAACTCTAATGATTATGACATGCATATCGGATTAAACTGCCTGATCTTTCCATCCAAAATTTTCTACCAATTGTTGTAGAGTTAATGACCTCGAAATTGATTTGGTTTCTTAGGTCAATTACATTTAAGACCTCATTCGGCTAGTGGAGCCTTGAAGGGTTTTTTGCCAACAAGCCTCTCTCATTTTCTCTTTCCTAGCTCACCATTGCCTTATGGTGTTCGCGAGGGCTTTTCACCAATGGGACTCTCTTATTTTCATTTGTCACAACTCACCGTCGTCTTACAGTGCCCGTGAGGGTTTTCACCGATAAGACTCTCTCATTGTTATCTCTCTCAGCTTACCATCATTTTATGGTGCCCATGAGAGTTTTCACCGATAAGACTCTCTCATTTTCATTTCTCTCCTGACTCCTTATACTGAGGAAGACAAGTAGTTTCCAAAATGCGTCATCACATCCATTGCATGTTTAGCCTTAACATTCTCAAAGATTGATCTGAAGGTCTTTCTTTGGTTGTAACTTGGCTTTTGGATAGGGTTAGAAAGAAAGGATGGCATGGGGCCCAAACTACACTTGAAGTGGATGACTCTAAATTGTTTATTGGGTGGGACTTACAACTTTTGGAATCGAATCAATAATGAGGATTACCTCATGCCCCAGTTTCTTTTGACTGGGTGACTCTAAATTGTTTATTTGGTTGGACCGAGCCCCGAGTAGGGCAGCCTACGTATCTCACCCCCGAGAAAGGAGAATCAGGTCACGCGTAGTTCTGGCAACTTGTTTTGCATGATTTAGACTTTTGATTCTTTTTCTTTTATTAACACTCTTTTCTCTTTGGATTTTTCTGACTCTATTTGTCTTGACACCTTTTTTTTTTGGACATATTTTCTTTTACTTCTTTTTTTTTTGAACTTTTTCTGACTCTATTGTTTTGCTTGATAGTTTTTTTTAGCTTTGCTAACTCTATCTTGATTTCAAAAGAGGTGTATGAAAGAAAATAAAACTAAGGCTCAAATAGGGGTAAACAAAGGATGACACAATGTTTGGATAGCTGAATGAAATGCCTTCATCATATCAATCCTTGAAAATGCAAGTATATATCATTTAATATGAAAGTGAGACATGAAGATCATTTGTGACATCTTTTTAAGCATTAACATTGATTGAGTCTATACGTCACTACTTCTTCTGTAAACTCCACCTTTGTTGTACATTCCTCACATTGAATGACTCATGCTTTCGTAGAGCTGATTTTCTTTCTGTTCACGCAGCCACTATTTGACCTAATTAAGACATGTCCTTCAATTGATGGCCATGTTATTCTTGTGATTCTCAAAATAATTGCCTTAATTTTCAAAGAAGGCTTGAACTTGTCACCAAATGTCTCAGTACTCTATCTATTTTCTCAGATTCTCTCTTTTTCTAATTTTTACTCTTTGATTCAATGTTCATGCTTAAACTGGATTTTAAGATCTAGCTAAAAATTTCGCAAGCATGTCATATCACTAGAGTCAACATAAAATGTATTGTATAAAGAAAACAAACAAACAACACATATTTTAAAGCACAAAGGAAAAAGGAAAATTCATTTAGTTGAAATAAAAGATAGAAGGGTTTGAACATAAACGACAAAAGGACAAAACAAGATAGATCCCGAACTACAACCCTGAAATAATTCAAAAAATAGAAAAAGAAAACAAAGCAAACTACCAGACCTCTTCCTAGTAGGGAGAGGGGTGACATCTCAATTGCTTAGCCTGACAACTTAGCCACTGGTTTGCATATTAGCATGACTAGAGCTTTCCTCACTGTTAATGTTCTGCACAATAATTGATCCATCTTGAATTATCTTTTCAATTTCTCTTTTCAAATCTCGACAATCTTCAATACTATGACCCTGAACATCAGAATGATACACACATCATGCATTAGGATCAAAATTTCTTGAACGCCGATTAAGAGTGTTCCGAAGGAGAGGAGTAATCATATCCCTCTATCTTAATCTCTGGAAAAAATAGGCATAAGATTCCCCAATAGGAGTGAAATTATCCTTTTCCTTCCTCATTTTTGCGAACTCTGGCCTCGGATGAAACATGGATTTAGAGGTTCCTTGGTAAATTTGTGGGGGTCGAGGATGATGTTGAGGTACAGGTGCATGCCATTGTGGATAAGAAGACGGATGGGTAAACAATTGTGTGTTATTCAAAGGACATTGAGGAAGTGGAATGAAACTTCTTGGATTTTGAAAAGAGGAACCTTGTTGCAGATGAGTAAGTTGATTTGATATGTAAGCTCGGGATTGAGGCTGACATTATTAGTGAGTTGGACCTCTTAAACTCTGCTTTGTCCCTGGCACGACAATAGGTGCGTTTTCCTTCTTTTTTCCTTCAGTTTGCCTTGATCAATTGCAATATCGTCCCAAATGTTTCACAGAATCATTCTGTCCATCAAGTTCCTCAAATTTTGATGTCTCAAAGCTTGGATAAAGGCTGACACATGAAAACATGTCCCAGTTTTTATATGAAACATCTTCATAGCCCACAAGTTTCATATCATTTTCTACACTCTTAACTTTCCAAACTATTTTCTCTGGCTCTTCTAGCATGCTAGCCTTCTTAGAAAGAAATTTTGGCGGTCCACTTAACTTAACTGTAGGCTCAAGAGTATTGAATGTGGATTCACTAGTGGACTGGGGAATTACAATCGTTGGATTGATAGACAAAGTGGAAGCCTTAGTAGAAGGTTGAGCAACAGAAGTACAGACGGTATGTGGTGCTGTAAATGTGGTAGACTTATACTGAGGAGCTAAAGAAAGAGTGGTGGAACTATTGAGGTGCATTTGATATGGAATGGATTCTGAGGCATGCTGTGGTGCATCAACAACAGAAGGAAACTGACTTTGTGATTTTGGTGGAAGACTCAAGGTATTTGCAGGGTCAAAATTGGGGAACGGAGGTGGAGGCAGCCCACTGGCCCAAGCTAGGTACATTTCCATCATTTGTTGTCTCAGTCTCAAATTCTCTTTCTTTAAACTCTCAATTTCCTGAATCTTTGTTTCATCCATGATGCCACTCTCTATATCCTTGTTGGACACAACTAACCCTTTAGATTTGGTGTGATGTAAAGGACCAACCAGAATGCCACAAACCAACCACCTTAAACTGATTCAACAAAAAACAACAAATGTGTTAGAGTTCAAAACTTTTTCATAACCTCTTTCTCCTATTTTTTTGAAAAGATCACCGAACCCAAGAAGGGAGCCTGCGTATCTCACTCCCAAGAGATGAGAATCAGGTGTGCGTAGTTCGTGAAGTCTTGCCAAAATGGACAATCAAACTTTTTTTCCTCTTTTTTTCTTGAAACTTTAAGAAGAAAAGAAAATAACAATTTGTCAAAAGAATTGACGAAAATATTTTTGCATTTTTCAAGTTTAAACTCCCTATACAAAATAAAACTTATGATTACCAAAGAAAAATCTTTTTGGGTCTTCGATTTTGAATTTCGTATGAAAAATTAAACTTGAACCAATTAAAGATTTTTTATTTTTTTTTGTAGTTTTCTTTTAAAAATGTTTATGAAACACCTACTCTAATAAAGAGTGAAGAAAATCTATTTCTTTTTTTAAATTTTCAAATAAGATCCCCGAACCAACAATAGGCTGCCTACGTATCTCACTCCCGAGAGAGGAGAATCAGAGGTGCGTAGTTCGTACAGATTGGACAATTAAGGATTAAATGACAAACTAAACCCTGAATTGAGAGACACGACTAAAGAAAGACGATGAAAATAAAATATTTTTTGGGTTTTTAATTAGAAACTAACACCAACAACTATGAAAGAAAAAATCTTTTTGATATTTTCGTTTTATAAAAATGTACAAAGCTCCTATTGAAAGGAAAAAATATTTTAGGAGTTGATTTCTTTCAAAGGTACGAATCATGTCGACAAGAATCAAGTGTTTGATTTCTTTCAAAGGTACGTATGTTGAAATAAAACATTAGAAAATGTACGTAGATTTTGAATCTTAATTTACTATCGTTTATTAGTATTAAATCTTTTAATGGCTACTATTTGTTTAGGATGTGTGGGGAAGGTGCTGTGCAGGATGCTTACATATACAAGAAAGGAGGAGTTGATACAACCTATGTAAAAATTATGTTCAAAAACACCTCCATTTGTGCTGCGGTTCTGAAATCTGGAGGTTGTGATGATGAAGCAAAATATTATATTGGACATGGACATGTTTTTCTGAAGAAGTATGAACGCCGTTAGTAATTTTATTACATTGACATGATAATAGCATAACAAGAGCTTTAGTGCATGGAATTATTCCTTTTAATGGCTATTAATTAATTAGTTTCTTAATCAACATTTATGTTATTCATGATGTACTATTAATCTTTTAGAAGATGATTGTTTGAATGTTTTTATGAAGTATTTGCATTTTTATTATTAAGTCCATCTTCATATCTATTGGATTAGATTATATTCATGTGAGATTTAATTACTTGATGTTTAGATGATATGGACGCGTTCTAAAATTTCTCGAAATTCATAAATGGTATTATGACCATAACGTACAAAAGTGAATATCATTAATGATCTTATCTTATACGTTCTAAAGGTTATTAAGGTGAATCTAAAATGACATATTTACTCACATAAAGTGTGTACACTAAATTAATATCATGATTTTAATGAAGTGTAACTTATATATATTGATTATAATTATATATGTTCACATGAATTTCATGCTTACTTTGGTTTGATGCAATCATCCGTGCAAGTAACACGATGATTTGAATTGTTACCTTTTGACCAAAAAAATTTTAGTTTATATCTTTAGACTATGAGTAAAGTTAGATAATTTAAGATATCGATGATCTATATGTACAACAATTTGAAACGTATGATCTTTTATTAGAACTAGAGAAATCAGAAAAGAGAAAATAGGAAATTAATATTGAACTAAATAATTTTTTCACAATAATCAGAAAAAAGGAAACAAGAATTCTGAATCATGCTAGAGATAAATTATTTAAAATTTTGCAAATCATTATTCCAGGTAATGGCTCTCAGTCGTCATGTGACTCAACTCTCTTAATAGCCTGACTTTACTCTCTCCCTGATGAAGTGACAATCCAGCTCTATATGCTTTGTTCTCTCATGAAATACAGGGTTTCCTGCTATTTGAATAGCTGTCTTACTGTCACTGAATACCTTGATTGGTAATGTGACTGTAAAATTAAGTTCCTTCAGCAAACCAGCCAACCAGATCAACTCTGCTACCAGTGCAGCCATGCTCCTATACTCTACCTCTGCTGAGCTTCTGCTCACAGTTGGTTGTTTCTTTGATTTCCAAGAGATTAAGAAATTTCCTTATTTTTCTGCATACCCTGTCACTGATTTTCTGGTATTAGGACAAGATGCCCAGTCTGAGTCGCAATAGCCTGTGAGAACTGTTCCCTTATCCTTCTTTATCAACACACCTAGACCAGGTGAGCCTTTTACATATCTTATCAGTTAGATTGCAGCAACCCAGTGTGAAACTTTTGGACGTTGGATGAACTGACTTAGCACTTGTACTCCAAAACAAATTTCTGGCCTAGTTATAGTAAGGTACAATAGTTTTCCCACTAATATTTGATAAGCTGACACATCTTCAAGGGTCGGATCACTAGTATTTCCCTCTTGTTCATCATGCTCCAAGATGGTGAGTTTATGGTTAAATTCTAGAGGAGTTGATACAGTTTTAGAACCACAGAATCCTTCTTCCGAGAGAAGCTACAAAGCATATTTTCTTTGATTCAACAGTATACCTTCTTTTGATTTCAATAATTCTATCCTTAAAAAATACCTTAGTGCACCTAAATCCTTCATCTTGAAGTTTTGATTCAAGGTGTCTTTAGCCTCTTGTATCATTTTAGATCTAGAACTCGTGATAAGTAAATCATCAACATAAATCAATATCACCAATATATCAGTTCCTGTCTTCTTGGTAAACATTGAGTGATCATCATGCTTTGACAATATCCTAACTGTAATATTGCTTCTGTCAACTTGATATTCCACTATCTTGAGGATTGCTTCAAACCATACAAAGACTTCTTCAGTTTGCATACCTTGCCATTTCCCTGTCTGTGAAATCCCTGAGGCAATTTCATGTAGACATATTCTTATAAATCACCTTGAAGAAAAGCATTGTTGACATCCATTTGACATAGATCCCAACTATGTGAGGCAGCTAGAATGATGACTGTCCTTACGGTTACCATTTTAGCTACTGGTGAGAATGTTTCATGGTAGTCTAGACCCTCTTGTTAGTTGTAGTCTTTGGCAACTAACCTGGACTTGAACCTTTCCACATCGCCATTAGCTTTGTATTTTACTTTGTAGGCCCATTTTGACCCAATAGGTTTGACACCAATTGGAAGATCAACAATAGACCGGGTTTGATTGTTCTCCAGGGCAGTGATTTCAAGTTGCATTGCATCAATCCATCTTCTATCTTGAGAAGCTTCTTTATAAGAGCTTGGTTCAATAATTGTAGAGAATACACTAAGATATCCTTGGTAGGAATGACATAGGTGATCATATTGAACATGATTTGTAATGGAATGAGGTGTTTTAGTCTTACTGGGAACAATGTAATCCTTAATATAGATGGGAGGTTTAGATGACCTTACTGGCCTCTGCTAAACTGCAACATCTGGTAGTGGTACTAAGATCTGATCATTTGCTGACACCTCAGTTTCATCAATTGAATTAGTAGTTATAGGTGATTCTGTTAGCATTACTGTATCTACACCACCAATGTGATCTTGATATGTGTCTGTGTTGTGTATTGGTTCATTAGTTGAGAGACCTGAACCTGAACCTACAGAATTAGGGAGCATAGTATGAGTAGCATCAGCTTCATGTTCAGCATCTTGCACAAAAGGTGATAGTAAAGGTAGAGCCACTTCAGTTCCTGCGGTATCCTTGAATGGAAGCACGTGCTCCTTGAATATTACATCTCTACTAACAAAGAAAGTATGTGTGTCGAGGTCATATAGCTTGTATCTCTTTTGTGTATTTGAAAAAACAATCAATGCAACTTTTCTTGCCCTTGGTTCAAACTTATCCCCTCTTGGAAGCATACTTGCAAAACACAAGCATCCAAAAGTCCTCAAGTGCTCAAGTCGTGGTGGTTTAACATACAATAACTCTTAAGGTGTCTTCCTTTTTAACACACTGGTTGGCCACCAATTTATCAAATACACAGATGTTTGCACACACTCACCCCAAAATCTTGCAGGAATATGAGACTAAAATTTCAATGCCTTTCCTATTTCAAGAATGTGTTTATGTTTCCTTTCTACCACTCCATTTTGTTGTGGAGTATATGGGCAACTACATTGATGGATTATACCATTATCAATCAACAATTCATTCATTTGAGTATTGAAAAATTCCGTACCATTATCAGACCTCAACACTTTTATTTTTGCATCAAATTGTGTACAGATCATAGCGATAAAACTTTTCAAAACAACAATCACTTCCATATTAGATTGTAAAAGAGATATCCAAGTGAATCTACTGAAGTCATTAACTATGGTAACAAAGTAATGCTTTCTATCATGTGTTGGATGCTTATGAGGGAACAAATATCTAAGTGAACCAGATCAAACAAACCACTAGAGATACTGCTACTAGAACTAGGAAAATGTAACCTACATTGTTTAGCTAAAGGGCATACTAGACAATCCTGTTGTGATGCATCAACTGTTGTATTCTCCAACATTGTTATGTGTTTCATAACGTCTTGTGAAGGATTCCCAGCCTGAAATGCCATAATGATTGACTCACTTTGCTCCTTATTGTTATGTTAGCAACTGAAGATATTTGATTCCTCAAAATATACAATACTGCTGATTTCTTACCAATCCCAATCACCTTTCTAGTGAAGAGAGCCTGCACCACACACAGATCAGGATAAAAAGATACAGAACACCTTAGTTCTTAGTGATCTTTGACATAGAGAGTAAATTGAATTTAAAATCTGGAACATGCAAGACATCTTTCAATATGTGACCTCACAGAATCACTGTGTTTCCTATGTGCTGTATTTGTATATTGCTTCCCGTTGGTACTTGTACTTGACTTTCCTTTTGACAAGTAACATCTCTGACATTATTTAACACCTTATCTGATGGTGTTATATGATGTGTGGCACCGGAGTCAATAATCCACTCCATCCAATCTATACTACCTGCACTACTGAATAATGAGATCATACCTGATCCCTCAGATTTGCAATCTCCTTTTGATTCAGATCGATCGATCATATTCAACAACTTCTCATATTGTTCTTTGGTGAAACAACTTTCTTTGTACTGATCAACACTCCTTGAGCCACTTCCTGCTTCCACAATTGTGCTATTGACATGAGGTCTGAAATTTTCTCCTTGAGGTTTCCTCTGGCTCTTGAAGTCTGGTGGAAATCCAACAATTCTGTAACAATTCTCCTTATTGTGACCTTTGTATCCACAATGCTCATATATTATTCCTGGCTTCTTCTTTTGAAAATTCTGATTCTAGTGGTTGTTGTCTCTTCTAAAGGGCCGAGCTTGGTTCTTTGAAAATGCAAATCCTTGTTGCTTGTCTTCTAGCATAATCATAGGCTCCTTCCCTCTATCTGTGCTTACGAGCTTTCTTTGTCTTTTCTCTTGGATTGCCATCGCATATGCTTGGTTCACACTAGGAACAGTAGCATTAAGCAAAATATTACTTCGCACCTGTGAGAAACTTTCATTTAACCCAACCAAAAATTGTAACAATCGTTGCAGCTTTATGTGTTCTACATGATGCTTCGACTCAACACAATCACATGCAGGTGACGGTACCATAACATCAAGCTTATCCCATTAATCTCTCAATTTGGAGTAATATGTAGTGACAGAGTCTGTACCTTGTGTCAACATGCGTAGACTCTTCTTCGATCTAGATGCGTAGACGATGCTAGTCATTAATTCTTGTGCTACCATTGTAATGATCTACGACATCACCACTGCATCACATCTCTCCCACTTTGCCGCCAAAGCACCCTTGTATGAGCCTTTTGCACAAGTTCCATCAACAAACCCTAGTTTGTTTTTGACTAGAAGTACTAATCTCATCGATCTGCTCTATACACCATAGTTTTCCGGCCCTGTGAGCTTCATAGGAATCAACGCTACGCCTGGTATGTCTGACGCTTACAAGTGCAGGGGATGATTGCGATCCATCTGTGGATCTTCAACAGTTTCTATTGTTTGTGGTTCCACCATTATTAAGCTTTGAAATTCAGCAAATCAAGTCCAAAAATGGAGAAATCTCGTTTATTTTTAACTGGGCCAAGTGGTTGTTTTATTGGAATTGTTTATAATTTCTATCTAAAGAGGAAATCATATATACAATGATAGTGTGTATATATAATGATAACTCACACTAATAACCGACTCTAACAACTCCATGTGTTAATCACGTGCACTATTCTTTTCTAACTAATTCAGTTTAGCTGCACTTCTTTACTGTATTCACTGCACACTTAATAAATAGATTTCTTAATTATTTAAAACTTGCGGAGATGGAAAACACAATTTTCAAGGTGATCAGCGTGTTTTGAAGAAGATTTTCAATTTTGAGAGTTTGATCAAAGTTAAACTTTTGAGTTAATGAGGTTAAATTTAAGATTTGACAATCTCCAGAGGATTTTAGGCTGGTTAATGATTTAGTTAGATGGTTTGCATGGATCTCGTGGTACTCGGGAGAGATTTGGACTATGAGTAGATTTCTTGCTTTTTAAAACTCATCAAATAATTTCATTGTCACACCCCTTTTTTACCAAAAAGAGTTATCTTTAGTTTGAAAGGACTTTTATTATTAAGTGACTAAAGATGAAAATTTATTTCGAAAAGGATTTTTACAATTAAATTTAGAGTCGCCACTTGACATAAATCTGGTGTACCAAGTCACTGTTGAAAATTCTTTTTCAAAAATGGTTTGATTCTTTAAAACTGATCCACGAACAGAGATTCCGATTAAAAAATTCTGTTGATCGAGGGAAAGGTGTTAGAAAACCCTCAATCCCGCAGTTTGACCACGGTCGCTTTGTGGAGTATATCGGCTAGCATGAAACTATGAATGTATAAACCCACAAACACATAAACATGAAAAAAAACAACCAAAACACTCAAAGTTCAAAAAGTAGTGTCCAGTCCAATTTATTACAAATCAAAATAAAATACTAAAATTAAAACCTAAACTATTCTAACTATGCTTTACCCGATGCTTCGGGCCTTGATTGCGTGCCATCTTCAAGTACAACTTTCTCGGGAAATTCCCCAGATAAATTAATACAAAAATCCTCGGGGCATTCCCCGACCAAATGAGTACAACTGGTTCAAATGCAATAAAATGAAATTCACCCAACAAACATTCGACATTCAATAATCCACAATCCCTAAGTTTTGCCTACCCAACCTAACGTTTGCCTATCGGTGCTCGACCTAAGACACGATATTGTCAAGTTCGATGAATTTAACATCAATTTCAAATCAAATAAACCAATTAATCAACAGAAGTAGATATTCACTTTTATCGATTTTCAATTCCATTTCCCAAATTGCTTTTCAAAAGATATTTCTTATACGAGACATGGTTATCCAACCCATACCAACATCGAATTTATACCACAATCAATTATTCATAACAAGTAATATCAACGTCAACAAAATCACCCAATCATCATCATCTAAAACATAATCATAAAATCAGCTTCCCAAATTTAAGATGAAATAAAGAGAAAGAGTTGAAGAATTGGACCTCAATTATCGATTTAAATAAACTAAAGATAGAACCGCGCCCAAAAAATCTCGATTCGAACCTCGACATGAAACCCAAATTATAACTCTTGACTCGCCATCCGTTTTGTGCCTAAACTCGTCTATTTTCGATGGGTTTTGACACTAGACTTGATCGGCTGTTGCTGTTTCCAGCTAGGAGACGCCGTTTTCTAGCGACAAAAAGGTCTCCGAAAAAGTAGCATGAATGAACTGTTGTTTTATCCGCTCTCTCTCATTTTACTCTTCTCCTCCGACTAGCTCTCTACATTTTTCTCTCACTCCGACCAACTTTCTCTTTCACGTGCTCTCTCCGATCTCTATTTTTTCTCTCACAGGGGGGTGTGTACGGGTCTTCTCTGGTGAGGGTCTTTGTGTGTATCGTGAGGGTGAGTGACAGTGTGTTGTTATTGTGATAGTGACCAATAGAAAGAATAAAAAAAGAGACATATGTGTGGGTCTTGTATTGTGTGTGTTGCTGTTAGAGAAAGAAAAAAAATGGTAGTGTAGTTGTAGGGAGTGGGTGAGGGAACTGGGGAGTGTCAGGTGAGGTTAGGTGGGGTAGGGGATAGGTAGGGGGTAGGGTAGGGAGAGGTAAAAATGAGAAAAATTTAATTTTTGAGGGAAAAAATTACGTGTCTACATTATGCCCCTCTTTGGATATAAACACAAAGTGTTTTCAGACAAAGAAGTAGTCAACGAGACAAAATTTTGACCCAACCATTATTCAAATGATAGATATGGAAGGAAGGAGTGCAATCAAGTCTTGATTTTGGGCGTAGTTTCAGGGTTGAAAAGGATATAGACTATACCGAGCTGAAGAGTCGAGTGAGGTCCTGTCAAGGTTTCGATCCGCAACCCTGTCTTACATCAAAATAAAAATTACATGTTAAAAGGTAAATAACATTACAAAAGTCCTATATATGCAACATCTCTTGATTCTTGTCTTGGGTCTCCGATACTTTCAAAAGTGACAAAAGATCTAATTTTTTTCGGGGTGAACTAGACAATCAATTATCTCTTCATACAAAATTTGGTGTTTGAGGTGAACTTAAAATTGATCTACAAATGGTACTTCTGAATGCGAACTTGAATTTGAGATTTTTCACCCTATTCTCCAGGTGGGCTCCTAATTTACAACTTTTCACCTTGTTACTTGACTTTCAATTTATTCACCATGTTGCTTGACTTTCAATTTCATCACCCTATTCTTCAGGCGGGCTCCTGACTTTCAATTTCATCACCCTATTCTTCAGACGAGCTCCTGAATTTTATTTCTTCACCCTATTCTCCAGGCAGGCTCCTGACTTTCAATTTCATCACCCAGTTCTTCATTCGAGCTCCTGACTTTCAATCTCATCACCCTATTCTTCAGGCGAGCTCCTGACTTACAATTCTTCACCCTGTTCTCCAGGTGGGCTCCTGAAGCCAAAGTCAAAACTAGAACACAAATTATCTTATAGAGTTATGGCAATGAATGATTTCATTTTTCTAAAAATAAAATCCCATTTTTCTGGAGGGTTCTGAACGGAAAGTAAAGTCCCATTTTTCATGAGGGTCCTAAACATAAAGTAAGTTTCTATATTCCAGGAAAGTCCTGAATAGAAAGTAAGTTTTCATTTTCCAGGAGGGTCCTGAACATAAAGTAAATTCCCATTTTTCAGGAGAGTCCTGAACAGAAGTAAATTCCCATTCTCCAGGAGGGTCCTGAACAGAAAGTAAATTCTCATTTTCCAGGAGGGTCCTGAACATAAAGTAAATTCTCATTTCCCAGGAGGGTCCTGAATAGAAAGTTAATTCCAATTTTTCAGGAAGGTCCTTAACAGAAGTAAATTCTCCGTTTTTCAGGAGGGTCGTGAACATAAAGTAAATTCTCATTTTTCAGGAGGGTCCTGAACATAAAGTAAATTCCTATTTTTCAGGAGGGTCCTGAACAGAAGTAAATTCCCATTCTTCAAGAGGGTCCTGAACAGAAAGTAAATCCCCATTTTGTAGGAGGGTCCTGAATAAAAAGTAAATTTCCATTTTTCAGGAGGGTCCTGAACATAAAGTAAATTTCCATTTTCCAGGAGGGTTCTGAACAGAAGTAAATTCCCATTTTCCAGGTGGGTCTTAAACATAGAGTAAATTCTCATTTTCCAGGAGGGTCCTGAACATTGAGTAAATTCTCATTTTTCAGGAGGGTCATGAACATAAAGTAAATTTTTATTTTCCAAGAGGGTCCTGGACATAAAGTAAATTCCCATTCTCTAGGAGGGTCTAAACATAAAGTAAATTCTCATTCTCCTGGAGAGTCCTAAACATAAAGTAAATTCCCATTTTTTGGGAGGCTCCTGAACATAGAGTAAATTCTCATTTTTTAGGAGGGTCCTGAACATATAGTAAATTCTCATTTTTCAGGGCGGTCCTACACATGAAGTAAATTCCCATTTTCTAGGAGAGTCCTGAACATAGAGTAAATTCTCATTTTCCAGGAGGGTCCTGAACATTGAGTAAATTCTCATTTTTCAGGAGGGTCATGAACATAAAGTAAATTTCTATTTTACAGGAGGGTCCTGAACATAAAGTAAATTTTTATTTTCCAGGAGGGACCCTGAACATAGAGTAAATTCCTATTTTTCAGGAAGCTCCTGAACATAAAGTAAATTCCCATTTTACTGAAGAGTCCTGAACACAAAGTAAATTCTTATTATCAAGGAGGGTCCTGAACAAAAGTAAATTCCCACGGATGTGCTTTTCAGTAGGTAGCTAAATTAAGTGAAGCAAATTTTGCCCCTATTTCAACAAAGAAAATTTGTTAGTTAAAAACTTAGTGGTGGCTTGCAACACTTGGCTTTCCAGTATTCATTTCCTTCATTTTGTTTCAGATTTCTGGCACTTTCCCCTATCTTGTCGCGACATTCACCCAAACCCAGATTAAGGAAAGTGACTTTGACTCAAACACCAAATTTCTATTTTACCATGCCTCTGAGATGCACCTTTTGAAACCTGATATTTCTATGAATCCAGCAACTTGTTGGTTGATAAACTTCCTTTTCTTTATTTTGAATTATGATCATGTTCCTTTCATGTGCCGGCCTTTTGTCTTGCTTCGCGCAATTGAAGAAGTTGGTAGCCAGTTTTGAAATCTTTTCTCACTTGTTTTGACATGGACTTGACTCAAAGACAAGAGAAAAATGACAAAGATTTTTTTTATTTGGATAATTGGCTCAAGAAAATAAAAATAAAAATATAGAGAAGAAAGCAAAGACAATGAATGTCCCCCTTAAAATAGAGAAAAGAAATTTTTTTCTAAAAATGACAGTCGACTCTAATGATTAGGACATGTATTTTCAATTAAGTTGCCTAATATTTCCATCCAATCTTTCACCAATTGTTGTTGAGTTAATGATCCTAAAACTGAGTTACTTACTTGGGCTAATTGCATTCTGAGACCTCAGTCAGCTAGTGATGCCTGGAAGAGTTTTTGCCAACAAGTCTCTCTCATTTTCTTTCTCCCATCTCACTATTACTCTAAGGTAATGAGACTCTCTTATTTTCATTTCTCATAATATGAGTGTCTATGAGGATTTTCACCCATGAGACTCTCTCATTTTCATTTCACTCATCTCACCAATGCCTTACAACGCCCGTAAGAGTTTTCACCAATAAAATTCTGTTATTTTTATTTCTCTCAACTTACCATCGTCTTACGGTGCCCGTAAGGGTTTTCACTAATAAGACTCTCTCATTTTATTCCTCTTCTGATTCCTTATGCTAAGGAAGACAAGGAGTTCCCAAAATGTGTCATCATATCCATTGAATGCTTAGCCTTAACATTCTCAAAGATTGATCTGAAGGTTTTTCTTTATTTATAACTTGGCTTTTGGATAAGGTTAGAAAGAAAGGATGACATGAGGCCCAAATGACACTTGAAGTGGGGTTAGACTTACATTTTTGAAATCGACTCAAACAACAAAGATTAAACTCATGCCCCAGTGTCTGTTGGCTGGGTAATTCTAAATTATTTATTTGGTTGGACCGAGCCCAGAGTAGGGCAGCCAACGTATCTCACCCCTGAGAGAGGAGAATCAGGTCATACATAGTTCCGACAACTGGTTCTTTTGCTTAATTCTGATTATTCTTTTTTTTTCTTTTATTGACTTTTTTTCTTTGGAACTTTTTTCAGACTCTATTTTTATTGACACTCTTCTCTTTTCTTTCTTCTTTTTTTGGACATATTTTTTTCTCTTTTTTTTGAAACTTTCTAACTCTATTATTTTGCTCAACACTTTTCTTTTGAGCTTTGCTGACTTTATTATGATTCTAAAAGAAGTGTATGAAAGAAAATAAAACTAAGGCTCAAATCGGGTAAACAAATAATGACACAATGTTTGGGTAGCAGAATGAAATGTCTTGGTCATATCAATCCTTAAAATGCAAGTACATAACATGCAATATGAAAGTGAGAGATGAAGATCATTTGTGACATCTTTTATAGCATTAAATTTAACTGAGCTTGCGCGTCACTACTTTTGTGCTTTTCTAGCATACAACTCCACTTTTGTTGTGTATTCGTCACATTGAATGACTCATGATTTTGTGAAGATGATTTTCTTTTTGTTCCTCTTGATATAGTATTGTGCATCTACTGTTTGACCTAATTGAGATATGTCTTTCAGTCGATGACCAAATTATTCTTGTGATTCTCAAAATAATTTCCTTAATTTTGAAATAAGGCTTCAATATGGTCACCAAATGTCTCAACACTCTACCAATTTGTCAAATGCCCTTTTTCTAAATGAAACACTCTGATTTAAAGTGCAAGATTAAACTTGATTTTAAGATCTAGCTGAAAATTTCGCTAGCGTGTCATATCACTAGAACCAACATAAACGTTAATTGAATAAAGAATACAAACAGACAACTTACAAAAAGACAAAAACACAAAGGACATCACATCTCATTGAATGGAAAAATAGAAGGGTTTAAATAAAGACGATGGAGAAATAAAACGCGATAGATTTTGAACTACAACCTCGAAATAATTCAAAAATAGAAAGAAAAATAAAACAAACTACCAAAAATCCTTCCAAATAAGGAGATGAGTGACTTCCCAACTGCTGAGCTTGACATCTTAGTCACTGATTTGCACATCATCATGACAAGATCTTTCACCGCTATCCGACACATTTCCTTCGACAAATAAGTTTTGGATCCTCACGACTCATTGCTTCCCACTTATTGTGCATTATCGTGTGTTGGTGAAGGATTCTGTGTGACCTTTGTAGTATCAATGTTTTCCACTATGATCATTTTTTCTTGAATCATTATTTCTATTTCTCTTTTCAAAGCACTACAACCTTCAATACTGTGATCCTGAATATCAGAATGATATGCACATCGTACATGAGGATCAAAATTTCTTGAATGTGGATCAGGAGTACACCCAAGGAGAGAAGTGATCATGCTCAATGTTACTCCCTGTTTTCCCCGCGAAAAGCGGGATTCGAAGTGAAAAACTCTTTTTGGAATTGTTTAAAGGAAGGGAGTGAAAAGTCGCCACCTAATGTATTAAGGTGCGTTAGGGAACCGGTCTAAGATACTACAAACCTATTTTTTGTTATTTAGTCTTAGTTCACCAAAGTTCGGGTAAGGGTTCTGATACAAATTTAAATAATAATTGATCTTATTAATATTGAAGGGGTTACAGCTGTATATATAGAGAACTGAAGAATAACTAATTACAGAATAACCCAGATGTATTTAATAATTATATATGTAGTCTATTATCCCCCCGCAAGCTGATCAGCGGTAACGAGGGGCAGCTTGGAGCAGAGAGACTGAAAAGGCTGTAACGGAAGAGGCTTGGTGAGAATATCAGCAAGCTGGTTAGTAGATGGGACATAGTGTGTGGCCATCGCTCCTGCAAGTACCTCATCGCGAACAAAGTGACAGTCAGACCCAACATGCTTCATACGATCATGAAGGACTGGATTTTTGGTAACACAAATAGTGGACTGATTGTCACAATAAATCTGTGGTTTCGTCGGGGGAATGCCAAGTGCATCCGTAAGGTATCGTAACCACATGGCTTCAGCAACACCCACAGCCATGGCACGATATTCTGCTTCTGTGGAGAAACGGGACACTCGCGTTTGCTTCTTGGTGCACCAGGAAATCAGATTCGGTCCCATCATAACAATATATCCAGTAGTGGACTTTCGATCATCTTTGTCGTTAGCCCAATCCGAATCAAAAAAAACAGATATATCAAACGAGCCCTTTTGAAATAAAATTCCACAGTGAAGAGTACCTTGAAGATAGCGCAGAATGCGTTTCAAGGCCTGAAAGTGTTGTTCTGTGGGAGCATGCATTGATTGGGAGACTCGATTGACTGCATATTGGATGTTCGGACGAGTAACAGCAAGATAATGAAGTCCACCGACGAGGCTCCGATATAGTGTAGGATCGGCAAAGGGAGTATTCGGCCCTGGGGATTGGCGGACTGCCATGGGAGTGACCGCGGGTTTGCAGTCTGTCATTCCAGCCCGATTTAGAAGTTCAAGGGTATATTTTGTCTGATGCATCAATATGGTTCCCGATTTGCGGATGAGTTCGAGGCCAAGAAAGAACTCCAGAGGACCGAGGTCCTTAAGTTTGAAGTCACGATGCATAGCTTCAGTAATTTCAGTGATGAGTGATGACGAGCTGCCTGTAATAACAATATCATCCACATAGATAAGAATGATGACTGTCCCTCGAGAACAGTGAAGGGTGAAGAGGCTGTTGTCATGATGGTAGGTGCGAAAACCAAGACCCTGCAGAAAAGTAGAGAGACGTGTGTACCAGGCACGAGGGGCCTGTTTCAGGCCATACAGTGATTTGCGAAGCTTGCAAACATAGTGAGGACGGTTGGGATTAACATATCCCGGTGGCTGAACCATATAGATTTCTTCCTCAAGATGACCATGAAGAAAGGCATTGCTGACGTCTAGCTGATGAAGCGGCCAATCATAGTGAAGAGCAAGAGACAAGACCAGACGAATAGTATGTTGCTTAACAACAGGGCTGAAGGTCTCCTTATAATCCACACCATACTCCTGATGATACCCTTTTGCAACCAGACGTGCTTTATAGCGAGAAAGAGATCCATCTGAATTTCGTTTGATGCGAAACACCCATTTGCACCCAATAGACTTTCGGTGACTAGGTAGAGGTACCAAATCCCATGTACGTTGTTCATTCAGAGCCTGAAATTCCTCATCCATAGCTTGGCACCAGAAACTATTTTTGGAGGCTTGGTTGTAGGTAGTAGGCTCAGTTGTGGGATGTGCATCAAAGGGTATTTGAGTGTGGTAGGCTTTGGGTTTGAAGGTACCGGCCTTGGCTCGGGTTGTCATAGGATGAGTGTTGAGTGGAGGGTGATTAGGAAGGGGTGGTGGTGTTGTATGATGTGTGGGCGGGGGTTGGGTGGGGCTGCCGTGGGAGCTGGGATGTGCAGCGGTGGATGGGGTGGCTGTATGTGTGTTAGGAGTATGATGTAGGGAAGTGGTGGGTTGTGTGGCAGTCGGCTGGGTGTTCGGGTGGGAGGTTTGGGGTTTCGGGTGGGTAGTGGTGTAGTGGGGTACCGGGTTAGGTGCCGAGTGAGCCGGAGCATGAGCGTGAGAAAAGGACGGAAATAATGGCACAACGCCAAGTGGATTGGGGGAGTATGGAGTAGAGGAAAGACTTGTGTAAGGAAATTGTTCCTCCACAAAACGAACATGACGGGAAACATATGTTTTCTGAGATACAGGATCGAAACATTTGTAACCTTTGATAGTGGGATGATAGCCTAGAAAGACACAAGGGGTGGACCGAGGTTGAAGTTTATGTTGAGTGTGCGGACGCAACCAGGGATAAACTAGACACCCAAACGGGCGGAGATGGATATAGTCGGGTGGATGATTGTAGAGACGGGCATATAGAGTGGAGTTGGAGAGAGTGTGAGTGGGCATGTGATTTATGAGGTAGTTGGCAGTAGCAAGGGCATCAACCCAAAAGGAAACAGGTAAGGTGGAATCATGGAGGAGCGCAACAACTGTTTCTATTAGGTGACGGTGTTTGCGCTCAGCAACGCCATTTTGTTCAGGGGTATATGGACATGAAGTGTGATGAAGAGCCCCTAGATTTTGAAGAAAAACACCAAATGCATTGTTGACAAATTCTTTGCCATTGTCACTTCGAAAAATTTTGATTTTGGCATTAAATTGATTTTGAACCATTCGGTCAAAGTTTACAAAAATAGTATAAGCTTCGGATTTAAATTTCAGAGGATAAAGCCAAGTGAATTTACTGTAATCATCAACAAAACAGATATAATAACGAAAACCTTGAACAGAAGGAACTGAGGTTGGACCCCAAACATCAGAATGAATTAATTGAAATGGCGCAGTGGCCTTGTGTTCAGACAGTGAAAAAGGTAAACGACAAGATTTAGACACTAAACAGGACTCGCAATGTAATTTTTCTGAAAAATTAAAACCTAAGGAAGATAAAATGGATTTGGTGATGGAGGATGATGGGTGCCCAAGCCGGCGATGCCAGGTTGACGAGAGAATGGCTTGACTCACAACAGACGGAGACCTGGATGGAAGAGTGTATAGCCCATGCTCACAGCGGCCCGTGTACCGCACCCGGTTCGTGGTATTGTCCACTATCTGGAAATTGGTGTCATTAAAAATGAGGGTGCAGTTATTTTCTTTAGTAAAGCGATAAACAGATAAAAGATTGGATGTGAGGGAAGGGACGTGGTGAAGGGTTGAGAGATGAAATTTACCATTTGGGGTATAGACATACCCAGAGCCGGTGTTTGTGATGGGAAGGGATTGACCATTGCCTACTGTAATAGTTTCTGAGCCATGATACGGATGAGGAGCTTGAAGGTGTGAATAATCCGACGTCACATGGGTGTTAGCACCTGTGTCTAGATACCAATCGCCAGATTGAGCGTTTGTGGACGCATGCATCGCCCTTGATCCTCCGGACTGGCTATTTACATTCTGCGAGTCATCATAACGATACCAGCAATTAGCCGCAGAATGGCCTCGTTTAGTACAAATTTGGCACGTCGGAAGATCTCGTGTGGGCATCCGCTGGTTTCCTCGTCCCTGTCCGCGGCCTGACTGGAAGCCGTGCCTCGGTGGAGGCCCGCCTCTGCCTTGCTGCCCGGTGTTTCGACGGTCACCACCGCCGCTGCCTCGCCCTTGGTTACGGCGATCGTCACCACGACCCCTGGCCGAGCCTCCGCTGCCAGCCGAGTAAAGAGCCGTGACGCTAGGGGTGGAACTGGCTTCTCCGAGCAGTAATTTGTGTTCCATGTCTAGATTCAATTCTTCTGCATTAAGCCATCCAGACAGTTGATTCAGAGTGATTTCGACAGGCGAGAGGCGAATATGCTGTTTGAGAGAGGAATAGCCAGCCGGAAGACCACGTATCACGGCATTCACCACGTCTCGTTCAGGAATAATCTCGTTCACAGCATCTAGGTCAGACAGAATAGAGGCCACATCATCAAGGTATTGAGTCATCGTCTTCGTTCCCTTCCGAAGAGTATGCAATTTGTCACGCAACTGAAAAATATGAGCCGTGGACACAGAGTTGTACCTTGTGGCTAGTGCGTCCCAAAGTGAAGCCGATGTGAGAAAACCCCGGGCGTGTTTGTGCACAGAGGGGCTAATAACTGCGAGAAGACAGGCTCGGATCTGAGTGTCTACGATCATCCACGGAAGGTAGTCGGGATTTGGGAGCTTGACGCCGTCCTTCTCGGCTGTCTCGGGCTGCGGCTTCTCCGCACCGTCAATCCATCCGAGCAGCAAGTTGGCTGCGAGGGCGGTGCGGACGTTAAGTGCCCAGGCCGGGTAGTTGTTGTCAGATAATTTTTCGGGGATGAGATTGTGGAGATTCCTGAGCAGTAATTTTACTCCAGACGGTAATTTTGACAGAGGATCAATAACCTTGTCCATGGCGCCGACCTACGGCGGAGGAGGGAGGCCGTGCGGCGTGGTGTAGACGGTGGCGGCGGCGCACACACGTCGGAAAAGAGGAGAGATTAGGGTTTGGGCGGAAGAAGAAACCCTAGCTTTGATACCATGATACAAATTTAAATAATAATTGATCTTATTAATATTGAAGGGGTTACAGCTGTATATATAGAGAACTGAAGAATAACTAATTACAGAATAACCCAGATGTATTTAATAATTATATATGTAGTCTATTAGGTTCAAATTACCTCAAAAGGAAGGTGTTATGCACCTTTTGAGGTCCACAAAGGTGGTTTCCGGCCGAATTCATACTTTACATGGGGATCTATGTGATCAAATAAAAGTCTCTTGTTTTATTATTAATTTAATATTTAACTAAGTGAGAAAGTAATTAATAAACAAAACACATGTTACTTTGTTATTTCTAATTGTTGATTATCTAAGTGAATAAATAAAACATGTAAATAAGATAATCGAGGAGAAAGAAATGTCATAATTTGCAATAAAAAGGGGACTGCTTTTTGATAAACTAGCTACCCCAAATAAACATGTAAAGTAAATAAAAAGACTAAAAAGAGATTGTCCAAGTTGAACAAAGAAATATTTTGATCTCATTCGGATCAAAAATCCAACTTGTTAATCATCATCCGACCTAAGGGGACGAACTCTTAGACAAGTAATAATGCCATTCGCCTCGCCGTTAATATCCATTGGGATCATAACTTCCGAATGACAACCCATCCCACCCCACCTAGGCTGGATGTCAAGTCTAAGGGCGTCCTATGACAAGGATAAAACTAATGTTTTAATAATACTTATCGTCCCACCTATCGTCCAAGAGGCATTGGACTTTACTATTTTGAATTTGTGTTCTAGACTAAAAGAAAGCTATTTTGCGTAGGACTCGAAGCGCGAAAATATTGACCAACAAGTAGCACGTAATAATCTCAAGTTAGCCTCTTGATTAATTAACATTTATAAATGTGATAGCATGCGAAGACAAATAATTATTTGTTATGTTGTTAACCTATAAACATGATATCTAAATGTTCAACAAGTAGTGAAAAAGGACGACTGTGATTCGTGTATGCAACAATGTAATGTGTGTTCATGAGGGGTGTTAGAAGTGTGGTAATTGTGTCAAGAGATGTGCTCGTGAATTAAGTGTTATAAAATATAGTGATAATATAAGAAACTAGTAAAATATTAAAGTATGCATTAACATGTTACGGATGCACTTAAATGCGAAGAACAGATTAACATGTAGAAAATGTAGAGAATTACTAGTATTTTAGCATGCTGGAATTAACTAAACATGCTGAAAAAAATAATTAAACAGGCTGAAGAAGTTAATTAAACATGCGGAAAAATTAATTAATCATGCTGAAAGTTACTTAATAATGCTGAAAAGTTACTTAAACATGCTGTAAAACTAATAATTAATCATGCTGAAAATAACATTAAGGCGCATTTTAAACAGGCTGAAAATAGATTCATTATCCCAAAAATTGTATTTTTAATGACCAGTGATTTAACACGTGGGGCACATAAGAAATTAATGTGAACATGCTAAATGTGCCTAGGTAAACATGTAAAAACATTGACACAGTTCTTTTAATGTAGACATGCTGGAAACTCGATTTAAACATGCTGAAAAATATTAAATATGTTGTTCAACATGCTGAAAATGCTCAAGTAGACTATTTAACAAGTAGGAACCGTTTAATGTAATAACCTGCATGTTAACATGCAAAATGCTTGAATTAATTATTAATCATGTAAAAAAATATTACTAGGACAGTGCTTAGCCTTAGAGAGTTTTAGATAGAGTAGTGCTTAACTCCATCGAGTTTATGAAACAATGCTTAGTTCGGATGATTTCTCGAGAGAGAGTAGTGTTTAACCCAACTAACTTTCAAGGACAATGCTTAGCCTCAGTCAATTTCTCCAAAGAGTGTAGTGCTTAACCCACTTGATTTTCGAAGGACAGTGCTTAGCCATAGAGAGTTTTAGATAGAGTAGTGCCTAACTCCATCGAGTTTCCAAAATAATGCTTAGTTCGGATGATTTCTCGAGAGCGGATAGTGCTTAATCCAACTAACTTTCAAGGCCAATGCTTAGCCTTAGTCAATTTCTCGAAAGAGGGTAGTTCTTAACCCACTTGAATTTCCAAGGACAGTGCTTAGCCTTGGAGAGTTTTAGATAGAGTAGGGCTTAACTCCATCGAGTTTCCGAAACAATGCTTAGTTCGGATTATTTCTCGAGAGCGGGTAGTGCTTAACCCAACTAACTTTCAAGGGCAATGCTTAGCCTTAGTCAGTTTTCTCGAAAGAGGGTAGTGCTTAACCCACTTGACTTTTCAAGAACAGTGCTTAGACTTAGAGAGTTTTAGATAGAGTAGTGCTTAACTCCATCGAGTTTCCAAAACAATGCTTAGTTCGGATGATTTCTCGAGAGCGGGTAGTGCTTAACCCAACTAACTTTCAAGGACAATACTTAGCCTTAGTCCGTTTCTCGAAAGAGGGTTGTGCTCAACCCACTTGACTTTCGAAGGACAGTGCTTAGCCTTAGAGAGTCTTAGATAGAGTAGTTCTTAACTCCATCGAGTTTCCAAAACAATGCTTAGTTCGGATGATTTCTCGAGAGCGGTTATTGCTTAACCCAACTAACTTTCAAGGGCTATGCTTAGCCTTAGTTAGTTTCTTGAAAAAGGGTAATTCTTAACCCACTTGACTTTCCAAGGACAATGCTTAGCCTTAGAGAATGTTAGATAGAGTAGTGCTTAAATCCATCGAGTTTCCGAAACAATGCTTAGTTTGGATGATTTCTCGAGAGCGGGTAGTGCTTAACCCACTTAGAGAGTTTTCGGTAGAGTAGTGCTTAACTCCATTGAATTTTCAAAACAATGCTTAGTTTTGAATAAGTTTGTGAGAGAGGGTAGTGCTTGACCCGCTCAGAATATAGGATGATAATACTTAACCTTATATTTTCTGATGGTGTATAGCATACTCAAGATTTGTACTCGTCATTCTATTCCTGTATTCAAAAGAAATTGTTAGTTTTAAAAAGGGGGAAGATTTATTCGTGTCTTTGTTGGCTCCTTTGTTCAGTCCCGAATCCATTGTATTTATATTGATTTCTTGAGATGTATTCCTTGATGAAATTTTTAAGGATTCCTCAAAAAATTCTGCCCCAGTTCATGGCCTCAATCTTGGTAGCCTTGAATTTGTTAAAAATACTTCTTGATATAATTTTTGAGACTCTCTAAAAAATTCTTCCCCAGTTGCATGTTTGGTCCGTCTTAAACTTGTAGAATCGTAGAATTTTTGAATTCCTTTCAAAAATTCTGCCCCAGTTACATGCTTCAGGAGAATATGAAAATTTCATTATTATAAGACCGAACTCCACAGGAGCGCCTACGTATCCCTCTTAAACAAAAATTAAGTCGAACGTAGTTCAAATTACATAAGAGAAATTCATATTGTTCCAAGCATATGTAAAGGTTATAGTAACTCAAGTGCTTGAGAGCCTGGAATGAGGAAACAACGTGATATCTCTTCCTTAATGTCAGATAGATGCCAATGCTTAATCAACATCATGTTATGGCCCCGTCACACTTATCACCTTGGTATCAATTAGTGCTTGAATTTTTTCTTTTAAAGCACGACATTCCCCTATGGTGTGTCCTGTCATCCCTGAATGATAATCACAAACTTTGGAATGATCAATCCATTTCTCACATGTATTCATTACAATTGCAGGAATTGGAGTACTGTAGCCATCAACCCTTAATCTCTCATAAAGATGGTCTACATGCTCGACCAAAGGAGTGTACTGTCTTGACTGATTTTTCTGACGCTTGATTCGAGATTCGACGAATTGATTGGGTCGTAGAGTTTTTGGTGGATTTTGATAAGCTAACTTTCCTTGGGAGGTAGTTGGAGGAATTTGAAAGTGTGTAGGTTTTGGAAGAGAATTAGTAGAATTATAATCATATAACATAGGGTAATTGTATGACATTGTGGGAAATGGATATGAAGGTGTTTGATATATGGGTGTTTGGTATTGATGCGGAGGAAGTGGTGTTTGGTAAATTAGAAGGGTTTTGGGATCTTGCATAGTTGAGACAACATTTACTTCCTTCATGTTGTTGTTCTTATCAGCCTGTGAAGTCTTTATCGCTTACAGTCCAAACTTGTTATCATGCCGTTTTTAATGCCTTCTTCAATTCTCTGGCCCAATTTGATGATGTCAACAGGCTTTCGATCCTCTACAAGAATCATTCTTTAAGAATATTATGGCTCTTGTGCACTTATGAAAAATTCTTTCATTTGACCCTCCTCTAAAGGAGGACGCACCTTAAAAGCTTCACGTATCCATCTCATTTCATATTCTGGAAATGATTTTGTAGGGTTCTTCTTTAAATTCTGAATATAAAACCAATCAGACATATTCTCAACATTGAACCCAAATCTTTCTATGAAAACAGAGGTCATATTGGTCCATTTTGACCATTTTGTTGCATCTTGTGTGACATACCATGATAAGGCATCTCCAGTGAGGCTCCTCATGAATAACTTCATAAGAATCTGTTCATTTTTACCGACTCCTGCCAACTTGTCACTGTATAATTTCAAGTGGACTTTCGAATCTCCAGTCCCATTGAACAATTCAAATCTAGGAGGTTTATACCCCTCTGGCAGTTCAACATAAGGGTATATGCACAAATCTTTGTAACTTTGCCATTCAACCCCTTATTACCTTCAATTTGTTCCAATCTTTCAACCACAGATTGCATAAGTGCGGCATTTGTCGGAGGTTTGGATTTATATTGATGGTGGGTAAATGGGGTCGTTATGACATAACTTGGATCTAAAGTATGGTTGTTTGGATGAGGAATATTTGTGGTAAACGTTGGCGGTGTATTATGGGAATATGATGTTGTTTGATAATTTAGTGGAGGTGGATTTGCGTGACATTATGGTGGACAAGAATGTGGATGTGAGTTATATTTAGGTAGCGTGTATATGTGGCTTGAATTTTTTGGGGGTTGTGAGATAGGAAGTGTTGGTAAGGGATGGCTTGTGAAAGTGACATTAGATTTGAAACTTGAAGAAATTTCAACTGTTTGGAAGTCTGGAGTAGAGAATCAACATGATATCTTCTTCACCAATGTCAACAAGTTCCAGTCAAGCTTGAGAAATCAATCATCTTCAGATGTTGTCCCCATCACGTTTATCATTTTGGTGTCGATCAACTTTTGGTCCATGTTCTTCAAAGCAAAGCACGCCTTAGTAGGATGTCCTCTCATCCCAGAGTGATAGGTACAAATTTGTTCAGGACGATAGCATCGAGACTTAGGATGACAAGGTACGGCAACAATGGGCGTGATGTCGTCGTCCTCCTTGAGTCGTTCATACAACTATTCTATGGATTCTCCCAGAGAAGTGTATTATTTTGGTGGATTTTTCTGGAGCTCATGTTGATGTTTGGTGGATTGTTGATTTGTTGGTTGTTTTTGGTAAGACATTTGAAGGTAGTTTGATGTTGGAGCAATAAATGTAGGTGGGTACCAAATAGTTTGTGGAGGAGTTTTTGTGAAGGATTGAGGATAATAGGCTTGGACGTAATTGGATAATGGCACAATTTCTGGAGCTTGGTACCATATTAGTTGAGGTTGGCGTATGATTACTTCAAACTTTGTAGGTTTTGGTGTCCCATTGATCATCGTCTTTCCTTTGTATCTGAACTGTGACTCAACCAAATCAGTCTCGGCTATGGGCTTTCTCTTAACCTCGTTGTCGAATTGCCTAATAAAGTCAATTGCTTTCTGGAGCTTGGTACCATATTAGTTGAGGTTGGCGTATGATTACTTCAAACTTTGTAGGTTTTGGTGTCCCATTGATCATCGTCTTTCCTTTGTATCTGAACTGTGACTCAACCAAATCAGTCTCGGCTATGGGCTTTCTCTTAACCTCGTTGTCGAATTGCCTAATAAAGTCAATTGCCAAATCTTCCCAAAAGATCCACTTGCTAGAATCTTTTTTGGCGTACCACATCAATGTAGGACCAGTAAGTGAGCTGACGAAGATCTTCTTCTTGAGACCATCTCTTTGTCCTATAACTTCTAGTACATCAAGGTATGCCTCCAATGGAAATGAGGGTTTCCTAACCCATCATATAATGGAAAGTTCAAGTACTCAATTCTATCTTTATCTTCTTCTTTAGCTTTGGTCGACTTATTCATCTCAGGTGGTTGAGATGACCCCACCTTATGCTTAGAAATTCGTCCCTTTGTTTTTTTCTCCTTGCCCATGGTTGTCAACCCATTAAGTGCTTTATGAAGTGCAACTGAATACCGAATTGAAGACACTTGTGCCCCACAATCATGCGCAGGTGAGGTCATTGATATAGCAGATGACATAATGTAGGTGGGAGCAATGAAGTCAGCTTCAGATAGTGGTTTTGGAAAATATGGTGGCATTTCAACTAAGCCTCGGAGATTAGTATTTATCCCCCTAATTCTCTCTATTTTCCCTTCTATACTTCTAACGTTCGACATAACTTTATTTTGACGCAATATCAAATTCTCATGCTCATCATTGCTATTGACAAGATCGATAAACATTGCTTGACTGGCCATTTCTGATGTTCAACTTTAGTCAACCTTAGAAGAAAGGATTTATGATTAGAAACAAAGAGTACACACGGGAGTTTAGAATGAATATTCTACTTTATTTGAAAATAGTGAGTTATAATCATTCAGGGTAAATGGACATTATGAGAGCTCTATGTAACTTAGAGATTGTGAGAGATAGAGTACGTCATGAATATGTTGTTTTCCAAGAATTGTGGTAGGACAATAGTATGTAAACGTTAGAAGAAATAGGAAGAAGATTTCCTAAATGATACGTTGTACTAAGAGATTGCCAATGAGATTGAAATAATCTCAAGTTAGCCTCTTGATTAATTAACATTTATTAATGTGATAGAATGCGAAGACAAATAATTATTTGTTATGTTGTTAACCTATAAACATGATATCTAAAAGTTCAACAAGTAGTGATAAAGGACGACTGTGATTCATGTATGCAACAATGTAATGTGTGTTCATGAGGGGTGTTAGAAGTGTGGTAATTGTGTCAAGAGATGTGCTTGTGAATTAAGTGTTATAAACTATAATGAGAATATAAGAAACTAGTAAAATATTAAAGGATTCGTTAACATGTTACGGATGCACTTAAATATGAAGAACAGATTAACATGCAGAAAATGTAGAGAATTAGTTGTATTTTAGCATGCTAGAAGTCAACTAAACATGCTGAAAAATTAATTAAACAGGCTGAAGAAGTTAAGTAAACATGCTGAAAAATTAATTAATCATGCCAAAAGTTACTTAATCATGCTGAAAAGTTACTTAAACATGCTGAAATTTTTTTTTTAATCATGCTGAAAATAACGTTAAGGCGCATATTAAATAGACTGGAATTAGATTCATTATGCCAAAAATTATATTTTTAATGAACAACGAGTTAACACGTGGGGCATGTAAGAAATTAATGTGAACATGCTAAATGTGCTTAGGTAAACATGTAAAAACATTGACACAGTTCTTTTAATGTAGACATGCTGGAAACTCGATTTAAACATGCTGAAAAATATTAAATACGTTGTTCAACTTGCTGAAAATGCTCAAGTAGACTATTTAACAAGTAGGAAACATTTAACATAATAACCTGCATGTTAACATGCAAAATGCTTGAATTAATTGTTAATCATGTAAGAAAATATTACTAGGCCTATAATCTAGTTTAGATATACTAACATGCTAAAATTCAATTCAATGTGACAGAAATACATTAATATGCTCAATGTCAATATAAGGTGTCGATTTTAGTTAGATTAAGAATAATTAATAAACCGTAGAATATGATTCATATTAGTAAATCCTAATTTGAGAAGCGGCAAGAGGGATGGCGACTGACTAGTTCGTTGGAGCCTTTTCCGGCAAGTTGGTTTGAGGATGCATGGCGGCACGTCTCGCCGTCTGACGGCGTGAGGGCTGTGACGGAGAGGACGGTGCTGGTCAGCTTGTTGGGTGCAGAGATAGAGGAGGAAAGGCTGGAGGTGTTTGGCGGCTGAACGGAGGAAGCTCGCCGGTGGTGGGGTTACGGAGGGACAGAGCGGAGAGATGAAGTGAGAGAGAGAGAAGAGAGAGGAAGAGATGAGACGGCTATTTTTATGGAAGAATGAGAGTTAGGATTTTCTTTTTGTTTAAAATGGAAAGAATAGAGTGGGTTGATTTCAGCCATTGGATCGATTTTGATCTATGGCTGAGATTAAAAGGATTGGGATATTTTAAATTGAATTAAATATGACTAGAATTGTTATAAATTGGATAGAGAAAGGCTAGAATTTAAATAAATTTGACAAATAAATTAAAATCGGTTGTTATTTAAATAATAGTAGGAATAATAATAGTAAATAATATAATAACAATAATAATAAAATAATAAATAATAACAATAATATATAAATAATAATATATATATATATAAATAATATATATATATATATAAATAATAATAAATAATAATAATAATATATAATAATAAATAATAACAATATATATAATAACAGGGTAAATAAATAATAATAATAAATAGTACTAAATAATTGAAAAGTAGACATTGTATTTGCAAAAAAATGTGAGTACGCACAGTTACGAATAATTTTAATAAAATTATGTAAATATCGTATTTGAGTTTTAAAATTGCAGAAAATGATATTGAAAATAATAAAATAATTTGTGTTCTTGTAAATTATGAATGTGATACGTCAAAAATTCATTTGATTCAAGAAAAATATGTAAAAAATACTAACATTTAAAATTAGTAAATTTATCTAAAATAACAGCCTAGAGGAGTATCGGGCGGTCAAAATTGGGTGTCAACATTCAACTCTCTCAATCTTTGAAATAAACTGGCATACGACTCCCCAATTGGTGTAAAATTATCTCTAGGCTTCTTGTTAAGAAATTTTGGTGGTCCAATTAACATTGATGTGGTCTCAGGAATATAGCAATGATCATCAAGAGTATCGAACATGAGTTCACTAGCAGATTGGGGCAGCACGACCGTTGGATTGATAGCCAAAGTAGAAGTCTCGGTAGAAGGTTGAGTAATAAAAGCATAGACGGTATGTGGTGCTGTGAATGTGGTAGGCTTATACCAAGGAGCTAAAGAAAGAATGGTGGACGTATCGGAATGAATTTGATGTGGAATAACTTCTGAGGCATGCTGTGGAGCATCAACAACAGTAGAAAACTGACTTTGCAATTGTGATGAAAAACTCAAGATATTTGCAGGGTCAATAGTAGGGAACGGAGGAGGAGGCAACCCACTGGCCCAAGCTCGATACATTTTCATCATTTGTTGTCTTAGTCTAATAATCTCTTTCTTTAAACTCTTATTTTTCCGACTCTTTGTTTGATCCATGATGTCACTCTTTATATCCTTGTTGGACATAACTAACCCTTCTTTAGATTTGGTGTGATATGGAGGACCAGCCAGGATGCCACAATCAACCACCTTAAACTAACTGAACATGAGGTAACAAATGTGTTAGAGTTTAACATTTTTTTCAAAACCTCTATTTTTTTTCCTTTTTGAAATAGTCACCGAACCCAAGAAGGCCGCCTACGTATCTCACTCTCGAGAGAGGAGAATCAGGTGTGCATAGTTCGTGAAGTTTTGGCACAACATGACCAATCAACCTCTCATTCTCTTTTTTTCTTTTTCTTGAAACTTTACGAAGAAAAAAAAAACAAATTGTCAAAAAAAATTGACGAAAATCTTTTTGAATTTTTCAGCTTTAAAATTCTATACAATATGAAACCTGTGATTACCAAAGAAAATCTTTTTGGATTTTCAATTTTTAATTTCATACGAAAATGAAACTTGAACCTATTAAAGGAAAATCTTTTTTTTGTAGTTTTCTTTTAAAGATGTATACGAAACACCTACTCTAAACGAAGAGTGAAGTAAATCTTTTTTGGATTTTTTTAAAATAAGATCACCAAACCCTGGAAGAACTGCCTACGTATCTCACTCTCGAAAGAGGAAAATCAAGTGTGCGTAGTTCGTCAGATTGAACAATTAAAGATTAAATAATCGACTGAACCTTGACTGGAGAGACAAGCCCACAAATATAAGATGAAGAACGTCAACAATTTTTTTTTTTGGTTTTTAATTTTGTACACTTCACATAAACTGGCACCAACAACTACTACAAAAAAAATAATCTTTTTTTGGTATTTTCGTGATAAGAAATGTACAAAACTTCTACCATTTTTTTTAAAATTTTCCTTTTATAAAAAACTCCAATTGGAAAATATCTTTTTGGAATTTTCTAATTATGAATGAATGCTAAAGACCAAAAAAAATAAAAATTATGTGTTAATTTTTTTTTTTTGAGAAATGCACACAATAGGTAAAAATTATTTTGAATTTTTGAATTATGAAGAACAAAAATCATAAAGAACTCTAAAAAACTACGAAACTCTTTTTTGACTAACTTTTTTTTTCTTTTTCTTTTTCGAAATTTTCCTTGCCTCCACACTTTTTTATAATTCTAGCACAAGATTTTCCCGAATAAGTCTATTAAATGACCCTGTTACCCTCAAAGATGCAACAATCAGCACATAAGGATGCTTTAGAGGTGAATCTCTTACAAAGGACCAAGTGGGCCCCGCTAGGTCTCAATATGATGTAGATAAGCATGACCTAAAGGCTAACCTACATTGGGGTTCAGTAACAAGACCGCTCGGGGGAGCGTATGGTCGATAGTGGCTACGATTGCTTTTCACCCACTCCATACCAGCCGACGGCTCCCCCTCCTGAAATAAGGGTGACTCAACTAGAGGTCGTGTACACAACGTGTACTACAAAACTTATTGCAGAAAGAATTGACCCAGGGTATGAAAATGATACCAGATATAAAGCGGTAACACATAAGTGAAAAAACTGTAAACATGTAGCAAGTAGACACTCAACAATGATAAAATAAATACAAACAATAACACAAACAACGTCTATACACCCATAATGTCAAACTAAACCGATATAACTCTAAAAATAAGCTCGAATTCTGAAAAGGTTTCCTAGCAGAGTCGCCAAACTGTCATGCCCCATTTTACCAAAAAGAATTATCTTAAGTTTGAAAGGGTTTTTATTATTAAGTGACTAAAGATGAAAATTTATTTCGAAAAGGATTTTTACAATTAAATTCAGCGTTGCCACTTGACATAAATATGGTGTGCCGAGTCACTGTTGGAAATTCTTTTTCAAAAATAATTTGACTCTTTAAAACTAATCCACGATCAAAGATTCCGATTAAGAAATTATGTTGATCTAGGGGAAGGTGTTAGGCACCTCTCGATCCGTTGGTTCGATCATGGTCGCTTTGTGGAGTATATCGGCTAGCATGAAACTATGAATGTATAAACCCACAAACACATAAACACGAAAACAAACAACCAAAACACTCAAAGTTCAAAAAATAATGTCCAGTCTAATTTATTACAAACCAAAATAGAATACTGAAATTAAAACTTAAACTATTCTAACTATGCTTTACCTGATGCCTCGGGCCTTGATTACGCGCCATCTTCAAGTACAACTTTCTCGGGGCATTCCCCGAATAAATTAATACAAATATCACCGGGGCATTCCCCAACCAAATGAGTACAACTGGTTCAAATGCAATAAAATGAAAATCATCCAACAAACATTAGACATTCAATAATCCACAATCCCTAAGTTTTTCCTACCCAACCTAACGTTTGCCTATTGATGCCCGGCCAAAGACATGATACTGTCAAGTTCGATGAATTTAACATCCATTTCAAATCAAACAAATCAATTAATCAACACAAGTCGATATTCACTTTTATCGATTTTCAATCCCTTCCCCCAAATAGCTTTTCCAAAGAAATTTCTTATACGAGACATGGTTGTCCAACCCATACCAACATCGAATTCATACGACAATTAATTATTCATAACAAGTAACATCAACGTCAACAAAATCACCCAATCATCATCATCCAAAACATAATCGTAAAATCAATTTCCCAAATTTAAGATGAAATAAAGAGAAAGAGTTGAAGAATTGGACCTCAATTATCGATTTCAATATATGGAAGATAGAACCGCACTCGGAAAACCTTGATTCGAACCTCGACATGAAACCCAAATTATAACTCTTGACTCACAATCCGTTTTGTGCCCAAATTATAATCGTTGTTTCTATCCTCTCTCTCATTTTTCTCTTCTCCTCTGACCAGCTCTCTCCTTTTCTCTCTCACTCCTACCATCTCTCTCTCACGTCCTCTCTCCGATCTTCATTTTTTCTCTCACAGGTGTGTGTGTGCCGGTCTTCTCCAGTGAGGGTCTGTGTGTGTATCGTGAGGGTGAGTGACTGCGTGTTGTTATTGTGAAAGTGACCAATAGAAAGAATCAAAAAAGAGAGGTATGTGTGAGTCTTGTATTGTGTGTGTTGCTACTAGAGAAAGAAAAAAATGGCAGTGTAGTTGTTAGGAGTGGCTGAGGGAACTGGGGAGTGTCAGGTGAGGCTAGGGTAGGGGATAGGTAGGGGTAGGGTAGGGAGAGGTAAAATTAGAAAAATTTAATTTTTGAGTGTCAAAATTACATGTCTACATTCATATCAAACTTCAACTCATATCGAATAATTTCATATTGCATATCTAGATGTGCCGTTAAAATATATTAAAAAGATCCTGCTATTTTATCCCATCATCTGCCATAATTTTGCTGGTGGAATAAATTAATCCTGAAATTAGTTAATTTCAAATTTTATTCAATTTTATTATTGTTATTCCACATATCAAATGATGTTGCATTGTCTTAAAAATATGATACGCAAGAAAAAAAATAAAAGTAAAGGGTTGGTGAAAGAACAAGAGATATTCTAACTGAAAATGGACGAATGAAAAGTAAACTAAACAAATTGTAAAGGAAAGAGTAAATTTTTTGGAAAAAAAAAAATTAAGACTAGAATGGATTCCCAAATTGAAGGATTATAAGAAATATAGGGAAATAAATAAGGAAACATGTTCAAAAATAATTTTGCTCACTGCGTAAGAGATAATCCAAATAATAGTCAGTGTTTATTATTCGATTCGGCATGACGTAATTTGCTAGTCACTTTAAAATAGTGCTATGTTGCTCACGTGAGAAAATATACAGTAATATATTTAGTATAATTCTACAAAGTGAGATTTGAAATAATTTCACAAAGTGAAGATCGGAGAGAATTTGCGTTGTCATAACAGATACGCAGGCTGGGTAATTGATGTTTGTCCGGTTGATAGGAGCCTGTCACCCTGGGGAGCTCTTGGAAAGTTGCAAAATGATGTCCAATCTCATGGCTGGATGCATGTTTGGCCAAGCTATCCGCAACTTGATTTGGTTCCCTTAGGCAGTGATTAATTCTCACATTCATCCTGTTCAAGTTGCTCAGAATTTTGTTCATTTTTTCTCTCAATTTCAAGTTGTTGCCTCTATTCTGAAGCATCTTGGTGATGATCTCTGAATCCAATTCTAGATCCACTTCAGTGAGGCCCAGGCTAAGACACAATTCAACTCCGTAGTCCGCAGCCAATAGCTCTCTCATGTTATTGCTATTTCTGTTAACAGTGACTGCAAAAGCGATATAACATATCCATTTTCATCTCTAACAATTCCACCAATTCCAGCTTTCTTAGTATCTCGTAGATAACTCCCATCCGTGTTGTTTTAAGTTAAATCATTTAGCCAAAGAGTGGAAGCCATCAGCAATGACTTCTAAACTCAATCCTTTGTCCAAAGCTTGGGATCCATCGATAAAGGCTCGTAAGGAAGATCGTACATTGTTCATGATTTCCCTCATGCGAATCATGTCGACAAGAATCAAGTGTTTGATTTCTTTCAAAGGTACGTATGTTGAAATAAAACAATAGAAAATGTACGTAGATTTTGAATCTTAATTTACTATCGTTTATTAGTATTAGATCTTTTAATGGCTACTATTTGTTTAGGATGTGTGGGGAAGGTGCTGTGCAGGATGTTTACATATACAAGAAAGGAGGAGTTGATATAACCTATGGAAAAATTGTGTTCAAAAACACTTCCATTTGTGCTGCGGTTCTGAAATCTGGAGGTTGTGATGATGAAGCAAAATATTATATTGGACATGGACATGTTTTTCTGAAGAAGTATGAACTTCGTTAGTAATTTTATTACATTGACATAATAATAGCATAGCAAGAGCTTTAGTGCATGGAATTATTCCTTTTAATGGCTATTAATTAATTAGTTTCTTGATCAACATTTATGTTATTCATGATGTACTATCAATCTTTTAGAAGATGATCGTTTGAATGTTTTTATGAAGTATTTGCATTTTTATTATTAAGTCCATCTTCATATCTATTGGATTAGATTATATTCATGTGAGATTTAATTACTTGATCTTTAGATGATATGAATGCGTTCTAAAATTTCTTGAAATTCATAAATGGTATTATGACCATAACGTACAAAAGATAATATCATTAATGATCTTATCTTATTCGTTCTAAAGGTTATTAAGGTGAATCTAAAATGACATATTTACTTGCATAAATTGTGTACACTAAATTAATAACATGATTAAGTAATTTAATGAAGTGTAACTTATATCTATTGTCACACCCCTTTTCTAACTCCAAAAGATTTGTTTTAAGTTTGAAAGGGTTTTTATTATTAAGTGACAAAAGAAAATGATTGTTTCGAAAAGGATTCATTAGTTTCAAAACTCAGAGTCGCCACTTGGCATAAATCGAGTGTGCCAAGTCACCCTTGGATACCCTTTTTCAAAACAGATTTGACTCTTTAAAACTGATTCGCGAACAGAGATTCCGGCTAAGGAATTCTATTGACCGAGGGGAAGGTGTTAGGCACCCCTCGATCCCGTGGTTCGACCACGGTCACTTGGTAGAGCGTATCGGCTAGTTTGACACTATAAAATGCATAAACCACACGAGCATGCAAAACAAGCAAGCAAACAAATCAAACAAAATTCAAAAACTAAAATAATGTCCAGTCCAAATTATACAGTCCAAGAATAAATAATGCGGAAATATAAATCTATTCTACCCTAGATTAATCCTATACTACGGTTCAATGCTTCACCCGACACCTCGGGTCTTCATCACGAACGCCCTCCGAGTACAAAATACTTCGGGGCATTCCCAGGATAAAATAATACAAGTACTTGGGGCATTCCCTGACCAAATGATACAAGTGACCCCAAAGCGATAAAGCCAGCAAAACCCATTCAAATATCCCATCAATCCACACAGCCCCCTAAATTCGCCTACCCGACCTATGTTTGCCTATCCAACTCGAACTACCATGATACTATCAAGTTCGATATCAGTAAACCAAAACCACAATAATCACTTTATCGACTTCAACTTTCTCCCCAAAACAACCAATTTTAATTCTCAAACAAGATATCATTTCATCACATAATCCATAATCAAGGAAATCGAACAACTAATCAAAGCAACCAACAATTCACATCATCACAGATCAACCAACACGATATTCAATTCAATGCACCAGATATCATCAACCATGAAATAAAACAGGTGAAAGAGTAGGATTGGACCTCATTTAAAGCTTTCGAATTCAATGTTATTTCGATAAACAAAGTCCGCACCCGAAAACTTCGAACCGAACCTCAACCACGACCAAACTCTACTCGGTATAGAGAACTAATAGCCGGACAACTTTTTTTTTTTATGGGGTTTAGACTAAAAATTTAAAGAAACGAAGAGACTTTTTTTGATATTCCGAAACTTTGGGACGAAATTGATACCTGCAGCGCCTGAGTCCGACCCAAAATATCCGATTCTGGCTAAGAACTCGCCGGAAAAAGCTGAGCCTCACCGAAACAGTAGCTCAAGCGCGACAACTCCAATTTTCAGTGGAATCAACTCGTTTTGAGATTACCCGTACCCCCTTTCTGCTATCTCCCTCGCATCTCTTTTCTCTACCTAACACTCTCTCGATTTGGCTCTCCGATCTCTCTCCCTCACGCGCCTCTTTCTCCAACCTTTGCGTATACCGGTGTGTGTGTGAGTAGAAGAGTGGAATCTCCCAAAAAATGGAAAATTTGGCCCCCTCCTTTCACTGGTTTGTGCGTGTATGTATGTTACTGTGTGGGTGCGTCTACCCCCTCCTAAGAAACCATGGAAATATTGAGGTCAGGGTCATGTTTTTGTGGTCCGGTTGAGTAGTGTTTCTACGTACTAATTCAAAGAAAAAAAATGAAGTCCTCCTTTTGCATGTTGTTAATCCTGAGTGAATATGTTAGTGTGTGTATTTCCCTGTGGGCCCCATTTTGATATAAAAAAGGAATAAAAATGTGAGGGGTGGGGTACGTGCGTAAGTGGGGTTAGAGGTATGGGGTGAGGTGAGTGAGGTGTTAAACTTTAATAGGGAGGGGTTGTTAGAATAAGATAAAATTATTTGGGTTGTTATTTTTTGTCATTTTGTGGGGACATAATAACATGGATTGAGGGCTCGTGGTAGGTTGAGCTAAAAATGGATAAAATAAAGCTTCGGGAGAGACAAAATTAGGTGTCTACATCATGCCCCCTTTGAATGCAAACACCGAGTGTTTTCATACAAAGAAGTAGACAACGTGATAGAATTTTGTCCCGATCTTTATTCGAGAAAGGTAACAGAAAGAAAGACAGCTGAGTCTTGACGGACATCCTAAATACCCAAGTTATGAGGGAATCAAGTCACAGGTATCCCCAATGACTGAAAGAAGAGGGACTATACCGAGTTGGAGAGTCGAGCAATGTTCTGTTGAGGTTTCGATCTGCGGCTCTGTCATTACATCAAAAATGAAAATTACAAGTTAAAACATAAATTAAATTACAAAAATCCTATCTATGCAACTTGTTTTGGACTCCTGACTTATGTTTCATCACCATATTCTTCAGGCGGGCTCCTGACTTGCAATTTCTTTGACTTGTTGCCTGACTTTCAATTTCTTCTCCTTGTTCTTCAGGCGGGCTCCTGACTTGCAATTTCATCACTTATTGCTTGACTTTTAACTTTTCCACCTTGTTCTGCAAGCGGGCTCCTGACTTGCTATTTCATCAACTTGTTGCTATGCTTTCAATTTCTTCACCCTGTTCTACAGGTGGGCTCCTGACTTGCTATTTTTCAATCTGTTTAACTTTAAATTTCTTCACATTGTTGCTTGGTTTTCCATTTATTCGCCCTGTGCTTCAGGCAGGCTCTTGAAATCACATGAAAAATGAAAAGAAAATTATCCCAAATAAAATTATTATAAAGAGAAATTTCGTTTGCCAGAAAAGTAAAGTTCCAAACACAAGAATTAAATTTTTCCCCAGTTTACAATCAGAAGACTTTTGGGAAAGTCGCATCATACCTAGTTGCCTGTTGCAATGATAAATCAAGACTCTGACCAAGAAATGCATCTCTTGAGAGTAAAATTTAATGACCAAGACCAGGAAGTGTGTCTCCTAAGAATTAAAGTGAGGAATTCTGACTAGAAAGTGCGTCTTTTAGAGATAGAAGTTTAAATTAAAAAGTATGCCACCTGACAAATAAAAACTAGCAAGGAAGTGTGTCTCCTTAGGGTTAAGTGCGATAACTCGACTAGAAAGTGCATTTTCTATGAATCAAGACTTAAGTTAGGAAGTGCATCACCTAAAAAGCAAAATTCGAATTACCCAATCAAGGAAGTGCATCTCCTTAACAATGTTGCTTGAATTACCAAAATAAGGAAGTGCGTCTCCTTACCAATGCCTCTTGAATTACAAAAACAAGAAAGTGTGTCCCCTTACCAATGCCACTTGAATTACTCAAATAAGGAATTGCATCTCCTCACAAATGTCTCTTGAATTACTCAAAAAAGGAAGTGTGTCTCCTTACAAATGTTTCTTGAATTGCCCAAACCAGGAAGTGCGTCTCCTTACAAATGTTGCTTGAATTACCAAAACAAGGAAGTGTGTTTCCTCACCAATGCCTATTGAATTACTCAAACAAGGAAGTGTGTCTCCTTACCAATGCCTCTTGAATTACTCAAACAAGGAAGTGCTTCTCCTCACAAATGTTTCTTGAATTAACCAAATAAGGAAGTGCTTCTTCTTACAAATGTTGCTTGAATTGCCCCAAATAAGGAAGTGTGTCTCCTTACCAATGTCTCTTGAATTAGCAAAACAAGGAAGTGCTTCTCCTTACAAATATTGCTTGAATTACCAAACAAGGAAGTGCGTCTCCTTACAAATGTTGCTTGAATTAACTAAACAAGAAAGTGTGTCTCCTTACAAATGTCGCTGGAATTATCCAAACAAGGGAGTGCATCTCCTTACAAATGTTGCTGGAATTACCCAAACAAGGAAGTGTGTATCCTCACAAATGTCACTTGAATTTCCCAAATAAGGAAGTGCATCTCCTCACAAATGTCACTTGAATTGCCCAAATAAGGAAGTGCATCTCCTTACAAATATCACTTGAATTACCCAGATAAGGAAGTGTGTCTCTTAGAGATATTGGATTATGAGTTTTACCAAGGATTTGAATACCAAATATGTGCAGTAATATTGCCTCTTGCATTTGAAGAAGTGAGAATATTAAGGCCTTTGATGTTTAGGCTTTGAAATCCTTAATTCGAAGGTACCATTCATACAAAGAAAACTTGTTAGTTTAAAAACATGGTGGCTGGTCTGTGGCTTTGGCTTTCATGGCAATCGCTCTTGCCCCTGTCACATTAATCTTGCTTTCAACCATTAGAATATATCATTGACTTTTTGCATGATTGTCCCAAACTCAGATTATTAAGAGTTCCTCTAAACACAGTATCTCTGCTTTGCCATGCTTCTCATCTAAACCCTTTAAAAAACCTTGGTATTTTCATGAATTTCCCGGTATATTCTGTTGACAAAACTTTTTGCATGCCTTATTTCAGTTCACAATCATATCTCTTTCATGTGCTGGCCTTTTGTCTTGCTTTGTGCAATTGAAGAAGCTGGTAGCCAATTTTGAAATCTTTTTTCACTTGTTTCGACATAGACTTGACTCAATAACAAGAGAAAAATGACAATTACTTTTATTTGGATAACTGACTCAAGAAAGATAAACAAAATAAAGAGAAGAAAGAAAAGATAATGAATGTCCCCATTAAAACAAAGAAATAAAAATTTATCTAAAAATGACAGTCAACTCCAAAGATTATGCCATGCATTTTAGGTCAGGCTGCCTGATCTTTCCATCCAAACTTTCTACCAATTGTTGTTGAGTTAATGGCCTTGAAACTGAGTTGTTTCCTTAGATCAATTGCATTTAAGACCTCGTTCGGCTAGTGGCGCCTTGGAGGGTTTTTTTTTCAACAAGCCTCTCTCATTTTTTCTAGCTCACCATTGCCTTACGGTGTCCGTGAGGGTTTTTCACCAATGAGACTCTCTTATTTTCATTTGTCTCAACTCACCATCGTCTTACCGTACCCATGAGGGTTTTCACCGATAAGACTCTCTCATTGTTATCTCTCTCAGCTTACCATCGTCTTACGGTGCCCGTGAGGGTTTTCACCTATAAGACTCTTTTATTTTCATTTCTCTCCTGATTCCTTATGCCGAGGAAGATAAGTAGTTCTTAAAATGCATCATCACATCCATTGCATGCTTAGCCTTAACATTCTCTAAGATTTATCTGAAGGTCTTTCTTTGGTTGTAACTTGGCTTTTGGATAAGGTTAGAAAGAAAGGATGATTTGAGGCTCAAACGACACTTGAAGTGGGGTGTGACTTACAACTTTCGGAATCGACTCAAACAATGAGGATCAACTCATGCCCCAGTTTCTTTTGACTGAAAAATACTAAATTGTTTATTTGGTTGGACCGAGCCCAGAGTAGGAAAGCCTACGTATCTCACCCATGAGAGATGAGAATCAGGTCACGCGTAGTTCTGGAAGCTTGTTCTTTTTCTTGATTCTGATTTCTTTTCTTTTTTTTTGTACTTTTCTGAATCTATTTTACCTGACACTTTTTCTTTTCCTTCTTTTTGACACATTTTTTAAAACTTTTGACTCTATTCTTTTGCTCAACACTTATCTTTTGAGCTTAGTTGACTGTATCTTGATTCCAAAAGAGGGGTATGAAAGAAAATAAAATTAAGGCCCAAATGGGGTAAACAAAGAATGACACAATGCTCGGATAGAAGAATGAAACGCCTTCGTCATATCAATCCTTGAAAATACAAGTACATATCATGCAATATGAAAGTGAGAGATGAAGATCATTTGTGACATTTTTAAGCAATAACTTTAACTGAGTCTGTGCGTCACTACTCTTGCAAACTCCATCTTTGTTGTACATTCTTGATGCTTTCGTGGAGCTAATTTTCTATTCCTTTTGATGCAGGATCACACATCCACTATTTGACCTATTTGAGACATGTCTTTCAATCGATGTCCAAGTTGTTCTTGTGATTCTCAAAATAATTATCTTAACTTTTCACCAAATATCTTAGCACTCTATCTATTTTCTCATATGCTCTCTTTTTCTAACTTTAACCCTCTGATTCAAAGTTCATGCTTAAACTGAATTTTAAGATCTGGCTAAAAATTTCACTAGCATGTCATATCACTAGGGTCAACATAAAATGTACTATGTAAAGAAAACAGACAAACAACACATATTTAAAACACAAAGAAAAATGGGACACTTCATTTAGTTGAAACAAAAGATAAAAGGGTTTGAACATAAACAACAAAAGGACAAAACAAGATAGATCCCAAACTACAACCCTGAAATAATTTGGATAGCAGAAAATAAAACAAAACAAGCTACCAGACCCCTTCCTAGTAAGGAGAGAGGTAACTTCTCAATTGCTCAGCCTGACATCTTAGCCACTGGTTTGCATATCAGCATGACTAGAGCTTTCCTCACTGTCAATGTTCTATACCATGATTGATTTATCTTGAATCATCTTTTCAATTTCTCTTTTCAAAGAACGACAATCTTTAATACTGTGACCCTGAACATCAGAATGATATACACATCGTACATTAGGATCAAAACTTCTTGAATGTGGGCCAGGAGTATACCCAAGGAGAGGAGTGATCATGTCTTGTTGTACCAATATATGGAATAAACTTGCATACGACTCTCCAATCGGTGTGAAGTTATCCCTCAACTTCTGTCTCATTTCATTATTTGGCTTAAATTGAAAACCAGACCTAGAAGGGCTTCGGTATGTATGTGGAGCTGGAGGATAACTCAACAGAGTTGGCGTACGCCAGTGTGGGTAAGATGGGGGTTGAACATATAGTTGCACATTATACACTTGATATGGAGATGGGGGGAATGAAATATAATGGATTTTGGGAAAGATTCTATGGAACTTGGCCATAAACTTGGGTTTGAGCCCGTGGGTAACGATGGTATGGTCCTCTTACCCATGCATGTTGTCCAACTATAATGGCAGATGCATCTTCCTCATTCTTCTTTCCTCCAACACTTCCCGAACCTTTTTGAATTGCTTGAGTAGTCGCTTTTAATGTTGCAAAACTCACAATGCGACTGGTGTTAATTCCATCCTCTATCATCTCCCTTATTTTGAGGACCTCAATAAATGGCTTGCCTAATACAGGTAACAAGTGTTGATAATATGTTTCATCTTGCGCTTGAATAAACACCTCCACTATCTTACTTTCTTTTATTGGCGGTTTTACTCTAGCAGCTTGTTCGCGCCATCTGATCGCATACTCCCTGAAACTCTCAGTATTCTTATTTTTTATACTAGTTAGGGATTTTTCGTCAGGTATCAACTCCACATTGTATTGAAATTTTTGCACAAATCCATTATCTAGGTCATCCCAACTAATCCACTTGTCAATGTCTTGATCAACAAACCATTCCAAAGCTAGGCCTGAAAGACTCTCCCCGAAATAAGCCATGAGTAGTTCTTCCTTCCCTCCAGTGCCCCTTAGCTGGTTGCAATAGCGTCTCAAATGTGCTACAGGATCGTCATGTCCATCATACTTCTCAAACTTCGGCATTTTAAAATCAAAAGGAAGATGTACACCTGGAAACATGCACAGATCTTTATATGAGACACTTTTGTACCCCCCCAAGTCCTTGTAAGTTTTTCATAGTCAGTTCCAAACTTCTGAATTTTCTGGCCACTTCCTCTTGTTCTTCTATCATAACAGGCTTCTCAGTATTTGGAGGAAATTCAGGCAGTTGAGGGCAGTCGTAAGGACCAGTCGACTTAAATGTGGGCTCGGGAGCGTAATGCTGATCACGAAAAATATTCAATACAGGGTCGCTTGTAGAGTGAGGAATCACAACCGTTGGATTGACATTAAAAGCAGGAGCTACAAACGGGAGTGGGGCTGCAAAAGCATGAATAGCAGGCGGAGCCGAGCATGTGGTAATTTTGTATTGAAGAGTGAGGAAATGAATATTGGAAGTGTTTGGATACTGTTGCCCCGAAGTAGGTCCTGATGCATGTTGTGGCGTGTTGACCAAAATAGGAAATTGTGCATGTGACACTGGAGGCAAACTAGAAAGATATTCTAGATTATCTGCGGGAAATGGAGGAGGCGGCAACCTATTAGCCCAAGCTCGATGCATTTCTATCATTTGCTGCCTCAATTTCCGAATCTCTTCATTAGCTCCTACATTCTCATTCCCCAAACTCCCTATCTGATTAGTGACAACAAACTCGGTATCCTTGTTGGCCATAACTTTCTCTGTAACTTGGAGCAATATGGAGGACCAGCCAAAATGCCACAAACCAACCACCTTAAACTAACTGGACAAGAGATAGCAAATGCGTTAGAGTTCAACAACATTTTCTCAAAACCTTTTTTTTTCCTTCTTTTTTCTTGAAAAGATCACCGAACCCAAGAAGGGCCCCTACGTATCTCACTCCCGAAAGAGGAGAATCAGGTGTGCATAGTTCGTGAAGTCTTGCCAAAATGGCCAAATTAAACTCTTTTCTTATCTTTTTCTTGAAACTTTAAAAAGAAAAGAAAATAAAAAATTGTCAAAAGAAATGATGAAAATATTTTTGAGTTCTTCGGCTTTAACATCCCTATACAAAATGAAACCTATGATTACCAAAGAAAATCTTTTTGGGTTTTTGATTTTGAATTTCATATGAAAACAAAACTTGAACCTATTAAAGGAAAAATCTTTTTGTTGTTTTCTCTTAAAGACGTATATGAAACACCTACTCTAATAAAGAGTGAAGAAAATCTTTTTGGATTTTTGAAATAAGATCCCCGAACTCACAATAGGTTGCCTACGTATCTCACTCCCTAGAGAGGAGAATCAGGGGTGCGTAGTTCGTCCAGATTGGACAATTAACGATTAACTAACAGATTGATCATAACTTAAGGGACACAACCAAAGACAAACGAATAAAATCTTTTTGTTTTTTTTTTTTAAATTAGACATTTCAACTAAACTGACACCAACAATTATGAAGGAAAATCTTTTTGGTATTTTCATTATATGAAATGAACAAAACTTCTACCATTTTTCATTTTCTTTTATAAAAACTACTAAAAAAAATCTTTTTTGAAAATTTTGAATTATGAATGCATGCTAAAGGAGACAAGGTGAGAAATCTTTTGATGTTTTGGTTTTTGAACGAATGAGTGTAAAAACTAAAGAAATCTATTTGAATTTTTGAATTGTGAAAAACAAAAGCCATAAAGAACACTAAAAGCTACGACACTCTTTTTTTTTTCTTCTTTTTGACTCACTTCACTTTTTTTTCAACAGTTCTTGCCTACGCACCTTACTTCTAACATATGTTTTTCCCAAATCAGTCCGTCAAATGACCCCATTACCCTCAAAGATGCAATATTTAGCACGTAGGGATGCATTAGAGGTGAGTCTCCTACAAAGGACCAAGTGGGCCCCGCTAGGTCTCAATATGATGCACATAAGCTTGACCTTTCTGACCTACGTTAGGGTTCACTAACAAGGCTGTTCGGAGGAGCGTATGGTCGATAGTGGCTACGGCAGCTTTCCACCTACTCCATAACACTGACGGCTCCCCCCTAAAATAAGGGTGACTCAACTAGAGGTCGTGTACAACACGTGTACTACGGACTTATTGCAGAAAGAAGGTGAGGGGGTGGACACATGATGCCAGATATAAAAGCGGTAACACATAGGATAAATACTATAGACAAAGAGCACTAAAACATTCCATAATGATAAAACAATAACACAAAACAACACAAACAAAATATTTATACACCTATAGTGTCAAACAAAGCCGATATGACTCCAAAATAAGCTCGAATTCTGAACAAGTCCCCAGCAGAGTCGCCAGAGCTGTCACACCCCTTTTCTAACTCCAAAAGATTCGTTTTAAGTTTAAAAGGGTTTTTATTATTAAGTGACAAAAGAAAATGATTGTTTCGAAAAGGACTCATTAGTTTCAAAACTCAGAGTCGCCACTTGGCATAAATCGAGTGTGCCAAGTCACCCTTGGATATCCTCTTTCAAAACAGATTTGACTCTTTAAAACTGATCCACGAACAGAGATTCCGGCTAAGGAATTCTATTGACCGAGGGGAAGGTGTTAGGCACCCCTCGATCCTGTGGTTCGACCACGATCACTTGGTAGAGCGTATCGGCTAGTTTGACACTATAAAATGCATAAACCACACAAGCATGCAAAACAAGCAAACAAACAAATCAAACAAAATTCAAAAACTAAAATAATGTCCGATCCAAATTATACAGTCCAAGAATAAATAATGCGGAAATATAAATCTATTCTACCCTAGATTAATCCTATACTACAGTTCACTGCTTCACCCGACACCTCGGGTCTTCATTACGAAGGCCCTCCGAGTACAAAATACTTCGGGGCATTCCCAGGAAAAAATAATACAAGTACTTGGGGCATTCCCCGACCAAATGATACAAGTGACCCCAAAGCGATAAAGCCAGCAAACCCCATTCAATCACACAGTTCAAATATCCCATCAATCCACAGCCCCCTAAATTCGCCTACCCGACCTATGTTTGCCTATCTCACTCGAACTACCATGATACTATCAAGTTCGATATCAGTAAATCAAAACCACAATAGTCACTTTATCGACTTCAACTTTCTCCCCAAAACAACCAATTTTAATTCTCAAATAAGATATTATTTCATCACATAATCCATAATCAAGGGAATCAAACAACTAATCAAAGCAACCAACAGTTCACATCATCACAGATCAACCAATACGATATTCAATTCAATGCACCATTTATCATCAACCATGAAATAAAAGAGGTGAAAGAGTAGGATTGGACCTCATTTGAATCTTTTGAATTCAATGTTATTTCGATAAACAAAGTCCGCACCCGAAAACTTTGAACCGAACCTCAACCACGACTAAACTCTACTCGGTATAGAGAACTAATAGCCGGACAACTTTTTTTTCCAATGGGGTTTAGACTGAAAACTCAAAGAAACGGAGAGATTTTTGTGATATTCCGAAACTTTGGGACGAAATCGATACCTGCAGCGCTTGAGTCCGACCCAAAATATCCGATTCCGGCTAAGAACTCGTTGGAAAAAGCTGAGCCTCGCCGTAACAGTAGCTCAAGCGCGACAACTCCAATTTTCAGTGGAATCGACTCGTTTTGAGATTACCCGTACCCCCTTTCTGCTATCTACCTCGCATCTCTTTTCTCTACCTAACACTCTCTCGATCTGGCTCTACGATCTCTCTCCCTCACGCGCCTCCTTCTCCAACCTGTGCGTATACTGGTGTGTGTGTGAGTAGAAGAGTGGAATCTCCCAAAAAATGGAAAATTCGGCCCCCTCCTTTCACTGGTTTGTGCGTGTATGTATGTTACTGTGTGGGTGCGTCTACCCCCTCCTAATAAACCATGGAAAAATTGAGGTATGGGTCATGTTTTTTGTGGTCCAGTTGAGTAGTGTTTCTGCGTACTAATTCAAAGAAAAAAAATGGAGTCCTCCTTTTGTATGTTGTTAATCCTGAGTGAATATGTTAGTGTGTGTATTTCCCTGTGGGCCCCATTTTGTTATGAAAAAGGAATAAAAATGTGAGGGGTGGGGTACGTGGGTAAGTGGGGTTAGAGGTATAGGGTGAGATGAGTGAGGTGTTAAACTTTAATAGGGAGGGGTTGTTAGAATAAGATAAAATTATTTGGGTTGTTATTTTTTGTCATTTTGTGGGGACATAATAACATGGATTAAGGGCTCGTGGTAGGTTGAGCTAAAAATGGATAAAATAAAGCTTCGGGAGGGACAAAATTAGGTGTCTACATCTATTAGTTATAATTATGTATGTTCACATGAATTTCATGCTTACTTTGGTATAATGCAATCATCTGTGCAGGTAACACAATGATTTGAATTGTTACCTTTTGACAAAATAAATTTTAGTTTATATCTTCAGACTATGAGTAAAGTTAGATAATTTAAGAGATCTATGGTCTATGTGTACACCAATTTGAAACGTATAATCTTTTATTAGAACTAGAGAAAAGAGAAAATAGGAAATTAATATTGAACTAAATACTTTTTTCATAATAATCAGAAAAAGGGAAACAAGAATTTTGAATCATGTTAGAGCTAAATTATTTAAAATTTTACAAATCGTTATTCCAGGTAATGAATCTTAGTCATCATGTGACTCAACTCTCTTACTAGATTTCTTAATTATTTATAACTTGCGGAGATGAAAAACACAATTTTCAAGATGATCGAATGTGTTTCGGAGAAGATTTTCAATTTTGAGAGTTTGATCAAAGTCAAACTTTTGAGTTAATGAGGTTAAATTTAAGATTTGACAATCTCAATAGGATTTTAGGTGATTTATGATTTAGTTGGATGATTTGTGTGGACCTCGTGGTACTCGGGAGAGATTTGGACCATTGAGTAGATTTCTTGCTTTTTACAACTTATATCAAATAATTTCATATCAAACTTCGACTCATAACGAATAATTTCATATTTCATATCTAGATGTGCCGTTAAAATGTATTAAAAAGATCCTACTATTTTATCCCATCATTTGCCATAATTTTGTTGGTGGAATAAATTAATCCCGAAATTAATTAATACCTCTCATTAAAAATAGAATAAAATTACTCTCAAATTTTATTCTATATTATTATTGTTATTCCACATACCAAATGATTTTGCATAATCTTAAAACATCATACGCAAGAAAAAAACAAAAAGTAAAGAGTTGGTGAAAGAATAAGAAACATTCTTACTGAAAATGGACGAATGAAAAGTAAACTAAACAAATTGTAAAGGAAAGAGTAATTTGTTTGGAAAATAAAATTAAAACTAGAATGGATTCCCAATTTGAAGGATTATAAGAAATATTGGGAAATAAATAAGGAAACATGTTCAAAAATATTGTTGCTCATTGCGTAAGAGATAATCCAAATTATAGTTAGTGTTTATTATTTGATTCGGCATGATGTAATTTGTTAGTCACTTTAAAACCTATAGTGTTATGTTGCTCACGTGAGAAAATATACAACAATATATTGTCTCGCATCCTATTGGGGCAGGCTGGTTGAAATGGAGGCTTGCTTCGAGAGTTTTATGTAATAAGAAGGTGCCTCTGAAGCTTAAAGATATGTTCTACAGAGTGGCAATCCGATCGGCTATGTTGTATGGAGCGGAGTGAACTCCCACATCCAGAAGTTGAAGGTGGCAGAGATGAGGATGTTGCGATGGATGTGTGGTCATATCAGGAAAGATACACTACTAAAAAAGTTGTAAAAAGAGACCTCAAAAATAGGTTGAAAATAAGAGACCTCATGAGGTAACTTATCCCCTTAATTTATATTTTTAATTTATTTTTAAATAAAGAGACCTCATGAAGTCGGTAAATGTTACAAAAATTCAGCAACTCAATATTAGCGACTTCAAGAGGTTGAAAATAAAATGCGAAAAAAGTTAGCGCCAAAATAATTATAATTATTTTAAAAAAATTAAACATTCCGGCCTCATGAGGTCGCTACAATTTTGGTAAATTAATATTTATTATTAATAATAATTATTTGTCACCATTTTATGAAATGTAAAGTCAAAATATATATTTATTTAATTCTTATAATATTTTATTATTATTATTATTATTATTATTATTATAATTAAAAGTATACAAAACCAAAACTAAAGATTCAGTGCTCTCAAAATCGGCTCTCAAATTTGCCCTCTGTCAAAATCATCTCGCCTCAAATCTCTCTCGCCCAAATCCGCCACTCTCAAAATCCCCTCGCTGGAAACTCTCTTGCCCAAATCCTAAATAACCCATCAATTCTTCCATTTCAGGTAAGGCTGCAATTTTCATTTTTTTTTCTTATCTATGTATAGAATAGTATTTGAATCTATGGATGTTTTGGGTCTCCTTAATTTTTCCCTAAATGTGAAGCAATAGTTAGGGGCTTCGTTGCCTTGTTTCAGAACCGCGTTTATGTTTTTCGACATTCTTGTCGATTTTTTTTATCTTCAATTGAGTTATAGATTGTCTTGTACCCTTATGTATTTTGTGTTTTTTGCTTTTTTGGTTCTAGATTTTTTTTATTTTATTTTTTGCTTGTATATGGTGCTTTTTATTAACATTTTAGCTAACCTAATTCAGAATATGTGAAAAGTTTTGTTGGAGTTTATTCTTTTTCTTGATACTTGTGAGGGTTTAACTTTTGTTTGAGTTGTATTTTATTTCATGTTTCAGCTGAGATAATTGTTATATTTTCAAGCTCAATAATTTAAATCAGTGAGTTTCCATTGATTATTAGGCTGGTTTTTACGTTGGGTGGGACGGATGGTGAAATTGCGTGTAACAGAGAGAAATATGAGGGTATATGTAAGTCGGGGTTGGCAGCTAGTTTGACATCACAGGTTTTGGTTGAGAAATCTTTGTTGGGTTGAAAAGTAAAGTAGAAAAAACAGAGAAATATGCGAGATGTGGATCAAATTTCATTGCCATGGTAGTTAGTTATCTTTGCCCACTGTTAACCAAAATGCAAATAAACTGAAAATCCAGTGTGAAAGAAGAGTGTGGTGTCCCTTTTATCAGAGATCAGATTTGAATACAGATCTCTCTCTGTCTATTAGTATTGGAGTCCGACTAGTTTGAATTTGCACTTGAATCCTAGATGTTTGGAAAACATTGATAACATGCCGTCAATGGATCTGATGCGCTTAGAGAAGATGACTTTCATTCAGCTTATTATTCCTGTTGAGTCCGCTCATCATGCCATTACTTACCTTGGCCAACTCAGACTTCTCCAATTCCGTGGTGATGTACTCATCTCTCTCTTGAGAATTTGTTTTTTTCTCCTAAGTTTTATTTTTGATTCATGATTGATATTGTGGTTATATGATTTTGAGATGTCGCTGTTTTGACGTGATTGGTTGGCGTGATTTCGACTGAAATACTTAGTATTTGAGAGTGGTTTCGGTTATGGTAGAGGCAGTGTAACAGTAAATTGTTGATTATTAGAGTGATATCGAGAATGTGTTGTTTTGAGTGATTTTGGTTATGGTAGAGACAACATAACAAGAAAGTGCCTTTTTGAGTGATTTTGGTTATGGTAGAGGAAACATAACAGGGAAGTGTTGGTTTTTTTGAGTAATTTTGATTATGGTAGAGGCAGTGTAACAAAAAAGTGTTGTTTCTAGAGTGATTTTTGAATTGTTAATTCATGATTAATAAGTGGTTTTATGATTTTAAGGTGTCACTATTTGTACATAATTAATTATCGTGATCTTTAACTATCTGAATTGTAAATCTGCCACTTCTTTGAGTTGTTCATGGATGGTTTAACTAGTAGCTGACTTTGATTTTTCTTTTTGGGTTAAAGAAATGCGTCATAATATGTACAGATGACAAGTCTTTGCACACTTATCCAATATCCGTTTTATCTTTACTGGGATTTTTGTATGACTTAATGCCCCCTTTTCTTTAATGAATCATTTCTAGATCTCTAGTGCAATACATAATCAGAAATGGTCTATCTAAGGTAAGGTTTATGTGCACTTTATCCTTTCATCATAATAGTCATTGAAATATTGCAGCAATACTTATGTTTCGGTTTATCATTGACTATCAAACGGATTAGTAATAACTAGCTAGTTCACTTTTAGACTGGAGATAAAAGCTTAAAGAAAGAAAGGAAACTCATAATTACATGACACTTGATAACAAATTCAAAGCAATTGCTGAAGCAGCAGAAAAAACACTCATAAATTATTTTATAATGGAGGTTAGATGGGTACTTGGATTGTTACATTGCATTATGATCAGTTCCTTAGGAACCTATGTACTCTAAATTGATATTTTCGTGTTGAATGGGTCCTAATAGCATAAGATATACATCAAATATAGAAAGGAAGTGCAAAGGTGGAGATATACCTTAAAACAAAGATTCTGCCTTGTGTCACAAATTGGATAATTATGTGGGCAACAGTATCAAGCCCTTTTAATAACCACAACTGTGTGCACACAAAGTCTTCTTACTTTGTTTTTTGTCCTGTGTTATATATTCTGCTAATCTGCTCATTTTTTATCTTTTAAATTTCAGTCCATTTAGTTTAGGTGTATACTAATTACTACACAAATTTTTATTTGTAAACTAAATTGAGATAGTGTCATTTGAATTATTGCTAGCCTTTTAGTATCTACTTATGAAAAATATAAGAGAAGAATATTGTTGAATTGTGTATCTACATTATATAAAGAACCATTCTGGTACATAAGTTATTCAGAATGAGACATCAACTTCAGTCAATATACATGTAATATTTTTGATGTTTCAGTTAGTGTTTTGTAATAATTATTGTATAGCAATTAAAATTCAATTAATTTTGTTTGTAGGAAAAAGAACTTAGGAGGCCAATAACTCAAGGCTGAGGCATTCAAGGCTACATACACAAGGCTGACCTATGTAAGCCTTTATTTCTAGTAGTAATTACTTTGTTTTCTAAATTTATATTCTAATATCATTAAATTCAGAATCGATATCTGCAATGCATAGAGGATCTTCGTCAAACTCTGCCAGAAGATAGGCGAGACCTACCACTTAGCCAAGAGCAGAATGAGAGAATGCATGCGGTTGGTGGCCCGAGTAGGTATGGATATGCTTATGGATTGCCCCAACGAACCTTCCGTGAATTTCATTCGGAACTAGAAGGCCTCAGTAGTTTCCAGAATGATGAGTCAAGTCATACGATTTTGACTTTGAAGCAGCAAATAGCTGAGCTATCTAAAGAAGCTAAGGCCTCGCAGGCTAGGGAAAGGCAAAGAGATATACAGTATGCAGGAATGAAGGCCCAATTCGATGCATTACTTTCTTCAGGGGGATTCCCCCTTGTCCCGATGATGTAGTGCTCCCTCCTCGACCTCCACAGTCTCTACCTATTTCACATGGAGTATATGGTCAATACAGAGATGTGACTAAGGAGCCCAGTTGTGATGAAGATGATAAGGATTACTATGTGGACAATACACCGCCGCGTTGTTAAAGTTGAATGTTGTCTAGATAATTCAAACTATATACTTCATGGTGGTTTATTTGAATCCTTAGGTGTTTTTGAATGCATTAAAACTTTAAAGTAGTATGAATGATAGTATTGTTAAATAACTTATGACTTTTATGTTTTGTTCATTCAATTTCAAAGTATTTAAATTTTATTTTCATTTTGTGGTTATTAATTAGATTATATTTACTTGTGTTTGTTGTAGTTTGATTGATTGGTGGGAGTTCTTGGAGCTTGATTTAATTGATTATATTGTATATATTATTGAATTGAATTAAAATGGCAGGTATTTGTAAAAACTATTGTTTTACAAAAAGAGACCTCGTGAGGTTGCTATTTCACATTTCATTTTTTCACAAATGCACAAAAACGACTTAATGAGGTATCTTTTTCACGATTTCATTTTCTACATGCTCACATAAGAGACTACAAGAGGTCACTTATGCTTTAAATAAATTGTTTATAATAAAAATTAAGAAATAATAATCACCTCGTGAGGTGTCTTTTAATTAAAAAATAAAAATAAAAAAATCAAATAGAGACCTCATGAGGTCTCTTTTTAATAAAATAATAATAATTATAAAAAATAATTTAGAGACCTCACGAAGTCTCTTCTTTGTAAAATTCAAGAAATAATCTAGTGACCTCGTGAGGTTGTTTTTAAGCGACTTCATGAGGACTCTTATAAAAAGCGACCTATGTTTTAGAGACCGTCAATTGAGGTCGCTTTTGAAGTCTCTTTTTGAGGGAAAGAGACCTCATGAGGTCTCTTTTTACAGTTTTTTTAGTAGTGATAGGGTAAGGAATAAGATTATTCGGGAGAAAGTGAGGGAGGCTTCGGTGGAGGACAAGACGCGAAAAGTGCGGTTACATTGGTTCGGGTACGTAATGAGGAGGGGCTCTGATGCTTCAGTGCGGAGGTGTGATTCATTCACTGAGATTTTAGATGGGGTAGAGGTAGGCCGAAGAAATATTGGAGGGAGGTGATTAGGCATGATATAGAGAATTTACAGCTGAAAGAGGACATGACCCTTGATAGGAAGGTGTGAAGGATACGAATTAGGATAGAGGGGGTGGGAGCGTTTATTTAGTTGTGTTTGATTTTTTTTTGTTCTTGGGTGTTGAATGATGTTTATATTTTCGATTAGATAGTTTTTTAGTAGTATCTGGTGGATGTTGTACTACCTTGTGGATAGTGTTAGTTTATTTTGCATACTATACTAGTCTGTACGCATTTATGTTTTGTGATTTGATATACTGTTATTGGTCCTAAGTCGGGGTTTTATCGAAAATAACCTCTCTACTTCTTCGGAGGTACTGGTATGATCTGCGAAAAAGTAATAAAAATACAAAAAACAAGAGATAATAGCAAAATCAATAAATTATAACAACGCATTAACTACACTAAAGTAATATGATACGACGAATTATAACAGAAGTCAAAGAACCAGAAATTATAGGGGCATTTCTTATTAACTACATTAACTTTTTAATTTGAGGAAATTATCCTTTATTTGTAATAGTTTTAATTTTCTTAGTTAGGATATCACTGCAATAAATGAAAATTAATGAAACAATTATTACCTATCGCAATAACATAAGTTGAATTTAAATATGGACAAGATTGGAGTAGTGAAATATTATCCACCACGATTGAGTAGTAGATTTTATGAGTTTTTACATTTAAAAAGAATTTAAACGGATTAGATTTAGTTGAAAAAGAAAGTATTATATTAGAATCATATTGTAATACCCCGTATTTCCCTAGCTTAATTTAACTCTCAGTACATGAGTATTCATATATAGAAATTTTAAAAATACTCAGTATTCTTCAGTTTAGAGCTTACCATTGCGTAGGAAATTCAGTAAGCTTTCCAACGATATAAAGTTTGTCCAAATCCGATACCCGGGAGAAGAGTTAGAGCCATTTTCCTAAAACAGTGTGTCAACTGGCACTTAAGCGCGTCGCGAAGCCAGGCCAATTGGTATTTGACTATTTCCAGTGGAGCTCCACGATACCACCACGTGTCACACCCCTTTTTTGACCGAAAAAAGAATTAGATTTTTAAGTTCGAAAGGGTTTTCATTATTAAAGTGACCAAAATGAAGATTGATTCGAAAAAGGATTATTTATATTCAAAACTCAGAGTTGCCACTTGGCATAATTCGGGTGTGCCAAGTCACCCTTGGATATCCTTTTCAAAATGGTTTTGACTCTATAAAACTGATCCACGAACAGAGATTCCGACTAAGGAATTCTGTTGACCGAGGGGAAGGTGTTAGGCACTCCTCGATCCCGTGGTTCGACCACGGTCGCTTGGTGGAGTATATCAGCTAATTTTTGACACTAAAAATGTACAAACCACATAAACACACAAAACAAGCGAAACAAAACAAATCAAATAAAATTTTTAAAAAAACAAAATAACGTTCCGTCCAAATTATACAGTCCAAAGTAAAAATGCGAAAATATAAATCCTATTCTAACCTAAACTAATCCTAAATTGTGCTTCCATACTCTACCCGGGCATTCGTCACGAACGTCCTTCGCCAACGTAGTACGTCGGGGCATTCCCCAGTGAATAAATACAATGAGCCTCGGGGCATTTCCCGTTTAATGAATACATTTGATGGAATGCGATAAAAATGAAGAAAATCACTCAAACAAATAGTTACACATTCGATGATTAGAATCCTACGAGTTGCCTACCCGAACCTAAACCTTTGCCTATCCGTTTGATGGCCTATCACATGTCCCTATTGTGTTTGACATCAATGAATCCACTAATCAGAATTTAACAACATTAATATCCATTTCAAGTTAACCAATAGATTTTATTTACTTCATGAATTTCTGATTCTCATCCCCAATTTATTACCAATCATGCAATTACTCAATTCCCAAACAAGCCATTACTCAAAAAAAACAATCAAAACAACAAAAATCAACATGACTCAAACATACTCATAAATCACACCAAAATCACGACATCAATCAAGTTCGAGATAATGAAAGAGTAGAGTTAAGAGATGGACCTTCTAAGAGCCGATTTCGTTGATAACAATGTTTAAGAAAACCCGGATTAGAGAATTCCGAATAGAACCTCAACAGTGGCATACTCCGACTCGATATAGAAATTTGAAACCCCAAAATTGACATCGATGGACTCATCAACACGAAAGGAAAAACAGAAAACTAAACTGGGAACGAAAACTGAGGGACCCGAAACTTGATTTCGAAGCTCGGTCACTAATTCAGACTAACTTAGAGTTTCGAAAATCCAGTCGAACCTGAAATCGTATTCTATCGCCGAATTCCATCAAACGATCTTCATACTCTCGTTTTCTTACTTATTCTGAGTGTAGTGTGTGCGTTGTAAGCTTCTTGAGTGCCTGTGCGTTTTTGCAAAGAAGAAGAAAGAAAGAAGAAGAGAAAAAATGGTCTCCTCTGGCCTCTTGTGCGTGCTCTTTTTTTTTTTTGTGATAAAGAAGATGAGTATGTGGTCCTTTGCTGTATTGTGTAAAAAAAACGTCCCCCTAGATCTAAGGAATGGAGTGTGTATATATTGTGTATGTGGACAAATGAAGACAAATTTGTGGGTCCCTTTTTTTATTCTTGGAATGTAATGTGTATATTGTATTCAGAAAGAAAAAATGGAAAAAATGTACTCTGTTAGTGTCGTGCATATGGTTAAAAGGGAATAAATATGTGAAGGAGGAGGGGCTGCCTAGGGGTAGGGTAGGTGGGGTAGGCTGTTAGGATGAGGTGTAAAGTTGGTTAGGATAGGATTGTTATTTTTTTGTATTTTTGTAGGGTATAATCACGTGGGTGAGAGTGTATAATAACAAGAAGTGAAAAATGGATAAATTGAGTTTTGGGAGAGACAAAATTAGGCGTCTACATCATGCCCCTTTTTGGGTGTAAACACAAAGTGTTTTCAGACAAAAAAGTAGAAAACAAGATCAAATTTTGACCCGACCATTATTCAAGGAAAGAAACAAAAGAAAGAAGGGCAACTGGGTCTTGACTTAGGACATCCTACCTACCCAAGTTATAAGGGAATCAATTCACAGGTATCTCAAAGGATCGGAAGGAGAGGGACTATACCAAGTTGGAGATTCGAGTGAGGGTCCATCGAGGTTTCGGTCCGCGGCTCTGTCATTACATCAAAAATAAAAATTACAAGTTAAAACATAAATAAAATTATAAAAACCCTATCTATGCAACTTTTTTTGGACTTTTGACTTGAGTTTCATCACTCTATTCTTCAGGAGGGCTCCTGACTTGTAATTTCTTCAATTTGTTGCCTGATTTTTAATTTCTTTACCTTGTTGTTTGACTTTCTATTTATTCGCCTTGTGCTTCGGGCAGGCTCCAATGTTACTTGAGTTACCAAATAAGGAAGTGTGTCTCCTTACAAATGCCGCTTAAAATACCCAAACAAGGAAGTCTATCTCTTTACAGATGTTGCTTGAATTACCCAAACAAGGAAGTGCGTCTCCTTACAGATGTTGCTTGAATTACCAAAACAAGGAAACGCATCTCCTTACAAATACCGGTTGAATTACCCAAACAAGAAAGTGCATCTCCTTACAAATGTTGCTAGAAATACTTAAACAGGAAAGTGCGTCTCCTTACCAATGCCTCTTGAATTACCAAAACAAGGAAGTGCGTCTCCTTACCAATGCCTCTTAAATTACCAAAACAAGGAAGTGTGTCTCCTTACAAATGATGCTTGAATTACCCAAACAAGGAAGTGTGTCTCCTTACAAATATTGCTAGAAATACCCAAACAAGAAAGTGCGTCTCCTTACCAATGCCTCTTGAATTACCAAAACAAGGAAGTGTGTCTCCTTACCAATGTCGCTTAAATTATCAAAGAAAGGAAGTGTGTCTCCTTACCAATGTTGCTTGAATTACTCAAACAAGGAAGTGCGTCTCCTTACAAATGTTGCTTGAATTGCCCAAACAAGGAAGTGCGTCTCCTTACAAATACCATTTGAATTTCCCAAATAAGAAAGTGCGTCACTTTACAAATACCGCTTGAATTACCAAACAAGGAAATGTGTCTCCTTACAAATACCACTTGAATTACCAAACAAGGAAGTACGTTTCTTACAAATGTTGCTTGAATTACCAAACAAGAAAGTGCGGCTTCTTACAAATGTTGCTAGAAATACCCAAACAGGAAAGTGTGTCTCCTTACAAATGCCTCTTGAATTACCAAAATAAGGAAGTGCGTCTCCTTACCAATGCTGCTTAAATTACCAAAGCAAGGAAGTGTGTCTCCTTACCAATGCTGCTTGAATTTCCCAAACAAGAAAGTGCGTCTCCTTACAAATGTTGCTTGAATTTCCCAAACAAGGAAGCGCGTCTCCTAACAAATACTGCTTGAATTATCAAACAAGGAAGTGCATCTCCTTAAAAATACTGCTTGAATTAGCAAACAAGAAAGTGTGTCTCCTTACAAATATTGCTTGAATTGCCCAAATCAGGGAAGTGCGTCTCCTTACCAATGCTTCTTGAATTACCAAAACAAGGAAGTGTGTCTCCTTACCAATGCTGCTTGAATTACACAAATAAGGAAGTGTGTCTCCTTAAAAATGTTGCTAGAAATACCCAAATCAGGGAAGTGTGTCTCCTTACCAATGCTGCTTGAATTGCCAAACCAAGAAAGTGTATCTCCAAGGGATATAGGATGATGATTTTTACTATGATTTCATTATCAAACCTGTGCAACAACTTTTATTCCTGCATTTGTAGAAGTGAGGCATTGCATCCCTTGATATTTATGCTCTGAAGTCCTTGATTTGAAGGTAACATGTTTCCTATTTCATCAAAGAAAACTTGTGAGTTTAAAAATATGGTGGCTGGTTTATGGATTTAGCTTTCGCGAAAATCGCTCTTTCCCCTGTCATATTTAATCTTGCTTTCAACTATCGGCATGTGTCACTGATTTGTTGTATTATTGGCCCAATCTCATATTATTAAGAGTGACTCTGAAATAGATACAGTATCTCTGCTTTGTCATGCTTCTCAAATAAACCCTTTGAACCTTGGTATTTCCATGAGTTCCCAGACTTGCCGGTTGACAAAACTTTCTGCATGCCTTATTTTGGCTCACAATCATGTCTCTTTCATGTGTTGGTCTTTTGTCTTGCTTTGTGCAATTGAAAAAGTTGGTAGCCAGTTTTGAAATCTTTTCTCACTTGTTTTGACATGGACTTGACTCAAAGACAAGAGAAAAATAACAACAATTTTTGCTTTATTTGGATAACTGACTCAAGAAAAATAAAAATATAACTAAAGAGAAGAAGAAAAACAAAAATGACAATGAATGTCCCCATTGAAAAAGATGAAAGAAAAGTTTATCTGAAAATGACACTCAACTCTAATGATTATGACATGCATATCAGATTAAACTGCCTGATCTTTCCATCTAGAACTTTCTACCAATTATTGTTGAGTTAATGACCTCGAAATTGAGTTGCTTTCTTAGGTCAATTGCATTTAAGACCTCATTCGGCTAGTGGCGCCTTGAAGGGTTTTTGTCAACAAGTCTCTCTCATTTTCTTTTTCCTAGATCACCATTGCTTTATGGTGTCCGCGAGGGTTTTTCACCAATGGCACTCTTTTATTTTCATTTGTATCAACTCACCATTGTCTTACAGTGCCTGTGAGGATTTTCACCGATAAGACTCTCTCATTGTTATCTCTCTCAGCTTACAATCGTCTTATGCTGACTGTGAGGGTTTTCACTGATAAGACTCTCTCATTTTTATTTCTCTCCTGATTTCTTATGCTGAGGAAGACAAGTAGTTCCCAAAATGCGTCATCACATCCATTGCATGTTTAGCCTTAACATTCTCAAATATTGATCTGAAGGTCTTTCTTTGATTGTAATTTGGTTTTTGGATAGGGTTAGAAAAAAAAGATGGTATGGGGCCAAAATGACACTTCAAGTGGATGACTCTAAATTGTTTATTGGGTGGGACTTACAACTTTTGGAATTGACTCAACAATGAGGATTACCTCAAGCCCCAGTTTCTTTTGACTGGGTGACTCAAAATTATTTATTTGGTTGGACCGAGCCCCGAGTAGGGCAGCCTATGTATCTCACCCCTGAGAGAGGAGAATCAGGTCACACATAGTTCTGGCAACTTGTTTTGCATGATTTATACTTTTGATTCTATTTCTTTTATTGATACTCTTTTCTCTTTGGATTTTTCTGACTCTATTTGTCTTGACACTTTTTTTTTGGACATATTTTCTTTTTCTTCTCTTTTTTTTGAACTTTTTCTGACTCTATTGTTTTGCTCGATACTTTTTTTTTTTGAGCTTTGCTGACTCTATCTTGATTCCAAAAGAGGTGTATGAAAGAAAATAAAACTAAGGCTCAAATAGGGGTAAACAAAGGATGACACAATATTTGGATAGCTGAATGAAATGCCTTCATCATATCAATCCTTAAAAATACAAGCACATATCATGCAATATGAAAGTGAGAGATGAAGATCATTTGTGACATATTTTTAAGCATTAACTTTGATTGAGTCTGTACGTCACTACTTCTTCTGCAAACTCCACCTTTGTTGTACATTTCTCACATTTAATGACTCATGCTTTCGTGGAGCTGATTTTCTTTCTGTTCACGCAGCCACTATTTGACCTAATTAAGACACGTCCTTCAATTGATGGCCATGTTATTCTTGTGATTCTCAAAATAATTGCCTTAATTTTCAAAGAAGGCTTGAACTTGTCACCAAATGTCTCAGTACTCTACCTATTTTCTCAGATTCTCTCTTTTTCTAATTTTTACTCTTTGATTCAATGTTCATGCTTAAACTGGATTCTAAGATCTAGCTAAAAATTTCGCAAGCATGTCATATCACTAGAGTCAACATAAAATGTACTGTATAAAGAAAACAAACAAACAACACATATTTTAAAGCACAAAGGAAAAGGGACAATTCATTTAGTTGAAATAAAAGATAGAAGGGTTTGAACATAAACGATAAAAGGACAAAACAAGATAGATCCCGAACTACAACCCTAAAATAATTTGAAAAACAGAAAAAGAAAACAAAACAAACTACCAGACGTCTTCCTAGTAGGGAGAGGGGTGACTTCTCAATTGCTCAGCCTGACAACTTAGCCACTGGTTTTCATATCAGCATGACTAGAGCTTCCCTCACTCTTAATGTTCTACACAATAATTGATCCATCTTGAATCATCTTTTCAATTTCTCTTTTCAAATCTCGATAATCTTCAATACTATGACCCTGAGCATCGGAATGATATGCATATCATGCATTAGGATCAAAATTTCTTGAACGCCGATTAAGAGTGTGCCCAAGGAGAGGAGTAATCATACCCCTCTGTATCAATCTCTGGAACAAACAGGCATAAGATTCCCCAATAGGAGTGAAATCATCCTTTTCCTTCCTCATCTTTGTGAACTCTGGCCTCGGATGAAATGTGGATTTAGAGGTTCCTTGGTAAATTTGTGGAGGTAGAGGATAATGTTGAGATACAGGTGCATACCATTGTGGATAAGAAGACGGATGGGTAAGCAATTGTGCATTATTCAAAGGACATTGAGGAAGTGAAATGAAACTTCTTGGATTTTGAAAAGAGGAACCTTGTTGCAGATGAGTAAGTGGATTTGATATGTAAGATCGGTGTTGAGGCTGACAGTATTGGTGAGTTGGACCTCTTAAACTCTGCTTTGGCCCTGGCACGACAATAGGTGTGTTTTCCTTCTTCTTTCCTTCAGTTTCCCTTAATCAATTGCAATATCGTCCCAAATGTTTCACGGAATCATTCTGTCCATCAAGCTCCTCAAATTTTGATGTCTCAAATCTTGGAAGAAGGCTAACACTTGAAAACATGCCCCAGTTTTTATATGAAACATCTTCACAGCCCACAGGTCCCAAGGAACTTTTCATATCATTTTCTACACTCTTAACTTTCCCAACCATTTTCTCTGGCTCTTCTAGCATGCTAGCCTTCTTAGTAAGAAATTTTGGAGGTCCACTTAACTTAACTGTAGGCTCAAGAGTATAACAATCATCATCAAAAGTATTGAATGTGGATTCACTAGTGGACTGGGGAAGTACAATCATTGGATTGATAGCCAAAGTTGAAGCCTTAGTAGAAGGTTGATCAACAAAAACACAGATGGTATGTAGTGCTATGAATGTGGTAGACTTATACTGAGGAGCTAAAGAAAGAGTGGTGGAAGTATTGAGGTGCATTTGATGTGGAATGGATTCTAAGGCATGCTGTGGTGCATCAACAACAGAAGGAAACTGACTTTGCAATTTTGGTGGAAGACTCAAGGTATTTGCAGGGTCAAAAGTGGGGAACAGAGGTGGAGGCAGCCCACTGGCCCAAGCTCGGTACATTTCCATCATTTGTTGTCTCAGTCTCAAATTCTCTTTCTTTAAACTCTCAATTTCCTGACTCTTTGTTTCATCCATGATGTCACTCTCTATATCCTTGTTGGACACAACTAACCCTTTAGATTTGGTGTGATGCAAAGGACTAGCCAGAATGCCACAAACCAACCACCTTAAACTGACTCAACAAAAAACAACAAATGTGTTAGAGTTCAACACTTTTTCACAACCTCTTTTCCTTCTTTTTTTTTGAAAAGATCACCGAACCCAAGAAGGGCGCCTACATATCTCACTCCCAAGAGAGGAGAATCAGGTGTGCGTAGTTCGTGAAGTCTTGCCAAAATGGTCAATCAAACTCTTTTTCCTCCTTTTTTCTTTTTTTTTTCTTGAAACTTTAAGAAGAAAAGAAAATAACAATTTATCAAAAGAATTGACAAAAATCTTTTTTGCATTTTTCAAGTTTAAACTCCCTATACAAAATGAAACCTATGATTACCAAAGAAAAATCTTTTTGGGTCTTCGATTTTGAATTTCATATGAAAAATTAAACTTGAACCTATTAAAGGAAAAATCTTTTTTGTAGTTTTCTTTTAAAGATGTATAAGAAACACCTACTCTAATAAAGAGTGAACAAAATCTCTTTTTTAAAAATTTTTCAAATAAGATCCCTGAACCAACAATAGGTTGCCTACGTATCTCACCCCTGAGAGAGGAGAATCAGGGGTGCGTAGTTCGTCCCGATTGGACAATTAATGATTAAATGACAAACTAAACCCTGAATTGAGAGACACGACTAAAGACAGACAATGAAAATAAAATCTATTTTGGGTTTTTAATTAGAAATTAACACCAACAACTATGAAAGAAAAAATCTTTTTGATATTTTTGTTATATAAAAATGTACAAAGCTCTTATTGAAAGGAAAAAATATTTTAGGAGTTTTCGAATTGTGAATACTTACTAAAGAAATAAAAGGAAATTTTTTTTAACGTTTTTAAATTTTTTGGAAAATGAGTGCAAAAAGTAGAAAAAATATTTTTTTTGAATTGTGAAAAACAAAAGTCATAAAGAACCTTAAAACCTACCAAATCTCTTTTTTTCACTCTTTTTTTTCTTCCTTTTTTTCAACAATTTCTTGCCTACACACTTTGTTTCTAACTCATGCTTTTGCCCAAATCAGTCTGTCAAATGACCTCGTTACCCTCAAAAATGCAATATTTAGCTCGTAGGGATGCTTTAGAGGTGAGTCTCCTACAAAGGACTAAGTGGGTCCCTCTAGGTCTCAATATGATGCAGATAAGTATGACTTAAACGCTGACCTACGCTGGAGTTTACTCACAAGGCTGTTCGAGGGAGCGTATGGTCGATAGTGGCTGTTTTAGCTTTCCACCTACTCCATACCAGCTGACGGCTCCCCCTCCTAAGATAAGGGTGACTCAACTAGAGGTCGTGTACACAGCGTGTACTACGTACATGTTGCAGAAAGAATGACTCGAATTATGCACATGATGCCACATATAAAGGGGTAACACATAAGATAAAAACTATAAACATAGAGCACGTAGGCACTCAACAGTGATAATACAATAACACAAAACAACACAAAAAAATGTCCATACACCTATAGTTCCAAACTAAGCCGCTACAACTCCAAAATAAGCTTGAATTCTGAAAATTCCCCAGCAGAGTCGCCAGAGCTGTCACATCCTTTTTTTTACCAAAAAAAGAATTGGATTTTTAAGTTCGAAAGGGTTTTCATTATTAAAATGACCAAAATGAAGATTGATTCGAAAAAGAATTATTTATATTCAAAACTCAGAGTCGCCACTTGGCATAAATCGGGTGTGCCAAGTCACCCTTGGATATCCTTTTCAAAACGGTTTTGACTCTATAAAACTGATCCACGAACAGAGATTCTGACTAAGAAATTTTGTTGACCAAGGGGAAGGTGTTAGGCACCCCTCGATCCCGTGGTTCGACCACGGTCGCTTGGTGGAGTATATCGGCTAATTTTTAACACTAAAAATGTACAAACCATATAAACACACAAAACAAGAGAAACAAAACAAATCAAACAAAATTAAAAAAAAAAACGAAATAATGTTCCGTCTAAATTATACAGTCCAAAGTAAAAATGCGAAAATATAAATCCTATTCTAACCTATACTAATCCTAAACTGTGCTTCCATGCTCTACCCGATGCTTCGGGCCTTCGTCACGAACGTCCTTCGCCAACATAGTACGTCGAGGAATTCCCTTGTGAATAAATATAATGAGCCTCGGGGCATTTCTCGTTTAAATGAATACATTTGATGGAATGCGATAAAAATGAAGAAAATCACTCAAACAAATAGTTACACATTCGATGATTAGAATCCTACGAGTTGCCTACCCGAACCTAAACCTTTGCCTATCCGTTTGATGGCCTATCACATGCCACTATTGTGTTTGACATCAATTAATCCAGTAATCAGAATTTAACAACATTAATATCCATTTCAAGTTAACCAATCGATTCTATTTACTTCATTAATTTCCGATTCTCATCCCCAATTTATTACCAATCACGCAATTACTCAATTCCCAAACATGCCATTACTAAAAAAAACAACCAAAACAACGAAAATCAACATGACTCAAACATACTCAAAAATCACACCAAAATCACGACATCAATCAAGCCCAATGAAAGAGTAGAGTTAAGAGATGGACCTTCTAAGAGCTGATTTTGTTGATAACAATGTTTAAGAAAGCCCGAACTATAGAATTCCGAATAGAACCTCAATAGTGACGTACTCCGACTCGATATAGAAATTTGAAACCCCAAAACTGACCTTGATGGCTGATCAACACGAAAGGAAAACCAAAAAAACAAACTGGGAACGAAAATTGAGGAACCCAAAACTCGATTTCAAAGCTGGGTCACTAAGACAGACAAACTTAGAGTTCCGGAAATCCAGTCAAACCTGAAATCGTATTCTGTCGCCGGATTCCATCAAACGAGATTCATACTCTCGTTTTCTTACTTATTCTATGTGTAGTGTGTGCGTTGTACGCTTCTTGAGTGCCTGTGTGTTTTTGCGAAGAAGAAAGAAAGAAGAAGAGAAAAAATGGTCTCCTCTGGCCTCTTGTGCGTGCTCCTTTTTTTTTTGTGATAAAGAAGATGATGAGTATGTGCTCCTTTGTTGTATTGTGTAAAAAAACTGTCCCCCCCTAGATCTAAGGAATGGAGTGTGTAGATATTGGGTATGTGGACAAATGAAGACAAATCTGTGGTCCCTTTTTTTTATTCTTGGAATGTAATGTGTATATTGTATTCAGAAATAAAAAATGGAAAAAATGTCCTCTGTTAGTGTCGTGCATATGGTTAAAAGGGAATAAAAATGTGAAGGAGGGAGGGCTGCCTCGGGGTAGGGTAGGTGGGGTAGGTTGTTAGGATGAGGTGTAAAGTCGGTTAGGATAGGGTTGTTATATTTTTGTATTTTTATAGGGTATGATCACGTGGGTGAGAGTGTACGATAACAAGAAGTGAAAATGGATAAATTGAGTTTTGGGAGGGACAAAATTAGGTGTCTACACCGCGTCGCCCCATTAACCAAATTCTCAATTGTCATTTTTCATTATTCCATTGCGATCATGGCGAGTCGCGCCAAGGGTGAAATTCGCATACAAAGAGGTTCCACGATATCACCACGTCGCATTGATGACCCAGTTCGCAATTGTCAGTTTCCAGTGACACGGCGCGATAGCGCTGCGTCGCGCCAAGGTTGGAAAATTTTGACGAAAATTAAAAGTTTCGTCCAGGGTTAAATTAGTTTTTTCCCGTGATTTTAATACGCCCAGATATGGGATTTAATCTCTAAAAATGTATTAAACCCATTATTTATTAACTTTTTCCCAAAAATCAACAAACTCTCTCTCAATTAGCAAACTCTAATCTTCAAGCAATCAAGGGCAAATCTTAAGAAACTCACTAAGAACTTATCAATTCAGGTATGTTAGATGTTCATTCATAGGTTCCTTTCACCCATGAAGTCCAAGAATCCGTTTTTAAAATTATAAGTTCATAGAATTATGAATTCCATGCTTGAAATTGATTGTATGCACGTTCATGATATTAATTGGGTTTTAAATTCATGATTATTATAAGATTCATAAAATTAGAATAGTATTTATGGGGAGTTATATGAATTGCATGCTAAACCCTTGAATTTGCAATTGAGTATTGTATTCATGATGTTCACGTGTTGACCATTATCATGTGAAATAATCCATGCTCCCCAAGTGTTTGCTAAAATACCTATGTGAAGTAAATAGTGGAATCATGACATGTCATATGTGGTCCCAATCATGTTCAAACTTATGCCCTACAAGTGTTTGATAAAAGGTCTCTATGAACGAATTATGAACAAGTTTACATTGTTATGTTTTTCAAGATCATGCTATACTTTACTTTTCATGCTATCGAGTCCTGGGGGTATCTAAATCCCAACAATCTAGCTGCTTACCTAGAGCTCCAGTAATTAAAGAATAGTCTTAGTAGTGTTACGATCAGTAGAACTCTCAGTTAGTTATAGAACTCAGTAAACTCAGTCAGTTACAGAACTCGGTCAAACTCAGTAGCAGTTTAGTTCAGCTTAGTATAATCAGTTCAGTGTCTATTCAGTTGGGAGTAGGATTAAGCACCGAGTGAACCCAAGGATGGGGGATCACCTTCCAGTAGAGGGTGTGATCCTTAGAATTAGTCCTTACGTTTCAGAACTACGTAATCAGCGTAGGTTGAGACATCAACCTGCCAGTTGAGGGTTGATGAGGCGTTTCAACCTGACAGTTGAGAATTTCCACCATTCTCATTAGAGTACCGGCCAGATGAGGGTAACTCTTCAGCTTGTCTTTACCCGTGGCACGGTACTAACACCCTTCCAACTAGAGTTACAGGTTGGACCCCAGTTATCTTATTTGGGGCATGTCGGTTAGATGATTACTTCTCATAGTTTCAGTTTCAGTATAGAACTCAGTTCAGTTCCACAGAATTAGGACTGTCAGATACAGTCAATCAGTTTTAGTAACTCAATTATCAGTAATCTCAGATATCAGTTACTCAGTTATCAGAATCCAGAACTCAGCTTCGGTAAAAGCTCAGTTACAGTATACATATATATATGCACAGTATTGCATACTCAGCAGTTTCAGTTATCCATGTACACTCATACTCAGTTACTTTATATCATTCAGTCAGTTATTATTCATGTATATGAACCCTTGCATTCAGTGTTACCTCATCTAACATACCAGTATATTTCACATACTGACGAATACTCTTTCTTTGCGCTATGATGTCTCATATCATAGGTTCGGATGCTCAGGTTCCTGACTGCACATAGACAGATTCAGATTCAGCCAGCAGTGTCAGATTTAGTAGTGAGTCCCCATCTATCAAGGATATGCAGTTATTTCAGTATTTTCAGTAACTTCAGTATTTCAGTAGTCGGAGTTAGTTGAGGGCTTGTCCCATCAACTCCACATTCAGACAATTCAGTTAGAGGTTTTTCAGACTAGACTATCAGACACTATTCAGTTTTGCATATTATTATGACAGTTGATATTATTTATCAGTATTCAGATTTTGAGCCTTATGACAATTTAGCCTATTTTCTGCATTATTTTCAGTATTATTATTTAATGCTCACAACAGATATCAGTCATGGGTTAGCTTGGGATCTTCAGGGTCGTAAGCACTATGTAGCATCCGGGGTACAGACTCGGGGCGTTACACATATTTAAAAAACTAAGGTTGAATATGAAAATTTAACGCAATAGGATTAAATTATGACTATTAATGCTTTAAAAAGATTGAGTGATACTTTTTTTAATTTTTGATTAAAAGTACCAAATTAAAGACACTTTAGATGAATGGTACACTTAATTAAATATTGAATTATTTATCTAAAGTAAAAGATACCAATTCCCACTTAATATATTTTTAGAAAAAAAAAAAAAAGATGATGCGTTCAATTTCTAAAAAATTTTAACCACTTATCATATTAATATTTCAGTATTTTCAACAAGTCATTTGATTTGAATGTGGAAAGAATTAATCTCAATATAAAATAATACAATATTCGATTGAGGTATATAAATAATTCATCTCAACATAAAATTTGGATAATAATATAATTTTTTACTGAGAGTACAATCGCCACTAATTAAATAATACCCTCTCTATAACGTGTAATATGTATTTTCTTTATATGTGATAAAAATGACGAATTGTACAGATCAATTGAGAGACAAAGCAAATATAAATTCGCAGAAACTTCAATACCCCTTGCATAACATTTTCATCTATATCCACCTGTTCCGCTTAAGTTCTTTTATTTCATTTTGTTAGTTATTTTTATAATATGTTGATTGAAATTTTAGTTAATTATATCAGTTAAGAATTTGAAATTTTTAAGTTTTTTTTTTCCTGAGTGGGAGGTGAAGAGAGGGGGAGGAATATGTGAAAGACTTGATTTTAAATTTATATACTACATAAGTCATTATTATTTTCAATTTTTTTATGTGAAACAAAAGATCTAACTAAGATCATTAATTAATTAATAAACAATGTATTTTGTAAATGTATATTCAGGATTGAAAGCATATTCTTCAATTTTTCAGGGAAGGGGGGGTTGGGGAAAGAAGTGTCATGGAGAGGGGGTGGGTAGTGACCAAACTGTAGAAGTTTTGGTTAATTTCATGTGAATAAATAATATATAATACAATGAGTTTGAAGACAAAAATGTTCTATTGAAGTAATTAATTCATGTATATCACTTTTTTATAACTTTTTGTTAAGTATAAATTACTACATAATAAAGTATTCATTGTTCACCATGGTATAATAATTCCTTTACTATTAATCACTGCATGATTAATTTGTATATTATTTTCTTTTGCATGATAATATTTAACTTACTTTGAAACAAACGACTCTCGAATTAACATTTATATTTATATTTATAGACAGAAAGAGAAAATTCAAAGGATTGAATAAGTGTGTTTCACAAACAAATTACAATTTCAACTAATAATAAAATACATAATATCTTGATTAAAACATAGTTTGAAATGACATAAAAATATTTTATTTTCAAAAAGATAAAAATATAAAAAATAGGTATGTACTTTTTCGTTTTATATTACTTGTTCGTCTTCTATTTACATGCTATTTAAGAAACTAGAAACAAAAAAGGTACTTTTACAAAAAATTAATTTATCCTCTAGCTTTTTATAATACACTTTATATTTATGTGCCTTATTCAAATCATTATCAAGATTTACAGAGAGATTTTTCCATAAATTTTCCTTAAACTTATTTATAAAATTTACTTTAGCACTATTATTTTACGTTAATTCTTTATCCCCTAATTTTATCTCAAATAAACTCTATACCAGCTTACACATACTACTTTACTTTCATGGTTAGAAGTAATATACACTCCTACAATCTAGATGTAATGTCTGTGCTATGCCAGTACCACATCAAAAAGTAAATAAATTATTTTTTATTTTTTGCTTTTACCACGTCATGTTTTGTTATTTTTTAATTCAATAAAAGATGAGATCAGTTGTCCAATTTTTTTTTAAAAAATAAAACTCAAACATAAGTAACTAAGAGACAATTGACTAGTCAAAATTATTGTAATATATTTTGAATTATGTTTTTTTTAACTTTTATTTTACGTGTGAATAATTGCCACTGAAAACACTAATAACATGTGGCTACTTCTAATAAATTATTTTTATTTCAAAAAATTCTTTCCTGGCTATATTAACTGTCTATTATCTCATTTATATGCTTCTTGATTTTGCAAAATAACAAGTAATTTGAGATAATTATTTCTTTAATAATGTGGACCACTATTAAGAAACGAGGAAGTAAAAAGTATTTTAGCCAGAAAACTCCTTAAGAAAAGTACTTATTTCTAGAAAATAAGAAATCTTTTACTATTTTACTAGTAGTTTAATGCCTTGAAGGAAGAATGAACACTTCAACACTTTAACATTTTAACTTTACGTGTAATTCTTTATCCCTAAATTTGATCTCAAGTGAATAGCATATCACCTTATACATACAATTTTATTTCATAATTTTATCTCAAGTGAATAGCATATCACCTTATATATACAATTTCACTTTTATGGTTGGGGATAATATATGTGCGTATCATTTAAGTGTTACGTCTGTGCCATGCCTGTGCCCCATCAAATAGTAAATAAATTTATTTTTTAGTATTTCTTTTTCTTTCATCAAGTCATATTTTGTTCTTATTTTTGAATTTAAGAAAAGTTGAGGTAAGTGGTCCAAATGCTTTATTAAAAATAAAACTCAAACACAAGCAACTAAACATAATTAACTAGTCGAAATTATTATAATATGCTCTAAATTATACTATTTTAATTTTTTTCATATGAATAATTGTCACTAATAGCACTAATACCATGTGGCTACTTCTCATTTTGAAACAAAAAAATAGTTTCTTCACAAGATTACAAAAATTCAAGATTACTTAATAATCAAATCAGATAACTTCAATATTAACTATAACTTTGACTCTTTGAACAAAATACAAGTTGACATACTTGATTTTACAAATTAACAAGTAATTAAGATTAATTTTTTTTAACATGGACCGCTAATAATAAACAATGAAAGTAAAGAGTATTTTCATCCTTAAGACACTCTTTAAAAAGTATTTTTAATTCCTAGAAAATATGAAGTGATTTATTATCTTATCCATAATTAAATATCTTGAAGGAAAAAGAAATTTTTTAACACTTTAGCACTCTAACTTTAAGTGCAATTTTTGTCCCCCTAATTTTATCTAAAATGAATTTTATACCATCTTACATATACAATTTCACTTTGATGATTGGGAGTGATATGTATTGGTACCATTTAAGTGTTATGTCTGTACCACGTCTATGATATATTGGATAGTAAATAAATTATTTTTTTATTTTATTTTTTTGCCACGTCATACTTTGTTCTTATTTTTGAATTCAATAAAAGCTAGGGTAAGAGGTCCAAATATTTTATTAAAAATAAAACTCAAACATAAGTTACTAAAAGACAACTGAATAGTCAAAGTTATTGTAATACTCGTGATAATTATTTCATTAATAATGAGGGTGTAATACCCGTACTTTTCCTAGCTTGAATTTTTTTTTCTAAGAATGTTAGAAGCTTTCTTTGAAAGATGAATCCACTTTTGTACACATGGTATTTTTAAGATTTTCACATTTTTTCATGTGAGAAATCGAATAAGCTTTCCATCGATACCAAATTCGCCCAAATCTGACACCCAGGTGAAGAGTTAGAGCCTTTTTAGTGAGACAGTGTATCACCTGAGCCTTCAGCGCGTCGCAGAGATAACTCAAATGGCAATTGTCAATTTTCAGTGTTGCTCCGCAATAGTGGCGCATCGCGCCAAACTTCCAGGTCGCATACAAGGTGTCACGGCGATAGCTCCGCGTTGCGCCACCGTGCAATTTCCTATTTGTCACTTTCCAATGACTTGGTGCGTCGCGCCAAGGATGAAAATCGGAAAATTTTCTCAGAAATTAAATACGTGTCCTAGGGTTAAAAGGGTCAATTTCTCACCCTATATAAGCCTTATAACCCGAGATTTGGCCATAATTTAGTAGCTTATACTCAATTACTCTCAAAAACTCTTAAGAACAAGCCCTAGGATTTTCATAGAAGGTTCAATTCCAAGGGAATTCACTGTCAAATTCAAGAATCTCTTCGTCAATCTTCGTAGAATCACAAACAAAGGTATGCGTAGTGTTCATTCATGGACTCCTTTTGTCCATGAAGCCCGAGAATCTCTTTTCTAAGTTTAAGTTTATGATTTTCTTTATGAATTTCCTGTTGGGTTAGTTTTGTTTATGTTGAGAATGATCAATTGAATTCAAATCCATGTTGGGTGATCAATTTTATATGAAATTGATTTGTATAGATGTATATTCATGTGAACCTATAAATAAACCCTAGGATGATGAAATTAGAGATGAATCATGATGATTAATTGTTGTATAATGTTGTCTACATGTGCTATGCCTACCATGTGTATGATTAAATGCCTAGATGAAGGAACAATGCTCAACTAGTATGATATCATGAAATCCCCATGTATGTACAAGATTATGCATATCACATGTTTGATGAAGTGCTTCAATACATGAATTATGAATTGTGTTGTTGGTCATGTGTTCAAGTAAGCCATGCTATGTCAGTTTCTTCTCATCGAGTCCTGGGGGTACTTGTACCCGAACATTTAGTTGTGTGCCTAGAGCCATGTCATGTTTTCATGATCTCCTCAGTCAAGCTATGATCCATAGAACTCAGTTAGTCATGAGACTCAGGCAATCTTAGAAATCTCAGTAATTTTGGTAGCTCAGTAATCTCAGTAACTTTAGTATTCTCAGTCAGTCCTCAGAACTCAGTACATTCCGTCAGTCAACAAAACTCAGTAAATTTAGTTTAGCTCCGCTAAACAATACGATTAGAATTAGCTCAGTTCAGTTAATCAGTTTAGTGTCTTTCATATGGGAGTAGGATTCAGCACCGAGCAAGCCTAGGGATGGAGACTCACCCGCTAGATAGGACTGAGATCTCTAGAAGAAATCCCTAAGTTCCAGAACTACATAACCAGCGTAGGAACGAGATGTCACCCGTTATATAGGACTGACATACTCAGGGATCACCCGTTAGCACATTTAAATGAATAGGACTGATCTCAGGGGTCACCCACTAGATTAGGAATGACTACACATCAGTTGTCTTTACCAGTGGTGCGGTACTGACACCCTTCCAGCTGGGGTTACAGGTTGGACCCCAGTTAGCTTAGTATAGGGCATGTCAGTTAGATAAATACATCCCACAATTTCAGTTACATAATCTGTACTGTCAGATACAGTCAATTCAGCTCAGTAGTATAGATTTAGGACTGAAAGATATAGTTATTCCTTATCATTATAAATAGACTCTGGGATCACCCATTAGATAGGACTGATCTCAACTATGGCCAATCAGTAATGGTATCATCAGATTTAGAGATCACCTGCCAGATAGGACTGATCTCAGATTCAGTTACTCAAATACAATACGGAACTCAGCTAGTTCCATCAGATTCAGGACTATCAGATACAGTCACTCATGTTATCAGTTATATCAGTTATCAGAACTTATGTTATTAGCATTCAAATTCAGGATTGTCAGATACAGTCAACCAGACCAGTTCTTCATAATCAGAACTATCAGACACAGTTAACCATGTATCAGTAACATAGTATCAGTCCCTTAATATTCAGTAATACAATATCATTTTCTCACTCATCAATGACTCAGATGTCAATTTTAGTAGACTCAGTAGTCAGAACTCAGTATCCAGTCCTATCATGATCTCAGTTACAGTTACGTATGCATGCATGTATTCTCACGTTCATGTTGGTCAGCCAGTTAGTATTGTTCATACATATGAACCTATTGCATTCAGCCTACCTCACTTGCATACCAATACATTTAAAGTACTGCCGCATTTGCGTTATGGAGTCTTATACCATAGGTTTAGAAGCACGAGCTCCAGAGAACCAGGAGCATCCTAGTTCAACGATCAGAGTTAGAAGTGAGTCCTCATCCTTCGAGGACATGATGATCACATTACTATTTCAGTTTTCAGTTTATTTCAGTAGTTGGAGTTAGTTGGGGACATGTCCTATCAACTTCTTATTCAGACAGTTTAGAGGCTTTCAGACTACAGTATGTTCAGACAATTATCTTAGTTGTTTTGGTATTGTTATAATTTTTCAATTATGTACTAGTATTGGAACTTATGGACTTTCAGTTCATGTTTTTGCATTTACGATATTATTTACTATTATTCAGTGCTCAGTTTACAGATATCAGTCATGGGTTAGCTTGTGGTCTTTCGGGGTCATGGGCACCATATAGCATTTCGGATACCAGATTCGGAGCATTACAGAGGGTTACTAATATAAAACGAGGGGAGGGGAGTAAAGAATATTTTTAGCCTGAAGACACCCCTTAAGAAAATTACTTATTTTCTTGAAATAAGAAGTGTTTCACTATCTTACTCATAATTAAATGTCTTGAAGGAAGAATGGATTCTTCAACACTTTAACTTCACATGTAATTTTTTATCCCCCAAATTTTATCTCAAGTAAATATACTACCTTAAACATACTGAAATTCAAGAGGGGGAAGGGATTGAAATTTTCTGTGAGTCGACTACTCACTTCTCACAGTCAACTTTCCTGTAGATTAGTATGCTTCACAAAACAGATTAGATTTAAAATAAACACGTAAATAAATAACCGAATTCAAAAATAAAGAACATGAGAATTTATCCTAGTTAGGAACACCAATGTGGTGCCTACTTCCAGTCCCCTTGGATTTCAACATTTTTTTTAGATCTTTCAATATTGACTTCGAGTACAATGATGAGAAACAAGTTCTGAAAACTTATTTTTCTCCTCGAATCTTACGACACAGATTCAGTTTATATCACAAAGTTGACTCTATCCTATTCTTTATATAATAATTGTAAGATAAAGATTACAAAGCCTTATGAGACTAAGATTTAGACACTTTGAGTTTTTCTTCTTGAAGTTGCGCGAGTGCTTCAACCTTTTGTCTCTTCTTTTATAGTGTCCACCTTTTTTCCTGTCTCTACCCTTTGTAAGGAAATCCAAGAGATTTCTTCTTAATCAAGAATTTGAATTGATTCCTTGATTGAGGGATGGAACCATAATGTATGTTCATATCAGATATGTCCATACATGGTGCAGGTTTCACAATTATAGATGTCCATTTCAGATATGTCCATATAACGATTGTGACCTTCCTTCCTTTTGTTTTATGTCCTGGTTGATTTGGTCTGTCGTGATTCTGGGATTGTGATACTTCTTTCATTTCTAAGATATTTGATTGATTTGCTTGTCATACTGTTTGAATGTCGCGATCCTCCTTTTCATGATTGGATGTTCTTCCATTTTTGGAGTTGGCTCTCTTTCTTGCTTTCATGTTGAGTTAGTCCTTTTTTATCTTCCATATCTTCGGTGAGATACCCTTCTATATTTCAATATCCTGTAAAGTTCTACTCATTAGTTTGTCATAATTAAAACTTAAATACAGGAGGCTAACAATCTCTTCTTTTTTTACAATGACAAATAAGTATAAACATCAGTTAACTTCTCAATCTGTCACAGTAGTCGGCTTGCTCCCCCTGACTTGTAAGCATTTATGCTATCCCAAGTTTTTTGGGTATCAGTCGGTCTTTGTGTATCGAAAGTCGACTTGCACTCCCTGAATTGTAAGCATTTCTGTTATCCCAAGTTTCTTGGGTATCGGTAGGCCTTTGTGTATCAAAAGTCGACTTGCTCCACCTAACTGATGGGTGCTTCCTGATTTCTTGATGTTCTTGTCTTTCTCCCCCTTTTGGTATAATAAAAAAGAATAGCAGTGAAAAATAAATCAAATAGACAGAATAACAACGAGAAGCAATAGGCAAACATGGACAGTCATAATCTATTAACGAGGCAGAGCAAAAATTATGGTAGATACTGTGGTAAAGATTATCTTACAACCCATCAACACAAGAAACAGGACCCCTTTTTTTGAATAAAAATTCACAATTCACTGTTTCGCTAGGATGTATGTTAGAGTATTATGCATATTATGACAAAACTTGTCATAGAATTTTTCAACATTTTTTACAAAGGAGGAGTAGGAGATTTGAACAGAGACAGTCAGATCCCCAGTCGAGGAAGAGACTTGGGATTTGAATGATTCAATGCGAGAGAGCACTCGAGAGAACAGCTTGACTCCTTCTTGTTTGAGTCCATCGAGTGTCAGTCGGACTACACTTATGTCAGAACTTGTACTTTTCCCAAGGTCCAGGAGTGTGGTGGTCGACTCCTGGAGTTGCATAACGCCTTCTTAAATAGCTTTGAACCGCTGCTTGAGTTCTTCGAGTTCCTTCAACAAAGAGATAGAGGGGTTAGAAATAAATTTACTTACCTTTAGAGGTTCGGCCTTAGCACAAGCAGACCTCTTTTTGCACCATTTATCTTTCACCAGGACATACTCCATGCTGCCAAATATTTTTTAAATAAGTTACAACAACTTCTACAAGGGGATAAGTAGAGGGATCGATAGAGTAAAACAGAAGGATCCGGGTGATGAGCAATACGTACGACAAAATGGCAGAGGCATGAACTTCTCTTGACCTCTCAAGCATATACTCACGTATCTAGGTTGCCCAATTAATTTTGATCTTCTTGACCAGACAGTACAATACGAAGACATCATGAAAAGCGATATTGCTTAGCGATCCTTTTCGCGAAATCAGAGTGGTAGCAATAATATGGGCCATGATGCAAAATTTGAAACATAATGACAGGGGACCAAAGTAGGTTGACACGGAGTCAGGGTCAGGCAGAAAATTCTTGTCTTGCCAGTTACTATTCATAAAAGGGACTACACTCAAAAACTTAGTATCAAAAGCATTTTTAAACAGGAAGTTGTTCAAAACAATTCTTGTGCCCAGCACAAGAGTCTCAAATTCACCACTGTCTGATCAAAGCCGGAGATTAGCATAAATCATGCGAACAGAGTCTTCATAAACTAAAAGTCCACAGAGGCGAAAAAGCAAGGACAAATTTTGAAACATGAAAAAGTGACTAACATTGCAAAAAGCATCTTTCAATTGACGAAGATTGATGATGCAACCAAGTACGATGGAGAGATTTTTAAAGGAGTAAATTTTTTCTTTGTGATAGTTTGTACAGAATTGATGCATCTCTTATAGAGGGAGGGAGTTATAAGAATTTAGACGAGGTTTTTTGACAGAGGAGACAGGCTGGAAGAAGGTCATCGTCTCTTGAGGAGATTGGATTGAAATGAGGATTCGTCGGAGGACTCATAAAGAAGAACAGAATCATCGGAAGAGATTCTAGATACATTAGCCATGGAGCGAGTCTTTTTCATGAGTGAGAGAGGAGATGAGATTTAAAGGATGAGAGGGGAAGAAGAAGAGCTTATTAAGAGGACCAAAAGCAAGAGGGTATGAGGCGACTGTTCAGACTCAGGGCATGTGTTAGACGATTGGGTTGGGTATTTGGGGGTGGTCCCCGGTCTTGGCTAGACTTGAAATGCCCAATACGACAAGGCTCTCGATTGGATCGTGTCACTTATCTATAATTAAATGGCTCGAAGAAAGAAGAAACTCTTAAATAATGTAAAATTTCATGTATTAAAATAAGGATAATTTGAAAATAAAAAATAATAATTTATCTTGATTATATAAAACACCACTTAGTTTGTAAAAAGAATTAAAAAAGAAACTCCATTCATTTTGAAATAGAAAAAATACTTTCTTCACAAAAATTACAAGAATTTAAGATTTGCTTAGTAAATCAAATCAGAGAACTTTTTTTTTTAATCTCAAATCAGAGAACTTCAATATTAACTAACTTTGACTCATTGAACAAAAACACAAAAATTGAAATATTTATTGACCTTTATTTTTCCTTTATATATAATCTAGAGAGTTGGGTTCTTTTTCTTAAGCTGCACATTATCAATTTCATCATATTTCAAATTCTTGTGTCTAAATTTTTTTACGTATGAATAATGGTCATTGAAAACACTAATAACATGCGACCACTTCTAATAAATTATTTTTTTCATTTTTAAAAATATTTTTTTCAGCGTATATTAATTGTCTATTATCTCATTTGTACACTTCTTGATTTTGCAAATTAATAAGTAATTTGAGATAATTATTTCTTTAATAACGTGGACCACTAATATGAATCGAGGAGAGTAAAGAGTATATTGAGCTTTAAGATACCTTAAAAAATTATTTATTTCTTGAAAATAAGAAGTGTTTTATTATCTTGTTCATAATTTAATGCCAAGAAGGACGAACGAACACTTCAACACTTTAGCACTTTAAATTTACGTGTAATTTTTATCCTTCAAATTTTATCGTAAGTAAATATTATATCACCTTATACATACAATTTCACTTTCATTATTGAGGGTAATATAAATGGATACCGCCTAAGTGTCATATATGTGCAATGTTTGTGCCACATCAGATAGTAAACAAATTTATTTTTTATTTTTTTCACCACGACATATTTTGTTCTTATTTTTTATTTTATAAAAATTGAGTCAAGTGGTTCAAATACTTTATTAAAAATAAAACTCAAACATAAGGAAATAAGACAATTGACTAGTCGAAATTATTAAAGTATACTCCAAATCGTGTTGTTTTAACTTTTTTTAACGTAATGAATGGTTGTCACTAAAAGCACTAATAACATGTGACTACTTCTTATTAAAGAACACCACTCCTTTTGAAACGGAAAAAAATACTCTCTTCATAAGATTACAAGAATTTTCGATTACTTAATAATCAAATCAGATAACTTCAACATTAATTATAACTTTGACTCTTTGAACAAAAATAAAAATTAGGATATTCGACCTTTATATCTCCGTATATATAATTTGGAGAGCCTCATTTTTTTTCTTAAGCTGAATGTTTGTTAGTTTCATTACATTTCAAAATCTTTCTTCTACCTAATTTACCATCATGAAAAAAGCAAAACTTTCACTTGTTAGTGAAATTGAAGAAGCTCTTTTTCATAAGATAGTAAGCTCTTTTTCATAAGATAGTAAACATGAATTTTAAAATTGAAATAAAAAATTACTTGTACCAAAAAGGTTATGTCTTTTTGAATGTTTACTTGTACATTTTCTCTTTACATGCTCTTTGAAAAATTATAAATAAAAAAAGTACTTTTTGTTATAATATTAATGTATATGAGTTGTAGTGAATGTCTATCAAGGTCTATAAAGATCTATTTGATATCTATTAGGATTTGAAGTATCTGTCTTTTACTCAGAAACTAGGAGTAAATTTCCCCTATAAGTAGAAGGGTTTCCTTCATTGTAAATCATCCTCAAGAGAAATAACAATTACTCTCTCTATTCTCTCTACTCTTCTTCTTTATTCTTTATTGTTTTATAATACGTTATCAACACAAGACTCTACCATCTTAAATTTGAAGGCTAAGGCTAAGGCTAAGGTATTATTTTTTATTTTTTTATGGCTAACAATCTTACGAAGTGTGAGTTTGTTGCCCTTCAAAGTTCGGGCAAGAACTATATTTCATGGATGTTGGATGCTGAAATCCACCTAGATGCTATGGGTCTTGGAGACGCCATAAAGAAAGAAAATATATCATCCTGTCAAAATCGTGCTAAGACTATGATTTTCTTCCGTTATCATCTTGACGAAGTTCTGAAAATTGAATACCTTACTACTAGAGATCCACTCGTATTGTGGAATAGCCTAAAAGAAAATTTTGACCACTTAAAGATGGTCATCCTTGCAAAAGCATGATATGAATGGATGCATCTGAGGTTTCAAGACTATAAGTTTGTTCATGAGTACAATTATGTCATGTTCAGAATTTCTTCTCAATTGAAACTATGTGGAGAGACGATCAATGGTGACGATATGATGGAATAGACGCTCTCAACTTTTCATGCCTCGAATGTTCTCTTACAACAACAATATTGAGAGAAAGGTTTCAAGAAGTATACTAAACTGAGTTCTCATCTTTTCGTGGCTGAACAAAATAATAATTTGTTGATGAAAAATCACGAAAATCGACCTACTGGATCTGCACCATTTCCTGATGTGAATGATGTGCATGCTCACCATGCTAGGTGTGGAAAAGTTCGCGGCCCTGGACGTGGTCGTGGTCGTGATGACCAAGAAAGAAACTCTGTTCCGAGTGTTAATCATTCATCAAATAAAAAGAGAAAAGATGAAAAATTGTGAAGCAATTACTTGTTTTTGATGTGGTAAAAAAGGACATTATTCACGTGACTGTCGTGCTCTCAAACACTTGGTTGATCTTTATCAAGCATCACTAAAGAAGAAAGAGAGAAATCCCGAGGCTAACTTTCTTTCTGAAAATAATATGGACATCACGTGCTTGGATGTAGCAGACTTTTACGAGCATCCTGAAGGAAAGATTGATCACTTGATTGGTGATGATTCCATAAACATGGAAGAATGAATGCTTTTTAATTTTTTATTATTGATAAGAGTTAGTGAATGAAGAATCATGTAAAAATAGTTGTTTGCATGAGTATTAGTTTTTTATTAGCATTGATTAAGTTCAATTATATTGTTATTGTTTATTATTGAATTGAATTGAATTTAAATTTTGTCATTATTTATTGAAAAAGAAAAGAAAGAAAGAAAGAAAGAAAGAAAGAAAGAAAGAAAGAAAGAAAGAAAGAAAGAAAGATACGTATAGGAACCGAGGAAATCTTATATGTGCCTTTTGCAAGCAAAGCAAACACTACATAATGCATCCATTTTCTATATATAAGAATTATATTCTTTATAAAATATAATATAAAATTTGCATGTTCTGACCATTGCACCTTTATATAAAATATTATATAAATATAATATAATATAAAATTTGTATTTATATAATCTATACCCTTCTTAATTATTTTATTTCATAGTTTCTGTTTTCTTCTCTTTTTTTATATGTTCCAATTATTGTGCTTTTGATGACTTGACTTAGCATGCATGTCACTGGAAGAAGATATACTACAAATATACATGTTTTTTTCTTTTTTTAATTATTAAAAAATAAAATACTAAGCTAAGCTAATCACATACTAATTGGATATATTTTTTTAATTGCTTAGTAAAGTGTGATTAACAATTCCTTATAGTATAAGCTTTCACTTTGTACGAAGATTTAATATATATTTTATTTGGTGTATGTCATTTTATTTGAACATATGGATAATTTTCAAAGTAAACTGTCCAATTATGAAGATATTTGTTTGATTGATTCTGGCACTACACATATGATATTCAAAGATGAAAAATATTTCTCTCATCTAAACATGGAAAAGATTAATGTTACTACAATTTCTGGTATTGCTAATTTGATTCAAGGCTTCGGGAAAGTCATTATAATCTTGCCCAAGGGAACTAAAATCGTCATAAATAATGTTATATTCTCTCCCAAATCTCGGAGAAACTTGATGAGTTTTAAAGATATCTGTGAAAATGATTATCATATCAAGACATTTGATGAGATGAATCTTGAATATCTTGGTATAACCAAGAATGTCTCTGGGTAGACATGTGTTATAGAAAAATTTTCTACTTTATCTTCTGTCCTGTATTGGACAAAGATTTGTGCAATTGAGGCACATTCTATAGTAAATCGAAAGTTTACTAATTCCAATACTTTCGTACTTTGGCATGATCGTCTGGGACATCCTGGATCTATAATGATGAAACGAATCATAGAAAAATCAAATGGACATCCATTAAAGAACTTGAAAGTTCCTTTGAAGAATGAATTTTCATGCAATGTTTGTCATCAAGGCAAGCTGATTGTGAGGCCATCACCAACAAAAGTTGGGATTAAGTCTCCCGCGTTCTTGGAACGCATACATAGGGGTATTTGTGGACTCATTCACCCACCTAGTGGATCGTTTAGATACTTTATGGTCCTAATAGAGGCTTCGTCTAGATGGTCTCATGTGTGCCTACTGTCATCTCGCAACTTGACATTTGCAAAATTGTTGGCACAAATAATAAGATTACGGGCACAGTTTCTCGATAATCAAATTAAGTCTATTCGCCTTGATAATGTTGCAGAATTTTCATCCCAAGCATTTAATGGCTATTGATTATCGATTGGGATAAGAGTGAAACATCCTGTACCCCATGTTAACACTCAAAATGGCCTTGTCGAGTCATTAATTAAACGTCTGCAGTTGATAGCAAGGCCATTGCTTATGAAAACTAAGTTGCCCACTTCTGTTTGGGGTCATGCAATTTTGCATACTGCAACACTTGTTCATCTTAGACCGATAAATTATCATAATTTTTTTTCGTTGCAATTGATTTTAGGTCAAGAGCCTAATATATCTCATCTGAGAATTTTTTAGTGAGGTGTATATGTTCCTATAACACCACCAAATCGCACTAATATGCCCCCCAAAGAAGGGTAGAAATTTATGTTGGGTTTGAATCACCCTCCATTATTCGCTATCTTGAACCATTAACGGGAGATATGTTCACTGCTCGATTTGCAGATTTTCAATTTGATGAGATAGTTTTCTCAAAATTAGGGGGAGAAAATAGAGACATCAAAAGAGAAGTTTTGTGAAAAAATTCATCACTATCTTATCTTGATCCACGTGCTTCTATTTGTGAGCAAGAAGTACAAAAGATTGTTCATCTGCAGAAAATTGCAAATCAAATGCAAGACGCATTTACAGATTTGAAAAGGATCACTAAATCACATATTCCTGTAGAGAATGTCCCAATTCGAATTGATGTTCCTAAAGGACCATCCACAAGTGTCATATCTAATGAATCTAAACACGCTTGAAGCGTGGTAGACCATTAGGTTCTAAGGATCGAAATCCTAGAAAAAGAAAAATAAATGGTCAAGATTACACTACGAAAGATCTTCATATGAAAGTTCAAGATTTAAACAATATTGATATTCCTGAAGGAATTAATGAGCCTACGACTCAAGAAAATGAGGAACTATCCATAAATTCAAGTGATGTTGAAACTAATTTGAATCGATCTGAAATAGTACTGGATTATGTCTTTTCATATAACGTTGCAGAGAAAATCATGCAAGATAGTAAGGATTTAAACCTTGATTTATCACAGAATGTCTACAAAGAAATGACTGGCCAAAATGGCAAGAAGCAATTCAATCTGGATTGAATTCACTTTCCAAACGTGAAGTTTTTGGACCTATAACTCAAACACCTAATGGTGTTAAGCCTATTGGCTATAAATGGGTCTTTGTGCCAAAAAGAAATGAGAAAAATTAAATACATAGGTATAAAGCACGCCTTATTGCACAAAAATTTTCACAACGGCCTGGTGTAGATTATGACGAGACATATTCACCAGTTATGGATGCAATAACATTGCGTTATCTTATTAGTTTCACTATCCATGAGTGACTTAAAATGCATTTGATGGATGTGGTAACAACCTATCTATATAAATCACTTTATAATGAGATATACATGAAAATTTTCGAAGGATTTAAAATGCCAAAATCATATAGTTCAAAGCCTCAAGAAATGTATTCTATTAGATTGCAAAGATCATTGTATGGTTTGAAGCAATCTGGACGCATGTGGTATAACCGTCTTTGTGAATATTTATGTAAGGAAGTTTATACGAATGATGAAATTTGTCCATGTGTTTTTATAAAGAAAACAACATCGTAGTTTGTTATACTTGCTCTCTATGTCGATGACATAAACCTTATTGGAACTCCAATAAAGCTTCAAAAGATAATTGATTGACTAAAAAAGAATTTGAGATAAAATATCTCGAAAAGACAAAGTTATGCCTTGATTTGCAAATTGAGCATTTGACAAATGATATCTTTGTCCATCAATCTTCCTACACAGAAAAGGTATTGAAACGATTCTATATGGATGAAGCACATCCATTAAGTAGTCTGATGGTTGTTCAATCACTTGATATGAATAAGGATCCATTCCGACCTCAAGAAAAGAATGAGGAACTCCTTGGTCCTGAAATACCATATCTTAATCCAATTGGTTCACTAATGTATCTTGCAAATACTACAAGGACTGATATAGCCTTTTCAGTTAATTTGTTTGAAAGGTATTGTTCTGCTCCTACTAGGAGACATTAGAATTAAAGCATATACGTATTACGGTATCTAAAGGGACTACCGATATGGACTTATTTTATTCTAAAGATTGCAGTTTCGATTTTGTTGGTTTTACTGATGCTGGGTACTTATCTGACCCGCAAGAGTTCGATCTCAAACAGGTTACGTATTCATATATGGAGGTACTGCCATATCTTGAAGATCAACAAAGCAGTCTATCGTAGCCACTTCATCGAACCATGCTGAGATTATAGCTATTCATGAAGCAAGTCAAGAGTGTCTGTGGTTGAGGTCCACAATACATCTCATTCGAGAAAAATGTGGCTTGAAATATGACAAAGTACCTACGATTTTATATGAAAATAATGCAGCATGCATAGCACAACTTAAAGGAGGATTCATAAAAGGAGATAGAACGAAGCATATTTCGCCAAAGCTCTTCTATACACATGAGCTCCAAAAGAATGGTGATATTAATGTACAACAGATTCGTTCAAGTGACAATGTGGCTGATTTATTCACCAAGTATCTTTCAACTGCAACTTTCAAGAAAATGGTGCACAAGATCGAAATGCAAAAATTCAAGGATGTTCTTGTTAGGGAGAGTTAATACGCGCTATACACTTTTTTTCTTACGAGGTTTTGTCCCACTGGGTTTTCCTTGTAAGGTTTTCAATGAGGAAGCTTATATATGTATTGTTAGACATTCAAGGGGAAGTGTTATGATATTAATGTATATGAGTTGTAGTGAATGTCTATCAAGATCTATAAAGATCTACTTGATATCTATTAGGATTTGAAGTATCTGTCTTTTACTCAGAAATTAGAGTAAATTTCCCTTATAAATAGAAGGACTTCCTTCATTGTAAATCATCCTCAAGAGAAATAATAATTACTCTCTCTATTCTCTCTACTCTTTTTTTATTCTTTATTGTTTTATAACACTTTTACAATTTTATTAATTTACAATTTTATTAGCCTCTAACTCCTTATAATACACTTTATATTTATGTGCCTTATTCAGATAACTACAAAGATTAACGCAGAATTTTTTTTTTTTTTGAAATTTAATAATAATTATATATGAGAAAATGCATAAAGTTTTTCTTAAACTTGTCCACAAAAATTATTTTGGCACTTTAACTTTACGTGTAGTTCTTTATCCCCCTAAGTTTATCTCAAGTAAATTTTAGTGAAAATACTAAGGAAAATACCTGAACTTTGACCGAATTTTCAGTTGAGCATACTGAACTTAGCGGGGATCCTATTACCCACCTAGACTTCTTTTTTCGTATTTTAATGACATATATCTGCCCACTTGGACAAGTGCGTGTAATTCACGCGCATTGACAGCATGAGAGTATTAAAAAAACGTTAAAAACCTTTTTTTGTCAAATAGCCTCTCAATTTTTTTGTTTTTAATTTGTTAATTTTTTTTTTATTTTTTCATTCTTTCTCTTCTCTCTTCTTTCTTATTTCTTCTTTCTTTCTCTTCTCTCTTCTTTCTTTCTTCTTTTCAATAGTGCTCCAATGAAGTTTCTTTGTTTCATCTTCAACACACCCAATTCATTTCTATCAATTTAATCCAATTTCAAATTGAAAAAGAAAAATTCATCGCAAAATTAAAAAACTAATCATCTTTTACGTTTGGTCAGAAAAAAAAATCAATCTCTTCTCTCTTCTTTCATTCTTCTCTTCAATGATGCTTCAATGGTGCTTCTTTCTTTCATTTTCAAGACTCCCAATTTATTTCCATCAATTTGACCCAATTTCAAATTGAAAAAGAAAAATTCATTGCAAAATTGAAAAACTAATCATCTTTTACGTTTGGTCAAAAAAAAATCAATTTTTTATCAAATTTGAGAGGAAATTAATTTCACCATTGCTGCCGACAACCACCATTGCCACTGGCTTTTGGGCATAATTAAGAAACTTTGAGTGTTCCATTCTATTTGAATAAAATTATTGAAGAAAGTTTTCGATTTGAATTTGAAATTTGAGAAAAGATTTAGTATGAACTAAATAAAAGTCAAATTTCAAGAAATAGAAATCAAGATTTTGGTGAAAAAATAATGAAAATTGATGAAAAGAATAAGAATAGAGAAGAAAGTAAATAAAAAATATTTTTTTCTTAAAAAAACACGTGTAAAAATGAGATTGGCACGTGTATTACACCACCAGTCGCCAAAACTGGGTATAGCATTTCAGGGGGAATTAAATCCACTTTACAAAAGTCTAGGTGGGTAATAGGACCCCCGCAAAGTTCAATATGCACAACTGGAAGTCCGGTCAAAGTTCAGATATTTTTTTGAGTAGTTTTCCTAAATTTTATATCACTTTACACGTACAATTTCACTTTCATGATTGAGAATGACATACACGCGTACCAGGTAAGTGCAATGTCTGTGCCACATCGGATAATATTACAAATTTACTTTTTATTTCTTTTTTCTATAACTACGTCATATTTTGTTCGCATTTTCGGATCAATAAAAGATGAGGCAGGTGGTACAAATATTTTATTAAAAATAAAATCCAAACATAAGTGACTAAAAGTCAATTAAATAGTCAAAATTATTGTCATATGCTCCAAATCATGTGGTTATGTAACAACTTGATATTTTATTGTAAGATTTTCATTTGTGACAAAAATAACTTCTTAAAATCCTTTATTATGAAGCTGAGATAGCTTTATTTTTCCTAGAATCAAACTCTTCATTTGTTACTCAAGACCTTTGTCCACTTCTCATTTTTTTTCATCCTTATTCCCTCAAAGAAATTGTTATGAGCAAAGTAAAAGTGAATGATGAGATATCATTCTTGTATGACACCTTTTGTTGTAATGGCTTTGAACAGGTAAGAGCAAGAAGGGGTGCTGTGCATGATGTTTACACATACAAGAAAGAAGGGGTTGATACCACCTATGGAAAAATTGTGTTCAAAAACACCTCCATTTGTGCTGCGGTTCTGAAATTTAGACATGGACATATTTTTCTGAAGAAGTATGAACCTCGTTAGTAATTAATTTTATTACTTTGATATGATAATAGTAAAGCGAGAGCTTTAGTGCATTGAGGATGTCCATTTTAATAATTACTAGTAATTAGTTTCTTGATCAACATATGTTATTCATGATGTACTATCAATCTTTTACAAGATGATGTTAATACTCTATTATCTCATTTATACGCTTCTTGACTTTTCAAATTAACAAATAATTTGAGATAATTATTTCTTTAATAATGTGGACCACTAATATGAAACGAGGAAAATAAAGAATATTTTTAGCTTGAAGACCCTTTAATAATACTTCTTATTTCTAGAAAATAAGAAGTGTTTTACTATCTTACCCATAGTTTAATGCCTTGAAGGACGAACGAACTCTTCAACACTTTAGCATTTTAACTTTACGTGTAATTCTTTATTCCCCTAATTTTATTTCAAGTGAATATTATACCACCTTACACATATAATTTCACTTTCATGGTCGGGGGTAATATATATGCGTACCACCTAAGTGTCATGTTCGTGCCACGTTAGTGCCATCCAAAAAGGTTGTCTTTTTGAATTTTTACTTATATATTTTTTCTTTACATGCTCTTAGAAATTATAAATAAAAAGAGTACTTTATAATTTTATTGATTTATCCTCTAACTCTTTATAATACACTTTATATTTATGTGTGTTATCGAGATAACTACAAAGATTAACATAATTTTTTTTTTTTGAAACCTTATAATAATTATATCTGAGAAAATGCATAAAATTATCCTTAAACCTATTTACTAAAATTATTTAAGCACTTTAATTTTATGTGTAATTCTTTATCCTCCTAATTTTTTCTCAAGTAAATTTATACTACCTTACACATACAACTCTACCTTCATGATCAAGAATGATATACACGTGTACCACCTAAGTGCCATGTCTGTACCACATTGGATAGTAAAATAAATTTACTTTTTATTTTTTTCGTTACCACATCATATTTTGTTCATATTTTCAGTTTCAATAAAAGATGAGGCAAGTGATACTAATATTTTATTAAAAATAAAACTCAAACATAAGTAATTAAAAGTCAATTAACTAGTCAAAATTATTGTAATATGCTCCAAATCATGTTGTTTTTATGTAACAACCTAAAATTCAAAATTTTCTCTTTTATCTATTTTGATTATTTTTTTCTTTTCCGTAGTTGTTACATGGTGGTTATGAGGTGCGGGGTGGTTGGCACAGTCCTCGACGTATTCGAGAATGATTTGGGTGAGTTTGAGGTTCTTAAAGGCTTTAAAAGCTACTAGCTTGACTTCAGTCAACATTTTATTTTTTTGAGAATCGAATGGTGATTAGATTACTCCATTAGATTTCGAATATTAATTTAGAATTAGTTGTGCGGTTGGATTGGGTGTGGAACTCTTATTTTGCATTTCAATCCTTCATTCAAAAAAATAATTAAATTAAGCTTTTAGGATTTGGGGGGCCTAATTTATTATAAATAATCTCTTTTAAAAAATTTAACATTACCATTGAATCTAGAATATCAAAGATAGTCTGGTAGAATATATGATTTATTTATGTGGGGTTCTGAACGAATTTTGAGGGTCCATTTGGAGATATTTTCAGCATTCAAAATCAGCTGGTGCAACAATATTTGTTGGTGCAAAGCTTCTTCTTTGCGATAGCGGGCCTCAGACTATGAACACGAGAAAAATATTATTTTTCATCGCAATCGCGAAGGGATAGCTAGGGCTGTGCAAATTTCGGTTCAAACTGTTAACCCGAATCGATAATTACTTTATCGGATTAACGTGTCGGTTTTTTTCATTATCGGGTCAGTTGTCAGTTTAACAATTTTCACTAACGGATTATCGGTTCGGGCCTTGGGCTTCCTTAATTTTTTATCGGTTCACCCGATAATCCGATAAAAAATGCATAGTTGCACACTATGTCCAATACTTAGGGCTTACCCATCCACTAGCCCAACCCAAAACTCTAAAGGCCCAATTCCCAAACGGCCCAACCCGTATTACTACTTAGAGACTTAGCAACTTTACTTAGGCTTAGGGTTTCATTTCATTCATTCATCTTCTTTTAGTTTTCAATTTTCACATCGGCTCAAAGACATCGCATCATCCTCTCTCGAGTCTTGACTCTCAGTCAGTCAGTCTCTCTCAGCCTCTCTCAGTATTCAAACTTCAAAATCTATTTTTGCTGAAAACTCAGTTTTCAAGCTTGATTTTGCTGAAAACTAAAGAGACCCAAGTCGATTTTTTCTTTTGCTCTCAACAGTCTGTAGACACCTAATTTTTTCCCTTTCCGATATCACTTTTACTCATTTAACTTTATCCTATCGTGTACCCTCAACCATGTAATTATCCCACAAAAATACAAAAATAACAGCTCTTAATAAATTTTATCTTGTTTTAATCCTAACAAACCTTATCTCAACCGACTCACACCCCACACCCCTATACCTATGTGACCCCACCCCCTCACGTTTTTTTTGATTCCTTTTAAGCAAATCACAACAAAAATAGAGGGGGGGCTGATATATTTCCCTTCATAACAAACAAAAGAAGAGGGGGCCACCAGATATTCATAGACAATTCCACATACACAGAATTCTTATTTTTTGGAGAAAATGCATACAAGGACTCCATTCTTTCTTCTCCAGTGAAATCCACTCATACACAACCCAGCTCCACCTAACAGAAAAGACATCATCATCTCCATTCTCTTCTACAAACTCTTACAGCCCGAAAAACTCATGCATACACATAGTGACGAAAGAGAGGGATGCATAGAAAAATAGTAGATCAAATGTGAGAGAGAAAAAGAGAACAACGTGATTTGGTCCAGTATTTCGGCGAAGTCATCACCGGAATAGCCAATCGGAGACCCACCGAGAAATACCCAACAATCGTCGTCCGTCCCATTTTCGGTCGAACCATCCTGTAAATTATCAAAAATGCATCGGAAAGCATCAACCAGCAGTTGGTTAGTCCATTTTTTACCCAAAATTGTCGTCTCTTCGCTGGAAAAGTGACCCCACCCACCTTAAACTGATCCCTAAAACCCGATCGGACCTATCCCTTTTTGTTGTCGTTTCTATCGAACCCCATCGGAAAATGGATAAGATAGAATCATCGCGCATGAAAACGGGTTCGGGTCATCACAATTTTGGATTGGGTTAATGAAGAAACAGGGTGGATAAAGCCGACGTTGGTTCGTTTTTGAGGTTTCGACTCAAGGTATTCGGATGCGGTTTTCATCTTCTCATTCAAATAATATTCAATTTCAAAAGTTTTCGATTGAGGTCCATTTCTCATCCTTTTCTCGTTAATCTTAATCGTTTGATGCACTGTGTGATAAATTTATTATTGTGTGGATTTTGTTCTCGTTGATTTTGATATTTTTGGATCATCGTAAATGATAGTTGATATTGGTCGATTGATTATGTAAATTAGATAATCAAATAATTTGGACTCGATTTGGGGATAAATCATAATTTGGGGCGGGGGATTAAAAATCGATAAGAGGCAACTTTTGATTAGTTTGATTCATTAATGGTTATTTAATTTGAAATGAACATTTATTATGTTGAATTCGGTATTATCATGTTTAGGCCGAAAGTTTAATAGGCAAACAATAGGATTAGGAAAATTTAAGAATTTTGGATTGGTGAATGCCTGAAATGTGTGTTGAATGGCGTGGTTTTATGGTTTTTGGATCAAATGTATCATTTTGGTCGGGGAATGCCTCGAGGTATTTTTTTTTATTCGCCGGGGAATGCCCCAAAGTATTTTGTACCTAAAGTACGTTCGTGACGAAGGCCCGAGGCATCGAATAGAGCATAGGCTAGGATTAGCTTAGGATAAGATTTATATTTTTGCATTTTTTCTTTTTGAACTGTATAATTGGACTGAACATTATTGTTTTGGTTTTGGATTTTTTTTGATGGTTGTCTATGTGTTTTATGTGGTTTATACATTTTTAGTATCAAAATTAGCCGATATACTCCACCGAGCGACTGTGGTCGAACCATGGGATCGAGGGGTGCCTAACACCTTCCCCTCGATCAACAGAATTCCTTAGCCGAAATCTCTGTTCGCAAACTAGTTTTAAAGAGTCAAAACCATTTTGAAAAAATATATCCAAGGGTGACTTGGCACATCCGATTTATGCCAAGTGGCGACTCTGAGTTAATTGCAAAATAAATCCTTTTCGAAACAAATCTCATTTTTGTCACTTTAATAATAAGAACCCTTTCGAACCTTAAAATGAATTCTTTTTTGGTTAAAAAAGGGGTGTGACAGCTCTGGCGATTCCGTTGGGGACTTTTCAGAATTCGAGCTTATTTTGGAGTTGTATCGGCTTAGTTTGACACTATAGGTGTACAGACATTTTGTTTGTGTTGTTTTGTGTTATTGTTTATCATTGTTGAGTGCCTACGTGCTCTGTGTTTATAGTTTTTACGTTACGTGTTACAGCTTTATATCTGGCATCATGTGTATAACCCGAGTCATTCTTTCTACAACAAGTCCGTAGTACACATGTGTACACGACCTATTGTTGAGTCACACTTATTTTAGGAGGGGGAGCCATTGGGTTGTATGGAGTAGGTGGACAGCTAAAGCAATCCACTATCGACCATACGCTCCCTCGAACAACCTTGTTAGTGGACCCCAGCGTAGTTCAGCCTTTAGGTCATGCTTATTTGCATCATATTGAGACTTAGCGGGACCCACGTGGCCCTTTGTAGGAGACTCATCTCTAAAGCATCCCTATGTGCTAAATGTTGCATCTTTGAGGGTAACGTGATCATTTGACAGATTGATTTGGGGAAAACATGTGTTAGAAGTAAAGTGCATAGGCAAGAAATGTTGAAAAAAAATAGAAAAAAAGTTAGTCGAAAAAAAAAGAGTGTTTCGTAAGTTTTTAGAGTTTTTTATGGTTTTTGATTTTTTTTTCACAATCCAAAAATTCAAAAAGATTTTTTTACCTTTCGCACTCATTTTCTCAAAAACATCAAAAAGATTTTCCTTTTATTTCTTTACCATGCATTCATAATTCGAAAATTTCAAAAAGATTTTTCTTTCATAGTTGTTGGTGTCATTTTTGTATGAAGTGTCAAATTAAAAACTCAAAAAGATTTTATTTTCATCATGTAATCATGTCTCTCAAGTCAAGGTTTTGATTGTTCTATATTCCTTAATTGTCCAATCTGGACGAACTATGCACCCCTGATTCTCCTCTCTCGGGAGTGAGATACGTAGGCAGCCTATTATGGGTTCAGGGATCTTATTTAAAAATTCAAAAAGACTTTCTTCAGTCGTTATTAGAGTAGGTGTTTCATATACATCTTTAAAAGAAAACTATAAAAAGATTTTCCTTTAAGAGCTTCAAGTTTAATTTTCATATAAAATTCAAAATTGAAAACCCAAAAAGATTTTTCTTTGGTAATCGTAGGTTTTATTTTTGTATAGGGAGTTTAAACCTAAAAAAATACAAAAAATATTTTCATCAATTCTTTTGATAATTTGTTATTTTCTTTTTCTTCTTAAAGTTTCAAGAAAATGGAAAAAAAAGGAGGAAAAAGAGTTTGGTTGGCCATTTTGGCAAAACTTCACGAACTACGCACACCTGATTCTCCTCTTTCGAGGGTGAGATATATGGGCGCCCTTATTAGGTTCGGTGATCATTTTTAAAAGAAAAAAAGGTTTTGAAAAAAAAAAAGTTGAACTCTAACATATTTGTTGCCTCTTGTTCAGTTAGTTTAAGGTGGTTGGTTTGTGGTTTTCTAGCTGGTCCTCCATATCACACCAAATTCAAGGAAGGGTTAGTTGTGTCCAACAAGGATATAGAGAGTGGCATCATGGATGAAACAAAGAGTCAGGAAATTGAGAGTTTAAAGGAAGAGAATTTGAGCCTGAGACAACAAATGATGGAAATGTACCGAGCTCGGGCCATTGGGCTGCCTCCGCCTCAGTTCCCCACTTTTGACCCTGTAAATACCTTGAGTCTTCCACCAAAATTGCAAAGTCAGTTTCCTACTATTGTTGATGCACCACAACATGCCTCGGAATCCATACCATGTCAAATGCACCTCAATACTTCCACCACTCTTTCTTTAGCTCCTCAGTATAAATCTACCACATTCACAGCACCACATACCGTTTGTGTTTTTGTTGATCAACCTTCTACTAAGGCTTCCACTTTGGCTATCAATACAACGATTGTTCTTCCCCAGTCCACTAGTGAATCCACGTTCAATACTATTGCTGATCATTTTTATACTCTTGAACTGATAAAAGAATTACAAGGACAACACGAAACACACTTCAAAATCAGACCACAATATCAAAGATCCGAGGACCCTTTTGAAGACCACACTCGGATTCAACAAACAAGAACAAAAACACAATGTATTGATGTGTTTATAACCTAAAAACAGCTAACAACAAACTATGTTAACAACAACAAGGTGAATAACAACAAAAATGGAACAAGAACAATAAGTCATGGATTTGAATTACAAGATCACAAACAAACGATTACAACATAAACAAAATGGATAGATAGTTAGACCTTGGTTGGTATAAGCTTAAGAATCCAAGAATATGGTAATCTTGGACCCTTAACACTACACACAATGGTTAACCTAACTCCTACGTTGACACAAGAGGAACTTTACCTCCTCTAAACACCAACGTCTCAAGCCAACATTGCAACACAAGTGATATCCACACTTGTTGCCCTCATTTCGGTGTGGTGGCTATTCCAATCCCTACAACTAAAGGTGGTTCATGTTTCAAGTCTTACATCAATCAATAACTAATGATAAAAAGACCTAAAATATTCTATTACAAGACATGCCAAAATGACAACAATGCCCTTAAAGGGTGGGGTGGCCATGGTGTGCATTTGGACCCAATAAAGTGACCAAAATACCCTTAATGAAGATGACCAAATCATGACCCATTAAGTGTTGTCCAAAACCGAGAGTCCTCAAGTCTTCGATGCTCCAAGCAATCTTCCACACACGCTCTTGCTTGTGCTCAAAACGGGTCTTCCTTGCATATTCTTGTGCCCTCGAGGTGACCAAGTCTTGAGCCTTTAAATGATGACCTCCAATCATGTCTTCAAAAATTAAGGTGGCCATTTGACTTGTATCATCCTTCCCTTCTTGAAAAGGATTCGACCTCGAATCCAAACCTTGCAAGAACAAAAAGAAGACAAACAAGCACCACATCCTCATGACATGGGGGATAGAGTTAGTACAATAAACAACTACAACATGACAAGGAGGTACACACTTGACATATAACCAGCCGCCCTTTGTTATAATCATGAGGGACTTAGAAAAAAAATTACAAAGGAGTTGGTGAAAGGAATCACCATCAAGAGGTGGTATCCTAATTGAAAGTAAAGTCCACCTAACATATATATCAATATCACTCAAACAAGTGGACCGACCAACGACTATCCATCCTTCACACCCTAAGAAGTTACCGGGATCGAATGGGAGACGAAACCAAGGGCTTAGGTCTCGGCCACTCTCACTTTCCCCTAGGGTGTCATCCTCGAAATTAAGCAAGCCCTCTTTATCACTTTTGAAAATATCATGAACCAAAAGAGGGTTGAGAAAGGTGTTCCATAAGTCAACTTCAAATAAAGGGTTCCCATGCACTTACTACTAGTTTTAAAATTTCCACTAGAAATATGCCCAACATAAGAAACACATAAAGATGAAGTAGATGGCATTTCTAAGCACATATCACCTTCTCTTTCACAAGAGTTGTCCTCACATACGTACAAACCATCACGGGAAGCCAAAGGACCACAATCAAAATCATCTTCACAAAGACAATCACAACTTGGGTTTTCTAAATATTCAAGCAAATCAAGATCATCTACGCCCGGTTGATCATTTTGCTCACCCTCACTAGTTGTTGGTAATTCACATACCAACGTAGACTCACCTTGTTTTTCACAAGGGTCAACTAGTGTGTGAAAACTCTCGTCACTTGGTACTGGAAGCTTAGTCAAGTTGTAAGTGCTAGCACCAGATGGACACAAATCATTCTCACAAGGAGAATCAATTTCGTCATCTAAAGGATCAACTAGTGCTTGTGTACCTACAACAAGATTTTGGTACTCATGTGACCTAACAATATCAAGAGTATTGAAAAATGAAGACTCATGCACTCCTACACTAGGTAAAACCGCAACTACGTTCATATGAGTGTAGGGGATAACATTTTTACCTCGTAGCTCACATGAGCTACGGTCTTCATCTTGATGTGTGTTCGGGTAGACCACTTTCTCCCTTGGAACTCCCATATGATCCGACCTTTCATTTATCACTTCCCATTGATGGGTAATGGCTTCAAGTTTAGCCAAAATAGCACTTGCAGCTGTGGGTTCCATCGTAATTGCACCTAAAAAAAAAGAACAAGTCTATAAAATAAAACACAAGTTAGTTCGAAACAACCTCACCATACTCTCACACACTTGATCGTTTCACACTTGGATTCGCAAGTGTTGCAAGTCGGCTTGTAGATCGTGATGAGTCGAGGGGTGAGTCTACTCCTTGGTCGGAATGGATTCTTTGTTTGAAGACTCAAGGAAATAATGTTCGGACTTGAACCAAGAAATTCTACGATTCAAAAACAAGAAAAGCACAAAATAACACTAACACGAACAAACGGGCACAAAAAAACTAACTAACAAGCTAGTAGGAGATTACTAGGTCATCAATTAGTGTTCAAACCAACAAACGAAACTAAGAAACAATAAAATGAAATTAAGAAATATAAAAGTTGAACTCAAAATGTTGCGTGAACAGTAATTTAGTGATGTGGCAGTCCACTATTGGCCTTGGTTTTGTTAAAATTTTACTCTCCAATTTCAAGTCTTGACCAATCTACAATTTGGAAATGGTGGATTTGGTTAATGGAGGAAAATTTGGTCTTGGAGCTTCATTTTCAAGTTCAAAACAAGACTTGACCTTCTTGGTACTTTCTCCTTTAAATAAGGTCCTTAAATCAAGGAAAGTAGGTGAAAAGTGGTTGTCAAGTCTTTTGAGTGATGTGATCAAGTCTTTCACCAACAAGTACTACAACTTGGTCTTTGACCTTTTGTGGATCTAATGTTCCTTTTTGTTTTAACAAAAGATAAAAAGGGTGAAGAACAACAAGAACACAATAACAATACCAAGAACAACAACAATATTCTCCAAGAACAACAACAAATTCCAACGCCCCACTCCACAACAACTAGGCCTTCAACACGGTCAAGGCTTAGAAAGAAAACAACATCAAATCAGCCACACTTTGTTCACATTAACATCAACAAGTTCAAGTTCAAGCTTAGATTCGGACACTTTTTAGTGTTGGTGAGAAAGAAACCAACACTACAAACACTCTAAACAAAAAAAGACTACAAGACCTAGTCACAAAGAAACATATCTAGGCCAAGACAACAACAAGAACAACAACTTTCTCGGCCAAGAACAACAAGAACGGGCTGATTACTCTTTTTCTGGAAATTTTTTTTTCAGTCTTTCAACTCTTTTTTTTTATATTTTTTTTTCAACTCTCATGCCCAAGATTGATCTTGTTAAAATAAAATCAAAGATGACTCTGATACCAAATGATACAAGAACTACAAGGACAATACGAAATACACCTCAAAATTAGTCCATAAGATCAAAGATCCGAGGACCCTTTTGAAGACCACACTCGGATTCAACAAACAACAACAAGAACACAATGTATTGATGTGTTTATCACCTAAAAAAAGCGAACAACAAACTATGTTATCAACAACAAGATGAAGAACAACAACAATGGAACAAGAACAACAAGTCACGGATTTGAATTACAAAAACACAAACAAACGATTACAACATAAACAAAATGGATAGATAGTTAGACCTTGGTTGATATAATCTTATGAATCCAAGAATATGGTAATCTTGGACCCATAACGCTACACACAACGGTTAACCTAAATCCTACGTTGACACAAGAGGAACTTTACCTCCTCTAAACACCAATGTCTCAAGCCAACATTGCAACACAAGTGATATCCACACTTGTTGCCCTCATTTTCGTGTGGTGGCTATTCCAATCCCTACAACTAAAGGTGTTTCATGTTTCAAGTCTTAAATCAATCAATAACTTATGACAAAAATACCTAAAATGTTCTATTTATATTCTATAACAAGACAAGACAAAATGACAATAATGCCCTTAAAGGGAGGGGTGGCCATGGAGTGCATTTGGACCCAATGAATTTACCAAAATTCCCTTAATGAAGATGACCAAATCATGACCCTTTAAGTGTTGTCCAAAACCGTGAGTCCTCAAATCTTCGATGCTCCAAGCAATCTTCCACACACGGCCTTGATTGTGCTCAAAACGGGTCTTCCTTGCATATTCTTGTGCCCTCGGGGTGACCAAGTCTTGAGCCTTAAAATGATGACCTCCAAACATGTTTTCAAAAATTAAGGTGGCCATTTGACTTGTATCATCCTTTCCTTCTTGAAAAATATTAGACATCGAATCCAAGCCTTGCATAAACAAAGAGAAGACAAACAAGCACCACATCTTCATGACATGAGGGTTAGAGTTAGTACAATAATCAACATCAACATGCCAAGGAGGTACACACTTGAGATATAACCACACGTTCTTTGATATAATCTCGAGGGACTTAGAAAATAAATTACAAAAGAGTTGGTGAAAGGAATCACCATCAAGGGGTGGTGTCCTAATTGAAAGTAAAGTCCACCTAACACATATAACAATATCACTCAAACTAGTGGACCGACCAACAACTATCCATCCTTCACACCCTAAGAAGTTACCGGGATCGAATGGGATACGTAACCAAGGGCTTAGATCTCGGCCACTCTCACTTTCCCCTAGGGTGTCATCCTCGAAATTAAGCAAGCCCTCTTTATCACTATTGAAAATATCATGAACTAAAAGAGGGTTGAGAAAGGTGTTCCATAAGTCAACTTCAAATAAAGGGTTCCCATGCATGCACTTACTACTAGTTTCAAAATTTCCACTAGGAATATGCCCAACATAAGAAACACATAAAGACGAAGTAGATGGATTTTCTATGCACATATCACCTTCTCTTTCACAAGAGTTTTCCTCACATACGTACAAACCATCACGGGAAGCCAAAGCACCACAATTAAAATAATCTTAACAAAGACAATCACAACTCGGGTTTTCTAAATATTCAAGCAAATCAGGATCATCTACGCCCGGTTGATCATTTTGCTCACCCTCACTAGTTGTTGGCAATTCACATACCAATGTATACTCACCTTGTTTTTCACAAGGGTCAAATAGTGTGTGAATACTCTCATCAGTTGGTAAAGGAACCTTAGTAAAGTTGTAAATTCTAGCACCAGATGGACACAAATCATTCTCACGAGGAGAATCAATTTCGTCATCTGAAGGATCAACTAATTCTTGTGTACCTACAACAAGAGTTTGGTCCTCATGTGACCTAACAATATCAAAAGTATCACAAAATGAAGACTCATGCACTCATACACTAGGTAAAACCGCAACTACGTTCATATGAGTGTAGGGGATAACATTTTTACCTCGTAGCTCACATGAGCTACGGTCTTTATCTTGACGTGTGTTCGGGTAGCCCAGTTTCTCCCTTAGAACTCACATATGATCCGACCTTTCATTTATCACTTCCCATTGATGGGTAATGGCTTCAAGTTTAGCCAAAATAAAACTTGCAGCCGCGGGTTACATCGTAATTGCACCTATAAAAAAAGAACAAGTCTACAAAATAAAACACAAGTTAGTTCGAAACAACCTCACAATACTCTCACACACTTGATCGTTTCACACTTGGATTCACAAGTATTGCAAGTCGGCTTGTAGATCGTGATGAGTCGAGGGGTGAGTCTACTCCTTGGTCGGAATGGATTCTTTGTTTGAAGACTCAAGGAAATAATTTTTGAACTTGAACCAAGAAATTCTATGATTGAAAAATAAGAAAAGCACAAAATAACACTAACACAAACAAACGGGCACAAAAACTAACTAACAAGCTAGTAGGTGATTACTAGGTCGTCAATTAGTGTTCAAACCAACAAACGAAACTAAGAAACAATAAAATGAAATTAAGAAATATAAAAGTTGAATTCAAAATGTTGCTTGAACAGTAATTTAGTGATGTGGCAGTCCACTATTGGCCTCGGTTATGTCAAAATTTTACTCTTCAATCTCAAGTCTTGACCAATCTACAATTCAAATATGGTGGATTTGGTTAATGGAGGGAAATTTGGTCTTGGAGCTTCATTTTTAAGTTCAAAACAAGACTTGACCTTCTTGGTACTTTCTCCTTGAAACAAGGTTTTTAAATCAAGGAAAGTAGGTGAAAAGTGGTTGTCAAGTCTTTTGAATGAAGTGATCAAGTCTTTCACCAACAAGAACTACAACTTGGTCTTTCACCTTTAGTGGATCTAATGTTCACTTTTTGTTTTAACAAAAGATGAAAAGGGTGAAGAACAACAAGAACACAATAACAATACCAAGAACAACAACAATATTCTCCAAGAACAACAACAAATTCCAATGCCTAACTGCACAACAACAAGGCCTTCAACACGTTCAAGGCTTAGAATGAAAACAACATCAAATCAGCCATACTTTGTTCACATTAACATCAACAAGTTCAAGTTCAAGCTTAAATTTGGACACTTTTTAGTGTGGGTGAGAAAGAAACCAACACTAGAAACACTCTAAACAACAAAAGACTACAATATCTAGTCACAAAGAAAAATGTCTCGGCCAAGAAAACAACAAGAACAACAACTTTCTCGGCCTAGAACAACAAGAACAGGGAGATTACTCTTTTTCTGTAAAAAAAAAAATCAGTTTTTCAACTCTTTTTTTTTATATTTTTTTTTCAACTCTCAAGCCCAAGATTAATCTTGTTAGAACAAAATCAAAAATGGATCTGATACCAAATGATACAAGAATTACAAGGACAAGACAAAACACACTTCAAAATTAGTCCACAAGATCAAAGATCTGAGGACCCTTTTGAAGACCACACTCGGATTCAACAAACAACAACAAGAACACAATGTATTAATGTGTTTATCATCTAAAAAAAGCAAACAACAAACTATGTTAACAACAACAAGATGAAGAACAACAACAATGGAACAAGAACAACAAGTCACAGATTTGAATTACAAGAACGAAAACAAACGATTACAACATAAACAAAAGGGATAGATAGTTACACCTTGGTTGGTATAATCTTAAGAATCCAAGAATATGATAATCTTGGACCCTTAACACTACACACAATGGTTAACTTAACTCCTACGTTGACACAAAAGGAACTTTACCTCCTCTAAACATCAACGTCTCAAGCCAACATTGCAACACAAGTGATATCCATACTTGTTGCCCTCATTTCCGTGAGGTGGATATTCCAAGCCCTACAACTAAAGGTGTTTCATGTTTCAATTCTTACATCAATCAATAACTAATGAGAAAAATACCTAAAGTGTTCTATTTATATTCTATTACAAGATAAGGCAAATGATAACAATGCCCTTAAAGGGTGGGGTGGCCATGGAGTGCATTTGGACCCAATAAAGTGGCAAAAATACCCTTAATGAAGATGACCAAATCATGAACCATTTAGTGTTTTCCAAAACCATGAGTCCTCAAGTCTTCGATGCTCCAAGCAATCTTCCACACACGGCCTTGATTGTGCTCAAAACGGGTCTTCCTTGCATATTCTTGTGCCCTCGAGGTGACCAAGTCTTGAGCCTTTAAATGATGACCTCCAATCATGTCTTCAAAAATTAAGATGTCCATTTGACGTGTATCATCCTTCCCTTCTTGAAAAGGATTCGACCTCGAATCCAAACCTTTAAAGAATATAAAGAAGACAAACAAGCACCACATCCTCATGACATGAGGGTTAGAGTTAGTACAATAAACAACATCAACATTCCAAGGATTTACACACTTTAGATATAACCAAACGTCCTTGTTATAATCACGAGGTACTTAGAAAAAAAATTCCCAAGGAGTAGGCGAAAGGAATCACCATCAAGGGGTGGTGTCCTAATTGAATGTAAAGTCCACCTAACACATATAACAATATAACTCATACAAGTGGACCGACCAACAACTATCCATCCTTCACACCCTAAGAAGTTACCGGGATCGAATGGGAGACGTAACCAAAGGCTTAGGTCTCGGTCACTCTCACTTTCCCCTAGGGTGTAATCCTCGAAATTAAGCAAGCCCTCTTTATCACTATTGAAAATATCATGAACTAAAAGATGGTTTAGAAAGGTGTTACATAAGTCAACTTCAAATAAGTGTTCCCATGCATGCACTTACTACTAGTTTCAAAATTTCCACTAGGAATATGCCCAATATAAGAAACACATAAAGATGAAGTAGATGGCATTTCTAATCACATATCACCTTCTCTTTCACAAGAGTTGTCCACACATACATACAAACCATCACGGGAAGCCAAAGGACCACAATCAAAATCATCTTCACAAAGACAATCACAACTCGGGTTTTCTAAATATTCAAGCAAATCAAGATCATCTACGCCCGGTTGATCATTTTGCTCACCCTCACTAGTTATTGGCAATTCACATACCAACGTAGACTCACCTTGTTTTTTATAAGGTTCAACTAGTGTGTAAATACTCTCGTTACTAGGTAATGAAACCTTAGTCAAGTTGTAAGTGCATGCACCAGATGGACACAAATCATTCTCACGAGGAGAATCAATTTCGTCATCTAAAGGATCAACTAGTGCTTGTGTACCTACAAAAAGAGTTTGGTCCTCATGTGACCTAACAATATCAAGAGTATCACAAAATGATGACTCAAGCACTCCTACACTAGGTAAAACCGCAACTACGTTCATATGAGTGTAAGGGATAACATTTTTAACTCGTAGCTCACATGAGCTACGGTCTTCATCTTGACGTGTGTCCGGGTAGCCCACTTTCTCCCTTGGAACTCACATATGATCCAACCTTTCATTTATCACTTCCCATTGATGGGTAATGGGTTCAAGTTTAGCGAAAATAAAACTTGCAGCCGCGAGTTCCATCGTAATTACACCTAAAAAAAAAAGAACAAGTCTAGAAAATAAAACACAAGTTAGTTCGAAACAACCACACCATATTCTCACACAATTGATCGTTTCACACTTGGATTCACAAGTGTTGCAAGTCGTCTTGTAGATCGTGATGAGTCGAGGGGTGAGTCTACTCCTTGGTCGGAATGGATTCTTTGTTTGAAGACTCAAGGAAATAATGTTCGAACTTAAACCAAGAAATTCTATGATTCAAAAACAAGAAAAGCACAAAATAACACTAACACGAGCAAACGGGCACAAAAACAAACTAACAAGCTAGTAGGAGATTACGAGGTCGTCAATTAGTGTTCAAACCAACAAACGAAACTAAGAAACAATAAAATGAAACCAAGAAATATAAAATTTGAACTCAAAATGTTGTGTGAATAGTAATTTAGTGATGTGGCAGTCCACTATTGGCCTCGGTTTTGTTAAAATTTTACTCTTCAATCTCAAGTCTTGACCAATCTACAATTTGGAAATGGTGGATTTGGTTAATGGAGGGAAATTTGGTCTTGGAGGTTCATTTTCAAGTTCAAAACAAGACTTGACCTTCTTGGTACTTTCTCCTAGGAACAAGGTCCTTAAATCATGGAAAGTAGGTGAAACAATAACAACACCAAGAACAACAAAAATATTCTCCAAGAACAACAACAAATTCCAACACCCAACTTCACAACAACAAGGCCTTCAACACTGTCACAGCTTAGATTTAAAACAACATGAAATCAGCTACACTTTGTTCACATTAACAACATCAACAAGTTCAAGTTCAAGCTTAGATTTGGACACTTTTTAGTGTTGGTGAGAAAGAAACCAACACTACAAACACTCTAAACAACAAAAGACTACAAGATCTAGACACAAAAAAACATGTCTCGGCCAAGAAAACAACAAGAACAACAAATTTCTCGGCCTAGAACAACAAGAACGGACAGATTACTCTTTTTCTGTAAAAAAAAAAATCAGTTTTTCAACTCTTTTTTTTTATATTTTTTTTTCAACTCTCAAGCCCAAGATTGATCTTGTTAGAACAAAATCAAAAATGGATCTGATACCAAATGATACAAGAATTACAAGGACAACACAAAACACACTTCAAAATTAGTCCACAAGATCAAAGATCTGAGGACCCTTTTGAAGACCACACTCGGATTCAACAAACAACAACAAGAACACAATGTATTGATGTGTTTATCACCTAAAAACAGATAACAACAAACTATGTTAACAATAACAAGATGAAGAACAAAAACAATTGAACAAGAACAACAAGTCACGGATTTGAATTACAAGAACACAAACAAATGATTTCAACATAAATAAAATGGATAGATAGTTAGACCTTGGTTGGTATAATCTTAAGAATCCAAGAGTATGGTAATCTTGGACCCTTAAAACTATACACAACGGTTAACCTAACTCCTATGTTGACATAAGAGGAAATTTACCTCCTCTAAACACCAACATCTCAAGCCAACATTGCAACACAAGTGATATCCACACTTGTTACCCTCATTTTCGTATGGTGGCTATTCCATGCCCCACAACTAAAGGTATTTCATGTTTCAAGTCTTAAATCAATCAATAACTAATGAGAAAAAGACCTAAAATGTTCTATTTATATTCTATTACAAGACAAGACAAAATGACAACAATGCCCTTAAAGGGTGGGATGGACATGGAGTGTATTTAGACCCAATGAAGCGACCAAAATACCCTTAATGAAGATGAACAAATCATGACCCATTAAGTGTTTTCCAAAACCGTGAGTCCTCAAGTCTTTGATTCTCCAGGCAATCTTCCACACACGGCCTTGCTTGTGCTCAAAACGGGTCTTCCTTGCATATTCTTGTGCCCTTGGGGTGACCAAGTCTTGAGCCTTTAAATGATGATTTCCAATCATGTCTTCAAAAATTAAGGTGGCCATTTGACTTGTATCATGATCCTACCCTTAAATTAAGTGGACCGCCAAAATTTCTTACTAAGAAGCCTAGCATGCTAGAAGAGCCAGAGAAAATGGTTGGGAAAGTTAAGAGTGTAGAAAATAATATGAAAATTTCCTTGGGACTTGTAAGCTATGAAGTTATTTCATACAAAAACTGGGGCATGTTTTCAAGTGTTAACCTTCCTCCAAGCTTTGAGACATCAAAATTTGAGGAGCTTGGTGGACAGCATGATTCTGTAAAACATTTAGGACGATATTACAATCAATCAAGGGAAACTGAAAGAAAACACACCTATTGTCGTGCCAGGACCAAAGCAGAGTTTTAGAGGTCCAACTCACCAATACTTTCATCCTCAATTTCGAGCTTACATATTAAATCCACTTACTTATCTGCAACAAGGTTCCTCTTTTCAAAATCCAAGGAGTTTCTTTCCACTTCCTCAATGTCCTTTGAACAATGCACAATTGTGTACCCATCCGTCTTATTATCCACAATGGTATGCACATGTCCCTTAACATCGTCCTCGACCCCCACAAATTTACCAAGGAACCTCTAAATCCAAGTTCCATCCGAGGCCAGAGTTCTCAGAGAAGGGGAAGGAAAAGGATAATTTCACTCCTAATGGGGAATCCTATGCCAGTTTGTTCTAGAGATTAAGACAGAGGGGCATAATTACTCCTCTCATTGGGCACACTCTTAATCGACATTCAAAAAATTTTGATCCTAATGCACGATGTGTGTATCATTCTGATTCTCAGGGTCATAGTATTGAAGATTGTCGAGATTTGAAAAGAGAAATTGAAAAGACGATTCAAGATGGATCAATTATGGTGCAGAACGTTGACAGTGAGGGAAGCTCCAGTCATGTTGATATGTAAATCAGTGGCTAAGTTGTCAGGATGAACAATTGAGAAGTCACCCCTCTCCCTACTAAGAAGTGGTCTGGTAGTTTGTTTTGTTTTCTTTTCTGTTTTCCGAAGTATTTCAGTGTTGTAGTTCGGGATCTACCTTTTTTCCTTTGGTAGTTTGTGTTCAAACCCGTTTATTTTTATTTTCAACTAAATGAAGTGTCCCTTTCCTGTTATATTTTAAATATATGTTGTTTATTTGTTTTTTTATACAGTACATTTTATGTTGACTCTAGTGATATGACATGCTTGCAAAATTTTCAGCCAGATCTTCAAATCCAATTTAACCATGAAACATGGAATCAGAGGGCTAAGGTTGGAAGAAACATCTGAGAAAATAGATAGAGTGCTGAGACATTTGGTGACAAGTTGAAGCCTTTTCTGAAAATTAAGGCAATTATTTAAGGAATCACAAGAATAACTTGGTCATCAATTGAAAGACATGTCTCAATTATGTCAAATAGTGGATGTGTGATCCTACATCAAAAGGAATAGAAAAATTATCTCCACGAAAGCATAAGGAATGTACAACAAAGGTGGAGTTTGCAGAAGAAGTAGCGACGCGCAGTCTCAATTAAAGTTAGTGCTATAAAAAATGTCACAAATGATCTTCATCTTTCACTATCATATTGCATGACATGTACTTGCATTTTCAAGGATTGATAGGATGAAGGCATTTCATTCTGCTACCCAAACATTGTGTCATCTTTTGTTTACCCCATTTGAGACTTAGTTTTATTTTCTTTCATACCCTTCTTTTGGAATTAAGATATAGTCAACAAAGCTCAAAAGAGCAAAAGAATAGAGTCAAAAAAGTTTTTAAAAAAAATGTGTCAAAAAGAAGGAAAAGAAAAAGTGTCAAGAAAAATAGAGTCAGAAAAATCCCAAAAAGAAAAGTCAATAAAAGAAAAAAAAGAAAAAAATCAAAATCAAGCAAAAGAACAAGCTGTCAGAACTACGTGTGACCTGATTCTCCTCTTTCAGGGGTGAGATACATAGGCTGCCCTACTCTGGGCTTGGTCCAACCAAATAAACAATTTAGTATTGCCCAGTCAAAAGAAATTGGGGCATGAGTTGATCCTCATTGTTTGAGTCGATTCCAAAAGTTGTAAGTCCTACCCCATTTCAATCTTTGAGAATGTTAAGACTAAGCATGCAATGGATATGATAATGCATTTTGGGAACTACTTGTCTTTCTCAGCATAAGGAATCAAGAGAGGAATAAAATGAGAGAGTTTTATTGGTGAAAACCCTTACGGGCACTATAAGATGATGGTAAGTTAAGAGAGATAAAAATGAGAGATCCTTATTAGTGAAAACCCTCACGGGAACCGTAAGGCACTGGTGAGTCGAGAGAAACGAAGATAAGAGAGTCTCATTGGTGAAAAATCCTTATAGACACCATTAGGCAATGGTGAGATGAGGAAAACAAAATGAGAGAGGCTTGTTGGCGAAAACCCTTCAAGGCACCACTAGCCGAATGAGGTCTAAATGCAATTGACCTAAGAGATCAACTCAGTTTCAAGGACATTAACTCAACAACAATTGGTAGAAAGTTTGGATGAAAAGATCAAGCTGCTTAATCCAAAATGCATGGCATATTCATTAGAGTTGACTGTCATTTTTAGATGAATTTTTTATTTCTTTGTTTTAAAGGGGAACATTCATTGTCTTTTCTTTCTTCTCTTTATTTTTATTTTATTTTCTTGGGTCAGTTGTCCAAATAAAAATCACTGTCATTTTTCTCTTGTCTTGGAGCCAAGTCCATGTCAAAACAAGTGAGAAAAGATCTCAAAACTGGCTACCAGCTTCTTCAATTGCACAAAGCAAGACAAAAGGGCCAGCACATGAAAAAGACATGATTGTTAGCCGAAATAAGGCGTACAAAATTTTGTCAACAGATAAGTCTGGGAACTTATGGAAATACCAAGGATCAAAGGGTTTATTTGAAAAGCATGGCAAAGCAGAGATACTGTGTTTGTTTTAGAGTCACTCTTAATAATCTGAGTTTGGGTCAATGATGCAGCAAGTCAATAACATATGCTAATGGTTAGAAGCAAGGTTAAATGTGACCGGGGCAAGAGCGATTGCCGCGAAATCTAAAGCCACAAACCAACCACCATGTTTTTAAACTCACAAGTTTTATTTGTATGAAACAGGAACACATGTATTCAGATTAAGGATTTCAGAGCCGAAACATCAAAGGCCGTAATTTCTCATTTCTACAAATGCAAGAGGCAATGTTGCTGCACTGGTTTGGTAATTAAAACCATGGTAAAAATCATAATTCAAGATCTCTAGGAGGCACACTTCCTTTTCAAGGAGACGCATTTCCATGGAAAATTCAGGTGGCATTTGTAAGGAGACGTATTTCCTTGTATGAATAATTTAAGTGATATTTGTAAGGAGATTCACTTCCTGATTTGGGTAATTTAAGCGGTATTTGTAAGGATATGCACTTCCTAGCGGTATTTGTAAGAAGACACACTTGTTTATTTGGTAATTCAAGCGGCATTTGTAAGGAGATGCATTTTCTTGTTTGGGTAATTCAAGTGACATTTGTAAGGAGACGCACTTCTTGTTTGGGTAATTCAAGTGGCACTTGTAAGGAGACGCACTTCCTTGTTTGGGTAATTCAAATAACATTTGTAAGAAGATGCACTTCCTTGTTTAGGTAATTCAAGCAACATTTGTAAAGAGACGTACTTCCTTGTTTGGTAATTCAAGTAACATTTGTAAGGAGACGCACTTCCTTGTTTGGGTAATTCAAGCAATATTTGTAAGGAGACGCACTTCCTTGTTTGGTTAATTCAAGCGGCATGTGTAAGGAGACGCACTTCCTTGTTTGGGTAATTCAAGCAACATTTGTAAGGAGACGCACTTCCTTATTTGGTAATTCAAGCAACATTTGTAAGGAGATGCACTTTCTTGTTTGGGTAATTCAAGCAACATTTGTAAGGAGACGCGCTTCCTTGTTTGGTTAGTTCAAGCAGCATGTGTAAGGAGACGTACTTCCTTGTTTGGGTAATTCAATCAATATTTGTAAGGAGACGCACTTCCTTGTTTGGTAATTCAAGCAACATTTGTAAGGAGACGCACTTCCTTGTTTGGGTAATTCAAGCAACATTTGTAAGGAGATGCACTTCCTGGTTCGGGTAATTTAAGCGGTATTTGTAAGGAAATGCACTTCCTAGTGGCATTTGTAAGGAGACGTACTTCCTTGTTTGGGTAATTCAAGCAACATTTGTAAGGAGACGCACTTCCTTGTTTGGTTAATTCAAGCGGCATGTGTAAGAAGACGTACTTCCTTGTTTAGTTAATTCAAGCAACATTTATAAGGAGACGCACTTCTTTGTTTGTGCAATTCAAGCAACATTTGTAAGGAGATGCACCTTTTTTGTTGGGTAATTCAAGCGACATTGGTAAGGAGACGCACTTCCTTGTTTGGGTAATTCAAGTGGTATTTGTAAGGAGGCGCACTTCCTTGTTTGGGTAATTCAAGCGGCATGGGTAAGGAGATGTACTTCCTTGTTTTGATAATTCAAGCAACATTGGAGCCCACCTGAAGAACAGGGCAAATAAATGGAAAGTCAAGCAACAAAGTGAAGAAGTTGAAAGTCAAGAAACAAGGTGAAGAAGTTGAAAGTCAAGCAACAAGGTACCTGAAGAAGAGGGAAAATAAATGGAAAGTCAAGTAACAAAGTGAAGAAGTTGAAAGTCAAGAAACAAGGTGAAGAAGTTGAAAGTCAAGCAACAAGGTGAAAAGTTGAAAGTAAAGAAACAAGGTAAAGAAGTTGAAAGTCAACAAATTGAAAAATAGCAAGTCAGGAGCCCGCCTAAAGAACAGGGTGATGAAAGCGAAACTCAAGCAACAAGGTGAAGCAATTAAAAGCCAAGCAACAAGTTGAAGAAATTGCAAGTCAGGAGTCAGCCTGAAGAATAGGGTGATGAAACTCAAGTCAAGAGTCTAAAAGAAGCTGCATAGATAGGATTTTTGTAATTTCATTTATTTTTTAACTTGTAATTTTTATTTTTGATGTAATGACAGAGCCACAGACCGGAACCTCGACGAAACCTCACTCGACTCTCCAACTCGGTATAGTCCATCTTCTTCCAATCCTTTGAGATACGTGTAAATTGATTCCTTCATAACTTTGGTGGGTAGGATGTCCTAAGTCAAGACTAATGGTCGGGTCAAAATTTTGCCTCGTTGTCTACTTCTTTGTCTGAAAACACTTCCTGTTTACATTCAAAGGGGGCATGATGTAGACACCTAATTTTTTCCCTCCCTGATATCACTTTTACTCATTTTACCTTATCCTATCGTGTACCCTCAACCATGTAATTATCCCACAAAAATACAAAAATAACAACCCTTAACAAATTTTATATTGTTTTAATCCTAACAAACCTTATCTCCACCAACTCACACCCCATAACCCTATACCCATGTGACCCCACCCCCTCACGTTTTTTTATTCCTTTTAACCAAATCACAATAAAAATAGAGGGGGGAGCTGATATATTTCCCTTCACAACAAACAAAAAAGGGGGGGCCACCAGATATTAATAGACAATTCCACATACACAGAATTCTCATTTTTTTGAGAAAATGCATACAAGGACTCCATTCTTTCTTCTCCAGTGAACTCCACTATACACGACCTAGCTCCACCGAACAGAAAAGACAACATCATCTCTATTCTCTTTTACATACTCTTACAGCCCGAAAAACTCACGCACACACACAGTGATGGGAGAGAGGAACGCATAGAAAAACATAAGATCGAACGTGAGAGATAAAAAGAGAAAAATGTGATTTGGTCCAGTCTTCCGGCGAAATCATCACCGGAATAGCCAATTGGAGACCCACCGTGAAATACCCAACAATCACCGTTCATCCCATTTTTGGTCAAACCATCCTGGAAATTATCAAAAACGTATCGGAAAGCATTAACCAGCAGTTGGTCAGTCCATTTTTGACCCAAAATTATCGTCTCTTCACCGAAAAAGTGACCTCACCCACCTTAAGTTGATCCCCAAATCCCGATCGGACCTATCCCTTTTGTTGCCATTTCTGTTGAACCCCATCAAAAAATGGATGAGATAGAATGGTCGCGCATAAAAACGGATTCGGGTCGTCACTGTTTTGGATTGGGTTAGTGAAGAAAAAGGGGGATAAAGCCGAGGTTGGTTCGTTGTTGAGGTTTCGACTTGAGGTCTTCGGATGTGGTTTTCATCTTCTCATTCAAATAATATTCAATTTCAAAAGTTTTCGATTGAGGTCCATTTATCATCCTTTTCTCGTTAATCTTAATTGTTTGATGCATTGTGTGATAAATTTATTGTTGTGTGGATTTTGTTCTCGTTGATTTTGATATTTTTGGATCATCGTAAGTGATAGTTGATATTGGTCGATTGATTGTGTAAATTAGTTAATCAAATGATTTGGACTCGATTTGGGGATAAATCATAATTTGGGGCGGGGGATTAAAAATCGATAAGAGGCAACTTTTGATTAGTTTGATTCATTAATGGTTATTGAATTTGAAATGAACATTTGTTATGTTGAATTCGGTATTATCATGTTTAGGACAAAAGTTTAATAGGCAAACAATAGGGGTAGGCAAATTTAAGAATTTTGGATTGGTGAATGCCTGAAATGTGTGTTGAATGGCGTGATTTTATGGTTTTTGGATCAAATGTATCATTTTGGCTAAGGAATGACTTGAGGTATTTGTGTTTATTTATCGGGGAATGCCCCGAAGTATTTTATACCTGAAGGACGTTCGTGACGAAGGCCCGAGGCGTCGGATAGAGCATAGGCTAGGATTAGCTTAGGATAAGATTTATATTTTCGCATTTTTTCTTTTTGGACTGTATAATTGGACTGAACATTATTGTTTTGGTTTTGGATTGTTGTTTGATGTTTGTCTATGTGTTTTATGTGATTTATATATTTTCATTGTTAAAATTAGCCAATATACTCCACCGAGCGACCGTGGTTGAACCATGGGATCGAGGGGTGCCTAACACCTTCCCCTCGGTCAACAGAATTCCTTAGCTGAAATCTCTATTTGCAAACCAGTTTTAAAGAGTCAAAACCATTTTGAAAAAGGATATCCAAGGGTGACTTGGCACACCCGATTTATACCAAGTGGCGACTCTGAGTTAATTGCAAAACAAATCCTTTTCGAAACAAATCTCATTTTTGTCACTTTAATAATAAGAACCCTTTCGAACCTTAAAATGAATTATTTTTTGGTTTAAAAAAGGGTGTGACACTGTCAACAGGTAAGAATTTTTGTTTTTGCTCGATTTCATTCTTAGAAGTCTTCTGCTAATCTGCTTCATCTTCAATTTATGTCCAAAGCATTTTCAATTTCTGTCCAAAGCATTGCTACTGCTAATCGGCTAATTTTATTAACCTTGAAGAATTTAACTGCTTAGAATTATTGGTATAAATGAGTGAATTAAAGTACAAAGAAGAAGAAATTTGTCTTACTGTTGTCTGAAGTTAAATATTCAGAAGAAATTTTATTTTATGGATATTAGGATTATTATTTATTGTTGAACTAGATATGATTGTCGGTTGAAGTGAAAAATAGATGGATTTTTGTTATATGTACTTTAGTTGTTTTGTAAGGTATGCATAAGTTTGTTGTGAAATTGGATGTTGTGAAGTCAGTAAGTCACTGCTCAGTGCTTAATGCTTATATGTTGATATTTTGTGGTCGTGTGGTCTATTATGCTCTATGCACAACTACACATTGTCAAGTTTTGGTGATTTGGTCATGTTGTAATTTTGTTGTTGGCTTGTTGTTCGATTATTTTTGTTTTAAAATTGATACTTTGGATTTTTCTATTCCGTTTGGGCTAATAGTTTTAAATTAATTTGAGACTTGAGTTTTAATGTTTTGTATTCTATTTGTGGCTTTGTGCTAGGGACTTTGTGCATAGAATAGAAACAAAAAAAAGCACTAAGCAGTCGGGTCTTAGCGATGTAGGCAATTGCTTAATAGGTTTGGACTTCAAATTAGATATGTTTAATGTTAACGGTTCACCCGATAACCAAACCGATAATAATGAAATACCGATAAACCGATAACCGATATCTTAACGGTTCTTTATCGGTTTAGCATATATACAAACCGATAATGAATAAGTAAAATCGATAATTTTCAAAATCGGACCGAACCGACCGATATGAAGCCTTAGGGATAGCCTTAATTGCAAAGAATATGCGGGATCAAATCAAGTATTTTATTCATCATTAATGCAATCGAACTGTCAAAAATGCAATGGTTCAAGTTATCATCAGCCTTCGCGTTCGCGAAGGCTTAGCCGCAAATGCAATAGACAATTATTTGGCCAAGTCAACGCTGACACTCATGATCGCGAGGCTTGGGCCGCAATCGCGAGGTACTATTCACAGAACAGTATAGATAGCTCTTTTTTGTTATTTCCACAATTTTAGGACCGTAGAGTTCTTGGAAGGGGCAATTTCTAGGATTTCTTCACCATTCTTTCTTAGATAAGCTTCAAATTCGTTTTCCCATTAAATTTCATTGATTATATCTTCAGAAACATCTTATTTTCTCAATTTCAAAATGGATTTTTGGGGTATTTTGCCTATAAAGCTTTTTAAAATAACTTTCTTCAACTTGAATCTTGTTAGGTGATGCACTTCCTAAATTGAACTTTCGCTCCTAGAAGCCGCATTTTCTAGTCGAGTCATTCCACTTAAACCTTAGGAGACGCACTTCCTTGTTAGGTTATTTCAATTTCCATTTGTCAGATGACACACTTTCTAACTTAGACCTTTATCTGTAGAAGACACACTTTCTAGTTAGAGTTCCTCACACTAATTTTTAGGAGGCGCACTTCCTAATCTTGGTCATTTAATTTTATCCTCAAGATATGCATTTGTTGACCAGAGTCTTGATTCACCTTTGCATTACGCATTTTGCAAGTAGTTGTGATTGGATTTGACACCAACACAAGTTTTGATGATAAATCGGGGTAAAAAATAAATCCTGCTATTTGGAACTTCACTTTTGGACCCTTCTAGAAAATAGGATTTTACTTTTCTGGCAAATGGAATCTCTCTTCATAATAATTTTTGTTTGGGATAATTTTATTTCTAGTTTTGATGTGATTTCAGGAGTCCGCCTGAAGAACAGGGAGAATAAATGGAAAGTCAAGCAACAAGGTAAAGAAATTGAAAGTCAACAGATTGAAGAAATAACAAGTCAAGAGCCCGCCTGGAGAACAGGGTGAAGAAATTGAAAGACAAGCAACAAGGTAATGAAATTGCAAGTCAGGAGCCCGTCTAGAGATACCTGTGACTTGATTTCCTCGACTCTCCAACTCGGTATAGCCCTCTTCTTCCAACCCTTTGAGATACCTGTGACTTGATTTCCTCATAACTTGGGTAGGTAGGATGTCCTAAATCAAGACTCGGTGGTACTCTGTCCTTCTTTGTCTCCCTTTTGAATAATAATTGGATCAAAATTTGATCTCGTTGTCTACTTCTTTATTTACAAACACTTTGTGTTTACATCCAAAGAGGGGCATGATGTAGACACCTAATTTTGTCCCTCCCAAAAGTCGAATTTTATCATTTACCCCGTCTTATCATGCACCCTCAATCTTGTGATAAGTTTCACACAAGAAAACAACAATTGATAACCACTTTTGGCACTTCACCCTAACAAAAATAACAAAATTTCCAACAAATTAACACCCTATCCAATCCACTTTAACTACCTCACTACCCTACCCACCCACATACCCCCTACCCCTACCCCTTGCAGGTTTTTCCCATTTTTTTGCTTCCTTTAACAGTGACACACCTCACAATTGAGAGATTGAGGAACACACAGCAAATACATATATATACAGAGACACGCATATACTCCTCCTTGGCCATCAATATACACAACAATATAATGATTACACTGAAGAGAGGATTTTTCCATTTTTAGACAATATATTCACATACTGCCATACATACTCGGATATACTTGACTGTATAGAGAGATCCCTCCATTTTTCTCGAAATACACACACTCACAGCTTCACATAGACTCCATTCACGCACACACAACACACCCAACGATATATACACAACACACTCACTGGGATGCAGTCCACAATCACAATTTCCACTCACACACAATAATCACAAGAAATCACACCCAGAGTAAATCGGGGAGTGAACAGCACTGAGGGAGAAATGGGAGAAAACCGATCAGAAAAACGCGAGTGAAGGAGAGAAATAGTGAAGAGAGATCTGTTCCGGCGACCCGAGCTCACCAGAGCTCTGACAACGCAAAAACAGTAGCCTTTAGCTCCATCATCGTCAAAACCATCGAAAAACGCCGCTAACGGCCGACCAGCAAACCACCGCCAAAATAAAAATCAGTGAAAAACAATCGAATTAGGACCAAAAGGAGATTGGGGCCAGAGTTATCAGTTCGGGAAGTTTGTGATTGAGGTTCGATGTTGAGGTTTCATTTGGATCGAGGTTAAGTTGCTTCATGAGTTCCGATTCATCGCTGGTTGTTTGAAATAAAATCATTGATTGAGGTCCAATTCTATATCTCTTTATCTCTATTTTTGTGAATGTTTTCGAATAGTGATGATATCTATGTGATTTTGTTTGAAGCAATTTAATTATCATTATCTAATTGTTAATTTTGTCTTGAAGTAATGTTAATCACTGTAAGTGAGAATCCAAATTAATTTGGGGTTTAATTTGATTTGGGGCGGAAATTAAAAATCTGATAAAAGACGAGCATTGGTTTATGTGGATTCATTGATGAATGTTTGATTTGGAATAACTGTTCATCGTATCAAACTCGATAGTATTATGTTTTAAGTCGAGAATGAATAAGCAAATCTTATGCTGGGTAGGCGAAAATTAGGACTTGTGGATTGTTGAATGCTGAAAATATTTGTTGAATAATTTTGTTTTATGCATTTGGATAAATTGTACTCATTTGGCCGGGGAATGCCTCGAGGTTATTTGTATTGTTTTATTCGGAGAATGCCCTGAGAAAGTTGTATTCAAAGACAACGCGAGATCAAGGCCGGAGGCATTCGGTGGAGCAGCGTTTAGGATTAATGTAGGTTAGCGTAGGTTTACATTTCAGTATCTTTTTATTTTGGTTTGTAATAAATTGGACTGGACACTATTTTTTTATTTTGTTTGTTTGATTGTTTGTTTTCTTGTTGTGTGTTTTGTTTGGTTTATACATTTCATAGTGTCATACTAGCCGTTATACTCTACGGAATGACCGTGATCGAACCACGGGGCTGAGGGATGCCTAACACCTTTTCCTCGATCAACAGAATTCCTTAATCGGAATCTCTGTTCGTGGATCAGTTTTAAAGAGTCAAAACATTTTGAAAAAGAATTTTTCCAACGGTGACTTGGCACACCAGTTTTATGCCAAGTGGCAAATCTGAGTTCAAATGAAAAAGAATCATTTTCGAAATAAATTTTATCTTTTGTCACTTAATAATAAAAACGCTTTCAAACTTAAAATTTATCCTTTTTGGTTAAAAAAAATGGGTGTGACAATTAATCTCTAACATAAAATTTTTCATAAAATAATACTCTGATGTGCTTCTATTTCAATTAGCAGATAAGCAATATCCTGATTAATACTTATAACTAGGGGTGTACATAGGTCGGGTTGGTTTTCTATTGAAAAAAAAACTAAATCAATTATGTCGGTTTATTAAAACTATAAACCAAATCAAATCAACATAAAATTGATTTTTCGGTTTAGATTTTAGTCGGTTCTTTCGGTTTTTTCGGTTTTTCTCGGTTTTTTTTATAATATTTATTTTTAACAATTATATTGTGATTGAAGTTTAGATCAAGTATGTTTTCACTCATGCGCTAATGAAAAACCACAATTATGAAAATTTGAGGAGCGAAAAACTCTCTTGAAACTAAAAAATAAGATGAAGAGTTAAAAGTTTAGGTTTTAAGTTTATATTGGATTTTGGATCATTTTATTAACAATTAATGGATAAATATTACAACTTAAAGGCCCAAATATGAATATATATATATCTATATATCTATATCTATATATATATATATACACACACACATCTACTTTCTAAATATTGAAAATTAATAAAACTAATTGAAAAGTATGTAAAAAGTAGATTATAATTAATATTTTATGTATAAAAAGTTAAATTATATACATGCATATATATATCTATAATATATTAAAAGTGTGAATATCCTTAGAAAAGTGAATTGAACTTTTTGCCTTTCATTGAAATCCTTGCTTTAAACAAAATCGTCCTTTTCACTATTTCTTCCTAATATTTAAACAAAATCGTCTTTTTCACTATTTCGTCCTACTATTTAAGAGTTGAAAATTAATTCAATTATTTATGGTAAAAAAAAATCCTTATTAGACATCAGAACTTCTATATCTTTTTCTGATTTAAAAATTGAAAATTAATTAAATATATTTATGGTAACTCTTTCCTTATTTGAAGTCATACAACTGATACATTTTTTGTTAGTTTAAGAATTCTAAATCAACTAAATTTGATTTTAAGAAGATTTGAAAAATCTAAAAATAAATATAAAACTATTAGAATAAGAAAAAATTAAGAAGTTCCAGATTTTTAAATGTTTTAAGTACGTAATAGAATGCAATCAATAAATTTGTAAAGATTTGACTTTAAAAATAAGGAACGATTTTATGTATATATATATAAAATAATCTTAACACAAATATGGTTTAAATTGATGCGTCTGTTTTATCCTGTGGCAACAAGGGAAAGAGGTATACAAATGTAAAAGTGATACCATCAAACACGTGGAATTGGAAAACATATATATGTATATGTTTATGTGTACATTATTACATTAAAGTGTGAAAGATTTTTGAAAAGTGATTTGAACTTTTACAGTTTATTAAAAATCTCCGCAATAGATAAAATTATTTAATTTTAAATAATCAAACGTTACACGTGCGAGGCACGTGCGACTAAATTAGCATATATACAAACACACACAGATATATACACACACACACACATACACACACACACACACACATATATAAATATATATTATGTCGGTTTGATTTGTGGTCGGTTTGACTTTTTTTGGTTAACACCAAACCAAACCAAGAATGGTTGATTTTTTTTTCAAACGCCAAACCAACCAAACCAAACCATAAGTCATTTTTTTTCTCGGTTTGGTTTGGTTCTTCAGTTTGATTTGACTTGACGGTTTAGTCTGTACACCCCTACCTGTGGCAACAAAGAAAAGAGGTATACAAATGTAAAAGTAATACCATCAACCACTTGGAATTGGAAAACATATATGTGTATATGTTTGTGTTTACATTATTACATTAAAGTGTGAAAAATTTTTGAAAAGTGATTTGAACTTTTACACTTTATTAAAAATCTCCGCAATAGATAAAATTATTTAATTTTAAATAATCAAACGTTACACGTGCGAGATACGTGCGACTAAACTAGCATACACACACACACACACACATATATATAATATGTCGGTTTGATTTGGGTTCGGTTTGACTTTTTTTTTTGTTAATACCAAATCAAGAATGGTCCATTTTTTTTTTCAAACGCCAAACCAACCAAATCAAACGATAAGTCGATTTTTTTTTCTCGATTTGGTTTGGTTCTTCGGTTTGGTTTGATTTGACGGTTTGGTTTGTACACCCCTACTTACAACTATGCAAGATCATAATATTCTACTCAAGAGGCCTGAAATGGCATAAAACTATTTTATTTTCAAAAGAGAAAATAAAAAGACAAATTTGTAATTAACTAAATGGCCAATTATATTAACTTTTGGTCAAAGTGACTCATCAAACTCTTATTTGTTAAAAACTTCTATCCACTCCTCATTTTTTTCATCCTAATTCCCTCAAAGAAATTCTTGTGAGAAAAGTATAAATTTCTACATAATAATGTATTCATTGTTTATCACGGTATAAGAATTTCTTTACAATTATTTTTTGCATAATTAATTTGTACATTGTTTTTTTATTTTTTCACAATGATATTTAACTAACTTATTTTGAAACAAACGACTCTTGAATTAACGTTTACTTTCATCTTTATCAACAGAAAGAAAAAATTGAAAAGGATTGAATAAGTATGTTTCACGAATAAATTCCAATTTCAATTAATAATAAAATACATAAAACCATGATTAAAACATAGTTTGAAATGGCATATAGATATTTTAATTTTGAGAAAATACACTGTTTCTATCCTAAACTATACACGAAATTGCTGAGATATATCCAAACTTTAGGAGGGTCCTATTACCCCTGGACTAATTAAAATTGTATTTTTTAACAACCTTTAGTGCCTACGTGGCACATACGTGGCACAAACGTATGCCTACGTGGACCTTCAGTGTGTTGACTCACTGATGTGCCACGTAGGCACTAAGGTTGCCAAAAATACGATTTAATTAGTCCAGGGGTAATAGGACTCTCCTGAAGTTTGGATGTGTCTCATCAATTTCGTGTATTATTTTCGAATTTAATAAAAGTTGAGGCAAGTGGTCCAAACTATATTACCCATAACATTTTATTTCAAGTGAACATTATATCACCTTACACATGCAGTTTCACTTTCATGATTGGGGGTAATATATACGTGTACCACCTAAGTGTCATGTCTGTGCCACATCAGATAGTAAACAAATTTATTTTTTATTTCTTTTTTATTTCACCACATCACATTTTGTTCTTATTTTTAATTTATAAAGGTTGAGGCAAGTAGTCCAAATACTTTATTAAAAATAAAACTCAAACTTAAGTGACTGAACACAATTGACTAGTCGAAATTATTATAGTATACGTTAAATTATGTTATTTTAACTTTTTTTTATGTAATGAATAATTGACACTAAAAGCATAACATATAGCTCTTCTAGAAGAAGAAGAAGAAGAAAAAGAAGAAAAAAAATACATTCTTCTCAAGAATACAAGAATTTAAGATTACTTAGTAATCAAATCAGATAACTTCGGCATTAATTATAATTTTGACTCTTTGAACAAAAATACATATTGGGGATACTTGACTTTTATTCCCCCCTATATATAATCTGGAGAGCTCCATTTTTTTCCTGAAGTTAAACGTTTATCAATTTCATTATATTTCGAAATCTTTGCCGATTTTTTTTATTGGAACCTTATAATAATTATATCTAAGAAAATGCATACAATTTTCTTTAAAATTGTCCACAAAAATTGTTTTAACACTTTAACTTTAAGTGTAATTCTTTAACCCTCTAATTTTATCTAAAGTAAATTTTATACCACCTTACAAATACAATTCCATTTACATATACACTGTACCACTTAACTACTTTTAAAAAAATAAGAAGTGTTTTACTATCTTACCCTTAGTTTAATGTTTTGAAGGACGAACGAACTCTTCAAGACTTTAACACTTTAACTTTATGTGTAATTCTTTATCCATCAATTTTTATCTCAAGTAAATATTATACCATCGTGCACATACAATTTCACTTTCATGGTTGGGGCCAATATATACGTGTACCACCTAAGTGTCATGTTTGTGTCACGTCTGTGCCACATCAAATAGTAAACAAAATTACGTTTTATTTCTTTTTTCTTTCACCACGACATATTTTGTTCTTATTTTTGAGTTTGATAAAAATTGAGGCAAGTGGTCCAATTACTTTATTAAAAATAAACTCAAACATAAGTGACTAAAATACAATTGCCTAGTCAAACTTATTATAATATGATCCAAATTAAGTTGTTTTAACTTTTTTTAAGTAATAAATAATTACCACTAAATCACTAATAACATGTAGCTACTTCTAATAAAAAGAAAACAAACACTCATTTTGAAACGAAAAAAATACTTTCTTCATCAGATTATGAGAATTCACGATTGCTTAGCAATCAAATCAGATAACTTCAACATTAGCTTTGACACTTTGAACAAAAATACAAATTGGGATACTTAACCTTTATTTCCCCTATATATATAATTTGGAGAATTTCATTCTCTTTTTTTTTTTTTTAAATCTGAATGTTTATCAGTTTCAGCGTAATTTGAGATCCTGATGTTCTATCTTTTTTACGTGTGAATAGTTTTCACTAAAGCACTATCATAATGTGGCTACTTCTGATAAATTGTTCTTTTCATTTCAAAATATTCTTTTTAGCATACAGATTTTCTATTCTCTCATTTATGCGCTTGCAAATTAAGAAGTAATTTGAAATAGTTATTTTTTATTAATGTGGACCACAAATATGAAACGAATAAGTAAGATTATTTTTACTCTGAAGACCCCTTCAAAGAATATAAAAAATTAGAAGTGTTTACTATCTTACTCATCAATGCCTTGAAGGAAGAAGAAATTCTTTAACGCAGTAGCACTTTTACTTTACGTGTAATACTTTCTTCCCCTAATTTTATCTCAAGTGAATATTATACCACCTTACACATATAATTTCACTTTCATGATTGGGGCTGATATATACGTGTGTCACCTAATAGTCATGTTTGTGCCACGTCTGTTCCACATCAGATAGTTAACAAATTTACTTTTTATTTCTTTTTTCTTTCACCACGTCATCTTTTATTCTTATTTTTGAATTTAACAAAAGATAAGGCTAGTGGTTCAAATACTTTATTAAAAATTAAACTCAAACATAAGTGACTAAAATACAATTGACTAGCTAAAATTATTGTAATATGCTTCAAATCATGTGTGAATAATTATCATCAAAAGCACTAATAACATATGACCACTTCTAATAAATTATCGTATTTATATGAGTTGCAAATTAACAAGTAATTTGAAATAATTATTTTCTTAATAACTTGCACCGTAACATGAAATTGAGGGAGTAAAAAGTATTTTTCAGCCAATAGATGTCCTTTAAGAAAACTACTCATTCCTAGAAAATAAGAAGTGTTTTACTATCTTACCCATAATTAAATGCCTTGAAGCAAGAAGGAACTCTTTAATGGTGTAAAATTTTATGTATTAAAATAAGGACAATTTTGAAATAATAATTAATAATTTATATTGATTATATAAAACACCACTTAATTTGCAATTTATTTTAAAAAAAATATCACTTATTATGAAACGAAAAAAATTCTTTTTCTTCACAAAGATTACAAGAATTCAAGATTTGCTTAGTAATCAAATCAGAGAACTTCAATATTAACTAATTTTGACTCTTTGAACAAAAATACAAAATTGGGATGTTCATTAACCTTTATTATCCCCGTATATATAATCTGGAGAGTTGTGATCTTTTTTTTTTACGCTGAACGTTATCAATTTCATCATATTTTAGAATTCTGGTGTTCTAACTTTTTTACGTGTGAATAACTGTCATTAAAAGCACTAATAACATGCAATTCGTTCTAACAAATTATTTTTTCTATTTCAAAATATTTTTTCTAGCCTATATTAATTGTCTATTATCTCATCTATGCGCTTCATGATTTTGCAAATTAACAAGTAATTTGAGATCCACTAATATGAAACGAAGAGACTAAAGAGTATTTTTAGCCTTAAGACCCTTAAAAAGCTACTTATTTTTAGAAAATAAGAAGTGTTTTACTATCTTACCATAGTTTAATGTCTTGAGGGATGAACGAACTCTTCAACATTTTAGCATTTTAACTTTACGTGTAATTTTTTATCCCTCAAATTTTATCTACAGTGAATATTGCACCACCTTACACAACAATTTCAGTGTTATGGTTGCGGGTAATATATACGCGTACCACCTAAGTATCATGTTCGTGCCACATCTGTGCCACATCAGACAGTAAATAATTTTTTTTATTTCTTTTCTCTTTCACTACGTCATATTTTGTTCTTGTTTTCGAATTTAATAAAAACTGAGATAAGTTGTCCAAATACTTCATTAAAAATAAAACTCAAATATAAGTGACTAAACACAATTGACTAGCCAAAATTATTGTAATATGCTCCAAATCATGTTATTTTAATTTTTTTAGGTATTGAATAATTGTCACTAAAAGTACTAATAACATGGAGGAGGAGGAGGACACCACTTATTTTGAAACGAAAAAAATATTTTATACACAAGATTACAAGAATTCAAGATTACTTAGTAACCAAATCAGATAACTTCAGCATTAACTATAACTTTGGCTCTTTGAACAAAAATACAAATTGGAATACTTGACCTTTATTTTCCCCTGATATATATAACTTGGAGAGTCCCATTTTTTTCTTAAGCTGAACATTTATCAATTTCATTATATTTCAAAATCTTTCTTTTACCTAATTTATCATCATGGAAAAAGCAAAACTTTCACTTGTTAGTGAAATTGGAGCAGCTCTTTTTCATACTATGGTGAACATAAATTTTGAAATTGAACTATCCAACTTTTTGGATGTTACTTGTACATTTTCTCTTCACATGCTCTTTAAGAAATTATAAATAAAAGGAGTATTTTTACAATTTTATTAATTTATCCTCTAACTTTTATAATACATTTTATATTTATGTGCTTATCCAGATGACTATCAAGATTAACGTAGAATTTTTTTTGAAATCTTATAACAATTATATCTGAGAAAATGTATAAAAATTTTCTTAAACATGTCTACAAATATCATTTTAGCACTTTAACATTACGTCTAACTCTTTATCCCCTAATTTTATCTCAAGTAAATTTTATACCACCTTACACATGCAATTTTACTTTCATGATTGAGAATGATATATACACGTATCACCTAAGTACAACGTCTGTGCCACATCGGATAGTAAAACAAATTTACTTTTTATTTTTTCAGTCACCAAGTGGTATTTTGTTTGTGTTTTCGAATTCAATAAAAGATGAGGCAAGTGGTACAAATATTTATTAAAAATAAAACTCAAACATAAGTGACTAAAAGTCAATTAACTAGTCAAAATTATTGTAATATGCTCCAAGTCATATTGTTTTTATATTATATTGGACATGGACATGCTTTTTTTGTAGAAGTATGAACCTCGTTAATAATTAATTTTATTATATTGACATGATAATAGCATAGCGAGAGTTTTAGTGCATAGAGTTGTCCTTTTTAATAGTTATTAACTAGTTTCTTGATTAGCATTTATGCTATTCATGATGTACTATCAATCTTTTACAAGATGATAATTTAAATGTTTTTATGAAGTATTTGCATTTTTATTATTAAGTCCATCTTTTTTTTTTTGTAGTTATTATTAAGTCCATCTTCATATATATCGGATTAGATTATATTTATGTGAGATTTAATTACTTAATATTTAGATAATATCGATGCGTTTTAAAAAATTTTGGAATTCTTAAATGTTATTATGACCGTAATGTACCAAAAGAGAATATCACTAACTGATCTAATCTTATTCGTCTCAAAATTATGGTGCTCTAACTTTTTTTACGTGTGAATAATTGTCATTAAACTAACATTCATCTACTTCTAATAAATTATTTTTTTCATTTCAAAATATTTTTTTAGCCTATATTAATTGTCTATTATCTCATTTATACAATTCTTGATTTTTCAAATTAACAAGTAATTTGAGATAATTATTTATTTAATTACGTGGACCACTGATGTGAAACTAGGAGAGTAAAGAATATTTTTAGCCTAAGACAACTACTTATTTCTAGGAAATAAGAAGTGTTTTACTATCATACCCATAGTTTAATGCCTTGAAGGACGAACGAACTCTTCAACACTTTAACACTTTAAATTTACGTGTAATTCTTTGTCCCTCAAATTTTATCTCAGGTGAATATTATACCACCTTCATGGTTGGGGGTAATATATGAACGTACCACCTTAGGACATGTTTGTGCCACGTCTGTACCACATCAGATAGTAAATAAAATTATGTTTTGTTTCTTTTTTTTTTCACCACGTCATATTTTGTTCTTATTTTTGAATTTGATAAATCTGAGGCGAGTGGTCCAATTATTTATTAAAAATAAAACTCAAACATAAATGACTAAACACAATTGACTAGTCGAAATTATTATAATATACTTCAACTCAAGTTGTTTTAACTTTTTATAATATACTTCAACTCAAGTTGTTTTAACTTTTTATAAGTAATGAATAATTGTCACTAAAGAACTAATAACATGTGGCTACTTCTAATAAAAAGGAAAAGGGAAAAGGGAAAAGGGAAAAAGGAAAAAGGAAAAACAACAGTACTTATTTTGAAATGAAAAAAATACTTTCATCACAAGATTATAAGAATTAATGATTACTTAGTAATCAAATCAGATGACTTCAACATTAACTACAACTTTGATTCTTTGAACAAAAATACAAATTAGGATACTTGACCTTTATTTTCCCTCTATATATAATCTGAAGAGTTTCGTTCTTTTCTTTTTTAAGTTGAACGTTTATCAGTTTCATTATATTTAAAAATCTTTCTTCTACCTAATTTACCATCATAGAAAAAAACAAAACTTTCACTTCTTAGTGAAATTGAAGCAGCTTTTTTCCATAAGACGGTGAACATAAATTTCAAAATTAATCAACCATCCAAAAAGGTTATGTCTTTTTTGATGTTTACCTGTACTTTTTCTCTTTACATGCTCTTTAAGAAATTATACATAAAAAGAATGCTTTATAATTTTATTGATTTATCCTCTTACTCTTTATAATACACTTTATATTTATGTGTCTTATCTAGATAACTACCAAGATTAACACAATTTCTTTTGAAACCTTATAATAATTATAACTGAGAAAATGCATAAAAAAATTCTTAAATTTCTTTGCAAAAATTATTTTAGCACTTTAACTTTGCGTGTAATTCTTTATCCCCTAATTTTATATCAAGTAAATTTATACTACCTTACATATACAATTCTACCTTCATGATTGAGAATGATATACACGCGTACCATCTAAGTTTCATGTCTGTGCCACACATGGACAGACCCACGTGGTTGTTAGGGGGTTCACCCGAACCCCCTCGATAAAAAATTATGTTGTATATATAAGATAGCAAAATTTATATTTAAGTACATATATTAATTTTGAACCACTTGAATCAAGGATGTTGTATAGCTCAGTGTTATTGGTTTTACTTCTTAGGTCGCTTTCAAGGCCCACTTCGCAGGTTCGATCCTTGTTGGTGGCTTTTTTTTGTTTGTTTAATTCACTATGTTGTCCTGAATCCCTGCAACTATTATTACATTCGTTGAAATTGTATTTTGTTGGATTATTCACACATTTATATTTATATTTTTTGAATTCCCTAAAGATAAATCCTGGATCCGCTACTGGTGCCACATCAAATAGTGAAACAAATTTACTTTTTATTTTTTTCTGTTACCACGTCATATTTTGTTCGTATTTTCAGATTCAATAAAAGATGAGGCAAGCATGGTACAAATATTTTATTAGAAATAAAACTCAAACATAAGTGACTAAAGCCAATTAACTAGTCAAAATTATTGTATACGCTCCAAATCGCGTTGTTTTTATGTTACTACCTTGTCACATCCCCTTTTTAACAAAAGAAGATTCATTTTAAGTTTGAAAAGGGTTTTTATTATTAAGTGACAAAAGAAAATATTTTTGTTTTGAAAAGGATCTTTTACAATTAAATTCAGAGTCGTCACTTGACATAAATAGGGTGTGCCAAGTCACCTTTGAAAATACTTTTCAAAACAGTTTGACTCTAAAACTGATCTGCGAACAGAGATTCCGGTTAAGAAATTCTGTTGACTGAGGGAAAGGTGTTAGGCACCTCTCGATCCGTGGTTCGACCATGTCGCTTGGTGGAGCATATCGGCTAATTTGATACTATAAATGTATAAACCACACAAAAACACACAAAATAATCAATCAAATAAACAAAACAAGTCCAAAAATATAGTGTCCAGTCCAATTATTACAGCCCGAAATAAGAAGGTATTGAAAAGTAAACCTACACTAATCCTAAACTACTCTCCAATGCTTTACACAATGCCTCAAACATTGATCACGAGCCTCTTTTGCGTACATGATACTTCGGGGCATTCCACGGTGAATGAATACAATTCCTCGGGGCATTTCCCGGCCAAATGAATACATTTTTCTAATGTGAAAAAAATAAATCATTCAACAATTCACGAGTCCTAAACTTTTCCTACCAAACCTACGTTTACCTATCAATTCTTGAACTAACTCATGATACTATCTAGTTCAATAACATTAATATTCATTTCAAATCCAACCACAATCACTAAATCCAAAACCAACAATATTCACATCATCAACTTTCAATTTTCATCCCACTTATTCTCAATGGGGTTTAAATCATACAACCATTCAATTTAAACAATCAAACCATCAATATTGAGAATCACTTACAATGATCCAAACACATCAAAAATCAATGAAAACAAAATTCACACATCAATAAATTTATTACACAAAGTGTCCAACAATTAAGATGAATTGAGAATGAGATGGAGAATGGAACTTAATGTCGATTTTCAATCATAATGAAAACTAAGTTGCCCACTTCTGTTTGGGGTGATGCAATTTTGCATACTGCAACACTTGTTCATCTTAGACCGATAAATTATCATAAAATTTTTTCGTTGCAATTGATTTTAGGTCAAGAGCCTAATATATCTCATCTGAGAATTTTTTGGTGTGGTGTATATGTTTCTATAACACCACCAAATCTCACTAATATGGGCCCCAAAGAAGGGTAGGAATTTATGTTGGGGTTGAATCACCCTCCATTATTCGCTATCTTGAACCATTAACTGGAGATATGTTCACTGCTCGATTTGCAGATTGTCGATTTGATGAGATAGTTTTCCCAAAATTAGGGGGAGAAAATAGTGACATCAAAAGAGAAATTTTGTGGAAAAATTCATCACTATCTTATCTTGATCCACGTGCTTCTATTTGTGAGCAAGAAGTACAAAAGATTATTCATCTGCAGAAAATTGCAAATCAAATTCCAGACGCATTTACAGATTTGAAAAGAATCACTAAATCACATATTCCTACAGAGAATAACCCAATTCGAATTGATGTTCCTAAAAGACCATCCACTAGTGTCATAGCTAATGAATCTAAACATGCTTGAAGCGTGGTAGACCATTAGGTTCTAAGGATCGAAATCCTAGAAAAATAAAAATAAATGGTCAAGATAACACTACGAAAGATCCTCATATGAAAGTTCAAGATTTAAACAATATTGATATTCCTCAAGGAATTAATGAGCCTGAGACTCAAGAAAATGAGGAACTATCCATAAATTCAAGTGATGTTGAAACTAATTTGAATTAATCTAAAATAGTAGTGGATTATGTCTTTGCATATAACGTTGCAGCAAAAATCATGCAAGATAGTAAGGATTTAAACCTCGATTTATCACAGAATATCTACAAAGAAATGACTGGCCAAAATGGAAAGAAACAATTCAATCTGAATTGAATTCACTTGCCAAATGTGAAGTTTTTGGACCTATAACTCAAACACCTAATGGTGTTAAGCCTATTGGCTATAAATGAGTCTTTGTGCCAAAAAAAAATGAGAAAAATTAAATACATAGGTATAAAGCACGCCTTGTTGCACAAAAATTTTCACAACGGCCTGATGTCGATTATGACGAGACATATTCACCAATTATGGATGCAATAACATTGCGTTATCTTATTAGTTTCACTATCCATGAGAGACTTGAAATGCATTTGATGGATGTGGTGACAACCTATCTATATGAATCACTTGATAATGAGATATACATGAAAATTTTTGAAGGATTTAAAATGCCAAAATCATATAGTTCAAAGCCTCGGGAAATGTATTCTATTAAATTGCAAAGATCATTGTATGGTTTGAAGCAATTTGGACGCATGTGGTATAACCGTCTTTGTGAATATTTATGTAAGGAAGGTTATACGAATGATGAAATTTGCCCATGAGTTTTTATAAAGAAAACAACATCGTAGTTTGTTATACTTGCTCTCTATGTCGATGACATAAACCTTATTGGAACTCCAATAAAACTTCAAAAGATAATTGATTCCCTAAAGAAAGAATTTGAGATAAAAGATCTCGAAAATACAAAGTTATGCCTTGATTTGCAAATTGAGCATTTGACAAATGGTATCTTTGTCCATCAATCTTCCTACACAGAAAAGATGTTGAAACAATTCTCTATGGATGGAGCACATCTATTAAGTATTCTGATGGTTGTTCAATCACTTGAAGTGAATAAGGATCCATTCCGACCTCAAGAAAAGAATGAGGAACTCCTTGGTCCTAAAATACCATATCTTAATCCGATTGGTGCACTAATGTATCTTGCAAATACTACAAGGCCTGATATAGCCTTTTCAGTTAATTTGTTTGCAAGGTATAGTTCTGCTCCTACTAGGAGACATTAGAATGAAAGCATATACATATTACGGTATCTAAAGGGACTACCGATATGGACTTATTTTATTCTAAAAATTACAGTTTCGATTTTGTTGGTTTTACTGATGCTGGGTACTTATCTGACCCGCAAGAGTTTGGTCTCAAACAGGCTACATATTCATATGTGGAGGTACTGCTATATCTTGGAGATCAACAAAGCAGTCTATCGTAGCCACTTCATCGAACCATGCTGAGATAATAGCTATTCATGAAGCAAGTCGAGAGTGTGTGTGGTTGAGGTCCACAATACATCTCATTCGAGAAAAATGTGGCTTGAAATATGACAAAGCACCTACGATTTTGTATGAAAATAATGCAGCATGCATAGCACAACTTAAAAGAAGATTCATAAAAGGAGATAGAACGAAGCATATTTCACCAAAGTTCTTCTATACACATTAGCTCCAAAAGAATGGTGATATTAATGTACAACAGATTCGTTCAAGTGACAATGAGGTTGATTTATTCACCAAGTCTCTTCCAACTGCAACTTTCAAGAAAATGGCGCCCAAGATCGGAATGCAAAGATTCAAGGATGTTCTTGTTAGGAAGAGTTAATACGCGTTATACTCTTTTTCCCTTACGAGGTTTTGTCCCACTGGGTTTTCCTTGTAAGGTTTTTAATGAGGCAACTTATATATGTATTGTTAGACATTCAAGGGGGAGTGTTATGATATTAATGTATATGAGTTGTAGTGAATGTCTATAAAGATCTATAAAGATCTACTTGATATATATTAGGATTTAAAGTATATATCTTTTACTCAGAAACTAGAGTAAATTTCCCTTATAAATAGAAGGACTTCCTTCATTATAAATCATCCTCAAGAGAAATAATAATTACTCTCTCTATTCTCTCTACTCTTTTGTTTATTCTTTATTGTTTTATAACACTTTTACAATTTTATTAATTTTATTAATTTACAATTTTATTAGCCTCTAACTCCTTATATTACACTTTATATTTATGTGCCTTATTCAGATAACTACAAAGATTAACAGAGAATTTTTTTTAAAAAAATTTTATAATAATTATATATGAGAAAATGCATAAAGTTTTTCTTAAACTTGTCCACAAAAATTATTTTGGCACTTTAACTTTATGTGTAGTTCTTTATCCCCCTAAGTTTATCTCAAGTAAATTTTAGGGAAAATACTAGGGAAAATACCCGAACTTTGACCGAATTTTCAGTTGAGAGCATACTGAACTTAGCGGGGGTCCTATTGCCCACCTAGACTTCTTTTTTCGTATTTTATTGGCATATATCTGCCCACTTGGACAAGTGCATGTAATTCACGCGCATTGACAGCGTGAGAGTATTAAAAAAACGTTAAAAACCTTTTTTTTGTCAAATAGCCTCTCAATTTTTTTTATTTTTTTATTTTTTCATTCTTTCTCTTCTCTCTTCTTTCTTTCTTCTTTTCAATGGCGCTCCAATGATGTTTCTTTCTTTCATCTTCAACACACTCAATTCATTTCTATCAATTTAACCCAATTTCAAATTGAAAAAGAAAAATTCATCGCAAAATTAAAAAACTAATCATCTTTTATGTTTGGTCAGAAAAAAAATCAATCTCTTCTCTCTTCTTTCATTCTTCTCTTCAAAGATGCTTCAATGGTGCTTCTTTCTTTCATTTTCAAGACTCCCAATTCATTTCCATCAATTTGACCTAATTTTAAATTGAAAAAGAAAAATTCATTGCAAAATTGAAAAACTAATCATCTTTCACGTTTGATCAGAAAAAAATCATTTTTTTATCAAATTTGGGAGGCAATTAATTCCACCATTGCTGCCGGCAGCCACCATTGCCGCTGGCTTTTGGGCATAATTAAGAAACTTTGAAAAAGTGTTCCATTCTATTTGAATAAAATGATTGAAGAAAGTTTTCGATTTGAATTTGAAATTTGAGAAAAGATTTAGTATGAACTAAATAAAAGTCAAATTTCAAGAAATAAAAATCAAGATTTTGGTGAAAAAATAATAAAAATTGATGAAAAGAATAAGAATAGAGAAGAAAGTAAATAAAGATTATTTTTTTCTTAAAAAAACACGTGTAAAAATAAGATTGGCGCGTGTATTACACCACCAGTCACCAAACCTGGGTATAGCATTTCAGGGGGAATTAAATCTACTTTACAAAAGTCTAGGTGGGTAATAGGACCCCCGCAAAGTTCAGTATGCACAATTGGAAGTCCGGTCAAAGTTCAAATAATTTTTTGAGTAGTTTTCCTAAATTTTATATCACTTTACACGTACAATTTCACTTTCATGATTGAGACTGACATACACGCGTACCACGTAAGTGCAATGTCTGTGCCACATCGGATAATATTACAAATTTACTTTTTATTTCTTTTTTCTATAACTACGTCATATTTTGTTCGCATTTTCGGATTCAATAAAAGATGAGGCAAGGGATACAAATATTTTATTAAAAATAAAACCCAAACATAAGTGACTAAAAGTCAATTAAATAGTCAAAATTATTGTCATATGCTCCAAATCATGTGTTTATGTAACAACTTGATATTTTATTGTAAGATTTTCATTTGTGACAAAAAAAACTTTTTAAAATCCTTTATTATGAAGCTGAGATAGCTTTATTTTTCCTAGAATCAAACTCTTCATTTGTTACTCAAGACCTTTGTCCACTTCTCATTTTTTTCATCCTTATTCCCTCAAAGAAATTGTTATGAGCAAAGTAAAAGTGAATGATGAGATATCATTCTTGTATGACACCTTTTGTGGTAATGGCTTTGAACAGGTAAGAGCAAGAAGGGGTGCTGTGCATGATGTTTACACATACAAGAAAGAAGGGGTTGATACCACCTATGGAAAAATTGTGTTCAAAAACACCTCCATTTGTGCTGCGGTTCTGAAATTTAGACATGGACATATTTTTCTGAAGAAGTATGAACCTCGTTAGTAATTAATTTTATTACTTTGATATGATAATAGTAAAGCGAGAGCTTTAGTGCATTGAGGATGTCCATTTTAATAATTACTAGTAATTAGTTTCTTGATCAACATATGTTATTCATGATGTACTATCAATCTTTTACAAGATGATGTTAATACTCTATTATCTCATTTATACGCTTCTTGACTTTTCAAATTAACAAATAATTTGAGATAATTATTTCTTTAATAATGTGGACCACTAATATGAAACGAGGAAAATAAAGAATATTTTTAGCTTGAAGACCCTTTAAGAAAACTTCTTATTTATAGAAAATAAGAAGTTTTTTACTATCTTACCCATAGTTTAATGCCTTGAAGGACGAACGAACTCTTCAACACTTAGCAATTTAACTTTATGTGTAATTCTGTATTCCCCTAATTTTATTTCAAGTGAATATTATACCACCTTACACATATAATTTCACTTTCATGGTCGGGGGTAATATATATGCGTACCACTTAAGTGTCATGTTCGTGCCACGTTAGTGCCATATCAGATAATAAATAAATTCATGTTCTATTTCCTTTTTCTTTTACCACGTCATATTTTATTCTTATTTTTGAATTTGATAAAAGTTGAGGCAAGTTGTCCAATTACTTTATTAAAATAAAACTCAAACATAAGTGACTAAACACAATTGACTAGTCAAAATTATAATAATATGCTCCAAATCAAGTTGTTTTAACTTTTTTTACGTGATGAATAATTGTCACTAAAGCACTAATAGCATGTGGCTACTTCTATAAAAAAGAAAAAAGAAAAACACCACTCATTTTAAAATGAAAAAAAAAAAATACTTTCTTCACAAGATTACAAGAATTCATAATTACTTAGTAATCAAGTCAGATAACTTCAACATTAACTATAGCTTTGATTCTTTGAACAAAAATATAAATTGGGATATTTGACCTTTATTTCCCCTCTATATATATATAATCTGGAGAGCTTCATTCTTTTTTTTTTTTTAAGTTGAACGCTTATCAGTTTCATTATATTTCATAATCTTTCTTCTGCCTAATTTAGCATCATGAAAAAAGCAAAGCTTTCACTTGTTAGTGAAATTGAAGCAGCTCTTTTTCATAGGACGGTGAACACAAATTTTGAAATTGAACCATCCAAAAAGGTTGTCTTTTTGAATTTTTACTTATACATTTTTTCTTTACATGCTCTTAGAAAATTATAAATAAAAAGAGTACTTTATAATTTTATTGATTTATCCTCTAACTCTTTATAATACACTTTATATTTATGTGTGTTATCCAGATAACTACAAAGATTAACATAATTTTTTTTTTAAAACCTTATAATAATTATATCTGAGAAAATGCATAAAATTATCCTTAAACCTATTTACTAAAATTATTTAAGCACTTTAATTTTATGTGTAATTCTTTATCCTCATATTTTTTTCTCAAGTAAATTTTATACTACCTTACACATACAACTCTACCTTTATGATCAAGAATGATATACACGTGTACCACCTAAGTGCCATGTCTGTACCACATTGGATAGTAAAATAAATTTACTTTTTATTTTTTTCGTTACCACAACATATTTTGTTCATATTTTCAGTTTCAATAAAAGATGAGGCAAGTGATACTAATATTTTATTAAAAATAAAACTCAAACATAAGTGACTAATAGTCAATTAACTTGTCAAAATTATTGTAATATGCTCCAAATCATGTTGTTTTTATGTAAAAACCTAGAATATAAAATTCTCTTTTATCTATTTTGATTATTTTTTTCTTTTCCATAGTTTTTACATGGTGGTTATGAGGTGTGGGGTGGTTGGCACGGTCCTCGACGTATTCGAGAATGATTTGGGTGAGTTTGAGGTTCTTAAAGGCTTTAAAAGCTACTAGCTTGACTTCAGTCAACATTTTGTTTTTTTGAGAATTGAATGGTGATTAGATCACTCCATTAGATTTTGAATATTAATTTAGAATTAGTAGTGCGGTTGGATTGGGTGTGGAACTCTTATTTTGCATTTCAATCCTTCATTCAAAAAATAATTAAATTAAGCTTTTAGGATTTGAGGGGGCTAATTTATTATAAATAATCTCTTTTTAAAAATTTAACATTACCATTGAATCTAGAATATCAAAGATAGTCTGGTAGAATATATGATTTATTTCTGTGGGGTTTTGAACGAATTTTGAGGGTCCACTCAGAGATATTTCCAGCATTCAAAATCAGCTGGTGCAACAATATTTGTTGGTGCAACGCTTCTTCTTTGTGAAAGCGGGCCTCAGACTATGAACACTAGAAAAATATTATCTTTCATCGCAATCGCGAAGGGATAGATAGGGTTGTGCAAATTTTGGTTCAAACCGTTAATTACTTTATCGGATTAACGGGTCGGTTTTTTCATTATCGGGTCGGTTGTCGGTTTAACAATTTCCACTAACGGATTATCGGTTCGGGCCTTGGGTTTCCTTAATTTTTTATCGGATCACCCGAAAACCCGATAAAAATTGCATAGTTGCACACTATGTCCAATACTTAGGGCTTACCCATCCACTAGCCCAACCCAAAACTCTAAAGGCCCAATTCCCAAACGGCCCAACCCGTATTACTACTTAGAGACTTAGCAACTTTACTTAGGCTTGGGTTTCATTTCATTCATTCATCTTCTTTTAGTTTTCAATTTTCACATCGGCTCAAAGACATCGCATCAGCCTCTCTCGAGTCTCAACTCTCAGTCAGTCAGTTTTTCTCAGCCTCTCTCAGTATTCAAACTTCAAAATCTATTTTTGCTGAAAACTCAGTATTCAAGCTTGATTTTGCTGAAAACTGAAGAGACCCAAGTCGATTTTTGCTTTTGATCTCAACAGTCTATAAACACCTAATTTTTTCCCTTCCCGATATCACTTTTACTCATTTTATCATATCCTATCGTGTACCCTCAACCATGTAATTATCCCACAAAAATACAAATATAACAACCCTTAACAAATTTTATCTTGTTTTAATACTAACAAACCTTATCTCAACCGACTCACACCCCACACCCCTATACCTATGTGACCCCACCCCCTCACGTTCTTTTTTATTCCTTTTAAACAAATCACAACAAAAATAGAGGGGGGGCTGATATATTTCCCTTCACAACAAACAAAAGAAGAGGGGGCAACCAGATATTCATAGACAATTCCACATACACAGAATTCTCATTTTTTGGAGAAAATGCATACAAGGACTCCATTCTTTCTTCTCCAGTGAAATCCACTCATACACGACCCAGCTCCACCGAACAAAAAAGACATCATCATCTCCATTCTCTTTGACATACTCTGACAGCCCAAAAAACTCACGCATACACACAGTGACGGAAGAGAGGGACACATAGAAAAATAGCAGATCAAACGTGAGAGAGAAAAAGAGAACAACGTGATTTGGTCCAGTCTTTCGGCGAAGTCATCACCGTAATAGCCAATTGAAAACCCATCGGGAAATACCCAACAATCGCTTTCCATCCCATTTTTGGTCGAACCATCCTGGAAATTATCAAAAACACGTCGGAAAGCATCAACCAGCAGCTGGTCAGTCCATTTTTGACCTAAAATTGTCATCTCTTCGCCGGAAAAGCGACCCCACCCACCTTAAACTGATCCGTAAAACCTGATCGGACCTATCCCTTTTGTTGTCATTTCTATCGAACCCCATAGAAAAATGGATGAGATAGAATCATCGCACATGAAAACGGGTTCAAGTCGTCACTGTTTTGGATCGGGTTAATGAAGCAAAAGGGTGGATAAAGCCGAGGTTGGTTTGTTGTTGAGGTTTTGACTCGAGGTCTTTGGATGCGGTTTTCATCTTCTCATTCAAATAATATTCAATTTCGAAATTTTTCGATTGAGGTCCATTTCTCATCCTTTTCTCATTAATCTTAATTGTTTGATGCACTGAGTGATAAATTTATTGTTGTGCAGATTTTGTTCTCGTTGATTTTGATATTTTTGGATCATCATAAATGATAGTTGTTATTGGTCTATTGATTGTGCAAATTAGATAATCAAATAATTTGGACTCGATTTGGGGATAAATCATAATTTGGGGCGGGGGAATAAAAATCGATCAGAGGCAACTTTTGAGTAGTTTGATTAATTAATGGTTATTTAATTTGAAATGAACATTTGTTATGTTGAATTCAGTATTATCTTGTTTAGGCAGAAAGTTTAATAGGCAAACAATAGGGGTAGGCAAATTTAAGAATTTTGGATTGGTGAATGCCTGAAATGTGTGTTGAATGGCGTGGTTTTTGGATCAAATGTATCATTTTGGCCGGGGAATGCCTCGAGGTATTTGTGTTTATTTACCGGGGAATGCCCCGAAGTATTTTGTACTCGAAGGACGTTCGTGACGAAGGCCCGAGGCATCAGATAGAGCATAGGCTAAGATTAGCTTAGGATAGGATTTATATTTTCGCATTTTTTCTTTTTAGACTGTATAATTGGACTGAACATTATTGTTTTGGTTTTTGATTGTTGTTTGATGTTATTCTATGTGTTTTATGTGGTTTATACATTTTTAGTGTCAAAATTAGTCGATATACTCCACCGAGCGACCGTGGTCGAACCACGGGATCGAGGGGTGCCTAACACCTTCCCCTCGGTCAACAGAATTCCTTAGCCAGAATCTCTATTCGCAAACTAGTTTTAAAGAGTCAAAACCATTTTGAAAAAGGGTATCCAAGGGTGACTTGGCACACCCGATTTATGCCAAGTGGCGACTCTGAGTTAATTGCAAAATAAATCCTTTTCAAAAGAAATCTCATTTTTGTCACTTTAATAATAAGAACCCTTTCGAACCTTAAAATGAATTCTTTTTGGGTTAAAAAAGGGGTGAATAGCTCCGGTGACTCCGTTGGAACTTTTCAGAATTCGAGCTTATTTTGGAGCTGTATCGGCTTAGTTTGACACTATAGGTGTATAGACATTTTGTTTGTGTTGTTTTGTGTTATTATTTATCATTGTTGAGTGCCTACGTGCTCCGTGTTTACAGTTTTTGCCTTACGTGTTACCGCTTTATATCTGGAATCATGTGCATAACCCGAGTCATTCTTTCTACAACAAATCCGTAGTACACGTATGTACATGACCTATAGTTGAGTCACCCTTATTTTAGAAGGGGGAGCCGTTGGGTTGTATGGAGTAAGTGGACAGCTAAAGCAATCCACTATCGATCATATGCTCCCTCGAACAGCCTTATTAGTGGACCCCAGCGTAGAACAGCCTTTAGGTCATGCTTATTTGCATCATATTAAGACCTAGCGGGACCCATGTGGTCCTTTGTAGGAGACTCATCTCTAAAGAATCCCTATGTGCTAAATGTTGCATCTTTGAGGGTAACGTGGTCATTTGACGAACTGATTTGGGGAAAGCATGTGTTAGAACTAAAGTGCGTAGGCAAGAAATGTTGAAAAAAATAGAAAAAAAAGTGAGTCGAAAAGAAAAAAAGAGTGTTTCGTAAGTTTTTAGAGTTCTTTATGGCTTTTGATTTTTTTTTTCACAATCCAAAAATTCAAAAAGATTTTTTTACCTTTTGCACTCATTTTCTCAAAAAGATTTTCCTTTTATTCCTTTACCATGCATTCATAATTCGAAAATTTCAAAAAGATTTTTCTTTCATAGTTGTTGGTGTCATTTTTGTATGAAGTGTCAAATTAAAAACCCAAAAAGATTTTATTTTCATCGTGTAGTTGTGTCTTTCAAGTCAAGGTTTTGATTGTTCTATATTCCTTAATTGTTCCAATCTGGACGAACTACGCACCCCTGATTCTCCTCTCTCGGGAGTGAGATACGTAGGCAGCCTATTGTGGGTTCAGGGATCTTATTTAAAAATTCAAAAAGTTTTCTTCAGTCGTTATTAGAGTAGGTGTTTCATATATATCTTTAAAAGAAAACTATAAAAAGATTTTCCTTTAAGAGCTTCAAGTTAATTTTCATATAAAATTCAAAATTGAAAACCCAAAAAAAAAATTCTTTGGTAATCGTAGGTTTCATTTTTGTATAGAGAGTTAAAACCTAAAAAAATACAAAAAAGATTTTCGTCAATTCTTTTGATAATTTGTTATTTTCTTTTTCTTCTTAAAGTTTCAAGAAAACGGAAAAAAGGAGGAAAAAGAGTTTGGTTGGCCATTTTGGTAAAACTTCACAAACTACGCACACCTGATTCTCCTCTTTCGGGGGTAAGATACATGGGCGCCCTTCTTGGGTTCGGTGATCTTTTCTAAAAGAAAAAAAGGTTTTGAAAAAAAAATGTTGAACTCTAACATATTTGTTGCCTCTTGTTTAGTTAGTTTAAGGTGGTTGGTTTGTGGCTTTCTGGATGGTCCTCCCTATCACACCAAATTCAAGGAAGGGCTAGTTGTGTCCAACAAGGATATAGAGAGTGGCATCATAGATGAAACAAAAAGTCAGGAAATTGAGAGTTTAAAGGGAGAGAATTTGAGACTGACACGACAAATGATGGAAATGTACCGAGCTTGGGCCAGTGGGTTGCCTCCACCTCAGTTCCCCACATTTGACCCTGCAAATACCTTGAGTCTTCCACCAAAAATGTAAAGTCAGTTTCCTACTGTTGTTAATGCACCACAGCATGCCTCGGAATCCATTCAACGTCAAATGCACCTCAACACTTCCACCACTCTTTCTTTAGCTCCTCAGTATAAGTCTACCACATTCACAGCACCACATACCGTCTGTGCTTTTGTTGCTCAACCTTCTACTAAGGCTTCCACTTTGTCTATCAATCCAACGATTGTGCTACCCCAGTCCACTATTGAATCAACGCTCAATACTTATGATGATCATTTTTATACCCTTGAACTGATACAAGATTTACAAGGAAAACATGAAACACACTTCAAAATCAGTCCACAAGATCAAAGATCCGAGGACCCTTTTGAAGACCACACTCAGATTCAACAAACAACAACAAGAACACAATGTATAGATGTGTTTATAACCTAAAAACAGCTAACAACAAACTATGTTAAAAACAACAGGGTGAAGAACAACAACAATGGAACAAGAACAATAAGTCATGGATTTGAATTAAAAGATCACAAACAAACAATTACAACATAAACAAAATGGATAGATAGTTAGACCTTGATTGGTATAATCTTAAGAATCCAAGAACATGAAAATCTTGGACCCTTAACACTATACACAACGGTTAACCTAACTCCTACGTTGACACAAGAGGAACTTTCCCTCCTCTAAACACTAATGTCTCAAGCCAACATTGCAACACAAGTGATATCCACACTTGTTGCCCTCATTTCGGTTTGGTGGCAATTCCAAGCCCTACAACTAAAGGTGTTTCATGTTTCAAGTCTTACATCAATCAATAACTAATGAGAAAAAGACATAAAATGTTCTATTTATATTCTATTACAAGACAAGGCAAAATGACAACAATGCCCTTAAAGGGTGAGGTGGTCATGGAATGCATTTGGACCTAATGAAGTGACCAAAATACCCTTAATGAAGATGACCAAATCATGACCCATTAAGTGTTGTCCAAAACCGTGAGTCCTCAAGTATTCGATGCTCCAAGCAATCTTTCAGACACGGCCTTGCTTGTGCTCAAAATGGGTCTTCCTTGCATATTTTTGTGCCCTCGGGGTGACCAAGTATTGAGCCTTTAAATGATGACCTCCAATCATGTCTTCAAAAATTAAGGTGGCCATTTGACTTGTATCATCCTTCCCTTCTTGAAAAGGATTCGATCTCGAATCCAAACCTTGTAAGAACAAAGAGAAGACAAACAAGAACCACATCCTTGTGACATGAGGGTTAGAGTTAGTACAATAAACAACATCAACATGGCCAGGAGGTACACACTTGAGATATAACCACACGTCCTTTGTTATAATCACGAGGGGCTTAGAAAAAAATTACAAAGGGGTTGGCGAAAGGAATCACCATCAAGGGGTGGTGTCCTAATTGAAAGTAAAGTCCACCTAACACATATAACAATATCACTCAAACAAGTGGACCGACCAACAACTATCCATCCTTCACACCCTAAGAAGTTACCGAGATCGAATGGGAGACGTAACCAAGGGCTTAGGTCTCGGCCACTCTCACTTTCCCCTAGGGTGTCATCCTCGAAATTAAGCAAGACCTCTTTATCACTATTGCAAATATCATGAACTAAAAGAGGGTTGAGAAAGGTGTTCCATAAGTCAACTTCAAATAAAGGGTTCCCATGCATGCATTTTCTACTAGTTTCAAAATTTCCACTAGGAATATGCCCAACATAACAAACATATAAAGACGAAGTAGATGGAATTTCTAAGCACATATCACCTTATCTTTCACAAGAGTTATCCTCAAATACGTACAAACCATCACGGGAAGCCAAAGGACCACAATCAAAATCATCTTCACAAAGACAATCACAACTCGGGTTTTCTAAATATTCAAGCAAATCAAGAACATCTACGCCCGGTTGATCATTTTGCTCACCCTCACTAGTTGTTGGTAATTCACATACCAACGTAGACTCACCTTATTTTTCACAAGGGTCAACTAGTGTGTGAATACTCTCGTCACTTGGTAATGGAACTTTAGTCAAGTTGTAAGTACTAGCACCAGATGGACACAAATCATTCTAACGAGGAGAATCAATTTCGTTATCTAAAGGATCAACTAGTGCTTGTATACCTACAACAAGAGTTTGGTCATCATGTGACCTAAGAATATCAAGAGTATCACAAAATGAAGACTCATGCACTCCTACACTAGGTAAAACCATAACTACGTTCATATGAGTGTAGGGGATAACATTTTTACCTCGTAGCTCACATGAGCTACGGTCTTCATCTTAACGTGTGTTCGGGTAGCCCACTTTCTCCCTTGGAACTCCCATATGATCCAACCTTCATTTATCACTTCCCATTGATGGGTAATGGCTTCAAGTTTAGCCAAAATAGCACTTGCAGTCGCGGGTTCCATCATAATTGCACCTAAAAAAAAAAAAGAACAAGTCTACAAAATAAAACACAAGTTAGTTCAAAATAACCTCACCATACTCTCACACACTTGATCGTTTCACACTTGGATTCACAAGTGTTGCAAGTCGGCTTGTAGATCGTGATGAGTCGAGGGATGAGTCTACTCCTTGGTCGGAATGGATTCTTTGTTTGAAGACTCAAGAAAATAATGTTCGGACTTGAACCAAGAAATTCTATGATTCAAAAACAATAAAAGCACAAAATAACACGAACACGAACAGACGGGCACAAAAACTAACTAACAAGCTAGTAGGAGATTACTAGGTCGTCAATTAGTGTTCAAACCAACAAACAAAACTAAGAAACAATAAAATGAAATTATGAAATATAAGTTGAACTCAAAATGTTGCGTGAACAGTAATTTAGTGATGTGAAAGTCCACTATTGGCCTCGGTTTTGTCAAAATTGTACTCTCCAATTTCAAGTCTTGACCAATCTACAATTTGGAAATGGTGGATTTGGTTAATGGAGGGAAATTTGGTCTTGGGGCTTTATTTTCAAATTCAAAACAACACTTGAACTCCTTGGTACTTTCTCCTTGAAACAAGGTCTTTAAATCTAAGAAAATAGGTGAAAAGTTGTTGTCAAGTCTTTTGAGTGATGTGATCAAGTCTTTCACCAACAAGTACTACAACTTGGTCTTTCACCTTTTGTGGATCTAATGTACACTTTTTGTTTTAACAAAAGATGAAAAGGGTGAAGAACAACAAGAACACAATAACACCAAGAACAACAACAATATTGTCAAAGAACAACAAGAAATTCCAACGCCCAACTCCACAACAACTAGGCCTTCAACAGGGTCAAGGCTTAGAATGAAAACAACATCAAATCAGCCACACTTTGTTCACATTAACATCAATAAGTTCAAGTTCAAGCTTAGATTTGGACACTTTTTAGTGTTGGTGAGAAAGAAACCAACACTAGAAACACTCTAAACAACAAAAGACTACAAGATCTAGTCACAAAGAAACATGTCTTGACCAAGACAACAACAAGAACAACAACTTTCTCGGCCAAGAACAACAAGAACGGGCAGATTACTCCTTTTCTGGAAAAAAAAATTCAGTCTTTCAGTCCTTTTTTTTGATATATTTTTTTTTCAACTCTAAAACCCAAGATTGATTTTGTTAGAACAAAATCAAAGATGGCTCTGATACCAAATGATACAAGAATTACAAGGACAACATGAAACACACTTCAAAATCAATCCACAAGATCAAAGATCCGATGACCCTTTTGAAGACCACACTCGGATTCAACAAACAACAACAAGAACACAATGTATTGATGTGTTTATCACCTAAAAACAGCTAACAACAAACTATGTTAACAACAACAAGATGAAGAACAACAACAATGGAACAAGAACAACAAGTCACGGATTTGAATTACAAGAACACAAACAAACGATTAAAACATAAACAAAATGGATAGATAGTTAGACCTTGGTTGGTATAATCTGAAGAATTCAAGAATATGGTAATCTTGGACCCTTAACACGACACACAACGGTTAACCTAACTCCTACATTGACACAAGAGGAACTTTACCTCCTCTAAACACCAACGTCTCAAGCCAATATTGCAACACAAATGATATCCACTTTTCTTGTCCTCATTTCGGTGTGGTGGCTATTCCAAGCCCTACAACTAAAGGAGTTTGATGTTTTAAGTATTACATCAATCAATAACTAATGAGAAAAAGACCTAAAATATTCTATTTATATTCTATAACAAGACAAGACAAAATGACAATAATGCCCTTAAAGGGTGAAGTGGCCATGGAGTGCATTTGGACCCAATGAAGTGACCAAAATACCCTTAATAAAGATGACCAAATCATGACCCATTAAGTGTTGTCAAAAACCGTGAGTCCTCAAGTCATCGATGCTCCAAGCAATCTTCCACACATGGCCTTGCTTATGCTTAAAATGGGTCTTCCTTGCATATTCTTATGCCCTTGGGGTGACCAAGTCTTGAGCCTTTAAATGATGACCTCCAATCATGTCTTCAAAAATTAAGGTGTCCATTTGACTTGTATCATCTTTTCCTTCTTGAAAAGGATTTGACATTGAATCCAAACCTTGCATAAACAAAGAGAAAACAAACGAGAACCACATCCTCATGACATGAGGGTTAGAGTTAGTACAATAAAGAACATCAACATGCCAAGGAGGTACACACTTGAGATATAACCACACGTCCTTTGTTATAATCATGAGGGATTAGAAAAAAAATTACAAAAGAGTTGGTGAAAGGAATCACCATCAAGGGGTGGTGTCCTAATTGAAAGTAAAGTCCACCTAACACATATAACAATATCACTCAAACTAGTGGACCGACCAACAACTATCCATCCTTCACACCCTAAGAAGTTACCGGGATCGAATGGGATACGTAACCAAGGGCTTAGATCTCGGCCACTCTCACTTTCCCCTAGGGTGTCATCCTCGAAATTAAGCAAGCCCTCTTTATCACTATTGAAAATATCATGAACTAAAAGAGGGTTGAGAAAGGTGTTCCATAAGCCAACTTCAAATAAAGGGTTCCCATGCATGCACTTACTACTAGTTTCAAAATTTCCACTAGGAATATGCCCAACATAAGAAACACATAAAGATGAATTAGATGGCATTTCTAAGCACATATCACCTTATCTTTCACAAGAGTTGTCCTCACATACGTACAAACAATCATGGGAAGCCAAAGGACCACAATCAAAATAATCTTAACAAAGACAATCACAACTCGGATGTTCTAAATATTCAAGCAAATCAAAATCATCTACACCCGGTTGATCATTTTGCTAACCCTTACTAGTTGTTGGCAATTCACATACCAACGTAGACTCACCTTATTTTTCACAAGGGTCAACTAGTGTGTGAATACTCTTGTCACTTGGTAATGGAACCTTACTCAACTTGTAAGTTCTAGCACAAAATGGACACAAATCATTCTCACGAGGAGAATCAATTTCGTCATCTAAAGGATCAACTAGTGCTTGTGTACCTACAGCAAGAGTTTGGTCCTTATGTGACCTAACAATATCAAGTGTATCACAAAATGAAGACTCATGCACTCCTACACTAGGTAAAACCGCAACTACGTTAATATGAGTGTAGGGGATAATATTTTTACCTCGTAGCTCACATGAGCTATGGTCTTCATCTTGACGTGTGTCCGGGTAGCCCACTTTCTCCCTTGGAACTCCCATGTGATCCAACCTTTCATTTATCACTTCCCATTTATGGGTAATGGCTTCAAGTTTAGCCAAAATAGCACTTGCAGCCACGGGTTCCATCGTCATTGCACCTGAAAAAAAGAAAAGAACAAGTCTACAAAATAAAACACAAGTTAGTTCGAAACAACCTCACAATACTCTCACACACTTGATCGTTTCACACTTGGGTTCACAAGTGTTGCAAGTCGGCTTGTAGATCGTGATGAGTCGAGGGGTGAGTTTACTCCTTGGTCAGAATGGATTCTTTGTTTGAAGACTCAAGGAAATAACTTTCGAACTTGAACCAAGAAATTCTATGATTCAAAAACAAGAAAAGCACAAAATAACACTAGCACGAACAAACGGGCACAAAAACTAACTAACAAGCTAGTAGGTTATTACTAGGTCGTCAATTAGTGTTCGAACCAACAAACGAAACTAAGAAAAAATAAAATGAAATTAATAAATATAAAAGTTGAACTAAAAATATTGCGTGAACAGTAATTTAGTGATGTGGCAGTCCACATTGGCCTCGGTTTTATCAAAATTTTACACTTCAATCTCAAGTCTTGACCAATCTACAATTTGGAAATGGTAGATTTGGTTAATTGAGGGAAATTTGGTCTTGGAGCTTCATTTTCAAGTTCAAAACAAGACTTGACCTTCTTGGTACTTTCTCTTTGAAACAATGTCTTTAAATCAAGGAAAGTAGGTGAAAAGTGGTTGTCAAGTCTTTTGAGTGAAGTGATCAAGTCTTTCACCAACAAGTACTACAACTTAGTCTTTCACCTTTTCTGGATCTAATGTTCACTTTTTGTTTTAACAAAAGATGAAAAGGGTGAAGAACAACAAGAACATAATAACAACACCAAGAACAACAACAATATTCGCCAAGAACAACAACAAATTCCAACGCCCAACTCCACAACAACAAGGCCTTCAACACGGTCAAGGCTTAGAATGAAAACAACATCAAATCAGCCATACTTTGTTCACATTAACATCAACAAGTTCAAGTTCAAGCTTAGATTTGGACACTTTTTAGTGTGGGTGAGAAAGAAATCAACACCAGAAACACTCTAAACAACCAAAGACTACAAGATCTTGTCACAAAGAAACATGTCTCGGCAAAGACAACAACAAGATCAACAACTTTCTCAGCCAAGAACAACAAGAATGGGCAGATTACTCCTTTTCTGGATTTTTTTTTTCAGTTTTTCAACTTTTTTTTTTTTATATTTTTTTCAACTCTCAAGACCAAGATTGATCTTGTTAGAACAAAATCAAAGATGGCTCTGATACCAAATGATACAAGAATTACAAGGACAACATGAAACACACTTCAAAATCATTCAACAAAATCAAAGATCCGAGGACCCTTTTGAAGACCACACTCGGATTCAACAAACAACAACAAGAACACAATGTATTGATGTGTTTATCACCAAAAAACAGCTAACAAAAAACTATGTTAACAACAACAAGATGAAGAACAACAACAATGGAACAAGAACAACAAGTTCCAGATTTGAATTACAAGAACACAAACAAATGATTACAACATAAACATAATGGATAGATAATTAGACCTTGGGTGGTATAATCTTAAGAATCCAAGAATATGGTAATCTTGGACCCTTAAAACTTTTCACAATGGTTAACCTAACTCCTACGTTGACACAAGAGGAACTTTACCTCCTCTAAACTCCAACGTCTCAAGCCAATATTGCAACAGAAGTAATATCCACACTTGTTGCCCTCATTTCGGTGTGGTGGCTATTCCAATCCCTACAACTAAAGTTGTTCCATGTTTCAAGTCTTACATCAATCAATAACTAATGAGAAAAAGACCTAAAATGTTCTATTTATATTCTATTACAAGACAAAGCAAAATGACAACAATGCCCTCAAAGGTTGGGGAGACCATGGAGTGCATTTGGACCCACTGAAGTGACCAAAATACCCTTAATGAAGATGACCAAATCATGACCTATTAAGTTTTGTCCTAAACCATGAGTCGTCAAGTCTTCAATGCTCCAAGCAATCTTCCACACACGGCCTTGCTTGTGCTCAAAACGGATCTTCCTTGCATATTTTTTTTCCCTCGGGGTGACCAAGTCTTGAGCCTTTAAATGATGACCTCTAATCATGTCTTCAAAAATTAAGGTGGCTATTTGACTTGTATCATCATTCCCTTCTTGAAAAGGATTCGACCTAGAATCCAAACCTTGATAGAACAAAGAGAAGACAAACAAGCACCACATCCTCATGGCATGAGGGTTAGAGTTAGTACAATAAAGAACATCAATATGCCAAGGAGGTACACACTTGAGATATAACCACACGTCCTTTGTTATAATCAAGAGGGACTTAGAAAAAAAATTACAAAGGAGTTGGCGAAAGGAATCACCATCAAGGGGTGTTGTCCTAATTGAAAGTAAAGTCCACCTAACACATATAACAATATCACTCAAACAATTGGACCGAACAACAACTATCCATCCTTCACATCCTAAGAAGTTACCGGTTTCTAATGGGAGACGTAACCAAAGGCTCAGGTCTCGGCCACTCTCACTTTCCCCTAGGGTGTCATCCTCGAAATTAAGCAAGCCCTCTTTATCATTATTGAAAATATCATGAACTAAAAGAGGGTTGAGAAAGGTGTTCCATAAGTCAACTTCAAATAAAGGGTTCCCATGCATGCACTTACTACTAGTTTCAAAATTTCCACTAGGAATATGCCCAACATAAGAAACACATAAAGACGAAGTTGATAGCATTTCTAAGCACATATCACCTTATCTTTCACAAGACTTGTCCTCACATACATACAAACCATCACGGGAAGCCAAAGGACCACAATCAAAATTATCTTCACAAAGATAATCACAACTCGGGTTTTCTAAATATTCAAGCAAATCAAGATCATCTACGCCCGGTTGATCATTTTGATCACGCTCACTAGTTGTTGGCAATTCATATACCAACGTAGACTCACCTTGTTTTTCACAAGGGTCAACTAGTGTGTGAATACTCTCGTCACTTGGTAATGGAACCTTAGTCAAGTTGTAAGTGCATGCACCGGATAGACACAAATAATTCTCACGAGGAAAATTAATTTCGTCATCTAAAGGATCAACTAGTGCTTTTGTACCTACAACAAGAGTTTGGTCCTCATGTGACCTAACAATAGCAAAAGTATCACAAAAAGAAGACCGAAGCACTCCTACACTAGGTAAAACCGTAACTACTTTCATATGAGTGTAGGGGATAACATTTTTACCTCGTAGCTCACATGAGCTACGGTCTTCATCTTGACGTGCGTCCGGGTAGCCCACTTTCTCCCTTGGAACTCCCATATGATCCAACCACTCATTTATCACTTCCCATTGATGGGTAATGGCTTCAAGTTTAGCGAAAATAACACTTGCAGCCGAGGGTTCCATCGTAATTGCACCTAAAAAAAAGAAAAGAACAAGTGTACAAAATAAAACACAAGTTAGTTCGAAACAACCTCACCATACTCTCACACACTTGATCATTTCACTCTTGGATTCACAAGTGTTGCAAGTCGTCTTGTAGATCGTGATGAGTCGAGGGGTGAGTCTACTCGTTGGTCGAAATGGATTCTTTGTTTGAAGACTCAAGGAAATAATGTTCGAACTTGAACCAAGAAATTCTACGATTCAAAAATAAGAAAAGCTCAAAATAACACTAACACGAACAAACGGGCACAAAAACTAACTAACAAGCTAGTAGGAGATTACTAGGTCTTCAATTAGTGTTCAAACCAACAAACGAAACTAAGAAACAATAAAATGAAACTAAGAAATATAAAAGTTGAACTCAAAATATTACGTGAATAGTAATTTAGTGATGTGGCAGTCCACTATTAGCCTCGATTTTGTTAAAATTTTACTCTTCAATGTCAAGTCTTGACCGATCTACAATTTGGAAATGGTGGATTTGGTTAATGGAGGGAAATTTGGTCTTGGAGCTTCATTTTCAAGTTCAAAACAAGACTTGACCTTCTTTATACTTTCTCCTTGAAACAAGGTCCTTAAATCAAGGAAAGTAGGTGAAACAATAACAACACCAAGAACAACAACAATATTCTCCAAGAGCAACAACAAATTCCAACGCCCAACTCCACAACAACAAGGCCTTCAACACGGTCAAGGCTTAGAATGAAAACAACATCAAATCAGCCACACTTTGTTCACATTAACAACATCAACAAGTTCAAGTTCAAGCTTAGATTTGGACACTTTTTAGTGTTGGTGAGAAAGAAACCAACACTAGAAACACTCTAAACAACAAAAGACTACAAGATCTAGTCATAAAAAAACATGTCTCGGCCTAGACAACAACAAGAACAACAACTTTCTCGGCCAAGAACAACAAGAATGGGCAGATTACTCCTTTACTAGAATTTTTTTTTTAGTTTTTCAACTCTTTTTTTTAATATTTTTTTTCAACTCTCAAGCCCAAGATTAATCTTGTTAGAACAAAATCGAATATGTCTCTTATACCAAATGATACAAGAATTACAAGGACAACACAGAACACACTTCCAAATTAGTCCACAAGATCAAAGATCCGAGGACCCTTTTGAAGACCACACTTGGATTCAACAAACAACAACAAGATCACAATGTATTGATGTGTTTATCACCTAAAAACAGCTAACAACAAACTATGTTAACAATAACAAGATGAAGAACAACAACAATGGAACAAGAACAACAAGTCACAGATTTGAATTACAAGAACACAAACAAACGATTACAACATAAATAAAATGGATAGATAGTTAGACCTTGGTTGGTATAATCTTAAGAATCCAAGAATATGGTAATCTTGGACCCTTAACACTATACACAACGTTTAACCTAACTCCTACATTGATATATGAGGAAATTTACCTCCTCTAAACACCAACGTCTCAAGCCAACATTGCAACACAAGTGATATCCATACTTGTTTCCCTCATTTATATGTGGTGGCTATTCCAAGCCCCACAACTAAAGGTGTTTCATATTTTAATTCCTACATCAATCAATAACTAATGAGAAAAAAATCTAAAATGTTCTATTTATATTCTATTACAAGACAAGGCAAAATGACAACATTTCCCTTAAAGGGTGTGGTGGTCATGGAGTGCATTTGGACCCAATGAAGTGACCAAAATACCCTAAATGAATATGACCAAATCATTACCCATTAAGTGTTGTCCAAAACCGTGAGTCCTAAAGTCTTTGATGCTCCAAGAAATCTTCCACACATGGCTTTGCTTGTGCTAAAAAAGGGTCTTCCTTGCATATTCTTGTGCCCTTGGGGTGACCAAGTCTTGAGCCTTTAAATGATGACCTCCAATCATGTCTTCAAAAATTAAGGTGACCATTTGACTTGTATCATGAGCCTACCGTTAAATTAAGTGGACCGCCAAAATTTCTTACTAAGAAGCCTAGCATGCTAGAAGAACCAGAGAAAATGGTTGGGAAAGTTAAGAGTGTAGAAAATGATATGAAAAGTTCCTTGGGACTTGTAGGCTATGAAGTTATTTCATACAAAAACTGGGGCATGTTGTCAAGTGTTAACCTTCCTCCAACCTTTGAGAAATCAAAATTTGAGGAGCTTGGTGGACAACATGATTTTGTGAAACATTTAGGACGATATTACAATCAATCAAGGGAAACTGAAGGAAAGAAGAAGAAAAACGCACCTATTGTCGTTTCAGGACTAAAGCAGAGTTTAAGAGGTCCAACTCACCAATACTGTCAGCCTCAATTTTGAGGTTACATATCAAATCCACTTACTCATCTGCAACAAGGTTCCTCTTTTCAAAATCCAAGGAGTTTTTTTCCACTTCCTTAATGTCCTTTGAACAATGCGCAATTGTGTACCCATCTGTATTCTTATCCACAATGGAATGCACATGTCCCTCAACATCTTCCTCGACCCCACAAATTTACCAAGGAACCTCTAAATCTAAGTTTCATCCGAGGCCAGAGTTCTCAAGGAGGGGGGAGGAAAAAGGATAATTTCACTCCTAATGGGGAATCCTATGCCAGTTTATTCCAGAGATTGAGACAGAGGGGAATGATTACTCCTCTCATTGGGCACACTCTTAATCGGCTTTCAAGAAATTTTGATCCTAATGCATGATGTGTGTATCATTCTGATGCTCAGGGTCATAGTTTTGAAGAATGTCGAGATTTGAAAAGAGAAATTGAAAAGACAATTCAAGATGGATCAATTATGGTGTAGAACATTGACAGTGAGGGAAGATCCAGTCATGTTGATATGCAAACCAGTGGTTAAGTTGTCAGGCTGAGCAATTGAGAAGTCACCCCTCTCCCTACTAAGAAGAGGTCTGGTAGTTTGTTTTGTTTTCTTTTCTATTTTTCGAAGTATTTCAGGGTTGTAGTTCGGGATCTACCTTTTTTTTCCTTTGGTGGTTTGTGTTCAAACCCTTCTATTTTTATTTTCAACTAAATGAAGTGTCCCTTTCCCGTTATGTTTTAAATATATGCTGTTTATTTATTTTTTTATACAGTACATTTTATGTTGACTCTAGTGATATGACATGCTTACGAAATTTTTAGCCAAATCTTATAATCCAATTTAACCATGAAACATGGAATCAGAGGGCTAAGGTTGGAAGAAACATCTGAGAAAATAGATAGAGTGCTGAGACATTTGGTGACAAGTTGAAACCTTTTCTGAAAATTAAGGCAATTATTTTAGGAATCACAAGAATAACTCGGTCATCAATTGAAAGACATGTCTCAATTAGGTCAAATAATGGATGTGTGATCCTACATCAAATGGAATAGAAAAATTAGCTCCACGGAAGCATAAGGAATGTACAACAAAGGTGGAGTTTGCAGAAGAAGTAGCGACGCACAGTCTCAATTAAAGTTAGTACTATAAAAAATGTCACAAATGATCTTCATCTTTCACTATCATATTGCATGCCATGTACTTGCATTTTCAAGGATTGATATGACGAAGGCATTTCATTCTGCTACCCAAACATTGTGCCATCTTTTGTTTACCCCATTTGAGCCTTAGTTTTACTTTCTTTCATACCCCTCTTTTGGAATCATGATACAGTCAACAAAGCTCAAAAGATCAAAAGAATAGAGTCAAAAAAGTTTTTAAAAAAATGTGTCAAAAAGAAGGAAAAGAAAAAGTGTCAAGAAAAATAGAGTCAGAAAAATCCCAAAAAGAAAAGTCAATACAAGAAAAAAAAAGAGAAAGAAATTAGAATCAAGCAAAAGAACAAGCTGCCAGAACTATGCGTGACCTGATTCTCCTCTTTCGGGGGTGAGATACGTAGGTTGCCCTACTCTGGGCTTGGTCCAACCAAATAAACAATTTAGTATTGCCCAGTCAAAAGAAACTGGTTCATGAGTTGATCCTCATTGTTTGAGTCGATTCCAAAAGTTGTAAGTCTTACCCCATTTCAAGTGTTGTTTAGGACTCATGTCATCCTTTTCTTCTAACCTTATTCAAAAGCCAAGTTAAAACAAAAGAAAGACCTTCAGATCAATCTTTGAGAATGTTAAGACTAAGTATGCAATGGGTATGATAATGCATTTTGGGAACTACTTGTCTTTCTCAGCATAAGGAATCAAGAGAGGAATAAAATGAGAGAGTCTTATTGGTGAAAACCCTTACGGGCACTATTAGACGATGGTAAGTTAAGAGAGATAAATATGAGAGATCCTTATTGGTGAAAACCCTCACGGGCACCATAAGGCGCTTATGAGTCGAGAGATACGAAGATAAGAGAGTCTCATTGGTGAAAAATCCTAACAGACACCATAAGGCAATGGTGAGCTGAGGAAAAAAAATGAGAGAGGCTTATTGGCGAAAAGACTTCAAGGCGCCACTAGCTGAATGAGGTCTAAATGCAATTGACCTAAGAGAGAAACTAAGTTTCAAGGTCATTAACTCAACAACAATTGGTAGAAAATTTGGATGAAAAGATCAAGATGCTTAATCCAAAATGCATGGCATATTCATTAGAGTTGATTGTCATTTTTAGATGAATTTTTTATTTCTTTGTTTTAAAGGGGGACATTTATTGTCTTGTCTTTCTTCTCTTTATTTTTATTTTATTTTCTTGGGTCAGTTTTCCAAATAAAAATCACTGTCATTTTTCTCTTGTCTTGGAGTCAAGTCCACGTCAAAACAAGTGAGAAAAGATCTCAAAACTGGCTACCAACTTCTTCAATTGCACAAAGCAAGACAAAAGGGCCAGCACATGAAAAAGACATGATTGTGAGCCGAAATAAGGCATACAAAATTTTGTCAACAGACAAGTCTGGGAACTTATGGAAATACCAAGGATCAAAGGGTTTATTTGAAAAGCATGGCAAAGAAGAGATACTGTGTTTGTTTCAGAGTCACTCTTAATAATCTGAGTTTGGGTCAATGATGCAGAAAGTCAATGACATATGCTAATGGTTGGAAGCAAGGTTAAATGTGACCGGGGCAAGACCGATTGTCGTGAAATCTAAAGCCACAAACCAACCACCATGTTTTTAAACTCACAAGTTTTCTTTGTATGAAACAGGAACACATGTTGCATTCAGATCAAGGATTTCAAAGTCTAAACATCAAAGGACGTAATTTCTCATTTCTACAAATGCAAGAGGCAATGTTGATGCACTGGTTTGGTAATTAAAACCTTGGTAAAACTCATAAATCAAGATCTCTGGGAGGCACACTTCCTTTTCAAGGAGACACATTTCCTTGGAAAATTTAGGTGGCATTTGTAAGGAGACGCATTTCCTTGTATGGATAATTTAAGTGATGTTTGTAAGAATATGCATTTCCTGGTTTGGGTAATTTAAGCGGTATTTGTAAGGAGATGCACTTCCTAGCGGCATTTGTAAGGAGATGCAGTTCTTTGTTTGGTAATTCAAGCGGCATTTGTAAGGAGATGCATTTCCTTGTTTGGGTAATTCAAGCGGAATTTTTAAGGAGACGCACTTCCTTGTTTGGGTAATTCAAGTGGCACTTGTAAGGAGACGCACTTTCTTGTTTGGGTAATTCAAATAACATTTGTAAGGATATGCACTTCCTTGTTTGGGTGATTCAAGCAACATTTGTAAGGAGACGCACTTCCTTGTTTGGTAATTCAAGTAACATTTATAAGGAGACGCACTTCCTTGTTTGGGTAATTCAAGAACCATTTGTAAGGAGACGCACTTCCTTGCTTGGTTATTTTAAGTGGCATGTGTAAGGAGACGCACTTCCTTGTTTGGGTAATTCAAGCAACATTTGTAAGGAGACGCACTTCCTTGTTTGGTAATTCAAGCAACATTTTTAAGGAGACGCACTTTCTTGTTTGGGTAATTCAAGCAACATTTGTAAGGAGACGCGCTTCCTTGTTTGGTTAATTCAAGCGGCATGGATAAGGAGACGCACTTCCTTGTTTGGGTAATTCAAGCAACATTGTAAGGAGACGCACTTCCTTGTTTGGTAATTCAAGCAATATTTGTAAGGAGACACGCTTCCTTGTTTGGGTAATTCAAGCAACATTTGTAAGGAGATGCACTTCCTGGTTCAGGTAATTTAAGCGGTATTTGTAAGGAAATGCACTTCCTAGCGGCATTAGTAAGGAGACGTACTTCTTTGTTTCGGTAATTCAAGCAACATTTGTAAGGAGACGCACTTCCTTGTTTGATTAATTCAAGCGGCATGTGTAAGGAGATGCACTTCCTTGTTTAGTTAATTCAAGCAACATTTATAAGGAGACGCACTTCTTTGTTTGCGCAATTCAAGCAACATTTGTAAGGAGATACATTTCCTTGTTTGGGTAATTCAAGCGACATTGGAAAGGAGACGCACTTCCTTGTTTGGGTAATTCAAGTGGCATTTGTAAGGAGACGCACTTCCTTGTTAGGGTAATTCAAGCGGCATGGGTAAGGAGACGCACTTCCTTGTTTTGATAATTCAAGCAACATTGGAGCCCACCTGAAGAACAGAGCAAATAAATAGAAAGTCAAGCAACAAAGTGAAGAATTTGAAAGTCAAGAAACAAGGTTAAGAAGTTGAAAGTCAAGCAACAAGGTGAAAAATTGAAAGTAAAGAAATAAGGTGAAGAAATTGAAAGTCAACAAATTGAAAAATAGAAAGTCAGGAGCCCGCCTGAAGAACAGGGTGATGAAAGCGAAACTCAAGCAACAAGGTGAAGCAATTAAAAGCCAAGCAACAAGTTGAAGAAATTGCAAGTCAGGAGCCCGCCTGAAGAATAGGGTGATGAAACTCAAGTCAAGAGTTTAAAAGAAGCTGCATAGATAGGATTTTTGTAATTTCATTTATTTTTTAACTTGTAATTTTTATTTTTGATGTAATGACAGAGCCACAGACCGGAACCTCGACGAAATCACACTCGACTCTCCAACTCGGTATAGTCCATCTACTTCCAATCCTTTGAGATACGTGTCAATTGATTCCTTCATAACTTTGGTGGGTAGCATGTCCTAAGTCAAGACTAATGGTCGGGTCAAAATTTTGTCTCGTTGTCTACTTCTTTGTCTGAAAATACTTCGTGTTTACATTCAAAGGGGGCATGATGTAGACACCTAATTTTTTCCCTCCCCGATATCACTTTTACTCATTTTACCTTATCCTATCGTGTACCCTCAACCATGTAACTATCCCACAAAAATACAAAAATAACAACCCTTAATAAAGTTTATCTTATTTTAATCCTAACAAACCTTATCTCAACCAACTCACACCCCACACCCCTATACCCATGTGACCCCACCCCCTCACATTCTTTTTGATTCCTTTTAACCAAATCACAACAAAAATAGAGGGGGGGGGGGCTGATATATTTCCCTTCACAACAAACAAAAGAAGGGGGTCCCACCAGATATTAATAGACAATTCCACATACACAGAATTCTCATTTTTTTGAGAAAATACATACAAGGACTCCATTCTTTCTTCTCCAGTGAACTCCACTATACACGACCTAGCTCCACCGAACAGAAAAGACAACATCATCTCCATTCTCTTCTACATACTCTCACAGGCCGAAAAACTCACGCATACACACAGTGACGGGAGAGAGGGACACATAGAAAAACATAAGATCGAACGTGAGAGATAAAAAGAGAAAAATATGATTTGGTCCAGTCTTCCGGCAAAATCATCGCTGGAATAGCCAATCGGAGGCCCACCGAGAAATACCCAACAATCACCGTTCGTCCCATTTTCGGTCGAACCATCCTGGAAATTAATAAAAATATGTCGAAAAGCATCGACCAACAGTTGGTCAGTTCATTTTCGACCTAAAATTATCGTCCCTTCGCTGGAAAAGTGACCTCACCCACCTTAAACTGATACTCAAAACCCGATCGGACCTATCCCATTTGTTGCCATTTTTGTCGAACCCCATCAGAAAATGGATGAGATAGAATCACCGCGCATGAAAACGGGTTCGGGTCGTCACTGTTTTGGATCGGGTTAGTGAAGAAAAAGGGTGGATAAAGACAAGGTTGGTTCGTTGTTGAGGTTTTGACTCGAGGTCTTCGGATGTGGTTTTCATCTTCTCATTCAAATAATATTCGATTTCGAAAGTTTTCGATTGAGGTCCATTTATCATCCTTTTCTCGTTAATCTTAATTGTTTGATGCATTGTGTGATAAATTTATTGTTGTGTGGATTTTGTTCTCGTTGATTTTAATATTTTTGGATCATCGTAAATGATATTTGATATTGGTCGATTGATTGTGTAAATTGGATAATCAAATGATTTGGACTCGATTTGGGGATAAATCATAATTTGGGGCGGGGGATTAAAAATCGATAAGAGGCGACTATTGATTAGTTTGATTCATTAATGGTTATTTAATTTGAAATGAACATTTGTTATGTTGAATTCGGTATTATCATGTTTAGGCCAAAAGTTTAATAGGCAAACAATAGGGGTAGGAAAATTTAAGAATTTTTGATTGGTGAATGCCTGAAATGTGTGTTGAATGGCGTGGTTTTATGGTTTTTGGATCAGATGTATTATTTTGGCTGAGGAATGCCTCGAGGTATTTGTGTTTATTCACCGGGGAATGCCCCGAAGTATTTTGTACCCGAAGGACATTCGTGATGAAGGCCCGAGGCGTTGGATAGAGCATAGGCTAGGATTAGCTTAGGATAGGATTTATATTTTCGCATTTTTTCTTTTTGGACTGTATAATTGGACTGAACATTATTGTTTTGATTTTGGATTGTTGTTTGATGTTTGTCTATGTGTTTTATGTGGTTTATACATTTTCAGTATCAAAATTAGCCGATATACTCCACCAAGCGACCGTGGTTGAACCATGGGATCGAGGGGTGCCTAACACCTTCCCCTCGATCAACAGAATTCCTTAGCCAAAATCTCTGTTCGCAAACAAGTTTTAAAGAGTTAAAACCATTTTGAAAAAGGATATCCAAGGGTGACTTGGCACACTCGATTTATACCAAGTGGCGACTCTGAGTTAATTGTAAAATGAATCCTTTTCGAAACAAATCTCATTTTTGTCACATTAATAATAAGAACCCTTTCGAATCTTAAAATGAATTCTTTTTTGGTTAAAAAAGGGGTGTGACACAGTCAACAAGTAAGAATTTTTGTTTCTGCTCGATTTCATTCTTAGAAGTCTTCTGCTAATCTGCTTCATCTTCAATTTCTGTCCAAAGCATCTTCAATTTCTGTCCAAAGCATTGCTACTGCTAATCGGCTAATTCTATTAACCATTAAGAATTTAACTGCTTAGAATTATTGGTATAAATGAGTGAATTGAAGTACAAAGAAGAAGAAATTTGTCTTACTGTTGTCTGAAGTTAAATATTCAGAAGAAATTTTGTTTTATGGATATTAGGATTATTATTTATTGTTGAACTAGATATGATTATCGGTTGAAGTGAAAAATAGATGGATTTTTGTTATATATACTTTAGTTGTTTTGTAAGGTATGTATAAGTTTGTTGTGAAGTCGGTAAGTCACTGCTCAGTGCTTAATGCTTATATGTTGATATTCTATGGTCGTGTGGTCTAGTATGCTCTATGCACAACTACACATTGTCATGTTTTAGTGATTTGGTCATGTTGTAATTTTGTTGTTGGCTTGTTGTTTGATTATTTTTCTTTTAAAATTGATACTTTGGATATTTCTATTCCGTTTGTGCTAATAGTTTTAAATTAATTTGAGACTTGAGTTTTAATGTTTTGTATTCTATTTGTGGCTTTGTGCTAGGGACTTTGTGCATAGAATAGAAACAAAAAAAAGCACTAAGCAGTTGGGTCTTAGCGATGTAGGCAGTTGCTTACTAGCTTTGGACTTCAAATTAGATATGTTTAATGTTAACGGTTCACCCGATAACCGAACCGATAACAATGAAATACCGATAAACTGATAACTGATATCTTAACAGTTCTTTAACGGTTTAGCATATCTACAAACCGATAATGAATAAGTAAAATCGATAATTTTTAAAATCGAACCGAACAACACGATATGCATCCCTAGGGATAGCCTCAATTGCAAAGAATATCCGGGATTAAATCAAGCATTTTCTTCATCATTAATGCAATCGAATTGTCAAAAATGCAATGGTTCAAGTTATCATCAGCCTTCGCATTCGCTAAGGCTTAGCCGCAAATGCAATAGACAATTATTTGGCCAAGTCAACGCTGACACTCATGATCGCGAGGCTTGGGCCGCGATCGCGAGGTACTATTCACAGAACAGTATAGATAGCTCTTTATTGCTATTTCCACAATTTTAGGACCGTAGAGTTCTGGGAAGGGGAAATTTCTAGGATTTTCTTCACCATTCTTGCTTGGATAAGTTTCAAATTCATTTTCCCATTAAATTTCATTGATTATATCTTCAGAAACATCTTATTTTCTCAATTTCAAAATGGATTTTTGGGGTATTTTGCCTATAAAGCTTTTTAAAATAATTTTCTTCAACTTGAATCTTGTTAGGTGATGCACTTCCTAAATTGAACCTTCGCTCCTAGAAGCCGCATTTTCTAGTCGAGTCATTCCACTTAAACCTTAGGAGACGCACTTCCTTGTTAGGTTATTTCAATTTCCATTTGTCAGATGACAGATAACACACTTTCTAACTTAGACCTTTATCTGTAGAAGACACACTTTCTTGTTAGAGTTCCTCACCCTAATTTTTAGGAGGCGCACTTCCTAATCTTTGTCATTTAATTTTATTCTTAAGATATGCATGTGTTGACCAGAGTCTTGATTCACCTTTGCATTACGCATTTTGTAAGTAGTTGTGATTGGATTTGACACCAACACAAGTTTTGATGATAAATCGGGGTAAAAAATAAATCCTGCTATTTGGAACTTCACTTTTGGACCCTTCTAGAAAATAGGATTTTACTTTTCTGGCAAATGGAATCTCTCTTCATAATAATTTTTGTTTGGGATAATTTTATTTCTAGTTTTGATGTGATTTTAGGAGTCCGCCTGAAGAACAGGGCGAATAAATGGAAAGTCAAGCAACAAGGTAAAGAAATTGAAAGTCAACAGATTGAAGAAATAACAAGTCAAGAGCCCGCCTGGAGAACAGGCTGAAGAAATTGAAAGACAAGCAACAAGGTGATGAAATTGCAAGTCAGGAGCCCGCCTAGAGATACCTGTGACTTGATTTCCTCAACTCTCCAACTCGGTATAGTCCCTCTTCTTCCAACCCTTTGAGATACCTGTGACTTGATTTCCTCATAACTTGGGTAGGTAGGATGTCCTAAATCAAGACTCGGTGGTACTCTGTCCTTTTTTGTCTCCCTTTTGAATAATAATCGGATCAAAATTTGATCTCGTTGTCTACTTCTTTGTTTACAAACACTTTGTGTTTACATCCAAAGAGGGGCATGATGTAGACACCTAATTTTGTCCCTCCCAAAAGTCGAATTTTACCATTTACCCCGTCTTATCATGCACCCTCAATCTTGTGATAAGTTTCACACAAGAAAACAACAATTGATAACCACTTTTGGCACTTCACCCTAACAAAAATAACAAAATTTCCAACAAATTAACACCCTATCCAATCCACTTTAACTACCTCACTACCCTACCCACCCACATACCCCCTACCACTACCCCTTGCAGGTTTTTCCCATTTGTTTGTTTTTTTTAACAGTAACACACCTCACAATTGAGAGATTGAGGAACACACAGCAAATACATATATATACAGAGACACGCATATACTCCTCCTTGGCCATCAATATACACAACAATATAATGATTACACTGAAGAGAGGATTTTTCCATTTTTAGACAATATATTCACATACTACCATACATACTCGGATATACTTGATTGTATAGAGAGATCCCTCCATTTTTCTCGAAATACACACACTCACAGCTTCACATAGACTCCATTCACGCACACACAACACACCCAACGATATATACACAACACACTCACTGGGATGTAGTCCACAATCACAATTTCCACTCACACACAATAATCACAAGAAATCACACCCAGAGTAAATCGGGGAGTGAACAGCACTGAGGGAGAAATGGGAGAAAACCGATCAGAAAAACGCGAGTGAAGGAGAGAAATAGTGAAGAGAGATCTGTTCCGGCGACCCGAGCTCACCAGAGCTCTGACAACGCAAAAACAGTAGCCTTTAGCTCCATCATCGTCAAAACCATCGAAAAACGCCGCTAACGGCCGACCAACAAACCACCGCCAAAATAAAAATCAGTGAAAAACAATCGAATTAGGACCAAAAGGAGATTGGGGCCAGAGTTATCAGTTCGGGAAGTTTGTGATTGAGGTTCGATGTTGAGGTTTCATTTGGATCGAGGTTAAGTTGCTTCATGAGTTCCGATTCATCGCTGGTTGTTTGAAATAAAATCATTGATTGAGGTCCAATTCTATATCTCTTTATCTCTATTTTTGTGAATGTTTTCGAATAGTGATGATATCTATGTGATTTTGTTTGAAGCAATTTAATTATCATTATCTAATTGTTAATTTTGTCTTGAAGTAATGTTAATCATTGTAAGTGAGAATCCAAATTAATTTGGGGTTTAATTTGATTTGGGGCGGAAATTAAAAATCTGATAAAAGACGAGCATTGGTTTATGTGGATTCATTGATGAATGTTTGATTTGGAATAACTGTTCATCGTATCAAACTCGATAGTATTATGTTTTAAGTCGAGAATGAATAAGCAAATCTTATGTTGGGTAGGCGAAAATTAGGACTTGTGGATTGTTGAATGCTGAAAATGTTTGTTGAATAATTTTGTTTTATGCATTTGGATAAATTGTACTCATTTGGCCGGGGAATGCCTCGAGGTTATTTGTATTGTTTTATTCGAAGAATGCCCTGAGAAAGTTGTATTCGAAGACAACGCGAGATCAAGGCCGGAGGCATTCGGTGGAGCAGCGTTTAGGATTAATGTAGGTTAGTGTAGGTTTACATTTCAGTATCTTTTTATTTTGGTTTGTAATAAATTGGACTGGACACTATTTTTTTATTTTGTTTGTTTGATTGTTTGTTTTCTTTTTGTGTGTTTTGTTTGGTTTATACATTTCATAGTGTCATACTAGCCGTTATACTCTACGGAATGACCGTGATCGAACCACGGGGCTGAGGGATGCCTAACACCTTCTCCTCGATCAATAGAATTCCTTAATCGGAATCTCTGTTCGTGGATCAGTTTTAAAGAGTCAAAATATTTTGAAAAAGAATTTTTCCAATGGTGACTTGGCACACCAGATTTATGCCAAGTGGCAAATCTGAGTTCAAATGAAAAAGAATCATTTTCGAAATAAATTTTATCTTTTGTCACTTAATAATAAAAACTCTTTCAAACTTAAAATTTATCTTTTTTGGTTAAAAAAAATGGGTGTAACAATTAATCTCTAACATAAAATTTTCCATAAAATAATACTCTGTTGTGCTTCTATTTCAATTAGCAGATAAGCAATATCCTGATTAATACTTATAACTAGGGGTGTACATAGGTCGGGTTGGTTTGGTTTTCTATTGAAAAAAAACTAAATCAATTATGTCGGTTTATTAAAACTATAAACCAAATCAAATCAACATAAAATCGATTTCTCGGTTCAGATTTTAGTCGGTTCTTTCGGTTTTTCTCGGTTTTTTTTATAATATTTATTTTTAACAATTATATTGTGATTGAAGTTTAGATCAAGTATGTTTTCACTCATGCGCTAATGAAAAACACAATTATGAAAATTTGAGGAGCGAAAAACTCTCTTCAAACTAAAAAATAAGATGAAGAGTTAAAAGTTTAGGTTTTAAGTTTATATTGGATTTTGGATCATTTTATTAACAATTAATGGATAAATATTACAACTTAAAGGCCCAAATATGTATATATACACACACACACACATCTACTTTCTAAATATTGAAAATTAATAAAACTAATTGAAAAGTATGTAAAAAGTAGATTATAATTAATATTTTATGTATAAAAAGTTAAATTATATACATGCATATATATATCTATAATATATTAAAAGTGTGAATATCCTTAGAAAAGTGAATTGAACTTTTTGCCCTTCATTGAAATCCTTGCTTTAAACAAAATCGTCCTTTTCACTATTTCTTCCTAATATTTAAACAAAATCGTCTTTTTCACTATTTCGTTCTAATATTTAAGAGTTGAAAATTAATTCAATTATTTATGGTAAAAAAAATTCCTTATTAGACATCAGAACTTCTATATCTTTTTCTGATTTAAGAATTGAAAATTAATTAAATATATTTATGGTAACTCTTTCCTTATTTGAAGTCATACAACTGATACATTTTTTGTTAGTTTAAGAATTCTAAATCAACTAAATTTGATTTTAAGAAGATTTGAAAAATCTAAAAATAAATATAAAACTATTAGAATAAGAAAAAAATAAAAAGTTCCAGATTTTTAAATGTTTTAAGTACGTAATAGAATGCAATCAATAAATTTGTAAAGATTTGACTTTAAAAATAAGGAACGATTTTATGTATATATATATAAAATAATCGTAACACAAATATGGTTTAAATTGATGTGTCTGTTTTATCCTGTGGCAACAAGGAAAAGAGGTATACAAATGTAAAAGTGATACCATCAAACACTTGGAATTGGAAAACATATATATGTATATGTTTATGTTTACATTATTACATTAAAGTGTGAAAGATTTTTGAAAAGTGATTTGAACTTTTACAGTTTATTAAAAATCTCCGCAATAGATAAAATTATTTAATTTTAAATAATCAAATGTTACACGTGTGAGGCACGTGCGACTAAATTAGCATATATACAAACACACACAGATATATATACACACACACATATACACACACACACACACACAAACACACATATATATATAAATATATATTATGTCGGTTTGATTTGGGGTCGGTTTGACTTTTTTTGGTTAACAGCAAACCAAACCAAGAATGGTCGTTTTTTTTTTCAAACACCAAACCAACCAAACCAAACCATAAGTCATTTTTTTTCTCGGTTTGGTTTGGTTCTTCGGTTTGATTTGACTTGACGGTTTAGTCTGTACACTCCTACCTGTGGCAACAAGGGAAAGAGGTATACAAATGTAAAAGTAATACCATCAACCACTTGGAATTGGAAAACATATATGTGTATATGTTTATGTTTACATTATTACATTAAAGTGTGAAAGATTTTGAAAAGTGATTTGAACTTTTACACTTTATTAAAAATCTCCGCAATAGATAAAATTATTTAATTTTAAATAATCAAACGTTATACGTGCGAGACACGTGCGACTAAACTAGCATACACACACACATATATATATAATATGTCAGTTTGATTTGGGTTTGACTTGACTTTTTTTTTTGTTAACACCAAACCAAATCAAGAATGATCCGTTTTTTTTTTCAAACGTCAAACCAACCAAATCAAACGATAAGTCGGGTTTTTTTCTCGATTTGGTTTGGTTCTTCGGTTTGGTTTGATTTGATGGTTTGGTCTGTAAACCCCTACTTACAACTATGCAAGATCATAATATTCTACTCAAGAGGCCTGAAATGGCATAAAGCTATTTTATTTTCAAAAGAGAAAATAAAAAGACAAATTTGTAATTAACTAAGTGGCCAATTATATTAACTTTTGGTCAAAGTGACTCATTAAACTCTTCATTTGTTAAAAACTTCTATCCACTCCTCACTTTTTTCATCCTAATTCCCTCAAAGAAATTCTTGTGAGAAAAGTATAAATTTCTACATAATAATGTATTCATTGTTTATCACGGTATAAGAATTTCTTTACAATTATTTTTTGCATAATTAATTTGTACATTGTTTTTATTTTTTTCACAATGATATTTAACTAACTTATTTTGAAACAAACGACTCTTGAATTAACGTTTACTTTCATCTTTATCAACAGAAAGAAAAAATTGAAAGGGATTGAATAAGTATGTTTCACGAATAAATTTCAATTTCAATTAATAATAAAATACATAAAACCATGATTAAAACATAGTTTGAAATGGCATATAGATATTTTAATTTTGAGAAAAAGCATTGTTTCTATCCTAAACTACACACGAAATTGTTGAGATATATCCGAACTTTAGGAGGGTCCTATTACCCCTGGACTAATTAAAATCGTATTTTTTAACAACCTTTAGTGCCTACGTGGTACATACGTGACACAAACGTGTGCCTACGTGGACCTTCAGTGTGTTGACTCACTGATGTGCCACGTAGGCACTAAGGTTGCCAAAAATACGATTTAATTAGTCCAGGGGTAATAGGACCCTCCTGAAGTTTGGATGTGTCTCATCAATTTCGTGTATTATTTTCGAATTTAATAAAAGTTGAGGCAAGTGGTCCAAACTATATTACCCATAACATTTTATTTCAAGTGAACATTATATCACCTTACACATGCAGTTTCACTTTCATGATTGGGGGTAATATATACGTGTACCACCTAAGTGTCATGTCTGTGCCACATCAAATAGTAAACAAATTTATTTTTTATTTCTTTTTTATTTCACCACATCACATTTTGTTCTTATTTTTAATTTATAAAGGTTGAGGCAAGTAGTCCAAATACTTTATTAAAAATAAAACTCAAACATAAGTGACTGAACACAATTGACTAGTCGAAATTATTATAGTATACGTTAAATTATGTTATTTTAACTTTTTTTTATGTAATGAATAATTGTCACTAAAAGAATAACATATAGCTCTTCTAGAAGAAGAAGAAGAAGAAGAAGAAGAGAAAGAAAAAATACTTTCTTCACAAGTATACAAGAATTTAAGATTACTTAGTAATCAAATCAGATAACTTCGGCATTAATTATAATTTTGACTCTTTGAACAAAAATACATATTGGGGATACTTGACTTTTATCCCCCCTATATATAATCAGGAGAGCTTCATTTTTTTCCTGAAGTTAAACGTTTATCAATTTCATTATATTTCGAAATCTTTGCCGATTTTTTTTATTGGAACCTTATAATAATTATATCTAAGAAAATGCATACAATTTTCTTTAAAATTGTCCACAAAAATTGTTTTAACACTTTAACTTTAAGTGTAATTCTTTAACCCCCTAATTTTATCTAAAGTAAATTTTATACCACCTTACAAATACAATTCCATTTACATATACACTGTACCACTTAACTACTTTTAAAAAATAAGAAGTGTTTTACTATCTTACCCTTAGTTTAATGTTTTGAAGGACGAACGAACTCTTCAAGACTTTAACACTTTAACTTTATGTGTAATTCTTTATCCATCAATTTTTATCTCAAGTAAATATTATACCATCGTGCACATACAATTTCACTTTCATGGTTGGGGGCAATATATACGTGTACCACCTAAGTGTCATGTTTGTGTCACGTCTGTGCCACATCAGATAGTAAACAAAATTATGTTTTATTTCTTTTTTCTTTCACCACGACATATTTTGTTCTTATTTTTGAGTTTGATAAAAGTTGAGGCAAGTGGTCCAATTACTTTATTAAAAATAAACTCAAACATAAGTGACTAAAACACAATTGCCTAGTCAAAATTATTATAATATGCTTCAAATTAAGTTGTTTTAACTTTTTTTAAGTTATAAATAATTACTACTAAATCACTAATAACATGTGGCTACTTCTAATAAAAAGAAAACAAACACTCATTTTGAAACGAAAACAATACTTTCATCATCAGATTATAAGAATTCACGATTGCTTAGCAATCAAATCAGATAACTTCAACATTAACTATAGCTTTGACACTTTGAACAAAAATACAAATTGGGATACTTAACCTTTATTTCCCCTCTATATATAATTTGGAGATTTTCATTCTTTTTTTTTTTAAATCTGAATGTTTATCAGTTTCAGCGTAATTTGAGATCCTGATGTTCTATCATTTTTACGTGTGAATAGTTTTCACTAAAGCACTACCATAATGTGGCTACTTCTGATAAATTGTTCTTTTCATTTCAAAATATTCTTTTTAGCATACAGATTTTCTATTCTCTCATTTATGCGCTTGGAAATTAAGAAGTAATTTGAAATAGTTATTTTTTATTAATGTGGACCACAAATATGAAACGAATAAGTAAGATTATTTTTACTGTGAAGACCCCTTCAAAGACTATAAAAAATTAGAAGTGTTTACTATCTTACTCATCAATGCCTTGAAGGAAGAAGAAATTCTTTAACGCAGTAGCACTTTTACTTTACGTGTAATACTTTCTCCCCCTAATTTTATCTCAAGTGAATATTATACCACCTTACACATATAATTTCACTTTCATGATTGGGGCTGATATATACGCGTGTCACCTAATAGTCATGTTTGTGCCACGTCTGTTCCACATCAGATAGTTAACAAATTTACTTTTTATTTCTTTTTTCTTTCACCACGTCATCTTTTATTCTTATTTTTGAATTTAACAAAAGATAAGGCTAGTGGTTCAAATACTTTATTAAAAATTAAACTCAAACATAAGTGACTAAAATACAATTGACTAGCTAAAATTATTGTAATATGCTTCAAATCATGTGTGAATAATTATCATCAAAAGCACTAATAACATATGACCACTTCTAATAAATTATCGTATTTATATGCGTTGCAAATTAACAAGTAATTTGAAATAATTATTTTCTTAATAACTTGCACCGTAACATGAAATTGAGAGAGTAAAAAGTATTTTTCAGCCAATAGATGTCCCTTAAGAAAACTACTCATTCCTAGAAAATAAGAAGTGTTTTACTATCTTACCCATAATTAAATGCCTTGAAGCAAGAAGGAACTCTTTAATGGTGTAAAATTTTATGTATTAAAATAAGGACAATTTTGAAATAATAATTAATAATTTATATTGATTATATAAAACACAACTTAATTTGTAATTTTTTTAAAAAAATATCACTTATTATGAAGCGAAAAAAATTCTTTTTCTTCACAAAGATTACAAGAATTCAAGATTTGCTTAGTAATCAAATCAGAGAACTTCAATATTAACTAATTTTGACTCTTTGAACAAAAATACAAAATTGGGATGTTCATTAACCTTTATTATCCCAGTATATATAATCTGGAGAGTTGTGATCTTTTTTTATACGCTGAATGTTATCAATTTCATCATATCTTAGAATTCTGGTGTTCTAACTTTTTTACGTGTGAATAACTGTCATTAAAAGCACTAATAACATGCAATTAGTTCTAACAAATTATTTTTTCTATTTCAAAATATTTTTTCTAGCCTATATTAATTGTCTATTATCTCATCTATGCGCTTCATGATTTTGCAAATTAACAAGTAATTTGAGATCCACTAATATGAAACGAAGAGACTAAAGAGTATTTTTAGCCTTAAGACCCTTAAAAAGCTACTTATTTTTAGAAAATAAGAAGTGTTTTACTATCTTACCATAGTTTAATGTCTTGAGGGATGAACGAACTCTTCAACATTTTAGCATTTTAACTTTACGTGTAATTTTTTATCCCTCAAATTTTATCTACAGTGAATATTGCACCACCTTACACAACAATTTCAGTGTTATGGTTGCGGGTAATATATACGCGTACCACCTAAGTATCATGTTCGTGCCACATCTGTGCCACAGACAGTAAATATTTTTTTTTATTTCTTTTCTCTTTCACTACGTCATATTTTGTTCTTGTTTTCGAATTTAATAAAAACTGAGATAAGTTGTCCAAATACTTCATTAAAAATAAAACTCAAATATAAGTGATTAAACACAATTGACTAGCCAAAATTATTGTAATATGCTCCAAATCATGTTGTTTTAATTTTTTTAGGTATTGAATAATTGTCACTAAAAGTACTAATAACATGGAGGAGGACACCACTTATTTTGAAACGAAAAAAATATTTTATTCACAAGATTACAAGAATTCAAGATTACTTAGTAACCAAATCAGATAACTTCAGCATTAACTATAACTTTGGCTCTTTGAACAAAAATACAAATTGAAATACTTGACCTGTATTTTCCCCTGATATATATAACCTGGAGAGTCCCATTTTTTTCTTAAGGTGAACATTTATCAATTTCATTATATTTCAATATCTTTCTTTTACCTAATTTATCATCATGGATAAAGCAAAACTTTCACTTGTTAGTGAAATTGGAGCAGCTCTTTTTCATACTATGGTGAACATAAATTTTGAAATTGAACTATCCAACTTTTTGGATGTTACTTGTACATTTTCTCTTCACATGCTCTTTAAGAAATTATAAATAAAAGGAGTATTTTTACAATTTTATTAATTTATCGTCTAACTTTTATAATACATTTTATATTTATGTGCTTATCCAGATGACTATCAAAATTAACGTAGAATTTTTTTTGAAATCTTATAACACTTATATCTGAGAAAATGTATAAAATTTTTCTTTAACATGTCTACAAATATCATTTTAGCACTTTAACATTACGTCTAACTCTTTATCCCTTAATTTTATCTCAAGTAAATTTTATACCACCTTACACATGCAATTTTACTTTCATGATTGAGAATGATATATACACGTATCACCTAAGTACAACGTCTGTGCCACATCGGATAGTAAAACAAATTTACTTTTTATTTTTTCAGTCACCAAGTGGTATTTTGTTTGTGTTTTCGAATTCAATAAAAGATGAGGCAAGTGGTACAAATATTTATTAAAAATAAAACTCAAACATAAGTGACTAAAAGTCAATTAACTAGTCAAAATTATTGTAATATGCTCCAAGTCATATTGTTTTTATATTATATTGGACATGGACATGCTTTTTTTGTAGAAGTATGAACCTCGTTAATAATTAACTTTATTATATTGACATGATAATAGCATAGCGAGAGTTTTAGTGCATAGAGCTGTCCTTTTTAATAGTTATTAACTAGTTTCTTGATCAGCATTTATGTTATTCATGATGTACTATCAATCTTTTACAAGATGATAATTTGAATGTTTTTATGAAGTATTTGCATTTTTATTATTAAGTCCATCTTTTTTTTTTTTGTAGTTATTATTAAGTCCATCTTCATATATATCGGATTAGATTATATTTATGTGAGATTTAATTACTTAATATTTAGATAATATCGATGCGTTTTAAAAAATTTTGGAATTCTTAAATGTTATTATGACCGTAATGTACCAAAAGAGAATATCACTAACTGATCTAATCTTATTCGTCTCAAAATTATGGTGCTCTAATTTTTTTTACGTGTGAATAATTGTCATTAAACTAACATTCATCTACTTCTAATAAATTATTTTTTTCATTTCAAAATATTTTTTTAGCCTATATTAATTGTCTATTATCTCATTTATACGATTCTTGATTTTTCAAATTAACAAGTAATTTGAGATAATTATTTATTTAATTACGTGGACCACTGATGTGAAACTAGGAGAGTAAAGAATATTTTTAGCCTAAGACAACTACTTATTTCTAGGAAATAAGAAGTGTTTTACTATCAAGAAAATGAGGAACTATCCATAAATTCAAGTGATGTTGAAACTAATTTGAATCGATCTAAAATAGTAGTGGATTATGTCTTTGCATATAACGTTGCAGCAAAAATCATGCAAGATAGTAAGGATTTAAACCTCGATTTATCACAGAATATCTACAAAGAAATGACTGGCCAAAATGGCAAGAAGCAATTCAATCTGAATTGAATTCACTTGCCAAATGTGTAGTTTTTGGACCTATAACTCAAACACCTAATGGTGTTAAGCCTATTGGCTATAAATGAGTCTTTGTGCCAAAAAGAAATGAGCAAAATTAAATACATAGGTATAAAGCACACCTTGTTGCACAAAAATTTTCACAACGGCCTGGTGTCGATTATGACGAGACATATTCACCAGTTATGGATGCAATAACATTGCGTAATCTTATTAGTTTCACTATCCATGAGAGACTTGAAATGCATTTGATGGATGTGGTAACAACCTATCTATATGAATCACTTGATAATGAGATATACATGAAAATTTTCGAAGGATTTAAAATGCCAAAATCATATAGTTCAAAGCCTCAGGAAATGTATTCTATTAGATTGCAAAGATCATTGTATGGTTTGAAGCAATCTGGACGCATATGGTATAACCGTCTTTGTGAATATTTATGTAAGGAAGGTTATACGAATGATGAAATTTGCCCATGTGTTTTTATAAAGAAAACAACATCGTAGTTTGTTATACTTGCTCTCTATGTCGATGACATAAACCTTATTGGAACTCCAATAAAGCTTCAAAAGATAATTGATTCCCTAAAGAAAGAATTTGAGATAAAAGATCTCGAAAATACAAAGTTATGCCTTGATTTGCATATTGAGCATTTGACAAATGGTATCTTTGTCCATCAATCTTCCTACACAGAAAAGATGTTGAAACAATTCTCTATGGATGGAGCACATCTATTAAGTATTCTGATGGTTGTTCAATCACTTGATGTGAATAAGGATCCATTCCGACCTCAAGAAAAGAATGAGGAACTCCTTGGTCCTGAAATACCATATCTTAATCCGATTGGTGGACTAATGTACCTTGCAAACACTACAAGGCCTGATATAGCCTTTTCAGTTAATTTGTTTGCAAGGTATAGTTCTTCTCCTACTAGGAGACATTAGCATGAAAGCATATACATATTACGGTATCTAAAGGGACTACTGATATGGACATATTTTATTCTAAAAATTACAGTTTCGATTTTGTTGGTTTTACTGATGTTGGGTACTTATCTGACCCGCAAGAGTTCGGTCTCAAACAAGCTACGTATTCATATGTGGAGGTACTTCTATATCTTGGAGATCAACAAAGCAGTCTATCGTAGCCACTTCATCGAACCATGCTATTCATGAAGCAAGTCGAGAGTGTGTGTGGTTGAGGTCCACAATACATTTCATTCGAGAAAAATGTGGCTTGAAATATGACAAAGCACCTACAATTTTATATGAAAATAATGCAGCATGCATAGCACAACTTAAAGGAGGATTCATAAAAGGAGATAGAACGAAGCATTTTTCACCAAAGTTCATCTACACACATGAGCTCCAAAAGAATGGTGATATTAATGTACAACAGATTCGTTCAAGTGACAATGTGGTTGATTTATTCACCAATTCTCTTTCAACTGCAACTTTCAAGAAAATGGTGCCCAAGATCGGAATGCAAAGATTCAAGGATGTTCTTGTTAGGGAGAGTTAATACGCGCTATACTCTTTTTCCCTTACGAGGTTTTGTCCCACTGGGTTTTTCTTGTAAGGTTTTTAATGAGGCAGTTTATATATGTATTGTTAGACATTCAAGGGGGAGTGTTATGATATTAATGTATATGAGTTGTAGTGAATGTTTATAAAGATCTATAAAGATCTACTTGATATCTATTAGGATTTAAAGTATATGTCTTTTACTCAGAAATTAGAGTAAATTTCCCTTATAAATAGAAGGACTTCCTTCATTGTAAATCATCCTCAAGAGAAATAATAATTACTCTCTCTATTCTCTCTACTCTTTTTTTTTTATTCTTTATTGTTTTATAACACTTTTACAATTTTATTAATTTTATTAATTTACGATTTTATTAGCCTCTAACTCCTTATATTACACTTTATATTTATGTGCCTTATTCATATAACTACAAAGATTAACAGAGAATTTTTATTTTTTTTGAAATTTTATAATAATTATATATGAGAAAATGCATAAAGTTTTTCTTAAACTTGTCCACAAAAATTATTTTGGCACTTTAACTTTATGTGTAGTTCTTTATCCCCCTAAGTTTATCTCAAGTAAATTTTAGGAAAAATACTCGAACTTTGACCGGATTTTCAGTTGAGAGCATACTGAACTTAGCGGGGGTCCTATTACCCACCTAGACTTCTTTTTTCGTATTTTAATGGCATATATCTGCCCACTTGGACAAGTGCATGTAATTCACGCGCATTGACAGCGTGAGCGTATTAAAAAAACGTTAAAAACCTTTTTTTTTGTCAAATAGCCTCTCAATTTTTTGTTTTTAATTTTTTTATTTTTTTACTTTTTTCATTTTTTTTTATTTTTTCATTCTTTCTTTTCTCTCTTCTTTCTTATTTCTTCTTTCTTTCACTTCTCTCTTCTTTCTTCTTTCTTCTTTCTTTCTCTTCTCTCTTCTTTCTTTCTTCTTTTCAATGGTGCTCCAATGATGTTTCTTTCTTTCATCTTCAACACACCCAATTTATTTCTATCAATTTAACTCAATTTCAAATTGAAAAAGAAAAATTAATCGCAAAATTAAAAAACTAATCATCTTTTATGTTTGGTCAGAAAAAAAATCAATCTCTTCTCTCTTCTTTCATTCTTCTCTTCAAAGATGCTTCAATGGTGCTTCTTTCTTTCATTTTCAAGACTCCCAATTCATTTCCATCAATTTGACCCAATTTTAAATTGAAAAAGAAAAATTCATTGCAAAATTGAAAAACTAATCATCTTTCACGTTTGGTCAGAAAAAAATTATTTTTTTATCAAATTTGGGAGGCAATTAATTCCACCATTGCTGCCGGCAGCCATCATTGCCGCCGGCAGCCACCATTGCCGCTGGCTTTTGGGCATAATTAAGAAACTTTGAAAAAGTGTTCCATTTTATTTGAATAAAATGATTGAAGAAAGTTTTCGATTTGAATTTGAAATTTGAGAAAAGATTTAGTATGAACTAAATAAAAGTCAAATTTCAAGAAATAAAAATCAAGATTTTGGTGAAAAAATAATAAAAATTGATGAAAAGAATAAGAATAGAGAAGAAAGTAAATAAAGATTATTTTTTTCTTAAAAAAATACGTGTAAAAATAAGATTGGCGCGTGTATTACACCACCAATCACCAAACCTGGGTATAGCATTTCAGGGGGAATTAAATCCACTTTACAAAAGTCTAGGTGGGTAATAGGACCCCCGCAATGTTCAGTATGCACAATTGGAAGTCCGGTCAAAGTTCAAATAATTTTTTGAGTAGTTTTCCTAAATTATATATCACTTTACACGTACAATTTCACTTTCATGTTTGAGAATGACATACACGCGTACCACGTAAGTGCAATGTCTGTGCCACATCGGATAATATTACAAATTTACTTTTTATTTCTTTTTCTATAACTACGTCATATTTTGTTCGCATTTTCGGATTCAATAAAAGATGAGGCAAGGGGTACAAATATTTTATTAAAAATAAAACCCAAACATAAGTGACTAAAAGTCAATTAAATAGTCAAAATTATTGTCATATGCTCCAAATCATGTGTTTATGTAACAACTTGATATTTTATTGTAAGATTTTCATTTGTGACAAAAAAAAACTTTTTAAAATCCTTTATTATGAAGCTGAGATAGCTTTATTTTTCCTAGAATCAAACTCTTCATTTGTTACTCAAGACCTTTGTCCACTTCTCATTTTTTTTCATCCTTATTCCCTCAAAGAAATTGTTATGAGCAAAGTAAAAGTGAATGATGAGATATCATTCTTGTATGACACCTTTTGTTGTAATGGCTTTGAACAGGTAAGAGCAAGAAGGGGTGCTGTGCATGATGTTTACACATACAAGAAAGAAGGGGTAGATACCACCTATGGAAAAATTGTGTTCAAAAACACCTCCATTTGTGCTGCGGTTCTGAAATTTAGACATGGACATATTTTTCTGAAGAAGTAAGAACCTCGTTAGTAATTAATTTTATTACTTTGATATGATAATAGTAAAGCGAGAGCTTTAGTGCATTGAGGATGTCCATTTTAATAATTACTAGTAATTAGTTTCTTGATCAACATATGTTATTCATGATGTACTATCAATCTTTTACAAGATGATATTAATACTCTATTATCTCATTTATACGCTTCTTGACTTTTCAAATTAACAAATAATTTGAGATAATTATTTCTTTAATAATGTGGACCACTAATATGAAACGAGGAAAATAAAGAATATTTTTAGCTTGAAGACCCTTTAAGAAAACTTCTTATTTATAGAAAATAAGAAGTGTTTTACTATCTTACCCATAATTTAATGCCCTGAAGGACGAACGAACTCTTCAACACTTTAGCAATTTAACTTTACGTGTAATTCTTTATTCCCCTAATTTTATTTCAAGTGAATATTATACCACCTTACACATATAATTTCACTTTCATGGTCGGGGGTAATATATATGCGTACCACCTAAGTGTCATGTTCATGCCACGTTAGTGCCATATCAGATAATAAATAAATTCATGTTCTATTTCCTTTTTCTTTCACCACGTCATATTTTGTTCTTATTTTTGAATTTGATAAAAGTTGAGGCAAATTGTCCAATTACTTTATTAAAATAAAACTCAAACATAAGCGACTAAACACAATTGATTAGTCAAAATTATAATAATATGCTCCAAATCAAGTTGTTTTAACTTTTTTTACGTGATGAATAATTGTCACTAAAGCACTAATAGCATGTGGCTACTTCAATAAAAAGGAAAAAAGAAAAACACCACTCATTTTAAAATGAAAAAAAAAATACTTTCTTCACAAGATTACAAGAATTCATAATTACTTAGTAATCAAGTCAGATAACTTCAACATTAACTATAGCTTTGATTCTTTGAACAAAAATATAAATTGGGATATTTGACCTTTATTTTCCCCTCTATATATATATAATCTGGAGAGCTTCGTTTTTTTTTTTTTTAAGTTGAACACTTATCAGTTTCATTATATTTCATAATCTTTCTTCTACCTAATTTAGCATCATGAAAAAAGCAAAGCTTTCACTTGTTAGTGAAATTGAAGAAGCTCTTTTTCATAGGACGGTGAACACAAATTTTGAAATTGAACCATCCAAAAAGGTTGTCTTTTTGAATTTTTACTTATACATTTTTTCTTTACATGCTCTTAGAAAATTATAAATAAAAAGAGTACTTTATAATTTTATTGATTTATCCTCTAACTCTTTATAATACACTTTATATTTATGTGTGTTATCCAGATAACTACAAAGATTAACATAATTTTTTTTTTGAAACCTTATAATAATTATATCTGAGAAAATGCATAAAATTATCCTTAAACCTATTTACTAAAATTATTTAAGCACTTTAATTTTATGTGTAATTCTTTATCCTCCTATTTTTTTCTCAAATAAATTTTATACTACCTTACACATCCAACTCTACCTTTATGATCAAGAATGATATACACATGTACCACCTAAGTGCCTTGTCTGTACCACATTGGATAGTAAAATAAATTTACTTTTTATTTTTTTTCGTTACCACAACATATTTTGTTCATATTTTCAGTTTCAATAAAAGATGAGGCAAGTGATACTAATATTTTATTAAAAATAAAACTCAAACATAAGTGACTAATAGTCAATTAACTTGTCAAAATTATTGTAATATGCTCCAAATCATATTGTTTTTATGTAACAACCTAAAATATAAAATTCTCTTTTATCTATTTTGATTATTTTTTTTTCCATAGTTTTTACATGGTGGTTATGAGGTGCGGGGTGGTTGGCACGGTCCTCGACGTATTCGAGAATGATTTGGGTGAGTTTGAGGTTCTTAAAGGCTTTAAAAGCTACTAGCTTGACTTCAGTCAACATTTTGTTTTTTGAGAATCGAATGGTGATTAGATCACTCCATTAGATTTCGAATATTAATTTAGAATTAGTAGTGCGGTTGGATTGGGTGTGGAACTCTTATTTTGCATTTCAATCCTTCATTCAAAAAATAATTAAATTAAGCTTTTAGGATTTGGGGGGCCTAATTTATTATAAATAATCTCTTTTTAAAAATTTAACATTACCATTGAATCTAGAATATCAAAGATAGTCTGGTAGAATATATGATTTATTTCTGTGGGGTTTTGAACGAATTTTGAGGGTCCACTCAGAGATATTTTCAGCATTCAAAATTAGCTGGTGCAGCAATATTTGTTGGTGCAACGCTTCTTCTTTGTGAAAGCGGGCCTCAGACTATGAACACGAGAAAAATATTATCTTTTATCGCAATCGCGAAGGGATAGCTAGGGTTGTGCAAATTTTGATTCAAACCGTTAACCTGAATCGATAATTACTTTATCGGATTAACGGGATGGTTTTTTTCATTATCGGGTCGGTTGTCGGTTTAACAATTTCCACTAATGGATTATCGGTTCGGGCCTTGGGTTTCCTTAATTTTTTATCGGGTCACCCGATAACCCGATAAAAAATGCATAGTTGCACACTATGTCCAATACTTAGGGCTTACCCATCCACTAGCCCAACCCAAAACTCTAAAGGCCCAATTCCCAAACGGCCCAACCCGTATTACTACTTAGAGACTTCGCAACTTTACTTAGGCTTGGGTTTCATTTCATTCATTCATCTTCTTTTAGTTTTCAATTTTCACATCGGCTCAAAGACATCGCATCAGCCTCTCTCGAGTCTCGACTCTCAGTCAGTCAGTTTCTCTCAGCCTCTCTCAGTATTCAAACTTCAAAATCTATTTTTGCTGAAGACTCAGTATTCAAGCTTGATTTTGCTGAAAACTGAAGAGACCCAAGTCGATTTTTGCTTTTGATCTCAACAGTCTATAAACACCTAATTTTGTCCCTTCCCGATATCACTTTTACTCATTTTATCATATCCTATCGCGTACCCTCAATCATGTAATTATCCCACAAAAATACAAATATAACAACCCTTAACAAATTTTATCTTGTTTTAATCCTAACAAACCTTATCTCAACCGACTCACACCCCACACCCCTATACCTATGTGACCCCACCCCCTCACGTTCTTTTTTATTCCTTTTAAACAAATCACAACAAAAATAGAGGGGGGGGGGGCTGATATATTTTCCTTCACAACAAACAAAAGAAGTGGGGGCAACCAGATATTCATAGACAATTTCACATACACAGAATTCTCATTTTTTTGGAGAAAATGCATACAAGGACTCCATTCTTTCTTCTCCAGTGAAATCCACTCATACACAACCCAGCTCCACCGAACAAAAAAGACATCATCATCTCCATTCTCTTCTACATACTCTCATAGGCTGAAAAACTCACGCATACACACAGTGACGGAAGAATGGGACAGCATAGAAAAATAGCAGATCAAACGTAAGAGAGAAAAAGAGAACAACGTGATTTGGTCCAGTCTTTCGGCGAAGTCATCACCGTAATAGCCAATCGAAAACCCACCGGGAAATACCCAACAATCGCCTTCCGTCCCATTTTCGGTCGAACCATCCTGGAAATTATCAAAAACGCGTCGGAAAACATCAACCAGCAGTTGGTCAGGCCATCTTTGACCCAAAATTATCGTCTCTTCGCCGAAAAAGCGACCCCACCCACCTTAAACTGATCCCTAAAACCTGATCGGACATATCCCTTTTGTTGTCATTTCTATCGAACCCCATAGAAAAACGGATGAGATAGAATCATCGCGCATGAAAACGGGTTCGGGTCGTCACTGTTTTGGATCGGGTTAATGAAGAAAAAGGGTGGATAAAGTCGAGGTTGGTTCGTTGTTGAGGTTTTGACTCGAGGTCTTTGGATGCGGTTTTCATCTTCTCATTCAAATAATATTCAATTTCGAAAGTTTTCGATTGAGGTCCATTTCTCATCCTTTTCTCATTAATCTTAATTGTTTGATGCACTGAGTGATAAATTTATTGTTTTGTGGATTTTGTTCTCGTTGATTTTGATATTTTTGGATCATCGTAAATGATAGTTGATATTGGTCGATTGATTGTGCAAATTAGATAATCAAATAATTTGGACTCGATTTGGGGATAAATCATAATTTGGGGCGGGGGATTAAAAATCGATAAGAGGCAACTTTTGATTAGTTTGATTCATTAATGGTTATTTAATTTGAAATGAACATTTGTTATGTTGAATTTAGTATTATCATGTTTAGGCCGAAAGTTTAATAGGAAAACAATAGGGGTAGGCAAATTTAAGAATTTTGGATTGGTGAATGCCTGAAATGTGTGTTGAATGGCGTGGTTTTATGGCTTTTGGATCAAATGTATCATTTTGGCCGGGGAATGCCTCGAGGTATTTGTGTTTATTTACCGGAGAATGCCCCGAAGTATTTTGTACTCGAAGGACGTTCGTGACGAAGGACCGAGGCATCAGATAGAGCATAGGCTAGGATTAGCTTAGGATAGGATTTATATTTTCGCATTTTTTCTTTTTAGACTGTATAATTGGACTGAACATTATTGTTTTGGTTTTTGATTGTTGTTTGATGTTAGTCTATGTTTTTTATGTGGTTTATACATTTTTAGTGTCAAAATTAGTCGATATACTCCACCGAGCGACCGTGGTCGAACTACGGGATCGAGAGGTGCCTAACACCTTCCCCTCAGTCAACAGAATTCCTTAGCCGGAATCTCTATTCGCAAACTAGTTTTAAAGAGTCAAAACCATTTTGAAAAAGGGTATCCAAGGGTGACTTGGCACACCCGATTTATGCCAAGTGGCGACTCTGAGTTAATTGTAAAATAATTCTTTTTCAAAACAAATCTCATTTTTGTCACTTTAATAATAAGAACCCTTTCGAACCTTAAAATGAATTCTTTTTGGGTTAAAAAAGGGATGTAATAGCTCTGGCGACTCCGTTGGGACATTTCAGAATTCGAGCTTATTTTGGAGCTGTATCGGCTTAGTTTGACACTATAGGTGTATAGACATTTTGTTTGTGTTGTTTAGTGTTATTATTTATCATTGTTGAGTGCCTACGTGCTCTGTGTTTACAGTTTTTACCTTACGTGTTACCGCTTTATATCTAGCATCATGTGCATAACCCGAGTCATTCTTTCTACAATAAGTCCGTAGTACACGTATGTACATGACCTATAGTTGAGTCACCCTTATTTTAGGAGGGGGAGCCGTTGGGTTGTATGGAGTAGGTGGACAGCTAAAGCATTCCACTACCGATCATATGCTCCCTCGAACAGCCTTATTAGTGGACCCCAACGTAGGTCAGCCTTTAGGTCATGATTATTTGCATCATATTAAGACCTAGCGGGACCCATGTGGTCCTTTGTAGGAGACTCATCTCTAAAGAATCCCTATGTGCTAAATGTTGCATCTTTGAGGGTAACGTGGTCATTGGACGAACTGATTTGGGGAAAGCATGTGTTAGAACTAAAGTGCGTAGGCAAGAAATGTTGAAAAAAATAGAATAAAAAGTGAGTCGAAAAGAAAAAAAGAGTGTTTCGTAAGTTTTTAGAGTTCTTTATGGCTTTTGATTTTTTTTTTACAATCCAAAAATTCAAAAAGATTTTTTTACCTTTCGCACTCATTTTCTCAAAAACATCAAAAAGATTTTCCTTTTATTCCTTTACCATGCATTCATAATTCGAAAATTTCAAAAAGATTTTGCTTTCATAGTTGTTGGTGTCATTTTTGTATGAAGTGTCAAATTAAAAACCCAAAAAAAAATTATTTTCATCGTGTAGTTGTGTCTTTCAAGTCAAGATTTGTATAGGGAGTTTAAACCTAAAAAAATACAAAAAAGATTTCCATCAATTCTTTTGATAATTTGTTATTTTCTTTTTCTTCTTAAAGTTTCAAGAAAACAGAAAAAAAGGAGGAAAAAGAGTTTGGTTGGCCATTTTGGTAAAGCTTCACAAACTACGCACACCTGATTCTCCTCTTTCGGGGGTAAGATACGTGGGCGCCCTTCTTGGGTTCGGTGATCTTTTCTAAAAGAAAAAAAAGTTTTGAAAAAAAAATGTTGAACTCTAACATATTTATTGCCTCTTGTTTAGTTAGTTTAAGGTGGTTGGTTTGTGGCTTTCTGGCTGGTCCTCCCTATCACACCAAATTCAAGGAAGGGCTAGTTGTGTCCAATTAGGATATAGAGAGTGGCATCATGAATGAAACAAAAATTCAGGAAATTGAGAGTTTAAAGGAAGAGAATTTGAGACTGAGACGACAAATGATGAAAATGTACCGAGCTTGGGCCAGTGGGCTGCCTCCACCTCAGTTCCCCACTTTTGACCCTGCAAATACCTTGAGTCTTCCACCAAAATCGTAAAGTCAGTTTCCTACTGTTGTTAATGCACCACAGCATACCTCCGAATCCATTCAACGTCAAATGCACCTCAACACTTCCACCACTCTTTCTTTAGCTCCTCAGTATAAGTCTACCACATTCACAGCACCACATATCGTCTGTGTTTTTGTTGCTCAACCTTCTACTAAGGCTTCCACTTTGGCTATCAATCCAAAGATTGTGCTTCCCCAGTCCACTAGTGAATCCACGTTCAATACTTATGATGATCATTTTTATACTCTTGAACTGATACAAGAATTACAAGGACAACATGAAACATACTTCAAAATCAGTCCACAAGATCAAAGATCCGAGGACCCTTTTGAAGACCACACTCAAATTCAACAAACAACAACAAGAACACAATGTATTGATGTGTTTATAACCTAAAAACAGCTAACAACAAACTATGTTAATAAAACCAGGGTGAAGAAAAACAACAATGGAACAAGAACAATAAGTCATGGATTTGAATTAAAAGATCACAAACAAACGATTACAACATAAACAAAATGGATAGATAGTTAGACCTTGATTGGTATAATCTTAAGAATCCAAGAACATGAAAATCTTGGACCCTAAACACTATACACAACGGTTAACCTAACTCCTACTTTGACACAAGAGGAACTTTACCTCCTCTAAACACTAATGTCTCAAGCCAACATTGCAACACAAGTGATATCCACACTTGTTGCCCTCATTTCGGTGTGGTGGCAATTCCAAGCCCTACAACTAAAGGTGTTTCATGTTTCAAGTCTTACATCAATCAATAACTAATGAGAAAAAGACCTAAAATGTTCTATTTATATTCTATTACAAGACAAGGCAAAATAACGACAATGCCCTTAAAGGGTGAGGTGGTCATGGAGTGTATTTGGACCTAATGAAGTGACCAAAATACCCTTAATGAAGATGACCAAATCATGACCCATTAAGTGTTGTCCAAAACCGTGAGTCCTCAAGTATTCGATGGTCCAAGAAATCTTCCACACACGGCCTTGCTTGTGCTCAAAACGGGTCTTCCTTGCATATTTTTGTGCCCTCGGGGTGACCAAGTATTGAGCCTTTAAATGATGACCTACAATCATGTCTTCAAAAATTAAGGTGGCCATTTGACTTGTATCATCCTTCCCTTCTTGAAAAGGATTCGACCTCGAATCCAAACCTTGCAAGAACAAAAAGAAGACAAACAAGAACCACATCCTCATGACATGAGGGTTAGAGGTAGTACAATAAAGAACATCAACATGCCAAGGAGGTACACACTTGAGATATAACCACACATCCTTTGTTATAATCACGAGGGACTTAGAAAAAAATTACAAAGGAGTTGGCGAAAGGAATCACCATCAAGGGGTGGTGTCCTAATTGAAAGTAAAGTCCACCTAACACATATAACAATATCACTCAAACAAGTGTACCGACCAACAACTATCCATCCTTCACACCCTAAGAAGTTACCGAGATCGAATGGGAGACGTAACCAAGGGCTTAGGTCTCGGCCACTCTCACTTTCACCTAGGGTGTCATCCTCAAAATTAAGCAAGACCTCTTTCTCACTATTGCAAATATCATGAACTAAAAGAGGGTTGAGAAAGGTGTTCCATAAGTCAACTTCAAATAAAGGGTTCCCATGCATGCATTTTCTACTAGTTTCAAAATTTCCACTAGGAATATGCCCAACATAAGAAACATATAAAGACGAAGTAGATGGCATTTCTAAGCACATATCACCTTATCTTTCACAAGTACAAACCATCACGGGAAGCCAAAGGACCACAATCAAAATCATCTTCACAAAGACAATCACAACTCGGGTTTTCTAAATATTCAAGCAAATCAAGAACATCTACGCCCGGTTGATCATTTTGCTCACCCTCACTAGTTGTTGGTAATTCACATACCAACGTAGACTCACCTTATTTTTCACAAGGGTCAACTAGTGTATGAATACTCTCGTCACTTGGTAATGGAACTTTAGTCAAGTTGTAAGTACTAACACTAGATGGACACAATCATTCTCACGAGGAGAATGAATTTCGTCATCTAAAGGATCAACTAGTGCTTGTATAACTACAGCAAGAGTTTGGTCATCATGTGACCTAAGAATATCAAGAGTATCACAAAATGAACACTCATGCACTCCTACACTAGGTAAAACCACAACTTCGTTCATATGAGTGTAGGGGATAACATTTTTACCTTGTAGCTCACATGAGCTACGGTCTTCATCTTAACGTGTGTTCGAGTAGACCACTTTCTCCCTTGGAAATCCCATATGATCCAACCTTCATTTATCACTTCCCATTGATGGGTATTGGCTTCAAGTTTAGCCAAAATAGCACTTGCAGCCGCTGGTTCCATCGTAATTGCACCTAAAAAAAAAGAACAAGTCTACAAAATAAAACACAAGTTAGTTCGAAATAACCTCACCATACCCTCACACACTTGATCGTTTCACACTTGGATTCACACGTGTTGCAAGTCGGCTTGTAGATCGTGATGAGTCGAGGGGTGAGTCTACTCCTTGGTCGGAATGGATTCTTTGTTTGAAGACTCAAGGAAATAATGTTCGGAGTTGAACCAAGAAATTCTACCATTCAAAAACAAGAAAAGCACAAAATAACACGAACACGAACAAACGGGGAAAAAAACTAACTAACAAGCTAGAAGGAGATTACTAGGTCGTCAATTAGTGTTCAAACCAACAAACAAAACTAAGAAACAATAAAATGAAATTAAGAAATATAAGTTGAACTCAAAATGTTGCTTGAACAGTAATTTAGTGATGTGGAAGTCCATTATTGGCCTCGGTTTTGTCAAAATTGTACTCTCCAATTTCAAGTCTTGACCAATCTACAATTTGGAAATGGTGGATTTGGTTAATGGAGGGAAATTTGGTCTTGGGGCTTCATTTTCAAGTTCAAAATAAGACTTGAACTTCTTGGTACTTTCTCCTTGAAACAAGGTCCTTAAACCAAGGAAAATAGGTGAAAAATGGTTGTCAAGTCTTTTGAGTGATGTGATCAAGTCTTTCACCAACAAGTACTACAACTTGGTCTTTCATCTTTTGTGGATCTAATGTTCACTTTTTGTTTTAACAAAAGATGAAAAGGGTGAAGAACAACAAGAACACAATAACACCAAGAACAACAACAATATTGTCTAAGAACAACAAGAAATTCAACGCCCAACTCCACAACAACTAGGCCTTCAACACGGTCAAGGCTTAGAATGAAAACAACATCAAATCAGCCACACTTTGTTCACATTAACATCAACAAGTTCAAGTTCTAGCTTAGATTTGGACACTTTTTAGTGTTGGTGAGAAAGAAACCAACACTAGAAACACTCTAAACAACAAAAGACTACAAGATCTAGTCACAAAGAAACATGTCTTGGCCAAGACAACAACAAGAACAACAACTTTCTCGGCCAAGAACAACAAGAACGGGCAGATTACTCCTTTTCTGGAAATTTTTTTCAGTCTTTCAGTTCTTTTTTTTTATATATTTTTTTCAACTCTAAAACCCAAGATTGATTTTGTTAGAACAAAATGAAAGATGTCTCTGATACCAAATGATACAAGAATTACAAGGACAACACGAAACACACTTCAAAATCAATCCACAAGATCAAAGATCCGAGGATCCTTTTGAAGACCACACTCGGATTCAACAAACAACAACAAGAACACAATGTATTGATGTGTTTATCACCTAAAAATAGCTAACAAAAAACTATGTTAACAACAAAAAGATGAAGAACAACAACAATGGAACAAGAACAACAAGTCACGGATTTGAATTACAAGAACACAAACAAACGATTAAAACATAAACAAAATGGATAGATAGTTAGATCTTGGTTGGTATAATCTGAAGAATCCAAGAATATGGTAATCTTGGACCCTTAACACGACACACAACGGTTAACCTAACTCCTACGTTGACACAAGAGGAACTTTACCTCCTCTAAACACTAACGTCTCAAGCCAACATTGCAACACAAGTGATATCCACACTTGTTGTCCTCATTTCGGTGTGGTGGCTATTCCAAGCCCTACAACTAAAGGTGTTTGATGTTTCAAGTATTACATCAATCAATAACTAATGAGAAAAAGACCTAAAATGTTCTATTTATATTCTATAACAAGACAAGACAAAATGACAATAATGCCCTTAAAGGGTGGAGTGTCCATGGAGTGCATTTGTACCCAATGAAGTGACCAAAATACCCTTAATAAAGATAACCAAATCAAGACCCATTAAGTGTTGTCCAAAACCGTGAGTCCTCAAGTCTTCGATGCTCCAAGCAATCTTCCACACACGGCCTTGCTTATGCTTAAAACGGGTCTTCCTTGCATATTCTTATGCCCTTGGGGTGACAAAGTCTTGAGCCTTTAAATGATGACCTCCAATCATGTCTTCAAAAATTAAGGTGTCCATTTGACTTGTATCATCCTTCCCTTCTTGAAAAGGATTTGACATCGAATCCAAACCTTGTAAAAACAAAGAGAAAACTAATAAGAACCACATCCTCATGACATGAGGGTTAGAGTTAGTACAATAAAGAACATCAACATGACAAGGAGGTACACACTTGAGATATAACCACACGTCCTTTGTGTCATCCCCTAGGGTGTCATCCTCAAAATTAAGCAAGCCCTCTTTATCACTATTGAAAATATCATGAACTAAAAGAGGGTTGACAAAGGTGTTCCAAAAGTCAACTTTTAATAAAGGGTTCCCATGCATGCACTTACTACTAGTTTCAAAATTTCCACTAGGAATATGCCCAACATAAGAAACACATAAAGACAAAGTAGATGGCATTTCTAAGCACATATCACCTTATCTTTCACAAGATTTATCCTCACATACGTACAAACCATCATGGGAAGCCAAAGGACCACAATTAAAATAATCTTAACAAAGACAACCACAACTCGGATTTTCTAAATATTCAAACAAATTAAGATCATCTACACCCGGTTGATCATTTTTCTCACCCTTACTAGTTGTTGGCAATTCACATACCAACGTAGACTCACCTTGTTTTTTACAATGGTTATCTATTGTGTGAATACTCTTGTCACTTGGTAATGGAACCATAGTCAAGTTGTAAGTGCTAGCACCAGATGGACACAAATCATTCTCACGAGGAGAATTAATTTCTTCATCTAAAGGATCAACTAGTGCTTGTGTACCTACAGCAAGAGTTTGGTCCTCATGTGACCTATCAATATCAAGAGTATCAAAAAATGAAGACTCATGCACTCCTACACTAAGTAAAACCGCAACTACGTTAATATGAGTGTTTAACATGTAGCTCACATGATCTACGGTCTTCATCTTGACATGTGTCCCGGTAGCCCACTTTCTCCCTTGGAACTCCCATGTGATCCAACCTTTTATTTATCACTTCCCATTGATGGGTAATGGCTTCAAGTTTAGCCAAAATAGCACTTGCAGCCACGGGTTCCATCGTAATTGCACCTGGAAAAAAAAAAAGAACAAGTCTACAAAATAAAACACAAGTTAGTTCGAAACAACCTCACAATACTCTCACACACTTGATCGTTTCACACTTGGATTCACAAGTATTGCAAGTCGACTTGTAGATCGTGATGAGTCGAGGGGTGAGTTTACTCCTTGGTCAGAATGGATTCTTTGTTTGAAGACTCAAGGAAATAATGTTCAAACTTGAACCAAGAAATTCTATGACTCAAAAACAAGAAAAGCACAAAATAACACTAGCACGAACAAACGGGCACAAAAACTAACTAACAAGCTAGTAGGTGATTACTAGGTCGTCAATTAGTGTTCAAACCAACAAACGAAACTAAGAAAAAATAAAATGAAATTAATAAATATAAAAGTTGAACTCAAAATGTTGCGTGAACAGTAATTTAGTGATGTGGCAGTCCACTATTGGCCTCGGTTTTATCAAAATTTTACACTTCAATCTCAAGTCTTGACCAATCTACAATTTGGAAATGGTAGATTTGGTTAATAGAGGGAAATTTGGTCTTGGAGCTTCATTTTCAAGTTCAAAACAAGACTTGACCTTCTTGGTACTTTCTCCTTGAAACAAAGTCTTTAAATCAAGGAAAGTAGGTGAAAAGTGGTTGTCAAGTCTTTTGAGTGAAGTGATCAAGTCTTTCACCAACAAGTACTACAACTTAGTCTTTCACCTTTTCTGGATCTAATGTTCTCTTTTTGTTTTAACAAAAGATGAAAAAGGTGAAGAACAACAAGAACATAATAACAACACCAAGAACAACAACAATATTCTCCAAGAACAACAACAAATTCCAACGCCCAATTCCACAGCAATAAGGCCTTCAACACGGTCAAGGCTTAGAATGAAAACAACATCAAATCAGCCATACTTTGTTCATATTAACATCAACAAGTTCAAGTTCAAGCTTAGATTTGGACACTTTTTAGTGTGGGTAAGAAAGAAATCAACACCAGAAACACTCTAAACAACCAAAGACTACAAGATCTTGTCACAAAGAAACATGTCTCGGCAAAGACAACAACAAGATCAACAACTTTCTCAGCCAAGAACAACAAGAATGGGCAGATTACTCCTTTTCTGGAATTTGTTGTTTCAGTTTTTCAACTCTTTTTTTCTATATTTATTTTCAACTCTCAAGACCAAGATTGATCTTGTTAGACCAAAATCAAAGATGGCTCTGATACCAAATGATACAAGAATTACAAGGACAACATGAAACACACTTCAAAATCAATCCACAAAATTAAAGATCCGAGGACCCTTTTGAAGACCACACTCGGATTCAGCAAACAACAACAAGAACACAATGTATTGATGTGTTTATCAACTAAAAACAGCTAACAACAAACTATGTTAACAACAACAAGATGAAGAACAACAACAATGAAACAAGAACAACAAGTCACAAATTTGAAATACAAGAACACAAACAAATGATTACAACATAAAAAAAATGGATAGATAGTTAGACCTTAGTTGGTATAATCTTTAGAATCCAAGAATATGGTAATCTTGGACACTTAAAACTACACACAATGGTTAACCTAACTCCTACGTTGACACAAGAGGAACTTTACCTCCTCTAAACACCAACGTCTCAAGCCAATATTGCAACACAAGTAATATCCACACGTGTTGCCCTCATTTCGGTGTGGTGGATATTACAAGCCCTACAACTAAAGTTTTTCATGTTTCAATTCTTACATCAATCAATAACTAATGAGAAAAAGACCTAAAATGTTCTATTTATATTCTATTACAACACAAAGCAAAATGACAACAATGCGCTTAAAGGGTGGGGTGGCCATGGAGTACATTTGGACCCAATAAAGTGACCAAAATACCCTTAATGAAGATGACCAAATCATGACCTATTAAGATTTGTCCTAAACCATGAGTCCTCAAGTCTTCAATGATCCAAGCAATCTTCCACACACGGCCTTGCTTGTGCTGAAAACGGATCTTCCTTGCATATTTTTGTTCCCTCGGGGTGACCAAGTCTTGAGCCTTTAAATGATGACCTATAATCATGTCTTCAAAAAATAAGGTGGCCATTTGACTTGTATCATCATTCCCTTCTTGAAAAGGATTCGACCTCGAATCCAAACCTTGATAGAACAAAGAGAAAACAAATAAGAACCACATCCTCATGACATGAGGGTTAGAGTTAGTACAATAAAGAACATCAATATGCCAAGGAGGTACACACTTGAGATATAACCACACGTCCTTTATTATAATCACGAGGGACTTAGAAAAAAAATTACAAAGGAGTTGGCGAAAGGAATCACCATCACGGGGTGTTGTCCTATTTGAAAGTAAAGTCCACCTAACACATATAACAATATCACTCAAACAAGTGGACCGACCAACAACTATCCATCCTTCACACCCTGAGAAGTTACCGGTTTCGAATGGGAGACGTAACCAAAGGCTTAGGTCTCGGCCACTCTCACTTTCTCCTAGGGTGTCATCCTCGAAATTAAGCAAGCCCTCTTTATCACTATTGAAAATATCATGAACTAAAAGAGGGTTGAGAAAGGTGTTCCATAAGTCAACTTCAAATAAAGGGTTCCTATGCATGCACTTACTACTAGTTTCAAAATTTCCACTAGGAATATGCCCAACATAAGAAACACATAAAGACGAAGTAGATGGCATTTCTAAGCACATATCACCTTCTCTTTCACAAGAGTTGTCCTCACATACATACAAACCATCACGGGAAGCCAAAGGACCACAATCAGAATCATCTTCACAAAGATAATCACAACTCAGGTTTTCTAAATATTCAAGCAAATCAAGATCATCTACGCCCGGTTGATCATTTTGATCACCCTCACTAGTTGTTGTCAATTCACATACCAACGTAGACTCACCTTGTTTTTCACAAGGGTCAACTAGTGTGTGAATACTCTCGTCACTTGGTAATGGAACCTTAGTCAAGTTGTAAGTGCATGCACCGGATAGACACAAATAATTCTCATGAGGAAAATTAATTTCGTCATCTAAAGGATCAACTAGTGCTTTTGTACCTACAACAAGAGTTTGGTCCTCATGTGACCGAACAATATCAAAAGTATCACAAAATGAAGACCGAAGCACTCCTACACAAGGTAAAACCGCAACTACGTTCATATGAGTGTAGGGGATAACATTTTTACCTCGTAGCTCACATGAGCTACGGTCTTCATCTTGACGTGTGTCCGGGTAGCCCACTTTCTCCCTTGGAACTCCCATATGATCCAACCTCTCATTTATCACTTCCCATTGATGGGTAATGGCTTCAAGTTTAGCGAAAATAACACTTGCAGTCGAGGGTTCCATCGTAATTGCACCTAAAAAAAAAAAAGAACAAGTGTACAAAATAAAACACAAGTTAGTTTGAAACAACCTCACCATACTCTCACACACTTGATCATTTCACACTTGGATTCACAAGTGTTGCAAGTCGGCCTGTAGATCGTGATGAGTCGAGGGGTGAGTCTACTCCTTGGTCGAAATGGATTCTTTGTTTGAAGACTTAAGGAAATAATGTTCGAACTTGAACCAAGAAATTCTACGATTCAAAAATAAGAAAAGCACAAAATAACACTAACACGTACAAACGGGCACAAAAACTAACTAACAAGCTAATAGGAGATTACTAGGTCGTCAATTAGTGTTCAAACCAACAAACGAAACTAAGAAACAATAAAATGAAACTAAGAAATATAAAAGTTGAACTCAAAATGTTGCATGAATAGTAATTTAGTGATGTGGCAGTCCACTATTGGCCTCGATTTTGTTAAAATTTTACTCTTCAATCTAAATTCTTGACCAATCTACAATTAGGAAATGGTGGATTTGGTTAATGGAGGGAAATTTGGTCTTGGCGCTTCATTTTCAAGTTCAAAACAAGACTTGACCTTCTTTATACTTTCTCCTTGAAACAAGGTCCTTAAATCAAGGAAAGTAGGTAAAACAATAACAACACCAAGAACAACAACAATATTCTCCAAGAACAACAACAAATTCCAACGCCCAACTCCACAACAACAAGGCCTTCAACACGGTTAAGGCGTAGAATGAAAACAACATCAAATCACCCACACATTGTTCACATTAACAACATCAACAAGTTCAAGTTCAAGCTTAGATTTGGACACTTTTTAGTGTTGGTGAGAAAGAAACCAACACTACAAACACTCTAAACAACAAAAGACTACAAGATCTAGTCATAAAAAAACATGTCTCGGCCAAGACAACAACAAGAACAACAACTTTCTCGGCCAAGAACAACAAAAATGGGCAGATTACTCCTTTACTAGAAAATTTTTTTTAGTTTTTCAACTCTTTTTTTTTATATTTTTTTTCAACTCTCAAGCCCAAGATTAATCTTGTTAGAACAAAATCAAATATGTCTTTGATACCAAATGATACAAGAATTACAAGGACAACACAGAACACTCTTCCAAATTAGTCCACAAGATCAAAGATCCGAGGACCCTTTTGAAGACCACACTCGGATTCAACAAAGAACAACAAGAACACAATGTATTGATGTGTTTATCACCTAAAAACAGCTAACAACAAACTATGTTAACAATAACAAGATGAAGAACAACAACAATGGAACAAGAACAACAAGTCACAGATTTGAATTACAAGAACACAAACAAACGATTACAACATAAACAAAATGGATAGATAGTTAGACCTTGGTTGGTATAATCTTAAGAATCCAAGAATATGGTAATCTTGGACCCATATCACTATACACAACGTTTAACCTAACTCCTACGTTGATATAAGAGGAAATTTACCTCCTCTAAACACCAATGTCTTAAGCCAATATTACAACACAAGTGATATCCATACTTGTTGCCCTCATTTATGTGTGGTGGCTATTCCAAGCCCCACAACTAAAGGTGTTTCATATTTTAATTCTTACATCAATCAATAAATAATGAGAAAAAGAGCTAAAATGTTCTATTTATATTCTATTACAAGACAAGGAAAAATAACAACATTGCCCTTAAAGGGTGGGGTGGTCATGGAGTGCATTTGGACCCAATGAAGTGACCAAAATACCCTTAATGAATATGAACAAATCATGACCCATTAAGTGTTGTCCAAAAACGTGAGTCCTAAAGTCTTTGATGCTCCAAGAAATCTTCCACACACGGCTTTGCTTGTGCTAAAAAAGGGTCTTCCTTGCATATTCTTGTGCCCTTGGGGTGACCAAGTCTTGAGCCTTTAAATGATGACCTCCAATCATGTCTTCAAAAATTAAGGTGGCCATTTGACTTGTATCATGATCCTACCGTTAAATTAAGTGGACCGCCAAAATTTCTTACTAAGAAGCCTAGCATGCTAGAAGAGCCAGAGAAAATGGTTGGGAAAGTTAAGAGTGTAGAAAATGATATGAAAAGTTCCTTGGGACTTGTAGGCTATGAAGTTATTTCATACAAAAACTGGGGCATGTTGTCAAGTGTTAACCTTCCTCCAACCTTTGAGAAATAAAAATTTGATGAGCTTGGTGGACAACATGATTTTGTGAAACATTTAGGACGATATTGCAATCAATCAAGGGAAACTGAAGGAAAGAAGAAGGAAAACACACCTATTGTCATTTCAGGACTAAAGCAGAGTTTAAGAGGTCCAACTCACCAATATTGTCAGCCTCAATTTTGAGGTTACATATCAAATCCACTTACTCATCTGTAACAAGGTTCCTCTTTTCAAAATCCAAGGAGTTTCTTTCCACTTCCTCAATGTCCTTTGAACAATGCGCAATTGTGTACCCATCCGTATTCTTATCCACAATGGAATGCACATGTCCCTCAACATCTTCCTCGACCCCACAAATTTACCAAGGAACCTCTAAATCTAAGTTTCATCCGAGGCCAGAGTTCTCAAGGAGGGGGAAGGAAAAAGGATAATTTCACTCCTAATGGGGAATCCTATGCCAGTTTATTCCAGAGAATGAGATAGAGGGGCATGATTACTCCTCTCATTGGGCACACTCTTAATCGACTTTCAAGAAATTTTGATCCTAATGCATGATGTGCGTATCATTCTGATGCTCAGGGTCATAGTATTGAAGAATGTCGAGATTTGAAAAGAGAAATTGAAAAGACAATTCAAGATGGATCAATTATGGTGCAAAACATTGACAGTGAGGGAAGATCCAGTCATGTTGATATGCAAACCAGTGGCTATGTTGTCAGGAATGGTAGTTTGTTTTGTTTTCTTTTCTGTTTTTTGAAGTATTTCAGGGTTGTAGTTCGGGATCTACCTTTTTTTGCCTTTGGTGGTTTGTGTTCAAACCCTTCTATTTTTATTTTCAACTAAATGAAGTGTCCCTTTCCCGTTATGTTTTAAATACATGTTGTTTATTTGTTTTTTTATACAGTACATTTTATGTTGATTCTACTGATATGACATGCTTACGAAATTTTCATCCAGATCTTAAAATCCAATTTAACCATGAAACATGGAATCAGAGGGATAAGGTTGGAAGAAACATCTGAGAAAATAGATAGAGTGCTAAGACATTTGGTGAGAGGTTGAAACCTTTTCTGAAAATTAAGGCAATTATTTTAGGAATCATAAGAATAACTCGGTCATCAATAGAAAGACATGTCTCAATTAGGTCAAATAATAGATGTGTGATCCTACATCAAAAGGAATAGAAAAATTAGCTCCACGGAAGCATAAGGAATGTACAACAAAGGTGGAGTTTGCAGAAGAAGTAGCGACGCACAGTCTCAATTAAAGTTAGTACTATAAAAAATGTCACAAATGATCTTCATCTTTCACTATCATATTGCATGCCATGTACTTGCATTTTCAAGGATTGATATGACGAAGGCATTTCATTCTGCTACCCAAACATTGTGCCATCTTTTGTTTACCCCATTTGAGCCTTAGTTTTACTTTCTTTCATACCCCTCTTTTGGAATCATGATACAGTCAACAAAGCTCAAAAGAGCAAACGAATAGAGTCAAAAAAGTTTTTAAAAAAAATATGTCAAAAAGAAGGAAAAGAAAAAGTGTCAAGAAAAATAGAGTCAGAAAAATCCCAAAAAGAAAGTCAATAAAAGACAAAAGGAGAGAAAGAAATTAGAATCAATCAAAAGAACAAGCTTCCAGAACTATGTGTGACCTGATTCTCCTCTTTCGGGGGTGAGATACGTAGGCTTCCCTACTCTGGGTTTGGTCCAACCAAATAAACAATTTAGTATTGACCAGTCAAAAGAAACTGGGTCATGAGTTGATCCTCATTGTTTGAGTCGATTCCAAAAGTTGTAAGTCTTACCCCATTTCAAGTGTTGTTTAGGCCTCATGTCATCCTTTTCTTCTAACCTTATTCAAAAGCCAAGTTAAAACCAAAGAAAGACCTTCAGATCAATCTTTAAGAATGTTAAGACTAAGTATGCAATGGATATGATAATGTATTTTGGAAACTACTTGTCTTTCTCAGCATAAGGAATCAAGAGAGGAATAAAATGAGAGAGTCTTATTGGTGAAAACCCTTACGGGCACTATAAGATGATGGTAAGTTAAGAGAGATAAAGATGAGAGATCCTTATTGGTGAAAACCCTCACGGGCACCGTAAGGCGCCGGTGAGTCGAGAGAAATGAAGATAAGAGAGTCTCATTGGTCAAAAATCCTTACAGACACCATAAGGCAATGGTGAGATGAGGAAAAAAAATAAGAGAGGCTTGTAGGCGAAAAGCCTTCAAGGCGCCACTAGCCGAATGAGGTCTAAATGCAATTGACCTAAGAGAGCAACTCAGTTTCAAGGTCATTAACTCAACAACAATTGGTAGAAAGTTTGGATGAAAAGATCAAGATGCTTAATCCAAAATGCATGGCATATTCATTAGAGTTGACTGTCATTTTTAGATGAATTTTTTATTTCTTTGTTTTAAAGGGGGACATTTATTGTCTTTTCTTTCTTCTCTTTATTTTTATTTTATTTTCTTGAGTCAGTTGTCCAAATAAAAATCACTGTCATTTTTCTCTTGTCTTGGAGTCAAGTCCATGTCAAAACAAGTGAGAAAAGATCTCCAAACTGGCTACCAGCTTCTTCAATTACACAAAGTAATACAAAAGGGCCAGCACATGAAAAAGACATGATTGTGAGCCGAAATAAGGCATACAAAATTTTTTCAACAGACAAGTCTGAGAACTTATGGAAATACCAAGGATCAAAGGGTTTATTTGAAAAGCATGGCAAAGAAGAGATACTGTGTTTGTTTCAGAGTCACTCTTAATAATCTGAGTTTGGGTCAATGATGCAGCAAGTCAATGACATATGCTAATGGTTGGAAGCAAGGTTAAATGTGACCGGGGCAAGACCAATTGTCGCAAAATCTAAAGCCACAAACCAACCACCATGTTTTTAAACTCACAAGTTTTCATTGTATGAAATAGGAACACATGTTGCATTCAGATCAAGGATTTCAAAGTCTAAACATCAAAGGACTTAATTTCTCATTTCTACAAATGCAATAGGAAATGTTGATGCACTGGTTTGGTAATTAAAACCATGGTAAAACTCATAAATCAAGATCTCTGGGAGGCACACTTCCTTTTCAAGGAGACACATTTCCTTGGAAAATTTAGGTGGCATTTGTAAGGAGACGCATTTCCTTGTATGGATAATTTAAGTGATATTTGTAAGAATATGCACTTCCTGGTTTGGGTAATTTAAGTGGTATTTGTAAGGAGATGCACTTCCTAGTGGCATTTGTAAGGAGACGCACTTCTTTGTTTGGTAATTCAAGCGGCATTTGTAAGGAGATGCATTTCCTTGTGTGGGTAATTCAAGAGGAATTTTTATGGAGACGCACTTCCTTGTTTGGGTAATTCAAGTGGCACTTGTAAGGAGACGCACTTTCTTGTTTGGGTAATTCAAATAACATTTGTAAGGATATGCACTTCCTTGTTTGGGTAATTCAAGCAACATTTATAAGGAGACGCACTTTCTTGTTTGGTAATTCAAGTAACATTTGTAAGGAGAAGAACTTCCTTGTTTGGGTAATTCAAGGAACATTTGTAAGAAGACGCACTTCCTTGCTTGGTTATTTCAAGTGGCATGTGTAAGGAGACGCACTTCCTTGTTTGGGTAATTCAAGCAACATTTGTAAGGAGACGCACTTCCTTGTTTGGTAATTCAAGCAACATTTGTAAGGAGACGCACTTTCTTGTTTGGGTAATTCAAGCAACATTTGTAAGGAGACGCGCTTCCTTGTTTGGTTAATTCAAGCGGCATGGGTAAGGAGACGCACTTCCTTGTTTGGATAATTCAAGCAACATTTGTAAGGAGACGCACTTCCTTGTTTGGTAATTCCAGAAACATTTGTAAGGAGACACACTTCCTTGTTTGGGTAATTCAAGCAACATTTGTAAGGAGATGCACTTCCTGGTTCGGGTAATTTAAGCGGTATTTGTAAAGAAATGCACTTCCTAGCGGCATTTGTAAGGAGACGTACTTCTTTGTTTGGGTAATTCAAGCAACATTTGTAAGGAGACGTACTTCCGTGTTTGATTAAGTCAAGCGGCATGTGTAAGGAGATGCACTTCCTTGTTTAGTTAATTCAAGCAACATTTATAAGGAGACTCACTTCTTTGTTTGCGCAATTCAAGCAACATTTGTAAGGAGATGCATTTCCTTGTTTGGGTAATTCAAGCGACATTGGTAAGGAGACGCACTTTCTTATTTGGGTAATTCAAGTGGCATTTGTAAGGAGACGCACTTCCTTGTTAGGGTAATTCAAGCGGCATGGGTAAGGAGACGCACTTTCTTGTTTTGATAATTCAAGAAACATTGGAGCCCACCTAAAAAACAGGGAAAATAAATAGAAAGTCAAGCAACAAAGTGAAGAATTTGAAAGTCAAGAAACAAGGTGAAGAAGTTGAAAGTCAAGCAACAAGGTGAAAAGTTGAAAGTCAAGCAACAAGGTGAAAAGTTGAAAGTAAAGAAATAAGGTGAAGAAGTTGAAAGTCAACAAATTGAAAAATAGCAAGTCAGGAGCCCTCCTGAAGAACAGGGTGATGAAAGCGAAACTCAAGCAACAAGGTGAAGCAATTAAAATCCAAGCAACAAGTTGAAGAAATTGCAAGTCAGGAGCCCGCCTGAAGAATAGGGTGATGAAACTCAAGTCAAGAGTTTAAAAGAAGCTGCATAGATAGGATTTTTGTAATTTCATTTATTTTTTAACTTGTAATTTTTATTTTTGATGTAATGACAGAACCACGGACCGGAACCTCGACGAAATCTCACTCGACTCTCCAACTCGGTATAGTCCATCTACTTCCAATCCTTTGAGATACGTGTCAATTTATTCCTTCATAACTTTGGTGGGTAGCATGTACTAAGTCAAGACTAATGGTCGGGTCAAAATTTTGTCTCGTTGTCTTCTTCTTTATCTGAAAACACTTCGTGTTTACATTCAAAGGGGGCATGATGTAGACACCTAATTTTGTCCCACCCCGATATCACTTTTACTCATTTTACCTTATCCTATCATGTACCCTCAACCATGTAATTATCCCACAAAAATACAAAAATAACAACCCTTAACAAAGTTTATCTTGTTTTAATCCTAACAAACCTTATCTCAACCAACTCACACCCCACACCCCTATACCCATGTGACCCCACCCCCTCACATTCTTTTTTATTCCTTTTAACCAAATCACAACAAAAATAGAGGGGGAGGGCTGATATATTTCCCTTCGCAAGAATCGTAAGTGATATTTGATATTGGTCGATTGATTGTGTAAATTGGATAATCAAATGATTTGGACTCGATTTGGGGATAAATCATAATTTGGGGCGGAGGATTAAAAATCGATAAGAGGCGACTTTTGATTAGTTTGATTCATTAATGGTTATTTAATTTGAAATGAACATTTGTTATGTTGAATTCGGTATTATCATGTGTGTTGAATGGCGTGGTCTTATGGTTTTTGGATCAGATGTATTATTTTGGCTGAGGAATGCCTCGAGGTATTTGTGTTTATTCACCGGGGAATGCCCCGAAGTATTTTGTACTCGAAGGACATTTGTGACGAAGTCCCGAGGCGTTGGATAGAGCATAGGCTAGGATTAGCTTAGGATAGGATTTATATTTTCGCATTTTTTCTTTTTGGACTGTATAATTGGACTGAACATTATTGTTTTGGTTTTGGATTGTTGTTTGATGTTTGTCTATTTGTTTAATGTGGTTTATACATTTTCAGTATCAAAATTAGCCGATATACTCCACCGAGCGACCGTGGTTGAACCATGGGATCGAGGGGTGCCTAACACCTTCCCCTCGATCAACAGAATTCCTTAGCCAGAATCTCTGTTCGCAAATCAGTTTTAAAGAGTTAAAACCATTTTGAAAAAGGATATCCAAGGGTGACTTGGGACACTCGATTTATACCAAGTGGCGACTCTGAGTTAATTGCAAAATGAATCCTTTTCAAAACAAATCTCATTTTTGTCACTTTAATAATAAGAACCCTTTCAAACCTTAAAATGAATTCTTTTTTGGTTAAAAAAGGGGTGTGACACAGTCAACAGGTAAGAATTTTTGTTTTTGCTCGATTTCATTCTTAGAAGTCTTCTGCTAATCTGCTTCATCTTCAATTTCTGTCCAAAGCATCTTCAATTTCTGTCCAAAGCATTGCTACTGCTAATCGGCTAATTCTATTAACCATTAAGAATTTAACTGCTTAGAATTATTGGTATAAATGAGTGAATTGAAGTACAAAGAAGAAGAAATTTGTCTTACTGTTGTCTGAAGTTAAATATTCAGAAGAAATTTTGTTTTATGGATATTAGGATTATTATTTATTATTGAACTAGATATGATTATCGGTTGAAGTGAAAAATAGATGGATTTTTGTTATATATACTTTAGTTGTTTTGTAAGGTATGTATAAGTTTGTTGTGAAATTGGTTGTTGTGAAGTCGGTAAGTCACTGCTCAGTGCTTAATGCTTATATGTTGATATTCTGTGGTCGTGTGGTCTAGTATGCTCTATGCACAACTACACATTGTCATGTTTTAGTGATTTGGTCATGTTGTAATTTTGTTGTTGGCTTGTTGTTTGATTATTTTTCTTTTAAAATTGATACTTTGGATTTTTCTATTCCGTTTGTGCTAATAGTTTTAAATTAATTTGAGACTTGAGTTTTAATGTTTTGTATTCTATTTGTGGCTTTGTGCTAGGGACTTTGTGCATAGAATAGAAACAAAAAAAAAAGCACTAAGCAGTTGGGTCTTAGCAATGTAGGCAGTTGCTTACTAGCTTTGGACTTCAAATTAGATATGTTTAATGTTAACGGTTCACCCGATAACCGAACCGATAACAATGAAATACCGATAAACTGATAACCGATATCTTAACAGTTCTTTAACGGTTTAGCATATATACAAACCGATAATGAATAAGTAAAATCGATAATTTTCAAAATCGAACCGAACCAACCGATATGCATCCCTAGGGATAGCCTCAATTGCAAAGAATATGCGGGATTAAATCAAGCATTTTCTACATCATTAATGCAATCTAACTGTCAAAAATGCAATGGTTCAAGTTATCATCAGCCTTCGCATTCGCGAAGGCTTAGCCGCAAATGCAATAGACAATTATTTGGCCAAGTCAACACTGACACTCATGATCGCGAGGCTTGGGCCGCGATCGCGAGGTACTATTCACAGAACAGTATAGATAGCTCTTTATTTCTATTTCCACAATTTTAGGACCGTAGAGTTCTGGGAAGGGGAAATTTCTAGGATTTTCTTCACCATTCTTTCTTGGATAAGCTTCAAATTCATTTTCCCATTAAATTTCATTGATTATATCTTCAGAAACATCTTATTTTCTCAATTTCAAAATGGATTTTTGGGGTATTTTGCCTATAAAGCTTTTTAAAATAATTTTCTTCAACTTGAATCTTGTTAGGTGATGCACTTCCTAAATTGAATCTTCGCTCCTAGAAGCCGCATTTTCTAGTCGAGTCATTCCACTTAAACCTTAGGAGACGCACTTCCTTGTTAGGTTATTTCAATTTCCATTTGTCAAATGACAAATAACACACTTTCTAACTTAGACCTTTATCTGTAGAAGACACACTTTCTTGTTAGAGTTCCTCACCCTAATTTTTAGGAGGCGCACTTCCTAATCTTGGTCATTTAATTTTATCCTCAAGATATGCATTTGTTGTCCAGAGTCTTGATTCACCTTTGCATTACGTATTTTGCAAGTAGTTGTGATTGGATTTGACACCAACACAAGTTTTGATGATAAATCGGGGTAAAAAATAAATCCTGCTATTTGGAACTTCACTTTTGGACCCTTCTAGAAAATAGGATTTTACTTTTCTGGCAAATGGAATCTCTCTTCATAATAATTTTTGTTTGGGATAATTTTATTTCTAGTTTTGATGTGATTTTAGAAGTCCGTCTGAAGAACAGGGCGAATAAATGGAAAGTCAAGCAACAAGGTAAAGAAATTGAAAGTCAACAGATTGAAGAAATAACAAGTCAAGAGCCCGCCTGGAGAACAGGGTGAAGAAATTGAAAGACAAGCAACAAGGTGATGAAATTGCAAGTCAGGAGCCCGCCTAGAGATACCTGTGACTTGATTTCCTCGACTCTCCAACTCGGTATAGTCTCTCTCTTCTTCCAACCCTTTGAGATACCTGTGACTTGATTTCCTCATAACTTGGGTAGGTAGGATGTCCTAAATCAAGACTCGGTGGTACTCCGTCCTTTTTTGTCTCCCTTTTGAATAATAATCGGATCAAAATTTGATCTTGTTGTCTACTTCTTTGTTTACAAACACTTTGTGTTTACATCCAAAGAGGGGCATGATGTAGACACCTAATTTTGTCCCTCCCAAAAGTTGAATTTTACCATTTACCCCGTCTTATCATGCACCCTCAATCTTGTGATAAGTTTCACACAAGAAAACAACAATTGATAACCACTTTTGGCACTTCACCCTAACAAAAATAACAAAATTTCCAACAAATTAACACCCTATCTAATCCACTTTAACTACCTCACTACCCTACCCACCCACATACCCCCTACCACTACCCCTTGCAGGTTTTTCCCATTTTTTTGTTTCCTTTAACAGTAACACACCTCACAATTGAGAGATTGAGGAACACACAGCAAATACATATATATACACAGACACACATATACTCCTCCTTGGCCATCAATATACACAACAATATAATGATTACACTGAAGAGAGGATTTTTCCATTTTTAGACAATATATTCACATACTGCCATACATACTCGGATATACTTGACTGTATAGAGAGATCCCTCCATTTTTCTCGCAATACAGACACATAGATTGACACACACTCACAGCTTCACATAGACTCCATTCACGCACACACAACACACCCAACGATATATACACAACACACTCACTGGGATGCAGTCCACAATCACAATTTCCACTCACACACAATAATCACAAGAAATCACAACCAGAGTAAATCGGGGAGTGAACAGAACTGAGGGAGAAATGGGAGAAAACCGATCAGAAAAACGCGAGTGAAGGAGAGAAATAGTGAAGAGAGATCTGTTCCGGCGACCCGAGCTCACCAGAGCTCTGACAACTCAAAAACAGTAGCCTTTAGCTCCACCATCGTCAAAACCATCGAAAAACGCCGCTAACGGCCGACCAGCAAACCACCGCCAAAATAAAAATCAGTGAAAAACAATCGAATTAGGACCAAAAGGAGATTGGGGCCAGAGTTATCAGTTCGGGAAGTTTGTGATTGAGGTTCGATGTTGAGGTTTCATTTGGATCGAGGTTAAGTTGCTTCATGAGTTCCGAATCTGGTTGTTTGAAATAAAATCATTGATTGAGGTCCAATTCTATATATCTTATCTCTATTTTTGTGAATGTTTTCGAATAGTGATGATATCTATGTGATTTTGTTTGAAGCAATTTAATTATCATTATCTAATTGTTAATTTTTTGTTGAAGTAATGTTAATCACTGTAAGTGAGAATCCAAATTGATTTGGGGTTTAATTTGATTTGGGGCGGAAATTGAAAATCTGATAAAAGGCGAGCATTGGTTTTTGTGGATTCATTGATGAATGTTTGATTTGGAATAATTGTTCATTGTATCAAACTCGATAGTATTATGTTTTAAGTCGAAAATGAATAAGCAAATCTTATGTTGGGTAGGCGAAAATTAGGACTTGTGGATTGTTGAATGCTGAAAATGTTTGTTGAATGATTTTGTTTTATGCATTTGGATAAATTGTACTCATTTGGCCGGGGAATGCCTCGAGGTTATTTGTATTGTTTTATTCGGAGAATTCCCTGAGAAAGTTGTATTCGAAGACAACGCGAGATCAAGGCCGGAGGCATTCGGTGGAGCAGCGTTTAGGATTAATGTAGGTTAGCGTAGGTTTACATTTCAGTACCTTTTTATTTTGGTTTGTAATAAATTGGACTGGACACTATTTTTTTATTTTGTTTGTTTTCTTGTTGTGTGTTTTGTTTGGTTTATACATTTCATAGTGTCATACTAGCCGTTATACTCTTTGAACAAAAATACATATGGGGGATACTTGACTTTTATTTCCCCCTATATATAATCTGGAGAGCTCCATTTTTTTCCTAAAGTTAAACGTTTATCAATTTCATTATATTTCGAAATCTTTGCCGATTTTTTTTATTGGAACCTTATAATAATTATATCTAAGAAAATGCATACAATTTTCTTTAAAATTGTCCACAAAAATTGTTTTAACACTTTAACTTTAAGTGTAATTCTTTAACCCCCTAATTTTATCTAAAGTAAATTTTATACCACCTTACAAATACAATTCCATTTACATATACACTGTACCACTTAACTACTTTTAAAAAATAAGAAGTGTTTTACTATCTTACCCTTAGTTTAATGTTTTGAAGGACGAACGAACTCTTCAAGACTTTAACACTTTAACTTTATGTGTAATTCTTTATCCATCAATTTTTATCTCAAGTAAATATTATACCATCGTGCACATACAATTTCACTTTCATGGTTGGGGCCAATATATACGTGTACCACCTAAGTGTCATGTTTGTGTCACGTCTGTGCCACATCAGATAGTAAACAAAATTACGTTTTATTTCTTTTTTCTTTCACCACGACATATTTTGTTCTTATTTTTGAGTTTGATAAAAATTGAGGCAAGTGGTCCAATTACTTTATTAAAAATAAACTCAAACATAAGTGACTAAAACACAATTGCCTAGTCAAACTTATTATAATATGATCCAAATTAAGTTGTTTTAACTTTTTTTAAGTAATAAATAATTACCACTAAATCACTAATAACATGTGGCTACTTCTAATAAAAAGAAAACAAACACTCATTTTGAAACGAAAAAAATACTTTCTTCATCAGATTATGAGAATTCACGATGGCTTAGCAATCAAATCAAATAACTTCAACATTAGCTATAGCTTTGACACTTTGAACAAAAATACAAATTGGGATACTTAACCTTTATTTCCCCTCTATATATAATTTGGAGATTTTCATTCTCTTTTTTTTTTAAAATCTGAATGTTTATCAGTTTCAGCGTAATTTGAGATCCTGATGTTCTATCTTTTTTACGTGTGAATAGTTTTCACTAAAGCACTATCATAATGTGGCTACTTCTGATAAATTGTTCTTTTCATTTCAAAATATTCTTTTTAGCATACAAATTTTCTATTCTCTCATTTATGCGCTTGCAAATTAAGAAGTAATTTGAAATAGTTATTTTTTATTAATGTGGACCACAAATATGAAACGAATAAGTAAGATTATTTTTACTCTGAAGACCCCTTCAAAGACTATAAAAAATTAGAAGTGTTTACTATCTTACTCATCAATGCCTTGAAGGAAGAAGAAATTCTTTAACGCAATAGCACTTTTACTTTACGTGTAATACTTTCTCCCCCTAATTTTATCTCAAGTGAATATTATACCACCTTACACATACAATTTCACTTTCATGATTGGGACCTATATATACGCGTGTCACCTAATAGTCATGTTTGTGCCACGTCTATTCCACATCAGATAGTTAACAAATTTACTTTTTATTTCTTTTTTCATTCACCACGTCATCTTTTATTCTTATTTTTGAATTTAACAAAAGATAAGGCAAGTGGTTCAAATACTTTATTAAAAATTAAACTCAAACATAAGTGACTAAAATACAATTGACTAGCTAAAATTATTGTAATATGCTTCAAATCATGTGTGAATAATTATCATCAAAAGCACTAATAACATATGACCACTTCTAATAAATTATCATATTTATATGCGTTGCAAATTAACAAGTAATTTGAAATAATTATTTTCTTAATAACTTGCACCGTAACATGAAATTGAGGGAGTAAAAAGTATTTTTCAGCCAATAGATGTCCCTTAACAAAACTACTCATTCCTAGAAAATAAGAAATGTTTTACCATCTTACCCATAATTAAATGCCTTGAAACAAGAAGGAACTCTTTAATGGTGTAAAATTTTATGTATTAAAATAAGGACAATTTTGAAATAATAATTAATAATTTATATTGATTATATAAAACACCACTTAATTTGTAATTTTTTAAAAAAAAAATATCACTTATTATGAAACGAAAAAAATTATTTTTCTTCACAAAGATTACAAGAATTCAAGATTTGTTTAGTAATCAAATCAGAGAACTTCAATATTAACTAATTTTGACTCTTTGAACAAAAATACAAAATTGGGATGTTCATTAACCTTTATTATCCTCGTATATATAATCTGGAGAGTTGTGATCTTTTTTTTAACGCTGAACGTTATCAATTTTATCATATTTTAGAATTCTGGTGTTCTAACTTTTTTACGTGTGAATAACTGTCATTAAAAGCACTAATAACATGCAATTAGTTCTAACAAATTATTTTTTCTATTTCAAAATATTTTTTCTAGCCTATATTAATTGTCTATTATCTCATCTATACGCTTCATGATTTTGCAAATTAACAAGTAATTTGAGATCCACTAATATGAAACGAAGGGACTAAAGAGTATTTTTAGCCTTAAGACCCTTAAAAAGCTACTTATTTTTAGAAAATAAGAAGTGTTTTACTAGCTTACCATAGATTAATGTCTTGAGGGATGAACGAACTCTTCAACATTTTAGCACTTTAACTTTACGTGTAATTTATCCCTCAAATTTTATCTACAGTGAATATTGTACCACCTTACACAACAATTTCAGTGTTATGATTGAGGGTAATATATACGCGTACCACCTAAGTATCATGTTCGTACCACATCTGTGCCACATCAGACAGTAAATAATTTTTTTTATTTCTTTTCTCTTTCACTACGTCATATTTTGTTCTTGTTTTCGAATTTAATAAAATTGAGATAAGTTGTCCAAATACTTCATTAAAAATAAAACTAAACTATAAGTGACTAAACACAATTGACTAGCCAAAATTATTGTAATATGCTCCAAATCATGTTGTTTTAATTTTTTTAGGTAATGAATAATTGTCACTAAAAGTACGAATAACATGGAGGAGGAGAAGGAGGAGGAGGACACCACTTATTTTGAAACGAAAAAAATATTTTATTCACAAGATTACAAGAATTCAAGATTACTTAGTAACCAAATCAGATAACTTCAACATTAACTATAACTTTGGCTCTTTGAACAAAAATACAAATTGGAATACTTGACCTTTATTTCCCCCTTATATATATAACCTGAAGAGTCCCATTTTTTTCTTAAGCTGAACATTTATCAATTTCATTATATTTCAAAATCTTTCTTTTACCTAATTTATCATCATGGAAAAAGCAAAACTTTCACTTGTTAGTGAAATTGGAGCAGCTCTTTTTCATACTATGGTGAACATAAAATTTGAAATTGAACTATCCAACTTTTTGGATGTTACTTGTACATTTTCTGGTCACATGCTCTTTAAGAAATTATAAATAAAAGGAATATTTTTACAATTTTATTAATTTATCCTCTAACTTTTATAATACATTTTATATTTATGTACTTATCCAGATGACTATCAAGATTAATGTAGAATTTTTTTGAAATCTTATAACAATTATATCTGAGAAAATGTATAAAATTTTCCTTAAACATGTCTATAAATATCATTTTAGCACTTTAACATTACGTCTAACTCTTTATCCCTTAATTTTATCTCAAGTAAATTTTATACCACCTGACACATGCAATTTTACTTTCATGATTGAGAATGATATATACACGTATCACCTAAGTGCAACGTCTGTACCACATCGGATAGTAAAACATATTTACTTCTTATTTTTTCAGTCACCAAGTGGTATTTTGTTTGTGTTTTTGATCAATAAAAGATGAGGCAAGTGGTACAAATATTTATTAAAAATAAAACTCAAACATAAGTGACTAAAAGTCAATTAACTAGTCAAAATTATTGTAATATGCTCCAAGTCATATTGTTTTTATATTATATTGGACATGGACATGCTTTTTTGAAGAAATTTGAACCTCGTTAATAATTAATTTTATTATATTGACATGATAATAGCATAGCGAAAGTTTTAGTGCATAGTGATGTCCTTTTTAATAGTTATTAACTAATTTCTTGATAAGAATTTATGTTATTCATGATGTACTATCAATCTTTTACAAGATGATAATTTGAATGTTTTTATGAAGTATTTGCATTTTTATTATTAAGTCCATCTTTTTTTTTTGTAGTTATTATTAAGTCCATCTTCATATATATCGGATTAGATTATATTTATGTGAGATTTAATTACTTAATATTTAGATAATATCGATGCGTTTTAAAAAAAATTGGAATTCTTAAATGTTATTATGACCGTAATGTACCCAAAGAGAATATCACTAATTCATCTTATCTTATTCGTCTCAAAATTATGGTGCTCTAACTTTTTTTACGTTTGAATAATTGTCATTAAACTAGCATTCAGCTACTTCTAATAAATTATTTTTTTCATTTCAAAATATTTTTTTAGCCTATATTAATTGTCTATTATCTCATTTATACGATTATTGATTTTTCAAATTAACAAGTAATTTGAGATAATTATTTATTTAATTACGTGGACCACTGATGTGAAACTAGGAGAGTAAAGAATATTTTTAACCTAAGACAACTACTTATTTCTAGGAAATAAGAAGTGTTTTACTATCATACCCATAGTTTAATGCCTTGAAGGATGAACGAACTCTTCAACACTTTAACACTTTAAATTTACGTGTAATTCTTTGTCCCCCAAATTTTATCTCAGGTGAATATTATACCACCTTCATGGTTGGGGGTAATAAATGAACGTACCACCTTAGTGACATGTTCGTGCCACGTCTGTACCACATCAGATAGTAAATAAAATTATGTTTTGTTTCTTTTTTCTTTCACCACGTCATATTTTGTTCTTATTTTTGAATTTGATAAATCTGAGGCGAGTGGTCCAATTATTTATTAAAAATAAAACTCAAACATAAATGACTAAACACAATTGACTAGTCGAAATTATTATAATATACTTCAACTCAAGTTGTTTTAACTTTTTATAAGTAATGAATAATTGTCACTAAAGAACTAATAACATGTGGCTACTTCTAATAAAAAGGAAAAAGGAAAAAGGAAAAACAACAGTACTTATTTTGAAAAGAAAAAAATACTTTCATCACAAGATTATAAGAATTAATGATTACTTAGTAATCAAATCAGATGACTTCAACATTAACTATAACTTTGATTCTTTGAACAAAAATACAAATTGGGATACTTGACCTTTATTATCCCTCTATATATAATCTGGAGAGTTTCATTCTTTTCTTTTTTAAGTTGAACGTTTATCAGTTTCATTATATTTCAAAATCTTTCTTCTACCTAATTTACCATCATAGAAAAAACAAAACTTTCACTTCTTAGTGAAATTGAAGCAGCTCTTTTCCATAAGACGGTGAACATGAATTTCAAAATTAATCAACCATCCAAAAAGGTTATGTCTTTTTTGATGTTTACTCGTACTTTTTATCTTTACATGCTCTTTAAGAAATTATACATAAAAAGAGTGCTTTATAAGTTTATTGATTTATCCTCCTACTCTTTATAATACACTTTATACTTATGCGTCTTATCTAGATAACTACCAAGATTAACACAATTTCTTTTGAAACCTTATAATAATTATAACTAAGAAAATGCATAAAAAATTTCTTAAATTTCTTTACAAAAATTATTTTAGCACTTTAACTTTGTGTGTAATTCTTTATCCCCTAATTTTATCTCAAGTAAATTTATACTACCTTACATACACAATTCTACCTTCATGATTGAGAATGATATACACGCGTACCATCTAAGTTTCATGTTTGTGCCACACAGAGACGGACCCACGTGGTTGTTAGGGGGTTCACCCGAACCCCCTCGATAAAAAATTATGTTGTATATATAAGATAGCAAAATTTATATCTAAGTACATATATTAATTTTGAACCACTTGAATCAAGGATGTTGTATAGCTCAGTGTTATTGGTTTTACTTCTTAGGTCCCTTTCAAGGCCCACTTCGCAGGTTCGATCCTTGTTGGTGGCTTTTTTTTATTTGTTTAATTCACTATGTTGTCTTGAATCCCTACAACTATTATTACATTCGTTGAAATTGTATTTTGTTGGCTTATTCACACATTTATATTTTTATTTTTTGAATTCCCTAAAGATAAATCCTGGATCCGCTACTGGTGCCACATCAAATAGTAAAACAAATTTACTTTTTATTTTTTTCTGTTACCACGTCATATTTTGTTCGTATTTTCAGATTCAATAAAAGATGAGGCAAGCATGGTACAAATATTTTATTAGAAATAAAACTCAAACATAAGTGACTAAATCCAATTAACTAGTCAAAATTATTGTATACGCTCCAAATCGTGTTGTTTTTATGTAACAACCTTGTCACATCCTCTTTTTAACAAAAAAAGATTCATTTTAAGTTTGAAAAGGGGTTTTATTATTAAGTGACAAAGGAAAATATTTTTGTTTTGAAAAGAATCTTTTACAATTAAATTCAGAGTCGCCACTTGACATAAATAGGGTGTGCCAAGTCACCTTTGGAAATACTTTTCAAAACAGTTTGACTCTAAAACTGATCTGCGAACAGAGATTTCGGTTACAAAATTCTGTTGACCGAGGGGAAGGTGTTAGGCACCTCTCGATCCGTGGTTCGACCACGTCTCTTGGTGGAGCATATCGGCTAATTTGATACTATAAATGTATAAACCACATAAAAACACACAAAATAATCAATCAAATAAACAAAACAAGTCCAAAAATATAGTGTCCAGTCCAATTATTACAACCCGAAATAAGAAGGTATTGAAAAGTAAACCTACACTAATCATAAACTACTCTCCAATGCTTTACCCGATGCCTCAAACCTTGATCACGAGCCTCCTTTGCGTACATGATACTTCGGGGCATTCCACGGTGAATGAATACAATTCCTCGGAGAATTCTCCGGCCAAATGAATACATTTTTCTAATGTGAAAAAACCAAATCATTCAACAAAATTTCAAACATTCAACAATTCATTTACCTATCAATTCTCGGACTAACGCATGATACTATCTAGTTCAATAACATTAATATTCATTTCAAATCCAACCACAATCACTAAATCCAAAACTAACAATATTCACTTCATCAACTTTCAATTTTCATCCCACTTATTCTCAATTGGGTTTAAATCATACAACCATTCAATTTAAACAATCAAACCATCAATATTGAGAATCACTTACGATGATCCAAACACATCAAAAATCAATGAAAATAAAATTCACACATCAATAAATTTATTACACAAAGTGTCCAACAATTAAGATGAATTGAGAATGAGATGGAGAATGGACCTTAATGTCGGTTTTCAATCATAATGAAAACTAAGTTGCCCACTTCTGTTTGGGGTCATGCAATTTTGTATACTGCAATACTTGTTCATCTTAGACCGATAAATTATAATAAATTTTTTTCGTTGCAATTGATTTTAGGTCAAAAGCCTAATATATCTTATCTGAGAATTTTTTAGTGTGGTGTATATGTTCCTATAACACCACCAAATCGCACTAATATGGGCCCCCAAAGAAAGGTAGGAATTTATGTTGGGTTTGAATCACCCTCCATTATTCGCTATCTTGAACCATTAACGGGAGATATGTTCACTACTCGATTTGCAGATTGTCGATTTGATGAGATAGTTTTCTCAAAATTAGGGGGAGAAAATAGTGACATCAAAAGAAAAATTTTGTAAAAAAATTCATCACTATCTTATCTTGATCCACGTGCTTCTATTTGTGAGCAAGAAGTACAAAAGATTATTCATCTGCAGAAAATTGTAAATCAAATGCCAGACGCATTTACAGATTTGAAAAGAATCACTAAATCACATATTCCTGCAGAGAATGTCCCAATTCGAATTGATGTTCCTAAAATACCATCCACTAGTGTCATAGCTAATGAATCTAAACACGCTTGAAGCGTGGTAGACCATTAGGTTCTAAGGATCGAAATCCTAGAAAAAGAAAAATAAATGGTCAACATGACACTACGAAAGATCCTCATATGAAAGTTCAAGATTTAAACAATATTGATATTCCTGAAGGAATTAATGAGCCTGAGACTCAAGAAAATGAGGAACTATCCATAAATTCAAGTGATGTTGAAACTAATTTGAATCGATCTAAAATAGTAGTGGATTATATCTTTGCATATAACTTTGCAGCGAAAATCATGCAAGATAGTAAGGATTTAAACCTTGATTTATCACAGAATATCTACAAAGAAATGACTGGCCAAAATGGCAAGAAGCAATTCAATCTGAATTGAATTCACTTGCCAAATGTGAAGTTTTTGGACCTATAACTCAAACACCTAATGGTGTTAAGCCTATTGGCTATAAATGAGTCTTTGTGCCAAAAAGAAATGAGAAAAATTAAATACATAGGTATAAAGCACGCCTTGTTGCACAAAAATTTTCACAACGGCCTGGTGTCGATTATGACGAGACATATTTACCAGTTATGGATGCAATAACATTGCGTTATCTTATTAGTTTCACTATCCATGAGAGACTTGAAATGTATTTGATGGATGTGGTAACAACCTATCTATATGAATCACTTTATAAAGAGATATACATGAAAAATTTCGAAGGATTTAAAATGCCAAAATCATATAGTTCAAAGCCTCAGAAAATGTATTCTATTAGATTGCAAAGATCATTGTATGTTTTGAAGCAATCTGGACACATGTGGTATAACCATCTTTGTGAATATTTATGTAAGGAAGGTTATACGAATGATGAAATTTGCCCATGTGTTTTAATAAAGAAAACAACATCGTAGTTTGTTATACTTGCTCTCTATGTCGATGACATAAACCTTATTGGAACTCCAATAAAGCTTCAAAAGATAATTGATTGCCTAAAGAAAGAATTTGAGATAAAATATCACGAAAAGACAAAGTTATGCCTTGATTTGCAAATTGAGCATTTGACAAACGGTATCTTTGTCCATCAATCTTCCTACACATAAAAGATGTTGAAACGATTCTATATGGATGGAGCACATCTATTAAAAATTCTGATGGTTGTTCAATCACTTGATGTGAATAAAGATCCATTCCGACCTCAAGAAAAGAATGAAGAACTTCTTGGTCCTGAAATACCATATCTTAATCCGATTGGTGCACTAATGTATCTTGCAAATACTACAAGGTCTGATATAGCCTTTTCAGTTAATTTGTTTGCAATCTATAGTTCTGCTCCTACTAGGAGACATTAGAATGAAAGCATATACATATTACGGTATCTAAAAGGACTACCAATATGGACTTATTTTATTCTAAAAATTGCAGTTTCGATTTTGTTGGTTTTACTGATGCTGGGTACTTATCTGACCCGCAAGAGTTCGGTCTCAAATAGGCTACGTATTTATATGTGGAGGTACTGCTATATCTTGGAGATCAACAAAGCAGTCTATCGTAGCCACTTCATCGAACCATGCTGAGATTATAGCTATTCATAAAGCAAGTCGAGAGTGTGTGTGGTTGAGGTCCATAATACATCTCATTCAAGAAAAATATGGCTTGAAATATGACAAAGCACCTACGATTTTATATGAAAATAATGCAGCATGCATAGCACAACTTAAAGGAGGATTCATAAAAGGAGATAGAACGAAGCATATTTCACCAAAGTTCTTCTATACACATGAGCTCCAAAAGAATGGTGATATTAATGTACAACAGATTCGTTCAAGTGACAATGTGACTGATTTATTCACCAAGTCTCTTCCAACTGCAACTTTCAAGAAAATGGCGCACAAGATCGGAATGCAAAAATTCAAAGATGTTCTTGTTAGGGAGAGTTAATACGCGCTATACTCTTTTTTCCTTACGAGGTTTTGTCCCACTGGGTTTTTCTTGTAAGGTTTTTAATGAGGCAGCTTATATATGTATTGTTAGACATTCAAGGGGGAGTGTTATGATATTAATGTATATGAGTTGTAGTGAAGTCTATAAAGATCTATAAAGATCTACTTGATATCTATTAGGATTTGAAGTATATGTCTTTTACTCAGAAACTAGAGAAAATTTCCCTTATAAATAGAAGGACTTCCTTAATTGTAAATCATCCTCAAGAGAAATAATAATTACTCTCTCTATTCTCTCTACTCATTTTTTTTTATTCTTTATTGTTTTATAACACTTTTACAATTTTATTAATTTTATTAATTTACAATTTTATTAGCCTCTAACTCCTTATAATACACTTTATATTTATGTGCCTTATTCAGATAACTACAAAGATTAACACAGAATTATTATTTTTTGAAATTTTATAATAATTATATATGAGAAAATGCATAAAGTTTTTCTTAAACTTGTCCACAAAAATTATTTTGGCACTTTAACTTTACGTGTAGTTCTTTATCCCCCTAAGTTTATCTCAAGTAAATTTTAGGGAAAATACTAAGAAAAATACCCGAACTTTGATCGGATTTTCAGTTGAGCATACTGAACTTAGCGGGGGTCCTATTACCCACCTAGACTTCTTTTTTCGTATTTTAATGGCATATATCTGTCCACTTGGACAAGTGCATGTAATTCACGCGCATTGACAGCGTGAGAGTATTAAAAAAACATTAAAAACCTTTTTTTTATCAAATAGCCTCTCAATTTTTTGTTTTTAATTTTTTAATTTTTTTTTATTTTTTGAATTTTTTTTTATTTTTTCATTGTTTCTTTTCTCTCTTCTTTCTTATTTCTTATTTCTTTCGCTTCTCTCTTCTCTCTTCTCTCTTCTTTCTTTCTCTTCTCTCTTCCTTCTTTCTTCTTTTCAATGGTGCTCCAATGATGTTTCTTTCTTTCATCTTCAACACACCCAATTCATCTCTATCAATTTAACCCAATTTCAAATTGAAAAAGAAAAATTCATCGCAAAATTAAAAAACTAATCATCTTTTACGTTTGGTCAGAAAAAAAATCAATCTTTTCTCTCTTCTTTCATTCTTCTCTTCAAATATGCCTCAATGGTGCTTCTTTCTTTCATTTTCAAGACTCCCAATTCATTTCCATCAATTTGACCCAATTTTAAATTGAAAAAAAAAATTCATTGCAAAATTGAAAAACTAATCATCTTTCACGTTTGGTCAGAAAAAAATCATTTTTTTATCAAATTTGGGAGGAAATTAATTCCACCATTGCTGCCGGCAGCCACCATTGTCGCTGGCTTTTGGGCATAATTAAGAAACTTTGAAAAAGTGTTCCATTCTATTTGAATAAAATTATTGAAGAAAGTTTTTGATTTGAATTTGAAATTTGAGAAAAGATTTAGTATGAACTAAATAAAAGTTAAATTTCAAGAAATAAAAATCAAGATTTTGGTGAAAAAATAATAAAAATTGATGAAAAGAATAAGAATAGAGAAGAAAGTAAATAAAAATTATTTTTTTCTTAAAAAAACACGTGTAAAAATGAGATTGGCGCGTGTATTACACCACCAGTCACCAAAACTGGGTATAGCATTTCAGGGAGAATTAAATCCACTTTATAAAAGTCTAGGTGGGTAATAGGACCCCCGCAAAGTTCAGTATGCACAACTGGAAGTCCGGTCAAAGTTCAGATATTTTTTTGAGTAGTTTTCCTAAATTTTATATCACTTTACACGTACAATTTCACTTTCATGATTGAGAATGACATACACGCGTACCACGTAAGTGCAATGTCTGTGTCACATCAGATAATATTACAAATTTACTTTTTATTTCTTTTTTCTGTAACTACGTCATATTTTGTTCGCATTTTCGGATTCAATAAAAGAAGAAGCAAGTGGTACAAATATTTTATTAAAAATAAAACCCAAACATAAGTGACTAAAAGTCAATTAAATAGTCAAAATTATTTACATATGCTCCAAATCATGTGTTTATGTAACAACTTGATATTTTATTGTAAGATTTTCATTTGTGACAAAAAAAACTTTTTAAAATCCTTTATTATGAAGCTGAGATAGCTTTATTTTTCCTAGAATCAAACTCTTCATTTGTTACTCAAGACCTTTGTTCACTTCTCATTTTTTTCATCCTTATTCCCTCAAAGAAATTGTTATGAGCAAAGTAAAAGTGAATGATGAGATATCATTCTTGTATGACACCTTTTGTTGTAATGGCTTTGAACAGGTAAGAGCAAGAAGGGGTGCTGTGCATGATGTTTACACATACAAGAAAGAAGGGGTTGATACCACCTATGGAAAAATTGTGTTCACTTCAAAACCACCTCCATTTGTGCTGCGGTTTAGAAATTTAGACATGGACATATTTTTCTGAAGAAGTATGAACCTCGTTAGTAATTAATTTTATTACTTTGATATGATAATAGTAAAGCGAGAGCTTTAGTGCATTGAGGCTGTCCATTTTAATAATTACTATTAATTAGTTTCTTGATCAACATATGTTATTCATAGTATCAATCTTTTACAAGATGATATTAATACTCTATTATCTCATTTATACGCTTCTTGACTTTTCAAATTAACAAATAATTTGAGATAATTATTTCTTTAATAATGTGGACCACTAATATGAAACGAGGAAAATAAAGAATATTTTTAGCTTGAAGACCCTTTAAGAAAACTTCTTATTTCTAGAAAATAAGAAGTGTTTTACTATCTTACCCATAGTTTAATGCCTTGAAGGACGAACGAACTCTTCAACACTTTAGCACTTTAACTTTACGTGTAATTCTTTATTCTCCTAATTTTATTTCAAGTGAATATTATACCACCTTACACATATAATTTCACTTTCATGGTCGGGGGTAATATATATGCGTACCACCTAAGTGTCATGTTCGTGCCACGTTAGTGCCATATCAGATAATAAATAAATTTATGTTTTATTTCCTTTTTCTTTCACCACGTCATATTTTGTTCTTATTTTCGAATTTGATAAAAGTTGAGGCAAGTTGTCCAATTACTTTATTAAAATAAAACTCAAACATAAGTGACTAAACACAATTGACTAGTCAAAATTATTATAATATGCTCCAAATCAAGTTGTTTTAACTTTTTTTACGTGATGAATAATTGTCACTAAAGCACTAATAGCACGTGGCTACTTCTATAAAAAGAAGAAAGAAAAACACCACTCATTTTAAAATGAAAAAAAAAATACTTTCTTCACAAGATTACAAGAATTCATAATTACTTAGTAATCAAGTCAGATAACTTCAACATTAACTATAGCTTTGATTCTTTGAACAAAAATATAAATTGAGATATTTGACCTTTATTTCCCCTCTATATATATATAATCTGGAGAGCTCCGTTCTTTTTTTTTTTTAAGTTGAACGCTTATCAGTTTCATTATATTTCATAATGTTTCTTCTACCTAATTTAGCACCATGAAAAAAGCAAAGCTTTCACTTGTTAGTGAAATTCAAGCAGCTCTTTTTCATAGGACTACAAATACAAAAGAATACTTTATAATTTTTGAATTTGTACTTATACATTTTTTCTTTACATGCTCTTAGAAAATTATAAATAAAAAGAATACTTTATAATTTTATTGATTTATCCTCTAACTCTTTATAATACACTTTATATTTATTTGTGTTATTCAGATAACTACAAAGATTAACATAATATTTTTTTTGAAACCTTATAATAATTATATCTGAGAAAATGCATAAAATTATCCTTAAACCTATTTACTAAAATTATTTAAGCACTTTAATTTTATGTGTAATTCTTTATCCTCCTATTTTTTTCTCAAGTAAATTTTATACTACCTTACACATACAACACTACCTTCATGATCAAGAATGATATACACGTGTACCACCTAAGTGTCATGTCTGTACCACATTGGATAGTAAAATAAATTTACTTTTTATTTTTTTTTCGTTACCACATCATATTTTGTTCATATTTTCAGTTTCAATAAAAGATGAGGCAAGTGATACTAATATTTTATTAAAAATAAAACTCAAACATAAGTGACTACAAGTCAATTAACTAGTCAAAATTATTGTAATATGCTCCAAATCATGTTGTTTTTATGTAACAACCTAAAATATAAAATTTTCTCTTTTATCTATTTTAATTTTTTTTCTTTTCCGTAGTTTTTACATGGTGGTTATGAGGTGTGGGGTGGTTGGCACGGTCCTCGACGTATTCGAGAATGATTTGGGTGAGTTTGAGGTTCTTAAAGGCTTTAAAAGCTACTAGCTTGACTTCAGTCAACATTTTGTTTTTTGAGAATCGAATGGTGATTAGATCACTCCATTAGATTTCGAATATTAATTTTGAATTAGTAGTGCGGTTGGATTGGGTGTGGAACTCTTATTTTGCATTTCAATCCTTCATTCAAAAAATAATTAAATTAACCTTTTAGGATTGGGAGGCCTAATTTATTATAAATAATCTCTTTTTAAAAATTTAACATTACCATTGAATCTAGAATATCAAAGATAGTCTGGTAGAATATATGATTTATTTCTGTGGGGTTCTGAACGAATTTTGAGGGTCCATTCAGAGATATTTTCAGCATTCAAAATCAGCTGGTGCAGCAATATTTGTTAGTGCAACGCTTCTTCTTTGCGAAAGCGGGCCTCAGACTATGAACACGAGAAAAATATTATCTTTCATCGCAATCGCGAAGGGATAGCTAGGGCTGTGCAAATTTTGATTCAAACCGTTAACCTGAACCGATAATTACTTTATTGGATTAACGGGTCGGGTTTTTTCATTATCGGGTCGGTTGTCGGTTTAACAATTTCCACTAACGGATTATCGGTTCGGGCCTTGGGTTTCCTTAATTTTTTATCGGGTCACCCGATAACCCGATAAAAAATGCATAGTTGCACACTATGTCCAATACTTAGGGCTTACCCGTCCACTAGCCCAACCCAAAACTCTAAAGGCCCAATTCCCAAACGGCCCAACCCGTATTACTACTTAGAGACTTAGCAACTTTACTTAGGTTTGGGTTTCATTTCATTCATTCATCTTCTTTTAGTTTTCAATTTTCACATCCGCTCAAAGACATCGCATCAGCCTCTCTCGAGTCTCGACTCTCAGTCAGTCAGTCTCTCTCTATCTCTCTCAGTATTCAAACTTTAAAATCTATTTTTGCTGAAAACTCAGTATTCAAGCTTGATTTTGCTGAAAACTGAAGAGACCCAAGTCGATTTTTGCTTTTGCTCTCAATAGTCTATAGACACCTAATTTTATCCCTTCCCGATATCACTTTTACTCATTTTATCTTATCCTATCGTGTACCCTCGACCATGTAATATCCCACAAAAATACAAAAATAATAACCCTTAAAAAATTTTATCTTGTTTTAATCCTAACAAATCTTATCTCAACCGACTCACACCCCACACCCCTATACCTATGTGACCCCACCCCCTCACGTTCTTTTTGATTCCTTTTAAACAAATCACAATAAAAATAGAGGGGGGGGGGGCGGCTGATATGTTTCCCTTCACAACAAACAAAAGAAGAGGGGGCCACCAGATATTCATAGACAATTCCATATACACAGAATTCTCATTTTTTGGAGAAAATGCATACAAGGACTCCATTCTTTCTTCTCCAGTGAAATCCACTCATACACGACCCAGCTCCACCGAACAAAAAAGACATCATCATCTCCATTCTCTTTGACATACTCTCACAGCCCGAAAAACTCATGCATACACACAGTGACGGAAGAGAGGGACACATAGAAAAATAGTAGATCAAAAGTGAGTGAGAAAAATAGAACAACGTGATTTGGTCCAGTCTTTCGGCGAAGTCATCACCTTAATAGCCAATCGAAAACCCACCGGGAAATACCCAACAATCGCCTTCCGTCCCATTTTCGGTCGAACCATCCTGGAAATTATCAAAAACATGTCGGAAAGCATCAACCAGCAAGTGGTCAGTCCATTTTTGACCCAAAATTATCGTCTCTTCGCCGGAAAAGCGACCCCACCCACCTTAAACTGATCCCTAAAACCTGATCGGACCTATTCCTTTTGTTGTCATTTCTATCGAACCCTATCAGAAAACGGATGAGATAGAATCATCGCGCATGAAAATGGGTTCGGGTCATCACTGTTTTGGATCGGGTTAATGAAGAGGATAAAGCCGAGGTTGGTTCGTTGTTGAGGTTTTGACTCGAGGTCTTTGGATGCGGTTTTCATATTCTCATTCAAATAATATTCAATTTCAAAAGTTTTTGATTGAGGTCTATTTCTCATCTTTTTCTCATTAATCTTAATTGTTTGATGCACTGTGTGATAAATTTATTATTGTGTGGATTTTATTCTCGTTGATTTTGTTATTTTTGGATCATCGTAAATGATAGTTGATATTGGTCGATTGATTGTGTAAATTAGATTATCAAATAATTTGGACTCGATTTGGGGATAAATCATAATTTGGGGCAGGGGATTAAAAATCGATAAGAGGCAACTTTTGATTAGTTTGATTCATTAATGGTTATTTAATTTGAAATGAACATTTGTTATGTTGAATTCGGTATTATCATGTTTAGGCCGAAAGTTTAATAGGAAAACAATAGGGGTAGGCAAATTTAAGAATTTTGGATTGGTGAATGCCTGAAATGTGTGTTGAATGGCGTGGTTTTATGGTTTTTGGATCAAATGTATCATTTTGGCCGGGGAATACCTCGAGGTATTTGTGTTTATTTGACGGGGAATGTCCCAAAGTATTTTTTACCCGAAGGACGTTCGTGACGAAGGCCCGAGGCATCGGATAGAGCATAGGCTAGGATTAGCTTAGGATAGGATTTATATTTTCGCATTTTTTCTTTTTAGACTGTATAATTGGACTGAACATTATTGTTTTGGTTTTTGATTGTTGTTTGATATTTGTCTATGTGTTTTATGTGGTTTATACATTTTTAGTGTCAAAATTAGTCGATATACTCCACCGAGCGACCGTGATCGAACCACGGGATCGAGGGGTGCCTAACACCTTCCCCTCGGTCAACAGAATTCCTTAGCCGAAATCTTTGTTCGCAAACTAGTTTTAAAGAGTCAAAATCATTTTGAAAAAGGATATCCAAGGGTGACTTGGCACACCCGATTTATGCCAAGTGGCGACTCTGAGTTAATTGCAAAATAAATCATTTTCGAAAAAAATCTCATTTTTGTCACTTTAATAATAAGAACCCTTTCGAACCTTAAAATGAATTCTTTTTTGGTTAAAAAAGGGGTGTGATAGCTATGGCGACTCCGTTGGGAACTTTTCAAAATTCGAGCTTATTTTGGAGCTTTATCGGCTTAGTTTGACACTATAGGTGTATAGACATTTTATTTGTGTTGTTTTGTGTTATTGTTTATCATTGTTGAGTGCCTACGTGCTCTGTGTTTACAATTTTTACCTTACGTGTTACCGCTTTATATCTGGCATCATGTGCATAACCCGAGTCATTCTTTCTACAACAAGTCTGTAGTACACGTATGTACATGACCTATAGTTGAGTCACTCTTATTTTAGGAGGGGGAGCCGTTGGGTGGTATGGAGTAGGTGGACAACTAAAGCAATCCACTATCGACCATATACTCCCTCGAACAGCCTTATTAGTGGACCCCAGCGTAGGTCATCCTTTAGGTCATGCTTATTTGCATCATATTGAGACCTAGTGGGACCCACGTGGCCCCTTGTAGGAGACTCATCTCTAAAGCATCCCTATGTGCTAAATATTGCATCTTTGAGGGTAACGTGGTCATTTGACGAACTGATTTGGGGAAAGCATGTGTTAGAACTAAAGTGCGTAGGCAAGAAATGTTGAAAAAAATAGAAAAAAAAGTGAGTCGAAAAGAAAAAAAGAGTGCTTCGTAAGATTTTAGAGTTCTTTATGGCTATTGATTTTTTTTCACAATCCAAAAATTCAAAAAAGATTTTTTTACCTTTCGAACTCATTTTCTCAAAAACATCAAAAAGATTTTTCTTTTATTCCTTTACCATGCATTCATAATTCGAAAATTTCAAAAAGATTTTTCTTTCATAGTTGTTGGTGTCATTTTTGTATAAAGTGTCAAATTAAAAACCCAAAAAGATTTTATTTTCATCGTGTAGTCGTGTCTCTCAAGTCAAGGTTTTGATTGTTCTATATTCCTTAATTGTCCAATCTGGACGAACTACGCACCCCTGATTCTCCTCTCTCGGGACTGAGATACGTAGGCAGCCTATTGTGGGTTCAGGGATCTTATTTAAAAATTCAAAAAGATTTTCTTCAGTCGTTATTAGAGTAGGTGTTTCATATACGTCTTTAAAAGAAAACTATAAAAAGATTTTCCTTTAAGAGCTTCAAGTTTAATTTTCATATAAAATTCAAAATTGAAAACCCAAAAAGATTTTTCTTTGGTAATTGTAGGTTTCATTTTTGTATAGGGAGTTTAAACCTAAAAAAATACAAAAAATAATTTCGCCAATTCTTTTGATAATTTGTTATTTTCTTTTTCTTCTTAAAGCTTCAAGAAAAAGAAAAAAAGGAGGAAAACGAGTTTGGTTGGCCATTTTGGTAAAACTTCACGAACTACGCACACCTGATTCTCCTCTTTCGGGGGTAAGATACGTGGGCGCCCTTCTTGGGTTCGGTGATCTTTTCTAAAAGAAAAAAAGGTTTTGAAAAAAAAATGTTGAACTCTAACATATTTGTTGCCTCTTGTTAAGTTAGTTTAAGGAGGTTGGTTTGTGGCTTTCTGGCTGGTCCTCCATATCACACCAAATTCATGGAAGGGCTAGTTCTGTCCAACAAGGATATAGAGAGTGGCATCATGGAAGAAATAAAGAGTCAGGAAATTGAGAGTTTAAAGGAAGAGAATTTGAGACTGAGACAACAAATGAGGGAAATGTACCGAGCTTGGGCCAGTGGGCTGCCTCCACCTCAGTTCCCCACTTTTGACCCTGCAAATACCTTGAGTCTTCCAACAAAATCGCAAAGTCAGTTTTCTACTGTTGTTGATACACCACAGCATGCCTCGGAATCCATTCCACGTCAAATTCACCTCAACACTTCCACCACTCTTTCTTTACCTCCTCAGTATGTGTCTACCACATTCACAACACCACATACCGTTTGTGCTTTTGTTGCTCAACCTTCTACTAAGGCTTCCACTTTGGCTATCAATCCAACGATTGTGCTTCCCCACTCCACTAGTGAATCCACGTTCAATACTTATGATGATCATTGTTATACTCTTGAACTGATACAAGAATTACAAGGACAACATGAAACACACTTCAAAATCAGTCCACAAGATCAAAGATCCGAGGACCCTTTTGAAGACCACACTCGGATTCAACAAACAACAACAAGAACACAATGTATTGATGTGTTTATAACCTAAAAACAGATAACAACAAACTATGTTAACAACAACAAGGTGAAGAACAACAACAATGGAACAAGAACAATAAGTCACGGATTTGAATTACAAGATCACAAACAAACAATTACAACATAAACAAAATGGATAGATAGTTAGACCTTGATTGGTATAATCTTAAGAATCCAAGAACATGGTAATCTTGGACCCTTAACACTATACACAACGGTTAACCTAACTCCTACATTGACACAAAAGGAACTTTACCTCCTCTAAACACTAACGTCTCAAGCCAACATTGCAACACAAGTGATATCCACACTTGTTGCCCTCATTACGGTGTAGTGGCTATTCGAATCCCTACAACTAAAGGTGTTTCATGTTTCAAGTCTTACATCAATCAATAACTAATGAGTAAAAGACCTAAAGTGTTCTATTTTTATTCTACTACAAGAAGGCAAAATGACAACAATGCCCTTAAAGGGTGAGGTGGCCATGGAGTGTATTTGGACCTAATGAAGTGACCAAAATACCCTTAATGAAGATGGCAAAATCATGACCTATTAAGTGTTGTCCAAAACCATGAGTCCTCAAGTCTTCGATGCTCCAAGCAATCTTCCACACACGGCCTTGCTTGTGCTCAAAACGGGTCTTCCTTGCATATTTTTGTGCCCTCGGGGTGACCAAGTCTTGAGCCTTTAAATAATGACCTCCAATCATGTCTTCAAAAATTAAGGTGGCCATTTGACTTGTATCATCCTTCCCTTCTTGAAAAGGATTCGACCTCGAATCCAAACCTTGCAAGAAAAAAGAGAAGACAAACAAGAACCACATCCTCATGACATGAGGGTTAGAGTTATTACAACTTAAAGACCCAAATATATATATATATATATATATATATATACACACACACACACACACATCTACTTTCTAAATATTGAAAATTAATAAAACTAATTGAAAAGTATTTAAAAAGTAGATTTAATTAATATTTTATGTTTAAAAAGTAGATTATAATTAATATTTTATGTATTAAAAGTTAAATTATATACATGCATATATATATCTATAATATATTAAAAGTGTGAATATCTTTAGAAAAGTGAATTGAACTTTTTGCACTTCGTTGAAATCCTTGCTTTAAACAAAATCATCCTTTTCACTATTTCTTCCTAATATTTAAACAAAATCGTCTTTTTCACTATTTCGTCCTAATATTTAAGAGTTGAAAATTAATTCAATTATTTATAGTAAAAAAAAAATCCTTATTAGACATCAGAACTTCTATATCTTTTTCTGATTTAAGAATTGAAAATTAATTAAATATATTTTTGGTAACTCTTTCCTTATTTGAAGTCATACAACTAATACATTTTTTATTAGTTTAAGAATTCTAAATCAACTAAATTTGATATTAAGAAGATTTGAAAAATCTAAAAATAAATATAAAACTATTAGAATAAGAAAAAATTAAGGAGTTTCAGATTTTTAAATGTTTTAAGTACGTAATAGAATGCAATCAATAAATTTGTAAAGATTTGAATTTAAAAATAAGGAACGATTATATATATATATATAACCGTAACACAAATATGGTTTAAATTGATGTGTCTCTCTTATCCTGTGGCTAGGGGTGTACATAGGTCGGGTTGGTTTAGTTTTCTATTGAAAAAAAAAAACAAATCAATTATGTTGGTTTATTAAAACTATAAATCAAATCAAATCAACATAAATCGGTTTTTTCGGTTTAGGTTTTAGTCGGTTTTTTCAGTTTTTCTCGATTTTTTTATAATATTTATTTTTGACAATTATATTGTGATTGAAGTTTAGATCAAGTATGTTTTCACTCATGCGCTAATGAAAAATCACAATTATGAAAAATTGAGGAGCGAAAAACTCTCTTGAAACTAAAAAATAAGATGAAGAGTGAAAAGTTTAGGTTTTAAGTTTATATTGGATTTTGGATAATTTTATTAGTAATTAATGGATTAATATTACCACTTAAAGTCCCAAATATGAATATATATATATATATATATATATATATATATATATATATATATATATATACATCTACTTTCTAAATGTTAAAAATTAATAAGACTAATTGAAAAGCATTTAAAAAGTAGATTATAATTAATATTTTATGTATAAAAAGTTAAATTATATACATGCATATATATATCTATAATATATTAAAAGTGAGAATATCCTTAGAAAAATGAATTGAACTTTTTGCCTTTCATTGAAATCCTTGCTTTAAACAAAATCGTCCTTTTCACTATTTTTTCCTAATATTTAAATAAAATCGTCTTTTTCACTATTTCATCCTAATATTTAAGAATTGAAAATTAATTAAATGTATTTATGGTAAAAAAAAAATCCTTATTAGAAGACATCAGAATTTCTATATTTTTTTTCTGATTTAAGAATTGAAAATTAATTAAATATATTTATGGTAACTCTTTCCCTATTTGAAGTCATACAACTGATACATTTTTTATTAGTTTAAAAATTCTAAATCAACTAAATTTGATTTTAAAAGATTTGAAAAATCTAAAAATAAATATAAAACTATTAGAATAAGAAAAAATTAAGAAGTTTCAGATTTTTAAATGTTTTAAGTACGTAATAGAATGCAATCAATAAATTTGTAAAGATTTGACTTTAAAAATAAGGAACGATTTTATATATATATATAAAATAATCGTAACACAAATATGGTTTAAATTGATGCATCTCTTTTATCCTGTGGCAACAAGGAAAAGAGGTATACAAATGTAAAAGTGATACCATCAAACACTTGGAATTGAAAAACATATATGTGTATATGTATATGTTTATGTTTACATTATTACATTAAAGTGTTAAAGATTTTTGAAAAGTGATTTGAACTTTTACACTTTATTAAAAATCTCCGCAATAGATAAAATTATTTAATTTTAAATAATCAAACGTTACACGCGCGAGGCACGTGCGACTAAACTAGCATACACACACACACACACATATACACACACACACACACATATATACACACACACACACACATATGTATATATATATTATGTCGGTTTGATTTGGGTTCGGTTTGACTTTTTTTTGGTTAACACCAAACCAAACCAAGAATGATCGGGTTTTTTTTCAAACGCCAAACCAACCAAACCAAACCATAAGTCATTTTTTTTCTCGGTTTGGTTTGGTTCTTCGGTTTGATTTGACTTGACGATTTAGTCTGTACACCCCTACCTGTGGCAACAAGGGAAAGAGGTATATAAATGTAAAAGTAATACCATCAACCACTTGGAATTGGAAAATATCTATGTGTATATGTTTATGTTTACATTATTACGTTAAAGTGTGAAAGATTTTGGAAAAGTGATTTGAACTTTTACACTTTATTAAAAATCTCCACAATAGATAAAATTATTTAATTTTAAATAATCAAACGTTACACGTGCGAGACACGTGCGACTAAACTAGCATACACACATATATATATAATATGTCAGTTTGATTTGGGTTCGGTTTGATTTTTTTTTTGTTAACACCAAACCAAATCAAGAATGGTCCGATTTTTTTTTTCAAACGCCAAACCAACCAAATCAAACGATAAGTCGGTTTTTTTTCTCAATTTAGTTTGGCTCTTCGATTTAGTTTGATTTGACGGTTTGGTCTATACACCCCTACTTACAACTATGCAAGATCATAATATCCTACTCAAGAGGCCTGAAATGGCATAAAGCTATTTTATTTTCAAAAGAGAAAATAAAAAGACAAATTTGTAATTAACTAAGTGGCCAATTATATTAACTTTTGGTCAAAGTGACTCATCAAACTCTTCATCTGTTAAAGACTTCTATCCACTCCTCATTTTTTTCATCCTAATTCCCTCAAAGAAATTCTTGTGAGAAAAGTATAAATTTCTACATAATAATGTATTCATTGTTTATCACGGTATAAGAATTTCTTTACAATTACTTTTTGCATAATTAATTTGTACATTGTTTTTTTTTTTTTCACAATGATATTTAACTTATTTTGAAACAAACGACTCTTGAATTAACGTTTACTTTCATCTTTATCAACAGAAAGAAAAAATTGAAAAGGATGAATAAGTATGTTTCACAAATAAATATCGATTTCAATTAATAATAAAATACATAAAACCATGATTAAAACATAGTTTGAAATGGCATATAGATATTTTAATTTTGAGAAAATGCACTGTTTCTATCCTAAACTATACATGAAATTGCTGAGATATATCCGAACTTTAGGAGGGTCCTATTACCCCTGGACTAATTAAAATCGTATTTTTAACAACCTTTAGTGCCTACGTGGCACATACGTGGTACAAACGTGTGCCTACGTGGACCTTCAGTGTGTTGACTCACTGATGTGCCACGTAGGCACTAAGGTTGCCAAAAATACGATTTAATTAGTCCAGGGGTAATAGGACCCTCCTGAAGTTTGGATGTGTCTCAGCAATTTCGTGTATTATTTTCGAATTTAATAAAAGTTGAGGCAAGTGGTCCAAACTATATTACCCATAACATTTTATTTCAAGTGAATATTATACCACCTTAGACATGCAGTTTCACTTTCATGATTGGGGGTAATATATACGTGTACCACCTAAGTTTCATGTCTGTGCCACATGAGATAGTAAACAAATTTATTTTTTATTTCTTTTTAATTTCACCACATCACATTTTGTTCTTATTTTTAATTTATAAAGGTTGAGGCAAATAGTCCAAATACTTTATTAAAAATAAAACTCAAACATAAGTGACTGAACATAATTGACTAGTCGAAATTATTATAGTATACGTTAAATTATGTTATTTTAACTTTTTTTATGTAATGAATAATTGTCACTAAAAGCATAGCATATAGCTCTTCTAGAAGAAGAAGAAAAAGAAGAAAAAATACTTTCTTCACAAGAATATAAGAATTTAAGATTACTTAGTAATCAAATCAGATAACTTCGGCATTAATTATAATTTTGACTCTTTGAACAAAAATACATATGGGGGATACTTGACTTTTATTTCCCCCTATATATAATCTGGAGAGCTCCATTTTTTTCCTAAAGTTAAACGTTTATCAATTTCATTATATTTCGAAATCTTTGCCGATTTTTTTTATTGGAACCTTATAATAATTATATCTAAGAAAATGCATACAATTTTCTTTAAAATGGTCCACAAAAATTGTTTTAACACTTTAACTTTAAGTGTAATTCTTTAACCCCCTAATTTTATCTAAAGTAAATTTTATACCACCTTACAAATACAATTCCATTTACATATACACTGTACCACTTAACTACTTTTAAAAAATAAGAAGTGTTTTACTATCTTACCCTTAGTTTAATGTTTTGAAGGACGAACGAACTCTTCAAGACTTTAACACTTTAACTTTACGTGTAATTCTTTATCCATCAATTTTTATCTCAAGTAAATATTATACCATCGTGCACATACAATTTCACTTTCATGGTTGGGGGCAATATATACGTGTACCACCTAAGTGTCATATTTGTGTCACGTCTGTACCACATCAGATAGTAAACAAAATTATGTTTTATTTCTTTTTTCTTTCACCATGACATATTTTGTTCTTATTTTTGAGTTTGATAAAAGTTGAGGCAAGTGGTCCAATTACTTTATTAAAAATAAACTCAAACATAAGTGACTAAAACACAATTGCCTAGTCAAAATTATTATAATATGATCCAAATTAAGTTGTTTTAACTTTTTTTAAGTAATGAATAATTACCACTAAATCACTAATAACATATGGCTACTTCTAATAAAAAGAAAACAAACACTCATTTTGAAACGAAAAAAATACTTTCTTCATCAGATTATAAGAATTCACGATTGCTTAGCAATCAAATCAGATAACTTCAACATTAACTATAGCTTTGACACTTTGAACAAAAATACAAATTGGAATACTTAACCTTTATTTCCCCTCAATATATAATTTGGAGATTTTCATTTATTTTTTTTAATCTGAATGTTTATCAGTTTCAGCGTAATTTGAAACGAAAAACAGTTCGGGCCGGTTTTAACCGGCCCATTTAACACCCATAGTTCTACATATGGGCTCAATCGAACATATTGTTTTCGGCTCGAACTACGTACTTATTCTACACCTATTAACTTTAGATTTTACATTAGCCTTGTGGATTGAGAATATACAGATTGATACTGTATTATAAACTGTTTCGCTTTAATTTTCTTTACAAAGAAAAGGCATTTACTTGTAAGCCTATATGCTAAATTATATTGTTTGTTTAGATTCTTTTTTGCCTAGAAGAATCAGACATGTTAATTCTTAGTTGTATTAATATAGTCAATGATGTCCTTCATGTTATCCTATTAGTTGCCACCTTATAATGTACTGGTGAAAATGTCCTTGCTTAATCGAGAAAAGAATCACGACCTACCTCAGCAGAACTTGCTTCAAATTTCTGCTAAGACTCAAAACAAATTTTAGGTTGCAACTATCTAACTCAAGGACTAAACCTTTAACCCTTACCATTCTCCTAGTTCTAACTGCCCCTTTCAAGACTTTACCCTAATCATCATGAAAATCTTTACAACTCAATCAACAAAGACCTATTACAAAACTTGTAGTAAGATAAGTAGGTTACAATTTAATGATTTATGAACACAAGAATCAACCTGACAACTTGGGAAGTACAGTAGTAGATTATTGGGAACAGACTCTCTTTGTTGACAATTTGACTCTCACAAAACATCCTTACAGTGACTACTAATTGCTAGGAATAAACTTTCAATATGTATGAATATCGTTCAAGACAATATATATATAGAGTATCGATGTGGTACTTTATATAGGAGCTAGAGGTAATGACTGAAATAATCCTTGTACTTGTTGTTTCTATCTCTATATATGCTCAACTGTGTTTACCTGGTGAGTCACTTTTACATATACAACTCCTATTCTCCTCTTACAAGTTGCATTAATAATTCTCTCATGCAATGCACTCTTTTTTAGTACTGTCAAATTGAAGTGAATTAATTATAACAAGTAATTGTCTAATAATAATTCATTTTGCTGGGGAGAGTCAAATGAGGTATCAGATCTGCTGATAATAAATTTAAAATAAGTCGACCACTAGAATTGAATTGGTTAAGCTTAACCTCACCAGTGTTACTCGTTCATCTGTTTTATGAAGCTAACTTTCATTTGCTGTCCTAACATCTCATGCTATTTCAAAATATATATAAAGACCTAACTTATTTGAATGTGTTGAGTCACGTTAACAATTGAGTAGAATACATTGCTTTAATAGGGATAGGGATAAGGCATAGGAATACATCTGAATTATGATGAAATTGTTAATTATATATATAAACTATGTGGGTGGAAGGTGTTCTCAATTCTCAACCAATTTATGGGTGGTTGTATTTTCACTTTATTACATGTAGTATACTTTAATGGAACATGAATTTTTTTTATCTTTTCTATAGCCAAAAATGTTTTTTGCATCTAATGGAACATGAGGGGCGTGGAATATTACTCAGAATTTTGACTTCCTACTTTGTTGTGTTTGAAACCCTAGACCATGAGGTCTAATTAATTTGATCTAAAAGAATCAAATTAAATAAGACATTAAAACCTCTCTCTTTTTCTTTTTGACTAATATAAGCGTGTGTATGCACATATAGTATATGTTTTGACTTATTTTATTTACCAGCGGGAAAGGAAATAAATAATACGAAAACAATAATTCCATAGAATATATAATGAGACTCACATAACGTTGGGGATAAATAATACCAAAAAATAAGGTCATGGGGATGATAGAACCTTCACATAATTTAGATGTGTAATTGACTATTTAACCGTTTAAAGATGTTTCTATGTCTAAACATCGTTTTTGTATTCATAATCTTCTGCCTCGGCATGGCTTACAACATATATATTTTCTTTTTTTGGTGTTTTTTTTAAAGGAAAAAACACCACCGTTGGGTTATGTTATTTGGACTTTTTAAATATGTTAATAGGCGTGTGACATATTCACTAAAATTAATGTATTTTAGAGAATTCGACACGGATACGACATCGAAAGTGAAGAGTACCGCAACTTAGGTGTTGGGGGTGGGGCAGAGTTAAGTCCAATGCAGATTATAAAGGAATTATTAAGGAAGGATTATTAGGTGGTGATTGGTACTTTTTTTTTTGTTTAAATCACTCGGTGTTCGGTACCCGCTTTTTAGGAGTCCGACTATATTCGAATTCGCCCCACGTCGGGCCCCATTTGGGGGGAGAGCTCCCAACAAAGTGTTTGTCCATACTCAGGGTCAAACCCTCGACCTCTGGGTAGGTTGGGGCAGCCCCTTTCCGCTGCACCACCACTGTTGTTGGTAGGCGGTGATTGGTACTTGATATTGTAGTCTGTAGAAATTGTAATGTGATGATTTAAAATAAACGATTTTTTTGTGGAAATTTAGTAATATAGAAATTAAAGATTTAAATGAAGGATTCTTTTGTGTGACAATTAGTAATATAGAAATTGTTATGTCAAGACTCAAATAAAAAGTTGTTATATAGGGATAATTTGTTTCTCACTTTACTTTGCATAAAATATTGAGAAAAGGCATCGTTTTCATCCCAAACTATATAAGAAAAGTCGAATCAACACCTAAACTATATAAGTGATCTATTACACACCTAAATTATAAAAAAGTAAATTTTTTACACCCTAAATCTGACGTGGAAAAAACATAATTATTTAAATAAAAAATAGCGTGTCTAAGTTAAAAAATAAAAAAAAAAATTAAAATATTCCCCACCCAGCCCCAACATCCATCATCCATCTTCTTCTTCTTCTTCTTCAAATTAAAAAATTCCCAAACTGAAAATTCCAATTTCAATTTCAAGTTGCTAATGAGTTTCGAACGATTAACAATGGCTGAAATTTCTTCTCCTTCTTCTTCCCCAATTCAATTCAACCATCGAATCTAATTATCGACCTCAAATCTAAGTGTCTGTCCACTCAAACACTTAACCCTCAAATAAAACTCAACTGAACAATACTCACATTGTCCATCACCATCAGAAGCATCACAATCACGCAAAAACCTCATGCTCATAGCACGTTCACTCGTTAATGGCATTAAACCTAAACGATGTGAAATAAACTCGTCATTTAAGACAGAAGAATTCACTTCGATTTCTACGAGGTCGATTACTATGGTCGGGACTTCGGCTATCATTATACGATGAAGTGCGTTAGCTATGCTGGAATTTGTGTCTCGGAGCTCTAATTTCATGAAGTCGGATTTGACTTCGCGGATTTTGATATGGTAAAAACGTTGGTAAGAGACACTGTCCATTGTTGTTGTTGTTTGAGGATTGAGGTTGTTGTTGGTGTTTTGACGGTTTTAGTTTTGGGGGAAATTATAGTACTACTGAGGTAGTGAGGTTTTGTATTGTGTGGGTAGTGTGTCGAGTTTAGGTGTGCGCGGCGGTGTATCAAGCAATCGTCGCCGGAGCTGCATCGCCGACGATGAAATTGACGCAATTTCAGTGCCGCACCTTGTCTGCTAAATAAGGTAAATATCAAGTTAGAAAAAAAAAAAAGGATAAAACCTTTCTGCACATATAATTGGATTTCATTGTGCAGAAAAGTGTATCTATAATTGGACATTGAAGAAAAAGAAAAAAAAATTGAGCTCATAACAATGGAGGTTTTGGATATTGAAGAAAAAGGAAAAAAATTGAACTCATAACAATGGAGGTTTTGGACAATAATGGAGGTTTTGGATATTGAAGAAGAAAGAAAAAGAATTTAAATTAAAAAGAAAAAAGAAAAATTTATGAAAATAATAAATTTATTATTTTTTTTCGTATCATGCTGACGTGGCAGGCGCGTGTGCAACACCACACCACATGCAAGTGGTATAATGCTTTACAGGGTGTAAAAAGTTTCACTTTTTTATAGTTTAGGTGTGTAATAGGTTACTTATATAGTTTAGATGTAGATTCGACTTTTCTTGTATAGTTTGGGATGGAAACGATGCCTTTTCCCTAAAATATTTCACAATTTAGTATAGATATTCTTTAACATCGTCAATTACGCATCACATAAATGATACGGAGACTATTTTCGAGAGGTGGCTCCAAGGGTAAGGCTAGTAAATCGTTTGCTTTAGGCCCCCAAAATTTTGAGGCCCCAAAAAATTTAATATGAATTTTATGATTTTAATTTCACTTAAAATAATATTAAAGATAGTAAAATATAAAAGATAAAAAACATAAATTAAATAAAAAACAAAGAAGAACTGTCTATATTTTATTAAAAATATTTTAAAACTTTTTATAAAATCATCATAATAATAAATAAAGTTTTCACAATAGTATTCAAGGTAATGCATTTAAAACAAATGACTAACATCTTATTAGTTAAAATTAGTCCTTACTTTTATAAATAATAAAATTACCATCCGAAGTTAAATTTTTAAGAACCACTAAAAAAATTACGTAAGTATAAATTATTGACAATATTTTTATTATGTGCATATATTTAAGGCGTTATATTGAAATTTGACTTTAGGCCACTAATTTTATTGAGACGATCTTGCTATTTTCCGAATCCTTTTAACAAACATAATATAAATCTAATGCAAGATTTCTTTTTCTGATAATAATATTCCGATAATAATTAATCTCTATCATAAAATTTTCCATAAAATAATACTCTGTAGTATTTCGATTTCAATTAGTCGATACACTATAATTATGCAAGTTCATAATATTCTACTCAGGAGGTTAAAGCTATTTTATTTTCAAAAGGTAAAGAATAAAAAGACAAATTTGTAAGGAGGTTAAAGCTATTTTATTTTCAAAAGGTAAAGAATAAAAAGACAAATTTGTAATTAATAAGTGGTCAATTATATTCACGTGAATAAGAGTAAACAAATTAATAAGTGGTCAATTATATTCATGTGACTAAGAGTAAATAATTTTGATTTGGTCAAAGTAAAATTTAATAGTAACTAAGATTCGAGCATAAGGGATGAAAAACAATTTACTAGTTAAAATTATTGTAATAAGCTTTAAACCAAATTGTTTAACTTATTGCCATCTTAATTTGTTATTGTTACTAGATATTTCTTCAAGGGGTAAAAGAATGGTCGAAAATCATTTATGTTCACTGAATTTGACAAATACAAAACTTGCGAGTTTGATGTGATCAGTGACTTTAAATTATTATGAAAAAAACTCAAAATTATTAGAAGATAATAATATTACATAAACCCATTAAGGTAGGTCTTTAAATTCAGTTGAACTTACTCTTTAGATAAAAATATATAGAAAGAAAACGTTTTTCATATGATAAGCTTAAAGTTAAACGAGTTTAATTTGATATAAAAAAAGAAATTCTTATGTGATTATCTTTAAAAAATAAAAAGTGGTTTTTTCTATAATAAATACAAAGCTTAGTGACTGCGAATGAAATTTACTCAATCTAGATTACAAGAATTTGGGATTTTCTTATGTAATCCAGTCTTAATACTTCAGTCTTAACTAAACTTTGACTCCTGGAGCAAAAATACAAAATGAAATTTGTACACCTTTGACTCTACTATGTATATATAGTCTAGTAATGTCACATTCTTTTTTAAGCAAAACACATTTCTCTATTCCATTATGTTCCTAAATCATCCTTCTTGATCTGCCTCGTTTAACATCATGGAAAAAGTTCAACTTTCACTTGTTAGTGAGATTGAAAAAAACATTTTTCATAGAATGGTGATCACCATGCATTTAGAAACTAAACCATCCAAAAAAGTCATGTCTTTTTGGATGGTCTTAGAATCCTATAATTTTAACAATGTTTTCAATAAGATTTCTGCTTTTGATGAAAAAACTTTCAAAAATCTTTATGATGAAGCTGAAACAGCTTTAAGTTTTCTTGAATCAAACTCTCCATTTGTTTTTCAAGATCTTTGTCCAATAACTTCTCAATTTTTGAACCCAATCCTTGATGGATTTTTTTCGAACATGGAGAAAGTGAACCATGAGGTTTCACTTACCTATGATGCATTTTGTTGTGGCAGTTTTGATAATATATCTGCCAAGGTGAATTTGGCATTGAATTCTAAACTGAATTCTTTGGCTAAAGAATGGGATCCATCTGCAAAGGCTACTGAAATACATCGTTCTTTGTTCATGACGTTCACTCGTGGTAATTACTCCGGAAGACAAGTGCGTAATTACTTCCAACGGTAAGTACATTATGATAAAACAAAAAATGAATGCACATCTTTAATTATTATTATTATTATTGTTATTAATTTTCTCTCTTTTATTGCTACTAGCTATTTGTATAGGAGGTTCGGGGCAGACACTGTGCAGGATGTTCATATATTCAACAAAGGGGGAGCTGATGCAAGACTTGGACTAATTGTGTTCAAGAATAGCTTGATTTGTGCTTGGCTTATGCAAGGAGAAGCAAAATATTCTATTGGATCAGGATATGTTTGGCTGAAGAAGTATGAAGGTCGGAGGTAATTATACGACAGTACTGTGTACTAAAGCTTCCATTGTGCGCGGAATCCGGAGAGGGGCAGGAGGGCTATTTAATTAGTTTCTTGTTGATGTATTATCTCTTATTGTTTTGAATAGTTTTATGAACTCCATAGATCTTCATAATCTATCGCAATTGGATTACATTTAATATATGTGAGATTTACTTGATTGTTGTTAGATAACATTGCGGTGTTTTATTGTATTTCCTAAATGGTATGGCGGCTCTAGTATGTACCAAAAAGAATGTCATTAATTAATGCGTATCTTTGCATGTCCTCCAACATATATTTTCCTTTGTATAGCGGAGGGTAAAAACACGCGATAAAATCTTCATGTCATAGAACACAAGGTAATCAATGTAGTAGATGAACAACAGTTAGAAGCAGTCAAGTGCCCCAGGTCAAATTGTCTCATACAAAGAAAAGCTACTATGTCAATCATATTGCATACTACATATCTGTCTAACAAGCTAAGCTAGTAACAATTTCCATTATTCCTGTCCCAAATAGACTATAATCACTGTATCACCATTCGGATGGGCTTGGCAGTGGATCAATATAATCGAACATGTCCATGGGGAAGTCATGGATGAAGCTATCTGGGGTAAGGGGGTAGTCCATTATTTCTCTCTTCACAGCAATCTCAGAGGTTCTCTCTTGTCCTGAACACGATGGTGCGAGAGGGACTTGCACATTTCCCATGTCAAAATAATCTAGGAAGTTGGTATCCTCGAGCTTCATGGGTAATTCTTGATGTCCTAGTGGGTGATCAAAGGTAGTTTGGAGCGGAATCTGAGGGAAAGAGAGCGGAAACTGTGGCCAGATGCTGGTTCTCTTCTCATTGGGAGTGAACTCAAGTGGAAGCAGTTCTTGCTCGAAAGGAAGTGAAGTTGAATTCACTAACTCACGCAATGGGACCATGTTGGTTGTCTCGAAGTTATTCATATAGGATGATGAGCAATCCTGGGACACGGACAAAGACCTTTCCTCTGCTGATGAGTTCAATTTTGGCGCCTGAAAATTTAAAAAGAGAATCCAATCCACAAGTTGAAAGGGAAGAACAACGGACATAATTATTTGGCGGAAGGACATAAACATGCCAAACCTAGAAGAGTTAGAAATTCTATAATTATAGCATTTCCTTATCTTAAGCAATGTTTCTTTCTGTGTCAACTTAGAGGTTTTGACTATCGTATCACAAAAAAATTCCACTTGTACATTCGATGGGATCTTGAGATATGAACCAGTCGAAAAGATTTCTGTGACTCAGCCAAACCAGTTTTACAGCAGAATCTGATCAGAGTTGACAACACTAGTGTATAACATTAGTGATCTAAAACAGGAAAAACGCTGTCGATATTAAAGAAAGCAAGATGTTTTGTTCTTCTTTCCTTGATATTCAGTGCTCATGTGGGCGAAGGGGAAGAGACTTCGAAAACAATAAAATATTTATAAGATTAAAGGAAAAAATAGAGTTCCAAAAGAAGTAAAGAACTGCAGAAAAAGATCCATTCTTTGGAGATCACAAGTTTTGGACTTATGGACCTTCCTTTTTGAGACATTTACTTAGAAGGAAAGAGTAGAGTTTGGATTTAAGGAATGCAGTAAATGAGACTATCTTAAAACATAATGACGACGAAAGCAACCTGTTCTTCGACAACATTACCAATTACATACATTCCACCAAGACCAAATTCACATCAATTCTGAAACTAACAAAAAGCAGAACATTTTAATGAAACAAAAAAATCCATTTTTGAGCAAAGATGATAAACCAGAAAGCATTATAGGGATGTCAAGAATAGTGAATTACCTCTACTGAGGGAACTTTTTGAGTTGCAGGAGGGGCTTCCCTGTGGATACACTTTTGTGGTTTATTATTAGGCAGTGGCGCTGAGTTCCGCAGAATCTTAGCCAATCTCTTCTGCCGGCTACTCCAAAAATTCTTGACATCATTGTCAGTTCTTCCAGGCATATATGTAGCAATTCTAGCCCATTTGTTCCCAAATTGTGCCTGAAGTTCAATCACAGTCCTTTCCTCCTCTGCTGAGAACTTCACTCCACTTTTCACCCAATAGAAAAGAAAGTAAATACTAACACTAACCATAAAAACAAACTTAGATATGCATTGCAAAACCATCAGTGCTATAGCGGATAATCTCAAATTCTGAATTTCTCCGTCAAATGTCACAACAACATAAGCGAATTTACAACAAAAAGAAGAAGTAACATAACACACAAATAAACAGACGAAAAACAACAAACCCCAGCATGAAAGTACTACAATATAGAACAAAATTTCCATAAAATCTCAGCAAATCGGAAAATTCCAAGAACCAAAAAGAACCCATAACCAAAAAATCAGACTACATACAAAGGTGCTGATTTGATGAAAACTTCACTCCATTTTTCATCCAACTTCATTGCATCAAATAGATTTCTAGTTTACAGAAATACATATTAGAACTAAGCATATAAACAAGCATCTGATATGCATTCCAAATCATCACTGCTATAGCAGCTTATCTCAACTTTTGAGATTCCCCCCATCAAATGACAACAAAAGTGAATTTACAAGAAGTAACCTATCTCACAAAGAGGGCGGCCAGCGGCCTGGTGCACTAAAGCTACCACTATGTGTTAAGACCAGGGAAGGGCCGGACCACAAGGGTCTATACCTCACCTTGCATTTTTATAAGAGGTTGTTTCCACGACTTAACCACTTATTCCAAAGCACCCGTTCCACGTATCTCACAAAGAAACAGATGGAAAACAACTAACCCCTCCATGAAAATGCTTCAACACAGAACAGAAACTGCACAAACACTTAACAACTTTACGATTTTAACAAAACCAAAAATAGCAGAAACAACAAACTCATAACCAAACAACTCAATTTTCGAGCAATGCAACAACAAATTCCCACTTCTTTTCTCAACCTAATAAACCAAAAAGACAGCAAATTTACAATTATACGAAGAAAATAAAGGAACGTTTGGAGAGAAAAAAAATGCTCAAAACAGGGAAATGAAAAAACAGAGAAAAAGAGAGTGAAATATAGCAGAAGAAAGAACCCATAACCAAAAAAACCTTTTGTAAGCAATGAAGCAGGTAACTTCAACTATTTTGCCAAACTCAATAAAGAAAAATGCGTCAACACTAAACAGAAATTCCAGAAACTCTAAACAACATTGCAATTTTAACAGAATCAAAAGAGCAGAGCAACAGACTCATAACCCAAAAAACTCAATCTGCAAGCAATGCAACAAGAAGTTCCCACTTCTTTTCTCAACCCAATAAACAGAAAAGACAGCACATTTACAATTCTAAGAAGAAAAAAATTATTCACCCAAAACAGAGAAATGCAACAATTCCTCTAACACTTAACAACTCGTGCAGTTTTAACAGAGCCAAAAGAGCAGAAACAACAAACCCATTACCATAAAACTCAATTTTCAAGCAATGCAACAAAAAATCCCTACCATTTCTCAACTCAATATACAAAAAAGACGCCAAATTCAGAATTATAAACTTTTTCCCGAAACAGAGAAGCAGTTAACAACTTTTGCGATTTTAACAAAATCAAAAGAGCAGAAATAACAAACCCATAACAAAAAAAAAAGAACTCAATTTTCAAGCAATGCAAATAGAAATTCCCACGAATTCTCAACCCAAAAAACAAAAGACATCAAATTTACAATTCTAAACTTCTTTCCAAAACAGAGAAACAATTAACAACTTGCATTTCAACAAAACCAAGAGAGCAAAAACAACAACCCCATAACCAAAAAAATCAATTTCCAAACAATGCAACAAGAAATTCCCACTAATTCTCAACCCAATATACAAAAAAGGACAGAAAATTTACAATTCTAAACTTTTTCTCACAACAGAGAAATGCAAACAAGAGTAAAAATTGCATACTTTTTCAAGTTGGGACGGAGCTTATTGACCCAACGAAGACGACAAGACTTGCCAGTACGTTGTAAAAGGCCTTTGGATCGAATGGAGCTCCAGTCTCTTGGCCCATACTTCTTCACATGCTTAATCAATACTTCATCTTCCTCTGTTTTCCATGGCCCTTTCTTTATCTCACTCATTTTTCCACTAACAAAATGAATACCAAATCTATCTGATCACAAATTATATATACTCAATTTACTCTCTATTTTTTTTTTGGGGGTGGGGGGGGTGGGGGGGCGTGGGGGGTGGGGGGTTTATTTTAATGAGTTCGTGGGTAGTGACAGTTAAAGGCGGTTATAGGCACTATCTTCCCACCATTTACCCCCTGTTCCCTATTTTTCTGTTGATTTCAAATGTGGGATAAGGGGCAAAAATAAAATTTAGAAGTGGGAGACGAAATTACTATAATGCCCCTAATTTAATTGTTGCATACTTTTTATTAAAAAAAAAAAATTGGTTTTTCATCCGGTGTTCAGTGCCCGCCTTGAAGGCGCAACTAATTCAGAGCGCACGTTGCAGGGCCCATTTAAGGTGGCAGCACTCCCCAACAGAGTTTTTTTTGTACCCAGGATCGAACACTCGAGGCCTCGACCTCTAATTAAGGGTGGAGCAGTCTCATCCACTGCATCACAACCCATATTGATACTTTTTATTAAAAAATTGAGTAATGAGTAAAGTATAGAAAACACAACTAAACTAATGTTTTTAAAATTTCATACATAAATTATTGGTGGTGTGAGAAATACACATAAGCTATTACTCATTAATTTGAGGAGAAAAATTTAAATTTTATTTTTATAAAATAAAATCCCACTTAAATTACATTTAATGTCTAAATTGTATTTTACGTTTCTTTAAAAAAATATATTTAAATTCTAAATGTTTGTTACAAAAACAATAGTAAAACACAATTTTAATTTTAAAAATTTTAATAAAATGATTTATTTATTTTTCATGGTCAAACATCCATCAAAACTTTTTGAAGCTATAATTGTGTATTGTATCTAGAGAAGATTTGTAAGAGTAGATACTTTTATTTAGAAAAGTAAATATTTAATTTCTTTTTTATTTAACTTTTATATTTGAAAATAGAAAATAAAAAAAGTGTGGGATTTTTGATATTTTAAAAAATCAATTCTCACTCGAAATACTATTATCAAGTACTTAATCCTTAAAATAAGAACAAAAGTCTTGTAAACAGTGTACAATCGACCAGTTAAATATATAAATAAACAATATTATAATTAAAAAGGAGAAATTAAATTAAATTGGAAGAACTAACATCATTCAAACATTGTAGAACTAATTTAGTTACATCATTTGTAAGTTTATATCAATCTTAGGCATGATTAAATGAGTGTTAGGGCATGTAATAATTCTAAATCACTAACATATGACTAAACAAAAACTAAATTAAATTCAAACCATTCAAATATTCATGTATAGATTTAGGACAATTATATATCCTAATACTCATTTGATCATGTCTAAAATTGATATGAACTCACAAATTAATAGGACCATTACATGTCCTTTTTTAAAAAAATTCCTATCTTTTTATCAAACACAGTTTTTAATGTGTCGACTTTGCCAAGAGCTCCTTGTATTTAAGGTCTATATGTTTGCTAAATCAGGTAATTAATTATTCTAATTATCAAAAAGTGATATTATTTTCAAGTCAAATTTAAAAAAAAATACCACATAAATTAAAATAGAGGGAACATATATTTTTCTTTACAATATAACTATATATAACATAACAAATTAAAAAATATCTTTTTAAAAATATTTGAATAAAACTTCTTATGAATCAGTTTGGACTAAGTATTAATTCATATTTTAATGGGTTAAACTAATAATAGACAAGTCAATAATTAGCCCAAATATAGACGAATTAAGTGGATTATAATTTCGTGGATTATTTTTTATCACCTCAATTTTTGACAGTTGTTACTATTAGAACATCAATTTGTGCATAACTATTTTTAAAAAGTGCTTTTAAAAAAATATATTTTTTAACTTCTGAAAAAACATCTTGCGCCATAACTAATCAATACTTATCTCTTCTTTGAAAAGTTTTGCCAACTTTCTGAAATAACTACTTTCGCCTCTTCAAAAATTTGGTCAAACATATTATGAGTTATTATGAAATTTTATAAATTGATCTATAAATATATATTTGATAGTAGATTTTGGGTCAAATTTTAAGAATTTATCATTAAAAAATAAAATTAATGAGTGTTTAATCATAAATTTTAAATTATATTTTAAAAAATTATTTTAAAATACTTATTTGATCATAAATTTTAGATCAAATTTTAAAAATTTATTTGACCAGAAATTTTGATAATTTTGTATATCGATCGTCTTGAATCTTGATAGCTGGTTGCTCTTGTATACATGACACTAAAAATCTTGATAGCAGGTTGCACTTGTATACATGACACTAAGTTATGGGAATTTATTAAATTTTATATTGATTTCACATTTGCGAAAGTGAGTTTTTGAATCATTCGTTATCTTATTTATCTAATGGTGTAATCTCTGATTCTAATGAAATTATAAAAAAGGCTCTTTTTTATTTTTAGGAATATGAAAGTAATTCACTTGCTAGGCCTTTTCTCACATTGGGTCCTAACCATACTACTAAGTACTAATAATACAATTATTGTAGCACAAGGTATTGTGATTATATATTTGCAGATGCTAGTTTACAAAAGGAGAAGAATATGGCAAGCATTGGAATGGCAACTATGGATAGCTCTGGGAATTTGCTTCAAGCCCTTGGTACCCCAATTCAATTTGTTGGGAAGACCATCATTGCAAGAAGCACTTGCAATCCGGATTGTATTGGAAAAAGCTCAAGAAAATGAATGGACAAACGTGCAAATCTTATCAGACGCAAGGAATTTAGTAGATATGGTTCTGAAGCGGAATGTAGCTTCATGGAAGATAGATATCACGTGCGAAGACATATGAAAGCTAATGAGGATGTTTGAAGAAGTTTCAATTACATATATTCCTAGATCTTGAAATATGATAGCTCACAATATGGCAAAATTTTCTCTTACATTATTAGATAAATTAGTGTGAACTTCTTATTTTTCTAGTTGAATTGTCAAAGATGCTTCTGCATCTTTTAATTCTTTAAGTTCAATTTTGCATTAATAAAAATAAAGGTAGTAGTTGATAAAAAAAAAAAATATTTACCTTATATTCTGATTTTGAGTTCTATTATGTGTAAGGTCTGACTTACATATTAGGAGAGGTTAGGACAGGTGTCAGCATAATTCTAATTTTTTAAATTCATGGCAGATATTTCAAAAGTTAAGCAACTTTGTTATTTTAAAAGGTAAGTAATTTTAGTAGGGTATTCTTAGAAATTAAAGTGACCATCCAAGAAATTAACTCATACATATATGTCATTTTACTTGTAGTTAGCTACTTTCTTCGTCTTAAATTTTTTAATTTGATTTTTTATTTTACTTGTCGTTTTTCATTAATCAAGAAGAGACAAAAAAAATATTCATGTTTTATCCTTTGCATTAATTACTTTTTCTTCAAATTAAAATGTAAACATCATTTATTAGGGGTACTATGATAAACTAGTCATGTTATTAATTATTTTTCTTAATCAATGTGTCATCTCAATTTGAAACGGGTAATTTGGGACGGAGAAAGTAATTAACATCAATTACGTGATTTATCTCTTCTTTCCAGTCAATTTTGTAATTAATTTTAATAAATACTAAAAATTCCTGGAATCAATCATTTCATTTTATTATTATTTTCGTATTAGTATTGCTAAGCAATTGGTTAATAATTTTTTTAACAAGTAGTTCTTCCTTCTTATATTAATTGATTATCTTACTGAAATATACGTCTTAAATTACTTGTCCACTTAATAAATCAAGATAAAATTAATTTTGTTTTTTAATTTTATCCTTATAATTAATACTCTTTAGAAGTGTGAAATAAATTTATGAAATTTCAAAAAACTATCTTAAAATATAAATTAGCAAAATTATCCATCTTATTTATGAATTATTAAAAAATATGCAAAATTAAAAGTCATAAACTACTATATTCTATAGAATGGAGAGAGTATCATATTTGCTAGGTGCACAATTCAACATAACCATCTCATAATATTATGGAGAAGATAAAATTAAATGTGTAGAGGGGAAAGAAGGAAAAAAAAAAGCAAGAAAAGCTAATATTTGTTATAAATGTACCATATATAATGAATGTCTATTTTATCATATATAGTGACTATTTACTTTACCACATATTGTGAATGTCTATTTATGAAAAAGTTACAAATCCCAAGGTTAGTTTTTCCCTATAAATTAAGGGATTTTCATTCATTGTAATTCATCCCTCAAGAGAAATATACTCTCTATTCTCTCTCTACTCTTCTTCTTTGTTCTTTAATATATTATAACACATTATCAGCACGAAACTCTGTCAAACAAGGTGAGATTATAAATCTAAAGGTAAATTTCAAGGTTAGTGATTCCTTATGTTTTTTGTCTTTTGCTACTAATGATATAATTATTGTTGGATTTGAGGAAAAATAATTGGTTTGGAACCACTTACGCTTTAAATTTGTTCATGAAGAACAATATAGTTAAAAGATATGATGATGAATTTAAGTCTCGTCTCATTAAGAGGGTAAGACATTGGATGAAAAGTTTCAATGCACCATAATGATAAAATGCTGAGTTCAAGTCTCATTAATTTATAGCCTAAGACGCCTTTATATGGATAAGACGTTGAGTTTGGATCTCAATGCACCATATTGATGATATAATGATGGCTAAGGCAAAATAATGTGTATTTCATGAAAAGTCATGAAACATGTCTCATTGAATATACTTCATTCTCTGAAGTGAATGTGGAAGCAGTGCATAATATGCCTGAAAGAAGACAAGTGATTAAATGTATGGATATAAGCGTGGAGGGACAATATGATAATAATCATCAAAAGTGATAATATTTTCACACGCTTATTATGATTATATGATATGTTAGAGAAAAATTCTCTACATTATATGCACACCTCGATTTGCTCATGAACTAGAAATATTTTGAAAGAGGTTATATGCTATCATAATTTGATAGGCTTAATGCACAATTATATTCCATTTCTGGGGAATGAGGATTTCAATTGTTTCAATACAAACGTGCACTTGATTGTGATGGTATCATAACTCACCTTCAAATGAGGCATAATAACTGATAAGGGTTATTTTGAAATCTACTTCTTAAGTAGTAAATCTAAGATTTATTCATGTAATAGTAAATCTGAAATTTACTAAAGTAAAAGATACATGTCATGGTAAACTTGGAGTTTGCTAAAATAAAAGTTCATAAATTGACATGAACGATTGCGACATCTCAAAGATGTGCATACTAAGTGTTAAACATATATTGAAGAATTAGAAAATTCTTCATGAAATTTGAATGTTGTTTGTTCTCATGATAAGTTGGTTGGACCAACTAATTTTGAAATTGGATCCCTTAAAATCTGAAAAGTATAAAAAGTGAATAAAGACCCGTTCACCCATCATGTGATCTATTAAGATGCATCAATAAGATGATCACATGTACATTCATTGTCAACCTGCAGTTTGACATTCATAAAGTTGTTTGCTCAATAAAATTGAGTTAAGAGAATAACTTTAAGATTGTGTAATCAAGACAATTCATCTTGATGATGATGGTTTGGCATTGAATGCCTTCAAACAATAGCTAAACTATTACTAATGAGAACAAAATTTCACGTGTTGGTCTAAAATATGATATGTTGCATACTATAGCACTTGTATGCCTTAGATCAATAAATTATGATTATTTCTTCTCTCTCAATTGGTTCAAGGTCAGGAACCAACTATTCCATCTAATAGTTAATTTGTGGTATACGATTAATGAACATACCATGATGCACAAAGATGGATTCCTCAAAGAAGATGAGGATGAATGTTAGTTTTCCTAACATAAGGGGAGATTATAAGTAGCTATGAAATATGTTAGGAATTATCACCAAATCTCCATTCAAAAGATAATTCAAGTCAAATGTTGGAAGCATCTGTTGACTCAAATTTAGTATCATATTTAAGCTATAAGTGCTCCTATTTTGCATTCTTAAAGGACAAAATCTACGTATGAATGAAGCATGGTAGACTAATCAGTTTCAAATGAAATAATCCTTGAAAAGGATAAGGAGAAAATAATCATAATAAGAAGGCAACGTGCTCTTAAAGAGCCTATGACATAACACTTCATGAAACCTTATGAAAGGTTCAGGTACCTGAAAAAAATGAAGTGATGAGATCTCAAAATGTTATGTCACACTGTGAATCGATACGAAATGAAATATCATCAATATCTTTGATACAATATTGATGCAATAGTGTAAAAGATTATGAGGATCTAAATTCTACTTTTATTTAAGTATGCTGACGTAGAAATATTTATCAAGTGATGTAAAAGGATGCATCTTGGTAAGATAAAACTTATTTGATTTGCAGTCCGGATACTTGAAGATGCCACTCATGAAATGTTGAATTTTGTCACTTGACAAAATTTATATGAAAACTTTTAAGGATTCAAAATGTTTGAAGCATATAAAAGTTTCTGGGAAACTTATTTATAATCCTTATATTGTATGAGCTTATAGCTTGAAAATTATTGAAACTCTTGGAGAGTTTTCAAAAGCAATAGATTATTTGCTGAAATAAGAAATATACCAAATTGGATTGGTTATATATCTTAGTGCAATTGGTGTACTAATGTATCTTGTAAAATACTACAAGACTGAATATAGCCTTTTGTTCAATTTGTTAGCAAGGTTTAGTTCTACTCCTACGAGGAGATATCGAAATAAGATCAAACATATGAGCTTATTTTATTCTAAAAATTGTAGTCCCGATCTTGTTGGTTATGCTGATGTTGGGTACTTATCTGACCCGCATAAAACTTAGTCTCAAACAGGCTATGTGTTCATATGTGAGGGCACTGCCATATCTTGGAGATCTACAAAGCAGTATATCGTAGCCACCTCATCGAACCATGCTGAGATTATAACTATTCATGAAGCAAGACGAGAATGTGTGTGGTTGAGGTCTATAATATATCTCATTCAAGAAAAATGTGGTTTGAAATGTGACAAAGTACCCACAATTTTATATGAAGATAATGTAACATACATAACACAACTTAAGGGAGGATTCATAAAAGGAAATAGAACGAAGCATATTTCACCAAAGCTTTTCTATACACATGAGTGCCAAAAAAATGATGATATTAACGTGCAACATATTCGTTCAAGTGACAATGTGGCTGATTTATTCACCAAGTCTCTTCCAACTGCAACTTTTAAGAAGATGGTGCACAAGATCGGAATGCAAAAGTTCAAGGATGTTCTCATTAGGGGGAGTTAATACACGTTGTACTCTTTTTTCCTTATGAGGTTTTATCCCACTGGATTTTTCTTGAAATTTTTTTAATGAGACGGCCTATATGCGTATTGTCTATCAATTAGACATTCAAGGGGGAGTGTTATAAATGTACCATATATAGTGAATATCTACTTTACCATATATAGTGAATATTTACTTTACCACATATTATGAATGTCTATTTATGAAAAAGTTACAAACCCCAAGGTTAGTTTTCTCCAATAAATTAAGGGGTTTTCATTCATTGCGATTCATCCCTTAAAGAAATAAGAATTACTTTCTATTACTCTCTATTCTCTCTCTACTCTTCTTTTTTATTCTTTAATATTTTATAACAATACCTTATTTTTATAAATATGCTTGGTGGTGAACAATTTCATAATAATTAAAATATTAAGATTGTGTTACATTAGATCATGCTTTTTTACAACATCGCTTACATACAAGAAACGCAATATATTCGCAACAACACGTGGTTTGATCTGTGCACTATATATCCGCGCGGCAAGCTGAAATATACAAAATAAATATGTCACATAAATAAAAGATTGAAAGATTTTAAATTAAAAAAATATTATAAAGGCTATGAAATTATCAAATCAAGATGAATCGACAGATTATGAACCCCAAATATACATTAATAATCATGATTATAATGAATAATCATACATGTAAGAGAAATTTGAATCTATTAAAAAATAAACATGATAAACATCATGCATATTAGCATTACTTAATTTTGCCATCTCAATCTTTATTCTTCTTTTTTTCTTTTTCTTTTTTGTAAATGCACTGTTTGCATCCTGAATTATAAACGAAATTGTTGAGACACACTCGAACTTAAAAGATGTCTTAGTACCCCAGGACTAATTAAAATCGTATTTTTGAAAATCTTAGTGCCTACATGACACAGACGTGTGCCTACGTGGACCTTCAGTATGTTGATTCACACAATGTGCCACGTATGTACTACGTAGGCACTAAGGTTGTCCAAAAATATGATTTTAATTAGTCCAGAGGGGGTAATAGAATCACCTTTAAGTTGAAGTGTGTCTAAGCAATTTCGTTTATAGTTCAGGTGAAAACTGTGCATTTTGTTTTTCCTTTACTTTGCTTGAATGAAGTGCTTGTAAGAATAATTGATAATTGTTCAATTTAAAGCATTGCTTATAGGTACATAATATTCTACTCAAGAGGTCTGAAATGGCATAAAGTTGTTTTATTAAAAAGATAAGTTTGTAATTAGGTGGTTAAATTTTATTCACTTTTTTAGTCAATGTAGACACTTAATTTTGTCCTCCCGAAATTGAATTTTTATCCATTTTTAGCTCGCCTTACTATATACTCTCACCCATGTAATTATCCCTCCATAAAATGACAAAAATAACAAACTCTCTAACAAAATTTTATCTTGTTTTATTTTATCCTAACAACCTACCCAATCAAAATAAACCACATCACACCCTACCCCTACCCTCACCTCACTTTCCATTGATATACACATACAACAAAAAAGGAAAAGGGGCCCGACCACTAAGAGAAAAGACATTTTCCTTTTGGGTATTTATATACACACAGTGCGCGCATATAAGGGGGGGGGGGGAATTTTTCTTGCTAATTTTCTTTTTGGGCTGCTTCTTCATCATCTTAGACACACTAACACACCCACTTCATCATCAACACCATCTCACAGACACACGCCACCAGAAAAATCATCGCCACGGAGAGAGGGTAGTGATTGAGAAAGAGAGAGTCACAGAGAGAGAGAGAGAGCGCAGGGTTTCGGGAGTGGTTTACTGTTCCGGCGATAGACTCGCCGGAATAATCTTCATTCAGCTGTCTCCGATCGAAAACGCGTCGGAATCGTCTTCAGTTTTCTCCCTTCCGTAGTTCGCCGGAGCTTCGGAGAGACGAAAATCGGCTCCACCTCCACCAAAATTCCAAAACCCGACACACCTCCATCTGATTCGAATGAAATCCAATGTAAAATGAGAGAAACAGTAACGGGGAGTACAATTTTGGATACGGGTCTCTGTTATTTCACGATTCTGATTCGGTTTTGGCGAGAAATAGTGAAGGCTTTACAACCTCGGTTGTCGATTTCAGTTATCTGTTGGGATTGTTAGGGCGTTTCGGGTTCGTCTAGTTTCTGGGTTTGTTCCCAATATCGTGCTTTGAGGGTTTCGGGATCTGGTGGATTGAATATCTGTGATTTGGAGCTTTGTTCGTCGTTGGGGATCTTCGTTGAGGGTTTTGGTTCTCGAATTTCTCTATTATCATACAAGAACGTTTCTTCGAGGTCCATTTCTTTAACCCATTTTCTATCTTGATTTGTTGAGTTGCTTGTGATTATGTGGGTATGATCATGTTCTGTCGGATCATTTTATTGTTGATTTTGTGATTATGCGCTTGACGATGCGATTTTTATGATATGTATGGGATGAATTTGAGTAATTTTGATAGTGCGATTGATAAAAAGGAAGTTGACGGTAGAAATTGAAAATTGACAAAAGGGATAGTTTTGGATTAATTTTGATTTATTATTGATATGACACGTGATAGATTTATGTCTTAGGTCGAGAATGGATAGGCAAATGATAGGCTTGGATCGTCAAATTTAGGCATGGTGGATTGATGGCATGTTTGAAATATGTGTTAGAATGGTTTTGTTTTATCGCATTTAATTCAATTGGACTCATTTGATCGGGGAATGCCCCGAGGTACTTGTATCTATTCACTGGGGAATGCCCCGATGTATCATGTACGCAAAGGAGGTTCGTGATGACGGCCCGAGGCATCGGGTAGAGCATTGGAGCTTAGTCTAGGTCTAGTTTAGAATAGGATTTATATTTTCGTATTTTTCTATTTTTGGACTGTATAATTCGGACTGAACTCTAAATTTTGGATTGTTTTGTTTTGGTCTGCTTGATTGATTGGTTTACGTGTTTGTGTGGTTTGTACATTCGTAGTGTCAAAATTAGCCGATACGCTCCACCAAGCGACCGTGGTCGAACCACGGGATCGAGGGGTGCCTAACACCTTCCCCTCGGTCAACAAAATTCCTTAGCCGGAATCTCTGTTCGCAAACCAGTTTAAAGAGTCAAATGGTTTTGAAAAGGATTTTCCAATGGTGACTTGGCACACCGAATTATGCCAAGTGGCGACTCTGAATAAAAAATGTAAATAGTCCTTTTTCAAAACAAATTTCCATCTTTGTCACTTTAATAATAAAAACCCTTTCGAACCTAAAATATAATTCTTTTCGGAGTGAAAAAGGGGTGTGACAGCTCTGGCGACTCTACTGGGGACTTTTCAAAATTTGAGCTTATTTTGGAGTCGTATCGGCTTTGTTTGGCATTACGAGTGTATAAGCATTGTTTGTGATTTTTGTTTGTGTTATTGTTATCACTTTTGTGTAATTTCGTGTTCTTTGTTTACAGTATTTATCCTATATGTTACCGCTTTTATATTTGTCATCATGTGTCTACCCCCAGGCCTTCTTTCTGCAACAAGTCCGTAGTACACGTGTTGTACACGACCTCTAGTTGAGTCACCCTTATTTTAGGGGGGAGCCGTCGGTGTTATGGAGTAGGTGGAAAGCAAAGCAACCATTATTGACCATACGCTCCCCCGAACAGCCTTGTTAGTGAACCCCAACGTAGGTCAGCCTTTAGGTCATGCTTATGTGCATCATATTGAAGACCTAGCAGGGTCCACTTGGCCCTTTGTAGGAGACTCACCTCTAAGGCATCATTCCGTGCTAATTATTGCATCTTTGGAAGTAATGTGATCTTTTGTTGGACTGATTTGGGAAAAACATGTGCTAGAATTAAAAGAGGGTGTGTAGGCATGAAAAATAAAAAAAAATAAAAAAGTTTCGTAGCTTTTTAGTGTTCTTTATGACTTTTGTTTTTCACAAGTTAAAAAAAAATCAAAAAAAGATTTCTTCATTTTCTGCACTCATTTGTTCAAAAATCAAAACATCAAAAAAATTTCTCACTTTGTCTCCTTTAGCATGCATTCATAATTCGAAATTAAAAAAAAATGATTTTTTTAGCAGTTTTATAAAAGAAAATGAAAAATGGTAGAAGTTTTGTTCATTTCATAGAGTCAAAATACCAAAAAGATTTTCCTTCATAATTGTTGGTGTCAGTTTTAGTTGAAGTGTCTAATTAAAAACCCAAAAAGATTTTATTCGTTTGACTTTGGTGGTGTCTCTTAAGTTAGGGTCAATTTGTTAGCTAATCATTAATTGTCCAATCTGGACGAACTACGCACCCCCTGATTCTCCTCTTTCGGGATGTGAGACACGTAGGCAACCTATTGTTAGTTCGGGGATCTTATTTTAAAAATTCAAAAATATTTTCTTCACTCTTCATTTAGAGTAGGTGTTTCATATACAACTTTAAAAGAAAACTACAAAAAGATTTTTCTTTAATAGGTTCAAGTTCCATTTTCATATGAAATTTAAAACTGAAAACCCAAAAAAGATTTTCTTTGGTAATCATAGATTTCACTTTGTATAGGGATGTTAAAGTTGAAAAATTCAAAAACATTTTCGTCAATTCTTTTGACAAATTGTTATTTTCTTTTCTTCTTAAAGTTTCGAGAAAAAAAAAAGAAAAAAGAGTTCAATTGGCCATTTTGGCAAGACTTCACGAACTACGCACACCTGATTCTCCTCTCTCGGGGGTGAGATACGTAGGCGCCCTTCTTGGGTTCGGTGATCTTTTAAAAAAAAAAATAATAAGAGGTTTTGAAAAAATGTTGAACTCTAACATATTTGTTGCCTCTTGTTCAGTTAGTTTAACGTGGTTGGTTTGGGGCTTCCTGGATGGTCCTCCATATCACACAAAATCCAAGGAAGGTTTAGTTGTGTCCAACAAGGATATAGAGAGTTGCACCATGGATGAAACAAAGAGTCAGGAAATTGAGAGTTAAAAGAAAGAGAATTTGAGACTGAGACAACAAATGATGGAAATGTACCGAGCTTGGGCCAGTGGGCTGCCTCCATCTTCGTTCCCCACTTTTGACCCTGCAAATACCTTGAGTCTTCCACCAAAATCGCAAAGTCAGTTTTCTACTGTTGTTGATGCACCACAGCATGCCTCAAAATCCATTCCACGTCAAATGCACCTCAAAACTTCCACCACTCTTTCTTTATCTCCTCAGAATAAGTCTACCACATTCACAGCACCGCATACCATCTGTGTTTTTGTTGCTCAACCTTCTACTAAGGCTTCCACTTTGTCTATCAATCCAACGATTGTGCTTCCCCAGTCCACTAGTGAATCCACGTTCAATACTGTTGATGGTCATTGGTATACTCTTGAGCCTACAGTTAAGTTAAGTGGACTGCCAAAATTTCTTACTAAGAAGCCTAGCATGCCAAAAGAGCCAGAGAAAATGGTTGGGAAAGTGAAGAGTGTAAAAAATGATATAAAAAATTTCCCTGGACTTATGGGCTATGAAGATGTTTCATATAAAAATTGGGGCATGTCTTCAAGTGTTAACTTTCCTCCCAGCTTTGAGACATCAAAATTTGGGGAGCCTGATGGACAGAAGGATTCTGTGAAACATTCGGGACGACATTACAATCAACCAAGAAAAACTAAAGGAAAGAAGAAGGAAAACGCACCTATTGTCATAACAGGGCCAAAGCAGAGTTTGAGAGGTCCAACCCACCAATACTGTCAGCCTCAATCCCGAGCTTACATATCAGATCCACATAACCACTTGCAACAAGGTTTCTTTCTCCAAAATCCAAGAAATCCCATTCCACTTCCTCGATATCCTGTGAACAATGCACAATTGTATGCTCATCCATCTTCTTATCCACAATGGCATGCACCTGTCCCTCAACATCGTCCTCGACCCCCACAAATTTACCAAGGGACCTCTAAATCCAAATTTCATCCGAGGCCAGAGTTCGCAAAGAGGAGGAAGGAAAAAGATAATTTCACTCCTATTGGGGAATCCTGTGCAAGTCTATTCCAGAGATTGGTACAACAGGGCATGATCACTCCTCTCCTTGGGTATACTCCTGACCCACATTCAAGAAGTTTTAATCCTAATGTACAGTGTGCATATCATTCTAATGTTCAGGGTCATAGTACTGAAGATTGTCGCACTTTGAAAAGAGAAATAGAAAAGATAATTCAAGATAAATTGATTGTGGTGCAAAACATTGGCCCTTCGACCATCCCACAGAGTTCTTCACCAGCACGCGGTACTGCTCAATATATGGGAGGCAATGAGTTAAGCATGGGGATCCAGAGCTTATTTTTTGAAGAAAATGTGTCTGACAGTGGTGGAAGCTCTAGTCATGTTGATATGCAAACCAGTGGCTAATATGTCAGGCTGAGCAATTGAAAAGTCACCCCTCTCCCTACTAGGAAGAGGTCTGGTAGCTTGTTTTGTTTTATTTTCTGCTATCCGAATTATTTCAGGGTTGTAGTTCTGGATCTATCTTGTTTTGTCCTTTTGTTGTTTATGTTCAAACCCTTCTATCTTTTGTTTCAACTAAATGAAGTGTCCCATTTTTCTTTGTGTTTTAAATTTGTGTTGTTCGTTTGTTTTCTTTACATAGTACATTTTATGTTGATTCTTTGTGATATGACATGCTAGCAAAATTTTCAGCCAGATCTTAAAATCCACTTAATCAGGAAGCATTGGATCAGAGAGTTAAAATTAGGAAAATAAAGTATCTGAGAAAATAGATAGAGTGTTAGGGCATTTGGTGACAAGTTGAAGTCTTCTTTGAAAATTAAGGCAATTATTTTGAGATTACAAGACTAACTTGGTCATCAATTGAAATACATGTCTCGATTAGGTCAAACAGTGGCTGCGTGATCCTATATCAAGAGGAACAGAAAGAAAATCAGCTCCACGAAGTCATGAATCCTTCAGCATGAGAAATGTACAATGAAAATGGAGTTGTATGTTTGACAAGTGTAGAAAAAGAAGTGACATACATGTTCAGTTGAAGTTAGTGTTGTAAAAGTGCCACAAATGATCTTCATCTTTTATTTTCATATTGCATGATATGTACTTGCATTTTTAAGGATTGATATGATGAAGGTCTTTCATTCTACTATCCAAACATCGTGTCATCCTTTGTTTACCTATTTGAGCTTTAGTCTTATTTTCTTTCATACCCCTCTTTTGGAATCATATAGAGTTAACAAAGCTCAAAAGAAAAGGTGTCGAGCAAAACAGTAGAGTCAGAAAAGTTTCAAAAAAAAAGAAGAGAAAAATATGTCCAAAAGGAGAAAAAGAAAAGCGTCGAGAAAAATAAAGTCAGAAAAGTCCCAAAGAGAAAAGAGTCAAAAAAAAAACTTAGAATCAAGTGAAAAAAAAACAAGCTGCCAGAACTACACATGACCTGATTCTCCTCTCTCGGAGGTGAGATACTTAGGCTGCCCTACTAAGGGCTTGGTCCAACCAAATAAATAGTTTAGAATTGTCCAGTCAAAAGAAACTGGGGCATGAGTTAATCCTCATTATTTGAGTCGATTTCAAAAGTTGTAAGTCCTACCCCACCTCAGGTGTCGTTTGGCCTCATGGTATCCTTTCTTTCTAAACCTATCCAAAAGTCAAGTTACAACCAAAGAAAAACCTTCAGATCAATCTTTGAGAATGTTAAGGCTAAGCATGCAATGGATGTGATGATGCATTTTGGGAACTACTTGTCTTCCTCAGCATGAGGAATCAGGAGAGAAATGAAAATGAGAGAGTCTTATCAGTGAAAACCCTTCAGGCATCGTAAGATGATGGTAAGCTGAGAGAGATAAAAATGAGAGAGTCTTATCGGTGAAAACCCTCACGGGAACTGTAAGACGGCGGTGAGTTGAGACAAATAAAAATAAGAGTCTCATTGGTGAAAAACCCTCATAGACACCATAAGGCAATGGTGAGTTGAGAAAAGGAAAATGAGAGAGGCTCGTTGGCAAAATCTGTTCAAGGCGCCACTAGCCGAATGAGGTCTTAAATGCAATCGATCTAAGGAAGGAACTCAATTTTGAGGTCATTAACAACAATTTGTGAGAGTTTTGGATGGAAAGATCAAGAAATTTAATCCGATATGCATGTCATAATCATTAGAGTTAGGTAAACTTTTCTTTCATCTTTTTCAATGGGGACATTCATTATCATTTCTTTCTTTTCTATAGTTATATTTTTTATTTTTCTTGAGTCAGTTATCCAAATAAAATCATTGTCATTTTTCTCTTGTCTTTGAGTCAAGTCTATGTCAAAACAAGTGAGAAAAAATTTCAAAACTGGCTACCAACTTCTTCAATTGTACAAAGCAAGGCAGAAAGGTCAACTCATGAAAGAGACATGATTGTGGGTCAAAATAAGGCAAGCATAAAGTTTTGTCAACTAATAATTCTGGGAACTCATGAAATACCAAGGTTCCGAGGGGTCTATCTAAGAAGCATGGCAAAACAGAGATGCTGTGTTTGTCTCAGTCACTCTTAATAATCTGAGTTTGGTCAATGAAGAAACAAGTCAATGACACAGTCTAATGGTTGGAAGTAAGGTTAAATGTGATGATGGCAAGAGCGTTTGCCACGAAAGCCAAAGCCAAAAACCAGCCACCGTATTTTTAAACTCACAACCTTTCTTTGCATGAAATAGGAACACATTTTACCTTCAAATCAAGGATTCCAAAGCCTAAACATCAAGGTCCGTAATTTCTCACTTTTACAAATGCAGGAAGTAATGTTGCTGCACAGGTTTGATAATTAAATCATGGTAAAAATTCATCATCTTATATCCCTCGGAGACACACTTTCTTATCCAGGGATTTCAGTTTTCATTTGCTGGGTCATACACTTCTTAAATTGAACCTTCACTCCTAGAAGACGTACCTTTTAGTCGAGTCATTCCCTTTGATTCCTATAAGACGTACCTTTTAGTCGAGTTATCTCCTTTGATTCCTATAAGACGTACCTTTTAGTCGAGTCATTCCCTTTGATTCCTTTAAGACGTACCTTTTAGTCGAGTCATTCCCTTTGACCCCTAGAAGACGTACTTTTTAGTCGAGTCATCCCCCTTGATTCCTATAAGACGTACCTTTTAGTCGAGTTATCTCCTTTGATTCCTATAATACGTACCTTTTAGTCGAGTCATCTCATTTGATTCCTATAAGACGTACCTTTTAGTCGAGATCCATTTGATTCCTTTAAGGTGTACCTTTTAGTCGAGTCATTCCCTTTGACCCCTAGAAGACGTACCTTTTAGTCGAGTCATCCCCCTTGATTCCTATAAGATATACCTTTTAGTCGAGTCATCCCTCTTAATTCCTATAAGACGTACCTTTTAGTCGAGTCATTCCCTTTGATTCCTATAAGACGTACCTTTTAGTCGAGTCATTCCCTTTGACCCCTAAAAGACGTACCTTTTAGTCAAATCATCTCCTTTGATTCCTATAAGACGTACCTTTTAGTCGAGTCATCCCCTTTGATTCCTATAAGACGTACCTTTTAGTCGAGTCATCCCCTTTGACCCCTAGAAGACATACCTTTTAGTTGAGTCATTTCCCTTGATTCCTAGAAGACGTACCTTTTAGTCAAGTCATTCTCTTTGATTCCTATAAGACGTACCTTTTAGTCGAGTCATTCCCTTTGATTCCTATAAAACGTACCTTTTAGTCGAGTTATTCCCTTTGATTCCTATAAGACGTACCTTATAGTCGAGTCATTCTCCTTGATTCCTATAATGATGTGGCTTCGCAAAAGTCCTTTGATGATAAACTGGAGCAAAATTTAATTCTTGTTTTTAGAACTTTACTTTTCTGGCAAACGAAATTTCTCTTTATGATAATTTTTGTTTGGGATAATCTTCTTTCCAGTTTTGATGTGATTTCAGGAGCCTGCCCGAAGCACAGGGCGAATAAATGAAAAACCAAGCAACAAGTTGAAGAAATTGCAAGTCAGGAACCTGCCTGGAGAATAGGGTAAAGAAATTGAAAGCATAGCAACAAGTTGATGAAATAGCAAGTCATGAACCCGCCTGGAGAATAGGGTGAAGAAATTGAAAGGCAAGCAACAAGTTGAAGAAATTGCAAGTCAGGAGCCCGCCTGAAGAACAGGGTGATGAAATAGCAAGTCAAGAGTCAAAGGAGCTGCATAGATAGAGTTTTTGTAATCTCATTTATGTTTTAACTTGTAATTTTCATTTTTGATGTAATAACAGAGCCGCGGACTGGAACCTCGACGGGACCTCACTCGACTTTCCAACTCGGTATCGTCCATCTTCTTCCAATCCTTTGAGATATGTGTCAATTGATTCCTTCGTAACTTGGGTAGGTAGGATGTCCTAAGTGTAGACTCGGTTTCCCTCCTCCCTTTTGTTTCATTCTTTTTGAATAATGGTTGGGAGAAAATTTTGTCTCATTGTCTACTTCTTTGTCTGAAAACACTTCGTGTTTACATTCAAAGGGGGCATGCTGTAGACACCTAATTTTGTCCTCCCAAAATTAATTTTTTATCCATTTTTAGCTCACCTTACTATATACCCTCACCCATGTAATTATCCCTCTATAAAATAACAAAAATAACAAACTCCCTAACAAAATTTTATCTTGTTTTATTTTATCCTAACAACCTACCCAATCAAAATAAACCACATCACACCCTACCCCTACCCCCACCTCACTTTCCATTGATATACACATACAACAAAAAGAAAAAGGGGCCCGACCACTAAGAGAAAAGACATTTTCCTTTTGGGTATTTATATACACACAGTGCACGCATATAGGGGGGGAATTTTTCTTGCTAATTTTCTTTTTGGGTTGCTTCTTCATCATCTTAGACACACTAACACACCCACTTCATCATAAACACCATCTCACACACACACGCCACCATAAAAATCATCGTCACGGAGAAAGGGTAGTGATTGAGAGAGAGAGTCACAGAGAGAGAGAACGCAGGGTTTCGGGAGTGGTTTATTGTTCCGACGATAGACTCGCTGGAATAATCTTCAGTCAGCCGTCTCCGATCAAAAATGCATCAGAATCGTCTTCAGTTTTCTCCCTTTCGTAGTTCGCCAGAGCTTCGGAGAGACTAAAATCGGCTCCACCTCCACCAAAACCCGATACACCTCCATCTGATTCGAATGAAATCCAATGTAAAATGAGAGAAACAGTAACGGGGAGTAAAATTTTGGATACGAGTCTCTGTTATTTCTCGATTCTGATTCAGTTTTGGCGAGAAATAGTGAAGGCTTTACAACCTCGGTTGTCGATTTCAGTTATCTGTTGGGATTGTTAGGGCGTTTCGGGTTCGTCTAGTTTCTGGGTTTGTTCCCAATATCGTGCTTTGAGGGTTTCGGGATCTGGTGGATTGAATATCTGTGATTTAGAGCTTTGTTCGTCGTTGGGGATCTCCGTTGAGGGTTTTGGTTCTCGGATTTCTCTATTATCATACAAGAACGTTTCTTTGAGGTCCATTTCTTTAACCCATTTTCTATCTTGATTTGTTGAGTTGCTTGTGATTATGTGGGTGTGATCATGTTCTGTCGGATCATTTTATTGTTGATTTTGTGATTATGCGCTTGACGATGCGATTTTTATGATATGTATGGGACGAATTTGAGTAATTTTGATAGTGCGATTGATAAAAAGGAAGTTGACCGTAGAAATTGAAAATTGACAAAAGGGATAGATTTGGATTAATTTTGATTTATTATTGATATGACACGTGATAGATTTATGTCTTAAGTTGAGAATGGATAGGCAAATGATAGGCTTGGGTCGGCAAATTTAGGCATGGTGGATTGATGGCATGTTTGAAATATGTGTTGGAATGGTTTTGTTTTATCGCATTTAATTCAATTGGACTCATTTGTCCGGGAAATGCCCCGAGGTACTTGTATTTATTCACCGGGAAATGCCCCGATGTATCATGTACGCAAAGGAGGTTCGTGATGATGGCCCGAGGCATCGGGTAGAGCATTGGAGCTTAGTCTAGGTCTAGTTTAGAATAGGATTTATATTTTCGTATTTTTCTATTTTTGGACTGTATAATTCGGACTGAACTCTAAATTTTGGATTGTTTTGTTTTGGTATGCTTGATTGATTGGTTTACGTGTTTGTGTGGTTTGTACATTCGTAGTGTCAAAATTAGCCGATACGCTCCACCAAGCGACCATGGTCGAACCATGGGATCGAGGGGTGCCTAACACCTTCCCCTCGGTCAACAGAATTCCTTAGCCAGAATCTCTGTTCGCAAACCAGTTTAATGAGTCAAATGGTTTTGAAAAGGATTTTCCAATGGTGACTTGGCACACCGGATTATGCCAAGTGGCGACTCTGAATAAAAAATATAAATAGTCCTTTTTCAAAATAAATTTTCATCTTTGTCACTTTAATAATAAAAACCCTTTCGAACCTAAAATATAATTCTTTTCGGAGTGAAAAAGGGGTGTGGCAGTCAACATAACTCATCTATTGAGTAACTCATTGTGATTTCATTTATATTACTAAAACTTAAGCATAAGCTATGAAAAACAATTTTGTAGTTAAAATTATTGTAATAAGCTCCAAACTTTTTTGTCATGTTTTATTTTTTTTGGGAAATTCCAGGAAAATTCGTAGCCGCTACAATCTCTGCCACGGCCTTTGTCCTTCGGGTGAGCACTTTGTGCGCACTGGGTAAACCCCTCACTATGCAATCGCTTGTAAACCACACAGGAGATGTAAACCGAACTAGGTAAACCCTATGCGATGAACTAGATTGAGGAGGCATTAGGGGGGATCGATACCGCAACCTCCACTTTGGAAGTCACCCCTCAAACCAACTCAACCACACCCAAGGTGCGATTTTTTTGTCATGTTAATGACTGTCATTATTAATGTTTGTTTGTGTTACTTGATATTTCCCCTTCCTCCTATCCCTTTTTTTAAAAAAAAAAGAGAGAGAGAAAAAAGGTCGCTTTAAAAATCAAATTCCTTTCTTAGCATTGAATAATGTAGGTTTATTTCAATTTTAAAAATATTAATACCACTATCGAATTTAATTTCCTTGTAATAAAGACTTGGTAAATTTTACTGGTGTTCATTCAACTTTGTATTTATCATATAAAAGTCTTTTTTTTTTTTTTTTACTTATTGTTTTGTAAAAGTCATTCAACATTAAAAGTTATCACACAGCATCATAATTTCCATTTTATCATTAAAAATAATCTAATTTTAAAGACACATGTGACCATGAAATTTTTTTACTTTTTAATGAAATTTTTCGCTTTGTTTGAAATCCATGTTTGGCCATGAAAATCGCAAGTATAACTTTTGAAGTTGTATTCAAAATTTTGAAAACACTCAAAACCTTGTTTTCACTTTACTATATTTCTATTTTTTAAATTTACCCTAAATATTTTGTTTTTATATTAATAACCCCATATAAATTATATTTATATTTTATATTTTTTAAAAAAAATTATATTAAAAACAACTATATATTATTTGCAAAAGTTATAACTAAACACAACTCCAACTTTAAAATTTCTAAATAAAGTTAAAAAAATAAATATTTGTAATAGTATGTGGTAGCTCTTGTATGAGATTTAGTCTATGACATTATATAACTATGTGTTTTGAGATATTAATCTTTTAGAACAAATTTAATTGTATGTTTAAAGAAAATTGGTTAAGTTGAGTGATTTTGCTAGTTTTAGTTATTTTAAAACTCTAAATTTGATTATTATTATTATTTGATACTAAGGAGAGAAATCCTCTTGATTTCATGAATTGAAAAAGTAAATTGAAGTAACTATCTTTAGTATCAAGGCCAAGTTAATCGAAACGGATGGAATGCATAGTAGGAGGGGAACGGGAAAAAAATTGGATCCATACCAACAAGGTGAAATAGTTCAACTAATTGATTGAATAAACTATTCATGGCTCTTTTAATCTAAAAAAGTAATGGGTGTTTGCAATTTGGATAAAAATCAATGCAAATCAAAAAATCAAATCAAATTGATTAAATAAACTGACTTTTATTTCGTTTTAGTTTGGTTTGCTTTTGTATTTCTAGAAATTGATAATAGTTGATTTAGTTTTGATTTTGCTTTAGAAGAATTGAAACAATTATTTGAATCAAACACAAATATTTATAAACAATTGTAAGTATCTAATCATATATATGTAATATGATCATCAAACTTTATTTTGGCGGAGAAGTGCATATGTCGTTTTCAATTGAGTTTGTTTGGATTGTTATGAGCATGTTTAGGCTCATTAACTAAATTAGAAATTTATTGAAAATTACCTTAACCATCGCCAAAAATCACTTATATGTCATCGTACTTCGGTGTATCATACTTGAATTTTACTTGTATGGCAAAATTTTAAGTTGTTTATTTTTCAAATATCAATTGGTTACTTAGCAGATCTAATGAAATTATTCTTTTGCATCACTTATCATCACTAATCAAAGAGAGAGATATTGTATAAGACCTCAATGACTTTCTGAGTGAAATTCAATTATAACTTATCGGTGGTGTTTTAATTATGAAATTGGTTGGGATTTGCTGATTTTTCAAGTGTGATGTGGTTAATTCTTCGATAGAGAAATTGGTGAATATGAGAGAGAAAACATGAGATACGACGAGTGAACGTTGTAAGATTTAAATCCTTGTTATGTATTATTTAACTTTTAGAAACTTTTGTTATATAGGATAAAAAGAGTACATGTTTACTCTGCCATGTAATTAGTCCTTTCTTTTATTTGAATTGCAACAATTTATTTTAATTTTTTTTGTGTGTGTTGTTTCTTTGACTGTCTGTCTGTGAGTTTATTCAATTGAGATTATACCTTAGTCCATATGAATCAATAAAATGATCATGTTAAAATCACAAAATTTGAAGAATATCTCACATCTTTTTTTTAATCAATAAGTTCTTTAATCAGAATGACAGAATCTCTATTGCATATCAATCTTTGAAGTTAACTTAATTTTTAAAAATATTAATTTTGAGCGATGACTTGACACGTGAAAACTTAATTTAAAGTAGCTGACTCCTTTTTAAAAAAAAAAAATCATTTTTGAAACATGATTTTCTCACTTTCTATACCAATTGATGCGGTAATATACATGCCAAATAATTAATTCATGAGAAAAATATTTTGCAATAAATTATTTTAGTAACCTCCTTTCTCTCCCTCTCTGTCTTGGTCCTTTCAAATATTAATAGTTTTATTTATTTGTTCTTTATCAATGTTTTTGTCTATTTCCATTCTCATTGAAATCTAGAGTACGACATATATAAGCACGAATAGCAAAAATAAAAAAGAGAAACTAAAATTATAATTGTTTTAGAACGACAACCACCATTATTACTAGTAATTTTATTAAATAAAAAGCTAGACAAAAATAAAAAAGAGAAATTAAAATTATAATTGTTTTAGAACGACAACCTCCATTATTACTAGTAATTTTATTAACTAAAAAGCTAGAAATTATATAATTTTATTGATATGCCAACAATAACATGGTGAATTACATATTATTATTTTCACTCTCAATTTTTACAACATGAGATGCATAGAAATGGGAACTGTGCCGAGCAAGTGCAACATTTGAATTTTTTGCAAAGTCCAAAACCGCAACCTGAAATTGTCAAAAACATATGTAAAAACATTAAGAAAAATATCGTCAAAAAGGCCGATTTCTATTAAAGTAAAACTATTACTTATTTAGCAACATGACGAAAAATATAACAAAAAAATATAAGAAATTTCTTACTTGCAACAGATACACGAGTGCTACGACTCGCACCAGACAACTCTAGAGTTATTGATGATGGTGTTTCTGGTGTTGCTAAAGTTAATGGAGAAAAAAGAACAAACAAAACAATGATCATACAACCCGTCACATTAGTTGATTTTGCCATCTTAATCAACTGTTTTTGTTGTGCTTGTAGGTATTTTGTTTTTCTTAGTTGAAATGCTTATATGTTCTACCTTGATCATACATCCTTTTATAGCAAAATTAGACCATAATTTTTTTAGTTAGTAGATGTTGAATTTAAGTAAGTTGTTACATCAATTAAGTAGTTGCATCAATTATTAGTATGAGGAAATCCAGGCATACTATAAAATTATCATCTATCTTGTTGTAGATACTAAAAAAAATTATTTGGTAACTGAAGTATCCATATTTTTAAATCTAAAATTATTTGGCAACTGAATCATGCTTAATTTTAAATCTATTTGTTTTAAATAACAGTTAAATTTATTTTAATTTTAAATCCTTAATTGATCAATTGCTTTTTATTTTCGTTATATTATGCTTTGAACTTCACTTCTTGATTAAACTTTATTGCATCAGGTAGCTGCATAAGATTTAAAAAAAAAAGTTATGTAGGAATCACATGCTTAAAAAGATATTTTTGTCCTTAAATATTTTCTTCTTTATTATTACTATTTTATTTTATATAAGAAAGAATACCAATTTTTGGTAGTCCCCACAAGGTTATTATAGTAATTTTAATTAATTGCTAATCCTCTAAAATTGTGATACTTTGGATGATAAAGATAAAGTTATTTTATCTTCTCTCTTGCCATATGGACATTTGCACTTGATGCATATGTAGTGAATAAGAAAGAGAAAAGACATTTTTTCCCCCTGAGCTTGTCCTTCAAACTCACTTTACCACTTAAACTTAACTTTTGTTTATTTACCCTCTTAACATCTTTAAAATATATTATTTTCACCCCTAAAGCTGACGTGGAATTTAAAAAAAAAATGAAAGAAAAAAAAAGCGCGTTTTTTAATTTAAAAACTGATATGGCCCCACTTTTTATATATATAAAATCACCTTCTTCATACCCCCACCCCCATTTCTTCATCTTCTTCATACCCCTCCACCTCCTTTTCCCATCTTCTTCTTCTATCCCCACCCCCACCATAATTTTTACTCTCGAAACCCGCCACCACCAGCCCCCCTTCTCCTTCAACCACCAATTTCTCCACCACCAGCCCCACCCCCTCCCCTACAAACCTCCAATTTCTTCTCCTTCAATTACCAAATCCTTCACCCCACCTAAACCCCTTGACTTAAGATCATTAGAAAAGAATGAAATTGAATTTCTAAAATTAAAAGTTATCTTCATGAATTTGAAAATTTGAAATAAAATTAAAATTGAAGAAAAATTATTAGCGACGGTGTTAATGGTGGTGGTAGTGTTAATGGTGTGTGTATATTTTTTTGGGTTTGTTTTAATCGTTTTTCGGTGAGTTTTGTCGGAATATTTCAGAATGAAGAGTTTTGAATTGGAATGTGGTGATTCTATTGCATTGTTGTTTCTTGAATTGGTGGTTTGATGAATGAATCATAAAAGGCTTGTACTTATGTTTTAAAAATTCAATCTTGATTTTGTTTTTCATGTTTTTGTTGTATGGTATATTTTGATTTTGTTGGGTTTGCTTAATGGCTATTGATAATATGTTTAAGTTTGAAGAAGATAGAAAATGAAGGAGAGAGGAGAGGTGGGGTGGTTTGAAGAAGATAGAAAGGGGGGGAGGGGGTTGCGTTGCAGGGTAGGGGGCGGGGCGGGGCGGGCGGGCTGAGTGGGGGGTTGTGAAGAAGAAAGAAAATGAGGGTGGGGGGTACTTTTTTATTTAATATATATATATAAATAAAATAGTAAATGTATATTTTTTAAAAGAAAAATATATAAAAATAAAGTGTGGGGGACTATTTATTTTTTTTAGAAAAATTGAACTTCTTACGTGGCAATGACGTGGCTCCGACGTGGCATTGACGTGGCGTTGATGTGTAGGCGAGTGTAACACACTCTCCGTTGTGAGAGTGGTATTCAGTTTTGAGGGACGAAAATAATATACTTTAAAGATGTTAAGGGGGGTAAATAAACAGAAGTTAAATAATATACTTCTTGTAATTTCTATTGTTAACTATTTTTTTTAAACAAAGAAAACTTACTTTACTACTATATATAAGAGGGGTCTCCAACTTTGGTGGTTGGTCACTCACGTGATTTTTTTTTTTCATTTTATCCTTGAATGAAGATTTATGACTTTGCAAATTCTCAATCATTTTGGTAATTTGGTTAATTATATGGGCTTTTGTGTGATGAGTTATAAAAAGGGGAAATTTCAGAAATAGCAACTACAGAGCCTTAATTGTAACTTTTATAGCAACAGTTTCATAATTACGAAAAATAGCATATTGTATTTTGTATTTAAGTAAACTTTTGTTATACAAATACATATACAACAAGATTTACTGTCCTTGTTTTACTCAAATTAGTTAAGTTAAATAAAGAATAATTATCTCATCTAATTAAATTCTCATAAATTACTCTTATTTAAGTTAATAGATTCCATTTCCGAATCAAACTCAAATATGAAGATTATTATTTTCATGATCTTCAAAATTTTAAAATATCATTCTCTTATATCTCTAACTATTTTTCTTGTTATTTTTTTTATTTTTTTTATTTTTTTTTATTTTTTTTTATTTCCACTTTATTTTTTCTCTTCTACTTCTCTTTTTTTTTTTTTCCTTTTTCATTTTTTTATTTCTTTTTTTCTTTTTTTCGTTTTCTATTTTTTTTGTTTTCTTCTTCTTCTTTTTTTTTAAAAAAAAAATTCTCTTTTGTTTTTACACTTCTATTTCTAGTTTTTATTTCTCTTTTTTTTTTTTCACTTCTTTTTTTTTTTGAATTTTTATTTTTTCTTTTTTTTTCTTTTTTCTTTTTTTTTTTACTCTTCTATCTCTATCTTTTATTTTTAAAAGACAAATATCTATATCATATATACATATTCAAAAAATATACACAATAACTAGACATACAGATCTGCATATGTATTTACGGTAAAAAACATACATATATATCTGCATATGTATTTATAGAAATACATATCTGACTCACATGTATATATAAACATATAGGACACAAAATCTCTATAACAAAAATGACAATTATATACATATACATATAGGTAATAAAAAAATACATATACATATCTTAAAACAACAAAAGAAAACAAATAAGTACAAATGTTACCCTCTAAAATGACATAGTATGTACAGTTCAAAGACAAATCCAACACCGTATAAAATACATATAGCTCTGCATATGTATTTATAGAATACATACCTGATCAATATGTATATTCCTATTTTATATGAGACCTTTGTATTTCGCAAATACATATGAAGATATATAGTATAGTTATGTTTGTTACTGTTTAATATGAATATGATATGTATTTCGTAAATACATATGTATGTTTTGTATTGTAAATACATATCCAGATCTGTATGACTATTAGGCTATGTATTTTATATATTTTTTGAATATGTGTATGTGATATACATAATTGTCTTTTCAAAATAAAAGTTAGAGATAGAAGAATAAAAAAGCAAAAACAAAAAATATAAAAAGAAAAAACGGAAAAAAGGGAAGTGAAAAAGAAAAAAAAAGACAGAAAGAGAAATAGAAGTGTAAAAATAAAATATAAAAAAAAGAAGAAAACGAAAATAGAAAAAGAAAAAAAGATATGAGAAGAAAAAAAAAAGAAAACGAAAAAGGAAAAAAAAAAAGAGAAATAGAAGAGAGAAAATAAAGTGGAAAGAAAAAAATAAAAAAGAAAAAAGAAATCAAAATAAAAAATAAAATGATAAAAAAATAAGATGAAAAAAACAAACAAGAAAATAAAAAGGTAGAGATATAAGAGAGTGAAAGACAGTAATGATGTTTTATTTTGAAATCTTGAAGATCATGAAGATAATTTTCTTCAAATATGAAAAATGAAAAAAAAAAAAAAAAATGAAAAAAAAAAAGAGAAGAGAAATAGAAGAGAGAAAATAAAGTGGAAATAAAAAAAAATAAGATGAAGAAAAAAAGGGTAAAAGATATGGCTATATTTAGGGGAGGTGAAATAGTGGAGTGAAAATAGAAAAATATAAAGTAGTGAGAGTAAATCATGCACTTGCCTAGTTAATAAGTAAAATAATGTTACTCTTGCTATAAACTGTAATTTTACAAAAGTGTTGCTATTTATTGTAATTATAGTCTTAAGTAAACTACTTTTTATAATTTTTCCTATAAAAAAAATGGTGATAGTGACACCACACAAGATCTATTTATCCAACCAAATCAAAAATTAAGAGCTATTCAAAATTTTGTAGTGTTTTTTTGTATGAAAATAATAATAAAAGACAATACCTAATTTTTAAATCCTCACAAGGAACTCTATTTTGCCTTTTTGCCCCTAATTGAAGCTTCAATAACTTTATAAGTTTTCACCAATTAAATAAACATCTACAAAGTATTGTATTAGATTAAATTTATAATTATTTAATTTAATGCTATATTTATTTATAAATTAACTTCACTGGCGTGATCATTCAAAAATTTGTAGCATCAAATAGTTTTTATACCTTTTTATTAAAAAAATGTGTTAGCCAATATAAATTTAATTGAGAAAAAAAATAAAAGAAATTAATTCAACATAAGGCAAAACTCAATTTAGATTGTTAAAGACTTTAATTTGAAAAAGTTTCAGTAAAAAAAAAAAAGAGAAGAGTTTTAATGCATGCATTTGTATGAAAAAGTTATTCTTTAACTTACAAACACTTTTACTCCTTATATTTTAATTTATTTATCTAATTTTGACTTAACATGAAATTTTAAAAAATAATAAATATTTTATAATTTTGTGATTTTAAACTAAAGATATGTAAGAAGGACCACAATATCTTTTAATCTTGTAGTCTTGAGCAGTTTCTAAGAATGAAAAGAAACATTCTTTATGAAACGAAACGAAACAAAACAAAATAAAGAAAATAGGACAGAAAATTATAATAAATATGTGATTTAATATTCTAGAAATATTGAGAAATTATTGAACTATTTTTAACTAATATAATATTATACAAAAACAAACAAAAAGGATAATAACAAAAAATAAAAAAAATTATAAATATAACTATTAATGTAGTTTGGGCCCGGGCTTAGCACGGACCAAATAAGACTAGTTTATTACTATTATATATAAGAGAGAATACCAATTTTTGGTAGTCCTCACAAGGCTATTATAGTAATTTTAATTAATTTTCAATCCTCTAAAATTATGACACATTAGATGATAAAGATGAAATTATTTAGTTACTTAGTGCATATGTCATGAAACGAGAAACTATTATTTAGTTTTTTCTTGTAATTCCTATTGTTTAACTATTTATTTATTTTTTTGAAAAAAAAATTAGGAGTAGATGAAGGAGAATTGAGGAGGAGATTACAAAGTGAAAAATTAAATATTTATCAATAAAGTAAAAATGTAAATTCTCAATCAAGTGAACTATTCAAATTTCCCTGTTAATTAATCGGTAAATCACTCTTAGAAGCTTTCGTTATAATGTTTTGTTTCTCATACTTACGTATTATTTAATCAAGTCAATTACAAAATATAAACGTCAAATATTTAATAATTATTTTTTTACTTTTACTTCATGTGTGTGAATCATCTTTCAGTGATATTATTTATACGATATTTTGATAATAGTTATCCGACAACAAGACCCAAAAGCTTTAATTTTGACTAATTTTTATTATTTTTAATCAAAATTGATTATTTAATTACTTCAAAATATTAAAATAGTCTTAACAAAATTAATATTTTATATGAACTTTTATTTAATGTAGTTTAAAACCCAAAAATATATTATGATTTTGGAGAACTTTCTTCTATTGCATGAACAATCGATCACCTTTTTCCTTCTTTCTTAGTATTTATATTTAATCATTTTATTTTTTCTATGAAATAAGTTTGTACAAATACCTTGAAAATGAAGAAGAGGTAAAAGAGAGGGGTCAAAATTAGTGATTATATGGGTTTATATTTTATTTTGTCGAATTAAGTATGATTTTCACTTATTTTCTAATTATTTTTTATGATATGAATAGAATTTTTGTGTGGACAATTTTATTCATTGCTATTGAAAATATTTGACATATTTTATACTAAAACTTAAAATTATTAATAATGTTAAATATTAAGACAGTATTATGAATAAAGATCAAACTATTTTTAAAATCTCTTTTTTGGTTAATTGAGAATTAATTTGTTTAGCATAAATTGTATATAGAAAAATAATTGATTCTCGATGCTTATTTTGATGAGTTTATTTTTTTCTTAATTTAATATAAAATTAAACTTAAAGCACAACATTTAATTAGCATAAATTCTTGCGTCATTACATTATAAATAAAATTATGTATTTTCCACCACAGACAAGAAGACTTAGGGAAAACAATTGACCCTTTTGATGACTTTTCTCTCCATCTTCCTGGTAGAGAAGAACTCGAACTGAGAATATTAGAGAAGGAAGTAAAAAGTATCGAAATTTTTAAATAAATATATTTCTAGCTATAACCAAATAAATTATATGCTCATAAATTCATAAAATGTTAATATTTTTCAATATTTATGATCTTTGAGAATTATAATTATTTTATATTACTTTAAATCACGTTATTACATAAAATATCAATTCATTTGAGTTTGAGCCCGGACTTAGCACGAGCCTTATAAAACTAGTATTATTATATATAAGAGACAATCCAAGGACTTTGGTAGTCCTCACAAAAGTTTTCAACTTAATTTTAATCTTTTCAATTAATTACTTTTATGTCATGATTTTATCTTTTATAGTAATTTAATTAATTTCTTGATCCTATAAAGTTGTGACATTTGGTTGATATAGATGAAGTAACGTTGTCTTCTTTATTGCTATATGGACCTTTGCACTTGGTGCATGTGTTATAGTATGAGAAGCTATTATTAACTTCTTTTTTTTTATAATTTTAATTATTTAATTAACTATTTTTTGAAAAAAATAATTGGGAGTAGGGCAAGGTGAATTAGGGAGGAGATTACAAAGCAAAAAATTAAATATTTACCAACAAAGTGGAGTTTAGGTAGTTAATCAATTGAAACATTCAAATTTCCATATCGTTTAACAAATCAATAAATCATTTTTAGAATCTTTCATTATAATGTTTTGTTTCCCATACTTATATATTATTTAATCAAGTCAATTGTAAAATATAAACATCAAATATCCTTTAATTAATTTATTTATTAAATTATTTGTACTTCATGATTTATGAAGTACAAGTCCAAAAAGATTTAATTTTTTTTGTTGCTACTCACAAGACCAAAAGTTTTTAATTTGACTATCTTTTGTTAATTTTTTAATCAAAATTAATTATTTAATTAATTTTGGTAAATGAAAATAGCCTTAAAAAGTTAATATTTTATATGAACTTTTCTTAAAGTAGTTTAAGAAAAAAAATATTTTGATCGTGGTGAATTTTTTTCTGTTGCATGAATAATTCATCATTTTTTTCTTCTTTCTTAGTATTAATCTTTAATAATTTATTTTTCATAAAAAAGAGTTTTGTAAAAATGTCGTGGGGATGAAGAAGAGGGAAAAGGGGGGTTAAAATTAGTTATTGTAAGAGGTTATATTTTATTTCTATCGAATTGAGTATGATTCTGATGTATTTCTTAATTATCTTTTATAAATTGAATAATTTTTTTGTGAACAATTTTATCCATTGCTTTTAAAAATATCAAACATATTTCATATACTAAAAATTCAAAATTATTGATAAAGCTAAAAATTTAGGTAATGATATGAATTAAGATCAAATTATTTTTTTAAAAAAAATTCTGCTCAATTGAGAATCAATATTTTTAAGCATCAACTATAGAGTGAGAATCAATTGATTCTCGATTTTAGTGAGTCTAATTTTTTTCTTAATCAGTATAAAATTATGCTTAAAGCACCACATTTAACTAGCATGAATTCTTATCACGTAAAATTATAAATAAAATCATATATTTTTCATCACACAAAAGAAGACTTGAGTAAAATAATTGATCCACTTGATGACTTTTGTCTTCATCTTTCTAATTGCAAAGATGAACTTGAATTAAAAAATTAGAAAATAAATTAATTATATGCTCATAAATTAGTTTACTAATATCTTTTAATTTTTATGATCTTTGCAATTTATAATTTATATATATATATATATATATATATATATATATATATATATATATATATATATATATATTAAATCATGTTATTCATAAAATTAGACTATATATAAGGGAGAATATCTCATTATGATAGTCCTCACATGACTATATTTTGTCTATTTTTTCCTTAGTTAAGTTTTAATGACCTTTCAAGATCTCATCCATTTTAATAAATTTGAACAATTACATGGGCATTTAAAATGCTATACAAAAATGATGAGTGACAAAGAAGAGATAGTGACACTATAAAATATCTATTTATTCAACTAAATTTAAAACTAATTCAAAATTTTATTATCATCTTTTATGTGGGATAATAGTAATTTAATTAAAAAGTACTTCTTTTAATCCTCACAAGAAATTTGTGAAGCTTTAATAAACTACTAAGGACTCATTGAAGAAACATCTACAAAAAATATTTTATTGAGTCTGACTTTTAATTATTTAATTTATCATAAATCATGTATTAGCTTATAGCATCAAATATTTTTATATTAATCAAATATTGTGTTATTTAAAATAAAAATAAAAATTGCCACTATAAAGTCTAATTGAGAAAATAATGAAATTAATCATGCATAAGGCAAAAATCAATTTAGATCGTTAAAGGCTTTCACTCAAAAACTTTCAGTAAAATAAAAAGGAGAAAATTTTTTGTGTGTGCATTTATTTGAAAATTAAAAGAAAGACTAAAATATACCATAAGAAAAATTGTTATTTTTAACTTATAAAAGCTTTTACTCCCTCCGTTTAATTTATTTATTTGGTTTTGACTTAACACAAAGTTAAAGAAAAAGTAATGAATATTTTTGAATTTTACGGTCACAAACTAAAAACATGTAGAAAGGACCAATATATTTGTTGATTTTGTTGTCTTAAACACGTCATGTGGGAAGTTGAAATTAACCCAAGAAAGAAAAGAGACATTTTTTTAAAAAACGAGCTAAAAAATAGGATAAAAGTTGAAATAGATATATAATTTTACATTTTAAAAATATTAAAAAATAATCAAACTAGACCGTTAACTAATATAATGGTACAAAAAGCAAAAAATAGCAAGTTAAAAAAATTACAAATATAAATGGCTAAACGACACTAGTACTTATATATAGACGAGAGTCCGAAGGATTGGTCGTCCTCACAGAGTCAAAAGAGGAAATTTGGCAGCTACAACGCGGCTACCTGTTTCTTGCCTATTTCAATTTTGCACTCATTCTTGTTCTCTTTAATCTATTCTAGGTGGGGTAATATAATTGGTGTATATTGATGGTGTTTCGTTTTTTCTTTTAAAAAATGACATTTGAGTTAACTATAATATTGTATTAACTTCTTTCCTTTTTAACCAGAGGTCGACGGTTCGACCCTGGGCATGGAGAAAACTCTGTTGGGAGCGCTACCCCCTGAATGAGGCCCTACTCTGCGCGAATCCGGATCGTTCGAGCTCCAATGCGGGTACCGGACACTGAATGGGAAACAAAAAAAAAAACCTTCTTTCCTTTTACTCCTTTCAATTCATAGCAGTGATTAATAAATATCTTTCCACTTAATTAAAAAATATTATTTTTATTGTCTCGATTTATATGATTCACTTATCTTTTTAGTTAATTTCAAAAAAATAATGTATTTTTATCTTTAGTAACATTTTAGCTTTTAAATATTTATTTTACCCTTAATGAAATGATAGTATAGCCACACACATATTATGACTTATTTTACATCATAAGTTTCAAATGTCTTTCTTTCTTTTTTAAACTTTGTGTCAAGTCAAACTAGCTCACATAAATTATGACAGAAGAAGTAATAAATTTTTTTTCTCAAATTTGTTCTTATTTAGATAAGTAATTTTTTATATAATTAAAAAAATTATATTATCTTGATACTATTTAGGGTGATTTAGTGAAAATACTTATTATGTTTTAAGGATAAAGTGAATCTTAAAGGTTATGCCTAAGCTAAAAATATTATATAATTTGGACATGGAGAGTATTAGATTACTCTTTATATTATTTGTCATAATATATTTGGTAAATTTTATTGAAGCTACATTTTTGTTACAAATTGAAACATTTATTGGATCTTACTAAATATTCTCCCTTTTTTCAATTTATATGATATTTTTCATTTTACCAAAAAATAATTTGATGAAACTTTACAGTTAAATTAAATTAGATTAATTTAATATTTTAAAATCAAAATTTAAATATTTAAAAACATGCAAAAAGTACTATCTGCTACAATATCAATTCTTGAGGTTCATTTAATTAATTTAGTTTTTTTTTCTTAATTTTGTCTATGATTAAGCTTAAATTGCCACATTAAATTAGAATGATTTTTGCTCCATAAAATATTATTACTGAAATTAAAAGCAATTAAAAAAGAGCAGTGTCATGCACTAAAACTTTCATTATGCGTAGAGTTCAAGGAAGGGCCATACCACAATGTTCAATTGTGCGCAATCTTACCTAGCATTTCTATCAAAGGTTGTTTTCAAAGATTGAACCTGTAACCTCCTGATCATATGACAACAACTCTATGAGCTACTCTAAAACTCTCCTTCTGAAACTAAAAGTTATTAAATACATACATACATATATACATGGCCAAACCCATCGGTGGCCCCCTAAACTTGGCACCATCTTTCACGTAGACATCTTAACTGGACCATGTTCATTTTAAACACCTCAAGTAGAAAAAAGTGTCTTACTTTGACACTTTTTTCTCTTATTAAAATTAAGGTGAGGCGCGTGTGAGTCAAATGACCCATGTAGATTTTATAAGCCATTTAAAACCTGCCACGGTGGAAACTACTTTACACATCAACATATCAAAATTTAAGGGGTAAAATCCCACAAAATTCCCATTTCCATACCATTTCTCAAACCCGATTGAAGAGCTCCGCTATTTTTTTTTTATTTTTTTACTTTTGATTCGATTTTCGTTAATTCGTAGAGAGATCTAGCTAATAATGGTATTTTTTGTAGGTAAAATGCATGCAATGAAGTGTTGATTAATGTTCATCGACGAAATTGAAGATTTTTTTTAATTGACAAAATTGAAGAAATTTGAGGTACAACTAAAGTTGTTCTTTACTTTTTTTCTATTTTTCTCACTGTATGGATATTTTACCCCAACAATTTGTAGTGTTTTTTCTGAATTTTCGTTATTAGGGTTGTTTTAGGGATTTCAGTGACAAAGTTAGGGTTTTGTGTGGATTTTGTGTGGGTTTTTTGGGGATTTGACTAATTTATGTGTTATTTTTCAGATTTCACTGATAAATACAAGGTTATTTTGGTACTTTTTTGGTTCAAGGATATTTTGGGTATTTCCTTTTGTTGAGAATTTTCCGGGGGCTGTTAAGAAAATATAATGGACAACTATATTTTGACCTGTTTTCATCACGGGAAAAAAATTGTAGCTGGCCCTAAGCTTAGTTATAAAGGTGAGGTTGATGTCTTTGTTGTTGCTATTGATAAAAACCACTATAGTCTTTTTGAGTTTATTTCCTACGCCAAAGATCTTGGGTATTCAAATATTGAGGGGTTCTATTGTCAACATATATATGGTGAAGAGTTAGTTCCAATTAATTCTGATAGGGAGTTATTATACTCTGTGAAGAACTTGAAAGATAGTGATGAGCTTGATGTGTTTCTTCTTCATGGAATTGATGAAGATATTGAGGTTGTATCAAAGTTTTCCCTTCTTTTAGAACGGCCACCCGTGTGTATTGATGGAGATGATATAGGAAGTGATGGTAATGAGGGTAGGGGTCTTGATGAAGATCTGAATGGTAATGAATCATATGTGCCTAGTACTGATTCAGATGTTGAAATCCCTAATGAGGATGGTTCAGACATTGATGAAGAGTTGAGAGCCTTTAGGGCTGAAAATAGAAGAAAAAAAATCCAAAAAAAAAAAGCAAAAGCTAGAGAAGAAATACATGTAGGTGAAACTGGTATTGACAAAGGTTTTCAGGACATTTTCAGAAAAAAAAAAAAAGATAGATATGTGGGTAGATTAGGAGGTGATGAAGAGTTCATTGATAGTTCAGACTGTGATAGTATTGATAGCACTGATTTGGTAGATGAGGATGTTGTTGTGGGTGCTGACTTACCAAGGAGAAGAAGAAGAAGTAGTAAAATCAGATTTGATGATGATTGTGGTGTTGTTGTTTTTGAACTTGGGATGATTTTTAATGGTCCTAAGAAATTTAGAAAAAAATTGGGGAGGTATGCAGTATAAAATAGAGTTCAAATTGTTTTAAGACCTAATGAGACTCATAGAGTGAGGGCTAAGTACAAATTTAAGCCAAAATGCAGTTGGTTGTGTTATGGTGCAATTTGACAAAGATTCTGGTAATTTCATGATTAAAAACTATAATCTAGTGCATAATTGCACAACATCAAACAAGAACAAGATGTGCACAACTAAATTTGTTGCTGACAGATTTAGAGATGACATAATTAAACAACCATCTTTGAGGATTTGGGAAATACAAGAACTGTGCAGAGAAAAATTGGGATTATATGTGGGTAGAACAATCTGTTATAAGGCTAGATTATAGGTTCTAAGAGAGTCCATGGGGGACTGGAACTTGGAGTTTGCAAGATTATGTGATTATGCTGAGATGATAAAACAAACCAGTCCTGGTAGTTCTGTTTGGCTGAGAATGGATACAGAAACTGTCCCTGGAAAAAATTTATTTGTGTATTTCTATGTGTGTCTTGATGCATTGAAGAAAGGGTGGATAGAAGGATGTAGAAGAATTATAGGGTTTGATGGATGTTTCTTAAAGGGTGCTTGTAAGGGTAAACTTCTAGTAGCAGTTGGGAAGAATGGTAACAATCGGATGTTTCCTATAGCTTGGGTTGTTGTGGACAAGGAAACTAAGCATAGTTGGAGTTTTTTTTATCAAGTATTTGAAAGAGGATCTGCAGTTGGGTACTGGAGCAGGTCTTACTATGATGGTTGATATGCAAAAGGTAATATTTTTGTGTTTTTAACTATCAATAATTGAAGTACTTGATTTCTTTGTCTAGTACTTTAACTATTTTCTATATGTAGGGCTTTCTTGTTGTTGTTTTTTACTTGCTACCAAATTTTGAAGTAAGAAAATATGCTAGACATATTTGGTCCAATTGGAGTCAACAATGGAAGGGAGAAGAGAGGGGAAAACAGTTTTGGAAATGATCAAAGGCAAGCTTTGAAGTGAAGTTCAAAGAGGAACTTGATTACATGAGCCAACTTGGTATGCAAGGTAAGGATATTGTTGGTGATTTATTGCATTATCTTAGGCAGTCATGGGTTAGGGCATTCTTTAAAGAAGATTGTAAGTGTGATGTAGTTGAAAATAACATGTGTGAGACCTTTAACTCATGGATCTTAATTCCTAGACACAAATCTATCATTACCATGTTGGAGGACATTAGGAGAAAAATCATGACTAGAACTGTGGATATGATTAAGTTTGCCAATACTTGGATATGTGATATTGCACCTATGGCTAGACTTATATTGGGGGAGAATAAGGAAAGGGCTAGGGCTTGCAAGGTTCTTTGGAATGCTGATGTTGGATTTGAAATTGGAGAAGGAGAGTTTAGGCATACAGTGGACTTGAGTAGTAGGATTTGTAGTTGTAGAACTTGGCAGTTAAGAGGCATTCCCTGCCAACATGCTATTTGTGCTTTGTATCATGTTGAACAAGAGCCTGAACCTTATGTGGAGCATTGGTATAAAAATAAAACCTTCATGAAGGCTTACAGTCACTTTATACAACCAATCTCCAATATGAAGATGTGGCCTGAGACAAACAATCCAAAGATTGAGCCTCCTGAGCCTAAGAAAATACCTGGCAGACCTGCAAAAAATAGAAGAAGAGGTAAAGGTAAACCAAAGAAGAAATATGGAAATCTGTCAAAACAAGCGGTGAAAATAACATGTTCCAAGTGTCATCAACAAGGCCATAACAGAAGATATTGTAAGGTAAAACAATGACTTTTAATTTAATTTTAGAATTTGATTTCATATTGATTTAACTGTTGTGTATGTGTTTATAGATTCTTGATCCAAATGAACAAGTTCTTAGCCAAAGGTTCCAGGCCAGTGGTCATAGTTCACAAGAAAGTTACCAGCCTAAAAGCTCAAGCCAACCTGTACCTTCAACCTAAAAAAAATCAGCAAAATATAGCTCAAGTAAGTCTGCACCAACAAGCTCAACTCAAGCTGCAACTTCAACAACAGTTTGTGCTGATACAAGCAGAGTTAGGAGCTTGAAGGCAGCTGCAACATCTACCTCTTATGGTGATACTAGGATCCCTGTTACAGAAGGAATAAAAAGCCAACTACCTCCTAGAAATAGAAAAATTGTTGGGCATAAGAGAGGTAGAGTTGAAACAACAATAGATGCTGATTGTGGTAGATCTAAAAGGTCAAAGAATGCTGGATTTGGAATCTACACAAGTCCAAGGGGAACCCAAATATTGGATGTAAGTTAACTCAAAAATTGATTTTTTAACAAGAAAGTACATATATTAATTATTGTTCCTTTAAAAAAAAAAACAGCCGGAGACATCAAGCCAAAGGATCCTACAAAGTGGTACAACTTACAAGGATGCAAGTTCTAAAGGTGTTGATCTTGGTTATAAGCCAAGAGGATTGAAATGGAAAAGTAAAGATGTTGTCACCACCAATCAATTGCAGCAAATGGAAAACAAAAAGAAGAAGAAGAAGTAGTCAAGAACAAGTAGTATATTTTGATGGTGTTTTGTGTTTTTGTTGTGTAACATATTGTACCAAACAATTTGGTAGTTTAAATCTGGTAGTGTATAGAAGTAAACAAGGCCTTTACTTCTTTAGTTTAAATCTGGCCTTAAATATGCTAGTGTATGCAGTAAACAATTGGGTTGTTTGAAGCATGTTTTGTATGTACATTACTGTGACTCTGAGCTTAAAATGGAGCATAGTTATGAAGTTATTGTTGGTGTTGCTTTGTGAAGTTGTTGTTAGTGTTGCTTTGAGCTGTAATAAGTTGTTGTTGCTTGTCTTCTTTGACATTTGTTTTACTATAAATGTGTGATCAAAAGTTTAAACGATAAACATTTTATTTCAGCAAATGTAAGAAATATTACAAGGCCAACATTACATCAACAAAACTACACCTGTAAGAAATATTACAAAGCCAATATTACATCAACAAGCTACACCTTACAAGTCCTAATGCACATCACAGCTATACACCTAAACGGCCAATTTGCAACATCAATACCAGTAGAATGAGTTCAACGCAAAACTTCAGCAATTAGCATCAATATCAATAAAATGAGTTCAACGCAAAACTTCAACAATTAGGTTTCAACATCCATATTCCCGACAACACCAAAGCAGTGACAATAGCACCAATAATATATAATCTTCTTGCTCGATTTTGTTTTTCTTCAAAGGCCTTCACTTTTTTCAACAAATCTCAAATCACTCTATTTGCTTGTGAAGGGTGTCGTTCTTCATACCAATGAAAATAATCACAACCGCCCAATTTCTACAAAATCAATTACAAAATCGATGATAAAATCATAATTAATCAACTAATTTAATTAAGAAGTCAAAAATATTACCTTTGAAAGTTTACAAGTAAAAAAATCGACGACCTGGATTTTGTTGAGTCCAAGAAGTCTTCAGTAATGCTTCATGACCACATTTACAATAACGGTAATCATTTTCAAAATAGGTTATGAACGACGAGCTCGACATTGTCCAATATAATTTGAAAAAATTTAGGAAAAGATTAAACTTTTAAGAAATTGAAGAATAAATTTTTCGTTCAAAATGAAATCTGAAATTAATTTAAGGCCTAATTTAAGGAAGTTGAAGAAGAATGAAGAAATTTGAGAAATTAGGGTTATTTTTGGATGGTGGAATGAAGAAGAAAGTAATATAAATAGTGAAAAGAGAGATATAACCGTTGGGGGGCTGATTTTTATGCCAAATCAGCAAAAATGAGGCTTGGACGCGCCTCTGCAGCGTGTGAAACACGCATTTTGCCAACAGGGCAAAAAGTGTCAAAGTAAGACACTTTTATCTACTTGAGGTGTTTAAAATGAACATGGTCCAGTTGAGGTATCTAAGTGAAAGATGGTGCCAAGTTTAGGGGGCCACCGATGGATTTGGCCTACATACATACATACATACATGCATGCACGCGCACACACACACACACATACATACATACATATATATATACATACATACATACATACATATATATATACATACATACATACATACATATATATATACATACATACATTTATACATACATACATACATACATACATATATATATATATATATATATTCAATCTATAAATTAAAAAAATTATGTGTTCACAAACTCATAAAAGCACTAATATGATGATTATAAGTGAGTTGAAACTATGTAATATAATTAAAATCACAATCATGTTACCTTATGGAATATCGAGTCACTTGTGTTCGTTTGATATTTGTTAATTTTCCTGACAAATCTTCTTCCACATATATATATTTTTTGTAATTTTAAAATATCTAATTAGATAACTAAGAAACTTTAATACCTATTAAGAATTATCAATAATATATGTTAAATGTGCCACAAATTTCAATTAAATATACCGCAAGAAATTATGTGATACAAATTTTATTTTTCAAATCAAAGTATTATTATTTTTATATGGGCCTCATGTAACTAGTAACTATATATAAGGGAATCTTTGAATTTGGTAGTCCTCACATAAATTTCTTTTATCCATTATAACCCTAATTAAATTTTATTGACTTTACAAGCTTTCAACCATTTTAGTAAATTTGAGCAATTATATGGACTTATTCCATGTCATGCAAAAGATGATGAGTCATAAAATAAGTGAAAGTGACACCATAAAAGATCTTTATCTAACCAATTAAAAATTAATTCAAAATTTGTGGTCTTCTTTTATGTGATAATAATAATAATAATAATAATAATAATAATAATAATATAATAATAATAATAATAATAATTTGGATAATCCTCACAAGGAATTTTTTGTTTATTCTATCCTTAATAAAATTTTAATAATTACTATTATTATAACTATTACTTTACTATTATGTTTTCTACTATATAGAAGAGAGAGCTTTGGAACGACCAATGGCAAAATGGAAATTAAGCTCAATCAATAAAGGTAAAGTGGTATATTGATATACAAAATATTTTTTAGGACAACTCTAAAAAGTATCTTACTTCATCACTCTCATTCCAAAAAAGCTCTTTCATATCCCCATCAATATTCATTATTTTTTATTAACTTTTTTCTTCATCATGTCAAGACGTTCTTCTTCATTTTCTAGGTTGGATGATGATCGAGGGTAAAGATGTCATTGCACTAATTTGGTAATTTAACAATATAATTCAACTTCAAGCTGTAGTACAACATGCAAAAATTACATTAAATTTCTAAAAAGTCATTCAAACTGTACCAAATTCTAATGGATAAATGGAAACCACATATTGGAACAACAAAAACATCCTGCGTTTGCTTAGAAGTGTGGACTCAATTTTTATCTTCAAATGACCATCTCACCCTTATTTAATTATTAGTTAATATTTAATAGAGCATAAAAATATCAAGACAAATAAATGAATCATGAATGCTTGAAATTTAAAGTAAATTAAGTAGGTGTTTGGTGACAAAATATTATTCACAGTATTTCGTAATACATTTTCACTTTATTTTGAAATATTTGTTTGACCATAAATATTTCAAAATACTTTTTCACTATTTTTTTATTTTTGACAAACACCTCAAGAGGTGTTCCACTATTTTTTAATTCACTTTTTGTACTTTTTAATTTATTTTTTTAAAAATATTTTTTTCATTTTTATAAAATAACTCAATTTTCATAAAACTCTAAAAAAAATTCAAATTTATTTTAGTTTTTATATTTTTAAAATTCAAAAATACTCATTTCCAAAATACTATGGTCAAACGGGTCCTAAGAGTATTCCGTAATTTAAAAATCTTAGCTCTTCATCTAAATAGCGAACCAAGTTTGTATTTTGTCATTTTAAATATTAAAAAATAATTTAAATAGTTGAATTAATGTAGGTTTGATTTAATTTTGAGTTGCCGAATTAAATTTGATAAAAAGAATAAAGTATTCTTGAGTCCAATTAATGTATATTGATAATAAAGTATCTTTAGATTATCAACGCGGATAGTGGTACAGTGTTGAGATTGCTCCACCCTTAATCAAAGGTCTCAGATTTGAGTCTTGGGAGTGAAGAAAATTTTGTTGGGAGTGTCACCCCTTGCAGTTCGTGATCTGAATTAGTCGGGGCTTTAATGCGAGTACCAGATACTTAGTGAAAAATAGAAAAAATATATTTATGTTTTTAAATTGATCAAATAAAAATTTAATTAACCATAATAAATTATTTTCCTTATTTTCTTTATTATTTTATTTTAAGATACTAATTAATACTTAAAATTCTGTCAAAAATAGTCTTTCTACCTCTGAGAGTGGAGGTAAGGGTTATGTACATTCTACCATTCTCAAACTTATTTGTGAAATTATATATTGGATATGTTGTTGTATCAACTAAAGCTTAATATTATTTTAACAATTGATAATATTGTACAAGTAATAATTCATGTGCAAAGAATAATGAAGAAAGAAGTACAAAGACCATGTTCTTAATAGATCTTTCAGAGGAAATAAAGGATTTAGGAACACTGTAGGAAATTCATAAATGTATAATGTGATTTTTGACTTTCTTAAATAAAGTATATTTCACGTATAATTCAATTCAATCTAACAAATAAAATTTTATTTTAAATCGTAATAAATTTATGTCACTATGCAATAGTGAAAAGCAAATTAAATTTTAGATCCGTAGTGCATTAGAACAACAAGAAATGAGTGTTTTCATAATAGATATCAACAATACTTGAAAATATTTGTGAGTTTGGAAACTTTGCATACAATATTTTATTTATGCTAAAATGTTAGTTGGTACCAGTAGAATGTTGGTCAAAATGCAATATCATACTTTTTCTGATTCATTAAAATTCAATGTTACATAAATTCAAAATACTTGAATATATAATTAAGAATTACTTCAATAAACAAAGAAATGAAATGAGGGAAAGTATAAAAGATAAATTATTTCTATTACAAAGGAACTAAATATTTTAAAACAACTGAAAAATACTAAAGGAATATAGCTATATATTTTAAATTTAATAAGAAATTATGTTACAAATAATATTTTAAGGACAATTTGAACAATTTTTAAATTTAGTGGTGTACAACCTTTGAAAAATAAAATGAAAAGTTTAAAACCTATATAACAATACTATAAATCGGGTTAAAAAAATTAATATATGTAATTATCATGTAAAGTGTCAAATTTGGTAAGTATTATTACAAAGTGATTGAGAATTTTAGGATATTACTAAGATATCAAAATTAAAAATAAAAAATAAAAAAATAAACATAAAAAAAGAAAAGAAAAATAACATATGAAAATTTGTCTCTTTTTTGTCATAACACAAAAAGCATGTCTATATTTTTTTATTTTAAAAGATTTATAAGATATTTAATAAACAATAAATCATGAAATATTATTAAACGAAAAAGATATTGGGCGAGTATTTTTATTAGGGTAAAATTCAGAAATAGCGTACTTATCCCCTTAATTATGAGTTTCATGGCTACAGTTTCATAATTATATAATATAACAAGTTGTATTTTATATTTTTGCAATCTGTTGTTACAAAAACACAAATACATATGAATTTTATTGCCCTTATGATCGATATGTATTTTGTATTTTTACAAATTATTGCTACAAAAATACAAATACATACAAATACATATGCTACAAAATATAATTTGATAAAAGTGTTGCTATTTTTTGTAATTTAATACTTAATATGCTAATTTATGTATTTTTTCCTTTTTATTATATATAAGAGACAATCCAAGGACTTTGGTAGTCCTCACAAAAGTTCCCAACTTAATTTTAATCTTTTCAATTAATTAATTTTATGTCATGATTTTATCTTTTATGGTAATTTAATTAATCTCTTAATCCTATAATATTGTGGCATTTGGTTGATATAGATGAAATTATTTTGTCTTATTTCTTGCTATATGGACCTTTACACTTGGTGCATGTATCATAGTATGGGAAGCTATTATTTTGTTTTTTTCTTGTAATTTCAAATAGTTAATTAATTATTTTAAAAAAAATAATTGGGAGTAGGGCAAGGGGAATTAAGGAGGAGATTACAAAGCAAAAAATTAAATATTTACCAACAAAGTGGAGTTGACGTATTTAATCAATTGAACCATTTAAATTCTCATATTATTTAACTAATCAATAAATCATTTTTAGAATCTTTCATATAATGTTTTGTTTCTCATACTTATATATTATTTAATCAAGTCAATTGCAAAATATAAACGTTAAATATCCTTTAATTATTTATTTAGCAAATTACTTGTACTTCATGCTTTATGAAGTACAAAATAAAAAAGCTTTAATTTTTTCCTTTGCTACTCACAAGACCAAAAATCTTTAATTTGACTATCTTTTGTTAATTCTTTTAATCAAAATTAATTATTTAATTAATTTTTGTAAATAAAAATAGCCTTAACAAAATCAACATTTTATATGAACTTTATTTAAAGTAGTTTAAGAAATAAAAAAATTTAACCGTGGAGAACTTTTTTCTGTTGCATGAATAATTCATCACTTTATTTCTTCTTTCTTAGTATTTATTTTTGATAATTTATTTTCAATAATAAAGATTTTTGTACAAATATTGTGGGATGAAGAAGAGGAAAAAAAGAGGGGTTAAAATTAGTTATTGTATGAGGTTATATTTTGTTTCTCTCGAATCGAGTATGGTTCCGATTTATTTCTTAATTAACTTTTATAAATTGAAAAAAAATTGTGGACAATTTTATCCATTATTTTTGAAAATATCAAACATATTTCATAAGCTGAAAATTAAAATTATTGATAAATTTAAAAATTAAGGTAATGATATGAATTAAGATCAATTTATTTTTAAAATATCTTTTCTTGCCAATTGAGAATCAATATTTTTAAGCATTAACGATAGAGAGAAAATCAATTGATTCTCGATGTTCATTTTAGTGAGTCTAATTTTTTTCTTAATTTAGTATAAAATTATGCTTAAAGTACCACATTTAACTAGCATGAATTTTTGTCACGTGAAATTATAAATAAAATCATATATTTTCCATCACACATAAGCAGACTTGAGTAAAATAATTGATCCACTTGATGACTTTCGTCTTCATCTTCCTGATTGTAAAGATGAACTTGAATTGAGAAATTATAAAAGAAATTAATTATATGCTCATAAATTAGTTTACTAATATTTTTCAATTTTTATGATCTTTGCAAGTTATAATTATTTTATATATATTTTTTAAATCATGTTATTCTTAAAATATCAAATTACTTGAGCTTGGGCTCGGTCTTAGCACGGGCCTTATAAAACTAGACTATATAAGGGAGAACATCTTATTTTGGTAGTCCTCACATGACTGTATTCTGTCTATTTTATCATTAATTAAGTTTTAATGACCTTTCAAGATCTCATCCATTTTAGTAAATTTGAACAATTACATGGCGGAAATGAGAATGTTGTGTTGGATATGTGGGATCACTAGAGGGGATAGAGTTAGAAATGAAACTATCCGGGAGAAGGTGAGAGTGGCTTCGGTGGAGGAGAAGATGCGGGAAGGAAGGCTGAGATGGATTGGGCTTGTGATAAGGAGGAGCACAGATGCCCCAGTTCGTAGGTGTGAGAGGCTAGCCTTAGACGGATTCAGGAGGAGTAGAGGTAGGCCAAAGAAATACTGAAGGGAGGTGATTAGACATGACATGGAGCAGCTTCAGCTTACTGAGGACATGACCCTAGATAGGAAGGCGTGGAGGTCGCAGATAAGGGTAGAAGGCTAGTGTGGATGTGGGAGTTGTAGCTAGTAGTTAAGAGAGCCCTTGTGTAGCCGGGTTAGTAATCCTAGGACTGTGTCCATAGGTAGGAGACACTGGCCTGGAAAGTTTGGGTGGGGTGGGTGTCTTTGGGCTTGTGAGTGTATGTTATTACTAGGTGAGTGTCCTATTTCTTATTTCTTACTTCCTATCGTATTTCGTATTGCTTGTATTTCTTTGTTCTCTATTTGTATTATTCTTCGTTCATTATCTATACTATGTCATCCTTCATGCTTCATAGTTTCATTACGACCTTGTTTACTATTCTTTGTCCTGAGCCAGGGGTCTATCAGAAACAACCTCTCTACTTCTTCGAAGGTAGCGGTATGGACTGCGTACATTTTACCCTCTCGAGACACCACTTTGTGGGAATACACTGGGGTTGTTATTGTTGTTGTATAAAGAAGTGATGGTGACACTATAAAATATCTATTTATCCAACTAAATTTAAAATTAATTTAAAATTTTATTGTCGTCTTTTATGTGGAATAATAGTAATTTAATTTAAAAAAAATACTTTTTTTAATCCTCACAAGAAATTTGTGAAGCTTTAATAAACTTGTAAGGACTCACTTAAGAGACATCTATAAAAAGTATTTTATTGAGTTTGACTTTTAATTATTTAATTTATTTATAAATCATACAATAGTTTGTAGTATCAATATTTTTATATTAATCAAATGTTGTATTATTTTTTTTAAAAAATAAATGAGCCAATGTAAATTTTAATTGTTAAAAAATAATGAAATTATTACATAAGATAAAAATCAATTTAGATCGTTAAAGGCTTTCTTCAAATTTCCATATTGTTTAACTAATCGAGAAATCTTTTTTAGAATCTTCCATTATAATGTTTTGTTTCTCATACTATATATTATTTAATCAAGTCAATTATAAAATATAAATTTTAAATATCCTTTAATTATTTTACTTATTAAATTACTTGTATTTCATGCTTTATGAAGTACAAGACCAAAATTTTTTAATTTTTCCCTTTGCTACTCACAAGACCAAAAAGCTTTAATTTGACTATCTTTTGTTAATTTTCTTAATCATAATTAATTATTTAATTAATTTTTATAAATGAAAATAGCCGTAAAAAATAATATTTATATGAACTTTTATTTAAAGAGGTTTAAGAAAAAATATATTTTGACCGTGAAGAACTTTTTCGGTTGCATGAATAATTCATCATTTTTTTCTTCTTTCTTAGTATTTATTTTTCATAATAAAGAGATTTATACAAATACCGTGGGGATGAAGAAGAGGGGAAAAAAAGAGGGGTTAAAATTAGTTATTGTATGAGGTTATATTTTACTTCTATCGAATCGAGTATGGTTCTGATGTATTTCTTAATTATTTTTTATAAATTAAATAATTTTTTTCGTGGACAATTTATCCATTTCTTTTGGAAATATCAAACATATTTCATATACTGATAATTAAAATTATTGATAAAGTTAAAAAGTAAGGTAATGACATGAATTAAGATCAAATTATTTTTAAAATCTCTTTTTTGGTCAATTGAAAACCAATATTTTTAAGCATCAACTATAGAAAGAGAATCAATTGATTCTCGATGTTCATTTTAGTGAATCTATTTTTTTTCGCAATTTAGTATAAAATTACGTTTCAAGCACCACATTTAACTAGCATGAATTCTTGTCACATGAAATTATAAATAAAATTATATATTTTTTTATCACATACAAGAAGACTTGAGTAAAATAATTGATCCACTTGATGACTTCCGTCTTCATCTTCCTGATTGCAAAGATGAACTTTAATTGAGAAATTAGAAAAGAAATTAATTATATGCACATAAATTAGTTTACTAATATTTTTTAATTTTTATGATCTTTGCAAGTTATAATTATTATATAAATATATATATATATATATATATATTGCGTAGCAGATAGACTGATTCAGTTCGTGATCAAGGTATCATCTTTCAATAGTTCTCACTCTCAGTCTTTTTTCAATAGTTCTTACTATCAGTCAGTTTTTCCACGTCTGGTAGACTTTATTTCTACAACCTTGATTTCACTAATAGAATAGTGAAGAGCTATCGCCCCAATAAAAAAGAGATTCTTGTGGTAGGCCCTGTCCCTGGTAAAAAATATAGTGAAATAACCTTCCTTGTTCTTACCCCGAACCCTAACAAGAGAAGAAATCAATGCTCTAACACTGGGATATCTCACGTGTCCGATAACGAGAACTTAGTTATGGCCTTAGGTCATCTTCCTGTTCGAGCAAACTACAGGGCTTTTAGTTTCATTTCATCTAGTCTGTATGCAAAGAAAACGAGCATAAAAAAGGACTTTGTTACGTTAAGGGTATCGAGGTTGACTGGTTGTCTATCTAGGTAAGTATCGAACATGGTCTCTTTCTACCGCTTGTGAAAGCATTCCTTCCAAATAAAATATTTCGAGGCCCAATCGTCGGCTAGCTTCACAATAAGGAAGTTTTGTTACCGCCAGTTGCTGGATGGTTTCATTACGATGAATGAAGGAATCCATCCATTCATTGCATTTCTCTATCTCAGGAGTCAGGTTTGTCTAGTTCGATATGGTGAAAGTAAGTTCTGGTCTCTTTTTGATTGCTTTACAAAGGGGAACAAAAAGAAAAGCCCTATACACCAAAAGTAAAAAAGGGAGATCCTTTGATCAGGTCTTAAATGAGACTGAAGGTAAGGAGACCCCCAATTAAAAAAGGGCTAAAAAAAAAGTAATTTCGTATATAAAGATATGGCTTTAGGGTGAGCTTACACTTACTCTCAACCTCTTTGATTGATAGGCGGGCAGGCTAAGCCCCCTAAAGTTAGAAAGCTGGTTAGACTGCAATCTATGCCTATGGAAAGAAAAGTCACAAAAAGCGATTCATATGATCATAAAGAAAGGCCTGGCTTTACGTCTTTCTAGCGTACGCGCGGTTCCTTTTGATTGTAGTCTGTCGCTACCTGGATCAATCAGCCTATTCTAGTTCGCCTTGTGTCATCCGATTTTAGGGAATTCATTGGATCGTGAAGTTGCTTCACACCTGTCCATATCGAGGGAATGAAAATGAACTTGCCCTTAAAAAAATAGAAAAGAACTGGAATGAGAGAGGATGGTCATTGAGAAAGATGCCTTAATAGGTTGGACATTTGTCAGGATGAGAATGTGAGTTCTTCGTATTATCGGTGAGCCTCTGCCCCTCATACTCTTCTTTCATATATATATATATATATATATATATATATATATATTAAATTATGTTGTTCATAAAATATCAAATTACTTGAGTGAACAGGGCTTATAAAACTAGACTATATATAAGGGAGAACATCTCGTTTTGATAGTCCTCACATGACTGTATTTTGTCTATATTATCCTTAATTAAGTTTTAATGACCTTTCAAGATCTCATCCATTTTAGTAAATTTGAATAATTACACGGGCATTCAAAACGCTATACAAAAATGATGAGTCATAAAGAAGTGATAGTGACACTATAAAATATCTATTTATCCAACTAAATTTAAAATTAATTCAAAATTTTATTGTCGTCTTTTACGTGGGATAATAGTAATTTGATTAAAAAAATACTTTTAAAATCCTCACAAGAAATTTGTGAAGCTTTAATAAACTTGTAAGGACTCATTGAAGAAATATCTACAAAAAGTATTTTATTGAGTCTGACTTTTAATTATTTAATTTATCATAAATCATACAATAGCTTATAGCATCAAATATTTTTATATTAATCAAATATTGTATTATTTAAAAAAAAATGAATTAGATAATGTAAAGTTTAATTGAGAAAAAATAATGAAATTAATTATACATAAGGCAAAAATCAATTTAGATCGTTAAAGGCTTTCATTCAAAAACTTTCAGTAAAATGAAAAGGAGAAAATTTTTCGTTTGTGCATTTTTTTGAAAATTAAAAAAAAGGACTAAAATATACGATAAGAAAAATTATTATTTTTAACTTATAAAAGTTTTTACTCCCTCCGTTTTAATTTATTTGTTTGATTTTGACTTAATACAATGTTAAGAAAAAGTAACGAATATTTTTGAATTTTTTGGTTTTAAACTAAAAATATGTAGAAAGGACCAAAATATTTGTTGATCTTGTTGTCTTAAACATATCACGTAAAAGCTAAAATTAACCCAAGAAAGAAAAGAGACATTTTTTTAAAATGAACTAAAATAAATGAACAAAAATTGAAACAAATATATAATTTAACATTTTAAAAATGTCGAAAAATAATCAAACTAGACCGTTAACTAATATAATGGTACAAAACAAATAAAAATTAAAATAGCAAGTTAAAAAAAATTACAAATATAAATATATATGTAGTTTGGGCTCGGGCTTAGCACGAGCTAAACTACACTAGTATTATATTATACTTATATATAAGAGAGAATAAGATAAGATTTGATAGTCCTCACAAAAATATTTATGCTATAGAATTGTTACATGTGTCTATTATTTTTTTCAACACATTATTATTTTTGTGAGAAAATGGCCAAAAGACCCCCAAGCTTTGCCCCAAATCCCAACTACACACTTAATCTTCACGGGAGTCCTATCACCTCCCTGAACTATTTAAAACTGAAATTATAACACCCTCAAAAAGCCACAACCATATCTATGTGGAGCGGTGAAACTCACGCGCTTGACACGTGGAAATTTTATTAAATTCCTTTTTTCATTAAATATTTTCAAAACCCTTCCTCCTATAACACTCCCCTTTACTATGCTTAGCGTTTTTCTTCTTTCATGGCTGCCATTATCTACAGCCCCAACACCACCCCAATCCCTTCTCCCTCCACCACCCTTTAACCACTCACTGTTCACCTGTACTTCAAGCTCAACAACTACCAAGAAAACTAAGTTTAAGAAAAAATTTCTTTGTTCCTTCAAAACCCTTCATCAAAATCTCATTTTGTGCAACCCCTTTTGACCCCTCAGTAAATTAAGGACTCTAATGTGTCTGTAGAAATTGACAATAATAACATTGATTATACTAATTTGCTTAGTGTTTCTGTTAGGTGTGGTGATGTTGAGCTACCGAAGATTGTTCATTGTTCGATTCTTAAACTTGAAGAAGAGGGTGTTTATTTGAAAAATGGTTTAATTGGAGCTTATGTAAAATTGGGTTACTTAAATCTTGCCGGGAAGGTTTTTGATTCGCTTTGGAGCCCTGATGTTGTGCCGTATACTGCGATTGTAGCGAGTCAGATTCGGCAAAATAGATTGTAGTTGGTTGGGAGGAGGTCTTCGGAGATGACGGCGGAGGCTGGTGATGGTAGCGGCGGAGGTGCGGCGACGGCCATAGTTGAAAGGATTGATGATTTTGGAGAGGTAAAATGGGGAAAGTGTGGACTGTGGACGGAGTAAAGTTTTTAATTTTCTGGTGCACCGTTTGTCTGACGGATGTGGTGGAGAAACCACCATTCCTCGACACTACAGTTGTCACAGGTGGTAGGAACGACGAGGGAGATGGTGGAGAAATTTATTGTCATTTTTGAATATTAACAGAGAATTAGATTTTTAAAATGTCATAATTTTATAAACAAATTGAAGAATCATAATAAGGAGGAATTCTGAAATTTCATGGTGAACCCGTTAGTAGCGATGGCGGCGGGATGGCGGAAAAATTTGATATATATTGCAAAAAAGAAAAAGAGAATAATAGTTAAAATTATTTATTTTATGAAAAGCAACATTAAAAATTAAATTTTATTGCTTATTTTTTGTGCTCACTCTCTCAAAGAGAGTGAAACACACTTGCTTTGCCACATAAGCATTCAGGGAGGTAAAAATTTTAGTTTTAAATAGTTCAAGGGGGTCATAGGACTCCCGCAAAGCGTAGGTGTGTAGATGAGATTTGGGGTAAAGGTTGGGGGGTCTTTTGGCCATTTTCTCTTATTTTTTTTCCTCATTCATTATTTAATGATTATTTTTATTTGGACCTCTATAATTGCATTATATATAGTATTTTTCGTAAATCCCTTCTTGTTTCCTATTAGATTACTTGTTCTTTTTTGTACATATTTCTTATATTGAAATTTGATTATTTTTTAATTTATTTTAGAGAATTTATTAATCTCTAAAACAATGACATCTATAATATATTAAAAATGTGAAGACCCTTATAAAAGTAATTTGAACTTTTTGCCCTTCATTAAAAGACTCTTCTTTAGACAAAACTTTCTTTTCACTATTTTTTAAAATTTATTATTTAATTATTTTTTATTATATTAACTAGACTTCCTAAAATATATGGGACTCCTAAAATATATGGTAGGAGAATTAATTAATATTTTCCTTTCTACTAGACTTCCTAAAATATATGGTAGGAGAATTAATTAATATTTTCCTTTTTACTGTTCACATAGAAAAATACTCTTAATATAAGACTCTATTAAGGAAATACTTCTATAAATATTGAGATGTACGTTAAACTAGAGAACAAAATAGTTTACCTATCGAGAGAATAAGATTGATGCTCATCTAACTTGGTTCGATTGCATGTCTAGATGGGTGGATGCTTGATTTTCTAACCCTCAACTTCTTCACTATTTTTGTTAGCATAATTGAATTCAACATATGTGTATATATATATTTTCTTTGTTTTCATTCAAAATCATTCTTTAGGGTCAAAATTTTCGCTCAGACAAGAATTAGTTGGATCAAAATCGAAGTTTTATGATCACTATTATATTTTTTTTATAGTTTACAGGTCGTAGATGAATGTTGGTTGACTTTGAAGAATTTCTTGTATAAAAGTTAGGTTTAATTATATTATTTTGGTATCGTTATTATCTTATAATTTTATTTTAATTTACAGATTAAATTTTACACACAAAAAATTCTCAAAGCCAATCGAGATTCATCTATGAACTGTAAACTACCACAAAATAATAAATTAGTAGAGATATTACGATAATACAATTAAACCTAACTTTTACTTTAAAAAAAAATCCAAAGCCGACCCACATTCATCTAGCATCTTATAATTATATTATTTTGGTATCGTTATTATCTTATAATTTTATTTTAATTTACAGATGCTAGATGAATGTGGGTCGGCTTTGAATTTTTTTTTAAAGTAAAAGTTAGGTTTAATTGTATTATCGTAATATCTCTATTAATTTGTTATTTTGTGGTAGTTTACAGTTCATAGATGAATCTCGATCGGCTTTGAGAATTTTTTGTGTGTAAAATTTAAGTTTAATTGTATTATTTTAATATCAATTATATCACATTATTTTATTGCAGTTTACAAGTGATAGATAAATGTTGGTCAGCTTTGAGGAATTTTTTTATGTAAAGGTTAAGTTTAGTTGTATTATTTTGATATCTCTATTATCGTATTATTTTGTTCTTATTTACAGGTGGTAGATGAGTGTCGGACGACTTTGAGAAAATTTTTGTGTGTAAATATTGGATTTAATTGTATTATTTTGATGTCTCAATCATTATTATATTGTTTTGTTGCAATTTACAGATGACAGATGAATGCCGATCGACTTTTAAAAATAATTTTGGGAAAGATTAGGTTTAATAAATAAATTCATCTTTACATACTCAAAAGATATTAAATTTAATTATTATATTAATCTTTATTATTTAAAAAATATTCTATTTAGTGTAATGTTTGAACTCATTAAAGTGAGGTACACGCACAAGGTGCGTACACTTAAACCGGTGTGATTGATAAAGATGAAGTATTTCCTTCTTGCCACATGAATCTTTGCACTTGGTGGTGTGTCATAATATGAAAAATTACTATTGAGTTTTTCATTGTATTTCAATTATTTAATTTATCTTTTTTTTCTAAAAAAAATTGGGAGCAGAAAAAATAATTTAATAAATAAGAAAATTTTAATTGCAGGACTTAAATTCAACCTCTAAGCTTCCCCCCCCCCCCCCTCTTGTTATTACGTGGTAAATATATATGTGTTGCAAGTATTTAATTTTTTTTTATAAATTTTGTAAAAACAATTAATCTTAAAATATATATTGATTCACATAGGAGTGCAACTATTCCAGAAATTAATCTAACATATGATTAAGTTCAATTTGAAATATTGGATGCTATATTCTCAAAACATTCGATGACAACAACTTTTATATTGCATACCGATTTGAAAATACAAATAAATTCTCCTTTAACTTACAAATACATTTATAAAGTTGATTTAATTTTTAAGAGTTTGCAGAAAATTTCAAACTACTCTTCAATAACTTAATATCACAAAAAGCGAAAGACAAAAAAGTAATTACAAAAATTTAATTTTTTATATTAGTTTGAATCCTGGTTTATAAGCATCGATCAAATATAAAAATTTAGTAGTTCTGAAATTTTATTATTTAGATATGATTAATCTAAATAACATTAGATTAATTATGTAGTTGAAAATATGGAATAAATTATACTTACATGATAAATTACATATTATTTTTATATCTTGAGGTTGGGCTCGGGCTTAGCACGGGCCACCCAAAACTAGTATTATACTTATATATAAGTGAGGATACCAAGTTTTGGTAGTCCTCACAAAATTTTTTATCCTTTCAAGTGGCTCCATGTGGCTCTTTCTTTTGTCTTTTTTATTTTTTTTAAAAAATTATTTTTTATTTTGTCTTTTTCTTTTTTCTTTTTATCTCAATTCTTTAAAAAAAATAAAAATTTTACATGAATATTTATGATTGGTGTATTTTGAGTCTTTGACATTATACTCCTTCCATTTCAATTGATGTTTTAAAATTTTGTGGTTTTAAATTAAAGAAATACCCTCCTTCTATCTCATATTAGTTGTCCACCTTCTTCTTCACATGCCCTTCCATAAATAAGAAGATTAGTTTTATGATTTTTTCTTAAAAAAAATTATAAACTTGCATACACTTCAAAAAGAATTTCAATTGTAAGGGTAAAATAGAAAAAAATAATTAGTTCTCTTTTGTTTTGCAAATTGACAAATAATTTGGGCTAATTTTGATAATGTGGACAACTAATATGAGATGGATGGAACAGGTAGCTTTTAAATCTTGTGGTCTTAAACTTTTCATGTAGAATGTTAAAATTATAAAAACTTAGTAAATATAGAAAAAATCTCTCTTTTGGGGACATATCAAAAGAGAAATAAAGACATTAAAATTGAGATAAAGGAGTAGCAAATTTTTATGATTTTTTTTAGCTCTTTACTTTCTTTGATTTATATTAACTCCATCCAATTTTTAAATCTTGTGGTCTTAGACTTGTCATGTAGAATGTTAAAATTTTAAAAACTTATTAAATATTGAAAAAGCCTATATTTTTGGGACATACTAAAAAATAAGCAAGACATTTAAATTGAGATGAAAGAGTAACAAATTTTTATGAATTTTTAGCTCTTTACTTTCTCTCATTTATATTATATTTTATTTTTAACTCTTATACTTAATTTGTAATTAATGTGTTTTATATAATGATGATGGTCTTAATAACATTTTTGAAAATTAAATTTAAGATAGTTGAATTTTTACATAATAAAAAACTTATATTAAATTGATACTATTTAATTAAGATAACTTAATGAAGGTTACTTTTATTTTATGGAGTAAAATAATTTTTTAAGGAGTATGGTAAAAATAAAAATACCATAACTATGAATAAGAAAGACAAATAAATTACTCTTTATATTTTTTTTTCATTATAATTTTTGGCAAACTTAGTAATAATAAAAATTTATGAACAATTCATTTTGATGTGTCATTAGGTTTTATTAATTATGCAGTAAAAGAATATAATACCAATTAAATTTTTTTAATTAAAGCATTATTATTTTTATATTTAGAGTTTGGGTCCGGGCTTAGCACGGGCTAAGGATAACTAGTTATTATATATAAGAGAGAATAATAAATTTCAGTAGTTCTCGCAAGGTTACTTTAGTAATTTCAATTAATTTGTTAATCTACTAAAATTATGACATGTAGTTGATAAAGATAAAACTACTTTATTTCTTTGTTTGCGAAATGAGACTTTGTATGTGGTATGTCATGATATGAGAAATCATTATTGAGTTTTTCTTGAATTTTAATTGTTTATCTAATTTTTTTAAAGAAATAGAAAATAGGGAGGAAATTATAAAGTGGAGAATCAAACCTTCACTAATAAGGTGAGAGTTCAGACAGATAATCAATTGAATTATTTAGATTTCTCCATTGTTTAACTAATCAATAAATCTTTTAACTAATTGTAGAAAGTTATATTTATTTATGATGAACTGAGTATGACTCTCAATATTTTCTCATTACTTTTATGAATTGAATAGAATTTTTTTAATGGACAATTTATCTTGCTTTGAAATTATCAATAAAATATTTCACATGTTGAAAGTTGAGATTATTGATAAAGTTAAAAATGAAGGTAGTGATATCAATTAAGATCACATAATTTTTAAAATATCTTTTTTGATTAATTGAGAATTAATATTCTTAAGCCTAAACTAAATATTAAGAATTAATAGATTCTCGAGGTTCATTTTGATGAATTTAGTTTTTTTCCCTTAATTTAATGTAACACTAAACTCAAATTACCATATATCAACTAGCTTAGTTCTTGTCACGTGAAACTATGAATAAAATTAAGACTTGATAAATATCTGAAGAAATACATTTTTATTTATAACTATAGAATATATGTTCATAAACTCATAAAAATGTTAATAATTTATGATTATATATTTAATCATATTATTATATAAAAAATTAAATTACTTGAGTTTGGATTCGGACTGACACAGACTTTATAAAACTAGTTATATTTATAGGACGAGAGCGAAACTGCAACCAAACATGAATAAAAGTTATGCGGAATTCAATGAAGAATGTAATTCAAGCAAATAAGTACTTAGTACTTCTGTTGAATTCAACGACGGTATCAACTCCCCTTATATAGGCAACAAAATTACTTTTAAGGGCATTACAACTTTTATGCCAAATTCTCAAAGTTTGACTTTTAGAACCTGTTTGGATAAGCTGAAAAAAGTGGTTTTAAGAAGTTCTTTAAAAGTGTTTTTGAAAGTGCTGAAACTTATTTTAAAAATAAATCGTTACGTGTTTGGATAAAAGTTGTTGATGTGTTTGGTAAACAAGTGTTGTTAAACACTTTTTTTGGTCAAAATGTATGAAATACCCTTAAAGCTATTAACAATATGTAGAGTTGATTATTATTAATTTTTATTTCTAAAATGATTAAAATTAAAATTAATATATATATATAATTTTAATTCATTTTCAATATATATATATATATATATATATATATATATATATATATTGTTAATATAATATTAGAATTTAGTGTTTATATATCTATTAATTTTTATTTTAAAGATAAATTTTATGCAGCCTTAGTTTTTCCCCCCCACTTTTGATAACACTGTACATAGTGATGCAATTTCATAATTAATGACTGGGAGACGTTTATCAATACAGTTGCAATTTCATATATATATATATATATATATATATATATATATATATATATATAATATTTTCATGAATGAATATTAAATTTGTGCGCTAAAAAAATCTTTTTCTTGGTTAAAAGAGTTAAAATCATCAAACAAAATCTATATGTTACTAATCATTATAATTACATTAATAGATAAATAGTTGGTCACAAATGATACTATTTGTTTGCTAAAATGACTCTTAATTGAAAAACATATTACTCGTTGATTGAGTAATGACTATATCACTATTAAAATATTGTCGAATACGAACGTTGCGTCGTCAAATATACATGAATCATTCATGAAGTTGTATATCTTCAGTAAGTGTTCTCCATATATCTTGGTTGGTGATTTTTTTTCTTAGAAAAATTCATATGTTGTACAATAATAATTGCCCAAATTTAAAAGAATATATTAAAGAAGGGGAATAATACATAAAAAATTATATTTCATAAATTAGAAATTTCATACAAAAGAGATACTAATATGGCTAGCAAAAAGTGAAAATGTTTAATTAATACAAGCACTAATGTATTATAAGCTAAAAAAAAGCAAATGGACTACAAGAGGGTAATTTTGGAATAAGCGAAAATTATAAGGAATACAAAAATCATTTACTTGGTCAACTTTCAATAGATTATAAGCTAAAAAAAATAAGTAGGTAATGACCAACTTCTAGTTTTTGGCTTATAAAAAGTCAAAATTATTTTTTGTAAGCAATTTTTTAAATTGTCAAACACTCCTAAAATCCAAAAATAGCTTTAAAGCTATTTTGACCAAATTATAATTCAATCCAAACACTCCTAAAATTAAATTATAATTTGGTGTTTGCATAAGGGAAATAAAGTATCACTGCCTACACATAATAGTCAATGTATTGACATTAGCTTTAATAGCCAGCACATTACGGCCATGTGTTATCCCAATTTTTCATGAGCGTTTTTTAGAATAAGCCTCATTCTCATAGGAAGCGGCCTACTTCCACACTCATATAAGTGAAATCTGTCAAGGGTGGTCCTGTAATTTTGACACCCCACTCATAAGAGATACAGACTTTCATTAAGAGTTCTTAGACTCAACCTTCACAAATCATTACAAGAACAAAATGCACTCACACCATATGGAGGGATAAAATAATAGTGCATTCACAACAAGTCATCATATTCATTACATGGTAGAATTCTACAACTATAAATAGTGGTGGTTCTTCCTTTGTGTTTATGGAGAATGTACAAGGAAATATGATAAGTGTGAAAAAGATTATAGTGTGTAGGAGTGAAAGAGAGAGTTGAGACAAGAAAATATTTTAAGTCTACAACTATATTCACTATACAAAAGAGAGTTGTTATATTAGTGAAAGAAAGAGTTGAGACAAATAAAATATTCTAAGTCTTTAACTATATTCACTATACCAAAAAAGAATAAATATATGTTGAAGGAAGTTGTTCTTATGGTGGAGTTTTGGACTTTTCAACTAATCCGAAGTTGTTTGAGTTGTACATCGTTGATGGGCTGTTGTATCCTTGAGGGAACAAGTCACGAGATATACTGCTGGATCGATGTAGATTATGCCGCAGTGGGCTTGAATCTCCTTAAAATTGTTGATGTAATATACCACAATTACAATAAGTGATTACAGTTGAAAATAAAATGAACAAAAGTGAAGAAAATAAAATAATATTCTTCTTGGTTGAGACGCGGATATCTCGCTCTCTTTAAGGAGATTCAAGCCCACTGCGACATAATCTACACCGATCCAGCAGTATATCTCTGACTTGTCCCCTCCAGAATACAACAGCCCATCAACGATGTCTAACTCAAGCAACTCCGAATTAGTTGAAGAGTCCAAAGCTCCACCATAAAAACACCTTCCTTCAACATATGAAACTCTCTTTTTAAAAAGTGAATATAGTTAAAGACTTAGAATATTTTTTTTGTCTCAACTCTATCTTTCACTAGTATAGTTACTCTATTTTGTATAGTGAATATAGTTGGAGATTTAAAATATTTTCTTTGTCTCAACTCTCTTTCACTAATATAATTTTCACACTTATCATTTTTTCTATTTCATACAAGATTATGGAAGACCACCTCTATTTATAGGAGGGCTATTCATCCTTGTCTTGAATGAGAATGAGGGGTAGTAATGTGGGTAGATGAATAGTTTGGATGTTACATGAGTTACTAGCATAATGAGCAAATAAAAACTTAGTGGTTATAGGAGTTTCAAGAAAACTTATGACCACATTCCTCCACTAACAAATGTGAGTAATAATACTCACAATGCATAATTTATACCCACTAACATATGCTCTTAATATATTAATTTAATAATAAAATGCATATGCACCAACATGTAAGATTGATACAAGTACTTATGCAACAACTCGCGATGAATCAATCATGCTATTATCTCATCTATCTTACACTCTCTATACTTGATATCAGCCTTATTAGATCCTGTCTCATGGGTTACGTCGCAACATTCACATCTATCAATCTGAAAATAACATAGAAAAGATGAGTTAATAAACATACAGAGTCGGAAGTAGTGAATTTCAAAATATTCATACAACAAGATTCATTTGGGAGACAGACGACATTCATCGATGATTGTTGATTTTCATCTTTAGTCAATTTAGAAGAGGGAAAATGCACATTGGTTTTCCTAAAGAGAGAAATGTTTCACTCCAATTCTCTTTACTAATAACATGTACGATTTATTAGTCGAGTTGCAATATTAAGTTCATTCATAATAGAAATTGCCTATAATTATCTTTTAGGTAAAGTAACTTTTTTTTAGTACTATTAGTATATAAAAAACTCATACAGAAATTTATGAGAGATTATGGACGTAGAAAATGTTACCTGTATACGTTTTGTTGCTGACGAATAAACATGAATTTCAGAAACATACTCTGCAGAATAATTTCCAGAAGACGAACAAGCTCCTATCCCTCGAGGCCATCCCCGAGTGTATGTAGTAACAATTTCACCACTCTGCATTTTTTCAACCGACTTGAGGAAAAACACATGAGGAGCTTCGCAAGGATGCCAAGAAGGATTCCTAGTATCAAACATGTAATGTGGTGGCCTAGGACTTCTTTGCCATTTTTGAAATGTTTCAATTGGTCTCTGTATCCAACTTCTAGGCATAATTGTCTCATAAATATGAACTGAGTATCCCCACGAAACTGAAAATGTCCAACTTTGAGACCTGTGGTGGCATATTGTTTGCTGTAACATGCGCGATTGATCATATTTTGCAACATTTTGGAGGTGGAAGCCTGATTGTGCACGGTTCATAGAGGGAAATATTGGATTAACCATATCATAATGGTGAAGGGACACTAATAGAGACTTTGGATGATATGATAGAAACCCAGATATGTCACGACGAAGATCAATCTGCAAGGCATAACTATTAAAAATTTATTTGAAGAAACAGAGAGGAGAAGAGTATAATCAGAGTAGTTAGTTGATGAAACTTCTTTCGTCCAATGCTCAATCTATGCTAATAATAAAACGAAAAGTTCTATGGCCCGAAGGAGCCTCAGTTCTGAATTTTTTTTATTATGCGGCTAAGGTAAAACAGTAAGTAGTATTTTGCAAAGTACTAAAATTTCTCTAATTCTTACACAAGGAAGGTACTACTACTTATTAGGGACTCAAAATGAACATACATACCTGATGAATGCCCTGAAGAGGAGAAAGATTTACCCCAAGGTCAGCCACGCAAAGCATTATTGTTCTATCAGAAGATTTCAAGTGAGCATATCTCTTTAAGCAAGACATCACATTATTCGCAAATGCTTTAGCCAAAGGATAGCTCAATATGATTCCAGCTCCACCAAAACCTTGATTAAATGAGTACCAATAATTCGACAATATAAATTCCGAATGTCCTCCAAGGTAATAGTACTTATTGTGATCATACTGTGCAAGAATGTCAACCATATTATCCACGAAAAATACAGAATCATCGTCCCCCATAATTACCCATCTTACCTGATCTTCACGTGCCTCCCTAACTACCTCCATAATCCCATGGACAATTCTTAAAACTCTTGCATCATCATGTCCGGTTTCCTTGAGAAGTTTTGGAACATCTTCGGATATTCTATAAGGAGGTGAATTTAAGGACCATGGGAGAAGATCGTCACCTATAGGAGGAACGTCTAGAAAAAGATGTCCTCTTGTAACATTTGGTCTCCACCATGCTTCAACATAGTGTTTTCTACGGTGCCATGCTTTTTCATTACCCATAAGTCCAAAAACAAGGTGGCTAATGTTGGTTTCTGCAACATTATTATTGGATGATGATTTAATTGTTTGACAAGTGGAGAAAAGATGATCAGAAGATGGAAACCGATTGAGAAAGATAACTGTGCACATGTAAAGGACTAATCCACAAATTACCACCCTAAGGACATTGGATTTGTCATGTTTAGACATGTCTGAGATATTTGGGTGGAGACGACTGACAACTACAGAATAAAACAAGTGAACCAATGCTCATTTTACCTTGATCATACATCCTTTAATTTTATAGCAAAAATAGACCATAATTTTTGACTTATAGTAGATGTTGAATTTAAGTAAGTTGTTGCATCAATTAAGTAGTTGCATCAATTATTAGTATGAGGAAATCCAGGCATACTATAAAATTATCCTCTCTTTTTGTAGCTACTAAAAAAAAATTATTTGGTAACTGAAGTATCCATATTTTTAAATCTAAAATTATTTGGCAACTGAATTATGCTTGATTTTAAATCTATTTGTTTCAAATAACAGTTAAATTTATTTTAATTTTAAATCCTTAATTGATCAATTGCTTTTTATCTTCGTTATATTATGTTTTGAACTTCACTTCTTGATTAAACTTTATTCAATCAGGTAGCTGCATAAGATTAAAATAAAAGTTATGTAGGAATCACATGCTTAAAAAAATATTTTTGTCCTAAAATATTTTCTTCTTTATAACTATATATAAGGGGATCTTTGAATTTGATTGTCCTCTCATAAATTTCTTTTATCTATTTTAATCCTAATTAAATTTTAATGACTTTGCAAGCTTTCATCCATTTTAGTAAGTTTGAGCAATTATATGGACTTATTAAATGTCATGCAAAAGATAATGAGTCGTAAAATAAGTGAAAGTGACACCATAAAAAGTCTTTATCTAACCAATTAAAAATTAGTTCAAAATTTGTGGTCTTCTTTTATGTGATAATAATAATAATAAGAGAGATATAATTTGTTTAGTCCTCACAAGGAAATTTTTGTTTATTCTATCCTTAATTGCAATTTTAATAATTACTATTATTATTAGTTAGTATTAGTATTAGTATTAGTATTAGTATTAGTATTAGTATTAGTATTAGTATTAGTATACTATATAGAAGAGAGAGCCTTGGAACGATCAATGGCAAAATTAAAATTTAAGATCAATTAATAAGGATAAAGTGGTGAATTGATACACAAAATATTTTTGAGGACAACTCTAGAATTTTTTTTTTTTTAATTTGAGTCTCATATGCCATGTCATAATTATATGAGGCTTTTAATATTTTGACAAATTGACTTTTTGGGTCACACTATCAGATCAATTCCTATTTTCATTCATTTCTTTTACTTTTTCGGCCATTACTTTTTTTGGTCAAATGATTATTAGCTCCTTTTGTTGGTTACTTTTTTTGTTTACCGTTCTTTCATTTTAAAAAGAGTGCCTTACTATTTTTTAATCTATTTAAAAAAGAATGATATATTTTTTTAATAATATTTTTAATTTAATTTTCCATATGACATATTTAAAATCATAATATTAAAGTGCATTTTGATACATTTGCCATAACTTTAGTTTAAGACCACAAGATTCAAAAATCCTTTTTATTTTCTTAAACTTCGTGTCAAGTTAAACTAGATCATTCTTTTTGAAATGGAGAGAGTAATATTTTTTCTTTCTTTGTCTTTTTTCTCAAATTGATTTTTCTTCCTCCTGTTTAGGTACTAAGTAGAATGAATCCTTTTTTTCCCATCCTAGCTCTTATTTGTGCATATTTGTTAAAAAAAAAAAATTGTCCATTCAACTATGACAATAATTTTTATTATATTTTTCTTTTTGTTGGTGTTGAAAAATTTGAATATCAAAAATTAAAATTGAATTTCAGAGGTGATGAATCTGCTTTTTCTTTTTTAATTGAGTTTATATAATATTGTTTATTATGGTTCAATATTATTACGGACCTTTATAATATTTAGAATGTTAGAAATTGAAGAACAATCATATTTTTTTTAATCATTAAGATAATCTCCTGTATAGTAAAATTATTTTAAGGAGATCGGTCAAGAATTGAATTGAATTTAGAATGAATTGGTCCTAAATAAATCTAAATATTGATTTTATTTTTTAAAATAACTTTTCTTAAAAATTTAGAACTGTTACATCATTAAATATTTATCAAAAATTGTATTTCTGTTAAAATAATTACAGAAACTAACTAAGCAAAACAAAATGACTTTTGAAACACAAAATAAAGTTGAGCAATTTTGATGGTCAATTGTTGTAAGTTGAGTTATCACTCATGCATTTAACTGATGAAAACTATATTCCCGTTTAAATTTATTTGTATGATAATTCTTTTGCATAGTTTAAAAAGTAAAAAGGACTTTAAACCTTTTGATTTTAAATTTAAAATATGTAGAATTCAAAATATTTTAAATATGTTATGTAGAAAGTTAAAATTAAAATTATCTAAAAATACAAGAAATAATATTTTTAAAATAAACTAAAAATAAAAATAAAATAAACAAATAAAAAAGTTAGTACCATTTAATTTGCATATAAATATTGACAAATAAAAACTAAGAGGAAAAAGAAAAACCTTCAATTTACTTGTATCAAGAGCACTAAAAAGAAATTTGAAAGAAATAGGGTAAAGGAAGAAAAATAAACAAAACGATAAGTAAAAAATAACCCAAAAAGAAAGAGTAAAAGAACAAAACATTGTTGAAAAAAAAAAAGTTAAATGATAATGAGACAGAAAAGAAAATGAAGAGGAAAAATAAGAAAGAATTATGTGACAGGTGGGACCCAAAAGATCCAATTGTCAAAATATTAAAAGCCTCACACAATTGTTACATGACATATGAGACTCAAATAAAAAAATTTCCTCTAAAGCATCTTACTTCATCACTCTCATTTAAAAAAAAAACTCTTTTATATCTCCTTCAATATTCATTAGTTTTTATTAACTTTTTTCTTCATCATTTCAAGACGCTCTTTTCATTTTCTCGGTTGGATGATGACCGAGGATAAAAATGTCATTACAGTAATTTTGTAATTTAACAATATAATTCAACTTCAAGCTATTGTACAACATGCAAAGATTATATTAAATTGCTAAAAGGTCATTCAAACTGTACTAAATTCTAATGGATACATGAAAATCACATATTAGAACAACAAAAACATCCTGCGTACGTGTAAAAGTGTGGACTCAAGTTTTATCTTCAAATGGCCATCTCATCCTTATTTAATTATTATTTAATATTTATAGAGCATAAAAATATCAAGACAAATAAATAAATCAGGAATGCTTGAAATTTAAAGTAAATTAAGTAGGTGTTTGGTCCCAAAATATTGTTCACAGTATTTCGTAATACATTTTCACTTTATTTTGAAATATTTGTTTGACCATAAATATTTCAAAATACTTTTTCACTATTTTTTTATTTTTGACAAACACCTCTAAATACCTCAAGAGGTGTTCCAGTATTTTTGAATTCACTTTTTGTACTTTTTATTTTTTTAAAAAATAATTATTTTATTTTTATAAAATAACTCAATTTTCATAAAACTCTAAGAATTTTTGAATTTATTTTGGTTTTTATATTTTTAAATTCGAAAATACTCATTTCCAAAATACTATGATCAAACGGTACCTAAGAGTATTCCCTGAATTTAAAAATCTTAGCTCTTCATCTAAATAGAGAATCAAGTTTGTATTTTGTCATTTTAAACATTAAAAAATAATTTAAATAGTTGAAGTAATGTAAGTTTGATTTAATTTTGAGTTGCCGAATTAAATTTGATAAAAAGAATAAAGTATTCTTGAGTCCAATTAATTTATATTGATAATAATATCTTTAGATTATCAACGCGGATAGCGGTGCAGTGTTGGGATTGCTTCACCCTTAATCAGATGTCTCAGATTTGAGTCTTGAGAATGAAGAAAATTATGTTGGGAGCGCCATCCCTTGCAATTCGTGATCTGAATTAGTCGGGGCTTCAATGCGAGTACCAGATACTGAATAAAAAATAAAAATAAAAATATTTATGTGTTTAAATTGATCAAATCAAAATTTAATTAATCATAATAAATTATTTTCCTTATTTTCTTTATTATTTCATTTTAAGTTACTAATTAATACTTAAAATTCTGTCAGAAATAGTCTTTCTACCTCTGAGAGTGGAGGTAAGGTTTATGTATATTCTACCATTCTCAAACCTATTTGTGAAATTATATATTGGATATATTGTTGTATCAATTAAAACTTAATATTATTTTAATAATTGATAATATTGTACAAGTAATAATCCATGTGCAAAGAATAATGAAGAAAGAAGTACAAAGATCATGTTCTTAATAGATCCTTCAGAGGAAGCAAAGGATTTAGGAACACTGTAAATAAATTCATTAAATGTATAATGTGATTTTTGACTTCCTTAAATAAAGTATATTTCACGTATAATTCAATTCAATCTAACAAATAAAATTATATTTTAAATCATGATAAATTTATGTCACTATGAGATATTAAAAAGCAAATTAAATTTTAGATCCATAGTGCATTAGAACAGTAAGAAATGAATGTTTTCATAATAGATATCAACAATACTTGAAAATATTTGTGCGTTTGTCAACTTTGCATGCAATATTTTATTTATGCTAAAATGCTAGTTGGTACCAGTAGAATGTTGGTCAAAATGCAATGTCATACTTTTTCTAATTCATTAAATTCAATGTTACAAAATTCAAAATACATGAATATATAATTAAGAATTACTTCAATAAACGAAGAAACGAAATGAGAAAAAGTAGGGGGTTTGGGCCACATGTGACAAAAGAGTTTTAAAATAAGGTGTAAGTGACACAAGTCTTAATTATTAGTTGGAGGTGACAATTACTTTATTATGTATTAAGAAAGTTGGGGAAGTTTTAAAATAACCCACAAGTTTTTAAATTTATACTTTGATCCCAATGTATACCTAAAATAACAGGAAACGGAGGAAAAAAAAGGCGCCTTTCTCTCTCTTCTAATCCATTGTTATTTTCTCTCTCTTAGCGATTTTTGTTGTTAATTGTTTCTGTTTCTACTGCTTTATTCATCATCTTCTGCTTCATCTTCTTCTTATCGACCATTTGTTGTTGTTGGTACAACGTTACTGCTGCGATTTGACCAATTTCTTAGGTCAAATTTTGTTTACTACATCACTTTCCACTTTGGCATTACTTCATAGGTTACTTTGGTAAGTAAAATTATGATTTTTATTCGTATTTGTCATCTGGGTACACTTCTATTTTTCCAACAATGGATAGAACTCCGATTATGAATCCAGCACAAGTGCCCACAATTTAAACAGATCAATCATCTGGTGCATCAGATGAGTAATCTGTTACATCAGACTATTTATCTGTTGTATCATCGTATTATCTGTTGTATCAGGATGTTTATCTGTTGCACCGGACTAATTATCTGTTGCATCAGAATGTTTATCTGTTACACCAGACTAATTATCTGTTGCAACGAATGATTATTCTGTTTCAAACAACACAAATCAACCCCTGCCATAAACCCAACAGATAAATCTTGCTATTGCTACTGGATTCTAAATTATTCTTTTTTACGTCGAATCGTCAAAATATTTGTTGAGAAGATAATAGACAGAATGAAAATTAAATATGGATTAAAACGTCAAAGATCAAACATAATTTATTTATTAAACAAATAAAAATACATATAATAGACTAAAAGAAAAATAATAGTCTAATTATTATTATTATTATCAGCATCATCATTGCCAGTCGGCCAATCTTCAACCGGAAGTAGCAAGGCCCTCCTCAGCCTGCGTATCTCGTGGAGCATTCTTGATCTAACTCCTCCCAATTCCCATTACGGATCACGAAGTTGATTCTGAAGTTCATTCAAGGCGTCTTGCAGAAAAGCAACGTCCCACATGGGTCAACCATAATCTTATCTTCTAGAGTGTAATATGAAAGACGAGATGAAATAAATAAATAGAGTGTGTATTTGAATGAACGATTGAGTAAGAACAGACCTATTTATAGAAGATTAAATTTGAATGAGAGGCACAAAGGCGCGACTATTCACCTCCATACATTAATTAAATTTTTGATTAAATTAAGAAAATAAATATTGTGTTATAAGTCATGACTTTTCAGATTATTATTATTAATTAGTCTTTCGAAGAACCGTTTTTATCGAGTTGTGGCAACAGATTCTATATTTGTTGCATCAGATAACACATCTGTGACAACAAATATATTATCTGTTGCAACAAATATAAAATATGTTGCATCAGATAACATATCTATTGCAACATATAATCTAACTATTCACCTCCATTTATTAATTATATTTTTTATTAATGTGAAAAGTAATGAATTAATTAAATTAAGAAATATTGTGATAAGTCATGACTTTTCAGATTATTATTATTAATTAGTTCTTTCCAAGAATTGCTTTTATTGAGTTGTGACTCGATATAGGTTGCATCAGATAAATCATCTGTGACAACAAATATATCATCTGTTGCAACCATAGTGAACCTGTTGCATCAGATAATTTAATTGTTGCAACATATAATCTACTTTTTTAAAAAAAAAATAACTATATCATCATATCATTAATCCAAATTTGCTTACTTTTTTATTTTATAAAAAAAAATACCTTTTCAAATTCCTTAATAAAATAATAATCATTTTATTATATAATAAATAATTTAAAAAATAAATTCAAAAACAAAAATGGTGAAAAGTCACTATAAGTTATTAAAATTGTGGTTATAAATTGTGTTTATTATTTATTTCCTTATTATTTATTTACGAAACATTTTTCATATTGAATAATCGGAACTCTGAGTCATGTCTTTCTCTTTTCACCCTCTCAATAACAACAATAGCCCCTTTTTTATTAATAACCGCCAGGTGCAACATATAATCGATCTGTCGTAGCAGATTAACCTCTAACTATTGACACAAATTGCTGCTCAATCCCTACCACCAACCGTTGACATGTTGAGAACAAGGAATAAACAGAATAATTATTATTAAATACTAAATAAGAATTAAAAATTCAAAGTCGACAACAAAATGAAATGAATGTTCATAGATTTTTGAATCCCTTGGGTAGATTTGATATACAAAAGGAGGAAAATAACCTCTAAAATAAAAAACATTACCTAATTATTATTACTACTATTATTATTATTGTCAATCAGACATCTTTCATTCATCCGACAGCCTTGCTCCGAAGTCAGCCAAATATCTCTCTGGAGTTCATCAATCAAACTGCCTTTGAAGTTCACGCAAGGACTCAATATGAATATTCTTGTACGAATCTGGATCATCCATATTTGTAAGGAGGGACCTATTTATAAATTATTGTATCTCGAAAAGAAAAAAAATTGCTTTAAAATAAATCTAACAGATGGGTAATCTGTTACAAAATATATTCTTTCTGTTAGATAACTTACAATATACTAGAAATCTTTTTGCAACAGATGTATATATCTGTTTGATTTCTGCAACAGGTTGATCACTGTCGTAACAGATGTCTCCAATTGATTAAAAATATAAACAGATGTGTCATCTGTTGCAACAAGCTAGTCATCTGTTTATTCAATTTAAGCCATAAATGGGCTAGGAAGAATAAGGTGCGTGTAGATGGATCCACTATCATATGTGTGGGAGTTAAGTATATATTACTGATAAGGTTACCGGGACAACACACACAAAGTACAATGTTTTTGTGAATGCAGTTTTTAACCGATTAGGCATTGATCATTCAAACAAGATCCTGCATTGTACCGTTAAGTTTGATGGGTTCGAAATTGATAAGGCTGAGGACCTCATGAAGATGGTGCAGATACCCTGTTACGAATTACTGACGGTTGGTGCTCGTGTTTATGTGTGTCAAGTTTTGAGAAAGGATCAATATTTGTCGTTACTGCAGAGACCAATAGCGATTGGACTTAACTTTAAGTGTGCATTGGACCTTTAGAGGGCCCTCGAAGCCTCGCACAACATCAAACAAGAATGGAAAACCAATATAGTTATTGCCCTGGCCAAAATTTATATGGTTGGGTTGCTCGCTCGGGTTGATGATTATATGCCAGAAGGTGCGGTAGGAGAATGCTTTTGAGGGAAAATGGGTTGTTGATGGAAGACTATATCATCTGAGAGATAATTGAAGAAGAGACACATGGTAGAAAGTAACTTCTAACGAATCTGACCGATGGAATTATCTTAACAGATGCGAAATCTGAATCAAGTGCAAATATGAAAGTGTATCCGGTAATGTAATTTCGTCTGTTGTGTCTCTGAAAAAAACAATGCAGATGGACACTTTTCTAGGGAGCTGCATGGTCGGGATTATCACCTAGGTAGAAAATAGGAGAAGACCAATGATGATAGGAAAATTTACGCACCTATATCAATATATTTTGCCCATATTTTAGCCTAGTTTTGAGAACAAATTATATATTTCATGCACTTTTAGTCCTTTTTCCTGTAAATGAGCTAACGAACATGATTAGTAAAGTTTCAGGTATAAATGATGCATAATTCAGCATTTTATGGCTTACTTGACACTAAAGAAAGCTCACGAAGGAAGGGAAGGGAGTTTACACGCCTAAGGACCAAAACTGCTGCATGGAAAATCTGTCCCGGGCTAAAACAGCATTTCTGAAGACTTTGGGGGACCAAAACTGCTGCATGAAAAATCTGTCCCGGGCTAAAACAACAATTCTGAAGACTTTGGGGACTTACAGACACAAAGCTGGATTTTGACAATGATACATTAACCTAGTACAATTAGGTTATGTATTTCATTATTTTATTTGGATTATGATAATGTTACATTAACCTAGTACAATTGGGTTAAGTATTACATTAGCCTAGTAGGATTTGGTTAGATATTTTATTTATCTAGTAGGAGTAGGATATGGGTATTATAAATACCCTATCATGCTAGAGATTTTAAATAAGGAGGGAGGAAGGAGGGAGAACACAATACTTCCTTCCATCCCTCTCATCTTCTATCATCTTCTTATAACTTCTAATCTTCTTAACTTCTCATCTTACAATTCAATTCTATTTTTCTTCTTCTACTCCTCCATTCTTAAATTCCACAACAAGAGAAACGTTACTTTGCAAGAAATCACACCTAACGCCTACCACTCTTGTGCTACACGAAATTGATCATTATTGTGGTATAATAACAATGTCAATTGTGGTTTTCTTCGCATTCATGGGTAACTAAACTTCTCTGTTGGGGTTATGGAAGCCGAATGAGTTACTATCCATTGCTGTGAGTTTGTGAGTTCGAGGCACGTATATTGCTTATATCATTATTCTCTTCATCTTAATCTACATTCTTTGCGGTTGCAAACGCAAGAATACGCCAGTCTAACATTTAACTTGTTCGAGAGAAAAGTTATTTGTCTGGAAAAAAGATAATGTCAAGGTAGTAGGACACCCTTTCCTATTAAAAAGCTAGTGCCGTAACTGGACTAACCTCTTGGAGAATTCGTACCGTTAGATACGCTTTAAGCTCGAGAGAGTTAAAGTGAAATAGTTCTTGTTTAGGTCGAGAGACGCTTGGATTTACCATCGACTACAATCCTCTATAAGCAATTGCATGTCAGAATTCTACACACTCATAGCCAATAGAGACGTATACCTCAGAAGGTGGACATAACCCCAACGCTTCAATTCTCATTGTTTACAACCAACGTAACAATCTCTCTCTTTTTACTTTATTATTTTCAGCTTTTGTTTACATTACTTGCAAAACAAGAATCCCCCCTTCTTACGAGACTTGCACCAAAAGTTTAGTAATTTTACTTACTTGTTGGCCAAGCTATTCCCTGTGGGATCGACACCCAACCCAGGTTGGGTTCTATATTTGCTAACGACCGCTTTACACTCAAACGAGAGCTGTAGATTGAGCGTTATCAACCAACAAAGCAGCCTCACGGGTATCGAGGGTAGAAATGATGTTCAGCAAGTCTAGAAAACTTACGCCAACAACAACTGCAATGAAAATAAGGAAACTAAGCGAAGGCGGCAATTTCTGAATTTTAAATTTCATCCCATCTTCTTGTTTGTGTTTCCGATCAGGTCCACTGCCGTTGACCTGATCGGAACCACAAACGAGATTGAAAGGCAAATAGAGTATCATTGCTTCCTTAGCAATATGGTTATAATTAATTGTGTTTTCTTGCCTTGACATGCTTTCAACATTCCGTGGAGAAGATCAGATGCTTTCTGTAGTATGTGAATCTCGATAATTTTCAAGCTTGCCTCCAGCTTGTTGATTTTGTATTCAAGCTGGTCGTTACCATCTTCGAAGTTGGTAAGGAGCTCCTCGTCTCTTGTGATCTCGATCAGGAACACTACTTTCAAAGTTGTGGCATTCTAGAAACCCTTCAGAACACTTTCTCTTCAGAAGCTTTAAAGGATACATGGAGGGTCGCTGTGATTGTTTTAGGTCAAAATGTGTTGATGCACGTTGAAGATGTGGTCCCAACAGTTGAACAACACACTTTTATCGAGCGTTTCTCCATGCATCTTGCTCAACCAATTCGATAAATTAGTAAGCATGGAGTTACGTAGCATGTGATTTAAACCGGCTCTACCAAGCCTATCAAACGTTACGTAACTCCAAGATCATTACCCTATCAAAACAATATGCCCGAGTTAGTGCACATAGAAAAAAACCCAATCTGTCAGCCTTTCTGCTGATCACTCTTCTCCAATATAGATGACAAGATATCTGTTATGCAAAAGTCTACACCATCACTAGACATGATTGCCTGGGAACATGTCTGGCGACGGTGTAGACTTTTGCATAGCAGATATCTTGTCATCTATATTGGAGAAGAGCAATCAGCAAAATGGCTGAGAGATTGAGCTCGTTCGATTTGTGCACTAACTCGGTCCTATTTTTTTGATAGAGTAATAAGCTTAGAGTTACGTAACGTTTGATAGGCTTGGTAGAGACGGTTTAGATCACACACTATGTAACTCCATGCTTACTAATTTATCAAATTGGTTGAGCAAGATACATGGATCAACGCTAAATAAAAGTGTGTTGTTCGACTTTTGGGACTATATCTTCAACGTGCATCAACACATTTTGACCTAAAACAAACATAGAGACCCTCCATGTATCCTTTAAGGCTTCTGAAGAAAGTGTTCTGAAGGGCTTCTAGAATGCCACAACTTTGAAGGTAGTGTTCCTGATGGATCTCACAAGAGACGAGGAACTCTTTACCAACTTCGAAGAGGGCAACGACCAGCTTGAATACAGAATTAACAAGCTGGAGGCAAGCTTGAAAATTATCGGGATTCACATACTACAGCAAACATCTGATCTTCTCCAAGAAATGTTGAAAGCATGTCAAGGCAAGAAAACACAATACATTATAACCATATTGCTAAGGAAGCAATGATACTCTATTTGCCTTTCAATCTCGTTTGTGGTTCCGATCAGGTCAACGACAGTGGACCTGATCGAAAACACAAACAAAAAGGCACGGGATGAAATTTAAAATTCAGAAATTTTCCGCCTTCGCTTAGATTCCATATTTTAACTGCAGTTGTTGTTGGCATAAGTTTTCTAGACTTGCTGTACATCATTTCTACCCTTGATGCCCGTGAGGCTTCTTTGTTGGTCTTCTCCTATTTTCTATCTAGGTGATAATCCCGACCACGCAACTCCCTAGCAAAGTGTCCATATGCATTGTTTTTCTTTCAGAGACACAACAGATGAAATTACATTACTGGATACACTTTTATATTTGCACTTGATTCAGATCTCACATCTGTTAAGATAATTCCACCGGCCAGATTCGTTAGAAGTTACTTTCTACCCTATGTCTCTTCTTCAATTAGCTTTCAGATGATATAGTCTTCCATCAACCACCCATTTTCCTTCGAAAGCATTTTTCTACCGCACATTCTGACATAAAATCATCACCCCCAGTGAGCAATCCAACCATATAAATTTTGGCCAGGGCAATAAATATATTGGTTTTCCGTTCTTATTAGATGCAGTGCTAAGCTTCGAAAGCCCTCTAAGGGTCCAATGTACCCTAAAAGTTAGTCCAGTCGCTATTGAATCTCTTTACAATGACACAAAATTTAGATCCCTTCAAAATGCTTGACAAATAAACATGAGCAACAACCGACATTAAATCTTAACAGGCTATCAGAACCATATTCATGGTCCCTCAGCCTTATCAGTTCGGACCTACCAAACTTAATTGTAAAATTACAGACATCTTGTTTGAACGATCTATGACTAATCAGTAAAAACGTCATTCACAAAATCAGTGCACTCTATGTGTGTTTCCATGATAACATTATCAGTAATACATACCTCCCACATATGAAGTGGTTCTATCTACAAGCAGCTTATTCCTCCGATCCCATCTTTACGGCAGCCTCTTGAGTTTACTGCAGCCTCTTAAGGTAGTCCATCAAAAGTTGATCAACTGTCAGTTCCTTATATCTACAAAAAATGGAAAATATTAATGTCACAAAAAGAGCATTGTTCATCTGTTGCATCAGATGTGGAGTCTGATGGAATACATCAAATCAACCTTTCTGGTGGTTTTATTTGTTCTAACAGTTTCTCTATCTATTGCAACATCAACAACAACATAAACATCAACAAAAAAGAAACAACATTTGTTCCAACAACATCATCAACAACAAAGAAGCAACATCCTTTGTGCCAGAACCATCAACAACGTCAACCCCACCAACAACATCAATAACTGCATCAACAATAATGAAACAAACAAAATACATACAAAAAAAATGATACTGCCAACACGGCTTTTAAACTTCTCCCAACAGGTGACTTTTTTCTCATATTGTAATAAAAATTCTCGGATTGTTTATTCAACACTTACAAGTTCCTTAAATTTTTTTTAATAAATATGATATGGGTAAATAGTAATTAAATAAAAAACAGATGTAAATAACATGCAAAGAAGAAGACGAGAATGAAAGAGCAATAATGAACCATACCTTAATATCAAAAAGGGGATCAAAACAGAAATTTAAGTTGAGGAAAGATATGGATGGGTTTAGATCCGAAAAGATCTTTATGGGAAGAGAAGAGAAAAAGGAGAAAAAAGGTTGTGACCCTAAAGAGGAGAGAGAAAAAATTGAGAGTTGAATAAAATAAACTGCAGCTGAAGGAAGAGATGAGATAATTTCTATAGATGTATTGTGTACGTAGACGTGGTGGTTTTCAATATTCATTAATTTCATTAATAATTTGAGGGGCACGAGGAAGACTAAGACTACTGACATTGAAAAGACAAGACAAGATTTCTCAATGAACACACTTTTGAGATATCCAAGAAATATTTTTTACCGCCTTTAGTAGTAAGTACTACTACTTGATATTGTCTACTTGGACCGAAAGCTTCTTACTTTAAAATTAAAAGAGATAAAAATATTTTCGAACAGATATATCATTTGTTGCAACATATATAAATATCTATTTAGAAATCTGAAAAACTCAGTCATCTGTTACAACAGATATAAATATTCGTTTAAAAATCTCAAAAACTCAGTCATCTGTGACAACAGATAAAAATGTTCATTTGATAATTAATAAAATCAGATATGTCATCTGTTACAACAGATATAAATATTTTTTTGAAAATTTCTAACAGCTCACTCATTTGCCACAACAGATGCAAATATCTATTTGATAATTAAATTGGATATGACATCTGTTGTAACATATATGTACCTGTTTGAAAATTTTCAACAGCTTAGTCGTTTGTTGCAACATATTTCATAGAAATTGATTTAGGTGGAACTAGGGATGAATGAATGAGCTCGCAGGGTCAACTACAAATCCAATTGAGTCTTTGCAATTGCATGACATTGGTATTACGTTCATACCGATCTGAGTCGTCGATCGATCACTCTGAGTTGAAATGAGTTCTCATCAACTCAATGTGAGGATAGTGATAATACCTAAGTTGATTTAGGTGGAACTAGGGATGAATGAGTGAGCTCGCTGGGTTAACTATAAATCCAATCAAGTCTTTTCAATTGCATGGCATTGGTATTGCGTTCATCCCGACCCGAGTCGTCGATCGATTACTCTGAGTTGAAATGGGTTCTCATCCACTCAATGTTAGGATAATGATAATACCTAATTTGATTTAGGTGGAACTAGGGATGAATGAGTGAGCTCACAGGGTCAACTACAAATCCAATCGAGTCTTCGCAATTGCATGGCATTGGTATTGCGTTTATCCCGACCCAAGTCATCAATCGATCACTTTGAGTTGAAATGAGTTCTCATCAACTCAATGTTAGGATAGTGATAGTACCTAAGTTGATTTAGGTGGAACTAGGGATGAATGAGTGAGCTCGCAGGGTCAACTACAAATCCAATCGAGTCTTTGCAATTGCATGGCGTTGGTATTGCGTTCATCCCAACCCGAGTCGTCGATCGATCACTCTGAGTTGAAATGAGTTCTCATCAACTCAATGTTAGGATAGTGATAGTACCTAAGTTGATTTTGGTGGAACTGGGGATGAATGAGTGATCTCGCAGGGTCAACTACAAATCTAATCGAGTCTTTGCAATTGCATGGCATTGGTATTGCGTTCATCCCGACCCGAGTCGTCGATCGATCACTCTGAGTTGAAATAAGTTCTCATCAACTCAATGTTAGGATAGTGATAGTACCTAAGTTGATTTAGGTAGAATTAGGGATGAATGAATGAGCTTGCAGGGTCAACTACAAATCCAATCAAGTCTTTGCAATTGCATGGCGCTGGTATTGCATTCATCCCGACCCGAGTCGTTGATCGATCACTCTGAGTAGAAATGAGTTCTCATCAACTCAATGTTTTAAAAACTATATCTTTTAAAATTTTTAAAATTAATTAAGATCAATTCAAACCAAATTAGCAATTTCAAAACTTGTCATTTTTTTCAAAATTACAAATCAACCCATACAAATCATCTATTTGCGCGAAAAACTTTTCATTTCAAATCTTAAGTTCTCTCTCTTCTCTCTCTCTCTCTCGGGGTGTCCTCTCCCTCTTAATAATACAAACAATACAAACAACAAATACTCAACATATTGCTCAACCCTTCAAAACATGTCAATTTTCTTCCCATTTACGACTATATACAGTTGTTTTTTTCGACTTCATTCCCGCTTGTATTCGTTGTTTTCTCTATCTTCACATGTAATAGAGTTCGAGAAGAGTTCTATATTTATTCGTTATTCTAAAAAATAGGGCTTTTTAGTTAATGATAAAAAAGAAGACTTTTAGTTGTATTATCTTCGAGAATGGGTTAACAATTTTGAGTTTTGATGCTAAAAAAGTAGGAAGCACCCGAGAAAACCCTAGTTTTTCTCTCAGTGTTTTGTTGACTGTCCTAGTATTTTTGGATGGTATTTGTGGTGTTGTTGGTGGCTGTTGGTGGTGGTGATGGTATCTGTGTTTTTTGGTGGTGGTGTCGGTGGTCTTGGTATTGGTGGCATTGGTGATGGTCTTGGTGGCATTAGTCGTGGCATTGGTTGTGGTGGTGGTGGTCCATCTGTTGCTATGGGTGGAAGATCTGTTGGAAGATATTAAGTAGGTATTCAAACAGATTCCCCATCTGTTCCAACTGATGGGTTATCCGTTGGAGTATTTTCTTGTAATGTGGCAGAGAATAATTTATTGAAATTTCTCCACCTGTTGCAACAGGTGGAATATCTGTGGGGAGATATAAATAGGTGTTCAAACAGATTTGGGTTCCCCATCTGTTCCAACTGATGGGTTGTCCATTGGAGTATTTTTTTTTGGTTATGTGGTAAGAATAATTTATTGAAATTTGTCTCACCTTTTTTAAAAAAATTATGCAGACATCAAATGCAATATATTTTTTATTTTTCTTTTGTTTGTAGTTAAAAGATGCCTCCCAAAAGAAAAGAAACAAAAAGTGAAGAAAGTGGATCAACTTCCGATCACCAAACAAAAAAGGCTAGAGTACAAATAGATTCGGAGGAACTTCCAGAACAATCTCAGTCAGGGTAAAATAAAGCCGAGGAAAGTGATACCTCCTCCTCACTAATGGGGCATGAAATAATATCAAAATTCCAGCATGATTCTGTCAAAACCATTAGTATTGACAAGTTTTGAGTTGCGATGCCGATGAATAACCCTAATGCAGTATTTGGTGATCTTGTACTTAAATGTCAGTTGGGGAAACCTTTTGACCTACTTAGGAGTATTATGAAGAAGGAAAACATAGATGGCTTTTTTAAGAAGAGCTGCTTTGCACACTTTCTTGAGCTATCTGGGCCCCGCCCTCTCCGTTTCCCAATGATCATGGCATATGGCCTTCTCAAGCGCAGGATCATGTATGCGGGGGATGATGGAGGTCCGAAGGAGGGCGGAAATAAGATGGATGAAGTCTGGATCAACTACTGTGGCATGCCGATTTGTTTGGGATTGAAAGAGTTTGCCATTGTGACGGGCTTGAGATGCGATCGTCCAGAAGAACCTGCCATCAAGAAAACACCCCACAAAGGGTCTAACAAACGCAAGGTAAAAAAAGATGGGTTGTTGGGCATTGTTGGACCTAGCTACAAAGTGAAGGATTTGATAGCGGATCTCAAGAATAAAGACATACCAAAGCACTACAGGGAGAAATTATGCTTAGTTTGGTTTGTCCATTCCGTTTTATTGGCAAGAGACATCAAGAAAGTCATAGAACATGATTTGTTGGCGCTTGATGATGATTTTGGGAGATTCAACGATTATCCCTGGGGATACGAAAGCTACTACTTGACTGTCAAATATTTACAGAAAGAGCTAAAGCCAAAGACGGCCACATTATACGACTTTCCTTGGGCTTTCATGGTAAAATTGATCACTATTTTTACTCATTCATTAATTTATATTGAATATACTTGTGACTTTTTTTTGTTTGCTTCCTATTTACAATTTTTAGGTTTGGGCATGTGAAGCCATTCCTCCCCTCCGGAAATATTTCACGGATTACCCGGATAAGGTTTCTCATCCAAGGATCCTTAGGTGGTTGGCTGCAGTAGAGAGGAGCAAAAAAAATATTAACGAGGCTGATCTCTTTAACCCTTCGGATAATGCAGTACGTCTTCTTTCAACTAAAATAATTTGCCTCAAAGAAAGATATTGAAACAGTTGTTTCATCTGTTGCAAGTGATTACCCGTCAACTGCAACTGGTGCAATGGGTAATCTGTTGCAACAGACGATCCATATTTCTCAATAGATTAACCATATGTTGCTCTGTTCTCTGAACCCTACTCAACAGATTACCCATCTACTATAAATTATGCAACAGATGGGTATTCTGATGCAATATATTATCAATCTGTTTTAACATACAGATCAGCTGTTGCGGTAGCTAGATCGTCTGTTGCATAAATTGGCTGTGTTAACATAACCCAAGCCCCGTGTAACCCAACTGACTGTAAATTATTATTATATGATTTAAATTCCTCCTGTCATTTTTTATAGGTTGTGCATCCTTGGATCGTGTCTACCATTGATGAGCTGGGGATGACTTCTTTTCTTACTCTGGGTCTTGTTGATATAAAAAAAGACCCAACGGTGGAGTTAATAAAGAAAGAATTGGATGGAGCAACATCCATAAGAAGAGCAATTAGGCAAGGTCAGTCTAATATTAAAGCTCTTTACGACCTAACTCAAACTGTAACAGATCCGGGTGCTTCTTCTGGGGGTGTTGCTGGTGGAGTTGTTGAGATAGTGGCAGCCAACGTGCTTCTGCTTCTGCTGCCAGTCGTGATTATGAGCATGTTGGTGCTAAGCAAAAAATAAATATGTTTGAAAATACCCTTTGCACAGGTCCTCCCTCTCACCCCTACACCGGTCCCTTCCACCCTTACAGTGGTCCCTTTCACCCTTCCTCACTCTCATGTTCTCATTGCAAATGCAAAGTGTGCAAGGACAGAGATGATAAACTCCTCAACAAGATAGAGGCTATTGTTGAAGCTGCCGAGGAGTTAAAATCCAGGAGGGTTTTCATACCATCCAATGAGGTGAGAGAGCCATGCACTCCTACAGTGGAGGTTAGGAGGAAGAGAATAAAAATTAGACAAATTCTCTCCATTCTGAAATCAGCAAAAAATGCAACTCCCCCCGCTCCAATAGTTATTGAAGTTCAGGGAAAGGTGAGGGAGCCATACCATCCAATGAGGTGAGGTATCCATACCATCCAATAAGGTGAGGGAGCCATGCACTCCTACAGTGGAGGTTAGGGGAAAGAGAAGAAAAATTAGACAAATTCTCTCCGTTCTGAAATCAGCAAAAAATGCAACTCCCCCCGCTCCAATAGTTGTTGAAGTTCAGGGGACACCGAAGAAGGTGGACATATTTGCGGCGCTTGGCAAAGAGAAGAAAAAAAAACTAGAAGAATTCATCAAGATAAAGGTTCAAAAAGAATACACCATGCATTCATTTTCCGCCAAAGACTTCTCGAATATGAAAAATATGTGCGTGTGGTACGAGGACAAGGTAAGTTTACTTTTGCTAACCTACCCTTCCAATCTATTTCATGAAGAAGAATCTATGCAGCAAATGTGTAATCTGTTACAACAGCTTGGTATTTTTTTGCAACATAATACACATCTGTTGCATAAGTTGCGTTGGCCGGGTAATCTGTGAACTGATTCAGAGAACCCTCTGCATCGGATTCTTTCCACTATGTTTTTATTCTTTACAATTACTAACCTATTTAAAAATTATCTTCTTATACCACAGTATGTTGATGAAATTCTCTACCTCATGAGGGGCAGGCAATTAGCGTACCCAGATACTTATGATGCTGCTGATAGGATAATGGACCTCAACTTCTACAATAATTTCAAAGATAAGTACGCTGATCTTCGTAATCTAACTAATTCTGGTAGCCTGGGATTTGATTAGTTAGTTTCTACGTTCCAATGGGATGAAGAAACGATTAAATATATTAGAGGGAAGAGGTCATATCCACATGTCAAGAGCTGGACCAAGGTTAAGAAAATCCTTGCAGTCATGAACGTGGATATCACCCATTTTCTCACTGTTGAGATACTACTATACGAGGTAAATATTAAGGTTTATGACTGCAACTTACCTATGTTCAGCGAGAAGACGTTTTTAACCCACTGCAGCCACTCTTGAAGTTGTTGCTCAAGTTGTTGATACAGAGTAAGTTGATGGATCATTTGCCGGCAGAAGTCTTGGCGAAGGAATCATGGGTTTTTGAAGGTCAAAATAAGAACATCCAGCTCCCAAAAAATACAATCGGTGCAGCGTGCATGCCGTACTCGGTTGCATATATAGAGTGTTTGCTGACCGACACACAAATGACCGGTGTGTGCGACACCGTTGTGGGAAAGATGCAATGGGTCTGGGCATATGGGGTACTAACTAAATGGTTGGAGCCCGTGTATAAAAAATAACATGTACAAAGACAGAGACGAACACGATAAAAAAAATTCATTTCAAGCCAATTCACTATACATATAGGGGCAATAATTTTTATGTCTGGCAAAGTTGAATTTTTATAATGCAACAGATTTTATATCTGTCGTAATAGATATAGTACCTGTTGTGAAAGATTGATTATCTGTTGGAATAGGTTGGTCATCTGTTGCGTTATGCAGATGTTCCCCGTCTGTCTGTCGCAACAGATTTACGATCTGTTGCAACATATAACTTATCTGTTGCAACTGATCGATAATCTGTTGGACCAAATCAAAAAGTAGGAAGACCTGTTATATAATTTCCAGCAGATGACCTACATGTGGCATCTCATGTTGCCACATATGTCTAAATCTGTCTGATAAGATATGTCGTCTGTTGCAGCAGATGTATTATCTGTTGCGATATTTGAATCTAGTACTCCATTTCAATTAACATGTTCAAAACTCAGAATTAATTATATTCATAGACAGAATAAAATAAATTGAAGCCTTCAGAAATTACATGAAATAAAATAACTCAACAAATAAATGAAATGTAAAAAAATCATTATGAGTACAAACGATCTACTCTACAAATAAATCAACAATTTAAACCAAGGAGGATAGGTTATCACATTGACGGACTTGATCTATAAAGATCTAATCAATATGGACAAGTTGTTCTTCATCCAGTCCTATGGAATTTGGCTTTGGTCGTCGTGGATCTTTAACGTCGGTTGCGTACGGCTTCTGAGCTTTTGCTTCGCCATATTTTCATAAAAGAGAAGCATATCTTTTGTGGAGTAATCCGACATCAAGTCCATCATTTGGTACTTGTAATCCATCGCTCAAATACTCGGCATAGGCGACAACAAAAGGAACGCAATCCCTGCGTTATAAAAAAACAAATAATCCATATCTTGCAGTTCATGCAAGTGTTGTGAAATTTGTAAAATGAAACTAAATCATGACACTTAAACTTACAGGCTACCAATGGTTTGTTGAGAAATTCCGTCAACATAGTGTACATCAAATGGATTAGCCATTTTATCTCGGTATGCTTCAATTGTCGATCAATCAGTACGAACCTTTTGATCCAAAAAGCCACTCATATCAAGGTAAGTAGGCAATATTTTGGCCAGCTTATGTATCTCAGACGACGGCTTGAAATGTCTTATTCACGACATCGAGTCATAAACTCGGATGCGCCTCTCTTTTAGAACGACGACAGCCAACACCCAATGGAATTCATCACCACAATTGATTGGGATGTACACTTCGTCGACCAAATGCCAAGGTAAGCCATCCGGAATGGTAAAACCTTTGATGATGTTGATTAAGCATTCCTCGTTTCGGGAAACTTCCAGCTGTTGTTGACAATACCTATCGTAGGCATTATTGATGTAAACTTTGTACAAATAATTGCCTGTTATGTATCTGTATTGTTCTTGTGTTTGCAACTTGGTCTTCTTTCGGAGGTAGTAAAAAATGACATCGATGTGCTGCACATATTATCAAACATTTCGAATTATGTGACAAAAAAATCAATACGCAGATGCAATTAAATAAAGTATTAATTAATAGTAATATATATGGCCTTTAAACCTCATCATTCCAGCAAGTTTGGGGCTGTGACATCAAATAGAACCAATTCTTCATTCCGGAATGTGCAACAACAAAGTCGAACATATCAAAACCAAGACTCGATTCGTTCACTTTGTAGCGCTCATCATTTTTTTTCTACATGATGATTTATATGTGTTAATGTCAGGTTCTTACAACAAGAATTGTATAAACCAATATCCATAAAATTGATTTATGTACCTGCCGGCATGATGCTTTAACAGACCATCGACAATCTATTCTGAATAGTCGTTGATCAACTGTATTAGATTTTTTGAAGACTCGATCGAGATGTTGAACCCTTCAAACAGGTAATTATTCCGTTCTCCCAAACAGACAGGCTCCACTTTTTCTTCATCCTTGGAAGCAGTTGATGGATTATCAACTGTCATAGTATGCTCTTCGACAGTAGCTGTGACATCCACCTGGAAAACCAGAATTGCCAATGCTAAGTAGATATATACAATAGATTTTCTATCTGTTGCAACAGATATTTCTTATGTTGCATCAGATGGATTATCTGTTGCGACAAATTCGAACAGGTAAATCAGAGCAGTACAATAATTTTGAACAGATGACCCATCTGTTGCAACATAAGACTTATCTGTTGAAACATATAACGAATCTGATGCAACAGGTTAGACAACAGTTGCAACAGATGTATACATCTGTTTGATAATTTTTAGCAGATGTATCATCTGTTGAAACAGATATGTGCTTGTTTGTTTTTTTAGAACAGATGATGTACATTCACCTTCTTCAGCTCATGTTGATCTTCTGTGGCCCTTGCACACTGAACATCGGTGCAAGACAAAGACAGAGGTGTTGCAATCTTGCTTTTTTTTATGATTGATGATGCCTTGAAAGTGTCTTTCCTTCTCCTCTTAGCCGCTTTGATATCTAGTAGAGTGTCTGGATATGAAATCCTCTTTGATGGAATGACACCCCTCTTAGATGTTATTTTCTTTACAGAAGCAGTTAGTGCATTAATAACATTAATCACTCCATCGTGTTTTGCCTTTCAATCTTGACATTTGCATGAAGAACATTTGCTAGATGCGGCAAAATCTGGAGAAAAATTTGTACAACCATTATGATCATAATCATAATGGCTTGTTGTTTCAAAAACTGTAAGAAGAGCATCATTAGCCCCACCCTCTAAAATTGTTTATCTTGTGATGGCTATTGCTCCAAACAATTCCATTTTTATTCCATCAACGACCTTAGAATCCGATAAAGTTTGCACAAACCGTAAAGTAAGAAAAAATGACATCTTCAACTCTCGGTTTGTTGGAACAAGCCACGGATGGACAATCTAAAATAGATCGGTACATATATTAAGAATGATGATGAAATCATTTAATCATTAATTAAAACAAAAACTTGATGAGAATTGGACTTACTGCTTCCTTGGGGGGATTGAAAAGATCAAGAAATTTTGCATTTTTATCGGTTTTGGCCAACAACCATCTCAGAATTCTTGGACAGGAAACTTCTTCCTGGTAGTTCACTTGTTGTCTCAAATAAGGAATGGCTTCAAATGCTCAAGCCTATAACATAACGTCAATAAATTAAAAGCATTATTTAATAAAAAAATGATGAATCATATCATGATAAAAGAAATATTTACCATGAAGGCCCATGGAAAACCATATAGGTTGATTGTTTTTGGCATTAACGGAGTCAACAAATATTCGACAGTCATTTTGAAGCTTTCATAACCCCAAGAATAGCTGTTAAATGCCTCAAAATCCTTGGAGAGATTTATTAAACCGAGGCTTATGTTATTATTAACGTCTCTCGCTCAAAGAACATTATGTACAAACCAAATCAAGCACAATGATTGCTTGTGCTTCTTTGAAAGTCCTTTACCTTTCAACGCTTCAATCAGATTTTTGTTTTTGAAGCTTGGACCAACAATGGACACCAGGTCATCACGATCACTCGACTTTCTTTTTCCTTTTTTGTGTATGCGGGGTGCTTTTTTTTGGGTCAGAGTAGGTATAACTTGAGAAGGAGAAGGAGGATAACATTTTAGTCCGGTAACTATGGCAAACTCCTCCCAACCAAAACAAACAGGCATACCACAGTAATTTATCCACACCTCATCTATATTATCTTTGTTTTCATACATAAACCTGCGCTTGAGAAGATCATATACTATTTTCATCTGGAAACGAGCATTGTTGTCCTCCGGTAAATCAAGATATTTCCCAAAGCAGCTTTTCTTGAAATAAGAATCCAATTTTTGTTCTCGAAGTATTTTTCTGAAGGCGTCGAAAGATTTTTCCATGACTGACTTAACCACGAGATCACCTGTTAAATTTGTGGCACCATCGCACTTCATTCTCACAGGGTAACGATCAATGCTGAAGGTTTTGACCAACTCTTCGATGGAAGGGCTATTAGCATTTGGATCATCTCTTTTAAAAGATTCCTCCTCCCCGTGTTCATTATATTCTGCTCCTGATTGAGATAACTCTTGTAAAGCAAGCTCATAGAGTGGTGGATGTAGCTGAGCTGCTGCACTTGTTCCTTTACTTGGACTTGATTCGATTTCTTTTATTTTGGGAGCCATGTTATCTTAAATTAACAGGAACATAACATAGATTATAATTGATTAATGCATAATAGTAATATAACAGTTCTAACAGACAACTAATCTGTTGCACCAGGTATGTTATCTGTTGCACAATATAACCGACCTGTTGCAATGGATGAGTAATACGTGGAACCATAAAAACAGCACTATCTGTTGCACCTGGTATTTTATCTGATGCAACACATAACTGACCCGTTGCAACGGATGAGTAATTAATTGAAAATAATAAAAACAGATCACTAATCTGTTGCACCAGGTATTTTATCTGTTGCAACATATAACCGACCTATTGCAACGAATGAGTAAACCGTTGGAAAGAATAAAAACAGATCACTAATCTGTTGTACCAAGTATGTTATCTGTTGCAACAGATAACCGACCTGTATGAGTAAATCGTTGGAAAGAATAAAAAAAGTCCTAATCTGTTGTAAAATGAAGAGTAAACCGTTGGAAAGAATAAAAACAGATCACTAATCAGTTACCTGTTGGATCAATATTGTTTAGATTTCTTCCAAACAGAAGAGTCGTCTGTCACAATAGATGAATGATCTGTTAGATTGTTCACCTGTTGCATCCGATTTTCATAGTTGCATCAGATTTTTAATCTGTTGCATCAGATTTTAAAATGAAGAGTAAACCGTTGGAAAGAATAAAAACAGATCACTAATCAGTTATCTGTTGGATCAATATTATTTAGATTTCTTCCAAACAGAAGAGTCGTCTGTCGCAATAGATGAATGATATGTTAGATTGTTCACCTGTTGCATCAGATTTTCATAGTTGCATCAGATTTTTAATTTGTTGCATCAGATTTTCATCTGTTGCATCATATGTTTCATCTATTACATCAGATGTTTCAACTGTTGCAATACCATTTCTACCAAGACAAACAACAAATCAACCCAGTAACACCAACATATCACACACACACATACACACTAAGAACATCAACTGTGACCAAAAATCACCAACAAATTCAAATCAATAGTACGACAACGAGAAGAAGAAATGCAGAAATACCAGAAATTAGGATTTTTTTCAGTCCACATTTCAATACCAAAAGAGTAGTTGGCTCAAGTTCCTCTGTTTCTTCATAATTTTTTACCTGTGAAAAAGAAAATGAGAGGACGAAGAACTCGAAGTTATTATCGCCGGAGAAGTATTCACGTCGATTGACGGTTGAAATTCGAAAAGAAACTCGCCCGACTATTTGTCGCCGGAGGTTGAAGGGAGAAATTTTGCAGAACTGTTGGTTGGGAGAAGCTGGAGAGAAAGAGTGGTTGATTAGGATTGAAGAGGGGTGTGGGTTGGGTTGATTTGTATTTTTGAAAAGATTAGAAAGTTTTGAAAATATTAATCAAGTCCACAATTAACTTAATCAAGTTTCCTAATGATGTTTGACCCTATCTGTTGGTCAATGTCACCAATCCTTCATTCAAGACTTAAAAGACACCTTTGCTTCAATTTTCTCGAGAAAGTATAAAAGATAAATAATTTCTATTACAAAGGAACTAATTTTTTTAAAACAACTGAAAAATACTAAAGGAACATAGCTATATATTTTAAATTTAATAAGAAATTATATTAAAAATAATATTTTAAGGACAATTTGATTAATTTTGAAATTTAGTATTTTACAAACTTTTTAAAAATAAAATAAAAAGTTTAAAACCTATATAATAATACTATAAAATTAATATACAGTAATTATCATGTAAAGTATCAAATTTGATAAGCATTATTATAAAGTGATTGAGAATTCTAGGATATTACTAATATCTTAAAATAAAATAAAAAATAAAAATAAACATAACAAAAAAGAAAAATAACATATGAAAATCTGTCTTCTTTTTTGTTTTCATAACACAAAAAGCATGTTTATATTTTTTATTTTAAAAGATTTATAAGATATTTAATTAACAATAAATCATGAAATATTATTAAACAAAAATATATTGGGCCTTTGCATAGCACATGATACATAATCTAGTATTATATCTAAGAGACAATCCAAGGACATTGGTAGTCCTCATAAAAGTTTTCTACTTAATTTTAATCTTTTCAATTAATTACTTTTATGTCATGATTTTATCTTTTATGGTAATTTAATTAATTTTTTAATCCTATAATATTGTGACATTTGGTTGATATAGATGAAATTACTTTGTCTTCTTTCTTACTACATATATGAACCTTTACACTCGGTGTATGTGTCATAGTATGGGAAGCTATTATTTAGTTTTTTCTTGTAATTTCAAATATTTAATTAATTATTTTAAAAAAATATTTGGGAGTAGGACAAGGGGAATTAGGGAGGAGATTACAAAGCAAAAAATTTAATATTTACCTACAAAGTGGAGTTTAGGTAGTTAATCAATTGAACCATATAAATTCTCATATTGTTTAACTAATTGATAAATCATTTTTCGAATCTAAAATTATAATATTTTGTTTCTCATACTTATATATTATTTAATCAAGTCAATTGCAAAATATAAATGTTAAATATTCTTTAATTATTTATTTATTAAATTACTTGTACTTAATGCTTTATGAAGTACAAAATCAAAAATCTTTAATTTTTCCTTTGCTACCCACAAGACCAAAAAGCTTTAATTTGACTATGTTTTGTTAAATTTTTTAATCAAAATTAATTATTTAATTAATTTTTGTAAATGAAAATAGCCTTAACAAAATTAATATTTTATATGAACTTTATTTAAAGTAGTTTAAGAAAAAAAAAATTAACTGTGGAGAATTTTTTTCTGTTGTATGAATAATTCATCACTTTTTTTCTTCTTTCTTAGTATTTATTTTTATTAATTTATTTTCCATAAGAAAGAGTTTTGTGCAAATATCGTGGGATGAAGAAGAGGGAAAAAAGAGGGGTTGAAATTAGTTATTGTATGAGGTTATATTTTATTTCTATCGAATCGAATATGGTTCTGATTTATTTCTTAATTATTTTTTTAAATTGAATAATTTTTTGTGGACAATTTTATCCATTGTTTTTGAAAATATCAAACATATTTCATATACTGAAAATTAAAATTATTGATAAAGTTAAAAACTAAGGTAATGATATCAATTAAGATCAAATTATTTTTAAAATCTCTTTTCTCATCAATTGAGAATCAATATTTTTAAGCATCAACTATAAAGAGAGAATTAATTGATTCTCGATGTTCATTTTAGTGAGTCTAATTTTTTTATTAATTTAGTATAAAATTACGCTTAACGTACCACATTTAACTAGCATGAATTTTTGTCATGTGAAATTATAAATAAAATTATATATTTTTCATCATACATAAGAAGACTTGAGTAAAATAATTGATCCACTTGATGACTTTCGTCTTCATCTTCCTGAATGTAAAGATGAACTTGAATTGAGAAATTATAAAAAAAATAATTATATGCTCATAAATTAGTTTACTATTATTTTTCAATTTTTATGATCTTTGCAAGTTATAATTATTTTTTATATATATTTTAAATCATGTTATTCTTAAAATATCAAATTACTTGAGCTTGGTCTCGGGCTTAGCACGGACCTTACAAAACTAGACTATATATAAGGAGAACATCTTATTTTGATAGTCCTCACATGACTGTATTTTGCCTATTTTATCATTAGTTAAGTTTTAACGACGTTCCAAGATCTCATCCATTTTAGTAAATTTGAATAATTACCTGGGCATTTGAAATACTATACAAAAATGATGAATCATAAAAAAGTGATAGTTACACTATAAAATATCTATCCAACTAAATTTAAAATTAATTCAAAATTTATTATAGCCTTTTATGTGGAATAATAGTAATTTAATTTAAAAAAATACTTTATTTAATTCTCACAAGAAATTTGTGAAGCTTTAATAAACTTGTAAGGACTCTTTTTTTTTTTGGTTTCCTTCTCTCTTTTTATTGCCTTGAAACCAAGAATATAAAAAAGTCTTTCTTTCAATGTACATGATTTTGTATTAACTTTCATACCGAATTGAGCAATGTTGTGCTAGGTGGATTTCATGACACAAGATGATGTGTTTTGTTCCATAATTGTCTGTAGAGGAAACCTTTGTTTTTGCTGCATTTCATTGATTCCTATGAAAATAGGAAACTTATATTTCTCATTCACAAATCCATCTTTGTTTATGCTACTAACTCTCAGTTTGGTCCTACTTTTGGCTTATTTTGTTACTAAAAAGGGAGGAGGTCTCTCCGCAGATAAAAGACTAGAGTAGGCCCCATAGAGATGTTGACATCCGGGTTCATTGATCTTGAAAAACTAACGGAGATAAGGTCGATAGCTTGCTTTCTCGTGAAAGTACAAAAGAAGGTCGATGAGATAGAGTCCATAGGCAAACTTCTTAGGATGTCTTTGCCCCTTGTTCCTTTTGAAGACCAAGACATCTACAAAAAGTATTTTATTGAGTTTGACTTTTAATTATTTAATTTATTATAAATCATACAATAGTTTGTAGCATCAAATATTTTTATATTAATCAAATGTTGTATTTAAAAAAAAAAAATAGCCAATGTTTATTTTAATTGAGAAAAAATAATAAAATTAATTAAACATAAGGTAAAAATCAATTTAGATCATTAAAGGCTTTCATTAAAATTTTCATAATGTTTAACTAATCGATAAATCATTTTTAGAATCTTTCATTATAATATTTTATTTCCCATACTATGTATTATTTAATCAAGTCAATTATAAAATATAAACGTTAAATATCCTTTAATTATTTTATTTATTAAATTACTTGTATTTCATGCTTTATGAAGTGCAAAACCAAAAAGCTTTAAGATTATCTTTTGTTAATTTTTTTAATCATAATTAATTATTTAATTAATTTTTATAAATGAAAATATCCATAACAAAATTAATATTTTATATGAACTTTTATTTAAAGTAGTTTAATAAAAAAATATATTTTGACCGTAAATAACTTTTTCTGTTGCATGAATAATTTATCACCTTTTTTCTTCTTTCTTAATATTTATCTTTAATAATTTATTTTTCATAAGAAAGAGTTTTATTCAAATACCGTGGGGATGAAGAACAAGGGGAAAAAAAAGGGGTTAAAATTAGTTATTGTATGAGGTTATATTTTATTTCTATCGAATCGAGTATGGTTCTGATGTATTTCTTATTTTTTTTATAAATTGAATAATTTTTTGTGTGGATAATTTTATTAATTGCTTTTGGAAATATCAAACATATTTTATATACTGGAAATTAAAATTATTGATAAAGTTAAAAATTAAGGTAATGACATGAATTAAGATCAAATTATTTTTAAAATCTCTTTTCTAGTCAATTGAAAATCAATATTTTTAAGCATCAACTATAGAGAGAGAATCAATTGATTCTCAATGTTCATTTTAGTGAATCTAATTTTTTTCTTAATTTAGTATAAAATTATGTTTAGAGCACCACATTCAACTAGCATGAATTCTTGTCACGTGAAATTATGAATAAAATTATAAATTTTTTATCACATACAAGAAGACTAGGGTAAAATAATTGATCCACTTGATGACTTCCGTCTTCATCTTCCTGATTGCAAAGATGAACTTGAATTGAGAAATTAGAAAAGAAATTAATTATATGCACATAAATTAGTTTACTAATATTTTTCAATTTTTATGATCTCTGCAAGTTATAATTATTATTATTATATATATATATATATATATATATATATATATATATATATAATTATGTTATTCATAAAATATCAAATTACTTGAGTGCACGGGCCTTATAAAACTAGACTATATATAAGGGAGAACATCTCATTTTGATAGTCCCCACATGACTGTATTTTGTCTATATTATCCTTAATTAAGTTTTAATGACCTTTCAAGATCTCATCCATTTTAGTTAATTTGAATAATTACACTGGCATTCAAAATGCTATACAAAATGACGAGTCATAAAGAAGTGATAGTGGTACTATAAAATATCTATTTATCCAACAAAATTTTAACTTAATTCAAAATTTTATTATCGTCTTTTATGTGGGATAATAGTAATTTAATAAAAAAATACTTTTTTAATCCTCACAAGAAATTTGTGAAGCTTTAATAAACTTGTAAGTACTCATTGAAGAAACATCTACAAAAAGTATTTTATTGAGTCTGATTTTTAATTATTTAATTTATCATAAATCATACAATAGCTTATAGCATCAAATATTTTTATATTAATCAAATATTGTATTATTTTACAAAAAAATTTAGCTAATGTAAAGTTTAATTGAGAAAAAAAATAGGATATTAATTATACATAAGGAAAAAATCAATTTAGATTGTTAAAGGCTTTCATTCAAAAACTTTCAGTAAAATAAAAAGGAGAAAATTTTCCGTGTGTGCATTTGTTTGAAAATTTTAAAAAAGACTAAAATATACCATAAGAAAAATTATTATTTTTAACTTATAAAAGCTTTTACTCTCTCCATTTTAATTTATTTGTTTGATTTTGACTTAATACAAAATTAAGGAAAAAGAACGAATATTTTTGAATTTTCTGATCTTAAACTAAAAATATGTAGAAAGGACCAAAATATTTGTTGATCTTGTTGTCTTAAACATGCCACGTGAAAACTGAAATTAACCCAAGAAAGAAAAGAGACATTTTTTTTAAAACGAACTAAAAGAGAGTACAAAAATCAAAATAAATATATAATTTAATATTTTAAAAATATCAAAAAATAATCAAACTAGACCGTTAACTAATATAATGGTACAAAACAAATAAAAAATAAAATAGCAAGTTAAAAAAATTACAAATATAAATATATATGTAGTTTGGGCCCAGACTTAGCATGGGCTAAGCTACACTAGTATTATATTATAGGAAAATTTTCAGAAATAGCAAATATAGAACATTAGTTGTAACTTTTATACCAACAGTTTCATAATTACGAAAAATAACAAATTGTATTTTGTATTTAAGTAAACTGTTGCTATACAAATACATATACAACAAGATTCACTGCCTTTGTTTTACTCAAATTAGTTGAGTTAAATAAGGAATAATTTTTCCATCTAATTAAATTTTCATAAATTATTCTTATTTAAATTAGTAGATTCCTTTTCCAAATCAAACTCAAATATGAAGATTATTATTTTCATAATATTCAAACTTTCAAAATGTCATTCTCTTATATCTCTAACTATTTTTTCTTGTTAGTTTTTTCATTTTTTTATCTTTTTTTTTTAATTTTATTTTCTTTTTCTTTTCCATTTTTCCTTCCACTTTATTTTCTCTCTTCTACTTTTTTTTTTTCTTTTTTTGTTTTTTATTTATTTATTTTTTTAATTTTTCGTTTTCTTTTTTTCCCTTTCTCGTATTTTTTTCGTTTTCTTCTTCTTCTTCTTTAAGTTTTTTCGCTTTTGTTTTTACACTTCTATTTGTAGTTTCTATTTCTCTTTCTTCTTTTTTTTTTCTTTTTTTTTGAATTTTTATTTTTTATTTTTTTTCTTTCTTTTTTTTTACTCTTCTATCACTATCTTTTGTTTTTAAAAGACAAATATCTATATCATATATACATATTCACAAAAATATAAAAAATAAATAAACATATAGATCTGTATATGTATTTGCGGTAAAAAACATACATGTATGGCTCTACATATAGCTCTACATATGTATTTACAGAATACACACCTAATCCATATGTATATTCTTATTTTATATGAGTCACCTTTGTATTTCGCAAATACATAAGAAGATATATAGTATAGTTATGTTTGTTTCTGTTTAATATGAATATGATATGTATTTCGTAAATACATATGTATGTTTTGTACTGTAAATACATATCTAGATCTGTATGGCTATGTATTTTGTATATTTTTTGAATATGTGTATGTGATATATATATTTGTATTTTCAAAATAAAAGTTAGAGATAGAAGAGCAAAAAAAATAGAAAAAAACAAAAAGAAAAAAAGAAAAAAAGAAAAAAATGAAAAAAGAGAAGTGAAAAAGAAAAAAAAAGGAAGAAAGAAAAATAAAAGTGTAAAAATAAAAGAAAAAAATAAACAAAATAAGTATAAAAAAGAAGAAGAAAATGAAAATAGAAAAAGAAAAAAAGATATGAGAAAGAAAAAAAAAGAAACGAAAAAGGGGGAAAAAGAGAAATAGAAGAGAGAAAATAAAGCGGAAAGAAAAAATGAAAAAGAAAACGAAATCAAAATAAAAAAATAAAATGATAAAAAAATAAGATGAAAAAAAACTAACAAGAATAAAAAGGTAGACATATAAGAGAGTGAGAGACAATAATAATATTTTTATTTTGAAATCTTGAAGATCATGGAGATAATTATCTTCAAATATGAAAAAGGGGAAAAAAAAGAAAACAAAAAACAAAAAATAAAAAAAATGAAGAGAAAAAATAAAGTGAAAATAAAAAAATGAAAATAAAATAATAATAAAAAAAAAGATTAAAAAAAAGGGTAAAAAATATGACTATATTTGGGGGAGGTGAAATAGTGGAGTGAAAATAGGAAAATGTAAAGTAGTGAGAGTAAAACATGCACTTGCCTAGTTAATGAGTAAAATAATGTTATTCTTGCTATAAACTGTAATTTTATAAAAGTGTTTTTATTTATTGTAATTATAGTCTTAAGTATGCTACTTTCTGTAATTTTTCCTATATTATACTTATATATAGGAGAGAATAAGATAAGATTTGATAGTCATCACAAAAATATTTATGCAATAGAATTGCCACATGTGTCTATTATTTTTTTCAACACATTATTATTTTTGTCCTCATTCATTATTTAATAATTATTTTTATTTGGACCTCTATAATTGCATTATATATAGTATTTTTTCGTAAATCCCTTCTTGTTTCCTATTAGATTACTTGTTTTTTTTCGAACATATTTCTTATATTGAAATTTGATTATTTTTTAATTTATTTTAGAGAATTTATTAATCTCTAAAACAATGACATGTGATTGATAAAGATGAAGTATTTCCTTCTTTCCACATGAATCTTTGCACTTGGTGGTGTTTCATAATATGAAAAATTACTATTGAGTTTTTCATTGTATTTCAATTATTTAATTTATCTTTTTTTTTCAAAAAAAATGGGAGTAGAAAAAAATAATTTAATAAATAAGAAAATTTTAAAGTTGTTTGGCAGGACTTAAATTCAACCTCTAAGCTCCCCCCCCCCCCCCCCTCCCCTCTTCTTGTTATTACGTGGTAAATATATATGTGTTGCAAGTATTTTTTTTATTTATAAATATTGTAAAAAAAAATTAATCTCAAAATATATATTGATTCACATAGGAGTGAAACTATTTCAGAAATTAATCTAACATATGATTAAGTTCAATTTGAAATATTGGATGTTATATTCTCAAAACATTCGATAAAAACAACTTTTATACTGCATATTGATCTGAAAATAGAAATAAATTCTCCTTTAACTTACAAATATAGTTGATTTAATTTTTAAGAGTTTGCAGAAAATTTCGAACTACTCTTCAATAACTTAATGTCACCAAAAGCGAAAGATAAAAAAGTAATTACAAATTTAATTTTTTATATTAGTTTGAATCCAGGTTTATAAGCATCGGTCAAATATAAAAATTTAGTAGTTCTGAAATTTTATTATTTAGATATGATTAATCTAAATAACAATAGACTAATTATGTAGTTGAAAATATGGAATAAATTATACTTACTTGATAAATTACATGCTATTTTTATATCTTGAGGTTGGACTCGGGCTTAGCACGGGTCACCAGAACTAGTATTATATATAAGAGAGAATAATAAATTTTGGTAATCTTCACAAGGCTACTTTAGTAATTTCAATTAATTTATTAATCTACTAAAATTATGACAGGTAGTTGATAACGATAAAACTACTTTATTTCCTTGTTTGCCAAATAGGACTTTGTATGTGGTATGTCCTGGTATGAGAAATTATTATTGAGTTTTTCTTGAGTTTTAATTGTTTATCTAATTTTTTCTAAAAAAAAATAGAAAATAGGGAGGAAATTATAAAGTGGAGAATCAAACCTTCACTAATAAGGTGAGAGTTCAGAATGACAATCAACTGAATTATTTAGATTTCTCTGTTGTTTAACTAATCAATAAATCTTTTAACTAATTGTAAAAAGTTATATTTATTTATGATGAACTGAGTATGACTCAATATTTCCTCATTACTTTTATGAATTGAATAGATTTTTTTTAATGGACAATTTTATCTTGCTTTGAAATTATCAATAAAATATTCCACATGTTGAAAGTTGAGATTATTGTTAAAGTTAAAAATGAAGGTAGTGGTATCAATTAAGATCACATAATTTTTAAAATATCTTTTTTGATTAATTGAGAATTAATATTGTTAAGCATAAATTACATATTAAGAATTAATAGATTCTCGAGGTTCATTTTGATGAACTTAGTTTTTTTCCTTAATTTAATGTAACACTAAGCTCAAATTACCATATATCAACTAGCTTAATTCTTGTCACGTGAAATTATGAATAATATTAAGACTTGATAAATATCTGAAGAAATACATTTTTATTTATTACTATAAAATTGTAATACCCCGTATTTTTCTTAGCTTAAATTTATCCCTAGAAAGTCAAAGATTTGCTTTAAAAATGAATACCTTTTTATTTCAAGTGAAAATTTTCAAATTTGGACTTTCCATGTTGTGGGAAACTAAATAAGCTTTCCATCGATATCAAATTTGTCCGAATCCGACACTCGGTTGAGAAGTTAGGGCTTTTTTGTAAAGCAGTGTGCCATTAAAGAAACCACTGTATCGCGGTGAAGGGTAAATTCCCAATCGTCAAAAATCAGTGGACCTCTGCAATTTTCCTACGTCGCGGAGAGGCCCAATTTCCCAATTATCGAATTTCAGTAAGCCAACGCGATTTTACCGCGTCACGTTTGTGGCCAAATTGACATTTCTATAGAGCACCGCGATAGCTCTGCATCGCGGAGAACTTCTAGTTCCCACTCGTCATTTTCCAGTGACCCACCGTGATAGTGGCGCGTCGCGGTGGCCTACAAAATTTGAAAAATATTGCTTTTTCAATTTCGATTAAAAGTTTAAAAGGGATACTTTGGTCAATTCCCAAGCCCCCAATTCGTCCAAAACAAAGAATTTAACCCATTCTAAGCCTATTAAGCGTAATTTCATCCATTCTCTTCAAAAGAAAAAAAAAACTAGAGCTCAAAGCTCCTTCTCTAAGAAAATCAAAATCCACCATTGTTTCTCCAAGAAAGCTCCAAATTGAGGATTTCAAAATCAAGAACTCAAATAGGAATCCAAAATCCAAGATTTCTACATCTAATCATCTATTAAGGTATGTGGGGTTTATGAACAAAGATCTCCTTTCGTCCTTGTGCCCAAAATTATATTTTTCAGCAAATTTCTTATTATTTGAAAGTAGGGTTCATACCCAATCATCAGTATTTGAAGATTATGAATTTTACAAGTGATTGAATGTTGAATTGCATGACTATTTTCATATCTTTATGCGTGTAATGCAATTTTTTAGATTTTTCAATTGATATTAAGCATGATATTGTGACTCTTGATTTTATTATTTTGATATTGTTAAAGTATTTTCAAGAAGCATATTGAGCATGATGATTTGCTATGAATTTACATGAGTTTGAAGCATGGGTTATTGTCCCAAGATTGAATATTATTATTTCAAGAAAGATGATGCTTTAAGCATTTTATGATCTGATTTATTACAGATTTACAGTAAAGCTTTGACCTTTTGGTCCTCAGATAAGATTTGGAATCCACTTTACAAATTATTATAGCTTACAGAATTCAGAACAGCTTTATTTACAGATTTAATCAGATAGAAGCATAACTGGTTCCAGATAAACCCTTATGCTAGTTTTAAAGTGGATTTTCGACAGAATGAGCATACATATTTAAAGGGGGTAGTATTTAGCACCGAGCGAAAAGTGTGGAATTAACGTGCCCTATCTTCCACAGAACTATGTAGCGAACGTAGGTACAGATTATCAGATTATTCCCATTTCTATATGGATGACAGATTTAGCTTGTAATCGATCACATGGACAGGAAATTATACTCCCTGGCAAGAGTATGACACCTCTCCCCAGCGTGAGGTTTCCTCTTTAGGAGGACGAGACGTTGGACTCCATGTAGCTCGCATGATTTATGTCGGTTAAGAGAACCTCCCTAATAGTAAAGACTTTCAGAATAGTTTTAAAGTATTTTTCCCTTACACATAAGCTTCAGATAAAATATTTTCCCTGCTAGTTGAAGTAAAAGAATAACAAAAAATCTTTTAGAAAACTAAATGTAAAGGCTCGCAGCTTTATTCAGATTTTGTTTTACAGAAAGATATTAGCTACAGATTTCAGCTTTCAGATTTCAGATACAGAAGTGAGCCGTTTTTACACTTAGACAGTATGATTTACAGACAAAACATTAATACAGCTTTCAGAACTAAATGTTATGACTCACTAGATTCACAAAGTATGATTTGCTATTCATGATCACAAATTTTAGTTTTCTTTCAGATATTCCAGCTTATGTGAGTCATTTACATTTAGCATGCATTGTTTTACAAATTATGATGATTGATATTATGTTTTACGTATGCATTTCACCCCATATACTCAGTACATCCTCAAAGTACTGATCCACATATATGTCTATGTGCTACATTATCTCATAATGTAGGTACAAATTGTAGTATGTATGGTTAGAATCAGACAGTTGCAAATTCCAGCCAGCAGATGATGAGTCCTCCTACTTCGGGGACTTCCGTTAGATGTTATTTATGTACATTACTTTCTTACTCTTATGTATTGATTAGTGATAGTTGGATTCACATCCCAGCTATCTATAGTCGGTATAGTAGAGGCTTCATAGATGTCATTTAGAGTCAGACATGTAATTTTAGTCCCTCTTTTCAGATTTTATCAGAATGTACCATTGTATCAGTATTATATTTTCACAGATTCCATCATTATTATGTTTTTTCACAGTAAACTCAGTCATTTTATATATATTTAATCAGTTGCTTAACAGTATGCCAGTTCATGGGTTAGCTTGGGATCACTTGTGGTCCTAAGCACCGTGTGACGGCTCGGGACCATTTTTGGGGCGTTACAAAAATATATGTTCATAAACTCATAAAAATGTTAGTAATTTATGATTGGATATTTAATCATATTATTACATAAGAAACTAAATTACTTGAGTTTGGGTCCGGACTGGCACAAACTTCATAAAACTAGTTATATTTATAGGACGAGAGCAAAATTGCAACCAAACATGAATAAAAGTTATGAGGAATTCAATGAAGAATGTAATTCAAGCAAATAAGTACTTAGTACTTCTGTTGAATTTAACGATGATATCAACTCCCCCATACAGGAAACAAAATTACTTTTAAGGGCATAACAACTTTTATGCTAAATTCTCAAAGTTTGACTTTTAGAGTATGTCTAAATTCACTTATTTTTAAGTCAAAAGAACCTTTTAAATATTTTTTAGGTATTCGGTAAAATTAAAAAAATATATTTGAGACAAAATGATAAAAATAAGCCGAACACCAGACAAACAGTGTATAATACAGACATGACAATTATCGTAAGAAAGTAAGATTGATACAAATGCTTATGAAGCAACTCATGATGAATCAATCAAGCTATTATCTCATCTATCTTACACTCTCTATACTTGACATCAGCCTTATTAGATCCTCTCTCATGGATTACGTCGCAACATTCACATCTATCAATCTAAAAATAACATAGAAAAGATGAGTTAATAAACATATAGAGTTGGAGTAGTGAATTTCAAAATATTCATACTAAATTACTAATATAACATAGGTTGAGTAGAACATCTAAAGTTGAGTGACCTTCTGAGTAAATTTCAAAGTTAAGTAACTTTCTGAGTAAATTTCAAAGTTAAGTGACTTTCTGAGATAAAATTCCAAAGTTGAGTGATCGTTTAAGTTATTAACTCATGAATTGGACATGTACCATTCTATGAGAACGATAGGATTTCCAAGTAAGCTTACAATAATAATATCCGTGTGTCACGATCCAAAATCCCTAAGGATCGTAATAGCACCTACATTCTTCCCTCGGTAGATAAGCCAAGCCACCACCCAACATATTTGAAAATAAAGTAATTAATGCAAAAGTAAGATATTACCTACTATTGTTAATATAGAATAAAATAAAATATCAACCGGACACAATTAGAATGTTGCTATTGTTTTAAAATTTACCCGCCAAACTTACATACATAAATTGTTTTTTATACGACTAACCAATATTGCTTTGGTTTAGTGGTCATATTTTCTAATTTCCCCAACCTATATTATATTAGTAATATTTTATACGAAATGTTATTGTTAATCCCTTCTGTCAAATGAAGCTTATGTGTATTAATTACACTCTTTAAGAGACAATAAATAATAAAAATTATCCCTTATATTGGTATTTATGTGATTAACAATCACATGCTTGATTTGAGATTATTACCATCTTTTTAACTAATTTTTTTAAAATCAAATTGAAAACTTACTTGATTTCTCTTTTTTGATGTCTTGGAAATTTTATGCGAGTAAAATCTTTTCTTATTTAAATTATTTCATAATTCAAGAAAATATGCAACTGATGAAACTCACCAACACTTCTTGTGTGTTCCGTGATAGTGCTGATGAAACTCACCAACACTTGTTCTTTGAATGCTGCACCACAAAGGGGCTGTGGAAGAGAATGCTAGGCTGGCTAGGAGTACAAAGAGCTATTGGAGGCTGAATGAGTGAGGTTGAATGGGTTTCACAACAAGCGAAAGGGAAAGCTCCCAGAGGTGCCATCCTATGCAGTGTGTTTGCCATGATGATCAACACTATATGGAGAGAAATGAACCATATCAGATTTCAGCAAGGAGACTACAAGGTGGATCGAGTGTGTCGAGAAATTGCCTACCACATCTATGTTAGAGGTCAAATGTATGTGAAGTGGGCACCAGTGCTACTGCAGCCGCCGACAATTCCATGATAATGAAGAAGAACTGTTGGGTACGATGTAGTTTTGATGATTGACAAAATGACAAAGTCATATGAAACATGTCAATCAAGCTGGTTCACAGACACACTGTCTCATATAACTGAAACTTGTAGCGAAATCATCGATGATTAAAGACAAGGGTGGAAGAAATCAAGAACCAGATGAGTGGTTAATTCTAATAAACTCAAGGAAATAAACATGTGCTAATTTGAAGAAGTTGAATTTGATTCAAACACTTGATGATAAGGGAAAGCAGGTTGAGTTGAAAAAGGAGTCCTATGGAAAGAAGGAGTTTCACTTTTGAGCATATCCTGAAGAGTCCTATGTGTAGAAGGAGAAAAATTTTGCAGATTGAAGAAGTCTACGCAAGATAGAAAACATACAAATTGAAGGACTCTTTGTTAGATCAATGAAGTTTTTGATGACTGGCACATGAATGGACCATGTTACTTGAGTTGGTCCAAGCATAGGAAGACAGGTTTCAGGTTTCACTGATAGATGCAGATAAAGATTGCTTAAAGTCAGGAATGAATGAGTGAGCCTAATTCTGATATACTCAAGTTATTGATCATGTGAGAAATTGAAGAAGTTGTGGTTGAGTAAAATACTTGAAGATAAGCTGATTTAAAGAGTTGGAGTTTGACTACAACACTAAGGAGACAAGAGCTGGAATTGAAGAAGGAGTCTCACTTGACTCTATGTAATGAGAGTTCTGATTAAAGGAGGAGTTTGAAATAAAGAATGACTCTTTGGAGAGCTGTGCTTAAATAGAAGATGTATCATTCAGAGTAACGCGTGCACTTACAGAGAGAGAAAAGGCTAAACACGATCAAATTGAGAAAGTTCATAATTGAGAGAATTCTGACTGAAGATTCAAGTGCTCCTAGTACAAAGGAACAAATTTACGAACCTGTTTCACAGGATTAAGCTTTACAGTTCATGAGTCAGCTTAAATGTATTGTTCTTATTGAGATGTAATTTATTGCTTTCCTAGATTGGTTGTTTAGGAACAATACTGAGCTAATTTAACTTCAAGTTGGGATAACTCGAAGTGGGTTCAACAGTCAAGGGTGATTGTTGGGTTATAGGAATTAGAGTTTATAATTCCTAGTTATTGAGGTATAGGAATTAGAGTTTATAATTCCTAGTTGTTGGTTACAAGTGTTTTGTAATCAGTCGTTGTTGAGGCTTAGAGTTATTTAGTGAAGTTGGGGTTAAATCCTGTAGAGGTACAGGTTGTGATTTTTTACACCTCTTGAGCCGGGTGTTTTCCACATAAAAATCCACTGTATTATTTTCTTATTGTTTTAGCAAGTTCGGAACACGTTAGTCAACCTGTTCCATCGATAGGCAACAGTTAGGAGAAAATAAGAAAATCAATAGGGAACGTACTCTAACAAGTGTTATCAGAGAGAGGTTGTCTTAAAAAAGGGTTAACATCTAAGACAAAGATCACTATGATGTATTCCGCACCACCTACTCATTACAGTGAAGGTCAATCTACTACTAGACCTTCATTTTTTGATGGTTCTCACTTCATTTGGTGGAAAGCTAGGATGGAAACATATCTTCAAAGTGTAGATTATAAATTATGGGACAGAATTACTGATGGACCAACAATTCCCATAAAGTTAGTAGATGGAGAACAAATGAAAAAAATAAGGAGTGAATTCACCCCAGAAGATCTTGTTGCACTTCAAAAGAATGCAAAAGCCAAAAACATTCTTGTTTGTGGTCTTGGTCCAGTCGAGTACAATATAGTGTCTAATTATAACACCGCTAAACAAATCTGGGATGCATTGGTGAATGCACATGAAGGCACTAACCAAGTGAGAAAATTTAAAATTCCATTACTTTTCACCGAATATGAGGCTTTTGAAATGGAGAAAAATGATTCATTACAAGAAATGATAACTAGGTTAACTTTTTTGGTAAATGAGTTATCATCTCTAGGAAAGGTTTTATCTACTGAGGAACAAGTAGAGAAGGTCTTGAGAGTCCTACCAAAGTCTAAGTGGGATGTCAAATTTAAAGCCATACGAGAAGCTAAGGATCTCACTAGAATGTCCTTTGATGAGTTAGTTGGTAATTTGAAGACCTATGAGATGGACATGGAAGATCTAAAGAGGGCATCTGAAAGTGATGAATCAGATGATGAAGAATATGATGAAACTGCTCTCATGGCCATTGGAGATTCATACATGGAAGAAGATAATGGAAACTCTGAGGTAAGTATTCTTGAACTCAAAGAGAACTTGCATTTATTTTTTAAAAAGAAACTTGTTTCCTTAATGAGTGCTCTAATTAATGATTTCCAAGAATTAACTTCTGATAGGGATGAGTTATTCAACAATCTTGCAAGTCTCAAGTTTGATTTTATTGATCTAGAAACTTATAAGGACACTATTGAAAAGGAAAACTTCACTCTTAAGGAACAGGCTAGCAGACTTGATTCTTCAAACCTGACCCTCAAATCTGAAGTTCTAAAATTGTATCTTTCTGAAAAGGGATAAAAGGCCAAGAGTGAGGAACAAGAAAAAATTGAGTTAGAATTGACTAAGATTAAACATGAATACTTTTGTGAAAAAGAAAAGGTTAGTCAACTAAGTCAAGAAGTTTCTAAATTGAAACTTGATCTTGAAAGAGCTAATAGATGGACACATTCTTCAAGACTTGTTCATAATCTAGGTCAAAGAACTCACAATGAAAAGGTTGGGTTGGGCTTTTATAAAAGTTTTAATGCTATTAAAGATCTATGTTATATTTGTGGTAACCTAAAACATCCAACCACTGAATGTCCAGTTGCAGCAAAAAGCAAATCAAGAAGTCTAAGACTAGCAAAAGGATCTGGTTCTATGTTAGCACAAGCTAACAAGAAAGTCAAAACTTGTCAGAGAAACATGTCGCATAACCTGTTGCCTCGATGGGCTAAAAGAAACCTCATACATCTTTTTTTCATAAGAAAGGACCCAAGCTTGTCTGGGTTCCTAAAGTTAACCCCTAATTTGTTTTGCGGGTGAAGTGAAAAGAGGCAAGAAAAATTAGTACATGGATAAAGCTTGCTCAAGGCATAAGAATGAAAGCAAATAAAGTTCCTTTCACTTACCATATTTAAAAGGGGAATGGATCTTTTGGAGATAGTAAAAAGAGCATCATTACTAGATTTAAAAAGATTGAGAGAACTAAAACAAAAGCCTTTTTAAAGATGGTCAGATTTGGAGTGCTCGTGTAAGGGGGAAACAAGGAAGATCCTCTTTAAAAAAAGAGGGGGCGGCAGTGAAACTGATGAGCATGCACAGGAACGTGTTGTACCACCTGGTCCAACTGTTGTACAGACTGAGGGCATATTGACAGGAGGAACAACAAATCAAGAAATTGATGCATCAATAACACCAACACAAGCTGCTGATAATTTTGTTAATAGTTCATAAGAATTGGTGTTGTCAAAAGAATCTTTAGATATCTCATGAGAATCAATGGCTTAAGACTATGGTATTTAAAGGAAATTAATTTCACTCTTTAGGGCTATAAAAATATTGACTATGTGAGTTACTTAATTGAATGGAGAAGCACCAAAGACACTAAGTAGAGAACATTTTAAAAGGAATAGGTTAGACTTGGGGATGATTAAAATTGCATGAACTCCACTCAATGATTGACTAGAATAACCATTTTACTTTTTAATCTTATTAGCTAAAATATTATTCGATTCAGTCTTGCACATTTAGTTGTGTGTCCCAATTCCAGATTTTGACTTTTCTAACCTAATTTTGTATTAGATTGTGTAAAAAAATAGGTACAAGCAAACAATTGTGACCACAAAATTCTTCGTATCAGGTATGCTCTACACTGACATAAGTGTAGGCTGTCTAAGTTGAAATAGTTGAGCACACCTGTTCCATTCCTTACACTTCATCCTCCCCTTGTCCTATAATGATGACGAATTGGTTGACCAAATTTTCTTTGATTCTCTCCAAATAGTTATTCACAAATATGCTAATTCTACACCAGAAATTCCTTCTTCTCTCTCAACCAAAATATTAGTTTTTGTATCATGAATTTGCCAAACTTGATCATCAATCACATGCAACATATGTTTCTGAAGAATGAAAAGGGATATGTTCTCCCTTTTAGTTCCTAATAGGTTATTTTTTTGGGGACTTCTCAGTCCTAGTTTAGGGTTGACTTATAAAACAACAATGGATGTTCTTGAATAAATGAATCATGCTGTTCTACCTATTTCAATAAGGAGGGCTAACACTCATTTGAAAAAAGTTGATAATAAAGAAACTATTTAACTGAGAAAAAAATATCTAAACTAGAAGCCACACAAGATAGTCATGAAGTGGAATAAGAGGTCCTTAAGGCTAGGATCATGACTTTGAAGCTTGACCTTGATTGATAGAGGGATGAAAATGTTGAAGTCATTCGTCAATTGACATAGTTGATATCATCTGTTCCACCTTCCTCATAAACTCCTCACTATTTGCATCCTTAGCCAAGTCCCACTTTTATACCGTACTCTTTTTTGATTAATGCTTAGCTATTTTGCTTTGTTTAGTACTAGATTAGGTTTAATGTGGAACATGCTCTTTCAGTTAAATTGAATGGTTATCTTTGGTAAATCGACTCATATTTTTGCTCTCTTTAATACATTACTATGTTGGCTAAAGTCTTTGTCTGATTGTTTTGGTGATAGCCCCAGTGGCCATGAATAGCATAACAAGTCACTTTGGCTAGTATATTATTGAATTGAAATGGTTTTTTGATGATTCCAAAAGGGGGAAGATAAAAGGGTTAGGCAATGTTTATAACCCATTGACTAACTTGTTTCATTCTAGTGTTTTATACTTTAGTGCCTACAGGTGAAGATGGTTGAATGCACAAAGACAAGAAGTTTGTCATCATAAAAAAAAGGGAATTTGTTCGGTACGATGTAGTTTTGATGATTGAAAAACTGACAAAGTGATATGAAACATATCAGTCAAGCTGGTTCACAGACACACTGTCTCATGTAGCTGAAACTTGTAGCAAAATCATCAATGATTAAAGACAAGGGTAGAAGAAATCAAGAACTAGATGAGTGGTTAATTCTGATAAACTCAAGGAAATAAACATGTGCTAATTTGAAGAAGTTGAATTTGATTCAAACACTTAATGATAAGGGAAAGAAAGTTTAGTTGAAGAAGGAGTCCTATGGAAAGAAGGAGTTTCACTTCTGAGCATATCCTGAAGAGTCCTATGTGTAGAAGGAGAAAATCTTTACATATTGAAGAAGTCTACACAAGATAGGAAATATACAAATTGAAGGACTCTTTGTTAGATCAATGAAGTTTTTGATGATTGACACATGAATGGACTATGTTACTTGAGATGGTCCAAGCATAGGAAGACAAGTTTCAGGTTTCACTGATAGATGCAGACAAACATTGCTTAAAGTCAGGAATGAATGTGCGAGCCTAATTCTGATATACTCAAGTTACTGATCACGTGAGAAATTGAAGAAGTTGTGGTTGAGTAAAATACTTGAAGATAAGCTAATTTAAAGAGTTGGAGTTTGACTACAACACTAAGGAGACAAGAGTTGGAATTGAAGAAGCAGTCTCACTTGAAGTAGAACTCTATGCAATGATAGTTCTGATTAAAGAAGGAGTTTGAAATAAAGAATGACTCTTTAGAGAGTTGTGCTTAAATAAAAGATATATCATTCAGAGTAACGCGCGCACTTACAGAGAGAGAAAAGGTTAAACGCGATCAAATTGAGAAATTTCATAATTGAGAAAATTCTGACTGAAGATTCAAGTGTTTCCAGTACAAAGGAACAAATTGACGAACCTGTTTCACAGGATTAAGCTTTACAGTACATGAGTCAGTTTAAATGTATTGTTCTTATTGAGTTGTAATTTATTGCTTTCTTAGATTGACTGTTTAGGAATAACACTGAGCTAAGTTAACTTTAAGTTTGGGATAGCTCGAAGTGGGTTCAACAGTCAAGGGTGATTGTTAGGTTATAGGAATTAGAGTTTATAATTTCTAGTTATTGAGGTATAGGAATTAGAGTTTATAATTCCTAGTTGTTGGTTACAAGTGTTTTTTAATCAATTGTTGTTTAGGATCAAAGTTATTTTGTGAAGTTGGGGTTAAATCCTGTAGAGGTACAGGTCGTGTTTTTTTACACCTCTTGAGCCGGGTGTTTTTCACGTAAAAAATCATTATGTTATTTTCTTACTACTTTAGCTAGTTCGGAACACGTTAGTCAATCTGCTCTATCGATAGGCAACATTTAGGCAAAAATAAGAAAATCAGTAGGGCACGTACTATAACAAGAACGAAATGTGGAGACTTTAGCTTAGCACATAGACCTTGTTAATTATTGTTGATTTTTTCTATGCTAATTTTACTTTGGGGATCTCCTAGTCTGTTAGTGAGATCCTATTAAAGTTGATAGTCATAAAAAAAAAAAAGCAGGGGGTCTGACCGTAACGCCCCAAAATTTGAGCTCTCGGGACGCCACACGGTGCTCCGAACTACAAGTAGTCCTTAGCTAACCCTGGCTGCCTTCTACTAAGTCTGAATCTCAAAATAGGGAATATGGATACAAAACATGATAAATGCGGAAGTCTTATCTGAAACATACTTTTCTCACAAGTCTTGGTAAAACAATACTGAAAATCTGAATACTAAATCAAAAGTCTAAAACTGAATCTAGTAGTCCGACAAGCCTCTACTAATTGAAACTAGAGAGCCACTGGGACAAGCCCCAACTGACTCGAACTGTCTGAAATGAATATGGAAACATCTATAAATAACTGAAAATATGAATAACTAAGTCCCCGAACTATGAGGAATCACTAACTACAGAGATGTAGATGAGATGCTCAAAAATCACTCGCGCTGCTGAGGCTGAGCTCCTGAACCTACATTATGAGACAATGTAGCACATAAACGTATATGTGGATCATTACTTTGATGATGTACTGAGTATATGGGGGTGAATACAACATGTAAACAATATCATCACAATCTATAAAATCATGCATGCTAAATATAAATGGCTCACATAGGCTTGAGTAAATCTGAAATCTGAGGATCATGAATCATAAATAAGAAAGCATATACTGTAAATATTGTGAGCCATTACACTTAGTTCTGAGATCTGTATTCTGTTCTTAATCTCAAATGATATAGGCTAAGTGAAATCTGAAGACTTATTCTACAAGATAATTCTTTCAAATCTTTAGAGAATATACTCTTGACTGTAGGGAAAATACTTTTAAACAATTCTGAAATTCTTTACTGTTAGGTTGTAGGGAAAATACTTTATCTAAAGTCTTTAGGGAGTTATCTTAACCGACATAAACCATGTGAGCTATATGTAGTCCAACGTCTTGACCTTCTAAGGAGGAAACCTCACGTTGATGAGAGGTGTCATACTCTTTCCAGGGAGTATAACCTAATCCATGCGATCGATCACAAGCTAAATCTGTTATCCACGTAGAAGTGAAAATAATCTGATAATCTGTACCTATGTTGGCTACGTAGTTCTGTGAAAGATAGGGCACGCTAATTCCGCACTTCCCGCTCGGTGCTAAATACTACTCCCTCTTAAATTTGTAAGCTCAAACCATTGGAAATTCACTTTTAAAACTTCGTATGAAAAAACAATTGTGCATTTATAATAATAAATCTGTAAATAAAGCTATTCTGAGTTTTGTAAATTGTAATAATCTGTAATGTGGATTCCAAAGCTAAACCAATGATTGAAAGATCAAAGCTTTACTGAAAACTGTAAGTAATCTTGCTCATAAGATGCTTAAAGCATCATCTTTCTTGAAATCATAATAATCAAGACAATCTTGGGATAATGATCCATACTTGAATAATATCAAGATAATGACTTAAATCACAACATCATGATCAATTCAATTGAAAAGTTGTAAACAATATCTTAAATCATGCTTATGGTAGCCAAAATCATAAAAGAGCATTCTTTAACTCAAAACAAACATGGGATTTCATAATTCAATCATATCATACTCATAATCATCAATAAGATACTTTGGGTATAAACCCTAAATTCAAATCATAGGAAAATCGTATAAATTGCAGTAAATTTATAATTAAAATAAAGTTTTGGGCACAGGGATGAAAGAATTATCCTTGTTCAAACCCCACATACCTTAATTGATGATCTAGATACTAAAACTTAAATCTTGGATCTCTATTGATGCTTTGGAGATGACTTCTTAGAGTTCTTGTATTGGGAATCCTCAATCTTGAATTATCTTGGAGAATTAATGGAGGAATTTTGAGTTTCTTGGAGAGGAAGTATGAACCTTAGGATTTTGCTTGAGAGAGAATGATTAATAAAGCATAAAGTGCTTTGAAATATGTTTAATCTTTTGTTTTTGGACTGATTGGGGGTTGAGGTTTTACCAAAATACCCCTTTTACGCTTTTAAACGAAACTGGAAAACGTATATTTTCCCGATCTGAGTGGCTACCGTGATGCGCCACTATCGCGGTGGATCACTGAAAATCGATGAATGGAAGTTGTGCAGACTCCGCGACGCGGAGCCATCAGGGTGCCCCTTTGGAATGCCATTTTGGCACATGGCGCGACGCGATATTATCGCGCTGGACCTCTAAAATTTGACAAATGGGAAATTGGCATTCCCCTCTACGCGCCAATATCGCGGAGGGCCACTGGAATGGGACAATTAGGAATTTACACTGCTTTGCGATGCGCTAAGGGTCCAAATGATGGTGTTTTGCTACTGGAACTTAAAATAGCCATAACTTCTTACCCGATTATCGGATTTTATCGAATCTTATATCGCTGGAAAGATAATTCAATTTTCTACACCATAAAAAGTCTAAATCCAAATAATTCCACACGAAATGAATACTATTCCTTTTTGGAAGCTATCCCTTAGCATTTTAGGGGCAAATTCAATCTAGGAAAAATCACGGGGTATTACACTAACCCTGCTTGATGCTGTAAATTGCTTGGTGAAATAAAATTTCTTTATTTACCAAAAAGAATATGGCTAGTGTATGTATATGAATGGTAGAGTTGAATGGGTTGAGATGGGCATATTTTTATGACAGATCAATTTAAATTGGACCACCAAAAAGAAAATTATCAAAATATAAAATAAAATATTTTCTTATTTGATATGTTAAATATAGTTCTGATATATATATCTCGATTACCCAAAAAAATTGTTCTGATATACAATGATTTTATTAATTTTTTTTTTAATGAAATGGGCTTGCATCTAAATAACAAAAAAAAAATACATAATAAAATTTACAAATTCCCTGCTGGAGGTTAAAAAGGGGTGGGGCCTTGGGCTCTAGGTGACAAAAGAATTTTAAAATGAAGTGTGGGTGACACAAGTCTTAATAATTGAGTGGAGGTGACAATTACTTTATTAAGGATTAAGAAAGTAAGAAAAGTTTGAAAATAACCCACAAGTTTTCTAATTTACACTTTGATCCAATGTAAAACCTAATATAACTAGAAATGGAGGGAAAAAAATGCACGTTTCTCTCTCTTCTCATTTATTGGAGTTTTCTCTCTCTTCATGATTTTTGTTGTTCATTGTTGTTGTTGCTTTATTCATCTTCTTCTTCTTCTTCTTCTTCTTCTTCATTATCATCATCTTGTTCTTCATTATCATCTATTCTTGTTCATCATCATCATCTTCTTGTTGTTGAACATTGTTGTTACCGCTACTATTGCTACTTGATCAAATTTTTTTAGGTCAAATTTTATTCGTATATCACTTGGAATTACTTATAGGTGATTTTAGTAAGTAAAATTATAATTTTTAGTTGAATTTCTCATCTGGGTGTATCTGCTACTGCTGTTTTTTCAACAGTAGATAAAACATGCAACGTGAATCCAACAGATGAATAACTTGTCGCAACATATTAACTAATCTGTTGCAACATATGAGTAATCTGTTGCAACATATGTGACTAATCTGTTGCAATAGATTACTCATTTATTGGATTTGTATTATAGTGTTGTAACATGAATCCAACATATGGGTCATCTGTTGCAACAGATTAGTCATATGTTGCAACAGATTACTAACTTATTGAAATAAATGACTCATATATTGGATTCATGTTGCAGGTTCTATCCATTATAGCAGTAGCAAATATACCAAATAAAAAATTCAACAAAAATCATAATTATACTTACAAAATCACCTATGAAGTAATGTCCAAGTGATATACGAACAAAGTTTGACCTAAAAAAATTCTAAAAATTTCAACAAGGGCACAACGAATAAGTGAAACACATGAAAATTTTTATGAAACAGGTAAAGACAAAAATAGTGTATCATACATCAAATGCAAAAGGATCGAGGGGACAAATGTTTGAGTTCTCCTAAACATATTTAAGTTTCCTAGTATTTTAATTGCTTTCTAATGGATAACCCATCTATTATAACAAATTTTCTATTTGTTTGATAATTTTCAACAGATGAATCATCTGTTGCAACATATCAGTCATCTGTTGATTCAAATTAAGCAATTATTAGTAATAACTAAATTGATTTAGCTAAAATTAAAAACAAGTCTTTAAGACAATGGGACAAACATTTGAGTTCTCCTAAAATGTTTGAGTTCCCTAGTATTTTAATTATTTTCCAACATATCACTTATTTGTTGCAACAAGTTAGTCATCTGTTGCAATAAATATTTATAACAGGTTAGTCATTTGTTGATTCAAATTAAGAAATTATTAATAATAATTAAATTGATTTAACTAAAATTGAAGACAAGACCTTAGACAAGGGGAAAAATATTTGAGTTCTCCTAAAAAATATTTGAGCTTTAGTATTTTAAATTGCTTTTCAACACATATTTTGTCTATTTAGTAATTTCCAACAGATGAGTCATATGTTGAAACAACTTAGTCATCTGTTGCAACAGATGTCTATATCTGTTTGATAATTTTCAATAGATGAATTAGTTGTTGCAACAAGTGAGTCATTTGTTGCAACAGATGTCTATATCTGTTTGGTCATTTTCAACAGATGTTTTTATTTGTTTAGTCATTTCCAACAGATTACTCATCTGTTGTAACATGTTAGTCATCTGTTGATTCACATTAAGTCATTATTAGTAATAACTAAATTGATTACTAAAATAAAATATGAATTAATAAGTTCAATTATAGTTTTAATTAATCTCATGGTAATTACACGATCAACTAAGTATGTTCGTCCTGAGTAGAGTGATCAATTGACCAATTTTATTTGAAATGATTCAAACTAAGTCATCATTAGAAATAACTATATTGATTTAACAAAAATTAAAGATGAATTAGTAAGTTCAATCAGGATTTAAATTAATTTCATAGTAATTACATGATCAATTAAGTGTTTCGTACTGAGTAGAATGATTAATTGACAAATTTTATGTGAAATAATTCAAATTAAACCATTATTAGAAATAACTACATTAATTTAACTAAAATTAAAGATGAATTAGTAAGTTCAATTAAGATTTCAATTAATCTCAATAATTAAATGATCAATTAAGTGTTTCATCCTTAGTAGAATAATTAATTGACCAATTTTATTTTAAATGATTCAAATTAAGTCATTATTAGTAATAACTATGTTGATTTAACTAAAATTAAACATGAATTAATGAGTTCACTTACAATTTTAATTAATCTCATCATAATTACATGATTAACTAAGTGTATTCGTCCCGAGTAGAGTGATCAATCGATCAATTTTATTTGAAATAATTCAAATTAAGATATTATTAGTAATAACTAAATTGATTTAACTAAAATTAAAGATAAACTTACAATTTCAATTAATCTCATTGTAATTAAATTATCAACTAAGTGTGTTCGTCATGATTAGAGTGATCAATCGATCAATTTTATTTGAAATGAATCAAATTAAGCCATTATTCGTAATAACTAAATTGATAAAACTAAAATTAACGATGAATTGATAAGTTCACTTACAATTTCAATTAATCTCATAGTAATTACATGATCAACTATGTGTATTCGTCTCGAGGAGAGTGATCAATCGATCAATTTTATTTCAAATGATTCAAATTAAGTCATTATTAGTAATAAATAAATTGATTTTGACTAAATTAAAGATGAATTGATAAGTCCACTTACAATTTCAATTAATGTATTCGTCCTTAATAGAATGATCAATTGATAAATTTTATTTAAAATGATTCAAATTAAGCAATTATTAGTAATAACTAAATTAATTTAACCAAAATTAAAGACAAGACCTTAGACAAGGGGACAAACATTTGAGTTCTCTTAAAAACATCTGAGCTTCACTATTTTAAATTATTTTCCAACATATATCCTATATGTTTGATAATTTTCAACAAATGAGTCATCTGTTGCAACAACTTAGTCATCTGTTGCAACAGATGTCTTTATTTGTTTGATAATTTTCAATAGATGAGTCATTTATTGCAACAGGTTAGTCATCTGTTGCAACATATGTCAATATTTGTTTGGTCATTTCCAACAAATATCTTTATCTGTTTGGCCATTTTCAACAGATGTCTTTATCTGTTTAGTCATTTTCAATAGATTACTCATCTTTTGCAACATGTTAGTCATCTATTGATTCATATTAAGCTATTATATTAGTAATAACTAAATTTATTTACCTAGAATTAAACATGAATTAATAAGTTCAATTACAATTTCAATTAATCTCATGGTAATTACACTATCAACTAAGTGTGTCCGTCCTGAGTAGAGTGATCAATTGACCAATTTTATTTGAAATGATTAAAACCAAACCATAATTAGAAATAACTATATTGATTTAACTAAAATTAAAGATGAATTAGTAAGTTGACTTACAATTTCAATTAATTTTATAGTAATTACATGATCAACTAAGTGTTTCGTTTTAAGTAGAATGATCAATTGACCAATTTTATTTGAAATAATTAAAATCAAGCAATTATTAGTAATAATTAAATTAATTTAACTAAAATTAAAGATGAATTAATAATTTTAATTATGATTTCAATTAATCTCATAGTTAGTAATTACATGATCATCTAAGTGTATTCGTCTTGAGTAAAGTGTTAATTGACCAATTTTATTTGAAATGATTCAAATTAAGATATTATTGGTAATAACTACATTGATATAACTAAAATTAAAGATGAATTGATAAGTTCAATTACGATTTCAATTATTCTCATATTAATTACATGATCATCTTAGTGTGTTCGTTCTGAGAAGAGTGATCAATTGACTAATTTTATTTGAAATGATTCAAATTAAGCCATTATTAGTAATAACCAAATTGATTTGATAATTATAATTTCAATTAATCTCATAGTAATTACATGATCATTTAAGTATATAACCTATTGCAACAAATTTAATCTGTTGTAACAGATAAGTCATTTGTTGAAAATTATCAAACAGATATACACATATGTTGCAATAGATTAGTCATCTGTTGTAACAAATGTCTTTATCTGTTGGTCATTTACAATAGATGACTAATCTGTTGCAACATATGACTTTATCTATTTGTTATTTCCAATAGATTACTAATCTGTTGCAATAGGTGACTAATCTGCTGCAACAGATGTCTTTATCTGTTTGATTATTTTCAACAGATTACTCATCTTTTGCAACATCTTAGTCATGTATTGATTCATATTAATCCATTATATTAGTAATAAGTAAATTGATTTAACTAGTATTAATAAGTTCAATTACTGTTTCAATTAATCTCATGGTAATTACACGATCAACTAAGTGTGTTCGTCCTGAGTAGAGTGATCAATTGACCAATTTTATTTAAAATGATTCAAATCAAGCCATAATTAGAAATAACTATATTGATTTAACTAAAATTAAAGATGAATTAGTAAGTTCACTTACAATTTCAATTAATTTTATAGTAATTACATGATCAACTAAGTGTTTCGTCTTAAATAGAATGATCAATTGTCCAATTTGCTTTGAAATAATTAAAATTAAGTAATTATTAGTAATAACTAAATTGATTTAACTAAAATTAAAGATGAATTGATAATTTAATTACGATTTCAATTAATCTCATAGTAATTACATGATCATCTAAGTGTATTCGTCTTGAGTAAAGTGTTAATTGACCAGTTTTATTTGAAATGATTCAAATTAAGACATTATTCGTAATAACAACATTGATTTAACTAAAATTAAAGATGAATTGATAAGTTCAATTACGATTTTAATTAACATGTTGCAATAGATGAGTAATCTGTTGCAAAAGATCAAATAGCTAAAGACATTTGTTGAAAATAACCAAACATATATAGACATCTGTTGCAACAGATGACTAACCTGTTGCAATAGCTAGCTCATCTATTGAAAATTATCCAACAAATATAGACATCTCTTGCAACAGATGACTAAATTGTTGCAACATATGACTCATCTATTGAAAATTATTAAATAGATAAGATATATGTGAACTCAAAACCAAAATGAGCCACAGAATTTAAAAAGTGACCAAAATAGGTTACCTATTTAAAAAGTTACCAACATAGGCTAAACATAATAATTTATTACGTTTTTTATTTTTTTCTTAACGATCAATTAACGGAGTTGACTTTTACAATTTCTTACGTTTTACTTTTTTTTTCTTGTAAAACGTAAAAAATTCTTACGTTTTATAAAAAAAAAATATAAAACGTAAGAATTTCTTACATTTTACACGATGACCGAGGAAAAAAATGCAGTGAATTATCAAATCAATTAAAAAGATACTAAAAAATGAGTTGTTCAACATAACAAAAAGTTACGTTCTTAACTTTTTTATAGCAGTGGTCCCCCACTCACAGTTCCTTTTTCTACAAATGTCCCATCACTTCTACTTTTTCCTCTTTTTACATATAATAATTATGAATTTTTTGATTAGTTAAATTTATTTATATTTTACATATAGTTCAAATAATTTATTTTTTTCTCTATGTAATAAATTTTTACGTTTTACATAAAAAATTTAAAAAATAGAAGTATCAATTACCTCATTAACTTAACAATTTTCTTATATTTATTTTATATCAAAAAATAATCACTTCTATCCTTAATTATCCGATTTCTCTCTAAAAAAAATTATACTTTTGAGTTTTCCTCTACTCCAAAATAGTGAAATGTTGAATTATCGTCGATCAATTATGCTACTATATACAATAATTATATTTTTTTGGTGTGTTAAAAATATGAAATTAATTTTTTCGGATAGTGATTCATCGTAGTTTTTGATTAGTGTTTCGATTAGGATATTGAGGAGACTCACATGCACAAATGTGTTTCATATTATAATTAATGGAGTAAAAAATCACAATTTAATTTAGGAACACTCCTAAATTAATATAAGAAAATATATATTTTTAGGAACACTCCTAAAAAAATATAATTCTTGTATATAGTAAAAAAATATAATTCTTGTATATAGTAGCATATTTGATCGACGATAATTCAACATTTCACTATTTTGGAGTAGAGGAAAACTCAAAAGTATAATTTTTTTAAAGAGAAATCGGATAATTAAGGATAGGAGTGATTATTTTTTGATATAGAATAAATATAAGAAAATTGTTAAGTTAATGAGGTAATTGATACTTCTTTTTTAAAAAAATTTTTTTATGTAAAACGTAAAAATTTATTAGAAAAAATAAATTATTTGAACTACATGTAAAATATAAATAAATTTAACTAATAAAAAAATTCATAATTATCATATGTAAAAAGAGGAAAAAGTAGAAGTGATGGGACATTTGTGGAAAAAAGAGTTGTCAGTGGGGGACCACTGCTATAAAAAAGTTAAGAACGTAACTTTTTGTTACGTTGAACAACTCTTTTTTTTAGTACCTTTTTAATTGATTTGACAATTCATTGTATTTTTTTCCTCGGTTATCGTGTAAAACGTAAGAAATTCTTACGTTTTTGTAAAAGTCAACTCCGTTAGTTGACCGTTAAGAAAAAAGTAAAAAACGTAATAAATTATTACGTTTAACCTATTTTGATAACTTTTAAATAGGTGGCCCATTTTGATCACTTTTTTAATTTTGTGGCTCATTTTGATTCCGAGTTCGATATATGTTGAAAAACAATTTAAAATACTAAAGCTCAAATATTTTTAGGAGAACTCAAGCATTTGTCCCCATGTCTAAGGTCTTGTATTAAAGACTTGTCTTCAATTTTAATTAAATTAATTTAGTTATTATTTATAATTGCTTAATTTGAATAAACAAATGACTAACCTGTTATAAATATCTGTTGCAATAGATGACTAACTTGTTGCAACAAAAGGATAATCTGTTGAAAAATAATTAAAATACTAGGGAACTCAAATATTTTTAGGAGAACACAAATGTTTGTCCCATTTTCGTAGAGACGTTTTTAATTTTAGCTAAATCAATTTAGTTATTACTAATAATTGCTTAATTTGAATCAACATATGACTAGCATGTTGCATCAGATGATTCATCTGTTGGAAATTATCAAACAGATAGATAATCTGTTGTAACAAATGGGTCAACTATTAGAAAGCAATTAAAATATTAGGGAACTTAAACGTTTTTAGGAGAACTCAAATGTTTGTCCCATTGATCCTTTTGCATTTGATGTATGGTATATTATTTTTGTCTTCTTTACCTATTTCATGAAATTTTTCATGTGTTTTACTTATTCGTTGTGCCCCTGTTGAAATTTAAAAAAATAAAATTTAGGTCAATTTTTGTTCGTATATCACTTGAACATTACTTCATAGCTTATTTTGTAAGTAAAATTATATTTTTTGTTGAATTTCTTATTTGGTGTATTTGCTACTGCTACAATGGATAGAACCTACAACATGAATCCAACATATGAGTCATCTATTGCAACAAATTAGTAATTTGTTGCAATATATGACTAATCTGTTGCAACAGATGACCCATATGTTGGATTCATATTACAACACTATAAAAGAATCCAACAGATGAGTAATCTGTTGCAACAGAATAGTCATATATGTTGCAACAGATTACTCATTTGTTGCAACAAATTAGTCATATATGTTGCAACAGATTAGTCATATATGTTGCAACAGATTACTCATTTGTTGCAATAAATTAGTCATATATGTTGCAACAGATTAGTCATATATGTTGCAACATATTACTAATTTGTGCAACAGATTAGTCATATATGTTGCAACAGATTACTAATCTGCGCAACATATTAGTTATATATGTTGCAACAAATACTCATCTGTTGGATTCACGTTACATGTTTTATCCATTATTAAAAAACAGCAGTAACAGATATATCCAGATGAGAAATTCAACTAAAAAATAACAAACATTAAAAAAAATAATAACAAACACCAACAAATCAAGTTCCTCATTTTCGTCATAACTTAAAAGCCCTAATTTTTTACTTGTAAAAATCGAAAAGAAACGATGAAGAACTAGAAGTTGTTGTCGCCGGAGAATGTTGTCACGTCGACTGACGGTTGAAAGTCAAAAAGGAACGGGCAAGAACTCAAAACTATTTGTTGCCAGAGGTTGAAGTTGCACAAGATTGAAGGGAGAAATTTGAAAAGTTGTTGGTTGGGAGAAGTTAGAGAAAGAAACTATCGAGAGAAAGAGAGATTGATTTGCAGAGGGAGGGAAGTTTTGTGGGTGTGGGTTAATTTGTATTTTTGAAAAGATTAAAAAGTTTAGAAAATATTAATCAAGTCCATAATTAACCTAATCAAGTTTTTTAATTATGTTTGACCCTTTAAATTGGTCAATGTCATCAATCCTTCATTCAAGACTTAAAAGACACCTTTCCTTCAATTTTCTCGTTAAAAACCGAGTAGCTTGGGTTAATCCCAATACTGTCTAGATACATGATTTAATCTTCTTTCAAAAAAAGTTCCTGCATTGTCTGTCCAAACTGCATTGACCGCACACACCAGTAGAACTTCAAAAATCCTAACTTCTCCAAAGTCCGTTGAGTTAGCATCCTCCTTTGCCATGATGCCTGCTACACCATTCTGTTCTCTAAAGCAATGTGACACGTCTGGGCTCCCTAGCTTTCTTAGTCTTGACCTGCAAGGCATCATAATATAAATTTCCTATAGCTAGCATAGATATAACCTCCGCAGAATCAATGTTTATCTCTATAAAAGGGCAGCCCGGTGCACTAAAGCTACCGCTATGCGCGGTGTCCGGGGAAGGGCCCCACCACAAGGGTGTATCGTATGCAGCCTTACCTTGCATTTCTGCCAAAGGCTGTTTCCAAGGCTTGAACCCGTGACCTCCTGGTCACATGGCAGCAACTTTACCAGTTACTCCATGGCTCCCCTTGGAATGTTTATCTCTATAGGAAGAGGATTTCTTTGCTCCACAATTTTCAGGCCTTCATTTATAGCTACCATTTCCATATGGTTATTGGTGGATCTATGGTAGCTTTTGTAGAATTGCACTATCCATTTTCCGGTATCTGATCTGATAAACCGGACCAATGCCCTCTTTTCCTGGATTTCCGAACATGAGCCATCTGTATTAAGTTTAAACCCCCTGTTCCCAGGAGGGTTCCACCTAATACTGATGATTTCATATAAAGGAGGGGAATTTATATTAGGGATGGTGTGTTTATATTCCACATCTAGGCTTGGCAAGGAGTAGGCTTTTCCTAATATTAGGGGGATTTATTAACTTTTGTTTGTTAACTAAACAAAGTACAATCTTTCAAACAAAATGTTAGGCACCAGAACCAGTTCCTGCCTGAGTGACCAGAACCGCATTGCCTTGAATCTGTTGTTAAATCACTGATTCCTGATCGCACGTAAAAATCATTAATCCACAAGCATTTCCAGATTCAGAAAACATGATTTCATCTGTCAACTCTCTCAGTTTCGCATAAATATCATCGCAATGAGGATGTGATAGGTCCTCTGCATTGAAAGCATGCACTTCGTTTTGAACTTCTATCCAACTCCAACCAGGTACCTTAACGACACTCCTTTCCCTCATCAGCCTCTTGATGTTAGCTATTTTATCCCACTTTTTAAACTGTCTGTACATGTCGGAGAGCAAAACATAAGTGCTATGCTCTCCCGGCTCCAATTCAAGCAAACGGCTGGCTACCTCAATTGCATATTCAATATCACCACATGATCGACAAGTACCAAGCAGAGTTCTCAAAACCATAGCATCAGGATCAAATGGCATCCTTTTAACTAGTTCCTTTGTCTCCTCAAGACGTCCAGCACGCCCAAGTAGATCAATTGCACAAGCATAATGTTCCATTCTAGGAACAATTCCAAAATCAGCTTCCATAGACTTGAAAAAAAGGCAACCTTCTTCAACCAAACCAATGTGACTGCATGCAGTCAAGACAGCAACAAAAGTGATATGATCTAGCTTCACTTCGCTTTGTTTCATTAGGAAGAAGAGGTCAAGCACGAGCTTACCCTGCCCATGTTGTGCATAAGCAAACATGATCGAGTTCCAAGATATCGAACTATCTTTTGGAGAAACTTCAAAGGACTTCCAAGCATCTTCAATGATTCCACAATTGGAATACATAAGTATCAAAGCACTGCTCACGTACTTATATGACTCGGACCTCAGTTTTAGTGCCAAGGCATGAACTTGTTGACCGAATCGAAGAGTAGCCAAATCTGAGCAGGATCTAAGGGTGGCAGAAAAGGAATACTCATCCATCTCCAGGTTTTCCACCCTCATTTTTGAAAATCTTTCGAAAGCAATTTCACTCCAGCCCTTCTGTGACAATCCAGTCAAAATGGAGTTCCAAGAAACAGAATCCTTTGCATCCTGGTTTTCAAATACTCTCAGTGCATCATCCATAGAATTTGAGCATGATTTGGCATACATGGCAATCAACGCATTAGAGATTATAGTTACATTTTCCAATCCTCTCTTAATAATCAAAGCATGCAAACTCTTTCCTCGACCGATATGTCTACCCTCGAAACAACCACTTGTTATACTAGTATATGTATAAGAATCCATCTCCAACCCAAGCCTTTCCATGTCCAAGAATAGTTTAAATGCCTCCTTCTCCTCATCATGTTCTAAATAAGCTGCTAGCATTGAATTCCATGTTACCAAATCTCTACAATTAACAGTACCAAGAAAAACACTTTCCGCACTTCCAATATTCCCACATTGGGAATATGCAGTAATTAAAGCATTAAACACTTTGACTTCACAACCTAAACCAAGTTTTTCGACTTTTGCATGAACCTGCATAGTCAACTTGTAAAACCTCTCCTCATTTAGCAACGTTAAAAGCGGAGAAAACGTTCCATCATCAGGTTTCACACCCCATTTCTCCATAGCTCTCAACAACCAAAAACAATACTCCACATCCCCCTTCCCAGCATACCCTGCTATTATAGCATTCCACGACACGTAATTGCGTTCAGGCATGCGTTTAAACACCTCATTCGCATCGTCAACTTTCCCACACTTAGCGTACATATCCAATAACGCACTCGCGGAATAAACATTCCGTACATATCCCATTTTAACCACATCACAATGCACCTGTTGTCCCAAGGACAACAAGCCATTAGAAGCAATACCCTTTAGTATACTTCCAAAAGTATACTCATTTGTACAAAACCCATGTTGTTTCATCAAATTAAGGAACACCCAAGAACTCTGAAACTTCCCAGAATTGATGTATCCGGAAATCATGATGTTCCAAGAAGCAGTATCTCTGTGGGGAATTTCGTCGAACAGTTTGAGGGCAGTACCAATTTGTCTGCATTTTGTGTATCCGTTTAAGGTGGTTGTGGCAGTGTACGTATCAGTTATGTGTGCTGACTTGATTGCTCGACAATGGGTTGCTGTTAGTTTTGACAAGGATGTGGCTGATGTTTCAGCAAGTGAATGCAATAGCTTCATTCATGAGTAAACTGAACTCAACTCAAAATCAAATCTTGAAAAAGCTAGTTTGTCTTAACCAAATTCAAGACCAAATTATTATTAAGAAGTTGACCTTCTTGCAGTTCAAAACTGAAGAAGTTTCTATCTTCCGTGTACTTTAATTTTTCAGCAATTTTTTCTCAAGAAAATTTCTTGTTTATTAAAGACAGATTTTGAATTATTCTTTTTACAAGATTAAACTGATCAGGCGTCGTACCAAGTAGATATGGGGTTGTGCTTCTGTCTGAAGATGGCCATTGGCTGATTTTGTAGTATAGAAAAAGGTATCAATTGAGTTAGCAAAGCTGAAACCAATATAACACCTGGGGCTTTGGGGGATAACTAAAAGTTTTAAAATGAAGTACAGGTGAAATAATTATTTAATATTAAGAAAGTTGGGGAAGTTTGAAAATGATCCATAAATTTTTAAATTTATATTTTGATTCAAATATTAGTTAATATAATAAAAAATGGAGGAAAAAAATGCGTTTTTCTTTCTTCTTATCCGTTTTTTTTTTTTTTTTTCTCTTTACGATTATTGTTGTTCGTTATTGTTGTTGCTTTATTCATCATTTTCTGCTTCATTATTATTATCTTCTACTATATTATCATCTTCTTCTTGTCGACCATTGTTGTTGTTGTTGTTGTTGTTGTTGTTGTTACTGCTACTGCTGCTATCTGACCAATTTTTTAAGGTCAAATTTTATTTCCTACATCACTTTTCACTTTGACATTATTTCATAGGTGACTTTGATAAGTAAAATTATGATTTTTATTCGAATTGGTCATCTGAGTACCCAGTAGAACCCGATCATTACATAAGTGCCCACAATTTAAGCAGATCACTCACCTGGTACATCAAATAAGTAATCTGAGTAATCAAACAAATGGGTAATCTGTTGTAATCGAATATTTATCTGTTGCAACAGACTAGTTATCTGTTGCAACATATGAGTAATCTGCAACTGATGAGTAATCTATTTGGAACAACACAAATCAGCCCTTGTCACAAACCCAACAGATAACCAGTATGTTTCAACTATTGTTATTGCTACTAGATTCAAATTATTCCTTACGTCCAATCATCGACATATTTGTTGAGAAGATAATAAACAAATTGAAAATGAAATACTCCCTCGTCTCAAATTACCCATCCCAAATTTCCTAATTTAATTTCTCATTTTACTTGTCTTTTTTCATTAATCAAGAAGAGACATTTTTTTTTTTACCCTTTGCATTAATTACTTTTTCTTCAAATTAAAATATAAACATTATTTAATAGGGGTATTATGGTAAACTAAGTATGTTATTAATTATTTTTCTTAATCAATATACCATCTCAATTTGGGACGAGTAATTTGAGACAGAGGGAGTATGAATTAAAATGTCAAAGCCGTGCAACAAACTAGTTATCTGTTGTATCAAACTGATTATCTGTTGCAACAAACTGCTTATCTATTGCAACATATGAGTAATCTGTTGCAACAGATGAGTAATCTGTTTGGAACAACACAAATCAACCCCTGCCACAAACCCAACAGATAACCAATATGTTTCAACTGCTATTGCAACTGGATTCAAAATTATTACTTACGTCCAATCGTCGACATGTTTGTTGATAAGATATAATAGACAGAATGAAAATTAAATATGAATTAAAACGTCAAAGTTGATCAAACATAATTTTTTTTATTAAACAAAAACAAATAAAAATACATAGACTAAAAGAAAAAAAAATCTAATTATTATTATTATCATCATCATTATTATTGTCAGCCGACCAATCTTCAACAAGTAGCAACAAGGTCCTCCTCAGCCTGCGGATCTCACAGAGCATCCTTACTCTAACCGCTCTCAATTTCCATTGCAGGTCACGAATCGGTATCTGAAGTTCATTCACGGTGTCTTACAGAAAAAACAACGTCCCACATTGGATCAACCATATCTAGAACATATATGAATTGACAAAAAACATAAAAACAAAAGTAAAAAAAAGAATATCCGAATGTAATACAACGTATACTACAAATTGACAAGAAAAAAACTTACCTGAATCAAGGAAGAGAAAGTGATGGAAGGTGTAATATGAAAAACAAGATACAATAAATAAATAGAGTGCAGTTGAATAAACATTGAGTAAGGAGGACCTATTTCCAACCACTTGTTATACTAGTATATGTATACGAATCCATTTCCAACCCAAGCCTTTCCACGTCCAAGAATAGTTCAAATGCCCCCTTCTCCTCAACATGTTCTAAATACGCTGCTAGCATTGAATTCCAACATTCCCACATTGCGAATATGCAGTAATTAAAGCATTAAACACTTTACTTCACAACCTAAACGAAGTTTTTCAACTTTTGCATGAACCTGCATAGTCAACTTGTCGAACCTCTCCTCATTTAGCAACGTTAAAAGCGGAGAAAACGTTCCATCATCAAGTTGCACACCCTCTTTCTCCATAGCTCTCAACAACAAAAAACAATACTCCACATCCCCCTTCCCAGAATACCCTGCTATTATAGCATTCCACGAGACATAATTACGATCAGGCATGCGTTTAAACACTTCATTCGCATCGTCAACTTTCCCACACTTAGCATACATATCCAATAGCGCACTCGCGGAATAAACATTCCGTACATAGCCCATTTTAACCACATCACAATGCACCTGTTGTCCCAAGGACAGCACGCCATTAGAAGCAATACCCTTTAGTATACTTCCAAAAGTATACTCATTTGCGCAAAACCCGTGTTGTTTCATCAAATTAAGGAACATCCAAGAACTCTGAAACTTCCCGGAATTGACGTATCCGGAAATCATGATGTTCCAAGAAGCAGTATCTCTGTGGGGAATTTCGTCGAACAGTTTGAGGGCAGTACCAATTTGTCTGCATTTTGTGTACCCGCTTAAGATGGTTGTGGCGGTGTATGTATCAATGATGTGTGCTAACTTGATAGCTCGACAATGGGTTGCTGTTAGTTTTGACAAAGATGTAGCTGATGTTTCAGCAAGTGAATGCAATAGCTTCATTCATGAGTAAACTGAACTCAACTCAAAATCTTGAAAAAGTTAGTTTGTCTTAACGAAATCCAAGACCAAACTATTATTAAAAAGTTGGCCTTCAACAAAAAGTAGTTGGAGTTCTTTCGTATGGAAGACTTTCTTGAACGAAAGACATAATACATAAATATGACCCTAAACTTGACATTAAAGTATAATTTTGACCTTAAATTTTGACGGTGCACAAATATGATCTTTAACTATTTAAAACTGCACAAATATGACCTCCGATCCTACGTGGCAAAACGCGTGTTCAACACGCAAAATTGAGCGGATTCAACTTAAAATCTTAGGATATAATACATAAATATGACCCTAAACTTGACACCAAATTATAACTTTGATGTTAAACTTTGACAGCGTACAAATATGACCTTTAACTATTCAAAACTGCATAAATATGACCTTTAAATAATTTTTCACTATTATTTATTCATTATTTTTGGTTCAAAGATGAAAATGACATCTAATTTCTTTTATTATTGCGGAAAAAAAGCAATATTGAAGTTTTATTAATTAGGTGGGTCAGCCTCATACGAAAAAATTATGCGGGTATGTATATATATTAGAAAGCAAAGGGCGAATTTATGTTATATAATATATCTAAATATAATTTATTTAAATATTAAATTAAAGATGAAACTATACTAATAATAAAAAAAATTATAGTTTTAATAAAATATTATTAAATTAACGTTATTAAAGATAGTAGTAGTATATTAAATTAACGTTATTAAAATATAACGTTATCAAAATGTTATTAAATTAACGCAGGGGCGGACCTACGTGGTTGCTATGGGGTTCACCCAAACCCCCTCGGTAAAAAAATTACATTATATATATAAGGTAGAAAATCTATATTTATGTGCGTATATTAATGTTGAACCACATGAAACAAGGTACTTAGATAGCCCAGTGGTGTTATTTGCTCTTCTTAGGTGCTTCCTTCAGCCTACTGCGAGGGTTCGATCTCTGCTAGTGGCTTTTTTTTTTTTAATAAAAAAAAACTAGGTGTTGCTGCTATAGAAATAAATAAATAAATAAATAAATTGTAATAATAATAATAAAAACGACCCATTTTAACACAAAAAGTAAAGTTTTGACAGTGCACAAATATTTTTTTTAATAAAAAAAAGCTAGGTGTTGCTGCTATAGAAATAAATACAAAAATTATAATAATAATAATAAAAACGGTCCGTTTTAACACAAAAAACAAAACTTTGACAGTGCATAAATATAACCTTTAAACTATTTAAAATTGCACAAATATGACCTCGCTCCAAGTCAGCCCTTTTAACGACGTGGCACCACGTGATTGGATTAATTTTTCACGTAGGCGCGAGTGAAACTCACGCATGGAGTTGCAAAATCTGAGGTCATATTTGTTCAGATTTGGAATAGTTAAAGGTCCTATTTGTGCACTATCAAAGTTTAAGGTCAAAATTATAATTTGATGACAAATTTAATTTAAGGTCAAAGTTATAATTTGATGGCAAGTTTAGGATATATGTATTATGCCAGTTCAAAACTAAAGTCGTCTTTGGAATGAAGTGATTCTTTTTGTCATTTTTAAGCCTCTTTTTTTAAAATAATCAACTGCAAGTTTCTATCTTCTGTGTACTTCAATTTTTCAGCAATTTTCTCAAGAAAATTTCTTATTTATTAAAAGACAGATTTTGAATTATTCTTTTACATGATTAAACTGATCAGGCGTTCAAGTAAATTCATTTGATTGGCTGATTTTACAGTAGAGAAAAAAGATATCAATGAGTTAGCTAAGCTGAAACCAATAAAATACTAAATGGCAGTGTATATTTTTGGAAATACTTCAGCCATTAATTTGTCACATTTAACAGATAAATTGAGGTAAGGATTAAGTATAGATTAACCATGATCAAGTAATTAACCTTGTATATTGTTCATGCACTTATTATTTGGGTACAAGCTGGGGTGGATACCCTTTCGGATACGTGCTTCCCTTGGAATGGTTTTAGTAAGAAACTACACAAAGATGGAGAGATCTTCCTTTGTCAATAATCTTTAGGCTACTGATTCACGATAGTTCTCAAAAGTACTTAGTCTTCTCGTACCCTTCGTGTCAACCCAAGTCCGTTCTTATACTTGCCCCGACAACCAGTGGTGGACCTAGCATTTTTAGGTTGTGGGTGCTTTAAAAAAAAAATATTTAAATGATGCAGCTGCAGGGATTTGATCCCTAGATGTGAGACATGAAAGTTATGTCTAAAGCCAAAACACTCAGCCATGGATGCTTTTTTTATATATTTTACCATTTTCCCACTATTTCTTATATAATTATACCTCTTCTACGTCGAGTTTAGTGGGTGCTCGAGCACCCCAAAAATACACGTGGGTCCGCCCCTGCCCTGCCGACAACCTTCATGTCTTCTACCTGTGTATTTTGCAACAAATTAGTGCACGTAATTTCAAAAAGAGGAGATTAGAAACTAATTGAAACTTGTAGAGTGTCCAAAAGTATCCCAATAAGAAGTTAAATGTAACTTTTCAGGTCTCACAAAATGAAGAAGCAGGGTCTAATTCTTGCATTAATCTAATGGTCACTCAGCGCACACAACATGAAACACATCTACGGTGTTCTTTTACTCATTCACAACCATTCAGATGTGTTTACACACCTCCCTGATGTCTAAATCAAAGCTTCTCACTTCAATAAATCCTCAAATTCATCTTCTTAGAGAAACTCGCATTTGGGTTACAAAGCAAGTCATAACTTGATGGTCGTTTCCGGTGTCCATTTGTGCGCACTTATGATCCTGCTTAGCCTAGAAGCATTGATCGCGAGATCCTACCCACCACTGCAGGAGCAAATGAGATCATACTAAGTGTTGTAGCTAGAACACAAATCTAGGATCTCCAGGTTGTTACTCCTATGCATAAAACCACTAATTACACCTAAACTAGACCAATCCCTTCTGATCTTCTTTGTATATGACACTGTCCATTTATATTCACTTCTCTATCCCTCCTCCGTTTCCCCTCAATCTATCTGAAATCACGCCCTTAGAAATGAAACTAAAAGATGAAATTGATATCTGGGTTATACATGAAGAATACCTTGCCAACAGTCAGAAAAATTACATTGGCCAGCCTAGTACTGGATGAAATTAAAAGGTGCTAGTTTTACACCTGAACTATACCTAAACTTTATCTATATCTTCTTCCTGCAGGACTTCATCCGTATATAAGCATTTTTCTCTCCCTCAGCTCCTACCCTTTAAGATCAAGTGATAAGGTCTGCTAATGAGCTTCATGCATACAAACACACTACAAGGTTCTAACACGCCTTACTAATTTTTTTTTAAAAAAGAGTTTGATTTTGTGATTTTTCCAATCTAATGGAAACAGGAGAGGAAGAAGGGATCCTTTCCGATGATAAGATGACCTAAAAAAAATAGAAAAAGAAGAAAAAAAGAATATGTGATCCAAATTCCACAAAATTCATGTGCATGCAATAGCACACTTATAAAAAATGAGCAAAACATTGTTTCTTTCCACACAGCTCCAATATCATATGACCCCACAAAATAACATGAGATATCAGTATAAGAAACACAATGTCGAACCATATAAACCATCATGTAACTTGTCAATAGCTGAGTACTTTTCACGAACAAGAGCACGTCCGATTTGTAACACATTCATCAATCTGTTTCTAGTTTCCAAGACCACCATCAACAACAATTCCCAATCCCAAGCAAATCATTCTATCCAAAAATGTTACTCAACCATCGTTCTAACTGTTGCTTAGAATCATATGCAGGCAATAGACATCCCACTATTCCTTATCGTAAAGATAACTAAAAACTGGTTCTTCATATCACGAGGAAATATGTCTTGGACTTGAAGGCCTGAGCTGTTTCCATAAGCTTTCAATACTTTTTTGATGAAGCATAAGCTTTTAGTACTTTACCCAAAATGCCACAGCATATCCTAAATACTTCCAGGAATTTGTATCAGTTGAAGTGAGATATTGCAGTAACTGGCTATGTTGCTCGGACTCTCAAAAAAGTCATTGGGCGTGTGTGTTAGATTCTCCAAAAGTAGTGTATTTTTGGAGAAACCGACATGGGTGCGACATTGAAAGTGAAGAGCCCGTGCACTTAGGTTACTGGCCATACAGGATCTGCAATTCTAATCGAGTACTAAAATTTTCAATTTTCAGGTGATGGAGAAACCTAGAGCTATCGAATGTGGAATTTAGACTGATAGAAATCTCATGGCATATCAGCTGCTGGATGACTTAACCTACTAAATGCGTACTTACTAATGCTCAGTTAGAAAGAAAGATCTGTAGGACATGAATTTGGGCCACATTTCCAAACAGCAGTAAATCTACAAAGGTACTGACTGTTCATCTCTCCTTGAAATGCTTTCCTTGTTTATCTAACTCCTCCCAATACCCTCCATGATATATTTCTACATGAAATTGGATGCCGTGCATAATCCCTACCCCCCCCCCCCCCCCCCCCCTCCCTCTTTTATTCAAATACTTGTATAAGCAGAAAGATTTCTAGCACAGAAACCGAATCTCGCAATGTCATCAAGCACTAAGAGAGGCTGCTTTCAGAAATTATTCCCTGTAATGCAAATAAACTTCATTCCGACCTATAACTAAAGAAATTCTTAATGCCTTCTTGATGAACAGTCAGACTTTATGGCCAAAAAACCTTACTAATCATTCCAAATAATTGTAAGTCAGATCTTGTATTCTTACCATTACATGTTCATTACTCTAATTATTAAAGTTTTTAACTTGAACAATAAACCTCAGAAGTCTGGATTCTTCACCTAGACATACGTAAAATGGGAAGGAACCCGGACAGCTGGTCATATCTTAGCTAACTAACATACAAGACAATGCACAATAACACTATTATAAACCTCAATTTTCTTTTCCAATCTTCCTTCTTCTTCCACAAAAATAATTCAAAATAACCTTCAGCATCAAGATCCCTACTTGAATCAAGTCAATCTAATACCATATGATCAATGCAAAGTCCCGTTTTAACAAAGCAGTTATTCTAAATTCAGAAGCTTAAATCTGCTTTATTTCAACCCCTTATGTGTACTCTCTTAATCTCAATTTTCTGTCACTTTCTTCTTGATTCTAATTTTCTTCAACAAAGAAAGTGGCTTTTCGCGATAATAACTATTTGTTCAGTGATCACCGAGAAATTAACTCACCAATTGGAAGAATAAAGTCCGTTTGTTTGAGTCAAGTGAACTCCAAAAATATGCTAATAAGAAATGACAAATTCTTAAGCGCATTAAAGAGGTAAAGAGAAAAGAGCATTTACGGAGTAAATGCCGCAGGCGCGAAGAGAAGCCATGGAAGCGGAAGCAGTTGCGCCGACGAAGGCTTTAAGCGGCATCATTTCACATTCACCGGGATAACCTCTCCTATAAGCGTAAATTCCCCATAGTAACTGACCTGTACTCGCGGCGGCCCACCACCGGTAATGGGCGCCGCCCCCGCTAGCGGCGTTTTCTTCGTTTTGGTTCATTTTAACTTCCGATCGCCGGCGTGTAAGGAGCTTAGTACTCGATTTCGGAGTTGTTCTCCATGGGCTTTTCGTTTGGGCTCGTTGTTGGTCCGCTGTAGAAACAAGTTTGGGATCTTTACATATATAGCCATTCAGAGCCCGTTTGGATAGACTGAAAAAAATGACTTTTAAAAAATTCTTTAAAAGTAATTTTGAAAGTGCTGAAACTTATTTTAAAAATAAGAAGTTACGTGTTTGGATAAAAGTGTTGAAACTGAAAAAAATTGTTGATGTGTTTGGTAAACAAGTGCTGTTAAGCACTTTTTTTTATCAAAATATCTGAAATACCTCTAAAACTGTTAACAATATGTAGAGTTGATTATTATTAATTTTCATCTAATGATTCAAATTAAAATTAATATATATATTTTTAATTCAGTTTCAATATATATATATATATATATATATATAAAATATAATATTTTCATGAATGACTATTAAATTTGTGCGCTAAAAAAAATCTTTTTCTTGGTTAAAAGAGTTTAAATCATCAAACAAAATAATAAAACACTTGTTAAAAATCTATAACGACAAGAATATTTTGAGTCGAATAACCTTTACGGCCAATATACGGATAACCTTAAGTAGCTTTTGAACTCCTCAAATTCAATTTCGATCAATCCATTTAATAAGTTGGTAATTTTGTATATCAAGATACAAGTAGAGATTAAATCATAAATATTTCATGATAATAATAATGATAGTAAGATTACGTTTCTAACCCCCCCTCCTCCCAAAAAAAATATGAATATTGATTACATTTTAAATCCCCATTAATTATTATAAATTAATATGAATTTAAATTCAACTCCTATTAATTTAGACTTTAATAGTGCTGCAATAAGTTGGTTAAAAGTTGTAAAAGAGAAAGTGAGGACTATAGTGAAAGAGGAGTGTGTTTTAGGACTACAAGAGGGTAATTTTGAAATAAGTGAAAATTATAAGGGACACAAATGTTTTTTAGTTGGTCAACTTTTAATGGATTATAATCTAAAAAAAAGAGAAAAGACAAAAATAGCAGCTAAAATTAAAATAATATCCTAAAAATAGCCCCTAAAACTAAAAACCCGATAAATAGCCATTCATTCTTAACTCGGCTGAAACTAATCTAAAAAAATAGCCAAATGTTTAATTTTTAATTTATAGCCGCATTTGTTGACCAAATAGCGACCAACTTTGGTAAGCTTCTTCTGCTTCTTCTTCTTTTTCCTTTTATTTTCATTTTTTATAGTTGTCATTTTACTTCTTTTCTTTTTTTTTAAAGCTTTTTTTTTCCAATTTCATTGTTCCTGCTGGTTTAGTACGAAAAAAAAAAATTTGCTCTTTATTGTTTAAACAATCAAATATAAGTTTATGGTTATTCTTTTCTAGCTAGTTGATGATGCTATTTTTTTTTATGTTTCTATATAACAATGATAGAATTTGTATACACCATACAAAATATATTTTGTACAATAACTTTACAGTTTATATACCTATTCTATATGACAATTACATAATTTCTATACATTCTATACAATCTTTAGTTGCAATTATTGTATATACTTGCACAGATTTTCTCTGTAAAAGGTGTATTTGTGTGGTATATATACTGTATCGATGTGGTATTAAAGTGTATCAATCTGGTATAAGAGAGTATCAATTGGGTATATGAACACTGCATATGCATGTATAGGTTTTTCTTCTCACTTGTTATAAAAAGTGTATCAATGTGGTATAAAAGAGTATCAATTGGGTATAGCGACTGCATGTGCTTGCATAAAAAATCCTTTTTCTTTTTTAGAAAGTGTATCAATATAGTATAAAAATGTATCAATGTGGTATAAAAATGTATCAATTGAGTATAGAGACTGCATATGTCTAATTGAGTCAAATGACTAAAAAAGGAAAATTAATTGGGCCAACTGGCTCCAATTGTCATTTTTAAATTGTGGGCTATTTCTTTTCAAAGTGGCCAGCTCATGTCCTCTCCCCTTCAAAAAAAAAAGTAGGGAATGGACAATTTCTAGCTTTTGACTTTTAAAAAGTCAAAATTGACTTTTTTTAACCAAATTTTAGAATTTTCAAACACTCCTAAAAGTAAAAAGTGACTTTTAGACCATTTTGACCAACTTATAATCTTATTCAAACACCCTCTTAGACTCCTCTTTACTTTTTCTAGCCACAAGTACAAACATAGGCTATTTTCAGTTTAAGCCTTTTTTTGGAATGACTATTTAGGTTAATTCTTCGATTGTGCTCATCAGAATTAGAAGGGGGAAGTGCACAGAGCCGATTTCAAGACCCCATTTAATCAGTAGCCTAAATTTATAAAGTTTTGCAAGTTTAACAGGATGCTCATTTTTACACTTAACATTTGTGAAAAGGTCATCTTCTACTATTCAATTTCTAAATAGTGATAAGAGATCATTTCCTCTAAAATTTTGCCTAAAGTTTGATATATTACTTATACGAGCAAGCTTCAGAAGGATTGAAGCCAAACTTCATATTAAAGTCCAACTTCATGCGCAAAATTTAGATGAAAGATTAATATTTTTCCATTTATTAGTACATTTTACCTATATAGACATTACATGTTGGCAATAGTTCAGTAGGCGTCAATCATGGAAAACATTGATGCTTCAGTGAAAGAATCAGTTTTTGGCCAACATTGATGTTCTCATGTTCATATACAACAAGATGTATACATGAAGTTTCCACGGTATGCATGCCTTCTCTCACCAGCAACAGGTACAAAGTAAATTTGTTTACCAAACTTAGGATATATGGGAAGAAATCAAAGGATTGAACCTGAGAATTCATGGTTCTCAACCCACATTATTGACCACTACACAACATCCTTGGGTGATTACGATTTTTTTTCAAAAAGAGAACAAGAAAACAACAGACAACCCACAACTGTTACAGTAAGAAACAACAAACTGAATAGAAAGAAGCCACTCTGATTTTCAGCATTAATCATCTTCTGAAAGGGAATGCTATAAGTTGCTTCTTTGGATCTTGAAGAAGTAAAGCTTCCTGATATTTGATAATTAGCCACGAAATCAAATTATTCTTGGTGGATTTATTGATGTATTTCAAAGCAACATAGCATACCAAAATGTGAGAAAGGGAAGGGAGCCTAATGTAACATGATTAATTAATCTAGAGAAACATTAAGCATAGATTTGTGGAGCTAAACCAAAAAACAGCAGGCTAACTATTACTTTGACATAAATTAAAGTTTGATGAACTACCTTTGATATAAAAATAAACTATAAAACCGAAATTAAACCTAAAAGAAAGATGATGAAGTAGAGATAGTAACACAAGATGCAATAACAAACGGATTTAAAAAATAAAAACACAAATACTTGCATAAATGAAAGATAGATAGTGAGACATAACTATCACAATACAATAGGAACCAAAGTGTGTATCAAACACCAAAATCCACTAATGCTTGTAATAGCAACACCACACTCTTACGTTGACACAAAACGAACTCAATCATCCTCAAGCACCAACGTTTCTAAGACAGATTGTCAACTCAAGTGAATCCACACTCAAGCTGTCACGGCCAAAAAATGAGGGTCATGATAGCACTTGTCGCGGCGTACCTTGACAAGTAAGCCTATTACCCAGACTAATACAAAAAGAGAAAAAGATAGAAATATCAAGGTAAGGCTTCTAGAATCAAGCCAAACCATAATAGTAATCATAACAATGCAGAAAGAACTTATCCAAAATACCAACCATGCCCAAAATCAGGTGTCAATAGTGTAAGAACTACTAATACAATCCAAAAGTCAAATACATCGGAAAGATAACCACAAAGGAATAATAACTGTCTCCGAATACTAATAAAAACATAACTACTATAGAAAGATAGAGGTGAACTTCGAATGCATGAATGTCCAACCGCTACCTTGAAAGCTCCAACAATCGCTCGAGTCAATCAAGGTGAGGCGCACTCGAGCTAGGACCTGCACTGAAAGGGCGCAGTCGGCATGAGTACGATCCACTTGTACTCAGTAGGTATCATAGGCCGACCAAGCAAAGTAGTAAATAAAGTATACAAAATATACACTAAGGGCACGTCACCTGCAATTAGAAAATGTCCCACAACGGTAGCCCATACCGCTTGCACTAACAGTTCTAATATATCTCACATATATTGAAACATCACACCAAGATAGAACAAAAGTACGTATTATATCACATATAAAAAGAACAAGGGGAACATGCCTATACAAGATCATCAAATACAAGTAAAAGAAGATACGATAAATACATAGAGGACAAGTCAATAGGCCAATACAATGCATCATAACACAATAAAGTAAGTGCAATGTGTCACACCCTCTTTTTTTAACCAAAAGATCAATTTTAAGTTTCGAAAGAATTTTTATTATTGACAAAAATAAAAATTTATTTCGAAAAGGATTGCTTATGTTCAAGACTCAGAGTCCCCACTTGGCATAATCCGGTGTGCCAAGTTACCTTTGAAAACTCCTTTACAAAACGATTTGACTCATTAGCTGGTTTTCGAATAGAGATTCCGACTAAGGAATTCTGTTGACCGAGGAAAAGGTGTTAGGCACCCCTTGGTCCCGTGGTTCGACCACAGTCACTTCGCTTTGGGGAGTATATCGGCTAATTCGATACTAAGAGTGTATAAACCACATAAAACACACAACAATTAAACGAACAAATTCAAACAAAAATAAATCCCAAAAATATAATGTCCAGTCCAATTATACAGTCCCAAAATTAAAAAATGTGAAAATGTAAACCTACGGTAACCTACCCTAATCCTAAACTACGCTCCAATGCTTTACCCGATGCCTCGGGCCTTCGTCATGGACGTTCTCCGAGTACAAAATACTTCGGGGCATTCCCCGGCGAATGAATACATCTGAATCAAATACGATAAACTAGAAAACATTCAACACACACACGTTCAAACATTCAACAAAACATCGTTCTTAAATTTTGCCTACTCGAACCTAAAACTTTTGCCTATTAAGCTTTCAGCCTAAAATATGATCCTATCAGGTTCACAAACTAGACGCTTATTTTGAATTAAACGAAATAACAATAAACCAAAATTAAACTAAAAATTCACCCTTTTATCAACTTCTCAATTCCGCCCCAAATGCCCTTTTGACATCAAATTTTCATAATTCACGATTACTATTTTCAAAAATCCACAATCACTTTTTCAATAAAATTAAGCAACAAATCCATATCACCCAATATTCAATCATGTCTCATGCAAATCAAACACATATAATGAAATAAAATAAGAAGAGATAGAATTGGACCTTCCGATAATGGATTTTGTTGATAATAATGAGTTTAAATAAATCCAAATTTGAAACCCCGAACAAAAAACCTCAACGATGAACCAGAATCCAACTCGGTATCAGAAATCGAAGCTTAAAACTGATTACGACGAATCAATCGAGACATACCGAACGTAAACCCCAAAACCAAGATGAAGACACCAGCATCCTACAACAAAAATCACGACAAAAACCCCAAACCCATATGAAAATACACAAAATTGAGTCAAATTGAGTTAGTTCGGCGATGAGAAATGGGTTTTGGTGAGTTTTTGGGATGCTTTGACGTTTTCCGGGCGGATCTAATTAGGAATCAAAGGGAAATGAAGAGATATAGGGATTTTTTGAGACTGAATTGATCAAACTACGAACCAAAAATCAATTCCGGCAAAAGGTTCGCCAGAAAAGCATGAGAATCGATCGGATCTCTCGCCGACTCACTATTCCAATCACCTATCTTTGGATTTCAGTCTATTTTTTGGTCTTTCTCTCACTTTTTTGGCCTTTTCTGGCTCGTTTTCTCCGATTTCTTTGTGTGTATGAGTAGCTCCGGTGACCCTCTCCCTTTTTCTGGTGAGATTTTGTGCGTGTGTGAGGTTTATGCGTGTATCTATGTGTTAAAGAGAAGATGGAAATTCTGTAGTGTGCCTTCTTTAGTGTTTTGAGCTGTGTGCGCTGGTGTATAGATATATTTTTATGTATTGGTGAGTGGAGATGGTCTATGTTTATGTTGAATTATGAGAGAGTTCCTCTTTTCTGTGATGTGTTGGTGTATGTATATATTTGGTCCATTGATGTGTGAATTGTATTCTCCCGTGAGTCAAGAAAATTTGAGGGAGTAAGGGGTTGGGTAGGGTAGTGAGGGGTAGGGTTGTGAGGTGTCAAAATTAGTTAGACGGTTGTTATTTTTTGTTGTGAGTTTGTTATTTAGATTCTTGTAGGGGGATATTAGATAGGTGAGGGTGTATGATAAGGTGAGACAAAAAAATAGATAAATTGGGTTTTTTGAGGGACAAAATTAAGTGTCTACATCATGCCCCTTTTAGGTGTAAACACAAAGTGTTTTAGATAAAACAGTAGACAACGAGACAGAATTTTGTCTCGATTGTTATTCAAGAAGGAAACGAAAGAAAGGAAAGCAACTGAGTTTTGATTTTGAGCATCCTACCTATCCCAAGTTATATGGGATTCAAGTCGCAGGTGGTTCCAGGATTGACAAAGAGGGACTATACCGAGTTGGAGAGTCGAGTGAGGCCCCGTCGAGGTTCCGGTCCGCGATTCTGTCATTACATCAGAAATAAAAATTATAAGTTAAAAACATAAATAAAATTACATAAGTCCTATCTATACAGCTCCCTTTGACTCTTGACTTGCTATTTCATCACTCTATTCTTCAGACGGGTTCCTGCCTTGCAGTTTCTTCAACTTGTTGCTTGGGTTTCAATCTCCTCGCCCTGTTGACTTGTGATTTTTCAATCTGTTGACTTTAAATTTCTTTACCTTGTTGCTTGAGTTTCAAATTCTTCACCTTGTTGCTTGACTTCGCCCAGCTCTTCAGGCATGCTCCTGACTTGCAATTTCCTCACTCCGTTCTCCGGGCGAGCTCCCGACTTTCAATTTTATCACCCTGTTCTTCAGGCGGGCTCCTGACTTGCCATTTCTTCACTCTGTTCTCCGGGAGAGCTCTTGACTTTTAATTTCATCACCCTATTCTTCGAGCGGGCTCTCGAGTTGCAATTTCTTTACTCTGTTCTCCGGGCGAGCTCTCGGCTTTCAATTTCATCACTCTATTCTTCAGGTGAGATCCCGAGTTGCAATTTCTTCACTCTGTTCTCTAGGAGAGCTCCCAAATTTCAATTTCGTCACCCAATTATTCGGGCGGGCTCCCGAGTTGAAATTTCTTCACTCTGTTCTCCGGGCGTGCTCTCGACTTTCAATTTTATCACCTTATTCTTCAGGTGGGCTGTTGAGTTGCAATTTCTTTACTCTGTTCTCCGGGCGAGCTCCCGACTTTCAATTTCATCACCCTGTTCTTTAGGCGGGCTCCCGACTTGTAATTTCTCACTCTGTTCTCCAGGCGAGCTCCCGACTTCTAATTTTATCACCTTGTTCTTCAGGCGAGCTCCTGACTTGCAATTTCCTTATTTTGTTCTCTGAGCGAGCTCTCAACTTTCAATTTTATCACCCTGTTCTTCAGGCGGGCTCCTGACTTGCAATTTTCTCACTCTGTTCTTCGAGCGAGCTCCCGACTTGTAATTTCATCACCCTATTCTTCGGGAGGGCTCCCGATTTGCAATTTCTTCACTCTATTCTCCGGGCAAGCTCCCGACTTTTAATTTCATCACCCTATTCTTCGGATGGGCTCCCGAGTTGCAATTTCTTCACTCTGTTCTCCGAGCAAGTTCCCGACTTTTAATTTCATCACCCTATTTTTTGGGCAGGCTCCTAAGTTGTAATTTTTTCACTCTGTTCTCCGGGTGAGCTCCCGACTTTTAATTTCAGCACCCTATTCTTTAGGCGGACTCTTGACTTGCAATTTCTCACCCCCTATTCTCCAGGAGGGCTCCTGAAATCAAAATCAAAACTAGAATAAAAATTATCTCAAACAAAGATTATGATAAAGAAAGATTCCATATTTCAGAAAAATAAAGTCTCACTTTCTAGGAGGATCCTAAAGTGAAGTTCCATATAACATGAATTACTTTTAATTTTTTTTTGCACCAGTTTTTATCAAAAGCTTTTGCGGGTGTCAAACCCAATCACATAATGCAAAGATGAATCAAGATCCTGATCAATAAATGCCCCTTTTGAGGGTAAAATTGAATGTCTAAGACCAACAAGTCCTTCTCTTAAGAATGAAAGTGAAAGGTTCTTGCTAAAAGTGCATATTTTAGAATTAACGATTGAAATTAGGAAGTTCACCTCCTAACCGTGAGATATGAAAGACCCAAATTATAGAATGTGTCTCTTAGGGGTACAAGATGATGAGTTTTACCGCGATTGTGATTACTAAACCTGTACAACAATACTGCTTTTGCATTTGCAGAAATGAGAAATTGCACCTCTGGATATTTACACTTTGAAGCCTTTGATTTGAAGGTAGCAACTGTTCCTATTTCATACAAAGAAAACTTGTGAGTTTAAAACAAGGTGATTGGCTTGCGGTTTTGGCTTTTGAGGCGATTTCTCTTTCACTGATCGCATTAAAATCTTGCTTCCAATCATTAACATTTGTCATTTTCTTGTTGTAATATCGGTACAAACTCAGAATATTAAGTGTGACTCTAAAACAAACACAGTATCTCTGCTTTACTATGTTTCTCAGGCAATCCCCTTTAAACCTTGGTATTTCCACGGATTCCCTAATTTTTTCTGTTGACAACAACCTTCTGCATGCCTTGTTCTGACTTGCAATCTTGTTTCTTTCATGTGTTGGCCCTTTGTCTTTCTTTGTGCAATTGAAGAAATTGGTAGCCAGTTTCGAAATCTTTTCTTAGCCAGTTTCGAAATCTTTTCTTACTTGTTTTGACATGGACTTGACTCAAATACAAGAGAAAAAATGACAATGATTTTTTTCTTTGGATAACTGACTCAATAAAATAAAATAAAAACACAGAGAAGAAAGAAAAGACAATAAACATCCCCATTTGAAACAAAGAAATAAAAAATTTATCTAAAAATGACAGTCAACTCTAATGATTATGCCATGTATTTTGGATTAATCTGCCTGATCTTTTCATCCACACTTTCTACCAGTTGTTGAGTTAATAGCCTTGAAAATAATTTGCTTCCTTAGTTCAATTGTATTCAAGATCTCATTCTTCTAGTGACACCTTGAAGGATTTTCGCCAACAAGCATCTCTCATTTTTCTCTCCGCTCACCGTCGTCTTATGGTGCCCGTGAGGGTTTTCACCAATAAGACTCTTATTTTTATTTCTTTTAACTTACCATCACCTTACAATGGCTGTGAGGTTTTTCACCAATAAGATTTTCATTTCATTCTCTCTCGACTTACCATCGCTATACGGTGCCCGTGAGGATTTTCACCGATAAAATTCTCTCATTTTTATTTCTCTCTTAATTCCTTATGCCGAGGAAGACTAATAGTTCCCAAATGCATCATAATATCCCTTGCATGCTTAGCCTAACATCCTCAAAGATTGATCTGAAGGTCTTTCTTTGGTTGTAACTTGTCTTTTGGATAGGGTTAGAAAGAAAGGATGGGATGAGGCTCTATCAACACTTGAAGTGGGGTGGGACTTATAACCTTTGGAATCGACTCAAACAATAAAGATTAAATCATGCCCCAGTTTCTTTTGACTGGGAAATTCTAAATTATTTATTTGGTTGGACCGAGCCCAGAGTAGGGAAGCCTCCATATCTCACCCCCGTGAGAGGAGAATCAGGTCATACGTAGTTCCGACAGCTCGCTCTTTTGCTTGATTCTGATTTCTTCTCTATTTCTTTTTTTTTTCTAACTATTTTTTCTTTGAAACTTTTTTTGGCTTTATTTTTCTTGACACTCTTCTTTTTCTTTCTTTTTGACACATTTTTTCTGACTCTATTCTTTTGCTCGACACTTTTCTTTTGAACTTTGCTGACTCTTATCTTGATTCCAAAAGAGGGGTATGAAAGAAAATAGAACTAAAGCTCAAATGGGGTAAACAAAGGATGACACAATATTTGGATAGCAGAATGAAATGCCTTCGTGATATCAATCCTTGACAATGCAATTACACATCATGCAATATGAAGTGAATGATGAAGATCATTTGTGACACTTTAACAACACTAACTTTAACTGAGCCTGTGAGTCACTACTTCTTCTGAGCTTGTCCAACATACAACTCCACCTTTGTTGTATATACCTTACATCGAATGACTCATGCTTTTGTCGAGCTGATTTTCTTTCTGTTCTTCTTGATAAAGGATCACACATCCACTGTTTGGCCTAATTGAGACATGCCTTCCAATTGATGACCAAGTTATTCTTATGATTCTCAAAATAATTGCCTTAATTTTCCAAAAAAAGGCTTCAACTTGTCACCAAATATCTCAGCATTCTACCTATTTTCTCAAATGCTCTCTTTTTCTAACTTTGACCCTCTGATTCAATGTTTCATGGTTAAATTGGATTTTAAGATCTGGCTGAAAATTCCACAAGTGTATCATATCACTAGAATCAACATAAAATGTACTGTATAAAGAAAACAAACAAGCAACACATATTTCAAACATAAAAGGAAAGAGACACTTCATTTAGTTAAAATAAAAGATAGAAGGGTTTGAACATAAATGACAAAGGAACAAAACAAGATAGATCCCGAACTTTAACCCTGAAATAATTCAAATAACAGAAAAGAAAACAAAACAAACTACCAAACATCCATCCTAGTAGGGGGAGGAGGGACTTCCCAATTGCTGAGCTTTCCATCTTAACCACTGGTTTGCATATCAGCATGACTAGAGCTTTCCTCATTGTTAATGTTCTACACCACAATTAATTTGCCTTGAATCATCTTTTCAAAGCACGACAATCTTCAATACTGTGACCCTGGACATTAGAATGATATGCACATTGTATATTAGGATCAAAACTTCTTGAATGAGGGTCGAAAGTATACCCAAGGAGAGGAGTAATCATGCCCCATTGTACTAATCTCTGAAATAGACAGGCATACGATTCTCCAATTGGCATGAAACTATCCCTAGACTTATGCATCATTTCATTGTTTGGCTTGGAACGAAAATCTGGCCTAAAAGGGATTTGGTATATTTGTGGAGTTTGAATATGACTCTGAGGCATTGGTGCACACTATTGTGAGTAAGAAGGGAGTTGAACATATGGATGTGCACAATATACTAGATATAGAGGTGGGAAAATGGAGTATAATAGATTTTGGGAGTGACTATAGAGAGCTTGAGTATGAACTTGAGATTGAGACTGAGGGTGACGATAACGTGGCCTTCTTGGACGTGCTTTTTGTCCAACTACAATAGCATATACATCTTTCTTATTCTTCTTCCCTCCATTTTCTCTTAATTGATTGCCATATTGTCCCAAATATTTCATGAATTTCTCATGTCCATCTTGTTTATCAAATTTTGACATCTCAAGGATTGGAGAAAGGTTAACACTCGAAGACATGACCCAGTCTTTGTATGAAACATCTTCTTTACCCGCAGGTACTAAGGAATTTTTCACAGCATTTTCTGTATTCTTCATTTTCCAACCATTTTCTATGGATCTTCTGGAATACTAGGCTTCTTGTTAAGAAATTTTGGTGGTCCAGTTAACTTAAAAGTAGGCTCAGGAGTATAGCAATGATCACCAAGAGTATTAAACATGGGTTCACTAGCAACATGGGGAAGCATAATCGTTGGACGGCTATCCAATATAGAAGCCTCAGTAGAGGATTGAGCAATAAAATCACAAACGATATGTGGTGTTATGAAGTAGTAGGCTTATGCTGAGGAGATAGAGAAAGAGTGGTGAAAGTATTGGGATGCTTTTGACTTGGAATGAATTCTGAGTCATGTTTCAGTGCATCAACAATAATGGGAAATTGACTTTGCAATTTTGGTGAAAAACTTGAGGTATTTGTAGGATCAATAGCGGTAAATGGAGGAGGGGGCAACCCACTGGCCCAAGCTCGGTGTATTTCGGTCATTTGTTGCCTTAGTCTCCTAATCTCTTACTTTAAACTCTCATTTTCCTGACTGTTTGTTTGATCCATGATGTCCCTCTCTATATCCTTGTTGGACATAACTAACTCTTTCTTGGATTTGGTGTGATGTGAAGAATCAACTACAATTCCACAATGCCACAAACCAACCACCTTAAACTAACTAAACAAGAGATAACAAACATGTTAGAGTTCAACACTTTCGCAAAACCTTTTCTTTTTTCCTTTCTTTTTGAAAAAATATCACTGAACCCAAGAAGGGCGCCTACGTATCTCACTCCCAAGAGAGGAGAATCAGGTGTGCGTAGTTCGTGAAGTCTTGCCAAAATGGCCAATTAAACTCTTTTTCTTTTATTTTTCTTGAAACTTTAAGAAGAAAAGAAAATAACAATTTGTCAAAAGAATTGACAAAAATCTTTTTGAATTTTGCAGCTTTAACATCCCTATACAAAATGAAATCTATGATTACCAAAGTAAATCTTTTTGGGTTTTCAATTTTGCATTTCATATGAAAATGAAACTCGAAACTATTAAAGGAAAATCTTTTTGTGGTTTTCTTTTAGATATTTATATGACCCCTACTCTAATAAAGAGTAAATAAAATCTTTTTGAATTTCTTAAATAAGATTCTCGAACACATAATAGGGTGCCTACGTATCTCACTTCCGAGAGAGGAGAATCAGGGGTGTGTAGTTCATCCAGATTGGACAATTAAAGATTAAATAACAATTGACCCTAACTTAAAAGACATGACCAAAGACAGACTATGAACAACGTCTTTTTTTTGGATTTTTAATTAGATACTTCACATAAAACTGACATCAACAACTTATGAAAGAAAAATCTTTTTGGTATTTTCGTTATATGAAATGTACAAAACTTCTACCATTTTTTTTTGAATTTTCCTTTTATAAAATCTCCTATTGAAAAAAATTCTTTTTGGGGAGTTTTCGAATTGTGAATGCTTACTAAATAAACAAAAGGAAAATCTTTTTGATATTTTTTTTCTTGACAAATGAGTGCAAAAGGTAAAACTCTTTTTGATATTTTGGATTATGAAAAATAAAAGCCATAAAAACTCAAAAAAACCACGAATTTTTTTTTTCTTTTTCCTTGCCTAAACACACGCTCTTTTAATTCTAACACATGCTTTCCCCAAATAAGTCCGTCAAATCACCCTGTTACCCTCAAAGATGCAACAATTAGCACGTAGGGATGCTTTAGGGGTGAGTCTCCTACAAAGAACCAAGCGGGTCCCGCTATGTCTTAATATGATGCAGATAAGCATGACCTAAAGGCTAACCTACACTGCGGTTCAACTAACAAGGCTATTCGGAGGAGCGTATGATCGATAGTGGCTGCGATTGTTTTCCACCTACTCCATACCAGCCGACGGTTCCACCTTCTAAAATAAGGGTGACTCAACTAGAGGTCGTGTACACAATGTGTACTACAGAACTTATTACTGAAAGAAATGACTCGGGTTATGCAAATGATGACAGATATAAAGTGGTAACACATAAGAGAAAAACTATAAACACATAGCACGTAGGCACTCAACAAAGATAAAATAAATACAAACAATAACACAAACAATGTCTATACACCTATAATGTCAAACTAAGTCGATACAACTCCAAAAATAAGTTTGAAGTCTGAAAAATCCCCAGTAGAGTCGCCAGAGCTGTCACACCCCCTTTTTAACCAAAAGATCGATTTTAATGTTCGAAAGGATTCTTATTATTAAGTGACAAAAATAAAAATTTATGACGAAAAGGATTGTTTATGTTCAAGACTCAGAGTCTCCACTTGGCATAATCTGGTGTGTTAAGTCACCTTTGAAAGCTTATTTTCAAAATGATTTGACTCTTTAACTGGTTTGCAAACAGAGATTTTGATTATGAAATTCTGTTGACTGAGGGGAAGGTGTTAGGCACTCCTCGGTCACGTGGTTCGACCAAGGTCTCTTTGGGGAGTATATCGACTAATTCAACACTAAGAGTGTCTAAACCACATAAAACACACAACAATTAAATGAACAAACACAAATAAAAACAAATCCCAAAATTATAATATCCAGTCCAATTATACGATCCAAAAATAAAATAATGCGGAAATGTAAACCTACGCTAACCTACCCTAATCCTAAAATACGCTCCAATGCTTTATCCGATGCCTCAGACCTTCGTCACGGACGTCCTCCGAGCACAAAATACTTCGGGGCATTCCCTGATGGATAAGTATAATATATCTTCGGGGCATTCCCCTACGAATGGATACATCTGAATCAAATACGATAAACTAAAAAACATTCAACACACACCCGTTCAAACACTCAACAAAGCACCGTTCTTAAATTTTGCCTACCTGAACCTAAAAATTTTTCCAATTAAGATTTCGGACTAAAATATGATCCTATCGATTTCACAAACTACACGTTTATTTCGAATTAAACGAAATAACAATAAACCAAAATTAAACTAAATTCATCCTTTTATCAACTTCAATATTTCCTTTTGACATAAAATTTCTACAATTCATGATTACCATTTTCAACAATCCACAATCACTTTTTCAACAAAATTAAGCAACAAGTCCATATCACCCAATATTCAAACATGCCTCACGCAAATCAAACACATATAATGAAATAAAATAAAAAGAGATAGAATTGGACCTTCCAATAATGGATTTTGTTGATAATAATGAGTTTAAATAAATTCGAATTCAAAACCCCAAACAGAAAACCTCAATGACGAACCAGAATTCAACTCGGTATCAGAAATCAAAGCTCAAAACTGATTACGGCGAACCAATCGAGATACAGAAAACGTAAACCCTAAAACCAAGACGAAGACAGTAGCATCCTACAATAGGAATTACGACAAACACCCCAAAATCGTATGAAAATACATAAAATTGAGTTAAATCAAGTGAGTCCGGCGATGAGAAATGGTTTTCGGTGAGGTTTTGGGATGCTTTGACGTTTTTTGGCCGGATCTAATTAGGAGTCAAAGGGAAATAAAGAGATCTAGGGATTTTTGAGACTGAATCAATCAAACTACGAACCAAAAATCAATTCTGGTGAAAGGTTCGCCGAAAAAGCTCGAGAATCAACCGAATCTCTTGCCGGCTCACTATTCCAATCACCCCTCTTCGGCTTTCAGTCCATTTTTTCATCTTTCTCTCACTGTTTTGGCCTTTTCTGGCTAGTTCTCTTTGATTTCTTTATGTGTATGAGTAGCTCCGGTGACCCTCTCCCTTTTTTGGTAAGGTTTTGTGCGTGTGTGAGGTTTATGCATGGATTTATGTGTTAAAGAGAAGATGGAAATTCTATAGTGTGCCTTCTTTAGTGTTTGGAGCTGTGTGCACTGGTGTATGCATATGTTTCTGTGTATTGGTGAGTGAAGATGGTCTATGTTTATGTTGAATTATGAGAGAGATCCTCTTTTTCGTGATGTGTTGGTGTATGTATATATTTGGACCATTGATGTGTGAATTGTATTCTCCCGTGAGTCAAGAAATATGAGGGAGTAGGGGAGTTAGGTAGGGTAGTGAGGGGTAGGGGTAGGGGTGTGAGGTGTCAAAATTAGTTAGAGGGTTGTTATTTTTTGTTGTGAGTTTGTTATTTAGATTCTTGTGGGGGAAATATTAGATGGGTGAGGGTGTATGATAAGGCGAGACAAAAAAAATAGATAAATTGGGTTTTTTGGAGGGACAAAATTAGGTGTCTACACAATGAATATGATGATGATGATGATGATGCACAAAGTTGTCATACAACCTACGGGATCGTTGCACAATCACCATATACACATACGAAGACAAGCCTCCCAACGCAGGACCCATAGGGGTTCGTCAACCGGTATACAATCCACATATCTCATATCTTCTTTCCGGCACATCCCTTGGAAAGTGTTTTATAAGGTGTTATAATATATTTTAAAAAGGTGTTGCTAGTGTTTCTTAGATATTGACACGGTGGTACCAATGTTTCATGAATGAGTATGATATGAAGATATAATGCTCACAACCAATCACAATGAGTATTTTCACAACCAACCACATGATATATTTTCACAACCAACCACAATAATACCTTTCCAAAACCATATGAGCCAATATCCACTCATTATTTTCGTTTTATCCATGAATTTTCACATATCTCATATGTCAATAAGGTATGAATATAATCACAATACACTAATGGTACCACATAAAGAATTTTAACAACACAATATAATTATTCACATGTATTCAAGACTATTAATATCACATAGGGCCCCACATGGTCACACATATCACATAATAACTCAATTTCGATAATTATATCACATATAGGACCCCACACGGACACAACACATAAATAAGCATTTTTAATGATTAGTTTTCACCCTTAATATGCATTTTATATCATCATTTAATACCCAACCCAGTCTGGAGGAGTAAAGCCATAACCTACCTCAAAAGCCAAAACCAGTCCGCTACACTTGAAATGATTCTCATGCTGAACCTTACTATTGGAATACACTAAGAAATCATCTGTAAACACAATAACAAATTTTAATACCCCGTACTTCTATTTAGCTTGAAATCGTCCCAAGAATGTTAGAAACTTAATTTGAATTATGAATCCACTTTTGTACACTTGGAATTTTTAAGATTTTAACTTTTTTTCATGTGGTAAATTGAATTAGCTTTCTAATGATACCAATTTCATCAAAATCCAACATCGGAAGAGAAAGTTATGGCCGAAATACAGAAGGTAGTCAAAACCGCCCAAGTGCGACGGTGGAGGCCGACTGACCGTCGATCTAGCGATGAATCATCGCCTACACCATCGCAGCGAGGTAGTGAGACCACCTTCTACCTAGAAGCGATGGCCCAGGCCGATGGACCATCGAGATAGTGACGGATCATCGCTCAGGCCGTCGCAAGGGAGACAGTGACCCCCCATTCTGCCTAGGTGCGACGGTCAGGACCGACGAACCGTCGACTCAGCGACGGACCGTCACACCCACCATCACACATCCCATTCAGTTATTTTAAAGTTATTTTTAAAAGGGTATTTGGGTATTTTCCACCCAATTTAACTCGTAATTACACCCGACCATAGCTCATAAGTTCATTATTCTTCTACAACAACAAATTAGGGTTTTCTCTCTAAGATTAATCCCCAAGAACGGGATCCAAATCTTCTTCAAGAAACTAAGAAATCCAAGTTCTTCAAGTCCAAGAACCTCAAGAAACTCACAACCCAGGTATGTCATGTGTTGATTCATGGGTCCCTTTTACCCATGAAGCTCAAGAATCTATTTTCAAAATCTAAGATTTGTGTATTGATGAATGTTCATGATTTAAATTGAATTGAAATTCATGTTCATGATGTTGTGGGGTTTTGATTCATGTTTTAAATTACATATTTCAATGGTTGACCCTAGGATATGAAGAATTGCATAAAAAACATGATAAACCCCCTTTCAAATTACAAGTTGATTGATGTATCCATGATTATTAGATGTGTTGATGATTGTATAACCAAAGCATGCCCCCCATGTGTTTGATTAAATGCCTATGTGAAAGAAAAGTGTCATACTGGTATGATAATATGAAATCCCCATTTATGTACAAGTTTATGCATGTCTAATGTTTGATAAAATGCCTTAATAAATGAATTAAGGATTGTGATGTTAGTCATATATTCAAGAAAGTCATGCTTTGTCAGTTTCTTTCCATCGAGTCCTGGGGGTACTTGTACCCGACAATTTAGTTGTATGCCTAGAGCCAGTGTCATGTTCTCATGATATCCTCAGTCAAGCCATGTTCAGTAGAATTTAGTCAGTCATGTGACTCAGGGAAACCCAGTAAAACTCAGTAATCCCAGTAATCTTAGAAAGCTCAGTAATACAGAAATCTCAGTACTATTCCATCAGGCAACGAAACTCAGTTAATTCAGTCCAGTTCAGTTCAGTAATCCATGTTCAGTGTCTATTCAAATGGGAGTAGGGATTAGCACCGAGTGAACCCAAGGATGGGAACACACACTGTCGGATGAGGGTGTGATTCTTAGAAGCCATCCTTGCATTCCAAAACTATGTAGCCAGCATAGGTTAAGACATTAATACTGTCAGATGAGGGTTGATGAGGTGGATAAGCACTGTCAGATGAGGGCCCCACCATTCTCTTTTGGGAATACTGTTAGATAAGGGTTACTCACAGCTTGTCCTTACCAGTGGCGCGATATTGACACCCTTCCAATTGGGGTTACAGATTAGACCCCAACTCAGCTATAATGGCGTATTAGGGCCATGTCGGTTAGATAACTACTTTCCACAGTTTCAGTTGCCGAATCAGGACTGTCAAATACAGTCATTTAGTCTCAGTAATAAAACTTAGATAGTTCTACAAAATTTAGGACTATCAGATACAGTCAACTCAGAATAGTATGGAACTCATCTAGTTCCATCAGAATCTAGACTGTCATCTATAGTCGCTCAGTATCAGTTATTTCAGTTATACAACTATCAGTATCTCATGTTAGTAGTACTCAGACTCAGTAATCATGTTATCATGAACTCAGTTACAGTTATTATGTATTCATGCATGTATTCTCACATTCATGTTGTCCAGTCAGTTAGTATAGTTCATACATGTGAACCCTTTGCATTCAACCTACCTCACATGCATACCAGTACATTCAAAGTACTAACGCATTTGCGTTATGATGTCTTATACCATAGGTTCAGAAGCACGAGCTCCAGAGCATCAGTAGCATTCTAGTCTCAGCAGTCAGAGTTAGCAGTGAGTTCTCATCTTTCGAGGACATGATCATTATTTTATCATCTCATTAATTAATTTATTAGTTGGAGTTAGTTGGGGACATGTCCCATCAACTCCTTATTCCGATAGTTCAGACAGTTAGAGGTTTTTCAGACTATCATGTTTAGACTATCATGTTATTTTAGTTTTATTTTAGGTATTTATACCCCACCCATATGTTATGATTTATCAGTTATGTTACAGTTTTGAACCTTATGGCCTTTTAGTTCATGTTTTCACATTTATACAGTATATCATGTAGTATACAGGTAAAAATATCAGTCATGAGTTAGCTTGTGGTACTTCGGGGTCATGAGCACCGTGTTGCATTTTGGATACCAGATCTGGGGCGTTGCAAACTTAGTATCAGAGCTTAGGGTTCAATAGAGTCCTAGGAAGTCTTAAAGTCGCATCTAGTAGAGTCTTGTACATGGGTGTGTTGTGCGCCACATTTATGTGCAGGAGGTTATAAGATGTTTTAGGAACAATTTCCCTTCTTTCAGTATTCATTTCGTGCCAGTGAGCATAATGTCAAGTCAATCTCTCAGTCTAATCCATTTCTCCCTTTATTCTATAGAACTTACCTTCTAAGAGAAGAAATGGGAATCAGTCAGCCCCTCAGCCTGAAGAACCTTTAGGCGAACATGTTTCTCATGCAGAGTTCAGAGCTGTATTCACTACTCTTACTCAGTCAGTTGTTGCTCAGAATGAGTTACCAGCTATCGTTCCGGCCAACCCAGTGGCCAATTCAGCTGCAGCTAGGATTCGGGACTTCACCCAAATGAATCCTTCATCCTTTCTCAGGTCTAAGTCAGATAAGGACCTTTAGGAATTCATCGATCAGGTTTAGAAGATTACAGACATCATGGGAGTTACTCCTAGTGAAAGTGCTGAGCTAGCTACATATCAGTTGCAAGACGTTGCTCATACTTGGTTTAAGCAGTGGAAGTCAGAAAGGCCAGATGATTCAAGGCCTATTGAGTGGGAGGAGTTTGTCATCGCATTCTTAGAGAGGTTCTTTCCCCTAGAGCTGAGAGAAGATAAGGTGTTAGAATTAATCAACCTCAGGTAGGGCAACATGACGGTGAAAGAGTATTCTCTTAAGTTTACTCAATTAACCAGATATGCTCCTCATGTGGTTGTAGACAGCAGGGCCAAGATGAGTAAGTTTGTTTTTGGGTGAATGTTAGTGTGGCCAACGAGTGTAGGTCTGCGATGTTGAATAGTGACATGACTTTAGCCAGTCTTATGACTCATGCTCAATAGATAGAAGAGCATAAGATTAAGATGGGGGAGAAGCAGAATAAGAAGGCAAAGACAGGTAGTTTTAACTTTGCTTAACCCAAATCAGAAGGAGGAAATTGTTCTCAGTTTTGTCCTAAGTCATCAGTTTCAGCTGCTTCATCGGCCAATGCTCCAGCTCCTAAGTTCAGGGATGGTAATAGAGATGGAGTGCCAGGATCTAAGTCTCAGGGCAGTGTCAGCAATGCCCAAACTAATCCCCTTTGTCAGACTTATGGTAAGAACCACAAGGGTGCTTGTAGAGCTGGCAGTGATGTCTATTTTGGATGTGGCAAGCCAGGACACAGAGTCAGAGATTGTCCCCAGTCAGGTTATCAAGGTCAGCAGAACCGTTCCTCATCTCAGTCCGGTTGCCCAAATTAGCAGGGTACCACTTCCAGTGCTACTAGTGGGCAACGCCTAAATAGACTTTATGCTCTCCAGTCCCAGTAAGATCAGGAAAATTCTCCTGATGTGGTTACTAGTATGTCATAGATATTTTATGTGCATGTTTATGCTTTGCTAGATCCAGGTGCTTTCTTGTCTTTTCTTACTCTCTATATAGAAGGCAATTTTGAAATCAATCCCGAAATTCTAGTAGAGCCCTTTTCAGTCTCTACCCCAGTGGGTAAAACCATCATAGTCCGGCGGGTATACAGGAACTGCCCGATTATGATATTTCTGAAAGTCAATTCAACAGACTTAATCAAATTAGAGATGACTGATTTTAATGTCATTCTCATCATGGATTGACTTCATTCCTTCTATACCACAGTCGACTGCAGAAATAGAATTGTCCAATTTCAGTTTTTGAATGAACTCGTCCTAGAGTGGAGGGGTAGTACTTCATCTTTTAGAGGTCATCTTGTTTCCTACCTTCGGGTACGGAAAATGATATCTAAAGGATGTGTCTATCAGCTTATTTAAGTTAAGAACACTAGTTCTGAAACTCCCAGCCCTGATTCAGTCCTAGTAGTGAGTGAATATTCAAATGTATTTCTCAAAGATCTTCCAGAAATTTCTCCCAAAAGGGAAATAAACTTTGACATTGATCTTCTTCCATATACTCAGCCTATATCTATTCCGCCATATAGAATGGCACCTGCAGAACTCAGAGAATTGAAAGAAAAGTTGAAGGATCTCTTAGATAAGGGATTCATCAGGCCCAATGTTTCCCCATAGGGTGCACCAGTCTTATTCGTGCGAAAGAAAGATGGTTCTCTCAGAATATGCATTGATTACCGTCAGCTCAATAAAGTCACGGTCAAGAACAAGTATCCTCTCCCCAGAATTGATGACTTGTTTGCACAACTTCAGGGTGCTAACTATTTCTCTAATATAGACCTCAGATCTGTCTATCACCAACTTAGAGTCCGAGAATCTGACATTTCGAAGACAGTCTTTCGTACTCGGTATGGTCACTTCGAGTTTCTGGTTATGTCCTTTGGTATTACTAATTCCTCTACAACTTTTATGGACTTGATAAACCGCGTGTTTAAACAGTACTTGGACATGTTCGTCATAGTCTTCATAGATGATATTCTGGTATATTCCCGTAGTGAGCGTGATCATGCAGGCCATCTCAAAATTATACTTCAGACTCTTAGAGATCATCAGCTATTCGCCAAATTTAGTAAGTGCAAATTTTGGCTAAAGTCAGTAGAATTCCTTGGTCATATCATTTCCGGGATGACATTAGAGTAGATCCTCAAAAGACTAAAACAGTAAGAAACTGGCCCGGACCTATCTCTCCATCAGATATCAGGATTTTTTTGGGTTTGGCTGGCTATTACAGACGGTTTGTTGAGGGATTTTCTTCTATTGTATCCCCTATGTCCAGATTGACTTAGAAGAAAGTCAAGTTTCAGTGGTCAGATCCTTGCGAGAAGAGTTTTCAGGAGTTGAAGACTCGACTCACCTCAGCCCCAGTTTTAGCTCTTCCAGATGGTTCAGATGGGTTCGTAGTATATTGTGATGTATCCAGAGTAGGTTTGAGTTGTGTACTCATGCATCATAGTAAGGTCATATCCTATGCCTCCAGACAGCTTAAACCCCATGAGAAGAATTATCCGACTCATGATCTTGAGCTAGCAGCCGTAGTATTTTCCTTGAAGATTTGGAGGCATTATCTTTACGAAGTTCACGTAGATGTGTTCATAGATCATAAGAGCCTTCAATATGTCTTTTCTCAAAAAGATTTCAATCTTCATCAGCGAAGGTGGTTAGAGCTCTTAAAAGATTATGACATGAGTGTCCTTTATCATCCGAGCAAAGCCAAAGTAGTGGTCGACGCTCTCAGTAGACTATCTATGGGTAGTGTTGCTCATATTGAGAACAGTAAGAAGAAGTTAGCTCAGGAAGTCCATCAGCTTGCCAGACTAGGCATTCGCTTAGTCGATACAGAAGAGGGTGGCATATGGGTTCAGAGTAGTTCAGAATTATCTCTAGTTTTTGAGGTAAAAGAAAAGCAAGATAGAGATACCAGTCTAGTCAAGTTGAAAGAATCAGTTAAGGATCAGGAACTAGAGGCTTTCTACTAAGGGGGAGATGGTGTTCTTCGTTGTCAGGGTCGTCTCTGTGTTCCAGGTGTAGGTGACTTAAGGCAGCAAATTCTTGCAGAAGCGCATGGTGCGTGCTACTCTATTCATCCAGGGGCCACAAAGATATACCGTGACTTGCAGGAGATCTATTGGTGGAGTGGGATGAAGAGAGATATTACTAAGTTTGTGGCTAATAGCTCTATATGTCAACAGGTTAAGATAGAGCATCAGAAGCCTAGTGGGTCCATGTAAGAGATCAATATTCCTACTTAGAAGTGGGAAGAAGTGAACATGGACTTTGTGACGGGTTTGCCTCATACTCGTCATCAGCATGATTCAGTTTGGGTCATTGTAGACAGGATGACCAAATCAGCATATTTCTTTCTAGTCCATACCTCTTATTTAACCAAGGATTATGCCAAACTCTACATCAGAGAGTTGGTCAGATTACACGGTGTTCCGTTGTCCATTATCTCAGAAAAAGGTACCCAGTTCACCTCTCACTTCTGGAAAGCATTCCAAAAGGGTCTTGGTACCTAAGTTCATCTCAGTGTAGCCTTTTATCCTCAAACAGATGGTCAAATGAAAAGGGACATTCAGACTTTAGAAGATATGTTGCAAGCGTGTGCAATTGATTTCAAGGGTAGTTGGGATGACCACTTGCCTTTGATTGAATTTACATACAACAACAACTATCATTCCAGTATTTGGATGGCTCCATTCGAAGCTCTCTATGGTAGGAGGTGAAGGTATCCAATTGGTTGGTTCGAAGTTAGTGAGGCCTCAGTTATAGGGCCTGACTTAGTATTCGATGCCTTAGAAAAAGTTTAGTTGATCAGAGAAAGACTCTGGGCTACTCAGAGCTGACAAAAGTCTTATGCAGATGTTCACAGAAAGGATCTCGAGTTCAAGATTGGTGACTATGTCAATCTAATGATCTCTCCCATAAAGGGAGTGAAGCAGTTCGGCAAGAAGGGAAAGCTCAGTCCCCGATATGTCAGCCCCTTCAAAATTCTCAGTCGATTCGGCAAGGTAGCTTATGAGCTCGAGTTGCCTTCAGATCTAGCCTCAGTTCATCCAGTCTTCCATGTCTCCTTGATCAAGAAGTGCATAGGTGAACCAGCAGTTGTAGTCCCTATTCAGAGCGTAGATGTTCGGAACAACCTCACTTATGAAGAGATTCCAGTCAAATTCTTAGACTATCAGACTCGTAGACTAAGGAACAAGGAAGTCCCTCTAGTCAAAGTTCTTTGGTGAAATCAGTCTGTCGAGGGAGCTACTTGGGAAGAAGAAGTAGACGTGCATACCAAGTATTCTCACCTCTTCTCCGCCAACTCAGATCAAGCTCAAGGTAATAGTTCTCCTTACGTTTTTCAGTTTCATGTTCAGGTTTCAGTTACAAACTTGGTATCCATTTCATGTTTAGAATTTCATTATAAACTTGGTATTAAATACTATTGCATATTCAGTCATGCATTCATGTATCAGTTCAGTTATATAATCATGCATCAGATATGCATTCTCATTGTGAGAAACTTAGTTCCACGGAACACTCAGTCATGCATTCATGAATCAGTTACACATGCATCAGATATGCATTTTCAGTATGTTATATTCAGCTATCAGTCATGTCAGTCATGTTTCAGTTGCTTATGTTCAGTATGTATGGCGTTTTATCTTTCTCCCCTCACACTCAGTCTCATTTGAGGATGAATGTTCTCAAGGGAGAGATATTGTAGTACCCCATACTTCTATTTAGCTTAAAATCGTCCCAAGAATGTTAGAAACTTACTTTGAAATATGAATCCACTTTTGTACACTATGAATTTTTAAGATTTTCACTTTTTGTCATGTGGGAAATTGAATTAGATTTTCAACGATACCAATTTCATCAAAATTCGATATCGGAAGAGAAAGTTATGGCCAAAATATAAAACACAGTCAAAATCACCAAGGTGCAACGGTGGAGGCCGATGGACCGTCGAGAAAGCAATAAACCGTCGCCCACGCCATCGCAGCGAGGCAGTGAGACCACCTTCTTCCTAGGAGAGACGTCCCAGGATGATGGATCGTCGCTCAAGCCATCACAAGGGAAACAGTGAGCCCCCATTTTGCCCAGGTGCGACGGTCAGGATCGATGGACCATCGACTCAGCAACGGACTGCCGCACCCACCGTTGAACATCCCGTTCAGTTATTTTAAAGTCATTTTTAAAAGGGTATTTGGATTTTTTTCCACCCGATTTAACCCCTAATTACACCCGACCATAGCTCATAAGTTCATTATTCTTCTACAACAACAAATTAGGGTTTTCTCTCTAAGATTAATCCCCTAAGAACAAGATCCAAATCTTCTTCAAGAAACTAAGAAATCCAAGTTCTTCAAGTCCAAGAACCTCAATAAATTCACAACCTAGGTATGTCATGTGTTGATTCTTGGGTTCCTTTCTCCCATGAAGCTCAAGAATCTATTTTCAAAATCCAAGATTTGTGTATTGATGAATGTTCATGATTTAAATTGAATTGAAATTCATGTTCATGATGTTGTGGGGTTTTGATTCATGTTTTAAATTACATATTTCAATGGTTAACCCTAGGATATGAAGAATTGCATAAAAATCATGATAAACCCCCTTTCAAATTACAAGTTGATTGATGTATCCATGATTATTAGATGTGTTAATGATTGTATAACCAAAGCATGCTCCCCATGTGTTTGATTAAATGCCTATATGAAAGAAAAGTGTCATACTAGTATGATAATATGAAATCCCCATTTATGTACAAGTTTATGCATGTCTAGTGTTTGATGAAATGCCTTAATAAATGAATTAAGGATTGTGATGTTGGTCATGTATTCAAGAAAGTCATGCTTTGTCAGTTTCTTTCCATTAAGTCCTGGGGGTACTTGTACCCGACAATTTAGCTGTGTGCCTAGAGCCAGTGTCATGTTTTCATGATATCCTCAGTCAAGCCATGTTTAGTTGAATTCAGTTAGTCATGTGACTCAGGAAAACTCAGTAAAACTCAGTAATCCCAGTAATCTTAGAAAGCTCAGTAATACAGAAATCTCAGTACTATTTCGTCAGGCAACAGAACTCAGTTAATTCAATCCAATTCAGTTCAGTAATCCATGTTCAGTGTCTATTCAGATGGGAGTAGGGATTAGCACCGAGTGAACCCAAGGATGGGAACACACACTGTCGGATGAGGGTGTGATTCTTAGAAGCCATCCTTGCATTCCAAAACTATGTAGCCAGCATAGGTTAAGACATCAATACTGTCAGATGAGGGTTGATGAGGTGGATAAGCACTGTCAGATGAGGCCCCCACCATTCTCGTTTGGGGACACTGTCAGATAAGGGTCACTCACAGCTTGTCCTTATCGGTGGCGCGGTGTTGACACCCTTCCCATTGGGGTTACAGATTGGACCCCAACTCAGCCATAATGGAGTATTAGGGGCATGTTGGTTCGATAACTACTTCCCATAGTTTCAGTTACAGAATCAGGACTTTCATATACAGTCATTCAGTCTCAGTAATAGAACTCAGATAGTTCTACAAAATTCAGGACTATCAAATATAGTCAACTCAGAACAGTACGGAACTCATCTAGTTCTATCAGAATCTAGACTGTTAGATACAGTCGCTCAGTATCAGTTATTCAGTTATACAGCTATCAGTATCTCATGTTATCATTACTCAGACTCAGTAATCATGTTATCATGAACTCAGTTACAGTTATTATGTATTCATGCATGCATTCTCACGTTCATGTTGTCCAGTCAGTTAGTATAGTTCATGCATGTGAACCCTTTTCATTTAGCCTACGTCACATGCATACCAGTACATTCAAAATACTGGAGCATTTATGCTATTGAGTCTTATAACATAGGTGCAGAAGCACGAGCTCCAGAGCATCAGTAGCATTCCAGTCTCTGTAGTCAGAGTTCGCAGTGAGTCCTCATCTTTTGAGGACATGATCATTATTTTATTATCTCATTAATTAATTTATTAGTTGGAGTTAGTTGGGGACATGTCCCATCATCTCTTTTTTCTGACAGTTCAGACAGTTAGAGGCTTTTCAGACTATCATGTTATTTCAGTTTTGTTTTTGGTATTTATACCCCACCCATATGTTATGATTTATCAGTTACGTTACAGTTTTGAACCTTATGGCCTTTCAGTTCATGTTTCCGTATTTATACAGTATATCATGCAGTATACAGGTACATATATCAGTCATGGGTTAGCTTGTGGTCCTTCGGGGTCATGAGCACTGTGTAGCATTTTGGGTACCAGATCTGAGGCGTTACACAAATGAGTCGAGACATGGTCGAAACACCCAATTCATCAACTCCATAAATGAGGCAGGGGAATCGGTCAACCCAAAAGACATGACCAAGAACTCATAATGACCATATCGAGTCCAAAAAGCTATTTTTGGAATATCTGAAGCTCTAATCCTCAATTGGTGATAACCGAATCGCAAATCAATCTTTGAAAACACCACAACACCCTAAAGCTGATCAAACAAATCATCGATGCGAGGAAAATGATACTTATTCTTAACCGTCACCTAATTCAACTATCGATAATCAATTCACATCCACAACGACCCATCATTTCTCTTCACAAACAAGATAGGCGTACCCCATGGTGAAATACTAGGTCGAATAAATCCCTTATCCAACAACTCTTGCAACTGATCCTTCAGTTCCTTCAACTCTGATGGGGTCATCCTATAAGGAGAAATAGAAATAGGCTTAGTGTCCAACTCAACATCAATGGAAAAATCAATATCTCGATTTGAAGGCATACCAGGCAAGTCCGTAGGGAACACATCCATAAACTCACGGACAATATGGACAAAATATAAGGAAGGAGGCAAAATGACACTAGTGTCAAGAATATAGGCCAAGTAAGATAGATATCCCCTCTCAACCAATTTACGAGCCTGAACATAAGATATAATCCTCTTAGGACCCGAATGAAGTGCACCCTTCCAACCTATCCTTGGCACACCCGACAAAGATAAAGTCATGTTCTTGGCAAAATAATCTAAGGCAGCATGATAAGAAGACAACTAATCCATACCTAAAATAATATCAAAATCAATCATATCTAATACAATCAAGTCTACCAAAGTCTCACGCCTGGTAAAAGTCACAACACAAGATTGGTGAGCCTGATCCATCACTAAAGTATCACCTACCGGGGTGGATACACGAATAGGCATGGAAAGAGGCTCACTAGCAGAATCAAAACCCTAAGCAAAATATACAGACACATAGGAAAAAGTCAATCTAAGATCAAATAATACATATGGTCTGAAACAAACGGGTACAATGCCTGTAATCATAACATCAGACGCCTCTGCCTCAGTTCTGGCTGGTATAGCGTAACACTGACCACGACCACCAGCTTCCTGGGTAGCCCCAAGACCACCAGCTGCCTGAGTGTCTCCACGAGCTTCACTACCTCTACCCCTCGCACCTTTGGTAGAACCCCTACCCCTTGCAGATGAAATAAGAGTAGCTCAAATCACCTAGAGGGGACAGTCCCTGGCCACATGGCCAATCTTATCACATACATAACAACCTCTACGACTAGTCTCAATAGGAGAAGGTATAACTGGGATCGAACAGCCACCTTGAACTGCTGGACTAAAAGGTCCACCACCTAAACTCTGTAATTCCGCCTGTATTGGCCAATCATGGGTTCCACGAGAACCTCTAAAATCTCTGCCTCGATAGGTCTGACTCCTGAACTCACCAAAATATCATGCCTTCTTGGCGCCTCCCTGAGATGCACTAAGAATACCCTGTGTCGTCTTAGCATGATCCACAATACTCTGAAAAGAATCCCCAAACACAACTATTTGAGATGTAGCCAAGTGAAGGGAGACATCCAAACCCTTCACAAACTTCCTAATCTTCTCAAACTCGATAGAAATGTTATCATAGAAATATCTAGACAGGGCATGGAAGCGTGCCTCATACTCAGCAACTGTCATGGAGCCTTGCTCCAAATGATCAAACTGGTCCCTCATATGGTCTCTCAAACTGAAAGGCACAAATATCTCTAGGAAAGCCTCAGTAAACTGATCCCAAGTCATCTCAAGAGAATCACGGGTTCTATAACGGACAAGCGACCTCCACCAATCTCTCGCTGCATCTCTCAACTGATAAGAGGTATAAGTAACTCTATGAGACTCAAGTGAACCCAAATTGTGCAACTTCTCTCGATAATCAATCAAAAACTTATAGGCATCCTCACCCACTACGCCACCAAATCTGGGAGGACCCAATCGACTAAACCTCTCAAACCTCTTCTGATCCTCAGAAGACATCACTGTACTAGCCATGAGAGGGGGCATACTAAATCTGGTAGACTGTGATCCCATCAGGGGAGGTAACATGGATGACGGCTGGGCTCCTGATCTCGAAACTCCATAGTCAGATGTCGGCCCTGAAGGTGGAATAGGACTTAGGGTCTGAGGAGTACCCAAACCAGAAGCAGGTGTGACAGGAGGATCCACACTCTGAACTAAAGGAACACCCGACATAACTAAAGGGAACCCTCTAGACGGGTCAGCAAATGCACCAACAATCCCTCCAACACTGGGGCAGACCAACTTTGAAGAACTGAAGTAGGACCTACCTCTCCAACCTGCTCAACACGAGGCTCAGGAGAGAGTTCCCTAGCACTCCTCCTAGATGGGGCTGCACCACGGGGTCATCCCCTCCCTTGAGTTCGTCCATGACTCGAGGCTCTCCCTCTGGGTGAAGGCCCCGCATCACTACTCTCGCCGGACCTAGTCAATACCATCTGCGCAAAAAGAGTGAAACATAACTCAAAACACAAGATATGGAAGAACTTTCCACGGTAAGGAATAAAAATATGGAAAGTTTCCTAAAGACATCCTATAGCCTCTCGAAGATAGACATGGATATCTACGTGCCAATTCGCGAGACTCTATTAGACATCCCGTTCTTACACTGTTGAGACCAATACAACCTGGTTGATCTGATACCAATTTTTCATGACTCAAAAATGAGGGTCATGATGGCACTTGTCGCGGCGTACCTTGACAAGTAAGCCTATCACCCAAACTGATACAAAAAGGGAAAAAGACAGAAATATCTTAAGGTAAGGCTTCTAGAATCAAATCAAACCATAATAGTAATCATAACAATGCGGAAAAAACTTATCCAAAATATCAATCATGCCCAAAATCAAGTGTCAATTATGTAAGAACTACTAATACTATCCAAAAGTCAAATACATCGAAAAGACAACCACAAAGAAATAATAACTGCCTCCGAATACTAATAAAGACATAACTACTATAGAAAGATAGAGGTGAACTTCGGACGCATGAATGTCCAATCGCTACCTTGGAAGCTCCAACAATCACCCGAGCCAATCAAGCTGAGGCGCACTCGAGCTAGGACCTGCACCGAAAGGGCGCAGTAGGCATGAGTGAGGTCCACTTGAACTCAGTAGGTATCATAGGCTGACCAAGCAAAGCAGTAAATAAATCATACAAAATATACACTAAGGGAACGTCACTTGCAATCAGAAAATATCCCACAACGGTAGCCCACACCGCTTGCACTAACAGTTCTAATATATCTCACATATATTGAAACATCACACCAAGATAGAACAAAATTCCGTAGTATATCACATATAAAAAGACCAAAGGGAACATGCATATATAAGATCATCAAATACAAGTAAAAGAAGATACGATAAATACATAGATGACAAGTCAATATGCCAATACACCACAACATAACACAATAAAGTAAGTTCAATGTTTATAATAATGATGATGATGATGATGATGATGCACGAGGTCAACGCACAACCTCCGGGATCATCGCGCAATCCCCGTATACACCTACAGAGGCAAGCCTCCCAACACAAGACCCATGGGGGGTTCCTCAACCCGTATATAATCCACATATCTCATATCTTCTTTCCGACACATCCCTTGGAAAAGGGTTTTATAAGGTGTTACAATATCTTTTAAAAAGGTGTTGCAGTGTTTCTCAGATGTTGCCACGTGGTACCAATGTTTCATGAATGAGTATGATATGAAGATGTAATGCTCAAAACCAATCACAATGAGTATTTTCACAACCAACCACATGATATATTTCCACAACCAACTACAACGCTACCTTTCCACAACCACATGAGCCAATATCCACTCATTATTTTTGTTTTATCCATGAATTTCCACATGTCTTATATGTCAATAAGGTATGAATATAATCACAATACATCAATGGCACCACATTAAGCATTTTAACAACACAATACAATTATTCACATGTATTCAAGGTTATTAATATCACATATGACCCCACACGGGCACACATATCACATAATAACTCAATTTCGATAATTACATCACATATAAACCCCTACAAAGGAACAACATATAAATAGCTATTTTTATTGATTAGTTTTTACCCTTAACATGCATTTTGTATCATCATTTACTACCTAACCCAGTCTGAAAGAGTTAAGCCATAACCTACCTCGAACATCCTTAATGAAGGAGAGATCATGGAGTGCTTAAAGAGCCCTTCTTCACACTTCAACTTATGCAATCCCTTGTGTCATTTTGGCCTTCACAATTATTCTTCATCACTTGGAACTCTTGGGCATATTATCAAGGAAAGCTTCCAAGCAACCTTTCACACATGGAATTGATCTATTGTTGACTCAAAATAGGTCTCCCATGCGTGTCCCCATGCCCTCAATGTGACCACAACCAAATTCCTTATTTGTTGGACTTGCATGACATTATCAAAAGCTATGATGACCATTTGGCTTGTATCATCCTCCCCTTCTTGAAAAGGATTCGACCTCGAATCTACACCTTGCAAAACCAAAGAAGGGACAAACAAGCACAAAATCCTTATGAAATGAGGGTTAGAGTTAGTATAACAAAGAACATCATCATGCCAAGGTGGTACGCACTTGGAATATAACCACAAATCCTTTGCTTTAATCATGAAAAACTTAGTACCAATGTCACAAAGGATTTGGCTGAGGGAAGCACCAAGAGGTAAGGAAACCACAAAGGTCATAATGGCTTCACTAGAGACAAAAGGTAAGATTACCTTTACCTTAGAAACCATAAGACACGATTGCTTCATCACCTCTTTAGAAGACCACATCAAGAGTGGTGCCTTAATTGCAATTAAAGTCCACGAAGAACATATAGAAATGTCACTCGAACAAGTGGACCAACCAACAACTATCCTACCCCTACATACGGCCATTCCACAACTATTATGGAGGTCATCATAAGTAAAGAGGTAGTGTAGAAAGGAATCAAATGTAGATTTATCGTCCAAGGTGCTATTATCCATGAGAATACCATTTGGCTCACAAGACTTAGCTCAGGATATGCACAAGGACTAAAACAAAGAATTTAAACACATACAAATTCTTTCTTTGAGGAAACTCATGCCAACATACGATGTACATTCAACAAGATCATGAATATCATCATATGCATAAAGGTAATGAAGAAAGGTACTAAGGGCACTTTTCTCTTCAAAGATGTATTCACAAGTAGGAACATACAAAGAGAGAAAGAGACATTGGAAACACGTATGTCCTCTTTTTTTCCAACAACTTCCCGAGGGAAGGTATTCCATCAAGGGAGCCATGCAATTAGGGAGATTAGAGAAACTACTATGCAACAAATCAATCCAAGACGAGTAGTTTTCCCAAGAACTTTGTTTTCCTCTACTAATAATGTCAAACATGCTCCCAAGAGTCCCACAAGATACTTCAAATTGTCCAACCCTATGAAGGTGACAAGAAGTCTTTAACATCCTTGGACTCTTCCACAAACAAAAATTCAACTTGGCATCCACAAGTTTTGGTTCATATAACTTAAGAACAAGTGTGTCAAACATGGATGCAAGTATATAAGCAACACCCCAAAAAGACAATGACATATTTTCCTTAGGGTCCTCAACCATGAAACCACCTTTAAGAAAGGGGTCTCTCAGCATCACAAGGTCAAACAATTCATTCCCAAATTTATAAACCAAGGGTGGGATGTCATACAAAGGATCACAATAAAAATCATCTTTAAAAAAATAATCACTAATTGGGTTTCTTAATCATTCAAACATATCAAGTTCATCATCACCCAATTGATCATTCTTTTCCAAAAGTAGGAGATCACTATCAAGAATTGGATGGTTAATATTATCTTCACTCAACCCTATATTCTTAATGGATTACAAGTGAATCTTGAGCATACCACCTTTCCTTTTAGACACAACATCTTGCATTTCACTAGGTGTCATGCAAGGAGTGTTCTCACTATTTTCACACAAGACATCTTGCTTTGAGAGAAATTTACTATTCAAAGGTGAGGAGTTTAAGCATACAAGTTCACTCTCACAAAGATATATGTCTTGCTTCACAATATTTTCATCCACTTGATATGTTTGAGCAAAACTATCATTAAGGCATTCATCACACAATATGCTCAAAGAATCATCTCCATTCACTACTAAAAAAAATAGTTTTTTTCGACCACAAAAAAACCAACCATAGCTTGTGGTCGCAAAAAAATCGACCACATGTGGTCACTTTTATATTTTAAAACTCTAAAATAATTATTGAATAATTTTTGTACTAATTAATATTTATTTATTTAAAAATAATAATAAAAAAGCGACAACTTGTGATCGATTTTGACATTAAAAATATTAAAAAAATAATTTTAAAAAACCGATCACTTGTGGTCGGTTTTATTTTAAAAAAGTTAAATTTAAAATATTTTATAAAAGTGACAACAGATGGTCAGTTTTGGAATTAAAAAAAATAAAAATAAAATAATCTTAAAAAATTGACCACTTTTGGTCGATTTTATTTAAAAAATATAATTAAAAAGTATTTTTAAAAAAGCGACCACTTGTGGTCGGTTTTATTTTAAAAATTAAATTTAAAATATTTTATAAAAGTGACCAAAAGTGGTCGATTTCGGAATTAAAAAAATAAAAAAGAAAATAATCTTAAAAAGCCAACCACAAGTGGTCTATTTTATTTAAAAAATATAATTAATAAGTACTTTTAAAAAGCGACCACTTGTGGTAGGTTTTGGAATTAAAAAAATAAAAAAATAAATAATTTTAAAAAATCAACCACTTGTGATCAGTTTTATTTAAAAAATATAATTAAAAAATATTTTTAAAAAGCGACCATTTATGATTGGTTTTTATTTTAAAAATTAAATTTAAAATATTTTATAAAATCGACCACAAGTGATCGGTTTTGGAATTAAAAAAATAAAATAAATTAAAAAAATCGACCACTTGTGGTCAGTTTTATTTAAAAAATATAATTAAAAAGTATTTTTAAAAAGTGATCACTTGTCATCGATTTTATTTTAAAAATTAAATTTAAAATATTTTATAAAAGAAACCACAAGTGGTCGGTTTTGGAATTAAAAAAATAATAATAAAAATAATTTTAAACAATCAACCACTTGTGGTCGATTTATTTAAAAAATATAATTTTTTAAAAAGCGACCACTTGTGGTCGGTTTTATTTTAAAAATTGAATTTAAAATATTTTATAAAAGTAACCACAAGTGGTCGATTTTGGAATTAAAAAAATAAAAAATAAAATAATTTTAAAAAATCAACCACTTGTGGTCAATTTTTATTAAAAAATAATTATATGTAAAATCAAATATATAATTTTTTGAAATTACACTGATCACATGTATTCGATAACCAATATAATAATAATAAAATCAATCAAACTTAGATTTTGTAAAAAAATTATACGAAGAAATATATCAAATAAAATAAATAAATTACGTTAATCATAATCTTTATCTTTTACTTATGTTTCAATATATAAAATAAATATTTTTCTTTGTATATACGTTAAATGACGTTAAACATAATCTTTGTATAATGAATATGTCTATATCATACAGTTGAAGTAATGATACTATATGCTACTATTGCAGTTATAATAATGTAACAGACATATATAACTGATAATTCACCAGAATATAATAAATGTGTTCTATTATGAGGTAATACTTGTGGATGTGATGTATATAGTATGTATTCAAGAGTTGATATATATATATATATATGAAGTAGTGATCGATCGATGAATGATGTATAGTAGAACCTATCCAAACATATTGAATACATTGATTTGAAATGATAGAAGTAATAATATATTGTACGTTGAAGTTATATTAATGTAAGCTAATCAAATTAATCGATAACTCATCAAAGTATGTATATGAAATACGCCGCATTATATTATTGGATAATATACTCGTGTACGTATGTGATGTATATAGTACATATTTAGAACTTGATATAGTCGATAGTGTATATATGTGTGTGTATGTATAGGTATATATATAGTATATATATATATATATATTATGTAGTGAAGGTATAATAACATAAGATAAACTAACTGATAATTCATCTGAGTATATGTGAAATATGTTGTATATTATTATGGGGTAGTAAAATCGTGTATGTAATGTATATAGTACGTATTCAAGAGTTGATATATATATATGATGTAGTGATCTATGAACTATGTAGTCAAAACTAGCAGAATCTATCCAAACATATTGAATACCTTAATTTAAAACAATCAAAGTGATAATATACTGTACGTTGAAGTTATATTAATGTAAGCTAATAATCAAATTAATCAATAACTCGTTAAAGTATGTATATGAAATATGTTGCATTATATTATGGGGTAATATACTCGTGTACGTATGTGATGTATATAGTACGTGTTGACACCCAATTTTGACCTCTCGATGCTCTCTTAGGCTGCTATTTTTGTCAAAATTATTTAACCTTTAATATTAATATTTTTGCCCATTATTTTGGTATCAAATAATTTTCGACAAGCCACATTCAAGATTTAAAAAGTGTACAAATTATTTTATTATTTTCAATATCATTTTTTACAGTTTATTAATTCAAATACGATATTTTACATAATTTTATTGATATTTATTAAATTATTTTTTTATGTAAATGTACACACTCACAATTCACAAGTACATTGTCTATTATTATTATTATTATTACTATTATTATTATTATTATTATTATTATTATTATTATTATTATTATTATTATTATTATTATTATTATTATTATTATTACATTATTGTTAAAATAGCGACCACTTTGATTCAATTTTCTCTTTTTGTATTTAATTTCTAACCAATTTTTTGATCAATTAATATCAATTTTAGCCATGTTTTTCTTAATTCCTTTTTTACATAGCCAAAACCTTAAACTAAAATTTTATTCTCAGCCATTGATCAAAATTGATCTAATGACCGAGATTAAACCATCCTTTTCTTTCCTTTTTTAATAAAAGGGAACCCTAACCCTCATTTCCTCTCCCTCACAGCTGCACCCCCTTCCCTTATTTCTCTTTCTTCTCTTTCTCCCTAAACTTCCACCATGACTGCTGCCACCGGAGCAGTCCACCGGACAGCCGGCGACCCTCCTCACCCTCTCTTATGAGACATGTCGTTGCCTCACCGTCACTAGCAAAAATACCAATAGTCCAACCAAGATCCAAGCGGCGATCAGTCCCCGTTCAGCCACTGCCCCCGCATCGTCTAGTCCAACGAACCTGCCAGCTGCTGGCAAGTCTCACCAGTCAATACCGCCGCCACCACCTCTATTCCCTTCAATTTTCATCTCCACCAGCCGGCCAACCGCGATTCAGCCTCTCTCTCCTCTCACCCGTCACGTCCTTGCCGGAGTTGATGACCGGCGGGGTTTTCGATGAACTTCACTGAGATTTTGGCACGGTTTGGTTTCTTAATACTTTCAATTGCATGTTTGTTTGTTTTGTTTGCGAATTATCTGAATCAGATAATTCTGTTTATTTGTTTTGTATCAATGTTTTTTTCTATTTCCATTCTCATTGAAGTCTAAAGTACGACATAATATAAGCATGAATAGCAAAAATAAAAAAAGAGTAAAATTATAATTGTAAAACAACAACAACCATTATTATTAGTAATTTTTATTAAATATAAAGCTAGAAATCATATAATTTTATTGATATGCGAACAATAACATGGTGAACTACATATTATTATTTTCACTCTCAACTTGTACAACATGACATGCATAGAAATGGGAACTGTCCTGAGCAAGTGCAACATTTAAACTTCTTGCAAAGTCCAAATCCGCAACCTGAAAATGTCAAAAACACATATAAAAATATTTAAAAGATATTGTCAAAAGAGCGATTTTATTAAAGTAAAACTATTTTTTATTTAGTAATATGAAAAAAAAACATAACAATAAAAAAAGATAAGAATTTCTTACTTGCACTCTGTCAAATAATAGTATAGAAAGATGTCGAACCCACAGAGATTGGTTTTATCTATTCTACGGATGTTTCTTGTTTCAATTACTATTCGAGAAAATCAGAAATAGTTGAATGGTGAATTAATTAATTGTTAGAACATAAATAGATGGTAGAAAACAAATATATTAAAGGTGTTGGGATTTTGACTTCACTCAATATTTCTATATAAAGTAAACTCTTTATTCCTCAATTTCTTTTTCTCAAAAATGTATAAATACCTCTCACGATTATATTTATATTTTATTATTAAATTTAAACAGTTAAATGCACTCCTCTCGGTTATACAAATTAATCAACAAAATAGTAATATTAAGGACCCAGAAATATATATTTGAACTAAAACATGCTCTTTTTTGTAGTAAGTCTCATTCGGTTACCTTACTTGTTATAACTAATTAGTACACAATTTGCCTCTTTCGATTACAAATAAGTGAAATTAATTATAACATAAATTAGATAGATGTCACTAAATAAATATTAACAATCTATCAATACTTTAATTAACGGTATTATTTCTTCCATCTCTCTCGATTACAGAATTAATAACATGTTAATTTGAAGTACAAAATAGATAGATTTAATAAATAAAGTAACATCTAACAGTAAAACTGATAAAATTAAATAGAAAGCTTCAGCTCAAGTATGTGAAATTTTGGATTAATACTTACTATTATATAGAAATATTAAGATTCATCATTTTTCCAACACAAAGGAAAATTACTCCATACTAAAATAGGTACTATTAATGAAAATATTCTTCTCCATCAAACAAGAAAATAGAAGAAATATTCAAGAAGAATAATTCCGCTATTTAGTTAAAAGCAGGATCTAGAATAATTTTCAACATTAAATAACTAACAAGTAGTAAAAGAAAACTTTAAAGAGAATTTTTAAGTAGTTGCTTCAACTCTTCCTTTTCTCCGATGCCCTTTCCTTCCCTGTTGAATTCCTATTTATAGGAAATATAATGCAGGTCTCATGACTTTGTGGAGACATCAAATGTTGTTGCCACTTTAGAGATCATTTTTCCATTTGTTCATTATTGCGACACTAATTTTTGTTGATGTTTCATTTCTTCATATTTCATGTTTCCACAATATGTCTTTCTTTTTGTTCTTTTATTCCTTCAATATTCCTTTCCTGCAAGATTATTAGTAAATATGGGATAATAGATATATATTAATCATGGATTTATTTAAAATATTTATTTATTTACATATGAAAATACATGAATAATTTATACTTATTAAATTCCCCCATACATAAATATTTGCTTGTCCTCAAGCAAAAATAATTAATAGTTATAGTGGCTAATTTTTTTTTAATAAATAAATAAATTCATGAGAAATCTCAGAGAGAAAAAAATTAATTAAGATCAACTATGAGTTCAAATGGCTTTTAACCGTACTCATATTCACTTATTGAGAATTGAATAACAATATTTCCTAATTCCAAGTGTGTCTCACCAAATAAAAAGAATGCCCATATATCACACAATATATCAAAATAACAAGAAGGGCTTATTCAGAGAAAGTTTCTCACTCACTCTCAGCAAAGAAGTATGTCATGTTACCGGAAATACCAAAAGCTTGCTTATCATGTGGTTCTCCACTAATATAGGAGTCATTTGAGTTGAGATCATGTAGCACTTTTTTCAAGGTTGTAATATAGGCTTAGGGGCAGCTGCGATACATATGGATAGTAGTGACTCAAATTTCTTTTAGGCACTTCATTTTACTTTATTGCTTGAGCACAATTGACTTCTACTCCATTACAACCCATCAACCTATCTATTTTTTTAACTCTTCTTTTTGAATGAAATTGCTAATATCTTGTTATATATGTATATATCTTTTTTTTTTAATTTTCCGACAAAGTCTTCTCAAAGGAATTCAATAATATTCATCAATTTTCTTTCACATGTTTTTTTTTCCCTCTTTTTTTATTTTTTTATGTGAAACTTAATTTAATGCATTTAGCTTAACTTTCGAAATGCCCAAAAGAAATTAGGTTGAAAAAATAATTGGCTAAGGATTAAAGCTTGGTGAATAATAAAAATATTTTATTTTAGGCTCAACGGGGCTAGCTAGGGATAAAATCATCAAGGTATGTTTATTTAGGCTATTTATTTAACAAGGATGGCCTACTTTCATTTCTAACTCAAAATCTACCTAAAATTTTGTCTCGACGCTCATTCAAGGCAAGTTCTTGATTTCCAAATAAACATGAGAACTAGGTAATATATACTAATCACACAATACACTAGGAACTAGTGAATATATTAATTTTGATCATCAATAAGTAAGTATGAGTTTGGAAAGACATTCATACAACTCATGAATCGTGTTCAATTAAATCGATCTTCCTTAAGTCTCATGATTTTTAAATCAAACCAGATTTAGCAACTTATTTAGTGAAAATAACTAAAAATCTTAAAATGATTTAATTCAAAATATTACAATCACGACAAAGAAGATTTGATAGACAACTTATTGTTGGACTTACCTGATACAAGAGGAAAAGAAGAAATATTAAAGGTTCAAAGTGATAATAAGGAACTTTATAAAGATGTGTCTCTAAGTGTTGTTGCAACCAAAATACCTGTGGTGCAGATCTCGCAAACTTTATGAACGAAGCTGTCATTCTTGAGAGGAAAAGCTATGATATCCCGAAAGAAATTTAGGATTCCATTGATAGAGTTTGTTGGAATGGAAGGGACCATAATTACAGATGGAAAGAACAAGATTCTAGCTAGTTGTATATCATAAAGTTGGATATGGTGTCTGTGCAACATTGACCCCTAGCCATGATGTAGTGTAGAAAGTCACGTTGATCCCAAGGATCTTTCGATCTTACTTGGTCCATTCCTGATGAATATCCAACCTTAATTTCTAAGGAGTCACTCTTTGCTCGAATATTGGGAGGCTCAAGAGGTAGGATAGTAGAGAAATTAATTTTGGTGAACCAAGAATAATTTACTAGCACAAGACTTAATAACTCATCTAGCAAGACATATGGTGATAATGTTCAGGACGTCTCAAAAGCCATGGGTGTAAGTGATCCATCATTACAAAGTAACGATGTGGTGCTGAGAATGATAGCAGGGAATCAAATTTCAAAGAAACTAGAAAAAGACATCGATATAGCTGTAAGTCATATAATTGAGAGAGCATATAATATTGTAACGTTCTGAACAACGAAGTCCATGGAATAATAAATAAATCAGCTATATATATATTTACAACACATATATAACATAAACACAACTATAAATATAAGGAAGCAAAAACTACTATGAAAGAAAGAACCAAGGACTATTCCAATAGCTCAAAGTTTAAGACTACACTATGCAAAGGTGGAGATGTTGGAAATGCTAAAAATATTAGTGATAATAAAGTGGACAAGCACAAAAACTGAAAGCCTCAAACACAAGAAGAGACAAATTGGAATCAACTTGATTTTGTTAATGATGGGAACATTGATTATGTTACTAGTCAATTGGATTTTGCGAAGGACATGGGAGAAGCCGCACAAAAGCTTGCAGAAACTAAAGTTTGTGCCTTGAAGAACTCTTTGCAATTTCCTCTTAATAATACTTCTGGGAGCACCAACAACTCTAAGAGAAAAGGTAAAGAGATTTATCAAGAGAAAAACAAGAGAGTGGATCTTGCAGATATTTATGCTCAAAGAAAAAATAAAGGCATCACTATCTGTGAGATGAACTCCAGATCAGAAGTGGCCAAACTTTTGGGAACAAGCTGCAATGATAATTTTAGTGGCAAAAACATTTCACTCCCAAGGTTTGAACCAAGTGAGGCCTAACTATTTTCTTGTTAATAGTATGAAGGGAATGAGCGAATGTCCAAGCCTTGACAAGCTAAGAACATCAGTACCTACGCCGCTTAATTTCTTTGTGATGAAATTGACAATAGAGGATGAAAAATTGACTGATGAAGAATTACTGTATGAAAAAGAGTTGCTTAGTACTCAAGGCATATCATCAGGAGGCCAAAGGGTGCAGGTGCCACAACTGTCCTGCAGCCAAGTAGGAATGTATCATTTTGACAACTCTTTGCATAAGATTAACTCACCAAGTTATCAACATCAAGTGTTGCATCAACCCCAGAAAATATCCTATAGGTATCTTCTGACCAGAGAAGATACATGGACTTGAGATGTTTGCTATGGACTCTCGATAGATATTCAAGTGAATATTGAAGCTGCTACATATTAGTTTTTTATACTTTAGTCTATAGTCATGTGTGCATCATTCCTTTGTGTGTTTTTTTTCATCAATAACAATTCCCACCATCTCTTTTTCCATCGCAACTTGAGTAAATACCAATTCATAAACATAGTCAACTGTAGGTTTTTTGCAAATAGTAGTAAATAAATAACGACATATATCCAATGCAATCTACTAAGTGGGGTCTGAGAAGGGTAGAATGTATGAAAGCAGACCATCTCCTTATCTTTATAGGATAGAGAGGATGTTTCCAACAACCTTTGGTTAAAAAGAAAAAGAAACATTTGAAGTATGATTATAAGAAAACAAAACAACTACAAAAAAAAAAAAGGAAAACATATACTATATTTCTCTTTTTCAAATTTATCCTAAATATGTTATTTTTATAAAAACAATTTCATATGATAACGATCCTAGTCGGATACGACTAAAATCGATATCAGAATGCAGAATTAAACTACAAAATTAAAGGATAGTTAAAAAATAAGAGATGAGAAGTGAAGAAAGAAAAACTCAATTAAACAATAATAAAGTCAAGGGAGAAAGAAAACTCAATCAAATGTTCAAGAAATCAAATTGAATCCACAAAATGATAATTTGATGATCAATCAAACGAAGAAGATAACACAAGTAATTCAAAAATCCACCCTAATCACTCGATCTAAGCTAACAATTGAAATTGAACCCAATCACTACCCTAACCTAGAGAAACTAAATATCAAGTCTATTTAAGACAATTCAATTATCCAAAATCTAAGTGATGTAAATGGCTAAGACAACTATTTATAGTCATTACCTTTATAAAATAGTTTATTATAAAAATAGCCCCAAAGTGACTGAATATACAAATAACACACGGGACCTTCTTGATTGTCCAAATGACATCTTGTTTACTTATGACCCTGTGTATTTATTTCTTCATTCCTTCCTCCGAGCTCCAAACTATCATCCATATATGAAAGACCTTCCTAATATGCTTCAAGCTAACAGTGCTCGTATCACCATATAAATTATATTCTATGTTTTTTAAGAAAAAATATATTAACACAACTAAATATTATTTCCAAAAGCTATAACTAAATACAACTCCATCTTCAACTTCAAATTCAAAATGATTTTTTTTGTAATAGTATGTAGTAGCTTGCCTATAAAATCTAATCTATAACATTATATATCTATTTGTTTTGAAATATTAATCTTTTAGAACTAATTAATTGTATTTTTAAAATAAATTGATTAAATTGAGTGATTTTGCAAGTTTTAGTTATTATGGAACTCTAAACTAGATTATTATTATTGGATACCGAGGAAAAATTCTCTATTGCATATCAATCTTTGAAGTTAATTTAAAAGAAATATCAATATTGAACTGCGACCTGACACGTGAAAACTTAATGTAAAGTAGTCAGACTTCATTTTCTTTTTTTTCTTTTTAAATCAGTTTTGAAAGATGGATTTCTCACTTCTATACCAATTGATGTGGTAATTATACATACCATATAATTAATTCATGAGAAAAATATTTTGCAATAAATTATTTTAGTAAGCTCCTTCTCTCTCTCTTTTGTTCTTTGAAATATTACATAATTCTGTTTATTTGTTCTTTATCAATGTTTTCTTTTCTTATTTCCATTCTCATTGAAGTCTAAAGTACGACATAATATAAGCATGAATAGAAAAAACAAAAAGCGAGTAAAATTATAATTGTAAAACAACAACAACCATTATTATTAGTATTTTTTATTAAATATAACGCTAGAAATCGTATAATTTTATTGATATGCCAACAATAACATGGTGAATTACATATTGTTATTTTCACTCTCAACTTGTACAACATGAGATGCATAGAAATGGGAACTGTCCTGAGCAAGTGCAACATTTAAACTTCTTGCAAAGTCCAAATCCGCAACCTGAAAATGTCAAAAACACATATAAAAACATTTAAAAGTTATTGTCAAAAGAGTGATTTTATTAAAGAAAAACTATTTTTTATTTAGTAATATGAAAAAAACATAACAACAAAAAAAAAGATAAGAATTTCTTACTTGCAACAGATATACGAGTGCTACGACTTGCACCAGACAACTCTAATTTGATTGGTGTTGTTGTTTCTGGTGTTGCTAAAGTTAATGGAGAAAAAAGAACAAACAAAACAATGATCATACACCCCATAATATTAGTTGATTTTGCCATCTTCAACAACTATTTTCGTTATGCTTATAGGTATTTTATTTTTCTTTTTTCCCCTTATTTTGTTCTACCTTGATAGTTCATCCTTTTATAGCAAAAATAGACCATAATTTTTGAGTTAGTAGTGTTGAATTTAAGTAAGTTGTAACGGGATAACATTTTAACGTATTTTCTTTAATAATATTAATTTGCTTCACTCTTTGATTACCTAATTGATTACTGTAACCCTTATTCCATCCGTTTGTGCAACCTGTCACTGTAAGTTAATTTTTCTATTAACTAAGGCATCACTTTTATGCCTATTAAAGTTGGAGTTAAGTTATCATTTAGGAGTGATATTTCAATGTTAGTTATGCATGAGTTTGATCACCATTTTTTCATATAGATTCATGTAACTTCCCAATATTCTTTATTCCACCATTATTCTACCTCTTTATTTTTGTAAGCATTGTAACTCTCGTAACCTTTGTAACTTTTATGCCATTCATCTACCACATTTATATTTCTATTCATTACATGAAATATTTTTTCACCTATATATAGAGGTGGTCTTACATGATTTTGATACACACAAGATAATAGAAAGTTCACAAAAGTTAGTAAAAAAGAGAGTTTAATAGTTGAAGGGAGGTGTTATTTTTGTGAAGCTTTGAACTCGACTCTTGTCCAGAGTTGTTGAGTTGTTCTTTGAGAAGGTTGTTGTATCCTGGAGCCTGGAGGGGACTGGACCGGTGAAACAATTTACTGCAGTCGGCTTGAATCTCCTTAAAGAGAGAGATATTTGCGCCTCAGCCGAAGAAGAAGAAGATAGTCTTTTATTTTCTTCACTTATAATTTTAAGTTGTAATTTTTATTATAATTTCACCAACAAGTTGTTACATCAATTAAGTAGTTGCATTAATTATTAGAATGAGGAAATCCAGGCAAACTATAGAATTAGTATCTCTCTTTTTGTAGCTACTACAAAAAATTATTTGGCAACTGAACTATCCTTTTGTAGCTACTAAAAAAAATATATTTGGCAACTGAACTATCCATAATTTTAAATATAAAATTATTTTGCAACTAAATTATGTTTAATTTTAAATCTATTTGTTTTCAATAATAGTTGAATCTATTTCACTACTAAAAAAAACTGAAAAATCGATCACAAAAAATCGATCATAGCTTGTGGTCGGAAAAATAACCACATGTGGTCGGTTTTTTATTTTTTATAAAAAGAGACCACATGTGGTCGCTTTTATATTTCAAAATTTAAGATAATCATTTCAATAATTTTTATATCAATTATTATTTCTTTTACAAATAAAAAAATAAAAAAATTGTAACACCCCGAATCTGGTTCCCAGAACGCTACATGATACTCATGACCCCGAAGGATCACAAACTAACCCATGCTTAATATCTGTACCTGAGCACTGCATAATATATTTATATATACACTGTAAAAATGCGAAATATAAACTGCAAGGCCGTAAGGTTCAAAACTGAATAACTTCTGAATAAAACAATATCTGAACAGGGTATATTAATTGTAGTAGTAAAAGTCTATTAATACATGTTCTTTTTGGTCATTTTGTTCAAAAAAGCACTTTTGAAAAAGATTATCCAAACACAATCTGTTTATCAAAAACACTTTTCAAATGAATTTAACAAACATAAATTGACTTTTTTCAAAAGCACTTTTCTGAAAAGCTATTTTATAAAAATGATTCTCAAATAAGCAGTTTTCTAACAACAATCCCAAACTGGCTCTTAATCACCTCTATTTTTGTCAATTATTAATATTACAACATCAATTTGTGCATAACTAATTTTTAAAAAGTACTTTTAAAGAAATATATTTTTTAACTTTTGACAAAACATCTTGTGCTACAACTAATCAATACTTATCTTTTTTTTTGAAAAGTTTTGCCAATAATTTTCTGAAATATGTACTTTCACCTTTTCAAAAATTTGGTCAAACACATTATGAGTTATTATCAAAATTTTTAAAAATTGATCTACAAATATATATTTAATCATAGATTTTGAATCAAATTTTAAAGATTTATAATAAAAATAATAATAATTTAAATGAGCATTTGACCACAAATTTTGAATCAGATTTTGAAAATCTATCTTTAAATATTTATTTGATCATAAATTTTAAATTACATCTTAAAAAAATTTATGTTCAAAAATTTATTTAACTATAAATTTTGATAATTTCTATATCGATCTTCATGTGTCTTGAATCTTGATAGCAGGTTGCTCTTGTATACGTGACACCATGTCATGAGAATTTATTAAATTTTATATTGATTTCATATATGTGAAAGTGAAAGTTTTTGAATCATTCATATTCTTATTTACCTTATAGTCTGATTTTGAGTTCTATTCTGGGTGAGGTGTGACTTATATAAGACAAATGTTAGCATAATTTCAATTTTTTAAATTAATGATAGATATCTCAAAAGTTAAAAGACTTTATTATTTTAAAAATTAAATAATTTTAGTAGGATATTCTCATAAATTAGAGTGCCATCCAAGAAACTAACTCACATATATCAAGTGATTTTACTTGTAGTTAGCTAATTAACATCAACTACGTGATTTCTCTCTTCTTTCCGGCCAATTTTGAAATTAAGTTTAATAAATACCAAAAAATTCATGGAATCAATCATTTCATTTTTTTTTAATTTTCCTATTAGTATTGCTAAGCGATTGGTTAAGAGTTTTTTAACATGTACTCCTTTCGTCTCATATATATTAGTTGATGATCATTTTACTAAAAATACATGTCTCAAATTATTTATTCATATACTAAATTAAGATTAATTAATTACTTTTTTAAAATTTTATCCTACAATTAATACTCTTTAGAAGTGTGAAATGAATTTGCAAAGTTTCAATAAAGTATCTTAAGCTATAAATTAGTAGAACTATCCGTCTTATTTATGAATTCTTTAGAAGCGTATAAAAAAAAATCATCTGTAGACACGTAAAATTTATTGGATCAAATTTATATAAAATTTAGATTTGACCCATATTTTATTGGGTCTAAAATTATTTTGGGCTATAAAAATAATAAGTCCATTTTATTCCTCATTAAGGACTTCAAGGTTCATCTCACCTTGAGGCCCAAACTTATGCCACTCATCAAGTGACGTGGCATCCCAGTCAAATCCAAGACCAATGAGACGCTGTCACATGTACAAATGATGTTGAAATTTCAGTCAAATTCAACAACCAATCAAAAGGCGTCAAGTGGCAAAGTGACATGTTTCGGCCAATCACAAGCAACTAGGCCTACCCCTACAACTATAAATAGGGGAGTAACATAACATTCTAGGAAAGAAAAAGGAGGACATTCTGCAAGCATTGGAGGAAGCTTCTGCATTGACTACACAACTCTTCAACGAATTGACTAACGGAGTTCTGTCCGGAGATCAACTCGACAAGACGAAGTGCTGTCAGACAATTCCTGGAGATCCAAACACATTTCTAGGAGGCTCAAATCATCCAACATTCGAGAATCACGCTGCAAAGGCCCTCGAATCACGGAAAAAACTTAGGAGAGAAGAATCGAGAGAATAACAGAATTGTACCCACAAAATTCATTTATATAAAATTATTCTTTTTGTTTATTTCATTTTTGCTTGCAGTTAATTTTCAACGTTAATGAAAATTTGTTGCGAACATCATCATCTAATATGAAATAGAGAAAATATCATTTTTACTAGGTGCACGATTCAACATAACCATCTCATAAGTCATAATATTATGGAGAAGATAAAATTAAATGTGTAGAGGGGAAAGAAGGCAAAAAAAAAAAAAAAGATAAGATATATTTTATTTTTATAAATATTCTAGGTGGTCCACAATTTCATAATAATTAAAATATTAAGATTATATTACATCATGCTTTTTACAGCATCGCTTGCATACAAGGAACGTAATATATTTTGCAACAACATGTGGTTGGATCTGTGCACTTTATATCCGCGCGGCAAGCTGAAATATACAAAATAAATATGTCCCATAAATAAAAGATAGAAAGATTTTAAATCAAAAAAAAATATTATAAAGGCTATGAAATTATCAAATCAAGAAGAAACTACAAATTACGAAGCCCGATATATACAAGAATAATCACGATTATAAAGAAATTTGTAAGAGTAAGCTTACGTAATCTAAAAAACCTGTGAGTACTAGGAATAGAGATGATGGTGGTTTTGTGTTGCTTGAGTTATTGGTGAAGGGAAAAGGCATCGTTTTCACCTTCAAATTATATAAAAAAAGTTGAAGCCACACCTAAACTATATTAGTAACCTATTACACACCTAAACTATAAAAAAGTGAAACTATTTACCCCTCCAAACTGATCTGGCAAAGAACGTGATATCACATTCCTACGCACGCGTGAAAAGCAGAAAAACGTGATATCACATTCCTACACGCGCGTGAAAAGCAGAAAAGGAAATTAAAAGCTTATTAAAACGTACACGTGTTATTATTCAATTGCATTTTATCAATCAATTATATTTAATTAGTTTTTTATTTATATTTATATAATTTTAATTTTCTTTCTTTGCCTTTTAATTTGTTTTTCTTTCTCCTTTTTTTCTCTTCATCTCTGTCTTCTTTCATGTTTTCTCATTTCTTCCTTAACTTCATTTCTTATTCTTTACCTCCTCTCAACCTCCATCAATTCATCAATGAATTCACAAATACACTTATCCTTTTATTTTTTTCCTTTATTAGTACAAGTAGGAAGAAGCTAAGTTTGTTATTATTGCTATATCCTTTTGGTTTTGTTAGAAAAAAATAGTACGAATATAATTTGATATTGATGTATTTTGTCCAATTTAAAATTGATATTTCTTTGTGAATCTGGGTATTATTTAGACAAAATTTACTCAATTTTAATTTAAATTAGATTGTGGGTTTTTCGGATTTTACAAAATTGGATTATGGGTATCTTGAATTTCACGAGTTGAATTGTGGGTTGTTCGAATTTTACAGAATTGAAATGTGGGTATCTTGAATTTCACGAGTTGAATTCTATGTTTCTTGCATTTTACTGAATTGTGTTGTGGATTTCTCGAATTTTGCAAATTGAATTCCAAATTTATCAAATTTTATGAAGTAGAGTTATAGGTTTCTTGCATTTACGAATTGAATTGTAAATTAGTTGAATTTCATTGAACTGAGTTGTGGGTTTCTTAAATTTTCAAGAATTGAGTTCTGTGTTTGCATTTTACGGTTTGAGTTATTATTTGCTTGAATTTTATCGAATTGGGTTGTGGGTTTCTAGAATTTCACAAAAAATGACGGAAGATTGTGAAACAGTGAAAGGATTAAAGTGATTTTGTTTGTCGGATTTGGATTACTTTGATCCGATCGAATCCGTTTGTTTATCAGTAAATGGGCTTTGCCCGAATTTTAACTAAAAGAAGATGCACTGAAGGAGATGATATTTTGGGGTTTTATATATATATATATATAAAGAGAGAGAGAGAGAAAGATATATATATATATATATATATATATATATATAGAGAGAGAGAGAGAGAGAGAGAGAGGTGGTAGAGATGGAAGGGGGGGGGGCGTGATTAATTTAGAGAAAAAGAAAATAAAAAGGTGAAAAAAATATGTGTTTGACATGTGTCAGCGCGTGTATACACATTCAAGATAAAATCTGGTTATGACATTTCAAGGGGTAAATAGTTTCACTTTTTTATAGTTTAGGTGTGTAATATGTCACTAGTATAGCTTAGGTGTGACTTCGATTTTTCTTGTATAGTTTGGGGTGGAAACGATACATTTTCCCTATTGATGAATAAAAAATAAACATCATGCATATTATAGCGTTGCTTAATTTTGTCATCTCAATACTTGAACTCAAAACCAAAATAAGCCATGAAATAAAAAAAAGTGATCAAAATAGGCCATCTATTTAATAAGTTATCAAAATAGGCTATTTATTACGTTTTATATATTTTTCTTAACGTTCAACTGACGGAAATGAATAGTAAACACTATTTGTAAAACGTAATAATTTATTACGTTTAGCCTATTTTGATAACTTATTAAATAAATGATCTATTTTGATCATTTTTTTTATTTCATGACTTATTTTAGTTTCGAGTTCTCAATACGTTCTTCTTCCCTTTTTATCCTTTTCTTTGCTTGAATGAAGTGCTTGTAAGTACAATTGATAACTGAACGTAATATTTTACTCAAGAGGTCTGAAATGACATAAAGTTGTTTTATTTTTTTTTCAAAAGATAAGTTTGTAATTAATAATTAATTTTAAGTCAAAGTAATTAATAAAACTCATCTATTGAATAGCTTCATTGTGATTTGATCAAAGTAAAACTCATTTATAAGCGATGGAAACAATTGTCTTGACAAAATGATTGTAACTAGTTTAACCGCACGTGCATCGCACGTATAACGTTTGAGTATTTAAAATTAAATTTAGTATAGTTATTTTTTTTATTCTATATTTAAAATATTTTCTTATTTTTAAGGTTAAATCTTTACAAAATAATTGTTACATTCTTATTACGTACTTAAAACTTTTAAAAAATTTAACACTTCTTAATTTTTTCTTATTCTAGTGCTTTTATATTTATTTCTAGATTTTTCAAATCTTCTTAAAATCAAATTTTGTTAATTTAGAATTCTTAATCTAATGAAAGAAGTATTTAGTTGTCATTAATTCTGATGACTTCTAATAAGAAAAGTTTTTACCATAAATATATTTAATTAATTTTCAACTCTTAAATATTTGAAAAATAAAAAAAAAAGATGATTTTATCTAAAACAAAGACTTTTAATGAGGAACAAAAAGTTTAAATAACATTTTTAAGATGCTTCACACTTTTAATATAGTATAGATAAGCTCCAAACTTTTTTGCCATGTTAATAATTGTCATTATTAATGTCTGTTTGTGCTACTTGATATTTCCCCTTCCTCTTATCCCCCCTTCTTTTTTTTTCAAAAAAAAAAGGAGGGGGAGGGGGAGAGGGAGGGGGAGGGGGAGGAGTAGTTTGAAATTATTTAGGGGTCGTTTGAAAGAGTGTATAAGAATAATATAAAATATGGTGTATTAATAATACTTGTATTAATAGTGTTTGTGTTATCTAAGCTTGCATTAGTTATGTTTGTATTTTTTTATGCAATGTTTGATTTGATGTATTAAAAATAACATGAATTAAATAATTTCTAATTTTTTTTTTTATATAAAAATACTTTCCATATATATGTTGTAAAGGATGCGAAATTTTTTTTGAGCGATAATAGTATCTTTAATCATGTTAATGCATGTATTGGATCTATTGCATTGCCAATACCATGAATTTTGAAGTATTAGTAATACTCACCTCAATAAACAAAAGAGTGTATAACTAATTCTTGCATTAGTTATATATAAGGTGAAAAAATATACCAAACAAGGTACTAGTGGTACACATTAAACTAATGCATGCATTGGCTTTCCAATACACTTTATCAAACGACCCCTTATATATTTTAATTTTGCTTTAAAAATCAAATTTCTTTTTTAACTTTGAATAATGTAAGTTCATTTCAACTTTAAAAATATTAACACCACTTATCAAATTACTTTCCTTCTAATAAAGACCAAGTAAATTTCACTAGTGTTCATTTAACTTTATTATTTTTATACAAAAATCTTTTTTTGTTTTGTTTTAACTTTATGTTATGTAAAAGTCATTCAACATTAAAAGTTATCACACAAACATCATATTTTCTATTTTATACCATTAAAAATCTTCTAATTTTAAGGACATCTGTGACCATGAATTTTTTTTTCATTCTCTTACGAAATTTTTCACTTTGTTTGAAAATTCGTGTTTGATCATGAAAGTCTCAACTATAACTTTTGAAGTTGTATTAGGGAATTTGAAACACTCAAAACTCTATTTTCACTTTACTATATTTCTCTTTTTCAAATTTATCCTAAATATTTTATTTTTATAAAAATAATTCCATATGATAATGATCGGATGCGACTAAAATCGATATCGGAACGCGGAATTAAACTACAAAATTAAAGGATAGTTGAAAAATAAGAGATGAGAAGTGAAGAAAGAAAAACTCAATTAAACAATAATTAAGCCAAGAGAGAAAGAAAACTCAATCAAATGCACAAGAAACCAAATTGAATCCACAAAATGATAATTCGATGATCAATCAAATGAAGAAGATAACACAAACAATTCAAAAATTCACCCTAATCACTCAATCTAAGCTAACAATTGAAATTGAATCCAATCACTACCTTAACCTAGAGTAACTAAATATCAAGTCTATTTAAAACAATTCAATTATCCAAAATCTAAGAGATGTAAATGGCTAAGACAACTATTTATAGTCATTGTCTTTACAAAAATAGTCTATTATAAAAATAGCCCAAAAGTGACTATTTTACAAATAACACATAAGGGACCTTCTTGATTGTCCAAATGACATCTTGATTACTTATGACCGTGTGTATTTATTTCTTCATGCTTTCCTTCGGGCTTCAAACTATCATCCATACAAGAAAGCCCTTGCTAATATGCTTCAAGCTAACAGTGCTCGTATCACCATATAAATTATATTCTATATTTTTTAAGAAAAAATATATTAAAACAACTAAATATTATTTCCAAAAGCTATAACTAAATACAACTCCATCTTCAACTTCAAATTCAAAATGATTTTTTTTGTAATAGTATGTAGTAGCTTGCCTATGAAATCTAATCTATAACATTATATATCTATTTGTTTTGAAATATTAATCTTTTAGAACTAATTAATTGTATTTTTAAAATAAATTGATTAAATTGAGTGATTTTGCAAGTTTTAGTTATTATGGAACTCTAAACTAGATTATTATTATTGGATACCGAGGAAAAATTCTCTATTGCATATCAATCTTTAAAGTTAATTTAAAAGAAATATCAATATTGAACTGCGACCTGACACGTGAAAACTTAATGTAAAGTAGTCAGACTTCATTTTCTTTTTTTTTTTTAAATCAGTTTTGAAAGATGGATTTCTCACTTCTATACCAATTGATGTGGTAATTATACATACCGTATAATTAATTCATGAGAAAAATATTTTGCAATAAATTATTTTAGTAAGCTCCTTCTCTCTCTCTCTCTTGTGTTCTTTGAAATATTACATAATTCTGTTTATTTGTTCTTTATCAATGTTTTCTTTTCTTATTTCCATTCTCATTGAAGTCTAAAGTACGACATAATATAAGCATGAATAGAAAAAACAAAAAGCGAGTAAAATTATAATTGTAAAACAACAACAACCATTATTATTAGTAATTTTTATTAAATATAACGCTAGAAATCGTATAATTTTATTGATATGCCAACAATAACATGGTGAATTACATATTGTTATTTTCACTCTCAACTTGTACAACATGAGATGCATAGAAATGGGAACTGTCCTGAGCAAGTGCAACATTTAAACTTCTTGCAAAGTCCAAATCCGCAACCTGAAAATGTCAAAAACACATATAAAAACATTTAAAAGTTATTGTCAAAAGAGTGATTTTATTAAAGAAAAATTATTTTTTATTTAGTAATATGAAAAAAACATAACAACAAAAAAAAAGATAAGAATTTCTTACTTGCAACAGATATACGAGTGCTACGACTTGCACCAGACAACTCTAATTTGATTGGTGTTGTTGTTTCTGATGTTGCTAAAGTTAATGGAGAAAAAAGAACAAACAAGACAATGATCATACACCCCATAACATTAGTTGATTTTGCCATCTTCAACAACTATTTTCGTTATGCTTATAGGTATTTTATTTTTCTTTTTTCCCCTTATTTTGTTCTACCTTGATAGTTCATCCTTTTATAGCAAAAATAGACCATAATTTTTGAGTTAGTAGTGTTGAATTTAAGTAAGTTGTAACGAGATAACATTTTAACGTATTTTCTTTAATAATATTAATTTGCTTCACTCTTTGATTACTGTAACCCTTATTCCATCCGTTTGTGCAACCTGTCACTGTAAGTTAATTTTTCTATTAACTAAGGCATCACTTTTATGCCTATTAAAGTTGGAGTTAATGGTAGGCACATAGTGGACGTGGGTTACTGCATGTAAGTTATCATTAAGGACTGATATTTCAATGTTAGTTATGCATGAGGTTGATCACCATTTTTTCATGAAGATTCATGTAACTTCCCAATATTCTTTATTCCACCATTATTCTACCTCTTTATTTTTGTAACCATTGTAACTCTCGTAACCTTTGTAACTTCTATGCCATTCACCTACCATATTTATCTTCCAATTCATTACATGAAAGATTTCTTCACCTATATATAGAGGTGGTATTGCATGGTTTTGATACACACAAGATAATAGAGATTTCACAAAAGTTAGTAAAAAGAGAGTTTAATAGTTGAAGGGAGGTGTTATTTTTGTGGAGCTTTGAACTTAACTCTTGTCCAGAGTTGTTGAGTTGTTGACGAGTCAATGGGATATATATTTTTTTATTCGCACTCTGTCAAATAATAGTATAGAAAGATGTCGAACCCACCAGAGATTAGTTTTATCTATTCTACGAATGTTTCTTGTTTCAATTACTATTTGAGAAAATCAGAAATAGTTGAATGGTGAATTAACTAATTGTTAGTACATAAACAGATGGTAGAAAACAAATATATTAAAGGTGTTGGGTTTTAAACTTCACCCAATATTTCTATATAAAGTAAACTCTTTATTCCTGAATTTCTTATTCTCAAAAATGTACAAATACCTCTCACAATTATATTTATATTTTATTACTAAATTTGAACAATTAAATACAATCCTCTCGGTTATACAATTTAATCATCAAAATAGTAATATTAAGGACCCAGACATATATATTTGAACTAAAACATGCTCTTTTTTGTAGTAAGTCTCTTTCGATTACCTTACTTGTTATAACTAATTAGTATACTATTCGCCTCTTTAGATTACAAAATAAGTGAAATTAATTATTACATAAATTAGATAGATGTCACTAAATAAATATTAACAATCTATCAATACTTTAATTAACGGTATTATTTCTTCCGTCTCTCTCGATTACAGAATTAATAATATGTTAATTTGAAGTACAAAATAGATACTACTAATGAAAATATTCTTCTCCATTAAACAAGAAAATAGAAGAAATATTCAAGAAGAATAATTCTGCTATTTTGTTTAAAGCAGGATCTAGAATAATTTTTAACATTAAATAACTAACAAGTAGTAAAAGAAAACTTCAAAGAGAATTTTTAAGTAGTTGCTTCAACTCTTCCTTCCGATGCCCTTTCCTTCCCTGTTGAATTCCTATTTATAGAAAATATAATGCAGGTCTCATGACTTTGTGGAGATTTCAAATGTTGTTACTACTTTAGAGATCATTTTTCCATTTGTTCATTGTTGCGACACTAATATTTATTGATGCTTTATGTCTCTGTATTTTCATGTTTCCACAATATGTCTTTCTTTTTATTCTCTTATTCTTTCAATATTCCTTTCTTGCAAGATTGTTAGTAAATATGGGATAATAGATATATATTAATCATGAGTTTATTTAAAATCTTTATTTATTTACATATAAAAATACATTAATAATTTATACTTATTAAATTCTCCCATACTTAAATATTTGCTTGTCCTCAAGCAAAAATAATTAATAGTTATAGTGGCTAATTTTTTTTAAATAAATAAATACATTCATGAGAAATGTCGGAGAAAAAAATCAATTAAGATCAACCATGAGTTCAAACGGCTTTTAACCGTACACATATTCACTTATTGAGAATTGAAATAACAATATTTCCTAATTCCAAGTGTGTCTTATCAAATAAAAATAACGCCCATATATCACACAATATATCAATAGAATAAGAAGGGCTTATTCAGAGAAAGTTTCTCACTCATTCTCAGCAAAGAAGTATGTCATGTTACCCAAAATACCATAAGCTTGCATATCATGTGGTTCTCCACTAATTTAGGAGTTATTTGAGTTGAGATCATGTAGGATTTTTTTCAAGATTGTAATATAGGCTTAGGGGCAGGTGCGATACATATGGATAGTAGTGACTCAAATTCCTTTTAGGCACTTCATTTTACTTTATTGCTTGAGCACAATTGACTTCTACTCCCTTATAATCCATCAACCTATCTCTTCTTTTTGAATGAAATTGCTATTATCTTGTTGTATATGTATATATCTTTTTTTTCAATTTTCCGACAAAGGCTTCTCAAAAGAATTCAATAATATTCATCAATCTTCTTTCACATGTTTCTCTCAGTCTCTCTCTATTTTTATTTTTTTATGTGAAACTTAATTTTTTGCATTTAGCTTAACTTTCGAAATGCCCAAAAGAAAAAATTTGAAAAAATAATTGGCTACGGATTAAAGCCCGGTGAATAATAAGAATGTTATATTTTAGGCTCAACGGGGATAGCTAGGGATAAAATCATCAAGGTAGGTTTATTTAGGTTATTTATTTAACAAGGATGATCTACTTTTATTTCTTAACTCAAAATCGAATAAAAATTTTGCCTGGACGCATATTCAAGGCAAGTTCTAGATTTCCAAATAAACACGAGAACTAGGTAATATATACTAATCACACAATACACTTGAAAATAGTGAATATATTAATTTCGATCATCAATAAGTAAGTATGAGTTTGGAAAGGCATTCATACAACTCATGAATCATGTTCAATTAAATCGATCTTCCTTAAGTCTCATGATTTTTAAATCAAACCAGATTTAGCAACTTATTTAGTGAAAATAACTAAAAGTCTTAAAAAAATTTAATTCAAAATATTACAATCACGACAAAGAAGATTTGATAGACAACTTATTGTTGGACTTACCTGATATAAGAGGAAAAAAAGAAATATTAAAGGTTCACAACGATAATAAGGAACTTTATAAAGATGTGTCTCTAAGTGTTGTAGCAACGAAAATACATGTGGTGCACATCTCGCAAACTTTATGAACGAAGCTGCCATTCTTGAGAGGAAAAGATATGATATCCCAAAAGAGATTTAGTATTCCATTGATAGAGTTTGTTGGAATGGAAGGGACCACAATGACAGATTGAAAGAACAAGATTCTATATAGTTGTATATCATAAAGTTGGATATAGTGTCTGCGCAACATTGACCCCTGGCCATTATGTAGTATAGAAAGTCACGTTAATCCCAAGGATCTTTTGATCTTACTTGGTCCATTCCTAATGAATATCCAACCTTAATTTCTAAGGAGTCACTCTTTGCTAGAATATTGGGAGGCTCAAGAGGAAGAGGTAGGTGTAACGCCCTGAAAACGGGTCCCGAGACATCACACGGTGCTTAGGATCACAAGTGACCCCTAGCTAACCCTTCTACTGGCATAACTCATAAGCAACTGGATAACATGCATAAATCTGTACAAAAATCAGCAGAAGATAACTCTTTTCTCAATCTGATCCATACAAAACTGAATTCAAATGATTACAACTCTGCTATACAAACGAAACTGGAATAAATACTTTAACGCTACTGACTGTCTATGAAGCCTCTACTAGTATTAACTATAGTTAGCTGAGACATGACCCCCAGATATCTTGAATCAATACAACTGAATGAATAAAACAAATTGCTACACAAACTCTGACTCACTCGAGCCCTTGAATCAGGAGGACTCATCTCCTGCTGACCGAAAGCTGCAGTCTGTTTGAATACGGTATGTGTGCTACAACTAAACTGATACCTACATTATGAGATAATGTAGCGCATAGACATATATGTGGATCAGTACTTTGAGGATGTACTGAATATATGAGGGTGTATGCATTAAGGAAACAATATCATTACTCTTTATAAAATCATGCATGCTGATATAAATGACTCACATAACTTGAATAAATCTGAAATCTAAATCTCATAAATCACGAATAATGAAACATGTAGCATAAATCTCGTGAGTCATTATACTTAGTTCAAACATCTGTATTCTTCTCTTATTCTCAAAGCTAGTAAGAAATAAGGAATCTTAAAGCAATAACTTTCAAATTTTATGCTTTTATCTTGAGGAGAATAAGACTTTGGGAACTCAAGGACTTGGGAATCTAAAAATCAAAACTTTTAACACATATACTTTTATCTTAAGGAGAGTAGGGGAATTCTTTGGAAGTTTCTTCCAAACGACATAAATCATGTGCTTCTCTTTGCTTTAAATCATAAACTGCAAGAATAATGTGGATTCCTATCTTAGCTTAAGATCAAAACATCATTTTTCTTTAAATCTTGGTACGCAATTACTAGAGGAAAACTTATGGTCATAACCTTCTTGAAAAATTCAAACTCATTCTTGATATAGATATAAAAATCAAAGATTTCAAGAACATGATCTTAGAAACTCAGTACTAAATCTTTGGTTTAAACTCATGACAATTCACCACAACACTTAAGACTCAACATCATTCTTGAAATTATTCGACAATAGCAATTCTCAAAAGAAGAGTGCAACTCATGATATAAACCTTCAATTAAAAGAATAAATAGGTAGAATAATCATGTAATTCAAAATTTAAATAACTTATTAATTCATAAACATCAAGACAAGATAAGTTGGTCATAATCTCATTTATAAATCATGAAATTTTTGATAAAAATCAAATCTTTGGGCACAAGAACGAACGAAAGAATTGTTCTTGTTCAAACCCCACATACCTTAGATTATGAACTTTGGATGAACACTTGCTTTTGGGACTCTATTCGCAACTTTAAACGGATATTCTTGATGCTCTTAGTTTAGGGATTCCAATTCTTGAATCAATTCGAAAAGTGACGGTGAAATCTTGAGTTTTATTGAATGTTGGGTTGAAACCCTAGACTTTGTTCTTGGTGAATTTGAGAGAAAAGGATCATACTTTGGTGTTTTGGGGATTAAATCCCATGTTATGGATGAATAGGGGGTGGAAAATACCCCTTTTGCCCTTAATGACTCGGAGGTGAAATGATGAAAAATTTGGCCTAGGGGGAGTACCCAGGGAGGCACCCTGCTTAGAGCGGGGGACTACCTAGGGCGGCGCCCTGCTTAGAATGGGGGACTATCTAGGGCGGCGTGGGCTAATTGCCCTGAGCTACTGGTTTGTCATACCAAATATGCCCTTAAGCTCGTCTAAAAATTCCGAAACTCACCCGAGATGTACTCTTGACTTGCCCCATCATGAATAAACAAAAAAAATCAACAAACAGAGGTCGAGAAGGTCAAAAATATATTTCTCAAAGTTTAAAGGTCTTAAAATGACTAAGTCTCAACACTTAGCCAAATTTCTAAGTATGAGACCTCTCTTGACATACTCTAAAGGCTTAGAAAACGAGGAAATTTTGCGGGGTCTTACAATATCTCCCCCTTGGAAACATTCGTCCTCGAATGTCACTAGCTAGGCTAAGAATACAGAGGAAAACTGAGGGTGCACAGTTAAAATAACTTGCTAAACTGATTCTACCTCATTCTAAACTTTTGAGTACTTCTGTGAGTGCATGAACTTATAATAAGAATAACTATATGGATGAATCTTTGATTAGAAAGAAGCTGAATTAAGGAAGACTATTACCTTTAACTGAACTTGTCTTTACTTATCTGTAACAACCTAAAAATCCATTCTGAGACATCACACGGTGCTTAGGATCACAAGTGACCCCAAGCTAACCCTTCTACTGGCATATCTCAAAAACAACTGGATTATATGTATAAATCTGTACATAAATCAATGGAAGATAACTCTTTTCTAAATCTGAGAAATACAATACTGAATTCAAATGATTGCAACTCCACTTTACAAATGAAACTAGAATAAAATACTTTAACTCTACTGACTGTCCATGAAGCCTCTACTATACTGACTGTAAATGGTTGAGAAGCTACTCCAACTATCATTAATAAGTACATGTGACTAAGAAAATAAACAACAGAAATGAATCTAACTGAAGTCCCCGAAGGAGGAGAACTCATCATCTTGCTAGCTGGAATTTGCAACTGCCTGAATCTGAATGTTCATGCTAAGTATTGTACCTACATTATTAGACAATGTAGCACACAGACGTATATGTGGATCATTACTTTGAGGATGTATTGAGCATATAGGGGTGCAATGCAATAAGTAGATAATATTATCAATCTTTATAGAAATCCTGCATGCTGATATAAATGACTCGCATAGCTTGAGTAAAAGCTGAAATCTAAATTTCATCAATCATGTATAATGAAGCATACAGTACAAATCTCGTGAGTCGTTCTATTTACTTCAAAAATCTGTATTCTCCATCTTATTCTCAAAACTTGTAAGCAAGAGGAATCTTAAAACGATAGCTTTCAAAACTTATACTTTTATCTTATGGAGAATAAGGGACTTCTTTAAAATTTAGAGATTATAGGACTTAGGGACTTTGGTCTTGGGAGACTTTGGGAATAAGGAAACTTTGAAACTTAAAGCTTTGGAAATCTTGAAATCAAGCTTTCAACACATATACTTTTATCTTAAATAGAGTAGGGGACTGCTTTGGGAGTTTCTTCTAACCGACATAAACCATGTGAGATGACATGGAGTCCAACGTCTTGCCCACGTTGGGGAGAGATGATCTACCCTTTCCATCGGAATAGAACCTTAACTTTAGTGATCACTATCTCGACCACGGGCCCATATATCTCAATCCTGCAGTGGCACGTAGTTCTGGGGTATGAGACCTTGGAATCATACCCAACTCGATGCTAAATACTACTTCCATACTTAGGCTCGGAACTTATAGAAAATCCATCTTAAAATAACTCAAGGGTCTATAATGAAGACCAAATTATGCTTCTCTTAGCTTTAAATCATAAGTAGTGTGGATTCCTATTTTATATTTTGAAAGTACTTATCAAAACTTGTAAACAGAACTTGAGATCATAATCTCCTTATAAGCTCATCACTTGTACTTACGACTCAAAATGTAAAGCTTTAATGCATCAAAATCATATTTAAACTTTATGCTCAACCATCATCTTAAAAAGCTTACAATCATCTCAATCAAGATATTGGAAAAATAACTCATAATATGAATATCATGATTTCAACATCTCAAAATTTATGCTTGATAACAAAACATTCATAATCATCTTAAAATCTGAAAAATTCAGAAATAGGCATGAAAATATAAACAAAATCATGTAATTCAACTTTTAAATCATGGGAAATCACATAATTTTGCAAATAATGGTAATGGGTATAAACCCTAACTTGATGTTCATGGAAATCATAGTCTAATTCAGAAATTTATATCTTAAAAGAAGTCTTTGGGCACAAGAACGCAAGGATTGTTCTTGTTCAAACCCCACATACCTTAGATTGTGAACTTAATGAATAGGCTTTCTTTTGAGATGCTACTTGTACTCTTGAATGAGGGTTCTTGGAATTCTTGCACTAAGAACTTGGAATCTTGGCTCAATTTGGAGAATGAATGGAGAAATCTTGAGTTTCTTGGAGGAGAAGTTTGATGAACTAGGGTGTTTGGTTGAGGAATTTTGAGAAAAGTGGTATATGATGCGTGTAATGACCTTAAATCAGGTTATTGGACGATTTAAGCGGATTGGAAAAAGTCCAAAATACCCGTTTTAACTTCTGAACGAAACTGAAAAAATATAACTGGGAGCACGATTTTATGGGCCACCGCGACGCGCCACTATCGCGGTGGCTCACTGGAAATTGACGAATGGGAATCTGGGGGGAACCGCGATGCGGAGCCATCACGTTGTCCCATTGGTTGGGACCTGGAACTTCAGCGCGACGTGCCATTATCGCGCTAGGCTACTGAAAATTGACTATTGGGAAATTACTCCTCTCCGCGATGCGCGAAGTGTTTGAATGACGGTGTTTTACGACTAGAACTTCAATTAGCCATAACTTCTTGCCCGGTTATCGGATTTGGGTGAATCTTATATCATTGGAAAGCTAATTCAATTTCGACACGATAAAAAGTCAAAATTAGGAAAATTCTATATGATTTAAACATTACTCCCTTTAGAAGTCATTCCTCAATCTTATAAAGGCGAAATTAGGCTTAAGGAAAGTTTGGGGTATTACATTATCGTAAGGAGATGATCCATGCTGAGAGTTTAGAATTCGCTTGATGCGCTCATGGTGAGGTCGTACTTATAGAACTGCAAAGTGATAGTTTATGCAGGCATAAATCATGAGAAAACGAGGCTAAGATCATATAATGGGTATTACATTGCCTGAGCTGGAATACTTGGAACACTAAGATCATTCATTGAATACTTATGAACTGAATCACGGCTAGGTATCTAATTTTCTAAAACTGATGTCGGACGCATATACTGAGATGAATTTGCAAATTTTATGGGTGCGGACAATTATTTCTTGGAATGACCATACTTATGAAACTTCAGGTAGTAAGAGTAGACTAAAATTGGGAGGATGGAAAAACTATAGAAATTCATCTGTTTGATTATTAAACTAGATTGCTGGCTATCCGAACTGAATCATACTAGATACTCGTATACAAGTAGAGGATTCCTTTAACACCCTTCTAGGGAGTTCTAACGATATGAGAGGGGAAAGAACTCTGGGCATTCTCTCAAAAAATCATCTGAATAAAAGGTTACAATAGTGCAACAAATCTATAGCTTGGAACATAGGACAGTTGATCATAAGCTGAGATAGAATTTCTAGGCCTTAGGTAAAGCAACTTCTTGCTTTCAAGCTTAGAAACTCTTCTTGAATACTCCCTCGATTATTCTATTCCCCTTAAACACCGTACTCATTGATTCAACTTATATTTCTCACATGGCCGCTGATATTTCCATCTACTAATGTCTAAACTGAACTAAATCCTCTCACCATCTTCAAGCCTAGCTCGAAATCACAAGATACACCACATAACACTGTAATACTAGTCTGAATTATAAATTCAGCACACCCTGCATTTCACAACTCCTCATCTCATGCATAATTCTCATAGCCACTCTAACAATCACATTCAACCTCATACTAGACATTCATAAATGCGCAATGCATTCATCTAGATATATACAAACATGATGTTCAAGCCTATATCTATAACCACAAATGCACTTCTAAACAAACACCTTTCTCATATCAGCGAACCTCTATCAAGAACAATTTTCTTGCACTATTCTTAAGAAGACACACATAGAATACTCCCAACCAACTAAGTCATCCACAAAAGCTTCACCTCAATATCCCTCCATTTATAGACGTACTTAAAAAAAACACACAACAATCTTCCCAAACATAACACATAAAATTTCATATAGCCACGACATATATTAAAGACACAACCTCAATCTTACTTCACACGTATAGCCATAGCCAACATAAGCATACAACGATCTTTCATTAGCAAGAAACTCTTACTCTCTCTTCCGTCTAGATAACTGTTCATCACCACTATCTTAACCTTAGGAAAGGTCATAAAAGGGTTAGAATATGAGGACTTTAAACATGAAGAGATTCTACGTACAACTTGACACCTTACTGAGGCCTGACGGATAGGGTATCAAATGCATGAATCCATTAAATATATTGAAACTAAGCACACCCATGACAACATCTGAAACTGAACTTGTTGTAACGTATGAGTACACGAGTCATGATCTGCATAACCTGAGCTTATAAACTATGATTTCATGGAACATAATCTATTTTGCTGAGTGACCAAGAACTGCTTATGCTAGGAACTAGAGGTTTACATGATTTTTTTCGATAAGGTGCATAAATATGAATTGTGGTCATGGAACCAATATGTAATGCATGAGTAGATAGAGGGATCGGGATAATTGAAGATGCTGAAATAGGAATGGGTTGAGCCTTACCCTCATTTTTTGATGTTCAATAACATTCTGGCATCACTACAAAAATCTGGAAGTCTGACTTGGTTACTCATTCTACCATCTCCCCTTTAGCTTTAAGCCATCAATCTAAGTTTGTGAACCACTATATCTACTCTAATCTAAACTAAAATCACTTTGCTCTAGAGTCTGGGATATAATCAATACATAGGAAACTAAACTTACCCTGAAGGACTATATCTTCATTTATAACACCCAATGCTAATACCTCCTTCTGAGATTCAACTCTTTGACTTCTATGACCCCAAAAGTCATCATATAAAAACTTAAACTCTCACCAACTTAGATTTTTAACACTTAACACAGATATCATCTACCTGTAACAAACCATGCTACTTCCTTCATACTATTCTAATATCACATACTTTCACATCTCCAAACTTGCATTTTTCTCTAAACCATAGGAATCAATATCATACCAACATGGCTCAATACTATAAATCAAAACTCGTTAACTTAGCTATTAAGAATATCATATACTATACTAATAGTCTCCTTCCTCTTAGCAACTCAACGGTACTACTAACCACACAACACTTAATAAATTTCAAAAATAAAGGAGCCCTATATCACCTTGGGCACACCTCAACATCATACTTACAAAATCATACTTATTTACGAATAACTGAATTCAAACACTTGCATACACTGTTCAAACCTACTAGATCACTTCCATATAACTAGCATCACTAACCAAGAAATCATTACATCTACCTTGATGACCATCAACTGTTCAAACTTAATTTCTAGTGCTAAATATGAGTAACAATCGACCTTGCATACAAATTCTCACTTGGGAGCTATAAAATAAAACATCAAGAAACAATAGTCCCCTAGAACTCCACAACAACAACAATTGGTCATAATCATATGACCTATCTTATCATAATCCATTAACACATCCTTCTTATACACATCATTACTATTTACCTTTCTATACATCTAAATTACTATCAAAGCTCTATAAGTTTCAACTAAAACTCATTTTTGCAACCTCAAGGGAGGCCTAAATTAATGATACTAAACCACTAAAAACTTCATTAATATCCTATACTTTTCAATCACAACAAATATCATCAATAACTCTCTTCATACTTCAAGCAAAAAAAAATTTCCTTAACTAATAGCTCTTTCTCTACCTTTCACTAAACTAATACACAAGGACATATCACTTCATTACTAACTCAATCATATGCAAAAGATTCGGCTATACATATACTCAATAAATTGCCCTTGCCACCCTTCTTTTCACTACACTTCTAAACCCATACTTCCAACTATAAGAAGGTTCAATCTACTTATGAATCATAACACTCTAGGTTTCAATATCTCATGAATACAAACTCGTCAGCAGTCTATGCTCACACTATCTCCTTTAATGAGTACTATCCATATTGAAGGGTTAATAAGGAATCTGAATACATATCTTACTATGTCTTAACTGAATGACCTATAATAATGAAGACATAACTTTCAACTTGAGGGACTCATGGCACACTAGGGAGATCCTCTCAAGCCCTTTGTGTGACTTCTAAAACTTCTACTAGAAAATCTGAGAGCATTATCTAGGGAGGAATTGGAACTTGCTGATCATGTTATCTCAACAATAATACATAGATGAGGAATTTCGGGGTAACACACGAATAGAAAGGAGATTCTGAGAGAACAACTTTACAGCATGAGCTAGAGTATGAAAGAAAGTGAACTTTTCTTAAATGCCTCGTAGCCTGTCAAAGAAAAGTACATACGCCTCCGTACCATTCTGCAAGACTTTACTAGATACGGCTTCACAGACACCCTAGGACACTTAAACCTGGCTCTGATACCAAGTTTGTAACCCTCCAAAAATGGGTCCCGAGATATCACACGGTGCTTAGGATCACAAAGTGACCCCAAGCTAACCCTTCTACTGGCATAACTCATAAGCAACTGGATAACATGCATAAATCTGTACAAAAATCAATGGAAGATAACTCTTTTCTGAATTTGATCAATACAAAACTAAATTCAAATGATTATAGCTCTATCTTGCAAATGAAACTGGAATATAATACTTTAACTCTACTGACTGTCTATGAAGCCTCTACTAGTATTAAATATAGGTAGCCGAGACATGAACCCCAGCTATCCCGAATCAATACGACTAAATGAATAAAACAAAATGCTACACAAACTCTTACTAACTCGAGCCCTTGAATTAAGAGGACTCATCACCTGCTGACCAAAAGATGTAATCGGTTTGAATAAGGTATGTGTGCTACAACTGAATTGATACCTACATTATGAGACAATGTAGCACGTAGACATATATGTGGATCAGTACTTTGAGGATGTACTGAGTCTATGAGGGTGTATGCATTTAGGAAACAATATCATTACTCTTTATAAAACCATGCATGCTGATATAAATGACGCACATAACTTGAATAAATCTGAAATCTAAATCTCATAAATCATGAATAATGAAACATGTAGCATAAATCTCATGAGTCATTATACTTAGTTCAAAAATCTGTATTTTCCTCTTATTCTCAAAGCTTGTAAGCAAAAAGGAATCATAAATCAATAACTTTCAAATCTTATGATTTTATCTTGCAGAGAATAGGACTTTGGGAACTCAAGGACTTGGGAATCTAAAAATCAAAACTTTCAACACATATACTTTTATCTTATGGAGAGTAGGGGACTTCTTTGGGAGTTTCTTCTAACTGACATAAACCATGTGAGCTGACATGGAGTCCAACGTCTTGCCCATGTTGGGAAGAGCTGTTCTAACCTTGACATCGAAATAGAACCTTAACTTTAGTGATCACTATATTAACCCACTTGGGGTGAATCAGAAACCTACGTCGGCTTGTAGTTCTGGGGCATGAGATCTTGGAATCAAGATCAATTCGGTGCTAAATACTACTCCCATACTTAGGCTCAGAACTTTTAGGAAAATCCACCTTAAAATATAGCATAATGTATAAAATGAAAGCCAATTATGCTTCTCTTTGCTTTAAATCATAAACTGCAAGGATAATGTGGATTCCTATCTTAGCTTAAGATCAAAACATGAATTTTCTTTTAAAACTGGTAAGCAATTACTAGAGGAAAACTTAAGGACATAACCTTATTGAAAAATTCAAACTCATTCTTGATATGGATATAAAAATCAAAGATTTCAAGAACATGATCTTAGAAACTCAATACTAAATCTTTGGTCTCAAATTCACAATTTAAACTCATGATAATTCACCACAACATTAAGACTCAACATCATTAATGAAATTATTAGACAATACCAATTCTCAAAAGAAGAGTGCAACTCATGATATAAACCTTCAATTAAAAGCATAAATAGGTAGAATAATCATGCAATTCAAAACTTAAATAACTTATAAATTCATAAACATCAAGACAAGATAATTTGTTCATGACCATATTTATAAATCATGAAATCTTTAATAAAAATCAAATCTTTGGGCACAAGAACGGAAGAATTGTTCTTGTTCAAACCCCACATACTTTAGATTATGAACTTTGGACGAACACTTGCTTTTGGGACTCTATTCACAACTTTGATTAGAAATTCTTGATGCTCTTGGTTTGGTGATTTCAATTCTTGAATCAATTTCGAAAAGTGACGGTGAAATCTTGAGTTTTATTAAATGTTGGGTTGAAACCCTAGACTTTGTTCTTGGTGAATTGCAGAGAAAAGGATCATACTTTGGTATTTTGGGATTAAATCCCGTGTAATGGATGAATAAGGGTGTAAAATAATCCTTTTTCCCTTAATGACTCAGAGGTGGAATACTGAAAAATTTGGCCCAGGAGGAGTACCCAGGGAGGCGCCCTTCTTAGAGCGGGGGACTACCTAGGGCGGCACCCTGCTTAGATCGGGGGACTATCCAGGGCGGCGTGGGATAATCGCCCTGAGTTACTGGTTTGGCATACCAAACATGCCCTTAAGCTCGTCTAAAAATTCTGAAACTCACCCGAGAGGTACTCTTGACTTGCCCCATCGTGAATAAACAAAAAAAATCAACAAATGAAAATCGGGAAGATCGGAAATAAATTTCTCAAAGTTCGAAAGTCTTTAAATAACTAAGTCTCAACACTTAGCCAAATTTCTAAATGTGAGACCTCTCTTGACATACTCTAAAGGCTTAGACAATGAAAAATTTTTGCGGGGTCTTACAGTAGGATAGTAGAGAAATTAATTTTGGTGAACCATAAATAATTTACTATCACAAGACTTAATAACTCATCTAGCAACACATATGGTGATAATGTTCAGGACGTCTGAAAGGCCATGGGCGTAAGTGATACATCATCACAAAGTAATGATCTGGTGCTGAGAATTATGGAAGGGAATTAAATTTCAAAGAAACTAGCAAAAGACATCAATATAGCTGTAGGGCATATAATTGAGAGAGCATATAATACTGCAACATTCTGAACAACGATGTCCATGGAATAAAAAATAAATCAGCTATATATATATACTTACAACACATATATAACATAAACAAAACTATATATATAAGGAAGCAAAAACTACTATGAAAGGAAGAACCAAGGACTGTTCCAATAGCTCAAAGTTGAAGACTACACTATGCAAAGGTGGAGATGTTGGAAATGCTAAAAATATTAGTGATAATAAAGTGGACAAGCGCAAAAACTGGAATCCTCAATCACAAGAATAGACAAATTAGAATCAGCTTGCTCTTGTTAATGATGGGAACATTGATTATGTTACTAGTCAATTGGATTTTGTGAAGGACATGGGAGAAGCCACACAAAAGCTTGTAGAAACTAAAGTTTGTGCCTTGAAGAACTCTTTGCAATTTCCTCTTAATAATACTTCTGGGAGCACCAACAACGGTAAGAGAAAAGGTAAAGAGATTTATCAAGAGAAAAACAAGAGAGTGGATCTTGCAGATATTTATGCTCAAAGGAAAAATAAAGGCATCACTATCTGTGAGATGAACTCCAGATCAGAAGTGGCCAAACTTTTGGGAACAAGCTGCAATGCTAATTCCAGTGGCAAAAACTTTCACTCCCAAGGTTTGAACCAAGTGAGGCCTAACTATTTTCTTGTTAATAGTATGAAGAGAATGAGCGAATGGCCATGCCTTCACAAGCCAAGAACATTAGTACCTGCACCGCTTAATTTCTCTGTGATGAAATTGATAATGGGGGATGAAAAATTACTGTGTGAAAAAGAGTTGCTTAGTACTCAAGGCGTATCATCGGGAGGCCAAAGGGTGCAGGTTCCACAACTGTCCTGCAACTAAGTAGGAATATATCATTTTGAGAACTCTTTGCAGAAGATTAACTCACCAAGTTATCAGCAAGTGTTGCTGTCACGACCCAAACTAGGTCCTGGCCATGACGGACATCCCGAATCATGAAGGCCCGAACCTTCTACTCTATCTGGTAGTTATGTACAATATTCATGTAATAAGAGAATATGCGGAAATACAATCTGATACGAAAATATGGTCATTAACTCTGAGTTTCAAGACATGAGAATAAAAGTTATAATTCAAAACATCTGAGTAAGATCTAACTCAGTCTGCGAAATCTCTACTACATCTCAAAATTGTTCTGAAAACTAGAAGAAAGCCCCCAGTAGACCAAACCAACAGAATAACATAATTTGAAATAATAGGTCTTCTGGAACAAAGAAGGCTCACCATTGAATGGATCACTTCTCTCGGGAATACTCTACTGATTAACCGGACCCTTGGACTGATCCTCCAAACCTGGGAGGTAAGGGGTCAATACAGATGTACTGGAACGTAGAGAATATCCAAAATACTAATTTATATTCGACATATATGAGAGTAATTTAAAATAGTTCATAAACATATCATATAGTAAGAAATCTCATGGACATTTCTGAAAGACTCTGTAAAATCATCTGAACTCTGTGATACTCTTCGTTTTACTTTTGCACTAGGTGGTATACCCTACAACTCTTAAATACCACGGGCTATATGAAATCCGCCATTGACTCGGCGGGGAAACCTCCAACCCAAGTGTGCCACAAGGGTTGGACTCTCTGACTCTTCTACATCGCACGACCGTCGCCAGCGTAAAAATAATATACCCGAATTGGCAAATCATGGTTTTAGGCTAAGAGTTACTTGAACTCAAACCTTCTTCGGGTAACCACCTAACCCTCTTTAAGACCAGTTTTAACTATTTAAAACATGCATTCTCTGAAATCAAACTCTGAAAACATACTCTGTTATGGCATGCATACTTATGGTATCGTCATACCATTGACTTGCAAGTCACCTCTCTGAGCCATTAATAACATATTATAATCTCTGTTTTCAAAATATAAGTTTGGAACCACCATATCGATAAATCAATTCAAAGAAACTCTTTCTCAAACCTCATGTAAACACATGCAAGGCACTCTCTTTGTCAAGCATTTCAATAATACAAGGTTGTCATGTTAAATTTCTCAATCACATGCAACTCTTTCTCATTTAAAAACAAGGGTGTAATTATATCAAGAAGCTCCCTCTCATCATCTCTAAATCATGCTCAAACACTAAGGTAATGAGAAAAACTAGCTTCAAAACCATAAATCATGTTTTTCAAATCATTCACAATAAGATCATAAACTTGAATTTATCACAAGAGAGGGACTTCATATTCTGTACTCTCAAACAAATCTTAAATTTCAATTTCATACATATACATATACTTGTAAATCAATTTAAGGGGATGAGGACTAGAGGCCAAAACAACAATATCAATAACATGCATAAAGCATAATAAAAATCATGGATTTCAAACCCCTTTTACAAATTCATGCTTTATAATCTTTAAATCATAATTGAGTGTTTCAACAAGCCCATGCATTTTTAGGATAAACCCCACGTACCTCAATTTAGAAATTTGATGGATGATTCTTGAAGCCTATGATTTGGGGATTCCAAATCTTCAATCAATCTTGAAAATTCACGGTTAAATCTTGAGTTATTTGGGTTTTTAGTTTGAAACCCTATAGAGTGTTCTTGAGTAATTTGGATGATTGTGAATGTATTCTGGTGTCTTTGGGATTAAATCCCATGTTTAGGCTGATAAGGGGGTGGAAAATACCCAATATACCCTTAATGAGACGGAAAAAAAATATAACTGGAAGCCCGATTTCATGGGCCACGCGACGCACCACAATCGCGGTGGCTCACTGGAAATTGACGAATGGGATTCTTAAGGTCATTGCGATGCGGAGCCATCGCATTGTTTCACTGGTTGGGACCTGAAACTTCAGCGTGACGCGCCACAATCGCGCTATGCTATTGAAATTTGACAATTTCTAAATAGGCCCCCTCCGCGGCGCGCCAAGCACCTAAATAATGGTGTATTATGACTAAAACTTAAATTAGCCATAACTTTTTTCCCGAGTATCGGATTTGGGCGAATCTTATATCGACAAAAAGCTCATTCAATTTTCCACATGATAAAAAGTTGAAATTAGGGAAATTATATGTGGTTTAAACTTTACTTTCTTTGGAAGTCAAAGATGCGACTAAGTTTCTTGAAACAATTCTAGTCATTTAACTCTAAGAGTATACTACCATGAGCTAACGCATGGACGATTTTTTTTTGCGGAGTGTTACATTATCCCCCCCTTGGGATCATTCGTCCCTGAATGATGACGCAGAACACAGACAAGCACAATTTAAAGTATACTAAGGCCATAAAATAATAAGACAAGGATTGCACCTTCAATTTCGTTATCCACCGGATCAAACAAGTCTGGGTATCTATCTCTCATGTCATTTTCTAATTCCCAAGTTGATTCCTCAACTTTCTGATTTCTCCACAACACCTTAACCGACACTATCTCTTTTCTCCTCAACTTCCAAATTTGGCGATATAAGATTGCAATAGGTTTCTCTTCATATGCTAATGAGTCTGTCACCTTGATCTCCTCTACAGGCAACACTAGGGAATGGTCTCCAATACATTTCTTCAGCATGGATATGTGAAATACCAGATGAATAGACCCCAAACTTGCAGGCAACTCTAACTCATAAGCAACTCCCCCTATCCTTCTCAAAATCTGGTATGGCCCTATATAGGGAGGACTCAGCTTACCTCTCTTCCCGAAATACGTGACTCCCTTCATAGGAGAAACTTTGAGAAACACCCAATCACTAACCTCAAACTCTAAGTCTCTTTTCCTAACATCGGTGTAAGATTTTTATCAAATCTGGGCTGTCTTAAGTCGTTCTCTAATAATTTTCATGTCCTCCATTGCCTGATGAACAATATCAGGCCCAAACAACTGAGTCTTACCCACTTCATACCACCCTATTGGTGACCTATATTTTCTTTCATACAATGACTTAAAAGGAGCCATCTTAATACTGGCATGGTAACTGTTATTATATGCGAACTCTATCAATGACAAGTGATCCACGCAACTCCCCTTGAAGTCAATTATGCAGGCCCTTAATATATCCTCAAGAGTCTAAATGGTGCGCTCAGCTTTCCCATCAGTCTGAGGGTTGAATGAAGTACTTAGGTTCACTTGGGTAGCTAAACCCCTCTGAAAAGACCTCTAAAACTGCGAAGAGAATTGTGTACCTTGGTCAGATATGATGGATACAGGTGCTCCATGCAAACGAACTATCTATTCAATGTACAGCTTGGCATAGTCATCTCCCAAATAGTTAGTTCTGACGGGCAGAAAGTGGGATGACTTGGTCAGTCGATCAACAATCACCCAAATTGAGTCATACTGGCTTTGGGACCTTGGAAGTCCCGTGATGAAGTCCATATTAATCATCTCCCATTTCCATAAAGTCAAGGCTATCTCTTGGAAAGTACCACCTGGCCTCATATGCTCTACTTTTACTTGTTGACAATTCAAATACTTGGCAACAAAATTAGCCACATCACACTTCATATTATTCCACCAGTAAATAGCTTTTAGATCATGATTCATCTTAGTAGAGCCTGGGTGAACAACATACCTCAAAGTGTGAGCTTCATCAAGGATCTTCTTTCGCAACCCATCTACATCTGGTACACATAGTCTACCCTGATATCTCAAAACTCCATCACCACCAATTTTAAAAGACATCACCTTCTGTTGATCCATATCTTTCTTGATCTGCATCAAGATGGGATCTTCAACCTGCTTCTCTTTAACTTCAACACAAAGGGAAGATTTAGCTACCTCATGAACAACCGCTCCCCCATCTTCGATATCCAAGAGTCGTACTCCTAGAATTGCAAGTCAGTAAATATCCTTCACCATCTCCCTCTTTCCCTTTTCAACATGCAAAAGACTTCCCATAGACAACCTATTGGGGGCATCGGCTACCGTATTTGTCTTTCCCGGATGGTAGTGCAGGCTCATGTCATAATCCTTTAAAAGCTCCAACCAATGCCGATTCCTGAGGTTCAATTCTTTCTGCGAGAAAACATACTGCAAACTCTTGTGGTTAGTAAATATATCAATATGTACCCCATAGAGATAATGCTGCCAGATTTTGAGCGCAAACACCGCAACCGCTAACTCCAAGTCATGGAGCAAAATAACTCCAAGTCATGGGTAGGGTAATTTTGCTCATGCACTTTTAACTGCCTAGACGCATAAGCCACCACTTTACCATGCTGCATAAGTACACACCCAAGTCTCACACGGGACGCATCACAGTACACAACAAACCCTTCCGTACCTTCCAAAATAGTCAAAACAAGAGCAGTTGTCAACTTATCTTTTAACTTCTCAAAACTATTCTCACAGGAGTCAGACCACACAAACTTTACCTTTTTCTGAGTCAACTTAGTAAGTGGTGCATCTATGGAAGAAAAACTCTCTACAAATCTTCTGTAATACCCTGCCAAACCCAAGAAGCTCCAAATATAGGTTGGAGTCGTGGGTCTGGGCCATTTTCTCACTGCCTCAATCTTCTGGGGATCAACCTTAATCCCGTCACTAGACACGATATGCCCTAAGAAAGCAATAGCATTAAGCTAGAATTCACACTTGGAAAATTTCGCATACAACTCATGATCATTGAGAGTCTGAAGGATGATTCGGAGGTGATTGACATGGTCTTCCTCACTCTTGAAATAAATCAGAATATCATTAATGAAAACTATAACAAACAGATCTAGAAACTGATGGAACACCCTATTCATAAGGTCCGCAGGGGCGTTAGTCAACCCAAAGGACATGAATAAGAATTCATAATGATCGTATCGGGTTCAAAAAGCTGTTTTGGGAATATCTGACTCTCTAACCTTCAACGGATGGTATCCCGAACGAAGGTCTATTTTTGAAAAATAATTAGCACCCTGAAGCTGGTAAAAAAGATCATCAATTCTAGGAAGAGGATATTTATTTTTAATAGTGACCTTATTCAGCTGACGGTAATCTATACACATACGCAGGAAACCATCTTTATTTCATACGAAGAGTACCGGTGCACCCTAGGGAGAAACACTAGGACGGATAAAACCTTTATCTAGAAGATCTGCTAGCTACTCTTTCAACTTTTTCAACTCTGCATGAGCCATTCTATATGGCGGAATAGAGATGGGACGGGTATCTGACAACAAATTAATACCAAAATCTATCTTCCTATCAGGTGGTATTCTTGGGAGATCATCTGGAAAAACTTCTGGGAACTCATTCACCACAGGGACGGACTGAAGAGAAGGGGTCTCCGTATTCAAATCTTTAACCCAAATAAGATGATACAAACAGCCCTTAGAAATGAGTTTATGGGCTCTGAGATAAGAGATGAACTTCCCTCTAGGTGCTAAAGAATGTCTCGCCCATTCTATTGTTGGTTCATTCAGGAAAGAGAAAGTAACCTTTCGGGTTCTAAAATTTAGCATGGCATAGCACGAATGAAGTCAATCCATCCCTAAGATAGTATCAAAATCAACCATGTCTAAGTCTACGAGTCCTGCCGTAGTATCCCGCCCACAAATAGTCACCACACAATTTATATACACCTTTTTAGCCACAACAGAGTCTCCCACCGGAGTGGAAATAAAAAAAGGTTTGGCAATTAAATCGGGCTCAAACCCAAAACCAACAGCCATATAAGGGGTCACATAAGACAGGGTAGACTCGGGATCAAGTAACACATAAACATCACTACATCCAGTGAGGCCTCTACCTCTTGGCGGTTGGTCAAGGCGTACAATCGGTTGCGGCCATTTCTGATGGCTGAAGTGGAACCCTTCTAAGGCGGTGGTGGTGCAAAAGAATTAGCCTGTGACTTGGCTCCACCAACATTACCCTTTGTTGTCGGACATTCTCTCTGGATATGGCTTAGATGGCCACACGAATAACACACCATAGCGCCAAATTGACATCTCCCTGGATGATTCCTCCCATATTTCTCACAGTGCGGGTATGTCCAAGAGGTCTGAGCTACACTTTCTTGAGACTGTGAACCCTACATCCTCGACCCTTGCCTATACTGAAAATCTTGAGTGAGCTGTCCGGCTGGGATCTGGTCACCGAGGCACTGGCTGCAAACTGCGCATTACCCTAATTCTTCATCTTCTGCCATTTGTTACCCCAATTCCCACTCTGCTACTGACTGTAGCTCTGGTCTGCTATTTTGGCTCTCTTTGTCTGTCTGTCCTTCTCTCTAGATTCAATGATTTTTTTTCTTTTTCTCAACTTGCTGCATGTGTATTGATGTCCTGACAAAATCCATATCTCGGTTCAACATTGCTCCCTGACATTCAATCACTAAGTCATCTGAAAGGCCAGATGCAAATTTTCGCATTCGGGCTCTAATATTACTAGTCATCTCTGGAGCATAACGGGCTAGTTGGTTGAACCTCAGAGTGTACTCCTGGATACTCATCTTACCCTGCTTTAGATTCATAAACTCTTCGGCTTTGGCCTCCCTCATATTGAGAGGAAAGAATTGATCAAGGAAGGCTTCTAAGAACTCGGCCCAAACTGTGGGCTCAGCATGCTCACTCTTTGAATCTTCCCATTCGTTATACCATTGGTTTGCTACATCCTTAAGATGGTAAGCCACTAACTCAACCACCTCTACCTCATCTATATGCATCACCTTAAAGATCTTCTCCATCTCGTCCAAAAACTCCTGTGGATCCTCTTCTACCTTGGTACCAGTAAACTTGGGCGAGTTCATCCTCATGAACTGACCCACTCTTGTAGAATATGACATAACAGATCCAGACCCAATATCTTTCGGCCGTTGATTCTGTGTGGCTACCAACTAGGCAATCATATAAATAAATTGTTTGAATTCTACATTAGATACCTCTCTCTTGGGAGGCTGAGTGTGGTTAGTCCATGTTTGGGGATCTCTGGGTGCCCTAGGTGGGTTGGTCTCAGTAAGTGGGACTCCCGGAGTAGCATCAATCTCCGAAGTATGATCTCTATTTTGGGTCCTCATCCCATAAGTTGGACGAACCTCATCTGTCTGTGCATTCTGATCGATAGTACTACGAGGAGGCATGATTGTTTTTCTGAAATACAAAAGATCACCGATTAGGGGACAACCCAGACTCTGAAGTACGAACTAAACCACAAAGAAGAGAAACATTCATAAATTCCTAGTAGCCTACTGCTTATAAGTGTGGCGCGCTACACACCTATAAATAAGATTCTACCCGATGCGATTTCGCAGACACCTTGGGACCATGAACCATGCTATGATACTAAGTTTGTCACGACCCAAACTAGGGCCTGGCCATGATGGACATCCCGAACCATGAAGTCCCGAACGTCCTACTATATCTGGTAGTCATGCACAACATTCATATAATAAGAGAATATGCGAAAATACAATCTGATACAGAAACATGGTCATTAACTCTGAGTTTCAATACATGAGAATGAAAGTTACAATTCAAAACATCTGAATATGATCTGACTCAGTCTGCTAAATCTCTACTACATCTCAAAACTACTCTGAAAACTGGGACAAGGCCCCCAGTAGACTAAACCAACAGAATAACATAATCTAAAATAACAGGCCTTCTAGAACAAAGAAGGCTCACCACTGAACGGATTACTTCTCTCTGGAATACTCTACTGATTAGCCGGACCCTTGGACCGAGCCTCCGAACCTGGGAGGTAGGGAGTCAATACAGATGTACTGGTACCCAGAGAAGATCCAAAATACTAATTTATATTCAACATACATGAGAGAAATTTAAAACAGTTCATAAGCATATCATATAGTAAGAAATCTCATGGGCATTTTCGAAAGACTCTGCAAAATCATCTGAACTCTATGACTCTCTTCGTTTTACTTCTGCTCTAGGTGGTATACCCTACTGATAACGCTCAATCTATACCTCTCATAAGAGTGTAAAGCGGTCGTTGTCAAATATATAACCCAACTGGGTTGGGTATCGATCCCACAGGGAATAGCCGTTCAATGAGTAAGCAAAAATTACTAGACTTTTGGAGCAAGTCTCGTAAAAGGAGGGATTGTAACGTGCAATAAAGTAACAAAGTGAAAACGGGAAATAGCAAAGTAAAAAGAAAGAATGTTTAGTAAGATTCTAATCAATGAGAATTGAGAAGTTGGGGTTATGTCCACCTTATGAGTTGTACGTCTCTATTGGCTATGAGTTGTGCGGAATTCAGACATGCATGTGCTTATAGAGAATTGTATTCAATGGTAAATCCAGGCGTCTTTCGACCTTAACCAGGACTATTTCACTTTAACTCTTTCGAGCTTAAAGCGTATCTAACAGTACGAATTCTCCAAGAGGTTAACCCAGTTACAGCACTAACTTTTTAATAGGGGTTGGTGCCCTATTACCTTGACATTATCTCTTTTCCAGACATATAACTTTTCTTTCGAACAAGTTAATGCTATACTGGCGTATTCTATGCGTTTGCAACCACAAAGAATTTAGATTAAGATGAAGAGAATAATGATATAAGCAGCATACGTGTCACGAATTCACAAACTCATAGCAATAGATAGTATCTCATATGGCTTTCATAACCCCAACAGAGAAGTTTAGTTACCCATAAGTGTGAAGGAAATCACAATAGACATTATTAATATACCACAATAAAATTCTCGTGTAGTAAGGTGTGGTGTGGCGTTTTAGGCGTGAACTCCCTTGCAGATTAATGTTTCTCTCGTTGTGGAAATTAAGAATTGAATAGATGAATAAAAAGTAGAATTAAAAGTAGAAGAATTGTTTTCAGAGTTAAAAGTAATGGAAGAATGATAAAAATCTCTAGCAGAATAGGGTATTTATAATACTCCTATCCTATTCTTACTAAGCTACTGCATTACCTAACCCAATCCTACTGGGTTACTCCATCATTATCCTACTCCTAATAAGTTACTGCTAGTCCCCAAAGTCTTTAGAATTGCTGTTTTTGCCCGGGACAGATTTTCCATGCGCCACTTTTGGTCCTTGGCGGTCAAGCTTTGCTTTCCTCCTTTCGTGAAGCTTTCTTTGGCATCAAGTCATCCATAAAATGCTGAATTCTGCATCATTTATACCTGAAAACTTGCTAATCATGTTCGTTAGCTCACTTACAGGAAAAAGGGCTAAAAGTGCATGAATTATATAATTTGTCCTCAAAACTTAGCTAAAATATGGGCAAAATATAACACTATAGGCGTGTAAATTCGCCTATCATCAACACCCCACACTTAAAGCTTTGTTCTTCCTCGAACAAAATATCATGTCCATCTAAACATCTACTTAGGGTTTCACAGTAACAACACAAAATATTCATCAAGACAGGCGCGACAATCATTAACAAAGAGTAGTTTTCTGATCACTTACTAGAAATAATTTAACCTCTAACATAGACTCGTGATGATGGCTAATTCATATTCAAAAGTTAAGGCACAAAGAATCATACACAACTACCCAAAACTCATCAACCATGTGTGTCTCACATAAGATATTACCCATAATCACTCTCAAATATTGCGTTTTTCAGAACATGGGTATAAGATTATCCTTGCTCTTACTCTCACAAAGAATTCATATGTTGCAACTGATGACCATAGGCTTGCCCATAGTGTAATGCTCCACTAAATATCAGAATGCTAAGATTAGGATCAAATAGGTCTTCTATAGGTTGTAATGTAGGCTAAGGGACGGGTAGGACTATTTTGGCCAGAAATAGTGACTATGTTCCTAAGCGCTTTAATACATCACATTATGCCATTAACACTTTTTTTTAATCAACCCTTCTACCTTTCTTTCATCTATCACCCCTTTTCACCTAATTTTGCCATTCAAGAATAATTATCTTTTTATTTAATCATAAACACAATTTATCTTTTTGTTTTTCTATTTCTTTTTCTTTTCTCTTTCTCTTTTTTTTTCTTTTTTTTTATAACACACCTCCATGATAGCCACTCTTTTTCATAACAAATTCAAGTACCAATACACTCTAAGGCATCACTCTCACCCAATTTCCTCTTATTTTGTCACATGACTTCACAACTTAAAGCACTTAGGAATTTGGATCAAATTATGGTCTTGAAAAAAAAAATTGGATTAGGCTTACATATGAGGCTGTCAAAGAAAATGGCTTAAAGGCTCAAAGGGGTTGACTAGGATAATGTCCACGGGTAGGTAAAACGAAGGTAAACAAGTATCGGTTGCCAAAGAAATGCCTAAATCATCTCCTAAACTCACACTCTTTATTTCACTTTACACACACACCAGACAAGTTCTAGCATCAGTCACAAGCACAAAATATACACCTACTCCACACATCGCCCTCGCATACTCATTCATTGGGTAGTCATAATCCAACTGTTGGAGATCTGCAGCAGTTGGAACACGACCCCCGTTCATCATGGTAAACTTCATCATGCCATATAAATGGCGGGAGAAGCTTTCGTCGCGAGCATGCCTTTCTGAAGTGGTAAGGTTGACTCCATGCGTGGTTTCAGTATCTTTAACCTTCGTGAGGTCAACCTTTTTTGTGTTGTGTGGGAGTTTGTGATCAGCCGGTTCCTCTTCGATTTCTTCTTTCCTTAGTATTGCAGTCAACAGGTTGCCAAAACTGAAGTGGGCCCTCTTGTGTAGCCTAGCTTTCCGCATTGTGGAATGAATAATTTCCCCGACGTTGATAGGGACATTCGTCATCAATGCGTATACCAAGAACACTCTATCTCTTATTATCTTGGTGTACTGAGTCCCTGGAATTAGGCAAGAGTTGACTATGCGCAACCATATCCTTGCTTCCCTATTCAAAGGAGCATATGAGAAGGTGTTGTGTCGACCAGTGTCCTTGTGTCTACTCCAGCGTGCCATGGATCTTGTTTCACAGAGTGTGTGTCGAATAGATCTATATGGAGGTCTCCTGTACAGCTCCTTGAATGGTGATGGATCGACTGAAGGCAAGCCAAGAAAGGAGTTGAAGAAATCTGCATTGAGTTGTAAAACTTGGCCCCGAATCTTGACCTCGCTTCCTGTGGTTTTCGGTGACCAGTTGGCATAAAATTCTCTTGTTAAATCGAGATTGCATTCTCCCATGTCTCGGAAGATGAAATCCAGATGTAATGCCATGATCTTGGCCAACATACGCGGTTCTTTCTTTGCTAGGCTTTCCTTGTTTATCAAGTCCACATGAACATATTTTCTTTCTTTGTTGTTCCTATACCATTCCTTTGCTTCCTCCTCAAGAACCCATTTTATTCCGAACATGCGGCGTGGTAGTTGCATCGAGGATAATTCTCCTTGCTCTTTTTGGCCTCTTTTCTTGCCTTTTTGTGAAGTGGTAGCCTTATCTTTGCCTTGTCTTGCTTTGGGTGCCATTGTACCTGAGACTAAAATAATGTTCATGTTAGCATCATATCGATGGATACAATCTATAAACGAGCAGTAGGGGCACCACCCCACACTTAGTTTGTTGGTACAGACTAGTGAAGTGAAAGTGGTCGACTAGTCAGACTTCATCGACATACGTTTTAGGTGCTATATTCCAACAATAAAATCAAAGCAGTCATACTTCTTGTAATCTTGGCAATACTTTCATGTTTGATATATCAATACTACTACATAGGGATTGAATCAAGGTATAGTATCTAAATAATCACAACCTCCTATGTCGGTAGGCAACTATAATTCTTATCCCGATGAACAAGTCATTCCAATATGTAAGTATTCAATTGACAAGAATATGCAATTTTCGTGACCATGCCAATTCCGCAAGAGTATGACAGTGCATCAAAATCAAATACAAGTTGGAAACAAGTTAAGATCATCCTTACATATTCGTTTACTCACGTAGTTGTGTCACAACAATTCAATCACATTCAAATCACCAATACTACTTCAAGATTTAAAAATTCATAATAGGAGTAGTAATGTAGTACTTACGGAATATAAATGAAGAACAAAGAAGTACTTACTTGATTGATGCCTTTGGATGATGTTCTTGTGAAGTAAAAGAACAAAAGGAAAATTTTTTAGAAGATTTGGAGATGTAGGCGGCGCTTATGCTAGGTTTGTAATGTGTTTTTGGTCCAAGACTAAGTCTCTTATTTATAGGACAAGCTTGGGTCGGGTTTTGACCCATTTAAAATCGGATTTGGAGACAAGAAGTGACCATAGGCGGCACCTTTTGCTTTGCCTATGCTTGGCATAGGCGGCGCCTTTTGCATAGCATTGTTGAGCATAGGCGGCGCCTATTCCATGGAATTCTTGGTCATAGGCGGCGCCTATGCCATAGCATATGAGATTCAGAGACAAAAGGCATTGGCATAGGCGGCGCCTATGCTGTGGCACACTTGGGCATGGGCGGTGCCTATGCTATGGCACACTAGATTCCGAGATCTTAGGCCATAGTATAGGCCTTGCCTTATTCGTGGCCTAGTTTTATATAGGCCTAGCCTTGTTCGTTGCCTATATTTTCATAAGCAATGCCCAAGCCATAGCCTTTTGCTTCTTCATCACACCACCTTTTACATGCAATACGTCCAAATCAAAAATTTGAAACCAATCTCCTCGTTTACGCCTCTTGCACCTACACTTGCTCAAAGACAACAAAAACGATTAGAACGATGGGTTGCCTCCCATCTAGCACCTTAGTTTTGGCCGTGGCACGATTCTTATTTTTGGATTTTTATTTATCAAAAGCAAACACGTAAACAAAAAAAAAGAATGATAAACGATGGGTTGCCTCCCATCTAGCGCTTGATTTATTATCGCGGCACGACATAGTTACCTCGAGTACTTAGACTTCGTCGAGATAAATGGTGGACATATAGTTTATCGAGTCAAGAGGACCGATATATGGTTTTACTCGTTGGCCATTCACCTTGAAGACAACACCATTATCGTCTTCTAGCTCAACTACTCCAGTTGAGTAGACTTGGGTAACTTTGTACGGACCAGACCATTTGGACTTTAACTTACCTGGGAATAGCTTCAGTCTGGAATTGAAAAGAAGTACCATATCATCCTTTTGAAAGTTTTGTTGAACAATCCGCTGATCATGATACTTTTTCATCCGTTCCTTGTAGAGGTCTGATCTTTCATATGCATGTAGACGAAATTCATCCATCTCATTCAGCTGCTCCAATCTCAGATTCATGGCATCATCCCAATTCAAATTAAGTTGCTTTAACGCCCACAATGCTTTATGCTCGAGCTCAATGGGCAAGTGACAAGCCTTTCCATAAACTAGTTGGTACGGGGACATGCCAATTGGCGTTTTGAATGCAGTCCTATAAGCCCATAGTGCATCGTCCAGCTTCCGAGACCAATCCTTCCTATTAGCATTTACAGTCTTAGCAAGGATTTGCTTGATCTCTCGATTGGAAACCTCTACCTGTCCAATAGTTTGTGGGTGATACGGTGTGGCTACCTTATGTTGCTTGACACCATATTTGGCCAATACGGATTTGAACAGCTTGTTGCAAAAGTGAGATCCTCCATCGCTTATAATAGTACGTGGTACTCCAAAGCGAGAGAAGATATTTCTCTTCAAGAATGCTACAACACACTTTCCTTCATTGTCGGCCAATGCTACTGCTTCGACCCATTTTGAAACATAATCTACAGCGACTAGGATGTATTTCATTCCAAACGAATTTATGAATGGGCCCATGAAATCAATACCCCATACATCAAATAGCTCAACTTCAAGAATTTTCGTCATGGGCATCTCATGGTGTTTCAAAATTGCGCCTTGTCTCTGACATTGGTCGCATCTTATCACAAATTCGTAGGCATCTCTAAATATCAAAGGCCAATAGTATCCACTTTGCAATACCTTCCTTGTTGTCCGATTACCTGCGTGATGTCCCCCAACTTGGGAAGTGTGACATGCTTCCAATATATTCGGCACCTCTACATGGGATATGCATCGCCTGATAACACCATCCGTGCATCGTCGAAACAAATATGGCTTATCCCAAAAGTAGTGTTTTACATCATGCATGAACTTCCTCTTTTGATGGAAAGATAGATTTGCAGGAATCACATTATTCACCACAAAATTTGCAAAGTCTGCATACCATGGTAACTCTTCCATTATTGTGGCTAAGATCTCTTCATCAGGGAATGCATCATCAATCTCAAGATCAGGCTGCGCTATACGCTCGTTCTCGAGTCTAGATAGATGATCAGCCACTTAGTTCTCGCAACCTCTTCTATCTTTTACCTCGAAATCAAATTCTTGCAGCAATAACACCCATCGAATTAGCCTTAGTTTCTCATCCTTCTTTGTCATTAGATATCTCAGAGATGCATGATCAGTATGAACTACCACTTTGGTTCCCAGCAGATAAGCACAGAACTTTTCAAAAGCATACACAACCGCTAGAAGCTCTTGTTCTGTAACAGTGTAGTTCTTCTGGGCTTCGTTCAGGACCTTTCTCGCATAGTAGATAGGATGGAATAATTTCTCCCTTCTCTGGCCAAGTACAACGCCTAATGCTACCCCACTGGCGTCACACATGACTTCAAACGGTAAAGACCAATCTGGTGCTACCATGATAGGGGCTTCAATTAGTTTTCCTTTGAGGCATTCGAATGCCTTCAAACAATCTTCATTGAAGTCAAATTTTGCATCTTTCTCCAAGAGTTTGCACAATGGACTAGCAATTTTGGAGAAGTCTTTGATAAACCGTCGATAGAAACCAGCATGACCGAGGAAACTACGGACTCCCTTTACTGAAAGTGGGGGTGGTAGCTTCTCAATAACTTCAATTTTCGCTCGATCAACCTCAATTCCTTTTTCTAAGATTTTATGCCCAAGGACGATACCTTCTTTAACCATAAAGTGGCACTTCTCCCAGTTCAGCACTAGGTTGAATTCAACACATCTTTGTAACGCCATACTTAGGTTTTCCAAGCATGATTCAAACGACTCACCCACAACTGAAAAATCATCCATGAACACCTCCAAGGTGTCTTCAACCATATCAGAAAAAATGGACATCATACAATGCTGAAATGGCATATTTTTGAAGGCAAACATACCATATGGGCATGTGAACGTTGTCTTCTCTTGGTCTTCGGGGGCAATACAAATCTGATTATATCCAGAATAACCGTCTAAGAAAAAAAACCATCATTTCCCCGCTAATCGATCTAGCATTTGGTCCATAAATGGCATTCGAAAGTGATCTTTGAGCGTCCATGAATTTAGCTTTCGGTAGTCCATGCATACTCTCCATACGGTGATGGGTCTGAGTGGAATAAGCTCATTCTTTTCATTCGCGACCACCGTCATGCCTCCTTTCTTGGGAACACATTGTACCGGGCTTACCCATGTACTGTCAGAGATTGGATACACAACTCCTGCATCTAACCACTTAAAAAATTCTTTCTTTACCACTTCTTGCATAGGTGGATTGAGACGCCTTTGATGCTCAATGGTGGGCGTGCAATTTTCTTCAAGCTGAATCTTGTGTGTACAAATCCTAGGTGGAATACCAATAATATCTGCGATGGTCCATCCGATGGCTCTAATGTACTTCCGTAAAATATCAATGAGAGCTGCAACTTGTTGCTCACCCAAATCTGCTGCCACAATGACTGGAAGTGTGTTTCCTCTTCCTAAGAATGCATACTTTAAATGACTAGGCAACTCCTTTAATTCTAATGTGGGTGGCTCTTCAATAGATGGTTTAGCTGGTGGTGTGGGTCGATTTTTGAGATCAAGGTCCAGCTTCTTGGGAGCATGAGGATATGACCCAAATCCGGTTAGAGCATCAATAGTTTCTTCATAGTTTTCAGCATCTTTACTCTCTCCATTCATGAGCACAACCGCCAATGGGTCATCAATAGTTTTCTCTTCTTCAAGTAATTCTTTCTCATCATCAACATAAATATCCTCTACTGAGAATACATTCAGATCTTTGGGTTGCTTCATTGATTTGCACACGTCAAAGCGAACTACTTCGTCATTTATTCGGAATGAAAGCTCATTAGCTCTCAAATCAATAAGCACACTTCCAGTAGCAAGGAAAGGGCGCCCTAAGATTATGGGAACTTCTGAGTCTGCCTCACAATCCAAAATAACGAAGTCCGCTGGAAAGATGAATGAAGAAACCTTCACCAATACATCACATAGAATGGCAACAGGTCATTTTACCGACCTATCCGCCATTACGAGCCTCATATTGGTTGGAGTAGGATCACCCAACCCCAATTTTTTGTAAATGGATAGTGGCATCAAATTGATGCTGGCTCCTAAATCACATAATGCCTTGGCAAAATTCAAAGATCCAACGATGCAAGGAATAGTGAAAGCACCGGGGTCAGCCTTCTTCTGAACTAGTGATCGGGTAGCGATTGCGCTGCAGTGATGAACATTATATTTCAACTCATAGCTTGCTGCCCGCTTCTTTGTCAAAAGATCCTTCATAAATTTCTCATACCCAGGCATTTGTTCAAGTGCCTCCACCAGTGGCACATTAATGGTCAGCTGCTTTAACATAGTCATGAATTTGCTGAACTTTGTATCGTCCGCCACCTTCTTCAATCTTTGAGGAAAAGGTGGTGGTGGATATGGAATTGTTTTCTCCACGGCTCTCTTCTCCTCTTGCCTTCGTTTTTCAGCCTTTTCAGGCTGCAACATACTCGGTGTACCGTCATGGACGTCGTGGGTGGATTCTACGGCAGCTTCTCCTTTTGCCTTGTCATTAATGTCTGCTACTTCGTCAACCACTTGATTTCCTTTTGATGAAGTTTCCAGCACCTTACCGCTTCGGGTAGTAATGGCCATGCATGACCCATCATTCCTTGGGTTTTGCACAGTGTCGCTAGGTAAGGTGCCAGTCTTTCTTTGATTGAGTGCTGCTGAAAGTTGGCTCAATTGTTGCTCTATTTTCTTGATCGAAGTGGAATGTGAATCAACCAATTTCTTCATTGAGGACAAATCATTTATTACCTCCGTTACTCCCGCGCTGGTTGCTTTCACTCCTTTCAACAGTTTAGCCATCACCTCTTCCATATTTCCAGAACTAGATGTGGTGGCGTCACATCTTCCAGGGGGAACATACAAACCACTTTTGTCATTCTTTTTCTTCCAACTACTTTGGTCCTTGTTTCCATATTTATCATAATAGTTCCGACCTTGGTTTCCTTGGGTATTACCTCAGAAACCCCCCTGATTGTTCAAGTAGTTGGCCTCTGCATCCGAATCAGATTCGTCTCTTCCTTTTGACGCAATGGCTTTGACTTTTTCGGTCTTCCCTAACAATAGATGCTTTGTAAGAAGATCCACTTGTGTCTTCATGTGCGCCATATCTTGATCACGTTCTTCTTCTCTTCTCCTTTGGTCTGCAGTCATGCCTATAGATAAAGTGGGGCTTGCTACCTCAGAATCCCTGGTATGCCAAGCTCTACTTTGCTTCGTCATCCGGTCTAGCATATTGCTTGCCTAACCAAAGGTGAGATCCATGAATGATCCTCCGGCCGCATTATCCACAACTGGTTTAGTTATTGAATTCAGGGCTCTGTAAAGTATCTCCATTAGGTGAACATTAGTCATGTGATGGTTTGGGCACCTCATTAGCTTCGTCTTGAACCTCTCCCATGTTTCATGAAGGGCTTCAGTTGGAAGCTGACGAAAGTTACTGATTTCATCTCTCATTTGTGCTCTTTTGGATGGCGGAAAGAATCTTTCTAGGAAAACGTCTCTCAATTGCCTCCAATTTGTAATAGAATTAGGAGTCAGCCCATTCAACCATAGAGTTGCCTCTCCAGACAGAGATAATGGAAATAGACGTAATCGAATTGCATTCTGACCAACGCCAGGATTGTCAAACGACTTGCATGTAGAAATAAAGTTGATGAGATACATATTCGGATCATCGCCTGCTAGTCCACCAAATAATCCTTTGAGTTGCAATAACTGAATCATGGTGCTTGTGATGTTGAACTTGGCTCCAGGTGCCACTGGTGGAGGAATAATGGCTCCTGTGGCTCCGGCTCCATCAAGATCATCATCATCATCGTCAAAAGCTGGTTGCATAGCTTGGCGTTCAGGCCTAAACCTAGCTTGACGATCTCTTCTGTTGGCAGGTGTTGCGATCTCAGCGGCATGCCTAGGGTTTAGTAGCTCGTCATCACTTAGATCCTCATCGTCAGGATTTTTTGCTCGCCCAGGGTTATCAATATTCTGTTGATGCACTTGAACGGCGGCTAGCGCAGCTAGTCTCGCCTGTTCCTGTTGAGCATCCATCCTTTCAATTGCGTGTTGTGTCTCCATTCTGCCAATACGTTGTGGTTCCGGATTGATAGGTAATAACGGTTGACCAGAACTTCGGGTATGGGGCATGCACTGAATAAAAACCTGCAGTAAACAAAAACAAAAACTAAAAGTAAAAGTACGAGAATCTTTGACCAAAGGGTCTAGTAATTATTACGAACTTAATTGACAACTGTATTCCCCGGCAGCGGCGCCAATTTTTGATAACGCTCAATCTACAGCTCTCATAAGAGTGTAAAGCGGTCGTTGTCAAATATATAACCCAACTGGGTTGGGTATCGATCCCACAGGGAATAGCCGGTCAATGAGTAAGCAAAGATTACTAGACTTTTGGAGCAAGTCTCGTAAAAGGGGGGATTGTAACGTGCAATAAAGTAACAAAGTGAAAACGGAAAATAGCAAAGTAAAAAGAAAGAATGTTTAGTAAGATTCTAATCAATGAGAATTGAGAAGTTGGGGTTATGTCCACCTTATGAGTTGTACGTCTCTATTGGCTATGAGTTGTGCGGAATTCAGACATGCATGTGCTTATAGAGAATTGTATTCGATGGTAAATCCAGGCGTCTTTCGACCTTAACCAGGACTATTTCACTTTAACTCTTTCGAGCTTAAAGCGTATCTAACAGTATGAATTCTCCAAGAGGTTAACCCAGTTACGGCACTAACTTTTTAACAGGGGTTGGTGCCCTATTACCTTGACATTATCTCTTTTCCAGACATATAACTTTTCTTTCGAACAAGTTAATGCTATACTGGCGTATTCTATGAGTTTGCAACCACAAAGAATTTAGATTAAGATAAAGAGAATAATGATATAAGCAGCATACGTGTCACGAATTCACAAACTCATAGCAATAGATAGTATCTCATATGGCTTTCATAACCCCAACAGAGAAGTTTAGTTACCCATAAGTGTGAAGGAAATCACAATAGACATTATTAATATACCACAATAAAATTCTCGTGTAGTAAGGTGTGGTGTGGAGTTTTAGGCGTGAACTCCCTTGTAGAGTAACGTTTCTCTTGTTGTGGAAATTAAGAATTGAATAGATGAATAAAAAGTAGAATTAAAAGTAGAAGAATTGTTTTCAGAGTTAAAAGTAATGGAAGAATGATAAAAATCTCTAGCAGAATAGGGTATTTATAATACTCCTATCCTATTCCTACTAAGCTACTGCATTACCTAACCCAATCCTACTGGGTTACTGCATCATTATCCTACTCCTAATAAGTTACTGCTAGTCCCCAAAGTCTTTAGAATTGTTGTTTTTGCCCGAGACAGATTTTTCATGCGCCACTTTTGGTCCTTGGCGTCCAAGCTTTGCTTTCCTCCTTTCGTGAAGCTTTCTTTGGCGTCAAGTCATCCATAAAATGCTGAATTCTGCATCATTTATACCTGAAAACTTGCTAATCATGTTCGTTAGCTCACTTACAGGAAAAAGGGCTAAAAGTGCATGAATTATATAATTTGTCCTCAAAACTTAGCTAAAATATGGGCAAAATATAACACTATAGGCGTGTAAATTCGCCTATCATCACCTACAACTCTGAAATTCTATGGGCTATATGGAATCCGTCATTGACTCAGCGGGGAACCCTCCAACCCAAGTGTGCCGCAAGGGTTGGAGTCTATGACTCTGTTACGCCACACGGACGTCGCCAGCATAAAAATAATATACTCGGATCGGCAAATCACGGTTTTAGGCTAAGAGTTACTTGAACTTAAACCTTCTTCGGGTAACCACCTAACCCACTTTAAGCCTAGTTTTAACTCTTTAAAACATGCATTCTCTAAAATCAAAGTCTGAAAACATACTCTGTTATGGCATACATACTTATGGTATCGTCATACCATTGACTTGCAAGTCACCTCTCTGAGCTATTAATAACATATTATAAACTCTTTTTTCAAAACGTAAGTTTGGGACCACCATATCAATAAATCAATTCAAAGAAACTCTTTCTCAAACCTCATGTAAACACATGCAAGGCACTCTCTTAGTCAAGCATTTCAATAATACAAGGTGGTCATGTCAAATTTCTTAATCACATGCAACTCTTTCTCATTTAAAAATAAGAGTGTAATTATATCAAGAAGCTCCCTCTCATCATCTCTAAATCATGCTCAAACACTAAGGTATTGAGAAAAACTAGTTTCAAAATCATAAATCATGTTTTTCAAATCATTCACAATAAGATCATAAACTTGAATTTATCACAAGAGAGGGACTTCATATTTTGTGCTCTCAAACAAATCGTAAATTTCAATTTCATACATATACATATACTTGTAAATCAATTTAAGGGGAGGAGGACTAAAGGCCAAAACAACAATATCAATAACATGCATAAAGCATAATAAAAATCATGGATTTCAAACCCCTTTTACAAATTCATGCTTTATAATTTTTAAATCATACTTGAGTGTTTCAACAAGCCCATGTATTTTTAGAATAAACCCCACGTACCTCAATTTATAAATTTAATGGATGATTCTTGAAGCCTACAATTTGGAGATTCCAAATCTTCAATCAATCTTGAAAACCCACGATAAAATCTTGAGTTATTTGGGTTTTTAGTTTGAAACCCTAGAGAGTGCTCTTGAGTAATTTGGATGATTGTGAATGTATTCTGGTGTCTTGGGGATTAAATACCGTGTTTAGGCTGATAAGGGGGTGAAAAATACTCATTATACCCTTAATGAGATGAAAAAAAAATATAACTGGGAGCCCAATTTCATGGGCCACTGCAACACCCCACAATCGCGGTGGCTAACTGAAAATTGATGAATGGGATTCTTAAGGTCACCGCGACGCTGAGCCATCGCGTTGTCCCACTGGTTGGGATCTGAAACTTCAGCGCGATGTGCCACAATCGCGCTATGCTACTGGAATTTGACAATTTCTAATAGGCCCCCTTCTCGACGTGCCAAGCACCAAAATGACGGTGTTTTACGACTAGAACTTAAATTAGCCATAACTTCTTGCCCGGGTATCGAATTTAGGTGAATCTTATATCGACGGAATGCTTATTCAATTTTCCACATGATAAAAAGTAGAAATTAGAGAAATTATATATGGTTTAAACTTTACTCACTTTGGAAGTCAAAGATGAGACTAAGTTTCTTTGACACAATTCTAATCATTTAACTCTAAGAGCATACTACCACGAGCTAACGCATGGACGGTTTTTTTTTTACGGGGTGTTACAGTTTCAGCAATCCCAAAAAATATCCTATACAGATCTTCTGACAAGAGAAGATATATCATGGACTTGAGATGCTTGCTATGGACTCTCGATAGATATTCAAGTGAATATTGAAGCTGCTGCATACTTGCTTTTTATACTTTAGTCTATAGTCATGTGTGAATCATTTCTGTGTTTTTTTTTATTAATAACAATTCCCACCATCTCTTTTTCCATCGTAACTCGAGTAAATACCAATTCATAAACATAGTCTGTAAGATTTTTGCAAACAGTAATAAATAAATAACGACATATACCCACTGCAATCTATTAAGTGGGATCTGAGAAAGGTAGAATGTATGAAAGCAAACCATCTCCTTATCTTTATAGGATACAGAGGATGTTTCCAACAACCTTTGGTTAAAAAGAAGAAGAAACATTTGAAGTGTGATTATAAGAAAACAAGACAACTACAAAAAAAATAGGAAAACATATACTATATTTTTCTTTTTCAAATTTATCCTAAATATTTTATTTTTATAAAAAAAATTCCATATGATAACGATCCTAGTCGGATGCGACTAAAATCGATATCGGAACGCGGAATTAAACTATAAAATTAAAGGATACTTGAAAAATAAGAGATGAGAAGTGAAGAAAGAAATACTCAATTAAACAATAATTAAGCCAAGTGAGAAATAAAACTCAATCAAATGCACAAGAAATCAAATTATATCAACAAAATGATAATTCGAAGATCAATCAAACGAAGAAGATAACACAAGCAATTCAAAAATCCACCCTAATCACTCGATCTAAGCTAACAATTGAAATTCAACCCAATCAATACCCTAACCTAGAGAAACTAAATATCAAGTCTATTTAAGACAATTCAATTATTCAAAATCTAAGTGATGTAAATGGCTAAGACAACTATTTATAATCATTGCCTTTACAAAAATAGTCTATTATAAAAATAGCCCAAAGTGACTATTTTACAAATAACACACAAGGGACCTTCTTGATTGTCCAAATGACATCTTGATTACTTATGACCCTGTGTATTTATTTCTTCATGCCTTCCTTCGAACTCCAAATTATCATCGATATATGAAAGCCCTTCCTAATATGCTTCAAGCTAACAGTGCTCGTATCACCATATAAATTATATTCTATATTTTTTACGAAAAAATATATTAAAACAACTAAATATTATTTCCAAAAGCTATAACCAAATACAACTTCATCTTCAACTCCAAATTCAAAATATATTTTTTTTGTTATAGTATGTAGTAGCTTGTCTATGCAATCTAATCTATAACATTATATATCTATTTCTTTTGAAACATTAATCTTTTAGAACTAATTAAATGTATTTTTAAAATAAATTTATTAAATTGAGTGATTTTGCAAGTTTTAGTTATTATGGAACTCTAAACTACATTATTATTATTTGATACCAAGGAAAAATTCTCTATTGCATATCAATCTTTGAAGTTAATTTTAAAGAAATATCAATATTGAATTATGACTTGACACGTAAAAACTTAATGTATAGTAGCCAGACTCCTTTTTTTAAAAAAATCAGTTTTGAAAGATGGATTTCTCACTTCTACACCAATAGATGTGGTAATTATGCATACCATATAATTAATTCATGATAAAAATATTTTGCAATAAATTATTTTAGTAAACTCCTTCTCTCTCTCTCTCTTTCTCTCTTGTCCTTTGAAATATTACATAATTCTGTTTATTTGTTCTTTATCAATGTTTTCTTTTCCAATTTCCATTCTCATTGAAGTCTAAAGTACGACATAATATAAGCATGAATAGAAAAAATAAAAAGCGAGTAAAATTATAATTATAAAACAACAATAACCATTATTATTAGTAATTTTTATTAAATATAAAGCTCAAAGTCATATAATTTTATTGATATGCCAACAATAACATGGTGAATTAGATATTGTTATTTTCACTCTCAACTTGTACAACATGAGATGCATAGAAATGGGAACTGTCCTGAGCAAGTGCAACATTTAAACTTCTTGCAAAGTCCAAATCCGCAACCTGAAAATGTCAAAAACATTAAAAAAAATATTGTCAAAAGAGCGATTTTATTAAAGTAAAACTATTTTTTATTTAGTAATATGAAAAAAAAAAACATAACAATAAAAAGAAATAAGAATTTCTTACTTGCAACAGATATACGAGTGCTACGACTTGCACCAGATAACTCTAGTTTTATTGGTGGTATTGTGTCTGATGTTGCTAAAGTCAATGGAGAAAAAAGAACAAACAAGACAATGATCATACACCCCATAACATTAGTTGATTTTACCATCTTAAACAACTATTTTTGTTATGCTTGTAGGTATTTTATAGCAAAAATACACCATAATTTTTGAGTTAGTAGCGTTGAATTTTAGTAAGTTGTAACGGGATAACATTTTAACGTATTTTCTTTAATAATATTAATTTGCTTCACTCTTTGATTACCTAATTGATTATTGTAACGCTTGTTCCATCCGTTTGTGCAACCTGTCACTGTAAGTTAATTTTTTTATTAACTAAGGCATCACTTTTATGCCTATTAAAGTTGGAGTAATTGATTACTGTAACCCTTGTTCCATCCGTTTGTCCAACCTGCCACTGTAAGTGATATTTAAATGTTAGTTATGCATGAATTTGGTCACTATTTTTTCTTACAGATTCATGTAACTTTCCATTCTTTATTCTATCATTATTCTATCTCATTATTTTTGTAACCATTGTAACTTCCGTAACCTTTGTAACTTCTACGCCATTCATCTACCATATTTATGTTCCTATTCATGAAAGATTTCTTCATCTATATATAGAGGTGGTCTTGCATGGTTTTGATACACACAAGATAATAGAGAGTTAACAAAAGTTAGTAAAAAAGAGAGTTTAATAGTTGAAGGGAGGTGTTGTTTTTGTGAAGCTTTGAACTCAACTCTTGTCCAGAGTTGTTGAGTTGTTGAGGAGACAATGGCATATATATATATATTTTACTTGCACTCTGTCAAATAATAGTATAGAAAGATGTTGAACCCACAGAGATTAGTTTTATCTATTCTACGAATGTTTCTTGTTTCAATTACTGTTTGAGAAAATAAAAAATAGTTGAATGGTGAATTAACTAATTGTTAGTACATAAACAGATGGTAGAAAACAAATATATTAAAGGTATTTGGTTTTTGACTTCACTCAATAATTCTATATAAAGTAAACTCTTTATTCCTCAATTTCTTTTTCTCAAAAATGTATAAATGCCTCTCACGATTATTTTTATGTTTTATTACTAAATTTGAACAATTAAATGCACACCTCTCGGTTATACAATTTAATCATCAAAATTGAAATATTAAGGACCCAGAAATATATATTTGAACTAAAACATGCTCTTTTTTGTAGTAAGTCTCTTTCGGTTACCTTACTTGTTATAACTAATTAGTACACTATTCGCCTCTTTCGATTACAAAATAAGAGAAATTAATTATTACATAAATTAGATAGATGTCACTAAATAAATATTAACAATCTATCAATACTTCAATTAACGCTATTATTTCTTCCGTCTCTCTCGATTACAGACTTAATAACATGTTAATTTGAAGTACAAAATAGATACTACTAATAAAAATATTCTTCTCCATTAAATAAGAAAATAGAAGAAATATTCAAGAAGAAGAATTTCGCTATTTAGTTAAAAGAAGGATCTAGAATAATTTTCAACATTAAATAACTAACAAGTAGTAAAAGAAAACTTTCAAGAGAATTTTTAAGTAGTTGCTTCAACTCTTCCTTTTCTCGGATGCCCTTTCCTTCCCTGTTTAATTCCTATTTATAGGAAATATAATGCAGGTCCCATGACTTTGTGGAGACATCAAATGTTGGTACCACTTTAGAGATCATTTTTTCATTTGATCATTGTTGCGACACTAATTTTTGTTGATGCTTCATTTCTCCGTATTTTCATGTTTTCACAATATGTTTTTCTTTTTGTTCTCTTATTCTTTCAATATTCCTTTCCTGCAAGATTGTTAGTAAAAATGGGATAATAGTTATATATTAATCATGAGTTTATTTAAAATCTTTATTTATTTACATATGAAAATACATGAATAATTTATACTTATTAAATTTCCCCATACTTAAATATTTGCGTGTCCTCAAAAAAATATAATTAATAGTTATAGTGGCTAACTTTTTTTAAATAAATAAATAAATTCATGAGAAATGTCAGAGAAAAAAAAATCAATTAAGATCAACCATGAGTTCAAACGACTTTTAACCGTACTCATGTTCACTTATTGAGAATTGAAATAACAATATTTTCTAATTCCAAGATTGTCTCACCAAATAAAAAGAATGCCCATATATCACACAATATATCAATAGAACAAGAAGGGCTTATTCAGAGAAAGTTTCTCACGCATTCTCAGCAAAGAAATATGTCATGTTACCGAAAATACCATAAGCTTGCATATCATGTGGTTCTCCACAAATACAGGAGTTATTTGAGTTGAGATCATGTAGGAATTTTTTCAAGGTTGTAATATAGGCTTAGGGGCAAGTGCGATACATATGGATAGTAGTGACTCAAATTCCTTTTAGACACTTCATTTTACTTTATTGCTTGAGCACAATTGACTTCTACTCCCTTATAATCTATCAACCTATCTCTTTTTTTAACTCTTTTTTTGAATGAAATTGCTAATATCTTGTTGTATATGTATATATTTTTTTTTTCAATTTTCCGACAAAGGCTTCTCAAAAGAACTCAATAATATTCATCAATTTTCTTTCACATGTTTCTCTCTCTCTCTTTTTTTATGTGAAACTTAATTTTATGCATTTAGCTTAACTTTCGAAATGCCCAAAAGGAATTTGGTTGAAAAAATAATTGGCTAAGGATTAAAGCTAGGTGAATAATAAGAATATTTTATTTTTGGCTCAACGGGTCTAGCTAGGGATAAAATCATCAAGGTAGGTTTATTTAGGCTATTTATTAAACAAGGCTGGTCTACTTTTATTTCATAACACAAAATCTACTTAAAATTTTACCTCGACGCACATTCAAGGCAAGTTCTAGATTTCCAAATAAACATGAGAACTAGGTAATATATACTAATCACACAATACACTTGGAACTAGTGAATATATTAATTTCGATCATCAATAAGAAAGTATGAGTTTGGAAAGACATTCATACAACTCATGAATCATGTTCAATTAAATCGATCTTCCTTAAGTCTCATGATTTTTAAATCAAACCAGATTTAGCAACTTATTTAGTGAAAATAACTAAAAGTCTTAAAAAGATTTAATTCAAAATATTATAATCGCGACAGAGAAGATTTGATAGACAACTTATTGTTGGACTTACCTGATATAAGAGGAAAAGAAGAAATATTAAAGGTTCACAGTGATAAAAAGGAACTTTATAAAGATGTGTCTCTAAGTGTTGTTGTAACGAAAATATCTGTGGTGCAGATCTCGCAAACTTTATGAACGAAGCTTCCATTCTTGAGAGGAAAAAATATGATATCCCGAAAGAGATTTAGTATTCCATTGATAGAGTTTGTGGAAATGGAAGGGACCACAATGAAAGATGGAAAGAACAAGATTCTATCTAGTTGTATATCATAAAGTTGGATAAGGTGTATGTGCAACATTGACCCCTGGCCATGATGTAGTTTAGAAAGTCACGTTAATCCCAAGGATCTTTCAATCTTACTTGGTCCATTTCTGATGAATATCCAACCTTAATTTCTAAGGAGTCACTCTTTGCTAGAATATTGGGAGGCTCAATGGGTAGGTGTAATGCCCCAAAATGGGTCCCGAGATGTCCCACGGTACTTAGGATCACAAGTGACCCCAAGTTAACCCTTCTACTAGCATAACTCATAAGCAAATGGATAAAATGCATAAATCTGTTCAAAAATCAGCGGAAGATAACTCCTTTCTGAATTTGATCAATACAAAACTGAATTCAAATGATTACAACACTGTTTTGCAAACGAAACTGAAATAAAATACTTTAACTCTACTGACTGTCTATGAAGCATCTACTAGTATTAACTATAGGTAGCCGGTACATGACCCTCATCTATCCTGAATCAATACGACTGAATGAAGAAAAAAAATGTTACACAAACTCTGACTAACTCGAGCCCTTGAATCAAGAGGACTCATCACCTGCTGACCGAAAGCTGCAATCTGTTTGAATACGGTATGTGTGCTACAACTGAACTGATACCTACATTATGAGACAATGTAGCACATAGACATATATGTGGATCAGTACTTTGAGGATGTACTGAGTATATGGGGGTGTATGCATTAAGGAAACAATATCATTACTCTTTATAAAATCATGCATGCTGATATAAATGACTCACATAACTTGAATAGATCTGAAATCTAAATCTCATAAATCACGAATAATGAAACATCTAGCATAAATCTCGTGAGTCATTTTACTTAGTTCAAAAATCTGTATTCTCCTCTTATTCTCAAATCTAGTAAGCAAAAAGAAATCTTAAAGCAATAAATTTCAAATCTATGCCTTTATCTTGGGGAGAATAGGACTTTGGGAACTCAAGGACTTGGGAATCTAAAAATCAAAACTTTCAACACATATACTTTTATCTTAAGGAGAGTAGGGGACTTCTTTGGGAGTTTCTTATAAATGACATAAACCATGTGAGCTGACATAAAGTCCAACGTATTTCCCACGTTGGGGAGAGTTGTTTTACACTTGCCATCAGAATAGAACCTTAACTATAGTGATCACTATCTTAACCCACTTGGGGTGAATCAGAAACCTACGTCGGCTCGTAGTTCTGGGGCATGAGACCTTGGAATCAAGCCCAACTCGGTGCTAAATACTACTCCCATACTTAGGCTTAGGACTTTTAGGTAAATCCACCTTAAAAGATTGCATAATGTCTAAAATGAAAGCCAATTATGCTTTTCTTTGATTTAAATCATAAACTGCAAGAATAATGTGGATTCATATCTTAGCTTAAGATCAAAACATTAATTTGCTTTAATTCTTGGTAAGCAATTACTAGAGGAAAACTTATGGTCATAACCTTCTTGAAAAATTCAAACTCATTCTTGATATGGATATGAAAATCAATGATTTCAAGAACATGATCTTAGAAACTCAATACTAAATCTTTTGGATCAAATTCACAATTTAAACTCATGACAATTCACCACAACACTTAAGACTCAACATCATTCTTGAAATTATTCAACAATATCAATTCTCAAAAGAAGAGTGCAACTCATGATATAAACCTTCAATTAAAAGCATAAATATGTAGAATAATCATGAAATTCAAAATTTAAATAACTTATAAATTCATAAACATCAAGACAGGATAAGTTGGTCATAACCTCATTTATAAATCATGAAATCTTTAATAAAAATCAAATCTTTGGGCACAAGAATGGAAGAATTGTTATTGTTCAAACCCCACATACCTTAAATTATGAACTTTGGATGAACACTTACTTTTGGGACTCTATTCGCAACTTTAAACGGATATTCTTGATGCTCTTGGTTTGGGGATTCCAATTCTTGAATCAATTTCGAAAAGTGGCGGTGAAATCTTGAGTTTTATTAAAAGTTGGGTTGAAACCCTAGACTTTGTTCTTGGTGAATTTGAGAGAAAAGGATCATACTTTAGTGTTTTGGGGATTAAATCTTGTGTTATGGATGAATAGGGGGTGGAAAAATACCTCTTTTGCCCTTAATGACTCGGAGGTGGAATGTTGAAAAATTTGGTCCAGGGGGAGTACCCAGGGCGGCGCCCTGCTTAGAGCAGGGGATTACCTAGGGCGGTGCCCTGCTTTGAATGGGGGACTATCCAGGGCGGCGCGGGCTAATCACCCTAAGCTACTGGTTTGGCATACCAAACATGTCCTTAAGCTCGTCTAAAAATTTTGGAACTCACTCGAGATGTACTCTTGACTTTCCCCATCATGAATAAACAAAAAAAATCAACAAACGGAGGTCGGTAAGGTTGGAAATATATTTCTCAAATTTGAAGGTCTTAAAATGACTAAGTCTAAACACTTAGCCAAATTTCTAAGTGTGAGACCTCTCTTAACATACTCTAAAGGCTTAGACAACGAGGAAATATTGCAGGCTCTTACAATATCTATACCGAGACATCACACATTGCTTAGGATCACAAGTGACCCCAAGCTAACCCTTCTACTGGCATATCTCAAAAGCAACTGGATTATATGTATAAATCTGTACTTAAATCAATGAAAGATAACTCTTTTCTGAATCTAAGAAATACAAGACTGAATTTAAATAATTGCAACTCCGTTTTACAAATGAAACTAGAATAAAATACTTTAACTATACTGACTGTCCATGAGGCCTCTACTATACTGACAATAAATAGTTGGGAAGCTACTCCAACTTTTGTTAATAAGTACATGTGACTAAGAAAATAAACAACAGAAATGAATCGAACTAAAGTCCCCGAAGGAGGAGGACTCATCATCTTGCTAGCTAGAATCTGCAACTGCCTGAATCTGAATGTCCATGCTAAGTCTTGTACCTACATTATGAGATAATGTAGCACACAGACGTGTATGTGGATCAATACTTTGAGGATGTACTGAGCATATGGGGGTGCAATGCAATAAGTAAACAATATCATCAATCTTTATAGAAATCCCGCATGCTGATATAAATGATTCACATAGCTTGAGTAAAAGCTGAAATCTAAATCTCATCAATCATGTATAATGAATAATATAGTACAAATCTCGTGAGTCATTCTCTTTACTTCAAAAATCTGTATTCTCCATCTTATTATCAAAACTTATAAGCAAGAGGAATCTAAAAATGATAGCTTTTAAAACTTATACTTTTCTCTTATGGAGAATAAGGGACTTCTTTAAAACTTAGAGATTATAGGACTTAGGGACTTTGGTCTTGGGAGACTTTGGGACTTAGGAAACTTTGAAACTCAAAGCCTTGGAAATCTTGAAATCAAGCTTTCAACACATATAATTTTATCTTAAAAAGAGTAGGGGACTGCTTTGGGAGTTTCTTCTAACCGACATAAACCATGTGAGCTGACATGGAGTCCAACGTCTTGCCCACATTGGGGAGAGCTACTCTACCCTTGCAATCGAAATAGAACCTTAACTTTAGTGATCACTATCTCGGCCTCGGGCCCATATATCTCAATCCTATGGTGGCACGTAGTTCTGGGGTATGAGACCTTTGAATCATACCCAACTCGGTACTAACTACTACTCCCTTACTTAGGCTCAGAACTTTTAGAAAATTCACCATAAAATAACTCAAGGGTCTATAATGAAGACCAACTTATGCTTCTCTTAGCTTTAAATCATAAGTAGTGTGGATTACTATCTTAGCTTTTGAAAGTACTTATCAAATCTTGTCAATAAAACTTTAGATCATAATCTCCTTATAAGCTCAAAACTTGTACTTAGAACTCAAAATGTAAAGCTTTAATGCATCAAAATCATATTTAAACTTCATTCTCAACCATCATCTTAAAAAGCTTACAATCATCTCAATCAAGATATTGGAAAAATAACTCATAATATGAATCTCATGATTTCAACATCTCAAAATTTATGCTTGCTAACAAAACAATCTCAAAATTTATGCTTGATAAGAAAACATTCATAATCATCTTAAAATATGGAAAATTCGGAAATAGCCATGAAAATATAAACAAAATCATGTAATTCAACTTTTAAACCATGGGAAATCACATAATCTTGCAAATAATGGTAATGGGTATAAACCCTAACTTGATTTTCATGGAAATCATAGTAAAATTAAGAAATTTATATATTGAAAGAAGTCTTTGGGCACAAGAACGTAAGGATTGTTCTTGTTCAAACCCCACATACCTTAGATTGTGAACTTAATGAATAGGCTTGCTTTTGAGAAGCTACTTATACTCTTAAATGAGGGTTCTTGGAATTCTTGCACTAAGAACTTGGAATCTTGGCTCAATTTGGAGAATGAATGGAGAAATCTTAAGTTTCTTGGAGGAGAAGTTTGATGAACTAGGGTTTTAGGTTGAAGGATTGAGAAAAGTGGTATATGATGCGTGTAATGACCTTAAATCAGGTGTTTGGACGATTTAAGTGGATTGGAAAAAGTTCAAAATAACCTTTTTAACTTCTAAATGAAACTGAAAAAATATAACTGGGAACCCGATTTTATGGGCCACCGCGATGCGCCACTATCGCAGGGGCTCACTGGAAATGAACGAATGAGAATCTGGGGGTCACCGCGATGCGGAGCCATCGCATTGTCCCACTGGTTGGGAGTGGAACTTTAGCACGACGTGCCACAATCACGCTAGGCAACTAGAAATTGACTATTGGGAAATTACTCCTCTCTGTGACACGCTAAGGGTCTGAATGATGGTGTTTTACGACTGGAACTTAAATTAGCCATAACTTCTTTCCCGGTTATCGGATTTGGGTAAATCTAATATCGTTGGAAAGCTAATTCAATTTTCCACATTATAGAAAGTCAAAGCTAGGAAAATTATATATGATTTAAACATTACTCCCTTTGTAAGTCATTCCTCAATCTTATAGAGGCAAAATTAGGCTTGATGAAATTTCGGGGTATTACATTATCGTAAGGAGCTGAATCATGTTGAGAGTTTAGAATTCGTTTGATATGCTCATGGTGAGGTCATACTTATAGAACTGCAAAGTGATAGTGTATGCAGGCACAAATCATGTGAAAATGAGGCTAAGAACATATAATGGGTATCACATTGTCTGAGATGGAATACTTGGAACACTAAGATCATTCACTGAATACTTATGACCTGAATGACGGCTAGATATGTGATTTTCTGAAACTGATGTCTGACGCATATACTGAGATGAATTTGCAAATTTTATGGGTGCGAACAACTATTTCTTGGAATGACCATACTTATGAAACTTCAGGTAGTAAGAGTAGACTAAAATTGGGAGGATGGAAAAGCTATAGAAATTCATCTGTTTGATTGTTAAACTAGATTGCTAGCTATCCAAAATGAATCATACTAGATACTCGTATCCAAGTAGAGGATTCCTTCAACACCCTTCTAGGGATTTCTAACGATATGAGGGGGAAAAGAACACTTGGCATTCTCTCAACAAGTCTTTTGAATGAAAGGTTACAATTGCTACTACTCTATAGCTTGGAACATATACCAGTTGATCATAAGCTGAGATAGAATTTTTGGGCCTTAGGTAAAGCAATTTCTTGCTTTCAAGATTAGCAAATCTTCTTGAATACTCCCTCGATTATGTTATTCCCCTTAAACACCGTACTCATTGGTTCAACTTATATTTCTCACATGGCCGCTGATATTTCCATCTACTAATGTCTAAACAGAACTAAATCCTCTCACCATCTTCAAGCCTAACTGGAAATCACAAGATACACCACATAACACTGTAATACTAGTCTGAATCATAAATTCAACACACTCTGCATTTCACCACTCCTCATCTCATGCATAATTCTCACTGCCACTCTAACAATCACATTCAACCTTGTACTAGATATTCACAAACACGTAGTGTATTCATCCAGATATATACAGACATGATGTTCAAGCCTAGATCTATAACCACATATGCACTTCTAAACAAACACCTTTTTCATATCCTACGAACCTCTATCAAGAACAACTTTCATGCATTATTCTTAAGATGACACACATAGAATACTCCCAACTAACTAAGTCATACACAAAAGCTTCACCTCAATATTCCTCCATTTATAGACCTACATAGAAAAAGCACACAACAATCTTCCCAAACATAACACATAAAATTTTAGCTAGCCACGACATGTATTAAAGACTCGTCCTGAATCTTACTTCACACTTACAACCTTAGCCAACATAAGCATACAACGATCTTTCATTAGCAAGAAACTCTTACTCTGCCTCCCATCTAGATAATTATTCATCTCCACTATCTTAACCTTAGGAAAGGTCATAAAAGGGTTAGAATATGAGGACTTGAAACATGAAGAGATGCTATGTACAACTTGACACCTTACTGAGGCCTGACGAATAGGGTATCAAACGCATGAATCCATTAAGGAGATTGAAACTGAGAACACCCAAGACAACATCTGAAACTGAACTTGTTGTAACGTACGAGTACACGAGTCATGATCTACATGACCTGAGCTTAGAATCCATGATTTCATGGAACATAATCTGTAATGCTTAGTGAACTGGAACTACTTATGCTAGGAACTGGAGATATACATGATTTTTTTCTATAAGGTTCATAAATATGAACTGTGGTCATGGAACCAACATGTAATGCATGAGTAGATAGAGTTATTGGGATAACTGAAGATGCTAAAATAGGAATGGTTTGAGCCTCACCCTCATTTTTTGATGTTCTATAACATTTTGGTATCACTACAAAAATCTAGAAGTCTGACTTGGTTACTCATTCTATCATCTCCCTCATAGCTTTATGCCATCACTTTAAGTTTGTGAACCACTATATCAACTCTAATCGAAACTGCAATCACTTTGCTCTAGAGTTTGGGATATAATCAATACACAAGAAACTAAACTTACCCTAAAGGACTATATATTCATGTATAACACCCAATGCTAATACCTCCTTCTGAGATTCAACTCGTAGACTTCTATGACCCCAAAAGTCATCATATAACAACTTAAACTCTTACCAACTTAGATTTATAATACTTAAAACGTATATCATCTACCTGTAACAAACTATGCTACTCACTTCATACTCTACTAATATCACATACTATCACATCTCCAAACTTGTATTTTTCTCTAAACCATAGGAATCAAGATCATACCAACAAGGCTCAATACTATTAATCAAAACTCCTTAACTTAGCTATTAAAAATATCATATATTGTACAACTAGTCTCCTTCCTCTTAGCAACTCAAAGGTACTACTAACCACAAAACACTTAATAAATTTAAAAAATAAAGGACCCCTATATCACCTTGGGCACACCTCAACATCATACTTACAAAATCATACTTATTTACGAATAACTGAACTCAAAACACTTGCATACACTGTTCGAGCCTACTAGATCACTTCTATATAACTAGCATCACAAACCAAGAAATCATTACATCCACCATGATGACCATCAACTGTTCAAACTTAATGTCTAGTGCTAAATATGAGTAACAACCCACCTTCCATACAAATTCTCACTTGGGAGCTATAAAATATAACATCAAGAAACAATAGTCCCCTAGAACTCCACAACAACAACAATTGGTCATAATCATATGGCCTATCTTATCATAATCCATCAACACATCCTTCTTATACACATCATTACTATTTACCCTTCTATACATCTAAATTATTATCATAGTTCTATAAGTTTCTACTAAAACTCCTTTTTGCAAACTCAAGAATGGCCTAAATTAATGATAGTAAACCACCAAAGACTTCATTAATAGCCTATACTTTTCACTCACAACAAATATCATCAATAAATCTCTTCATACGTCAAGCAAAAAACAAATTTCCTTAACTAATAACTTTTTCTCTACCTTCCACTAAACTAATAACAAGGACATATCACTTCATTACTAACTCAATCATATGCAAAAGATTCAGCTATACATATGCTCAATAAATCGCCTTTGCCACCCTTCTTTTCACTACACTTCTAAACCCACACTTCCAACTATAAGAAGGTTCAATCTACTTATGAATCATAACACTCTAGGTTTCAATATCTCATGAATACAAACTTTATTCAACAGTCTATACTCACACTATCTCCTCTAATGAGTACTATCCATATTGAAGGGTTAATACGAAATCTGAATACATATCTTACTCTGTCTTAACTGAATGACCCATAAGAATGAGGACATAACTTTCAACTTGAGGGACTCATGGCGCACTAGGGAGCTCCTCTCAAGCCCTTTGTGTGACTTTTAAAACTTCTGCTAGAAAATCTGAGAGCATTACCTGGGGAGGAATTAGAACTTACTGATCATGTTATCTCAAGAATAATACATAGATGAGGAATTTGGGGGTTACACACGAATAGAAAGGAGATTCTAAGAGAACAACTTTACAGCATGAGCTAGAGTTTGAAGGAAAGGAAACTTTTCTTAAATGGCTTGTAGCCTCTCGAAGAAAAGTACAGACGTCTTCATACCGTTCTGCAAGACTTTACTGGACACGGATTCACAGACACCCTAGGACACTTAAATCTGGCTCTGATACCAAGTTTGTAACCCCCCAAAAATGGGTCCCGAGATGTCACACGGTGCTTAGGATCACAAGTGACCCCAAGCTAACCCTTCTACTGGCATAACTCATAAGCAAATAGATAACATGCATAAAGCTGCACAAAAATCAGAGAAAGATAACTCCTTTCTGAATTTGATCAATGCAAAACTGAATTTAAATGATTACAGCTCTTCCTTGCAAACAAAACTGGAATAAAATACTTTAACTCTACTGACTGTCTATGAAGCCTCTACTAGTATTAACTATAGGTAGCCGGGACATGACCCTCAGCTATCCCGAATCAATACGACTGAATGAAGAAAATAAAATGCTACATAAACTCTGACTAACTCGAGCCCTTGAATCAAGAGGACTCATCACCTGCTTACCAGAAGCTGCAAACTGTTTGAATACGGTATGTGTGGTACAACTGAACTGATACCTATATTATGAGACAATGTAGCACATAGACATATCTGTGGATCTATACTTTAAGGATGTACCGAGTATATGGGGGTGTATGCATTAAGGAAACAATATTATTACTCTTTATAAAACCATGCATGTTGATATAAATGACTCACATAACTTGAATAAATCCGAAATCTAAATCTCATAAATCATGAATAATGAAACGTGATACACCACACAACACATAACACTGTAATACTAGTCTGAATCGTTATTCAACACACCCTGCACTTCATAACCTCTTATCTCCTGCAAAATTCTCATAACCACTCTAACAACCACATTCAACCTCGTACAAGACATTTACTAATGTGTAGTGTATTCATCCAGATATATACCAACATGATGTCCAAGCCTACTTCTATAACCACATATGCACTTCTAAACACACTCCTATAAAACACCCTTGTTACCACCTACAAACCTCTATCAAGAATAACTTCTATGCACTACTCTTAAGAAGACATACATAACATATTCTGAACTGACCAGGTCATATACAAAAACTTCACTCAATATTTTCTCAGACTCATAGAATTACATAAAGCAAGCATATGACCATCTTCCCCAACATGACACATTTAATCTCTCTTATCTACACAACTTCTTATCATCACTATTTTTTACCTAAGGAAAAGGTCACTGAAAGGTTAGAACACGAGGACCTATAGCATGAAGGGATACCATGCGTAACTTGGGCACTCATTTAAGGCCTGAGGAATAAAGCATTTAACATCATGAACTTATCAAAGAGGTCTAACCCGAGGACATGCATGATATAAATCTGAATTTTGCTGCTCATTAAAAGTATTGCTTGAGCACTTGAACTATACATTCCGTAAAGCTTGAGTACATGAGTCATGAGCTGCATGACCCAGATTTGGAGTACATAACTTTTGGAATATGATTTCAACTGCTAACTGGAACTCCTTCTTTTGGGAACTAGGAGAGTACATAATTCTCTATCATATGCATGAACATGAATTAAGATCATGGAACTAACACGTAAGGCATGAGTAGGTATTGGGACAACTGAAAATACTGAAATAAGATTGGGTGAAGCATCAATCTTTCTCACAGCTATTCTACAACTTACTGGTACAGCTACTAAGATCTTAAAGCTTGACTTGGTTACCCATTCTATCATCTCCCCCTTAGCTTTAAGCCATCACTCTAAGTTTGTGAACCACTATAATAACTCTAACCTAAACTGCACTCACTTGCTCTAGAGTCTAGGATATAATTAATACATAGGAAGCTAAACTTACCCTGAAGGACTATATCTTCATGTATATCACCTAAAGCTAATACTTCTTTCTAAGATTTGACTCTTAAACTTCTGTGACCCCAAAAGTCATCATATAACAACATAAATACTCACCAACTTAGATTTTTAACACTTGACACGGATATCATCACCCTTTAATAAACCACGCTACTCCCTTCATACTCTGCTAACATCACATTCACATCTCCAAAATTATATTTTCTCTAAACTATAGGAATCAAGATATACCAACAAGGCTCAATACTATGAATCAAAACTCCTTAACTTAGCTATTAAGAACATCATATACTATAGAACTAGTCTCCTTCCTCTTAGCAACTCAACGGTACTACTAACCATACAAAACTTAATAAATTTTGAAAATAGCGGAGCCCTATATCACCTTGGGCACACCTCAACATCATACTTACAAAATCATACTTATTCATAAATAGCTGGACTCAAACACTTGCATCCACTGTTCAAGCCTATTAGATCACTTCCCTATAACTAGTACCATCAACCAAGAAATTGTCTTATCCACCTTCATGACCACTAATCGTTTAAACTTAATGTCTAGCGCTCAACATGATTTACAACCCTACCTCACACATAATTCTCATTTGGAAACTATAAAACAAAACATCAAGAAACACTAGCCCACTCAAACCTCATAACAACAATAATCGATCATAATTATATGGCCTATCTTAATCACAATCCATTAACACATCCTCCATCCACACATCATTACTATATACCGATCTATACACCTAAACTTCTTTCACAGCTCTATAAGTTTCAACTAAACTCCTTCTTGCAATCTCATGGAACCCTAAATTAACAACGCTTATCCACCAAGTTCTTTCATCAATAACCTATACTTTTCTAGAAAAACAAACTCCGTCAACAACTCTTTTCATACTTTAAGCAAACAATAATTCACCTCAACTAATAACTCCTTCTCTACCTTCTACTAAACTAACACCCAAGGACATATCACTTCATTACTAACTAAATCATATGCAAAAAGATTCGGCTATACATATATTCAATAAAACGCACTTACCACCCTTCTTGTCAATACACCTCTAAACCACCAATTCCAACCAACACAAGAACAACAAGGTGAACAACAAGTTGCTAGTGAATCAAAATAGGCCTCACACAGCTTCACTAGACTTTGATTTTTGTGTTTTGAACAAAAAAATGAGATGAATAACAAGGAAACTATGTTAGTGAATCGAGAGCCCCACATGGCTTCACTAGACTTTTAGTTTCGACAACACAATGATAACAAGATTACAAGAGATAGAAACTTGACACATAATATTTAATGATCTAAGAATACACATCTTACTATGTCTTAACTGAATGACTCATAAGAATGAGGGCATAACTTTAAACTTGAGGGGCTTATAACACACTAGAAGGCCCCTCTCAAGCCACTTTGTGAGACTTTTGAAACTTTTTGGTAGCAAGTCTGAGAGCATTATCAGGGGAGGAAATGGAACTTGCTGATCATGCTATCTCAAGAATAATACAAGGATAGGGAAGTATAGATTTACATTATGGATTCTAAGGAGGAAGATGAAAGCACCTCTGATTTGGGCTTAGTGCACGACTTTCATAAACATGAATAAAATACTTCAATTTTTGGAACTCAAAAGCACTGATGGGATACTTTCTAGCTCGCTTACGATCCCAAAACTATCTGTGGAGACTGTCTGAGAAGGTACTATATGTAAAGATTTAAGCTTGATTGTCTCTAATATCTTGAAAATAAGGCAGAGATGGCCTGAATAGAGTAAGATAAGAATCTGTATAAGTTTCTTAGAGAACCTTTCTATAGTACGATCTGAGACTTAAAAGAATGGAAATATTTCCTAAATGCCTTGTAACCTCTCGAAGAAAAGTACAGACATCTGCGTACCATTCCGCAAGACTCTACTAGACAAGGCTTTGCAGATACTCTGGGACTCTTGAACCTTATGCTCTGATACTAAGTTTGTAATGCCCCAAAAATCTATTCCGAGACATCACACGGTGCTTAGGAACACAAGTGACCCCAAGCTAACCCTTCTATTGGCATATCTCAAAAGAAAATGGATTATATGTATAAATCTGTACATAAGTCAATGGAAAATAACTCTTTTATGAATTTAAGAAATACAAGACTGAATTCAAATGATTGCAACTTTGCTTTACAAATAAAACTAGAATAAGATACTTTAACTCTAGTGATTGTCCATGAAGCCTATAAAATACTGACTATAAATGGATGGGAAGCTACTCCAACTATCGTTAATCAGTACATGTGACTAAGAAAATAAACAACAGAAATGAATCTAACTGAAGTCCCCGAAAGAGGAGGATTCATCATCTTGCTAGCTAAGATCTGCAACTGCCTGAATCTGAATATTCATGCTAAGTCTTGTACCTACATTATGAGACAATGTAGCACACAAACGTATATGTGGATCAGTACTTTGAGGATGTACTGAGCATATGGGGGTTCAATGCAATAAGTAAACAATATCATCAATCTTTATAGAAATCCTGCATACTGATATAAATGACTCACATAGCTTGAGTAAAAGCTGAAATCTAAATCTCATCAATCATGTATAATGAAGCATATAGTACAAATCTATTGATTCATTCTATTTACTTCAAAAAAATATATTCTCCATCTTATTCTCAAAAATTGTAAGTAAGAGGAATCTTAAAATGATAGCTTTAAAAACTTATACTTTTATCTTTTAGAGAATAAGAGACTTCTTTAAAACTTAGAGATTATAGGACTTAGGGACTTTGGTCTTGGGAGACTTTGGGACTTAGGAAACTTTGAAACTTAAAGCTTCGGAAATCTTGAAATTAAGCTTTCAACACATATACTTTTATCTTAAATAGAGTAGGGGACTGCTTTGGGAGTTTCTTCTAACCGACATAAACCATGTGAGCTGACATGGAGTCCAACATCTTGCCCACGTTGGGGAAAGCTGCTCTACCCTTGCCATCGGAATAGAACCTTCACTTTAGTGATCACTATCTCGGCCTCGGGCCCATATATCTCAATCCTATGGTGGCACTTAGTTCTGGAATATGAGACCTTAGAATCATACCCAACTCAGTGCAAAATACTAATGCCATACTTAAGCTCAAAACTTTTAGGAAATCCACCTTAAAATAACTCAAGGGTCTATAATGAAGACCAAATTATGCTTCTCTTAGCTTTAAATCATAAGTAGTGTGGATTCCTATCTTAGCTTTGAAAGTACTTATCAAAACTTGTCAATAAAACTTGAGATCATAATCTCCTTATAAGTTCATCACTTGTACTTAGGACTCAAAATGTAAAACTTTAATGCATCATAATCATATATAAACTTCATGCTTAACCATCATCTTAAAAAGCTTACAATCATCTCAATCAAGATATTAGAAAAATAACTCATAATATGAATCTCATGATTTCAACATCTCAAAATTTATGCTTGATAACAAAACATTCATAATCATCTTAAAATATGGAAAATTCAGAAATAGCCATGAAAATATAAACAAAATCATGTAATTCAACTTTTAAACTATGGAAAATCACATAATCTTGCAAATAATGGTAATGGGTATAAACCCTAACTTGATGTTCATGGAAATCATAATAAAATTCAGAAATTTATATCTTAAAAGAAGTCTTTGGGCACAAGAACGCAAGGATTGTTCTTGTTCAAACCCCACATACCTTAGATTGTGAACTTAATGAATAAGCTTGCTTTTGAGATGCTACTTGTACTCTTGAATAAGGGTTCTTGGAATTCTTACACTAAGAACTTAAAAATCTTGGCTCAATTTGGAGAATGAATGGAGAAATCTTAAGTTTCTTGGAGGAGAAGTTTGATGAACTAGGGTTTTTGGTTGAGGGATTTTGAGAAAAGTGGTATAGGATGCGTGTAATGGCCTTAAATCAGGTGTTTGGATGATTTAAGTGGATTGGAAAAAGTTCAAAATACCCATTTTAACTTCTCAACAAAACTGGAAGCCCGACTTTATGGGCCACCGCGACGCGCCATTATCGCAGTGGCTCACTGGAAATTAACGAATGGGAATCTGGGGGTCACCGCGATGCGGAGTCATCGCGTTGTCCCACTGGTTGGGACGTGGAACTTCAGCGTGACGCACCACAATTGCGCTAGGCTACTAAAAATTGACTATTGGGAAATTACTCATCTCCGTAACGCGCTAAGTGTCTGAATGACGGTGTTTTATGACTGGAACTTCAATTAGCCATAACTTCTTGTCCGGTTATCGGATTTGGGCGAATTTTATATCATTGGAAAGCTAATTCAATTTCCACATGATAAAAAGTCAAAAATATGAGAATTCTATATGATTTAAACATTACTCCCTTTAGAAGTCATTCTTCAATCTTACAGAGGCGAAATTAGGCTTAAGAAAAGTTCGGGGTATTACACTATCATAAGGAGATGATTCATGCTGAGAGTTTAGAATTCACTTGATATGGTCTTGGTGAGGTCGTACTGATAGAACTGCAAAGTGATAGTTTATGCAGGCACAAATAATGAGAAAACGAGGCTAAGATCATATAATGGGTATCACATTGCCTGAGCTGGAATACTTGGAACACTAAGATCATTCACTGAATACTTATGAACTGAATCACAGCTAGATATATGATTTTCTGAAGCTGATGTCTGATGCATATACTAAGATGAATTTACAAATTTTATGGGTGCGAACAATTATTTCTTGGAATGACCATACTTATGAAACTTCAGGTAGTAAGAGTAGACTAAAATTGGGAGGATGGAAAAACTATAGAAATTCATCTATTTGATTGTTAAACTAGATTGCTGGCGATCCGAACTGAAACATACTAGATACTCGTATCCAAGTAGAGGATTCCTTTAACACCTTTCTAGGGAGTTCTAACGATATGAGGGGGAAAAGAACTCTGGGCATTCTCTCAACAAGTCATCTGAATAAAAGGTTACAATATTGCTATAACTCTATAGCTTGGAACATAGACCAGTTGATCATAAGCTGAGATAGAATTTCTGGGCCGTAGGTAAATCAACTTCTTGCTTTCAAGCTTAGCAACTCTTCTTGAATACTCCCTCGATTATGCTATTCCCCTTAAACACCGTACTCATTTATTCAACTTATATTTCTCACATGGTCGCTGATATTTCCATCTACTTATATCTAAACTGAACTAAATCCTTTCACCATCTTCAAGACTAACTCAAAATCACAAGATACACCACATAACACTGTAATACTAGTCTGGATCATAAATTCAGCACCCCCTGCATTTCACAACTCCTCATCTCATGCATAATTCTCATTGCCACTCTAACAATCACATTCAACTTAATACTAGACATTCATAAACGTGCAATGCATTCATCCAGATATATACAATCATGATGTTCAAGCCTATATCTATAACCACATATGCACTTCTAAACAAACACCTTTCTCATATCCTGCGAACCTCTAACAAGAACAACTTTCATACACTATTCTTAAGAAGACACACATAGAATACTCCCAACCAACTAAGTCATACACAAAAGCTTTACCTCAATATTCCTCTATTTATAGACCTACATAGAAAAAGCACACAACAATCTTCCCAAACATAACACATAAAATTTCAGCTAGCCACGACACGTTTTAAAGACTAATCCTCAATCTTACTTAACACTTACAACCATAGCCAACTTAAGCATACAACGATATTTCATTAGCAAGAAATTCTTACTCTCCCTCCCGTCTAGATAACTGTTCATCACCACTATCTTAACCTTAGGAAAGATTATTAAAGGGTTAGAATATGAGGACTTGAAACAAGAAGATATGCTACGTACAACTTGACACCTTAATGAGGCCTGACGAATAGGGTATCAAATGCATGAATCCATTAAGGAGATTGAAATTGAGAACACCCATGACAACATCTGAAACTGAACTTGTTGTAACGTATGAGTACACGAGTCATGATCTGCATGACCTGAGCTTAGAATCCATGATATCATGGAACATAATCTGTACTACTTAGTGAACTGGAACTGCTTATGCTAGAAATTGGAGGTATACATGATTTTTTCTATAAGGTGCATAAATATGAACTATGGTCATGAAACCAACATAAAATACATGAGTAGATAGAGGTATAGGGATAACTGAAGATGCTGAAATAGGAATGGGTTGAGCCTCACCCTCAATTTCTGATGTTCTATAACATTCTGGCATCACTACAAAAATCTGAAAGTCTAACTTGGTTACTCATGCAATCATCTCCCCCTTAGATTTAAGCCATCACTCTAAGTTTATGAACCACTATATCAACTCTAATCTAAACTGCAATCACTTTGCTCTAGAGTCTGGGATATAATCAATACAAAGGAAAGTAAAATTACCCTGAAGGACTATATCTTCACGTATAACACCCAATGCTAATACCTACTTCTGAGATTCAACTCTTAGACTTCTACGACTCCAAAAGTCATCATATAACAACTTAAACTCTCACCAACTTAGATTTTTAACACTTAACATGGATATCATCTACCTGTAACAAACCATGCTTCTCCCCTCATACTCTGCTAATATCACATACTATCACATCTCCAAACTTGCATTTTTCTCTAAACCATAGGAATCAAAATCATACCAACAAGGCTCAATACTATAAATCAAAACTCATTAACTTAGCTATTAAGAATATCATATACTATACAACTAGTCTCCTTCCTCTTAGCAACTCAACGGTACTACTAACCACACAACACTTAATAAATTTCAAAAATAAAGGAGCCCTATATCACCTTGGGCACACCTCAACATCATACTTACAAAATCATACTTATTTACAAATAACTGAATTCAAACACTTGCATACATTGTTCAAGCCTACTAGATCACTTCCATATAACTAGCATCACTAACCAAGAAATCATTACATCCACCTTGATTACCATCAACTGTTCAAACTTAATGTCTAGTGCTAAATATGAGTAACAACCCACCTTGCATACAAATTCTCACTTGGAAGCTATAAAATAAAACATCAAGAAACAATAGTCCCCTAGAACTCTACAACAACAATAATTGGTCATAATCAGATGGCCTATCTTATCACAATCCATTAACATATCCTCCTTATACACATCATTACTATTTACCCTTTTATACATCTAAATTACTATCATAGCTTTATAAGTTTCAACTAAAACTCCTTTTTGCAACGTCAAGGGAGGCCTAAATTAATGATACTAAACTACTAAACACTTCATTAATATCCTATACTTTTCAATCACAACAAATATCATCAATAACTCTCTTCAAACTTCAACCAAAAAATAAATTTCCTTAACTAATAACTCTTTATCTACCTTCCACTAAACTAATACACAACGACATATCACTTCGTTACTAACTCAATCATATGAAAAAGATTCGGCTATACATATACTCAATAAATCGCCTTTGCCACCTTTCTTTTCACTACACTTCTAAACCCACACTTCCAACTATAAGAAAGTTCAATCTACTTATGAATCATAACACTCTAGGTTTCACTATCTCATGAATACAAACTCTATTCAGCAGTCTATACTAACATTATCTCCTCTAATGAGTACTATCCATATTGAAGGATTAATAAGGAATCTGAATACATATCTTACTTTGTCTTAACTGAATGACCCATAAGAATAAGGACATAACTTTCAACTTGAGGGACTCATGGAACACTAGGGAGCTCCTTTCAAGCCCTTTGTGTGACTTCTAAAACTTCTGCTAGAAAATCTGATAGCATTATCTGGGGAGAAATTAGAACTTACTGATCATGTTATCTCAAGAATAATACATAGATGAGGAATTTCGGGGTAACACACAGATAGAAAGGAGATTCTGAGAGAACCATTTTACAGCATGAGCTAGAGTATGAAAAAAAGGAAACTTTTCTTAAATGCCTCATAGCCTCTCGAAGAAAAGTACTCACGTCTCCGTACCGTTCTGCAGGACTTTACTAGATACGGCTTCACAGACATCCTAGGACACTTAAACCTTGCTCTGATACCAAGTTTGTAACCCTCCAAAAATGGGTCCCGAGACGTCACATGGTGCTTAGGATCACAAGTGACCCCAAGCTAACCCTTCTACTGGCATAACTCATAAGCAAATGGATAACATGCATAAATCTATACAAAAATCACCGGAATATAACTCTTTTCTGAATTTGATCAATACAAAACTAAATTCAAATGATTACAGCTCTGTCTTGCAAATGAAACTAGAATAAAATACTTTAACTCTACTAACTGTCTATGAAGCCTCTACTAGTATTAACTATAGGTAGCCAGGACATGACCCCCAGCTATCCCGAATCAATACGGCTAAATGAAGAAAATAAAATGCTACACAAACTCTGACTAACTCGAGCCCTTGAATCAAGAGGACTCATCACCTGCTGACCGGAAGCTGCAATCTATTTGAATACGGTATGTGTGTTATAACTGAACTGATACCTACATTATGAGACAATATAGCACATAGACATATATGTGGATCAGTACTTTGAGGATGAACTGAGTATATGGGGGTGTATGCATTAAGGAAACAAGATCATTACTCTTTATAAAACCATGCATGCTGATATAAATGACTCACATAACTTGAATAAATCTAAAATCTAAATCTCATAAATCATGAATAATAAAACATGTAGCATAAATCTCATGAGTCATTATACTTAGTTCAAAAATCTGTATTCTCCTCTTATTCTCAAATCTAGTAAGCAAAAAGGAATCATAAGGTAATAACTTTCAAATATTATGCTTTTCTCTTGGGGAGAATAGGACTTTGGGAACTCAAGGACTTGGGAATCTAAAAATCAAAACATTCAACACATATACTGTAATCTTAAGGAGAGTAGGGGACTTCTTTAGGAGTTTCTTTTAACCGATATAAATCATGTGAGCTGACATGGAGTCCAACGTCTTGCCCAGGTTGGGGAGAGTTGTTCTACCCTTTCCATCGGAATAGAACCTTAACTTTAGTGATCACTATCTTAACCCATTTGGGGTGAATCAGAAACCTACGGTGGCTCATAGTTCTGGAGCATGAGACCTTGGAATCAAGCCCAACTCGGTGCTAAATACTACTCCCATACTTAGGCTCAGAACTTTTAGGAAAATCCACCTTAAAATATGGCATAATGTTTAAAATGAAAGCCAATTATGCTTCTCTTTGCTTTAAATCATAAACTACAAGAATTATGTGGATTCCTATCTTAGCTTAAGATCAAAACATGAATTTTCTTTAAATCCTGGTAAGCAATTACTAGAGGAAAACTTAAGGTCATAACCTTATTGAAAAATTCAAACTCATTCTTGATATGGATATAAAAATCAAAGATTTCAAGAATATGATCTTAGAAACTCAATACTAAATCTTTGGGCTCAAATTCACAATTTAAACTCATGACAAATCACCACAAAACTTAAGACTCAACATCATTCTTGAAAGTATTCGACAATACCAATTCTCAAAAGAAGAGTGCAACTCATGATATAAACCTTCAATTAAAAGCATAAATAGGTAGAATAATCATGCAATTCGAAATTTAAATAACTTATAAATTCATAAACATCAAGACAAGATAATTTGGTCATAACCTCATTTATAAATCATGAAATCTTTAATAAAAATCAAATTTTTGGGCACAAGAATGGAAGAATTATTCTTGCTCAAACCCCACATACCTTTGATTATGAACTTTGAATGAACACTTGCTTTTGGGACTCTATTTGCAACTTTGAATGGATATTCTTGATGCTCTTGGTTTGGTGATTCCAATTCTTGAATCAATTTCGAAAAGTGACGGTGAAATCTTGAGTTTTATTAAATGTTGGGTTGAAACCCTAGACTTTGTTCTTGGTGAATTTGAGAGAAAAGGATCATACTTTGGTATTTTGGGGATTAAATCTCATGTTATGGATGAATAGGGGGTGAAAATAATCCTTTTGCCCTTAATGACTCAGAGGTGGAATGCTGAAAAATTTGGCCCGGGGGAGTAACCAGGGCGGTGCCCTACTTAGAGCGGGGGACTACCTAGGGCGGCGCCCTGCTTAGAACGGGGGACTATCCAGGGCGGCGCAGGCTAATCTCCCTGAGCTACTGGTTTGGCATACCAAACAGGCCTTTAAGCTTGTCTAAAAATTTCGAAACTCACCCGAGATGTACTCTTGACTTGCCCCATCGTGAATAAACAAAAGAAATCAACAAACGAAGGTCGGAAAGATCAAAATTAATTTCTCAAAGTTCGAAGGTCTTAAAATGACTAAGTCACAACACTTAACCAAATTTCTAAGTGTGAGACCTCTCTTGACATACTCTAAAGGCTTAGACAACGAGAAAATTTTGCAGGGTTTTACAGTAGGATAGTAGAGAAATTAATTTTGGTGAACCATAAATAATTTATTAGCACAAGATTTAATAACTCATCTAGCAACACATATGGTGATAATGTTCAGGACGTCTGAAAGTCCATGGGCGTAAGTGATCCATCATCACAAAGTAACGACGTGGTGCTAAGAATGATAGCAGGGAATCAAATTTCAACGAAACTAGCAAAAGACATCGATATAGATGTAAGGCATATAATTGAGAGAGCATATAATACTGCAACGTTCTGAACAACGAAGTCCATGGAAAAAAAAAATCATCTATATATATATTTACAACACATATATAACATAAACACAACTATATATATAAGAAAGCAAAAACTACTATGAAAGGAAGAACCAAGGACTGTTCCAATAGCTCAAAGCTGAAGACTACACTATCCAAAGGTGGAGATGTTGGAAATGCTAAAATATTAGTGATAATAAAGTATACAAGAGAAAAAATTGGAAGCCTCAAACACAAGAAGAGACAAATTAGAATCAGCTTGCTCTTGTTAATGATAGGAACATTGATTATGTTACTAGTCAATTGGATTTTGCTAAGGACATGGGAGAAGCAGCACAAAATCTTGCAGAAACCAAAGTTTGTGCCTTGAAGAACTCTTTGCAATTTCCTCTTAATAATACTTCTGGGAGCACCAAAGGGTGCAGGTGCCACAACTGTCCTGCAGCCAAGTAGGAATGTATCATTTTGACAATTCTTTGCAGAAGATTAACTCACCAAGTTATCAACATCAAGTGTTGCTACAATCCCATAGAAGATATATCATGGACTTGAGATGCTTGCTATAGACTCTCGATAGATATTCAAGTGAATATTGAAGCTTCTACATACTAACTTTTTATACTTTAGTCTATAGTCATGTGTGCATCATTCCTTTGTGTGTGTTTTTCATCAATAACAATTTCCACCATCTCTTTTTCCATCGCAACTCGAGTAAATACCAATTCATAAACATAGTCAACTGTAAGATTTTTGCAAAGAGTAATAAATAAATAACGACATATACCCAGTGCAATCTACTAAGTGGGGTCTGAGAAGGGTAGAATGTATGAAATCAAACCATCTCCCTATCTTTATAGGATAGAGAGGATGTTTCCAACAACCTTTGGTTAAAAAGAAAAAGAAACATTTGAAGTGTGATTATAAGAAAACAAGACAACTACAAAAAAAAAAAAAATAGGAAAACATATACTATGTTTCTCTTTTTCAAATTTATCCTAAATATTTTATTTTTATAAAAATAATTCCATATGATAACGATCCTAGTCGGATACGACTAAAATCGATATCGGAATGTGAAATTAAACTACAAAATTAAAGGATAGTTAAAAAATAAGAGATGAGAAGTGAAGAAAGAAAAACTCAATTAAATAATAATTAAGTCAAGGGAGAAAGAAAACTCAATCAAATGTTCAAGAAATCAAATTGAATCCACAAAATGATAATTCGATGATCAATCAAACGAAGAAGATAACACAAGTAATTCGAAAATCCACCCTAATCACTCGATCTAAGCTAACAATTGAAATTGAACCCAATCACTACCCTAACCTAGAGAAACTAAATATCAAGTCTATTTAAGACAATTTAATTATCCAAAATCTAAGTGATGTAAATGGCTAAGACAACTATTTATAGTCATTGCCTTTATAAAAATAGTTTATTATAAAAATAGCCCCAAAGTGACTGAATATACAAATAACACACGGGACCTTCTTGATTGTCCAAATGACATTTTGTTTACTTATGACCTTGTGTATTTATTTCTTCATTCCTTCCTCCGAGCTCCAAACTATCACCATATATGAAAGACCTCCCTAATATGCTTCAAGCTAACAGTGCTCGTATCACCATATAAATTATATTTTATGTTTTGTAAGAAAAAATATATTAAAACAACTAAATATTATTTCCAAAAGCTATAACCAAATACAACTCCATCTTCAACTCCAAATTCAAAATGAATTTTTTTTGTTATAATATGTAGTAGCTTGCCTATGAAATCTAATCTATAAAATTATATATCTATTTGTTTTGAAATATTAATCTTTTAGAACTAATTAATTGTATTTTAAAAATAAATTGATTAAATTGAGTGATTTTGCAAGTTTTAGTTATTATGAAACTCTAGACTAGATTATTATTATTTGATACCGAGGAAAAATTCTCTATTGCATATCAATCTTTGAAGTTAATTTAAAAGAAATATCAATATGGAACTGCGACCTGACACGTGAAAACTTAATGTAAAGTAGTCAGACTCCTTTTTTTTAAAAAAAAAATTCAGTTTTGAATGATGGATTTCTCACTTCTATACCAATTGATGTGGTAATTATACATACCATATAATTAATTCATGAGAAAAATATTTTGCAATAAATTATTTTAGTAAGCTCCTTTTCTCTCTCTCTCTTGTCCTTTGAAATATTACATAATTCTGTTTATTTGTTCTTTATCAGTGTTTTCTTTTCTTATTTCCATTCTCATTGAAGTCTAAAATACGACATAATATAAGCATGAATAGCAAAAACAAAAAGCGAGTAAAATTATAATTGTAAAACAACAACAACCATTATTATTAGTAATTTTTATTAAATATAAAGCTAGAAATCATATAATTTTATTGATATGCCAACAATAACATGCTGAATTACATATTGTTATTTTCACTCTCAACTTGTACAACATGAGATGCATAGAAATGGGAATTGTCCTGAGCAAGTGCAACATTTAAACTTCTTGCAAAGTCCAAATCCGCAACCTGAAAATGTCAAAAACACATATAAAAACATTAAAAAGATATTGTCAAAAGAGTAATTTTATTAAAGTAAAACTATTTTTTATTTAGTAATATAAAAAAAACATAACAACAAAAAAAAAAGATAAGAATTTCTTACTTGCAACAGATATACGAGTGCTACGACTTGCACCAGACAACTCTAGTTTTATTGGTGGTATTGTTTCTGGTGTTGCTAAAGTTAATGGAGAAAAAAGAACAAACAAGACAATGAGCATACACCCCATAACATTAGTTGATTTTGTCATCTTAAACAACTATTTTCGTTATGCTTGTAGGTATTTTATTTTTCTTTTTTCCCGTTATTTTGTTCTACCTTGATGGTTCATCCTTTTATAGCAAAAATAGACCATAATTTTTGAGTTAGTAGTGTTGAATTTAAGTAAGTTGTAACGGGATAACATTTTAACGTATTTTCTTTAATAATATTAATTTGCTTCACTCTTTGATTACCTAATTGATTACTGTAACCCTTATTCCATCCGTCTGTGCAACCTGTCACTGTAAGTTAATTTTTCTATTAACTAAGGCATCACTTTTATGCCTATTAAAGTAGGCACACAATGGACGTGGGTTACTGCATGTAAGTTATCATTAAGGAGTGATATTTCAATGTTAGTTATGCATGAGTTTGATCACCATTTTTTCATACAGATTCATGTAACTTTTCAATATTCTTTATTCCACCATTATTCTACCTCTTTATTTTTGTAACTTTCGTAACTTCTATGCCATTCATTTACCACATTTATCTTCCTATTCATTGCATGAAAGATTTTTTCACCTATATATAGAGGTGGTCTTACATGGTTTTGATACACACAAGATAATAAAAAGTTCACAAAAGTTAGTAAAAAAGAGAGTTTAATAGTTGAAGGGAGGTGTTATTTTTGTGGAGCTTTGAACTCAACTCTTGTCCAGAGTTATTGAGTTGTTCTTTGAGAAGGATGTTGTATCCTGGAGGGGACAAGTCAAGAAGATTATTGTTGGACCGGTGAAACAATTTACTGCAGTGGGCTTGAATCTCCTTAAAGAGAGAGATATTCGCGCCTCAGCCGAAGAAGAAGAAGAAGATAGTCTTTTATTTTCTTCACTTGTAATTTTAAGTTGTAATTTTTGTTATAATTTCACCAACAAGTTGTTACATCAATTAAGTAGTTGCATTAATTATTAGAATGAGGAAATCCAGGCAAACTATAGAATTAGTATCTCTCTTTTTGTAGCTACTGCAAAAAATTATTTGGCAACTGAACTATCCTTTTGTAGCTACTAAAAAAAAATTATTTGGCAACTGAACTATCCATAATTTTAAATATAAAATTATTTGGCAACTAAATTATGTTTAATTTTAAATCTATTTGTTTTCAATAACAGTTGAATCTATTTCACTACTAAAAAAAACTGGAAAATCGATCACAAAAAATCGATCATAGCTTGTGGTCGGAAAAAAACAACCACATGTGGTCGGTTTTTTATTTTTTATAAAAAGAGACCACATGTGGTCGCTTTTATATTTCAAAATTTAAGATAATCATTTCAATAATGTTTATATCAATTATTATTTCTTTTACAAATAAAAAATAAAAAAAATAAAAAAATTGTAACGCCCCGAATCTAGTTCCCAGAACGCTACACGGTACTCATGACCCCGAAGGATCACAAACTAACCCATGCTTGATATCTGTACCTGAGCACTGCATAATATATTTATATATACACTGTAAAAATGCGAAATATAAACTGCAAGGCCGTAAGGTTCAAAACTGAATAACTTCTGAATAAAACAATATCTGAACAGGGTATAGAAATACCCAAAACTAATATAAACTGTCTGAAAACATCTAGTCTGAAAGCCTCTAGACTGTCTGAATAAGGAGTTGATGGGACATGTCCTCAACTAACTCCAACTACAGAAATAAACTAAGTACTGAAAGAATGAAATAGTCAAATAATAACATCCTCGAATGATGAGGACTCACAGCTAGTCTGTCTGCTGAACGGTCGATCTACTAAGGATGCTCTAGAGCTCGTGCTTCTAATACTATGGTATAAAACACCATAGCGCAAATGTGTCAGTACGATTGAATGTACCGGTATGCAAGTGAGGTAGGCTGAATGCATAAAGTTCATATGCATGAACTATACTAACTGACTGAATAACATGAACGTGAGAATACATGCATATGAATACGTAACTGTAACTGAGATCATATTGACACTGGGTACAGAGCTCTGAGTACTGATTTGCTGACATCTGAGTTTACTGATACTGATAAGTGAGTCTACTGAATACTGAGGAACTGATGTTATATTACTGATAAAGGAATGACTGTTTCTGACAGTTCTGATTAAGAACTGGTCTGATTGACTGTATCTGACAGTCCTGAAACTGAATACTGATAACATGAGTTTCGTATAATTAATATACTATTAACTGAGTGACTGTGTCTGACAGTCCTGATTCTGATAAAACTAGCTGAGTTCTATACTGAGCTGAGCAACTGTATCTGACAGTCCTGAATTTCTGTAGAACTATCTGAGTTCTATTACTAAGACTGGGACTGAGACTGTGGAAAGTAGTCATCTAACCGACATGCCCCTAATAAGCTATTATAGCTGAGTTGGGGTCCAATTTGTAACCCCAATTGGAAGGGTGTCAATACCGCGCCACTGGTAAGGATAAGCTGTGAGTGACCCTCATCTGATAGTGTCCCGAAAAGAAAATGGTGGGACCCACATCTGACAGTGTTAATCCACCTCATCAACCCTCATCTGTCAGTGTTGATGTCTCAACCTATGCTGGCTACATAGTTTTGGAACGCAAGTATTACTTCTAAGGATCACACCCTCATCTGTCAATGTGTGTCCTCATCCTTGGGTTCACTCGGTGCTAAATCCTACTCCCATCTGAATAGACACTGAACATGATTAACTGAACTGATCTGAACTGAGTTCATTGAGTTTCATGGACTGACGGAATACTACTGAGATCTGATAACTGTCTGAGATTTCTGGATTACTGAGATTACATTATTACTGAGATTATTGAGATTACTGAGTAGGACTGGACTGATACTAAATTTACTGAACTTTCCTGAGTTATGTAACTGACTAAATTCTACTGATCATGACTTGACTGAGAGTATCTTGAAAACTGACACTGGCTCTAGGCACACAGCTAAATTGTCAGATATAAGTACCCCCAGGACTCGATAGAAGGAAACTGACCAGGCATGACATTCTTGAATACATGACCAATATCAGCAATCCATAACACAATAAGTTGGGGATTTCATGAAGTACATGGTTATCATAATCTTGTACATGGTAGGAATGCATATATTCATGTCACAATTTTATACTCTAACATCATGAGCATTCCAACAAACATCTACATTGCACATCAATAGCATGGGAGTCATTTGAACATAAGGGTAAAACATTAACTTATTATTTAGGTCACAATTGAGCTATGATGCATAATTTCAAGTCCCTTAGGCATTTTATCAAACACCTAGCATGCACGACTTAAGGCATAGGAATAATCATCAAATTATCACTTCAAAACTTCATAAATCAACAAAACTTATAGATTTCAAGCCTCACATTAACATAGTTTCATGAACAACACATAAAGATTCCAACTTGTGAATCACATAATTATAATCTCATGAACATAATCAACCCACAACATAAACGTCATAATTAAATATTTAAAAGTGGATTCTTGGGCTTCATGGATGAAAGGAATCCATGAATGAACACTATGCATACCTTAGTTCTTGATTCTACGAAGATTGACGGTGGAACTTTCTTGAATTTGAATCCCCAATTGAAAATCCTAACTTGTTCTTGAGAGTTTTTGAGAGAAACAACAATATTTTGGCTTCAAAATGGTTGAATTACGTGTTTATGGGCTTATATAAGGATAGGAAAATGACTATTTTGCCTTTGGAAATTCAGGGTTGAAAGCTGAAAAAAATAGGCCCAGGGCGGCTCCCTGCTAACGCCTTTAGCTACTGGTTTGGGAAACTAAACATGCCCTTGCGCTATTCCAAAAATCTCGAAACTCACCCAAGTGCTATTGACTTGCCCCGTCGTGACACAACTTGAAAATAAAAAAACGGAGGTCGGAAAGGTCGTGAAATAAATTTCCGAAGTTCGGAGGCTTAAAATGAGACTAAGTGTTGAACACTTAGCTAAAACATTCTAAGTGTTGGAGCTTTTGAAGAGCTTTAAGGAACTTAATTAGACTTAAAATTTTATGGGGTCTTACAAAAATATAACACAAAAATCTATTTTCTGAAAATATTTTTTCATTCATCAACCAAACACTAGAAAATATTTTTCAGAAAATATTTTCCATCCACCAACCAAATATAAGAAAACTAGTAAAAACCAACTTATTTTTTAAGAAAATATTTTTTATGGAAAACATTTTTCCTTCGTACCAAACACACCCTTGATGTGTCTACTTTGCCAACAACCCCTTGTATCTATGGTGGGAGTGTCAAACGGGCCGGGCCAGACCAACTCGGAACCGGCCCTTCTATTTTAACCGGGTTGAGGGCCGGTTAGGGGCCGGTTTTGACGCTAGACGGGCCGGGCCCAACAGTAAAAAAATTAAAACCCACCCTAAACCGGCCCACTTAATCTAACCCGGTCAAACTCGGTTAAAAAAATGGTCAAACCCGATCAAAAATATAAAAAAAAAAAAAAAAAACTTCTTTCAATATACATTACATATAGTCATATACCCACCTATATACATCATAAATACGTTAAATAATATATATATATACACAATATATATAGTATATACTACATTAGAATTTAAAAAATATATACACATATACACAATTAGTCAATTACTCATATATACTCACCATTCAATGTATATATACTACAACTTATAAAATATACTACATTATATATACATTACAATAGATATAGATATAGTTATATACTAATTTATAAAACATATACACATGTATACATTAAATATACACTTCTATAGAAGATATATACACGTGTACACGCACCATTCAATGTATATATACTACTACTTATAAAATATACTACAATATATATACATTACAATATATATAGATATACTTAAATACCAATTTATAAAATATATACACATGTATATGTTAAATATACACTTCTATAGAAGATATATACACGTGTATACGCACCATTCAATGTATATATACTACTACTTATAAATTATACTACAATATATATAGATATACTTAAATACCAATTTATAAAACATATACGCATGTATACGTTAAATATACACTTCTATAGAAGATATATACATTTGTATACGCACCATTCAATGTATATATACTACTACTTATAAAATATAATACATTATATATACATTACAATATATATAGATATACTTATATACTAATTTATAAAACATATACACATGTATACGTTAAATATGCACTTCTATAGAAGATATATACACATGTATACGCACCATTCAATGTATATATACTACTACTTATAAAATATACTACATTATATATACATTACAATAAATATAGATATAGTTATATACTAATTTATAAAATATATACACATGTATACGTTAAATATACACTCCTATAGAAGATATATACACAAATATACAAAACATATGCTACTTAATATAATAAATTAATAATATTTGGTAGTAAATTAATAATATATTAGAAGTAAGTTTTTAATTTAAAGTAGAAAACTAGAAATTCAATTTAAAATTTTAAATCGTTAAATGAAAAAATATAAAAAGCAAGGACTAAGGAGTGAATGAATTTGGTGAATTTTATTAATTGCAAAATAATCCGAAATTTATAATTTACATGAATGAAAAATCTACAAATTATGCATCATTTTTTCCAATTCATTCATGTTAATATTAACAGGAACTTGTATAGGATAGTCGAAGTCAATGGGAGCAAAACCATGCATTGGACTTGATTCTGCTGAGTTCTCCCGTGAAGACATAATTTCTTCAAGTTTCAGCTCGTCGCTTGGCTCCGGTTCCATTCCTTGGTTTCTTCTTTCTACTCTAATCCAATCTCTGAGGCAAACTAGAACATTCATTGCATTGCTTCCCAATGAGTGTCGGTTGTCTCCAAGCTGCTATCGTCCCTGACTAAAGGCGCTCTCTGATGCAACGGTTGACATTGAAACATTCAAGATATCTCTAGCTAATCTTAAAAGCACAGGATATTGTGTTTCATTACTCCTCCACCAATCCAACGTGTTGATCTGTCGTCTGCGATCCTCTGGTGCCGATCGAAGATAATATTTCAGCTCTTCCCGATAAGTTGATGTGTAAGTTCTCTCATCAAGATTGTTCCAATAATTTAAATCATAAAAGGAATTAGGAAAACCACTATGTGCCGGCCTTTTAGAAGATGATGGCTCCTCGGGTGGATGGGGAGCGACAGTTGGAGTGATATTTGTAGGTACGGCTAAATCAAATAAATCAGCATAGTGATTATATAATTTTTCTATGTAATCCTTTGAATCAACCGTAGCCGTCCACAAATCAGGTTGTACTTGTTCAGAATCATGGTTAGTATTTATTTCTAAGTTAGTATAAATAAGAGTACTAAAGTAACACATATTATTATATTTCATGCACGGATTTAGCATAGCACCAACCAAGTAAATAGGGGGAATTGGGAAAAAATATTTTTTAAATTTCGTAAACATGGCGTCAACAGCTTCTTTATAACCTTCTTTATTTTTATATTCTTTGAGCAAGCCAGAAATATCGGCTATATATGACAAAATATTACAAACAGTAGGATAATAAGCATCGAAAAATTCAACCGTAGCTACATAAATTTTTTCTAAAAACTTAACAAGATCATTAATTACAACCCAATTAGAATTATGTAGCATGCAATCAGCAGAATCAACAAATGAACCGCAATGTTGGTTAAAAGCTAGTGTAATAGGAATTCTATATTTATAACAAGTTTTTAAAAATTCATACGTAGAATTCCATCTAGTATCAATTTCCTTAGGCATCAAAATCGGTGTATGTCCATTTTCTTGACATTTAACTTTAAATTCTCTAATTCTCGATCTACGATTATTTTCTTGAATAAAACCAACGGCAAGACGAATTTTTTTCAATATAAAGCTCAAAAAACTCAAGACCATCTTTTACAATTAAATTATATATATGACATGCACACTTAATATGAAAAATTTCAGGCAAGGGCGGAGATAGCATAGATTTTAATTTTTTTATAGCAGTCTTGTTGTTAGAAGCATTATCAAAAGCAATACATAAAATTTTATTTTCTATACCATAATATCCGGCAATTTTAACAATAGAATCAACAATAAATTGTCCAGTATGTTTACGATCTTCATCATATAAAAAGGCAAGAATACGTTTTTGCATCACGAAATTACTATCCATCCAATGACAAGTAACGGTTAAATAATCATTTTTATTTACAGCATGACTAAGATCAGAAGTTAGGGACAATTTACATTGAATATTTTTTAACAATGTTGATAAATAAAAACAATATTGTGAATGAAATCTAAAAATATCAGACCGACAAGTAGTTCTAGGAATACCGTTAAACATAGGATTATAAATTGCTTGTATATAATGAATAAAGGCATCAGAAGAAGGAAAACTAAAAGGTAAACAACCCACAGCTACCATTTTAGCTATTTCTTCCCGGTCGCTCAATTTATTATACTTCTTCGCTACGTGACCGGTTGCTGGGTCCATTCTAGTTAGCGTTGGCCCACCAACATCCCCACCACCTTGTGCAATATTTAACTCTCTTTTGTGATCTTCAGCTATATGTCTCATTAACGTACCTGTACCCCCTTGCTTGCCTCCACTTCTATGCTTATATATTTGTTGACAAATATTGCATTGCACCTCAATATCTGATATACGTTCAAAAAATTGCCATGCAACACTAGTTCTTTTACGAGGTCTTGGGGCACTGGGAGGACGGGGAGGGAGATTAACCGATTCAGATCTAACATTAGCATCTCCTACTGCGGGTGTCTCAACAATATTTTCATTAGCTTCGTCTAAATTAACCGCATCTACTTCATTTTCTTCTTCTATACCGTAATTTTCTTGAGCTTCTACATAATCCATATCGTGAGCACCTACACCTATTTCTTCCTCAAAAGGTGTATCAAGCGGTACCGGAGGCGAAGGCACACGGGTATATCTACTACTTGAACTACCTCTACCGCTAGTAATTCGCTTTTTACTACCACTACCGCTTCCGGGACAAAAAAATTTAACACCTTTAGTAGCGAGGTTTCTTAATTTATCCATAATATAAATTAAATTAAACTAAAAATATTCAAAATACACAAATATAATAAAATTAAATATTAAACAATTAATACAATAAATAAAAATTAAACGTAAGAGATGGAACGACAATACCAAATTTTGGAAGTATCAGAAGGTTGCGACTTTAGAAACTTTCGCTCGTACTTTGTAAACGAAAAATTAAAAAATTAAAGTGAACACTTTAAGAAATTAAATATATTGAATATTTGAGAATTGAGAATTGAGAATTGAGATTTGAGAGAGTGAAAAATTGTGTGAAAAATGATTTGAAGTTGTAGGGTATTTATAGAATTTTTTTGGGATTAAAAAATATTTTTTAAAGTTAATTTTTTTTTTTTAATAAATGGGCCCAAACTAGCCTTTTGGACCCAAAAACGGCTAAGTTTGGCCCAAAATCTCAATTTTTTTTATTTTCTTTTTTTAAAAGAAGGTATCCCAGCCGGGACGGGCCGATTAACCGGTGGGCCTGGATCGGGCTTGGTTCGGGCCGGGTTAGCCGGGCCCATTTTAAAAAAATAACCGACCCGGAACCCTAAAGCCCTAGGGCTTTACCGGGCAGGGTCAAACCGGGCTGGGTTAGTTACGAGGGTCGGGCCGGATCGGATCGGGTCGGACCGGCCCACTTGACACCCTTAATCTATGGTCTATATGTTTGTTAAATCAGGTAATTAATTATTCTAATTATCAAAAAGTGCTATTATTTTCAAGTCAAACTTAAAGAAAAAGACGGAGTATTATTTTTCTTTACGATGATTATATATAATATACCAAATTAAAAAAATAATTTTTTTGAAAATATTTGAATAAAATTTCTTATGAATTAATTTGGACTAGGTATTAATCCATATTTTGATAGGTTAAACTAATAAATGGATAAGCCAATAAATAGCCCAAACTTGAACAAATTAAGTGGGTTATGATGTCGTGGGTTAATTTAATGCTTGTTTGGGATTACTTATTTCCCCCAAAAAATACTTATTTTGAGAAAAAAAATATTTTTTTTGAAAAGAAGGGTGTTTGATAAACTAGTAAAAGTGTTTTTAAAAAGAAGCAGAAGCAGTTTTTTTACTTTTGGAAAGAAGTAGAAATTTTTTGTTTTTCAAAAAAAGCAGAAGCAGAAGCAAAAAATTATTTTTTTATGAAAAAAATATCTCTATCACTCACTTACACACACATATCCCTTATTAATTAATTAACATATCTTATAAGTTTGATTTTAAAATTTTATACTTCATATTTATATCAAAATTCTTTATTTTATGATTTATATATTATTATTTTATTTTCGCTCATTTTCCTTAAATAAATCTTAAAATATCATTGATGATGATATTTAATTACAAAAAAAAATTAATTAAAAATATTATAATAGATATTTAAAATAAATTTTCTCTATATATTAATTTTAGTAGTAAAAGTCTATTAATACATGTTCTTTTTGGTCATTTTATTCAAAAAAGCACTTTTTAAAAAGATTATCCAAACACAATCTGTTTATCAAAAACACTTTTCAAATGAATTTAACAAACATAAATTGATTTTTTTCAAAAGCACTTTTCTGAAAAGTTATTTTATAAAAATGATTCTCAAATAAGCAGTTTTCTAACAACAATCCCAAACTGGCTCTTAATCACCTCTATTTTTTTCAATTATTAATATTACAACATCAATTTGTGCATAACTAATTTTTAAAAAGTACTTTTAAAGAAATATATTTTTTAACTTTTGACAAAACATCTTGTGCTACAACTAATCAATACTTATCTTTTTTTTTCAAAAGTTTTGCCAATAATTTTCTGAAATATGTACTTTCACCTTTTCAAAAATTTGGTCAAACACATTATGAGTTATTATCAAAAAAATTTAAAAATTGATCTACAAATATATATTTAATCTTAGATTTTGAATCAAATTTTAAAGATTTATCATAAAAATAATAATAATTTAAATGAGCATTTGACCACAAATTTTGAATCAGATTTTGAAAATCTATCTTTAAATATTTATTTGATCATAAATTTTAAATTACATCTTAAAAAAATTTATCTTCAAAAATTTATTTAACTATAAATTTTGATAATTTCTATATCGATCTTCATGTGTCTTGAATCTTGATAGCAGGTTGCTCTTGTATACGTGACACCATGTCATGAGAATTTATTAAATTTTATATTGATTTCATATATGTGAAAGTGAAAGTTTTTGAATCATTCATATTCTTATTTACCTTATAGTCTGATTTTGAGTTCTATTCTGGGTGAGGTGTGACTTATGTAAGACAAATGTTAGCATAATTTCAATTTTTTAAATTTATGATAGATATCTCAAAAGTTAAAAAACTTTATTATTTTAAAAATTAAATAATTTTAGTAGGATATTCTCATAAATTAGAGTGCCATCCAAGAAACTATCTCACACATATATCAAGTGATTTTACTTGTAGTTAGCTAATTAACATCAACTACGTGATTTCTCTCTTCTTTCCGGCCAATTTTGAAATTAAGTTTAATAAATACCAAAAAATTCATGGAATCAATCATTTCATTTATTTTTTTAAATTTTCCTATTAGTATTGCTAAGCGATTGGTTAAGAGTTTTTTAACATGTACTCCTTTCGTCTCATATATATTAGTTGATGATCATTTTACTAAAAATACATGTCTCAAATTATTTATTCATATACTAAATTAAGATATAATTAATTACTTTTTTTAAATTTTATCCTACAATTAATACTCTTTAGAAGTGTGAAATGAATTTGCAAAGTTTCAATAAAGTATCTTAAGATATAAATTAGTAGAACTATCCGTCTTATTTATGAATTCTTTAGAAGCGTATAAAAAAAAAATCATCTGTAGACACGTAAAATTTATTGGATCAAATTTACATAAAATTTAGATTTGACCCATATTTTATTGGGTCTAAAATCATTTTGGGCTATAAAAATAAGAAAAAATTACAGAAAGTAGCATATTTAAGACTATAATTACAATTAATAGCAACACTTTTGTAAAATTACAGTTTATAGCAAGGGTAACATTATTTTACTCATTAACTAGGCAGGTGCATGTTTTACTCTCACTACTTTACATTTTTCTATTTTCACTCCACTATTTCACCTCCCCCAAATATAGTCATATCTTTTTCCCTCTTTTTTTTTCATCTTATTTTCTTTATCATTTTATTTTTTTATTTTATTTTCATTTTTTTTATTTTCACTTTATTTTCCCTCTTATATTTCTCTTTTTTTTTTCTTTTTCGTTTTTTTAATTTTTTTTTTCTTTTTCATGTTTGAAGATAATTATCTTCAAAATCTTCAAGATTTTAAAATAAAACATCATTACTGTCTTTCACTATCTTATGTCTCTATCTTTTTTTTTCTTGTTAGTTTTTTTTTTTTTTTTTGATTTTTTTTTTTCATTTCCACTTTATTTTCTCTCTTCTATTTCTCTTTTTTTTCTTTCCTTTTTCGTTTTCTTTTTTTTTTCCTTTCTCATATCTTTTTTTTCTTTTTCTATTTTCGTTTTCTTCTTCTTGTTTTATTTTATTTTGTTTCTTTTTTTCTTTTATTTTTACACTTCTATTTCTCTTTCTTTTTTCTTTTTTCTTTTTCACTTCTCTTTTTTTCATTTTTTTCTTTTTGTATTTTTATTTTTTTTCCTTTTTTACTCTTCTATCTCTAACTTTTATTTTGAAAAGACAAATATGTATATCACATACACATATTCGAAAAACATATAAAATACATAGCCATACAAATCTGGATATATATTTACGGTACAAAACATACGTATGTATTTACGATGTACATATCATATTCATATTAAACAGTAACAAATATAACTATACTATATATCTTCATATGTATTTGCGAAATACAAAAGTGACTCATATAAAATAAGAATATACATGTGGATCAGGTATGTATTTTGTAAATACATATGTAGAGCTATATGTATTTTATACGGTGTTGGATTTGTCTTTGAACTGTACATACTTTGTCATTTTAGAGGGTAACATATGTACTTATTTGTTTTCTTTTACTGTTTAAGATATCTATCATGTATTTTTTTATTACCTTTATTATATGTATATAATTGTCATTTTATTATAGAGATTTTGTGTCATATATATTTATATATACATGTGAGTCAGATATGTATTTCTGTAAATACATATGCAGATATATATGCATGTTTTTTTTACCGTAAATACATATGCAGATCTGTATATCTATTTATTTTGTATATTTTTTGAATATGTATATATCATATAGATATTTGTCTTTTAAAAATAAAAGATAAGGATAGAAGAGTAAAATAAAAAACAAAAAACAAAAAATTCAAAAAAAAAGAAGTGAAAAAGGAAAAAAGAAAAGAAAGAGAAATAGAAACTAGAAATAGAAGTGTCAAAATAAAAGCGAAAAAAAAAATTAAAAAAAGAAGAAGAAGAAAATGAAAAAAATAATATGAGAAAAGGAAAAAAAATGAAAAAATAAAAAATAAATAAAAAACGAAAAAGAAAAAAAAGAGAGGAGAAGTAGAAGATAGAAAATAAAGTGGAAAGAAAAAATGGAAAAGAAAAGTAAATTAAAAAAAAAAGATAAAAAAAATGAAAAAAATAAATAGTTAGAGAAATAAGAGAATGATATTTTAAAATTTTGAAGATCATGGAAATAATAATCTTCATATTGATTTTGATTTGGAAAAGGAATCTACTAATATAAATAAGAGTAATTTATGGGAATTTAATTAGATGAGATAATTATTCCTTATTAAACTCAACAAATTTGAGTAAAACAAGGGTAGTAAATTTTGTTGTATATGTATTTGTATAGCAACAGTTTACTTAAATACAAAATACAATTTGCTATTTTTTGTAATTATGAAATTATTGCTATAAAAGTTGCAATTAAGGCTCTATAGTTGCTATTTCTAAAATTTTCTCTAAAAATAATAAGTCTATTTTATTCCTCATTAATGACTTCAAGGTTCATCTCACCTTGAGGCCCAAACTTATGCCACTCATCAAGTGACGTGGCATCCCAGTCAAATCCAAGACCAATGAGACGCTGCCACATGTACAAATGATGTGAAAATCTCATTCATATTCAACAACCAGTCAAAAGGCGTCAAGTGGCAAAGTGATATGTTTCGGCCAATCACAAGCAACTAGGCCTACCCCTACAACTATAAATAGGGGAGTAACTTAACATTCTAGGAAAGAAAAAGGAGGACATTCTGCAAGCATTGGAGGAAACTTCTGCATTGACTACACAACTCTTCAACGAATTGACTAACGGGGTTCTGTCCGAAGATCAACTCGACAAGACCAAGTGCTGTCAGACAATTCCTGGAGATCCAAACACATTTCTAGGAGGCTCAAATCATCCTACATTCGAGAATCACGCTGCAAAGGCCCTCGAATCACGGAAAAAACTTAGGAGAGAAGAATCGAGAGAATAACGAAATTGTACCCGCAAAATTCATTTATATAAAATTATTCTTTTTGTTTATTTCATTTTTACTTGCAGTTAATTTTCAGCGTTAATGAAAATTTGTTGTGAACATCATCATCTAATATGAAATAGAGAAAATATCATTTTTACTAGGTGCACGATTCAACATAACCATCTCATAAGTCATAATATTATGGAGAAGATAAAATTAAATGTGTAGAGGGGAAAGAAGGCAAAAAAAAAAAAAAAGATAAGATATATTTTATTTTTATAAATATTCTAGGTGGTCCACAATTTCATAATAATTAAAATATTAAGATTATATTACATCATGCTTTTTACAGCATCGCTTGCATACAAGGAACGTAATATATTTTGCAACAACATGTGGTTGGATCTGTGCACTTTATATCCGCGCGGCAAGCTGAAATATACAAAATAAATATGTCCCATAAATAAAAGATAGAAAGATTTTAAATCAAAAAAAAATATTATAAAGGCTATGAAATTATCAAATCAAGAAGAAACTACAAATTACGAAGCCCGATATATACAAGAATAATCACGATTATAAAGAAATTTGTAAGAGTAAGCTTACGTAATCTAAAAAACCTGTGAGTACTAGGAATAGAGATGATGGTGGTTTTGTGTTGCTTGAGTTATTGGTGAAGGGAAAAGGCATCGTTTTCACCTTCAAATTATATAAAAAAAGTTGAAGCCACACCTAAACTATATTAGTAACCTATTACACACCTAAACTATAAAAAAGTGAAACTATTTATCCATCCAAACTGATCTGGCAAAGAACGTGATATCACATTCCTACGCACGCGTGAAAAGCAGAAAAACGTGATATCGCATTCCTACACGCGCGTGAAAAGCAGAAAAGGAAATTAAAAGCTTATTAAAACGTACACGTGTTATTATTCAATTGAATTTTATCAATCAATTATATTTAATTAGTTTTTTATTTATATTTATATAATTTTAATTTTCTTTCTTTGCCTTTTAATTTGTTTTTCTTTCTCCTTTTTTTCTCTTCATCTCTGTCTTCTTTCATGTTTTCTCATTTCTTCCTTAACTTCATTTCTTATTCTTTACCTCCTCTCAACCTCCATCAATTCATCAATGAATTCACAAATACACTTATCCTTTTATTTTTTTCCTTTATTAGTACAAGTAGGAAGAAGCTAAGTTTGTTATTATTGCTATATCCTTTTGGTTTTGTTAGAAAAAAATAGTACGAATATAATTTGATATTGATGTATTTTGTCCAATTTAAAATTGATATTTCTTTGTGAATCTGGGTATTATTTAGACAAAATTTACTCAATTTTAATTTAAATTAGATTGTGGGTTTTTCGGATTTTACAAAATTGGATTATGGGTATCTTGAATTTCACAAGTTGAATTGTGGGTTGTTCGAATTTTACAGAATTGAAATGTGGGTATCTTGAATTTCACGAGTTGAATTCTATGTTTCTTGCATTTTACTGAATTGTGTTGTGGATTTCTCGAATTTTGCAAATTGAATTCCAAATTTATCAAATTTTATGAAGTAGAGTTATAGGTTTCTTGCATTTACGAATTGAATTGTAAATTAGTTGAATTTCATTGAACTGAGTTGTGGGTTTCTTAAATTTTCAAGAATTGAGTTCTGTGTTTGCATTTTACGGTTTGAGTTATTATTTGCTTGAATTTTATCGAATTGGGTTGTGGGTTTCTAGAATTTCACAAAAAATGACGGAAGATTGTGAAACAGTGAAAGGATTAAAGTGATTTTGTTTGTCGGATTTGGATTACTTTGATCCGATCGAATCCGTTTGTTTATCAGTAAATGGGCTTTGCCCGAATTTTAACTAAAAGAAGATGCACTGAAGGAGATGATATTTTGGGGTTTTATATATATATATATATATATATATAAAGAGAGAGAGAGAGAAAGATATATATATATATATATATATATATATATATATATATATAGAGAGAGAGAGAGAGAGAGAGAGAGAGAGAGAGGTGGTAGAGATGGAAGGGGGGGCGTGATTAATTTAGAGAAAAAGAAAATAAAAAGGTGAAAAAAATATGTGTTTGACACGTGTCAGCGCGTGTATACACATTCAAGATAAAATCTGGTTATGACATTTCAAGGGGCAAATAGTTTCACTTTTTTATAGTTTAGGTGTGTAATATGTCACTAGTATAGCTTAGGTGTGACTTCGATTTTTCTTGTATAGTTTGGGGTGGAAACGATACATTTTCCCTATTGATGAATAAAAAATAAACATCATGCATATTATAGCGTTGCTTAATTTTGTCATCTCAATACTTGAACTCAAAACCAAAATAAGCCATGAAATAAAAAAAAGTGATCAAAATAGGCCATCTATTTAATAAGTTATCAAAATAGGCTATTTATTACGTTTTATATATTTTTCTTAACGTTCAACTGACGGAAATGAATAGTAAACACTATTTGTAAAACGTAATAATTTATTACGTTTAGCCTATTTTGATAACTTATTAAATAAATGATCTATTTTGATCATTTTTTTTATTTCATGACTTATTTTAGTTTCGAGTTCTCAATACGTTCTTCTTCCCTTTTTATCCTTTTCTTTGCTTGAATGAAGTGCTTGTAAGTACAATTGATAACTGAACGTAATATTTTACTCAAGAGGTCTGAAATGACATAAAGTTGTTTTATTTTTTTTTCAAAAGATAAGTTTGTAATTAATAATTAATTTTAAGTCAAAGTAATTAATAAAACTCATCTATTGAATAGCTTCATTGTGATTTGATCAAAGTAAAACTCATTTATAAGCGATGGAAACAATTGTCTTGACAAAGTGATTGTAACTAGTTTAACCGCACGTGCATCGCACGTATAACGTTTGAGTATTTAAAATTAAATTTAGTATAGTTATTTTTTTTATTCTATATTTAAAATATTTTCTTATTTTTAAGGTTAAATCTTTACAAAATAATTGTTACATTCTTATTACGTACTTAAAACTTTTAAAAAATTTAACACTTCTTAAATTTTTCTTATTCTAGTGCTTTTATATTTATTTCTAGATTTTTCAAATCTTCTTAAAATCAAATTTTGTTAATTTAGAATTCTTAATCTAATGAAAGAAGTATTTAGTTGTCATTAATTCTGATGACTTCTAATAAGAAAAGTTTTTACCATAAATATATTTAATTAATTTTCAACTCTTAAATATTTGAAAAATAAAAAAAAAAGATGATTTTATCTAAAACAAAGACTTTTAATGAGGAACAAAAAGTTTAAATAACATTTTTAAGATGCTTCACACTTTTAATATAGTATAGATAAGCTCCAAACTTTTTTGCCATGTTAATAATTGTCATTATTAATGTCTGTTTGTGCTACTTGATATTTCCCCTTCCTCTTATCCCCCCCTTCTTTTTTTTTCAAAAAAAAAAAGGAGGGGGAGGGGGAGAGGGAGGGGGAGGGGGAGGAGTAGTTTGAAATTATTTAGGGGTCGTTTGAAAGAGTGTATAAGAATAATATAAAATATGGTGTATTAATAATACTTGTATTAATAGTGTTTGTGTTATCTAAGCTTGCATTAGTTATGTTTGTATTTTTTTATGCAATGTTTGATTTGATGTATTAAAAATAACATGAATTAAATAATTTCTACATTTTTTTTTATATAAAAATACTTTCCATATATATGTTGTAAAGGATGCGAAATTTTTTTTGAGCGATAATAGTATCTTTAATCATGTTAATGCATGTATTGGATCTATTGCATTGCCAATACCATGGATTTTGAAGTATTAGTAATACTCACCTCAATAAACAAAAGAGTGTATAACTAATTCTTGCATTAGTTATATATAAGGTGAAAAAATATACCAAACAAGGTACTAGTGGTACACATTAAACTAATGCATGCATTGGCTTTCCAATACACTTTATCAAACGACCCCTTATATATTTTAATTTTGCTTTAAAAATCAAATTTCTTTTTTAACTTTGAATAATGTAGGTTCATTTCAACTTTAAAAATATTAACACCACTTATCAAATTACTTTCCTTCTAATAAAGACCAAGTAAATTTCACTAGTGTTCATTTAACTTTATTATTTTTATACAAAAATCTTTTTTTGTTTTGTTTTAACTTTATGTTATGTAAAAGTCATTCAACATTAAAAGTTATCACACAAACATCATATTTTCTATTTTATACCATTAAAAATCTTCTAATTTTAAGGACATCTGTGACCATGAATTTTTTTTTCATTCTCTTACGAAATTTTTCACTTTGTTTGAAAATTCGTGTTTGATCATGAAAGTCTCAACTATAACTTTTGAAGTTGTATTAGGGAATTTGAAACACTCAAAACTCTATTTTCACTTTACTATATTTCTCTTTTTCAAATTTATCCTAAATATTTTATTTTTATAAAAATAATTCCATATGATAATGATCGGATGCGACTAAAATCGATATCGGAACGCGGAATTAAACTACAAAATTAAAGGATAGTTGAAAAATAAGAGATGAGAAGTGAAGAAAGAAAAACTCAATTAAACAATAATTAAGCCAAGAGAGAAAGAAAACTCAATCAAATGCACAAGAAACCAAATTGAATCCACAAAATGATAATTCGATGATCAATCAAATGAAGAAGATAACACAAACAATTCAAAAATTCACCCTAATCACTCAATCTAAGCTAACAATTGAAATTGAATCCAATCACTACCTTAACCTAGAGTAACTAAATATCAAGTCTATTTAAAACAATTCAATTATCCAAAATCTAAGAGATGTAAATGGCTAAGACAACTATTTATAGTCATTGTCTTTACAAAAATAGTCTATTATAAAAATAGCCCAAAAGTGACTATTTTACAAATAACACATAAGGGACCTTCTTGATTGTCCAAATGACATCTTGATTACTTATGATCGTGTGTATTTATTTCTTCATGCTTTCCTTCGGGCTTCAAACTATCATCCATACAAGAAAGCCCTTGCTAATATGCTTCAAGCTAACCGTGCTCGTATCACCATATAAATTATATTCTATATTTTTTAAGAAAAAATATATTAAAACAACTAAATATTATTTCCAAAAGCTATAACTAAATACAACTCCATCTTCAACTTCAAATTCAAAATGATTTTTTTTGTAATAGTATGTAGTAGCTTGCCTATGAAATCTAATCTATAACATTATATATCTATTTTTTTTGAAATATTAATCTTTTAGAACTAATTAATTGTATTTTTAAAATAAATTGATTAAATTGAGTGATTTTGCAAGTTTTAGTTATTATGGAACTCTAAACTAGATTATTATTATTGGATACCGAGGAAAAATTCTCTATTGCATATCAATCTTTAAAGTTAATTTAAAAGAAATATCAATATTGAACTACGACCTGACACGTGAAAACTTAATGTAAAGTAGTCAGACTTCATTTTCTTTTTTTTTTTAAAATCAGTTTTGAAAGATGGATTTCTCACTTCTATACCAATTGATGTGGTAATTATACATACCATATAATTAATTCATGAGAAAAATATTTTGCAATAAATTATTTTAGTAAGCTCCTTCTCTCTCTCTCTCTTGTGTTCTTTGAAATATTACATAATTCTGTTTATTTGTTCTTTATCAATGTTTTCTTTTCTTATTTCCATTCTCATTGAAGTCTAAAGTACGACATAATATAAGCATGAATAGCAAAAACAAAAAGCGAGTAAAATTATAATTGTAAAACAACAACAACCATTATTATTAGTAATTTTTATTAAATATAACGCTAGAAATCGTATAATTTTATTGATATGCCAACAATAACATGGTGAATTACATATTGTTATTTTCACTCTCAACTTGTACAACATGAGATGCATAGAAATGGGAACTGTCCTGAGCAAGTGCAACATTTAAACTTCTTGCAAAGTCCAAATCCGCAACCTGAAAATGTCAAAAACACATATAAAAACATTTAAAAGTTATTGTCAAAAGAGTGATTTTATTAAAGAAAAACTATTTTTTATTTAGTAATATGAAAAAAACATAACAACAAAAAAAAAGATAAGAATTTCTTACTTGCAACAGATATACGAGTGCTACGACTTGCACCAGACAACTCTAATTTGATTGGTGTTGTTGTTTCTGATGTTGCTAAAGTTAATGGAGAAAAAAGAACAAACAAGACAATGATCATACACCCCATAACATTAGTTGATTTTGCCATCTTCAACAACTATTTTCGTTATGCTTATAGGTATTTTATTTTTCTTTTTTCCCCTTATTTTGTTCTACCTTGATAGTTCATCCTTTTATAGCAAAAATAGACCATAATTTTTGAGTTAGTAGTGTTGAATTTAAGTAAGTTGTAACGAGATAACATTTTAACGTATTTTCTTTAATAATATTAATTTGCTTCACTCTTTGATTACTGTAACCCTTATTCCATCCGTTTGTGCAACCTGTCACTGTAAGTTAATTTTTCTATTAACTAAGGCATCACTTTTATGCCTATTAAAGTTGGAGTTAATGGTAGGCACATAGTGGACGTGGGTTACTGCATGTAAGTTATCATTAAGGACTGATATTTCAATGTTAGTTATGCATGAGGTTGATCACCATTTTTTCATGAAGATTCATGTAACTTCCCAATATTCTTTATTCCACCATTATTCTACCTCTTTATTTTTGTAACCATTGTAACTCTCGTAACCTTTGTAACTTCTATGCCATTCACCTACCATATTTATCTTCCAATTCATTACATGAAAGATTTCTTCACCTATATATAGAGGTGGTATTGCATGGTTTTGATACACACAAGATAATAGAGATTTCACAAAAGTTAGTAAAAAGAGAGTTTAATAGTTGAAGGGAGGTGTTATTTTTGTGGAGCTTTGAACTTAACTCTTGTCCAGAGTTGTTGAGTTGTTGACGAGTCAATGGGATATATATTTTTTTATTCGCACTCTGTCAAATAATAGTATAGAAAGATGTCGAACCCACCAGAGATTAGTTTTATCTATTCTACGAATGTTTCTTGTTTCAATTACTATTTGAGAAAATCAGAAATAGTTGAATGGTGAATTAACTAATTGTTAGTACATAAACAGATGGTAGAAAACAAATATATTAAAGGTGTTGGGTTTTAAACTTCACCCAATATTTCTATATAAAGTAAACTCTTTATTCCTGAATTTCTTATTCTCAAAAATGTACAAATACCTCTCACAATTATATTTATATTTTATTACTAAATTTGAACAATTAAATACAATCCTCTCGGTTATACAATTTAATCATCAAAATAGTAATATTAAGGACCCAGACATATATATTTGAACTAAAACATGCTCTTTTTTGTAGTAAGTCTCTATCGATTACCTTACTTGTTATAACTAATTAGTATACTATTCGCCTCTTTAGATTACAAAATAAGTGAAATTAATTATTACATAAATTAGATAGATGTCACTAAATAAATATTAACAATCTATCAATACTTTAATTAACGGTATTATTTCTTCCGTCTCTCTCGATTACAGAATTAATAATATGTTAATTTGAAGTACAAAATAGATACTACTAATGAAAATATTCTTCTCCATTAAACAAGAAAATAGAAGAAATATTCAAGAAGAATAATTCTGCTATTTTGTTTAAAGCAGGATCTAGAATAATTTTTAACATTAAATAACTAACAAGTAGTAAAAGAAAACTTCAAAGAGAATTTTTAAGTAGTTGCTTCAACTCTTCCTTCCGATGCCCTTTCCTTCCCTGTTGAATTCCTATTTATAGAAAATATAATGCAGGTCTCATGACTTTGTGGAGATTTCAAATGTTGTTACTACTTTAGAGATCATTTTTCCATTTGTTCATTGTTGCGACACTAATATTTATTGATGCTTTATGTCTCTGTATTTTCATGTTTCCACAATATGTCTTTCTTTTTATTCTCTTATTCTTTCAATATTCCTTTCCTGCAAGATTGTTAGTAAATATGGGATAATAGATATATATTAATCATGAGTTTATTTAAAATCTTTATTTATTTACATATAAAAATACATTAATAATTTATACTTATTAAATTCTCCCATACTTAAATATTTGCTTGTCCTCAAGCAAAAATAATTAATAGTTATAGTGGCTAATTTTTTTTAAATAAATAAATACATTCATGAGAAATGTCGGAGAAAAAAATCAATTAAGATCAACCATGAGTTCAAACGGCTTTTAACCGTACTCATATTCACTTATTGAGAATTGAAATAACAATATTTCCTAATTCCAAGTGTGTCTTATCAAATAAAAATAACGCCCATATATCACACAATATATCAATAGAATAAGAAGGGCTTATTCAGAGAAAGTTTCTCACTCATTCTCAGCAAAGAAGTATGTCATGTTACCCAAAATACCATAAGCTTGCATATCATGTGGTTCTCCACTAATTTAGGAGTTATTTGAGTTGAGATCATGTAGGATTTTTTTCAAGATTGTAATATAGCCTTAGGGGCAGGTGCGATACATATGGATAGTAGTGACTCAAATTCCTTTTAGGCACTTCATTTTACTTTATTGCTTGAGCACAATTGACTTCTACTCCCTTATAATCCATCAACCTATCTCTTCTTTTTGAATGAAATTGCTATTATCTTGTTGTATATGTATATATCTTTTTTTTCAATTTTCCGACAAAGGCTTCTCAAAAGAATTCAATAATATTCATCAATCTTCTTTCACATGTTTCTCTCTGTCTCTCTCTATTTTTATTTTTTTATGTGAAACTTAATTTTTTGCATTTAGCTTAACTTTCGAAATGCCCAAAAGAAAAAAATTGAAAAAATAATTGGCTACGGATTAAAGCCCGGTGAATAATAAGAATGTTATATTTTAGGCTCAACGGGGATAGCTAGGGATAAAATCATCAAGGTAGGTTTATTTAGGTTATTTATTTAACAAGGATGATCTACTTTTATTTCTTAACTCAAAATCGAATAAAAATTTTGCCTGGACGCATATTCAAGGCAAGTTCTAGATTTCCAAATAAACACGAGAACTAGGTAATATATACTAATCACACAATACACTTGAAAATAGTGAATATATTAATTTCGATCATCAATAAGTAAGTATGAGTTTGGAAAGGCATTCATACAACTCATGAATCATGTTCAATTAAATCGATCTTCCTTAAGTCTCATGATTTTTAAATCAAACCAGATTTAGCAACTTATTTAGTGAAAATAACTAAAAGTCTTAAAAAAATTTAATTCAAAATATTACAATCACGACAAAGAAGATTTGATAGACAACTTATTGTTGGACTTACCTGATATAAGAGGAAAAGAAGAAATATTAAAGGTTCACAACGATAATAAGGAACTTTATAAAGATGTGTCTCTAAGTGTTGTAGCAACGAAAATACCTGTGGTGCACATCTCGCAAACTTTATGAACGAAGCTGCCATTCTTGAGAGGAAAAGATATGATATCCCAAAAGAGATTTAGTATTCCATTGATAGAGTTTGTTGGAATGGAAGGGACCACAATGACAGATTGAAAGAACAAGATTCTATATAGTTGTATATCATAAAGTTGGATATAGTGTCTGCGCAACATTGACCCCTGGCCATTATGTAGTATAGAAAGTCACGTTAATCCCAAGGATCTTTTGATCTTACTTGGTCCATTCCTAATGAATATCCAACCTTAATTTCTAAGGAGTCACTCTTTGCTAGAATATTGGGAGGCTCAAGAGGAAGAGGTAGGTGTAACGCCCTGAAAACGGGTCCCGAGACATCACACGGTGCTTAGGATCACAAGTGACCCCTAGCTAACCCTTCTACTGGCATAACTCATAAGCAACTGGATAACATGCATAAATCTGTACAAAAATCAGCAGAAGATAACTCTTTTCTCAATCTGATCCATACAAAACTGAATTCAAATGATTACAACTCTGCTATACAAACGAAACTGGAATAAATACTTTAACGCTACTGACTGTCTATGAAGCCTCTACTAGTATTAACTATAGTTAGCTGAGACATGACCCCCAGATATCTTGAATCAATACAACTGAATGAATAAAACAAATTGCTACACAAACTCTGACTCACTCGAGCCCTTGAATCAGGAGGACTCATCACCTGCTGACCGGAAGCTGCAGTCTGTTTGAATACGGTATGTGTGCTACAACTAAACTGATACCTACATTATGAGATAATGTAGCGCATAGACATATATGTGGATCAGTACTTTGAGGATGTACTGAATATATGAGGGTGTATGCATTAAGGAAACAATATCATTACTCTTTATAAAATCATGCATGCTGATATAAATGACTCACATAACTTGAATAAATCTGAAATCTAAATCTCATAAATCACGAATAATGAAACATGTAGCATAAATCTCGTGAGTCATTATACTTAGTTCAAACATCTGTATTCTTCTCTTATTCTCAAAGCTAGTAAGCAATAAGGAATCTTAAAGCAATAACTTTCAAATTTTATGCTTTTATCTTGAGGAGAATAAGACTTTGGGAACTCAAGGACTTGGGAATCTAAAAATCAAAACTTTTAACACATATACTTTTATCTTAAGGAGAGTAGGGGAATTCTTTGGAAGTTTCTTCTAAACGACATAAATCATGTGCTTCTCTTTGCTTTAAATCATAAACTGCAAGAATAATGTGGATTCCTATCTTAGCTTAAGATCAAAACATCAATTTTCTTTAAATCTTGGTACGCAATTACTAGAGGAAAACTTATGGTCATAACCTTCTTGAAAAATTCAAACTCATTCTTGATATAGATATAAAAATCAAAGATTTCAAGAACATGATCTTAGAAACTCAGTACTAAATCTTTGGTTTAAACTCATGACAATTCACCACAACACTTAAGACTCAACATCATTCTTGAAATTATTCGACAATAGCAATTCTCAAAAGAAGAGTGCAACTCATGATATAAACCTTCAATTAAAAGAATAAATAGGTAGAATAATCATGTAATTCAAAATTTAAATAACTTATTAATTCATAAACATCAAGACAAGATAAGTTGGTCATAATCTCATTTATAAATCATGAAATTTTTGATAAAAATCAAATCTTTGGGCACAAGAACGAACGAAAGAATTATTCTTGTTCAAACCCCACATACCTTAGATTATGAACTTTGGATGAACACTTGCTTTTGGGACTCTATTCGCAACTTTAAACGGATATTCTTGATGCTCTTAGTTTAGGGATTCCAATTCTTGAATCAATTCGAAAAGTGACGGTGAAATCTTGAGTTTTATTGAATGTTGGGTTGAAACCCTAGACTTTGTTCTTGGTGAATTTGAGAGAAAAGGATCATACTTTGGTGTTTTGGGGATTAAATCCCATGTTATGGATGAATAGGGGGTGGAAAATACCCCTTTTGCCCTTAATGACTCGGAGGTGGAATGATGAAAAATTTGTCCTAGGGGGAGTACCCAGGGAGGCACCCTGCTTAGAGCGGGGGACTACCTAGGGCGGCGCCCTGCTTAGAATGGGGGACTATCTAGGGCGGCGTGGGCTAATTGCCCTGAGCTACTGGTTTGTCATACCAAATATGCCCTTAAGCTCGTCTAAAAATTCCGAAACTCACCCGAGATGTACTCTTGACTTGCCCCATCATGAATAAACAAAAAAAATCAACAAACAGAGGTCGGGAAGGTCAAAAATATATTTCTCAAAGTTTAAAGGTCTTAAAATGACTAAGTCTCAACACTTAGCCAAATTTCTAAGTATGAGACCTCTCTTGACATACTCTAAAGGCTTAGAAAACGAGGAAATTTTGCGGGGTCTTACAATATCTCCCCCTTGGAAACATTCGTCCTCGAATGTCACTAGCTAGGCTAAGAATACAGAGGAAAACTGAGGGTGCACAGTTAAAATAACTTGCTAAACTGATTCTACCTCATTCTAAACTTTTGAGTACTTCTGTGAGTGCATGAACTTATAATAAGAATAACTATATAGATGAATCTTTGATTAGAAAGAAGCTGAATTAAGGAAGACTATTACCTTTAACTGAACTTGTCTTTACTTATCTGTAACAACCTAAAAATCCATTCTGAGACATCACACGGTGCTTAGGATCACAAGTGACCCCAAGCTAACCCTTCTACTGGCATATCTAAAAAACAACTAGATTATATGTATAAATCTGTACATAAATCAATGGAAGATAACTCTTTTCTAAATCTGAGAAATACAATACTGAATTCAAATGATTGCAACTCCACTTTACAAATGAAACTAGAATAAAATACTTTAACTCTACTGACTGTCCATGAAGCCTCTACTATACTGACTGTAAATGGTTGAGAAGCTACTCCAACTATCGTTAATAAGTACATGTGACTAAGAAAATAAACAACAGAAATGAATCTAACTGAAGTCCCCGAAGGAGGAGAACTCATCATCTTGCTAGCTGGAATTTGCAACTGCCTGAATCTGAATGTTCATGCTAAGTATTGTACCTACATTATTAGACAATGTAGCACACAGACGTATATGTGGATCAGTACTTTGAGGATGTATTGAGCATATAGGGGTGCAATGCAATAAGTAGATAATATTATCAATCTTTATAGAAATCCTGCATGCTGATATAAATGACTCACATAGCTTGAGTAAAAGCTGAAATCTAAATTTCATCAATCATGTATAATGAAGCATACAGTACAAATCTCGTGAGTCGTTCTATTTACTTCAAAAATCTGTATTCTCCATCTTATTCTCAAAACTTGTAAGCAAGAGGAATCTTAAAATGATAGCTTTCAAAACTTATACTTTTATCTTATGGAGAATAAGGGACTTCTTTAAAATTTAGAGATTATAGGACTTAGGGACTTTGGTCTTGGGAGACTTTGGGAATAAGGAAACTTTGAAACTTAAAGCTTTGGAAATCTTGAAATCAAGCTTTCAACACATATACTTTTATCTTAAATAGAGTAGGGGACTGCTTTGGGAGTTTCTTCTAACCGACATAAACCATGTGAGATGACATGGAGTCCAACGTCTTGCCCACGTTGGGGAGAGATGATCTACCCTTTCCATCGGAATAGAACCTTAACTTTAGTGATCACTATCTCGACCACGGGCCCATATATCTCAATCCTGCAGTGGCACGTAGTTCTGGGGTATGAGACCTTGGAATCATACCCAACTCGATGTTAAATACTACTTCCATACTTAGGCTCGAAACTTATAGAAAATCTATCTTAAAATAACTCAAGGGTCTATAATGAAGACCAAATTATGCTTCTCTTAGCTTTAAATCATAAGTAGTGTGGATTCCTATTTTATATTTTGAAAGTACTTATCAAAACTTGTAAACAGAACTTGAGATCATAATCTCCTTATAAGCTCATCACTTGTACTTACGACTCAAAATGTAAAGCTTTAATGCATCAAAATCATATTTAAACTTTATGCTCAACCATCATCTTAAAAAGCTTACAATCATCTCAATCAAGATATTGGAAAAATAACTCATAATATGAATATCATGATTTCAACATCTCAAAATTTATGCTTGATAACAAAACATTCATAATCATCTTAAAATCTGAAAAATTCAGAAATAGGCATGAAAATATAAACAAAATCATGTAATTCAACTTTTAAATCATGGGAAATCACATAATTTTGCAAATAATGGTAATGGGTATAAACCCTAACTTGATGTTCATGGAAATCATAGTCTAATTCAGAAATTTATATCTTAAAAGAAGTCTTTGGGCACAAGAACGCAAGGATTGTTCTTGTTCAAACCCCACATACCTTAGATTGTGAACTTAATGAATAGGCTTTCTTTTGAGATGCTACTTGTACTCTTGAATGAGGGTTCTTGGAATTCTTGCACTAAGAACTTGGAATCTTGGCTCAATTTGGAGAATGAATGGAGAAATCTTGAGTTTCTTGGAGGAGAAGTTTGATGAACTAGGGTGTTTGGTTGAGGAATTTTGAGAAAAGTGGTATATGATGCGTGTAATGACCTTAAATCAGGTGATTGGACGATTTAAGCGGATTGGAAAAAGTCCAAAATACCCGTTTTAACTTCTGAACGAAACTGAAAAAATATAACTGGGAGCACGATTTTATGGGCCACCGCGACGCGCCACTATCGCGGTGGCTCACTGGAAATTGACGAATGGGAATCTGGGGGGAACCGCGATGCGGAGCCATCACGTTGTCCCATTGGTTGGGACCTGGAACTTCAGCGCGACGTGCCATTATCGCGCTAGGCTACTGAAAATTGACTATTGGGAAATTACTCCTCTCCGCGATGCGCGAAGTGTTTGAATGACGGTGTTTTACGACTAGAACTTCAATTAGCCATAACTTCTTGCCCGGTTATCGGATTTGGGTGAATCTTATATCATTGGAAAGCTAATTCAATTTCGACACGAATAAAAGTCAAAATTAGGAAAATTCTATATGATTTAAACATTACTCCCTTTAGAAGTCATTCCTCAATCTTATAAAGGCGAAATTAGGCTTAAGGAAAGTTTGGGGTATTACATTATCGTAAGGAGATGATCCATGCTGAGAGTTTAGAATTCGCTTGATGCGCTCATGGTGAGGTCGTACTTATAGAACTGCAAAGTGATAGTTTATGCAGGCATAAATCATGAGAAAACGAGGCTAAGATCATATAATGGGTATTACATTGCCTGAGCTGGAATACTTGGAACACTAAGATCATTCATTGAATACTTATGAACTGAATCACGGCTAGGTATCTAATTTTCTAAAACTGATGTCAGACGCATATACTGAGATGAATTTGCAAATTTTATGGGTGTGGACAATTATTTCTTGGAATGACCATACTTATGAAACTTCAGGTAGTAAGAGTAGACTAAAATTGGGAGGATGGAAAAACTATAGAAATTCATCTGTTTGATTATTAAACTAGATTGCTGGCTATCCGAACTGAATCATACTAGATACTCGTATACAAGTAGAGGATTCCTTCAACACCCTTCTAGGGAGTTCTAACGATATGAGAGGGGAAAGAACTCTGGGCATTCTCTCAAAAAATCATCTGAATAAAAGGTTACAATAGTGCAACAAATCTATAGCTTGGAACATAGGACAGTTGATCATAAGCTGAGATAGAATTTCTAGGCCTTAGGTAAAGCAACTTCTTGCTTTCAAGCTTAGAAACTCTTCTTGAATACTCCCTCGATTATTCTATTCCCCTTAAACACCGTACTCATTGATTCAACTTATATTTCTCACATGGCCGCTGATATTTCCATCTACTAATGTCTAAACTGAACTAAATCCTCTCACCATCTTCAAGCCTAGCTCGAAATCACAAGATACACCACATAACACTGTAATACTAGTCTGAATTATAAATTCAGCACACCCTGCATTTCACAACTCCTCATCTCATGCATAATTCTCATAGCCACTCTAACAATCACATTCAACCTCATACTAGACATTCATAAATGCGCAATGCATTCATCTAGATATATACAAACATGATGTTCAAGCCTATATCTATAACCACAAATGCACTTCTAAACAAACACCTTTCTCATATCCAGCGAACCTCTATCAAGAACAATTTTCTTGCACTATTCTTAAGAAGACACACATAGAATACTCCCAACCAACTAAGTCATCCACAAAAGCTTCACCTCAATATCCCTCCATTTATAGACGTACTTAAAAAAAACACACAACAATCTTCCCAAACATAACACATAAAATTTCATATAGCCACGACATATATTAAAGACAAAACCTCAATCTTACTTCACACGTATAGCCATAGCCAACATAAGCATACAACGATCTTTCATTAGCAAGAAACTCTTACTCTCTCTCCCGTCTAGATAACTGTTCATCACCACTATCTTAACCTTAGGAAAGGTCATAAAAGGGTTAGAATATGAGGACTTTAAACATGAAGAGATTCTACATACAACTTGACACCTTCCTGAGGCCTGACGGATAGGGTATCAAATGCATGAATCCATTAAATATATTGAAACTAAGCACACCCATGAAAACATCTGAAACTGAACTTGTTGTAACGTATGAGTACACGAGTCATGATCTGCATAACCTGAGCTTATAAACCATGATTTCATGGAACATAATCTATTTTGCTGAGTGACCAAGAACTGCTTATGCTAGGAACTAGAGGTTTACATGATTTTTTCGATAAGGTGCATAAATATGAATTGTGGTCATGGAACCAATATGTAATGCATGAGTAGATAGAGGGATCGGGATAATTGAAGATGCTGAAATAGGAATGGGTTGAGCCTTACCCTCATTTTTTGATGTTCAATAACATTCTGGCATCACTACAAAAATCTGGATGTCTGACTTGGTTACTCATTCTACCATCTCCCCTTTAGCTTTAAGCCATCAATCTAAGTTTGTGAACCACTATATCTACTCTAATCTAAACTAAAATCACTTTGCTCTAGAGTCTGGGATATAATCAATACACAGGAAACTAAACTTACCCTGAAGGACTATATCTTCATTTATAACACCCAATGCTAATACCTCCTTCTGAGATTCAACTCTTAGACTTCTATGACCCCAAAAGTCATCATATAAAAACTTAAACTCTCACCAACTTAGATTTTTAACACTTAACACAGATATCATCTACCTGTAACAAACCATGCTACTTCCTTCATACTATTCTAATATCACATACTTTCACATCTCCAAACTTGCATTTTTCTCTAAACCATAGGAATCAATATCATACCAACAAGGCTCAATATTATAAATCAAAACTCGTTAACTTAGCTATTAAGAATATCATATACTATACTAATAGTCTCCTTCCTCTTAGCAACTCAATGGTACTACTAACCACACAACACTTAATAAAAATTTCAAAAATAAAGGAGCCCTATATCACCTTGGGCACACCTCAACATCATACTTACAAAATCATACTTATTTACGAATAACTGAATTCAAACACTTGCATACATTGTTCAAACCTACTAGATCACTTTCATATAACTAGCATCACTAACCAAGAAATCATTACATCTACCTTGATGACCATCAACTGTTCAAACTTAATTTCTAGTGCTAAATATGAGTAACAATCGACCTTGCATACAAATTCTCACTTGGGAGCTATAAAATAAAACATCAAGAAACAATAGTCCCCTAGAACTCCACAACAACAACAATTGGTCATAATCATATGACCTATCTTATCATAATCCATTAACACATCCTTCTTATACACATCATTACTATTTACCTTTCTATACATCTAAATTACTATCAAAGCTCTATAAGTTTCAACTAAAACTCATTTTTGCAACCTCAAGGGAGGCCTAAATTAATGATACTAAACCACTAAAAACTTCATTAATATCCTATACTTTTCAATCACAACAAATATCATCAATAACTCTCTTCATACTTCAAGCAAAAAAAAATTTCCTTAACTAATAGCTCTTTCTCTACCTTTCACTAAACTAATACACAAGGACATATCACTTCATTACTAACTCAATCATATGCAAAAGATTCGGCTATACATATACTCAATAAATTGCCCTTGCCACCCTTCTTTTCACTACACTTCTAAACCCATACTTCCAACTATAAGAAGGTTCAATCTACTTATGAATCATAACACTCTAGGTTTCAATATCTCATGAATACAAACTCGTCAGCAGTCTATGCTCACACTATCTCCTTTAATGAGTACTATCCATATTGAAGGGTTAATAAGGAATCTGAATACATATCTTACTATGTCTTAACTGAATGACCTATAATAATGAAGACATAACTTTCAACTTGAGGGACTCATGGCACACTAGGGAGATCCTCTCAAGCCCTTTGTGTGACTTCTAAAACTTCTACTAGAAAATCTGAGAGCATTATCTAGGGAGGAATTGGAACTTGCTGATCATGTTATCTCAACAATAATACATAGATGAGGAATTTCGGGGTAACACACGAATAGAAAGGAGATTCTGAGAGAACAACTTTACAGCATGAGCTAGAGTATGAAAGAAAGTGAACTTTTCTTAAATGCCTCGTAGCCTGTCAAAGAAAAGTACAGACGCCTCCGTACCATTCTGCAAGACTTTACTAGATACGGCTTCACAGACACCCTAGGACACTTAAACCTGGCTCTGATACCAAGTTTGTAACCCTCCAAAAATGGGTCCCGAGATGTCACACGGTGCTTAGGATCACAAAGTGACCCCAAGCTAACCCTTCTACTGGCATAACTCATAAGCAACTGGATAACATGCATAAATCTGTACAAAAATCAATGGAAGATAACTCTTTTCTAAATTTGATCAATACAAAACTAAATTCAAATGATTATAGCTCTATCTTGCAAATGAAACTGGAATATAATACTTTAACTCTACTGACTGTCTATGAAGCCTCTACTAGTATTAACTATAGGTAGCCGAGACATGAACCCCAGCTATCCCGAATCAATACGACTAAATGAATAAAACAAAATGCTACACAAACTCTTACTAACTCGAGCCCTTGAATTAAGAGGACTCATCACCTGCTGACCAAAAGATGTAATCGGTTTGAATAAGGTATGTGTGCTACAACTGAATTGATACCTACATTATGAGACAATGTAGCACGTAGACATATATGTGGATCAGTACTTTGAGGATGTACTGAGTCTATGAGGGTGTATGCATTTAGGAAACAATATCATTACTCTTTATAAAACCATGCATGCTGATATAAATGACTCACATAACTTGAATAAATCTGAAATCTAAATCTCATAAATCATGAATAATGAAACATGTAGCATAAATCTCACGAGTCATTATACTTAGTTCAAAAATCTGTATTTTCCTCTTATTCTCAAAGCTTGTAAGCAAAAAGGAATCATAAATCAATAACTTTCAAATCTTATGATTTTATCTTGCAGAGAATAGGACTTTGGGAACTCAAGGACTTGGGAATCTAAAAATCAAAACTTTCAACACATATACTTTTATCTTATGGAGAGTAGGGGACTTCTTTGGGAGTTTCTTCTAACTGACATAAACCATGTGAGCTGACATGGAGTCCAACGTCTTGCCCATGTTGGGGAGAGCTGTTCTAACCTTGACATCGAAATAGAACCTTAACTTTAGTGATCACTATATTAACCCACTTGGGGTGAATCAGAAACCTACGTCGGCTTGTAGTTCTGGGGCATGAGATCTTGGAATCAAGATCAATTCGGTGCTAAATACTACTCCCATACTTAGGCTCAGAACTTTTAGGAAAATCCACCTTAAAATATAGCATAATGTATAAAATGAAAGCCAATTATGCTTCTCTTTGCTTTAAATCATAAACTGCAAGGATAATGTGGATTCCTATCTTAGCTTAAGATCAAAACATGAATTTTCTTTTAAAACTGGTAAGCAATTACTAGAGGAAAACTTAAGGACATAACCTTATTGAAAAATTCAAACTCATTCTTGATATGGATATAAAAATCAAAGATTTCAAGAACATGATCTTAGAAACTCAATACTAAATCTTTGGTCTCAAATTCACAATTTAAACTCATGATAATTCACCACAACATTAAGACTCAACATCATTAATGAAATTATTAGACAATACCAATTCTCAAAAGAAGAGTGCAACTCATGATATAAACCTTCAATTAAAAGCATAAATAGGTAGAATAATCATGCAATTCAAAACTTAAATAACTTATAAATTCATAAACATCAAGACAAGATAATTTGTTCATGACCACATTTATAAATCATGAAATCTTTAATAAAAATCAAATCTTTGGGCACAAGAACGGAAGAATTGTTCTTGTTCAAACCCCACATACTTTAGATTATGAACTTTGGACGAACACTTGCTTTTGGGACTCTATTCACAACTTTGATTGGAAATTCTTGATGCTCTTGGTTTGGTGATTTCAATTCTTGAATCAATTTCGAAAAGTGACGGTGAAATCTTGAGTTTTATTAAATGTTGGGTTGAAACCCTAGACTTTGTTCTTGGTGAATTGCAGAGAAAAGGATCATACTTTGGTGTTTTGGGATTAAATCCCGTGTAATGGATGAATAGGGGTGTAAAATAATCCTTTTTCCCTTAATGACTCAGAGGTGGAATACTGAAAAATTTGGCCCAGGGGGAGTACCCAGGGCGGCGCCCTTCTTAGAGCGGGGGACTACCTAGGGCGGCACCCTGCTTAGATCGGGGGACTATCCAGGGCGGCGTAGGATAATCGCCCTGAGTTACTGGTTTGGCATACCAAACATGCCCTTAAGCTCGTCTAAAAATTCTGAAACTCACCCGAGAGGTACTCTTGACTTGCCCCATCGTGAATAAACAAAAAAAATCAACAAATGAAAATCGGGAAGATCGGAAATAAATTTCTCAAAGTTCGAAAGCCTTTAAATAACTAAGTCTCAACACTTAGCCAAATTTCTAAATGTGAGACCTCTCTTGACATACTCTAAAGGCTTAGACAACGAAAAAATTTTGCGGGGTCTTACAGTAGGATAGTAGAGAAATTAATTTTGGTGAACCATAAATAATTTACTATCACAAGACTTAATAACTCATCTAGCAACACATATGGTGATAATGTTCAGGACGTCTGAAAGGCCATGGGCGTAAGTGATACATCATCACAAAGTAATGATCTGGTGCTGAGAATTATGGAAGGGAATTAAATTTCAAAGAAACTAGCAAAAGACATCAATATAGCTGTAAGGCATATAATTGAGAGAGCATATAATACTGCAACATTCTGAACAACGATGTCCATGGAATAAAAAATAAATCAGCTATATATATATACTTACAACACATATATAACATAAACAAAACTATATATATAAGGAAGCAAAAACTACTATGAAAGGAAGAACCAAGGACTGTTCCAATAGCTCAAAGTTGAAGACTACACTATGCAAAGGTGGAGATGTTGGAAATGCTAAAAATATTAGTGATAATAAAGTGGACAAGCGCAAAAACTGGAAGCCTCAATCACAAGAATAGACAAATTAGAATCAGCTTGCTCTTGTTAATGATGGGAACACTGATTATGTTACTAGTCAATTGGATTTTGTGAAGGACATGGGAGAAGCCACACAAAAGCTTGCAGAAACTAAAGTTTGTGCCTTGAAGAACTCTTTGCAATTTCCTCTTAATAATACTTCTGGGAGCACCAACAACGGTAAGAGAAAAGGTAAAGAGATTTATCAAGAGAAAAACAAGAGAGTGGATCTTGCAGATATTTATGCTCAAAGGAAAAATAAAGGCATCACTATCTGTGAGATGAACTCCAGATCAGAAGTGGCCAAACTTTTGGGAACAAGCTGCAATGCTAATTCCAGTGGCAAAAACTTTCACTCCCAAGGTTTGAACCAAGTGAGGCCTAACTATTTTCTTGTTAATAGTATGAAGAGAATGAGCGAATGGCCATGCCTTCACAAGCCAAGAACATTAGTACCTGCACCGCTTAATTTCTCTGTGATGAAATTGATAATGGGGGATGAAAAATTACTGTGTGAAAAAGAGTTGCTTAGTACTCAAGGCGTATCATCGGGAGGCCAAAGGGTGCAGGTGCCATAACTGTCCTGCAACTAAGTAGGAATATATCATTTTGAGAACTCTTTGAAGAAGATTAACTCACCAAGTTATCAGCAAGTGTTGCTGTCACGACCCAAACTAGGTCCTGGCCATGACGGACATCCCGAATCATGAAGGCCCGAACCTTCTACTCTATCTGGTAGTTATGTACAATATTCATGTAATAAGAGAATATGCGGAAATACAATCTGATACGAAAATATGGTCATTAACTCTGAGTTTCAAGACATGAGAATAAAAGTTATAATTCAAAACATCTGAGTAAGATCTAACTCAGTCTGCGAAATCTCTACTACATCTCAAAATTGTTCTGAAAACTGGAAGAAAGCCCCCAGTAGACCAAACCAACAGAATAACATAATTTGAAATAATAGGTCTTCTGGAACAAAGAAGGCTCACCATTGAATGGATCACTTCTCTCGGGAATACTCTACTGATTAACCGGACCCTTGGACTGATCCTCCAAACCTGGGAGGTAAGGGGTCAATATAGATGTACTGGAACGTAGAGAATATCCAAAATACTAATTTATATTCGACATATATGAGAGTAATTTAAAATAGTTCATAAACATATCATATAGTAAGAAATCTCATGGGCATTTCCGAAAGACTCTGTAAAATCATCTGAACTCTGTGATACTCTTCGTTTTACTTTTGCACTAGGTGGTATACCCTACAACTCTTAAATACCACGGGCTACATGAAATCTGCCATTGACTCGGCGGGGAAACCTCCAACCCAAGTGTGTCGCAAGGGTTGGACTCTCTGACTCTTCTACATCGCACGACCGTCGCCAGCGTAAAAATAATATACCCGAATTGGCAAATCATGGTTTTAGGCTAAGAGTTACTTGAACTCAAACCTTCTTCGGGTAACCACCTAACCCTCTTTAAGACCAGTTTTAACTATTTAAAACATGCATTCTCTGAAATCAAACTCTGAAAACATACTCTGTTATGGCATGCATACTTATGGTATCGTCATACCATTGACTTGCAAGTCACCTCTCTGAGCCATTAATAACATATTATAATCTCTGTTTTCAAAATATAAGTTTGGAACCACCATATCGATAAATCAATTCAAAGAAACTCTTTCTCAAACCTCATGTAAACACATGCAAGGCACTCTCTTTGTCAAGCATTTCAATAATACAAGGTTGTCATGTTAAATTTCTCAATCACATGCAACTCTTTCTCATTTAAAAACAAGGGTGTAATTATATCAAGAAGCTCCCTCTCATCATCTCTAAATCATGCTCAAACACTAAGGTAATGAGAAAAACTAGCTTCAAAATCATAAATCATGTTTTTCAAATCATTCACAATAAGATCATAAACTTGAATTTATCATAAGAGAGGGACTTCATATTCTGTACTCTCAAACAAATCTTAAATTTCAATTTCATACATATACATATACTTGTAAATCAATTTAAGGGGATGAGGACTAGAGGCCAAAACAACAATATCAATAACATGCATAAAGCATAATAAAAATCATGGATTTCAAACCCCTTTTACAAATTCATGCTTTATAATCTTTAAATCATAATTGAGTGTTTCAACAAGCCCATGCATTTTTAGGATAAACCCCACGTACCTCAATTTAGAAATTTGATGGATGATTCTTGAAGCCTATGATTTGGGGATTCCAAATCTTCAATCAATCTTGAAAATCCACGGTTAAATCTTAAGTTATTTGGGTTTTTAGTTTGAAACCCTATAGAGTGTTCTTGAGTAATTTGGATGATTGTGAATGTATTCTGGTGTCTTTGGGATTAAATCCCGTGTTTAGGCTGATAAGGGGGTGGAAAATACCCAATACACCCTTAATGAGATGGAAAAAAAATATAACTGGAAGCCCAATTTCATGGGCCACGCGACGCACCACAATCGCGGTGGCTCACTGGAAATTGACGAATGGGATTCTTAAGGTCATTGCGACGCGGAGCCATCGCATTGTTTCACTGGTTGGGACCTGAAACTTCAGCGTGACGCGCCACAATCGCGCTATGCTATTGAAATTTGACAATTTCTAAATAGGCCCCCTCCGCGGCGCGCCAAGCACCTAAATAATGGTGTATTATGACTAAAACTTAAATTAGCCATAACTTTTTTCCCGAGTATCGGATTTGGGCGAATCTTATATCGACAAAAAGCTCATTCAATTTTCCACATGATAAAAAGTTGAAATTAGGGAAATTATATGTGGTTTAAACTTTACTTTCTTTGAAAGTCAAAGATGCGACTAAGTTTCTTGAAACAATTCTAGTCATTTAACTCTAAGAGTATACTACCACGAGCTAACGCATGGACGATTTTTTTTTGCGGAGTGTTACATTATCCCCCCCTTGGGATCATTCGTCCCCGAATGATGACGCAGAACACAGACAAGCACAATTTAAAGTATACTAAGGCCATAAAATAATAAGACAAGGATTGCACCTTCCATTTCGTTATCCACCGGATCAAACAAGTCTGGGTATCTATCTCTCATGTCATTTTCTAATTCCCAAGTTGATTCCTCAACTTTCTGATTTCTCCACAACACCTTAACCGACACTATCTCTTTTCTCCTCAACTTCCAAATTTGGCGATATAAGATTGCGATATGTTTCTCTTCATATGCTAATGAGTCTGTCACCTTGATCTCCTCTACAGGCAACACTAGGGAATGGTCTCCAATACATTTCTTCAGCATGGATATGTGAAATACCAGATGAATAGACCCCAAACTTGCAGGCAACTCTAACTCATAAGCAACTCCCCCTATCCTTCTCAAAATCTGGTATGGCCCTATATAGGGAGGACTCAGCTTACCTCTCTTCCCGAAATACGTGACTCCCTTCATAGGAGAAACTTTGAGAAACACCCAATCACTAACCTCAAACTCTAAGTCTCTTTTCCTAACATCGGTGTAAGATTTTTATCAAATCTGGGCTGTCTTAAGTCGTTCTCTAATAATTTTCATGTCCTCCGTTGCCTGATGAACAATATCAGGCCCAAACAACTGAGTCTTACCCACTTCATACCACCCTATTGGTGACCTATATTTTCTTTCATACAATGACTTAAAAGGAGCCATCTTAATACTGGCATGGTAACTGTTATTATATGCGAACTCTATCAATGACAAGTGATCCACGCAACTCCCCTTGAAGTCAATTATGCAGGCCCTTAACATATCCTCAAGAGTCTAAATGGTGCGCTCAGCTTTCCCATCAGTCTGAGGGTTGAATGAAGTACTTAGGTTCACTTGGGTAGCTAAACCCCTCTGAAAAGACCTCTAAAACTGCGAAGAGAATTGTGTACCTTGGTCAGATATGATGGATACAGGTGCTCCATGCAAACGAACTATCTATTCAATGTACAGCTTGGCATAGTCATCTCCCAAATAGTTAGTTCTGATGGGCAGAAAGTGGGATGACTTGGTCAGTCGATCAACAATCACCCAAATTGAGTCATACTGGCTTTGGGACCTTGGAAGTCCCGTGATGAAGTCCATATTAATCATCTCCCATTTCCATAAAGTCAAGGCTATCTCTTGGAAAGTACCACCTGGCCTCATATGCTCTACTTTTACTTGTTGACAATTCAAATACTTGGCAACAAAATTAGCCACATCACACTTCATATTATTCCACCATTAAATAGCTTTTAGATCATGATTCATCTTAGTAGAGCCTGGGTGAACAACATACCTCAAAGTGTGAGCTTCATCAAGGATCTTCTTTCGCAACCCATCTACATCTGGCACACATAGTCTACCCTGATATCTCAAAACTCCATCACCACCAATTTTAAAAGACATCACCTTCTGTTGATCCATATCTTTCTTGATCTACATCAAGATGGGATCTTCAACCTGCTTCTCTTTAACTTCAACACAAAGGGAAGATTTAGCTACCTCATGAACAACCGCTCCCCCATCTTCGATATCCAAGAGTCGTACTCCTAGAATTGAGAGTCAGTAAATATCCTTCACCATCTCCCTCTTTCCCTTTTCAACATGCGAAAGACTTCCCATAGACAACCTATTGGGGGCATCGGCTACCGTATTTGTCTTTCCCGGATAGTAGTGCAGGCTCATGTCATAATCCTTTAAAAGCTCCAACCAATGCCGATTCCTGAGGTTCAATTCTTTCTGCGAGAAAACATACTGCAAACTCTTGTGGTTGGTAAATATATCAATATGTACCCCATAGAGATAATGCTTCCAGATTTTGAGCGCAAACACCGCAACCGCTAACTCCAAGTCATGGAGCAAAATAACTCCAAGTCATGGGTAGGGTAATTTTGCTCATGCACTTTTAACTGCCTAGACGCATAAGCCACCACTTTACCATGCTGCATCAGTACACACCCAAGTCTCACACGGGATGCATCACAGTACACAACAAACCCTTCCGTACCTTCCAAAATAGTCAAAACAAGAGCAGTTGTCAACTTATCTTTTAACTTCTCAAAACTATTCTCACAGGAGTCAGACCACACAAACTTTACCTTTTTCTGAGTCAACTTAGTAAGTGGTGCATCTATGGAAGAAAAACTCTCTACAAATCTTCTGTAATACCCTGCCAAACCCAAGAAGCTCCAAATATCGGTTGGAGTTGTGGGTCTGGGCCATTTTCTCACTGCCTCAATCTTCTGAGGATCAACCTTAATCCCGTCACTAGACACGATATGCCCTAAGAAAGAAATAGCATTAAGCCAGAATTCACACTTAGAAAATTTCGCATACAACTCATGATTATTGAGAGTCTGAAGGATGATTCGGAGGTGATTGGCATGGTCTTCCTCACTCTTGAAATAAATCAGAATATCATTAATGAAAACTATAACAAACAGATCTAGAAACTGACGGAACACCCTATTCATAAGGTCCGCAGGGGCGTTAGTCAACCCAAAGGACATGAATAAGAATTCATAATGATCGTATCGGGTTCAAAAAGCTGTTTTGGGAATATCTGACTCTCTAACCTTCAACGGATGGTATCCCGAATGAAGGTCTATTTTTGAAAAATAATTAGCACCCTGAAGCTGGTAAAAAAGATCATCAATTCTAGGAAGAGGATATTTATTTTTAATAGTGACCTTATTCAGCTGACGGTAATCTATACACATACGCAGGAAACCATCTTTATTTCATACGAAGAGTACCGGTGCACCCTAGGGAGAAACACTAGGACGGATAAAACCTTTATCTAGAAGATCTGCTAGCTGCTCTTTCAACTCTTTCAACTCTGCATGAGCCATTCTATATGGCGGAATAGAGATGGGACGGGTATCTGGCAACAAATTAATACCAAAATCTATCTTCCTATCAGGTGGTATTCTTGGGAGATCATCTGGAAAAACTTCTGGGAACTCATTCACCACAGGGATGGACTGAAGAGAAGGGGTCTCAGTATTCAAATCTTTAACCCAAATAAGATGATACAAACAGCCCTTAGAAATGAGTTTATGGGCTCTGAGATAAGAGATGAACTTCCCTCTAGGTGCTAAAGAATGTCTCGCCCATTCTATTGTTGGTTCATTCAGGAAAGAGAAAGTAACCTTTCGGGTTCTAAAATTTAGCATGGCATAGCACGAATGAAGTCAATCCATCCCTAAGATAGTATCAAAATCAACCATGTCTAAGTCTACGAGTCCTGCCGTAGTATCCCGCCCACAAACAGTCACCACACAATTTCTATACACCTTTTTAGCCACAACAGAGTCTCCCACCGGAGTGGAAATAAAAAAAGTTTTGGCAATTAAATCGGGCTCAAACCCATAACCAACAGCCACATAAGGGGTCACATAAGACAGGGTAGACTCGGGATCAAGTAACACATAAACATCACTACATCCAGTGAGGCCTCTACCTCTTGGCGGTTGGTCAAGGCGTACAATCGGTTGCGGCCATTTCTGATGGCTGAAGTGGAACCCTTCTAAGGCGGTGGTGGTGCAAAAGAATTAGCCTGTGACTTGGCTCCACCAACATTACCCTTTGCTGTCGGACATTCTCTCTGGATATGGCTTGGATGGCCACACGAATAACACACCATAGCGCCAAGTTGACATCTCCCTGGATGATTCCTCCCATATTTCTCACAGTGCGGGTATGTCCAAGAGGTCTGAGCTACACTTTCTTGAGACTGTGAACCCTACATCCTCGACCCTTGCCTATACTGAAAATCTTGAGTAAGCTGTCCGGCTGGGATCTGGTCACCGAGGCACTGGCTGCAAACTGCGCATTACCCTAATTCTTCATCTTCTGCCATTTGTTACCCCAATTCCCACTCTGCTACTGACTGTAGCTCTGGTCTGCTATTTTGGCTCTCTTTGTCTATCTGTCCTTCTCTCTAGATTCAATGATTTTTTTTCTTTTTCTCAACTTGTTGCATGTGTATTGATGTCCTGACAAAATCCATATCCCGGTTCAACATTGCTCCCTGACATTCAATCACTAAGTCATCTGAAAGGCCAGATGCAAATTTTCGCATTCGGGCTCTAATATTACTAGTCATCTCTGGAGCATAACGGGCTAGTTGGTTGAACCTCAGAGTGTACTCCTGGATACTCATCTTACCCTGCTTTAGATTCATAAACTCTTCGGCTTTGGCCTCCCTCATATCGAGAGGAAAGAATTGATCAAGGAAGGCTTCCAAGAACTCGGCCCAAACTGTGGGCTCAGCATGCTCACTCTTTGAATCTTCCCATTCGTTATACCATTGGTTTGCTACATCCTTAAGATGGTAAGCCACTAACTCAACCACCTCTACCTCATCTATATGCATCACCTTAAAGATCTTCTCCATCTCGTCCAAAAACTCCTGTGGATCCTCTTCTACCTTGGTACCAGTAAACTTGGGCGAGTTCATCCTCATGAACTGACCCACTCTTGTAGAATATGACATAACAGATCCAGACCCAATATCTTTCGGCCATTGATTCTGTGTGGCTACCAACTAGGCAATCATATAAATAAATTGTTTGAATTCTACATTAGATATCTCTCTCTTGGGAGGCTGAGTGTGGTTAGTCCATGTTTGGGGATCTCTGGGTGCCCTAGGTGGGTTGGTCTCAGTAAGTGGGACTCCCGGAGTAGCATCAATCTCCGAAGTATGATCTCTATTTTGGGTCCTCATCCCATAAGTTGGATGAACCTCATCTGTCTGCGCATTCTGATCGATAGTACTACGAGGAGGCATGATTGTTTTTCTGAAATACAAAAGATCACCGATTAGGGGACAACTCAGACTCTGAAGTACGAACTAAACCACAAAGAAGAGAAACATTCCTAAATTCCTAGTAGCCTACTGCTTATAAGTGTGGCGCGCTACACACCTATAAATAAGATTCTACCCGATGCGATTTCGCAGACACCTTGGGACCATGAACCATGCTATGATACTAAGTTTGTCACGACCCAAACTAGGGCCTGGCCATGATGGACATCCCGAACCATGAAGTCCCGAACATCCTACTATATCTGGTAGTCATGCACAACATTCATATAATAAGAGAATATACGAAAATACAATCTGATACAGAAACATGGTCATTAACTCTGAGTTTCAATACATGAGAATGAAAGTTACAATTCAAAATATCTGAATATGATCTGACTCAGTCTGCTAAATCTCTACTACATCTCAAAACTACTCTGAAAACTGGGACAAGGCCCCCAGTAGACTAAACCAACAGAATAACATAATCTAAAATAACAGGCCTTCTAGAACAAAGAAGGCTCACCACTGAACGGATTACTTCTCTCTGGAATACTCTACTGATTAGCCGGACCCTTGGACCGAGCCTCCGAACCTGGGAGGTAGGGAGTCAATACAGATGTACTGGTACCCAGAGAAGATCCAAAATACTAATTTATATTCAACATACATGAGAGAAATTTAAAACAGTTCATAAGCATATCATATAGTAAGAAATCTCATGGGCATTTTCGAAACACTCTGCAAAATCATCTGAACTGTGTGACACTCTTCGTTTTACTTCTGCTCTAGGTGGTATACCCTACTGATAACGCTCAATCTATAACTCTCATAAGAGTGTAAAGCGGTCGTTGTCAAATATATAACCCAACTGGGTTGGGTATCGATCCCACAGGGAATAGCCGTTCAATGAGTAAGCAAAAATTACTAGACTTTTGGAGCAAGTCTCGTAAAAGGAGGGATTGTAACGTGCAATAAACTAACAAAGTGAAAACAGGAAATAGCAAAGTAAAAATAAAGAATGTTTAGTAAGATTCTAATCAATGAGAATTGAGAAGTTGGGGTTATGTCCACCTTATGAGTTGTACGTCTCTATTGGCTATGAGTTGTGCGGAATTCAGACATGCATGTGCTTATAGAGAATTGTATTCAATGGTAAATCCAGGCGTCTTTCGACCTTAACCAGGACTATTTCACTTTAACTCTTTCGAGCTTAAAGCGTATCTAACAGTACGAATTCTCCAAGAGGTTAACCCTGTTACAACACTAACTTTTTAATAGGGGTTGGTGCCCTATTACCTTGACATTATCTCTTTTCCAGACATATAACTTTTCTTTCGAACAAGTTAATGCTATACTGGCGTATTCTATGCGTTTGCAATCACAAAGAATTTAGATTAAGATGAAGAGAATAATGATATAAGCAGCATACGTGTCACGAATTCACAAACTCATAGCAATAGATAGTATCTCATATGGCTTTCATAACCCCAACAGAGAAGTTTAGTTACCCATAAGTGTGAAGGAAATCACAATAGACATTATTAATATACCACAATAAAATTCTCGTGTAGTAAGGTGTGGTGTGGCGTTTTAGGCGTGAACTCCCTTGCAGATTAACGTTTCTCTCGTTGTGGAAATTAAGAATTGAATAGATGAATAAAAAGTAGAATTAAAAGTAGAACAATTGTTTTCAGAGTTAAAAGTAATGGAAGAATGATAAAAATCTCTAGCAGAATAGGGTATTTATAATACTCCTATCCTATTCCTACTAAGCTACTGCATTACCTAACCCAATCCTACTGGGTTACTCCATCATTATCCTACTCCTAATAAGTTACTGCTAGTCCCCAAAGTCTTTAGAATTGTTGCTTTTGCCCGGGACAGATTTTCCATGCGCCACTTTTGGTCCTTGGCGTCCAAGCTTTGCTTTCCTCCTTTCGTGAAGCTTTCTTTGGCATCAAGTCATCCATAAAATGCTGAATTCTGCATCATTTATACCTGAAAACTTGCTAATCATGTTCGTTAGCTCACTTACAGGAAAAAGGGCTAAAAGTGCATGAATTATATAATTTGTCCTCAAAACTTAGCTAAAATATGGGCAAAATATAACACTATAGGCGTGTAAATTCGCCTATCATCAACACCCCACACTTAAAGCTTTGTTCTTCCTCGAACAAAAATCATGTCCATCTAAACATCTACTTAGGGTTTCACAGTAACAACACAAAATATTCATCAAGACAGGCGCGACAATCATTAACAAAGAGTAGTTTTCTGATCACTTACTAGAAACAATTTAACCTCTAACATAGACTCGTGATGATGGCTAATTCATATTCAAAAGTTAAGGCACAAAGAATCATACACAACTACCCAAAACTCATCAACCATGTGTGTCTCACATAAGATATTACCCATAATCACTCTCAAATATTGCGTTTTTCAGAACATGGGTATAAGATTATCCTTGCTCTCACTCTTACAAAGAATTCATATGTTGCAACTGATGACCATAGGCTTGCCCATAGTGTAATGCTCCACTAAATATCAGAATGCTAAGATTAGGATCAAATAGGTCTTCTATAGGTTGTAATGTAGGCTAAGGGACGGGTAGGACTATTTTGGCCAGAAATAGTGACTATGTTCCTAAGCGCTTTAATACATCACATTATTCCATTAACACTTTTTTTAATCAACCCTTCTACCTTTCTTTCATCTATCACCCCTTTTCACCTAATTTTGCCATTCAAGAATAATTATCTTTTTATTTAATCATAAACACAATTTATCTTTTTGTTTTTCTATTTCTTTTTCTTTTCTCTTTCTCTTTTTTTTTTTCTTTTTTTTTTATAACACACCTCCATGATAGCCACTCTTTTTCATAACAAATTCAAGTACCAATACACTCTAAGGCATCACTCTCACCCAATTTCCTCTTATTTTGTCCCATGACTTCACAACTTAAAGCACTTAGGAATTTGGATCAAATTATGGTCTTGAAAAAAAAAATGGATTAGGCTTACATATGAGGCTGTCAAAGAAAATGGCTTAAAGGCTCAAAGGGGTTGACTAGGATAATGTCCACGGGTAGGTAAAATGAAGGTAAACAAGTATCGGTTGCCAAAGAAATGCCTAAATCATCTCCTAAACTCACACTCTTTATTTCACTTTACACACACACCAGACAAGTTCTAGCATCAGTCACAAGCACAAAATATACACCTACTCCACACATCGCCCTCGCATACTCATTCATTGGGTAGCCATAATCCAACTGTTGGAGATCTGCAACAGTTGGAACACGACCCCCGCTCATCATGGTAAACTTCATCATGCCATATAAATAGCGGGAGAAGCTTTCATCGCGAGCATGCCTTTCTGAAGTGGTAAGGTTGACTCCATGCGTGGTTTCAGCATCTTTAACCTTCGTGAGGTCAACCTTTTTTGTGTTGTGTGGGAGTTTGTGATCAGCCGGTTCCTCTTCGATTTCTTCTTTCCTTAGTATTGCAGTCAACAGGTTGCCAAAACTGAAGTGGGCCCTCTTGTGTAGCCTAGCTTTCCGCATTGTGGAATGAATAATTGCCCCGACGTTGATAGGGACATTCGTCATCAATGCGTATACCAAGAACACTCTATCTCTTGTTATCTTGGTGTACTGAGTCCCTGGAATTAGGCAAGAGTTGACTATGCGCAACCATATCCTTGCTTCCCTATTCAAAGGAGCATATGAGAAGGTGTTGTGTCGACCAGTGTCCTTGTGTCTACTCCAGCGTGCCATGGATCTTGTTCCACAGAGTGTGTGTCGAATAGATCTATATGGAGGTCTCCTGTACAGCTCCTTGAATGGTGATGGATCGACTGAAGGCAAGCCAAGAAAGGAGTTGAAGAAATCTGCATTGAGTTGTAAAACTTGGCCCCGAATCTTGACCTCGCTTCCTGTGGTTTTCGGTGACCAGTTGGCATAAAATTCTCTTGTTAAATCGAGATTGCATTCTCCCATGTCTCGGAAGATGAAATCCAGATGTAATGCCATGATCCTGGCCAACATGCGCGGTTCTTTCTTTTCTAGGCTTTCCTTGTTTATCAAGTCCACATGAACATATTTTCTTTCTTTTTTGTTCCTATACCATTCCTTTGCTTCCTCCTCAAGAACCCATTTTATTCCGAACATGCGGCGTGGTAGTTGCATCGAGGATGATTCTCCTTGCTCTTTTCGGCCTCTTTTCTTGCCTTTTTGTGAAGTGGTAACCTTATCTTTGCCTTGTCTTGCTTTGGGTGCCATTGTACCTGAGACTAAAATAATGTTCATGTTAGCATCATCTCGATGGATACAATCTATAAACGAGCAGTAGGGGCACCACCCCACACTTAGTTTGTTGGTACAGACTAGTGAAGTGAAAGTGGTCGACTAGTCAGACTTCATCGACATACGTTTTAGGTGCTATATTCCAACAATAAAATCAAAGCAGTCATACTTCTTGTAATCTTGGCAATACTTTCATGTTTGATATATCAAGACTACTACATAGGGATTGAATCAAGGTATAGTATCTAAATAATCACAACCTCCTATGTCGGTAGGCAACTATAATTCTTATCCCGATGAACAAGTCATTCCAACATGTAAGTATTCAATTGACAAGAATATGCAATTTTCGTGACCATGCCAATTCCGCAAGAGTATGACAGTGCATCAAAATCAAATACAAGTTGGAAACAAGTTAAGATCATCCTTACATATTCGTTTACTCACGTAGTTGTGTCACAACAATTCAATCACATTCAAATCACCAATACTACTTCAAGATTTAAAAATTCATAATAGGAGTAGTAATGTAGTACTTACGGAATATAAATGAAGAACAAAGAAGTACTTACTTGATTGATGCCTTTGGATGATGTTCTTGTGAAGTAAAAGAATAAAAGGAAATTTTTTTAGAAGATTTGGAGATGTAGGCGGCGCTTATGCTAGTTTTGTAATGTGTTTTTGGTCCAAGACTAAGTCTCTTATTTATAGGACAAGCTTGGGTCGGGTTTTGACCCATTTAAAATCAGATTTGGAGATAAGAAGTGACCATAGGCGGCACCTTTTGCTTTGCCTATGCTTGGCATAGGCGGCGCCTTTTGCATAGCATTGTTGAGCATAGGCGGCGCCTATTCCATGGAATTCTTGGGCATAGGCGGCGCCTATGCCATAGCATATGAGATTCAGAGACAAAAGGCATTGTCATAGGCGGCGCCTATGCTATGGCACACTTGGGCATGGGCGGTGCCTATGCTATGGCACACTAGATTCCGAGATCTTAGGCCATAGTATAGGCCTTGCCTTGTTTGTGGCCTAGTTTTATATAGGCCTAGCCTTGTTCGTTGCCTATATTTTCATAAGCAATGCCCAAGCCATAGCCTTTTGCTTCTTCATCACACCACCTTTTACATGCAATACGTCCAAATCAAAAATTTGAAACCAATCTCCTCGTTTACGCCTCTTGCACCTACACTTGCTCAAAGACAACAAAAATGATTAGAACGATGGGTTGCCTCCCATCTAGCGCCTTAGTTTTGGCCGTGGCACGATTCTTATTTTTGGATTTTTATTTATCAAAAGCAAACACGTAAACAAAAAAAAAGAATGATAAACGATGGGTTGCCTCCCATCTAGCGCTTGATTTATTATCGCGGCACGACATAGTTACCTCGAGTACTTAGACTTCGTCGAGATAAATGGTGGCCATATAGTTTATCGAGTCAAGAGGACCGATATATGGTTTTACTCGTTGGCCATTCACCTTGAAGACAACACCATTATCGTCTTCTAGCTCAACTACTCCAGTTGAGTAGACTTGGGTAACTTTGTACGGACCAGACCATTTGGACTTTAACTTACCTGGGAATAGCTTCAGTCTGGAATTGAAAAGAAGTACCATATCATCCTTTTGAAAGTTTTGTTGAACAATCCGCTGATCATGATACTTTTTCATCCGTTCCTTGTAGAGGTCTGATCTTTCATATGCATGTAGACGAAATTCATCCATCTCATTCAGCTGCTCCAATCTCAGATTCATGGCATCATCCCAATTCAAATTAAGTTGCTTTAACGCCCACAATGCTTTATGCTCGAGCTCAATGGGCAAGTGACAAGCCTTTCCATAAACTAGTTGGTACGGGGACATGCCAATTGGCGTTTTGAATGCAGTCCTATAAGCCCATAGTGCATCGTCCAGCTTCCGAGACCAATCCTTCCTATTAATATTTACAGTCTTAGCAAGGATTTGCTTGATCTCTCGATTGGAAACCTCTACCTGTCCAATAGTCTGTGGGTGATACGGTGTGGCTACCTTATGTTGCTTGACACCATATTTGGCCAATACGGATTTGAACAGCTTGTTGCAAAAGTGAGATCCTCCATCGCTTATGATAGTACGTGGTACTCCAAAGCGAGAGAAGATATTTCTCTTCAAGAATGCTACAACACACTTTCCTTCATTGTCGGCCAATGCTACTGCTTCGACCCATTTTGAAACATAATCTACAGCGACTAGGATGTATTTCATTCCAAACGAATTTATGAATGGGCCCATGAAATCAATACCTCATACATCAAATAGCTCAACTTCAAGAATTTTCGTCATGGGCATCTCATGGTGTTTTAAAATTGCGCCTTGTCTCTGACATTGGTCGCATCTTATCACAAATTCGTAGGCATCTCTAAATATCAAAGGCCAATAGTATCCACTTTGCAATACCTTCCTTGCTGTCCGATTACCTGCGTGATGTCCCCCAACTTGGGAAGTGTGACATGCTTCCAATATATTCGGCACCTCTACATGGGATATGCATCGCCTGATAACACCATCCTCGCATCGTCGAAACAAATATGGCTTATCCCAAAAGTAGTGTTTTACATCATGCATGAACTTCCTCTTTTGATGGAAAGATAGATTTGCAGGAATCACATTATTCACCACAAAATTCGCAAAGTCTGCATACCATGGTAACTCTTCCATTATTGTGGCTAAGATCTCTTCATCAGGGAATGCATCATCAATCTCAAGATCAGGCTGCGCTATACGCTCGTTGTCGAGTCTAGATAGATGATCAGCCACTTAGTTCTCGCAACCTCTTCTATCTTTTACCTCGAAATCAAATTCTTGCAGCAATAACACCCATCGAATTAGCCTTAGTTTCTCATCCTTCTTTGTCATTAGATATCTCAGAGATGCATGATCAGTATGAACTACCACTTTGGTTCCCAGCAGATAAGCACAGAACTTTTCAAAAGCATACACAACCGCTAGAAGCTCTTGTTCTGTAACAGTGTAGTTCTTCTGGGCTTCGTTCAGGACCTTGCTCGCATAGTAGATAGGATGGAATAATTTCTCCCTTCTCTGGCCAAGTACAATGCCTAATGCTACCCCACTGGCGTCACACATGACTTCAAACGGTAAAGACCAATCTGGTGCTGCCATGATAGGAGCTTCAATTAGTTTTCCTTTGAGGCATTCGAATGCCTTCAAACAATCTTCATTGAAGTCAAATTTTGCATCTTTCTCCAAGAGTTTGCACAATGGACTAGCAATTTTGGAGAAGTCTTTGATAAACCGTCGATAGAAACCAGCATGACCGAGGAAACTACGGACTCCCTTTACTGAAAGTAGGGGTGGTAGCTTCTCAATAACTTCAATTTTTGCTCGATCAACCTCAATTCCTTTTTTGAAGATTTTATGCCCAAGGACGATACCTTCTTTAACCATAAAGTGGCACTTCTCCCAGTTCAGCACTAGGTTGAATTCAACACATCTTTGTAACGCCATACTTAGGTTTTCCAAGCATGATTCAAACGACTCACCCACAATTGAAAAATCATCCATGAACACCTCCAAGGTGTCTTCAACCATATCAGAAAAAATGGACATCATACAATGCTGAAAAGTGGCTGGTGCGTTACATAGCCCGAATGGCATATTTTTTAAGGCAAACGTACCATATGGGCATATGAACGTTGTCTTCTCTTGGTCTTCGGGGGCAATACAAATCTGATTATAGCCAGAATAACCGTCTAAGAAACAAAACCATCATTTCCCCGCTAATCGATCTAGCATTTGGTCCATAAATGGCATTGGAAAGGGATCTTTGAGCGTCCATGAATTTAGCTTTCGGTAGTCCATGCATACTCTCCATACGGTGACGGGTCTGAGTGGAATAAGCTCATTCTTTTCATTCGCGACCACCGTCATGCCTCCTTTCTTGGGAACACATTGTACCGGGCTTACCCATGTACTGTCAGAGATTGGATACACAACTCCTGCATCTAACCACTTAATAATTTCTTTCTTTACCACTTCTTGCATAGGTGGATTGAGACGCCTTTGATGCTCAATGGTGGGCGTGCAATTTTCTTCAAGCTGAATCTTGTGTGTACAAATCCCAGGTGGAATACCAATAATATCTGCGATGATCCATCCGATGGCTCTAATGTACTTCCGTAAAATAGCAATGAGAGCTGCAACTTGTTGCTCACCCAAATCTGCTGCCACAATGACTGGAAGTGTGTTTCCGCTTCCTAAGAATGCATACTTTAAATGACTAGGCAACTCCTTTAATTCTAATGTGGGTGGCTCTTCAATAGATGGTTTAGCTGGTGGTGTGGGTCGATTTTTTAGATCAAGGTCCAGCTTCTTGGGAGCATGAGGATATGACCCAAATCCGGTTAGAGCATCAATAGTTTCTTCATAGTTTTCAGTATCTTTACTCTCTCCATTCATGAGCACAACCGCCATTGGGTCATCAATAGTTTGCTCTTCTTCAAGTAATTCTTTCTCATCATCAACATAAACATCCTCTACTGAGAATACATTCAGATCTTTGGGTTGCTTCATTGATTTGCACACGTCAAAGCGAACTACTTTGTCATTTATTCGGAATGAAAGCTCATTAGCTCTCAAATCAATAAGCACACTTCCAGTAGCAAGGAAAGGGCGCCCTAAGATTATGGGAACTTCTGAGTCTGCCTCACAATCCAAAATAACGAAGTCCGCTGGAAAGATGAATGAAGAAACCTTCACCAATACATCACATAGAATGCCAACAGGTCATTTTACCGACCTATCCGCCATTACGAGCCTCATATTGGTTGGAGTAGGATCACCCAACCCCAACTTTTTGTAAATGGATAGTGGCATCAAATTGATGTTGGCTCCTAAATCGCATAATGCCTTGGCAAAGTTCAAAGATCCAACGGTGCAAGGAATAGTGAAAGCACCGGGGTCAGCCTTCTTCTGAACTAGTGATCGGGTAGCGATTGCGCTGCAGTGATGAACATTATATTTCAACTCATAGCTTGCTACCCGCTTCTTTGTCAAAAGATCCTTCATAAATTTTGCATACCCAGGCATTTGTTCAAGTGCCTCCACCAGTGGCACATTAATGGTCAGCTGCTTTAACATAGTCATGAATTTGCTGAACTTTGTATCGTCCGCCACCTTCATCAATCTTTGAGGAAAAGGTGGTGGTGGATATGGAATTGTTTTCTCCACGGCTCTCTTCTCCTCTTGCCTTCATTTTTCAGCCTTTTCAGGCTGCAACATACTCGGTGTACCGTCATGGACGTCGTGGGTGGATTCTACGGCAGCTTCTCCTTTTGCCTTATCATTAATGTCTGCTACTTCGTCAACCACTTGCTTTCCTTTTGATGAAGTTTCCAGCACCTTACCGCTTCGGGTAGTAATGGCCATGCATGACCCATCATTCCTTGGGTTTTGCACAGTGTCGCTAGGTAAGGTGCCAGTCTTTCTTTGATTGAGTGCTGCTGAAAGTTGGCTCAATTGTTGCTCTATTTTCTTGATAGAAGTGGAATGTGAATCAACCAATTTCTTCATTGAGGACAAATCATTTATTACCTCCGTTACTCCCGCGCTGGTTGCTTTCACTCCTTTCAACAGTTTAGCCATCATCTCTTCCATATTTCCAGAACTAGATGTGGTGGCGTCACATCTTCCAGGGGGAACATACAAACCACTTTTGTCATTCTTGTTCTTCCAACTACTTTGGTCCTTGTTTCCATATTTATCATAATAGTTCCGACCTTGGTTTCCTTGGGTATTACCTCAGAAACCCCCCTGATTGTTCAAGTAGTTGGCCTCTTCATCCGAATCAGATTCGTCTCTTCCTTTTGACGCAATGGCTTTGACTTTTTCGGCCTTCCCTAATAATAGATGCTTTGTAAGAAGATCCACATGTGTCTTCATGTGCGCCATATCTTGATCACGTTCTTCTTCTCTTCTCCTTTGGTCTGCAGTCATGCCTATAGATAAAGTGGGGCTTGCTACCTCAGAATCCCTGGTATGCCAAGCTCTACTTTGCTTCGTCATCCGGTCTAGCATATTGCTTGCCTAACCAAAGGTGAGATCCATGAATGATCCTCCGGCCGCATTATCCACAACTGGTTTAGTTATTGAATTCAAGTCTCTGTAAAGTATCTCCATTAGGTGAACATTAGTCATGTGATGGTTTGGGCACCTCATTAACTTCGTCTTGAACCTCTCCCATGTTTCATGAAGGGCTTCAGTTGGAAGCTGACGAAAGTTGCTGATTTCATCTCTCATTTATGCTCTTTTGGATGGCGAAAAGAATCTTTCTAGGAAAGCGTCTCTCAATTGCCTCCAATTTGTAATAGAATTAGGAGTCAGCCCATTCAACCATAGAGTTGCCTCTCCTGACAGAGATAATGGAAATAGACGTAATCGAATTGCATTCTGACCAACGCCAGGATTGTCAAACGACTTGCATGTAGAAATAAAGTTGATGAGATACATATTCGGATCATCGCCTGCTAGTCCACCAAATAATCCTTTGAGTTGCAATAACTGAATCATGGTGCTTGTGATGTTGAACTTGGCTCCAGGTGCCAATGGTGGAGGAATAATGGCTCCTGTGGCTCCGGCTCCATCAAGATCATCATCATCATCGTCAAAAGCTGGTTGCATAGCTTGGCGTTCAGGCCTAAACCTAGCTTGACGATCTCTTCTGTTGGCAGGTGTTGCGATCTCAGCGGCATGCCTAGGGTTTAGTAGCTCGTCATCACTTAGATCCTCATCGTCAGGATTTGTTGCTCGCCCAGGGTTATCAATATTCTGTTGATGCACTTGAGCGGCGGCTAGCGCAGCTAGTCTCGCCTGTTCCTGTTGAGCATCCATCCTTTCAATTGCGTGTTGTGTCTCCATTCTGCCAATACGTTGTGGTTCCGGATTGATAGGTAATAACGGTTGACCAGAACTTCGGGTATGGGGCATGCACTGAATAAAAACCTGCAGTAAACAAAAACAAAAACTAAAAGTAAAAGTACGAGAATCTTTGACCAAAGGGTCTAGTAATTATTACGAACTTAATTGACAACCGTATTCCCCGGCAGCGGCACCAATTTTTGATAACGCTCAATCTACAGATCTCATAAGAGTGTAAAGCGGTCGTTGTCAAATATATAACCCAACTGGGTTGGGTATCGATCCCACAGGGAATAGCCGGTCAATGAGTAAGCAAAGATTACTAGACTTTTGGAGCAAGTCTCGTAAAAGGGGGGATTGTAACGTGCAATAAAGTAACAAAGTGAAAACGGAAAATAGCAAAGTAAAAAGAAAGAATGTTTAGTAAGATTCTAATCAATGAGAATTGAGAAGTTGGGGTTATGTCCACCTTATGAGTTGTACGTCTCTATTGGCTATGAGTTGTGCGGAATTCAGACATGCATGTGCTTATAGAGAATTGTATTCGATGGTAAATCCAGGCGTCTTTCGACCTTAACCAGGACTATTTCACTTTAACTCTTTCGAGCTTAAAGCGTATCTAACAGTATGAATTCTCCAAGAGGTTAACCCAGTTACGGCACTAACTTTTTAACAGGGGTTGGTGCCCTATTACCTTGACATTATCTCTTTTCCAGACATATAACTTTTCTTTCGAACAAGTTAATGCTATACTGGCGTATTCTATGAGTTTGCAACCACAAAGAATTTAGATTAAGATAAAGAGAATAATGATATAAGCAGCATACGTGTCACGAATTCACAAACTCATAGCAATAGATAGTATCTCATATGGCTTCCATAACCCCAACAGAGAAGTTTAGTTACCCATAAGTGTGAAGGAAATCACAATAGACATTATTAATATACCACAATAAAATTCTCGTGTAGTAAGGTGTGGTGTGGCGTTTTAGGCGTGAACTCCCTTGCAGAGTAACGTTTCTCTTATTGTGGAAATTAAGAATTGAATATGAATAAAAAGTAGAATTAAAAGTAGAAGAATTGTTTTCAGAGTTAAAAGTAATGGAAGAATGATAAAAATCTCTAGCAGAATAGGGTATTTATAATACTCCTATCCTATTCCTACTAAGCTACTGCATTACCTAACCCAATCCTACTGGGTTACTGCATCATTATCCTACTCCTAATAAGTTACTGCTAGTCCCCAAAGTCTTTAGAATTATTGTTTTTGCCCAAGACAGATTTTTCATGCGCCACTTTTGGTCCTTGGCGTCCAAGCTTTGCTTTCCTCCTTTCGTGAAGCTTTCTTTGGCGTCAAGTCATCCATAAAATGCTGAATTCTGCATCATTTATACCTGAAAACTTGCTAATCATGTTCGTTAGCTCACTTACAGGAAAAAGGGCTAAAAGTGCATGAATTATATAATTTGTCCTCAAAACTTAGCTAAAATATGGGCAAAATATAACACTATAGGCGTGTAAATTCGCCTATCATCACCTACAACTCTGAAATTCTATGGGCTATATGGAATCCGCCATTGACTCAGCGGGGAACCCTCCAACCCAAGTGTGCCGCAAGGGTTGGAGTCTATGACTCTGTTACGCCACACGGACGTCGCCAGCATAAAAATAATATACTCGGATCGGCAAATCACGGTTTTAGGCTAAGAGTTACTTGAACTTAAACCTTCTTCGGGTAACCACCTAACCCACTTTAAGCCTAGTTTTAACTCTTTAAAACATGCATTCTCTAAAATCAAAGTCTGAAAACATACTCTGTTATGGCATACATACTTATGGTATCGTCATACCATTGACTTGCAAGTCACCTCTCTGAGCCATTAATAACATATTATAAACTCTTTTTTCAAAACGTAAGTTTGGGACCACCATATCAATAAATCAATTCAAAGAAACTCTTTCTCAAACCTCATGTAAACACATGCAAGGCACTCTCTTAGTCAAGCATTTCAATAATACAAGGTGGTCATGTCAAATTTCTTAATCACATGCAACTCTTTCTCATTTAAAAATAAGAGTGTAATTATATCAAGAAGCTCCCTCTCATCATCTCTAAATCATGCTCAAACACTAAGGTATTGAGAAAAACTAGTTTCAAAATCATAAATCATGTTTTTCAAATCATTCACAATAAGATCATAAACTTGAATTTATCACAAGAGAGGGACTTCATATTTTGTGCTCTCAAACAAATCGTAAATTTCAATTTCATACATATACATATACTTGTAAATCAATTTAAGGGGAGGAGGACTAAAGGCCAAAACAACAATATCAATAACATGCATAAAGCATAATAAAAATCATGGATTTCAAACCCCTTTTACAAATTCATGCTTTATAATTTTTAAATCATACTTGAGTGTTTCAACAAGCCCATGTATTTTTAGAATAAACCCCACGTACCTCAATTTTTAAATTTAATGGATGATTCTTGAAGCCTACAATTTGGGGATTCCAAATCTTCAATCAATCTTGAAAACCCACGATAAAATCTTGAGTTATTTGGGTTTTTAGTTTGAAACCCTAGAGAGTGCTCTTGAGTAATTTGGATGATTGTGAATGTATTCTGGTGTCTTGGGGATTAAATACCGTGTTTAGGCTGATAAGGGGGTGAAAAATACTCATTATACCCTTAATGAGATGGAAAAAAAATATAACTGGGAGCCCGATTTCATGGGCCACTGCAACACCCCACAATCGCGGTGGCTAACTGAAAATTGATGAATGGGATTCTTAAGGTCACCGCGACGCTGAGCCATCGCGTTGTCCCACTGGTTGGGATCTGAAACTTCAGCGCGATGTGCCACAATCGCGCTATGCTACTGGAATTTGACAATTTCTAATAGGCCCCCTTCTCGACGTGCCAAGCACCAAAATGACGGTGTTTTATGACTAGAACTTAAATTAGCCATAACTTCTTGCCCGGGTATCGAATTTAGGTGAATCTTATATCGACGGAATGCTTATTCAATTTTCCACATGATAAAAAGTAGAAATTAGAGAAATTATATATGGTTTAAACTTTACTCACTTTGGAAGTCAAAGATGAGACTAAGTTTCTTTGACACAATTCTAATCATTTAACTCTAAGAGCATACTACCACGAGCTAACGCATGGACGGTTTTTTTTTTACGGGGTGTTACAGTTTCAGCAATCCCAAAAAATATCCTATACAGATCTTCTGACAAGAGAAGATATATCATGGACTTGAGATGCTTGCTATGGACTCTCGATAGATATTCAAGTGAATATTGAAGCTGCTGCATACTTGCTTTTTATACTTTAGTCTATAGTCATGTGTGAATCATTTCTGTGTTTTTTTTTATTAATAACAATTCCCACCATCTCTTTTTCCATCGTAACTCGAGTAAATACCAATTCATAAACATAGTCTGTAAGATTTTTGCAAACAGTAATAAATAAATAACGACATATACCCAATGCAATCTATTAAGTGGGATCTGAGAAAGGTAGAATGTATGAAAGCAAACCATCTCCTTATCTTTATAGGATACAGAGGATGTTTCCAACAACCTTTGGTTAAAAAGAAGAAGAAACATTTGAAGTGTGATTATAAGAAAACAAGACAACTACAAAAAAAATAGGAAAACATATACTATATTTTTCTTTTTCAAATTTATCCTAAATATTATATTTTTATAAAAAAAATTCCATATGATAACGATTCTAGTCGGATGCGACTAAAATCGATATCGGAACGCGGAATTAAACTATAAAATTAAAGGATACTTGAAAAATAAGAGATGAGAAGTGAAGAAAGAAATACTCAATTAAACAATAATTAAGCCAAGTGAGAAATAAAACTCAATCAAATGCACAAGAAATCAAATTATATCAACAAAATGATAATTCGAAGATCAATCAAACGAAGAAAATAACACAAGCAATTCAAAAATCCACCCTAATCACTCGATCTAAGCTAACAATTGAAATTCAACCCAATCAATACCCTAACCTAGAGAAACTAAATATCAAGTCTATTTAAGACAATTCAATTATTCAAAATCTAAGTGATGTAAATGGCTAAGACAACTATTTATAATCATTGCCTTTACAAAAATAGTCTATTATAAAAATAGCCCAAAGTGACTATTTTACAAATAACACACAAGGGACCTTCTTGATTGTCCAAATGACATCTTGATTACTTATGACCCTGTGTATTTATTTCTTCATGCCTTCCTTCGAACTCCAAATTATCATCGATATATGAAAGCCCTTCCTAATATGCTTCAAGCTAACAGTGCTCGTATCACCATATAAATTATATTCTATATTTTTTACGAAAAAATATATTAAAACAACTAAATATTATTTCCAAAAGCTATAACCAAATACAACTTCATCTTCAACTCCAAATTCAAAATATTTTTTTTTTGTTATAGTATGTAGTAGCTTGTCTATGCAATCTAATCTATAACATTATATATCTATTTCTTTTGAAACATTAATCTTTTAGAACTAATTAAATGTATTTTTAAAATAAATTTATTAAATTGAGTGATTTTGCAAGTTTTAGTTATTATGGAACTCTAAACTACATTATTATTATTTGATACCAAGGAAAAATTCTCTATTGCATATCAATCTTTGAAGTTAATTTTAAAGAAATATCAATATTGAATTATGACTTGACACGTGAAAACTTAATGTATAGTAGCCAGACTCCTTTTTTTAAAAAAATCAGTTTTGAAAGATGGATTTCTCACTTCTACACCAATAGATGTGGTAATTATGCATACCATATAATTAATTCATGATAAAAATATTTTGCAATAAATTATTTTAGTAAACTCCTTCTCTCTCTCTCTTTCTCTCTTGTCCTTTGAAATATTACATAATTCTGTTTATTTGTTCTTTATCAATGTTTTCTTTTCCAATTTCCATTCTCATTGAAGTCTAAAGTACGACATAATATAAGCATGAATAGAAAAAATAAAAAGCGAGTAAAATTATAATTATAAAACAACAATAACCATTATTATTAGTAATTTTTATTAAATATAAAGCTCAAAGTCATATAATTTTATTGATATGCCAACAATAACATGGTGAATTAGATATTGTTATTTTCACTCTCAACTTGTACAACATGAGATGCATAGAAATGGGAACTGTCCTGAGCAAGTGCAACATTTAAACTTCTTGCAAAGTCCAAATCCGCAACCTGAAAATGTCAAAAACATTAAAAAAAATATTGTCAAAAGAGCGATTTTATTAAAGTAAAACTATTTTTTATTTAGTAATATGAAAAAAAAAAACATAACAATAAAAAGAAATAAGAATTTCTTACTTGCAACAGATATACGAGTGCTACGACTTGCACCAGATAACTCTAGTTTTATTGGTGGTATTGTGTCTGATGTTGCTAAAGTCAATGGAGAAAAAAGAACAAACAAGACAATGATCATACACCCCATAACATTAGTTGATTTTACCATCTTAAACAACTATTTTTGTTATGCTTGTAGGTATTTTATAGCAAAAATACACCATAATTTTTGAGTTAGTAGCGTTGAATTTTAGTAAGTTGTAACGGGATAACATTTTAACGTATTTTCTTTAATAATATTAATTTGCTTCACTCTTTGATTACCTAATTGATTATTGTAACGCTTGTTCCATCCGTTTGTGCAACCTGTCACTGTAAGTTAATTTTTTTATTAACTAAGGCATCACTTTTATGCCTATTAAAGTTGGAGTAATTGATTACTGTAACCCTTGTTCCATCCGTTTGTCCAACCTGCCACTGTAAGTGATATTTAAATGTTAGTTATGCATGAATTTGGTCACTATTTTTTCTTACAGATTCATGTAACTTTCCATTCTTTATTCTATCATTATTCTATCTCATTATTTTTGTAACCATTGTAACTTCCGTAACCTTTGTAACTTCTACGTTATTCATCTACCATATTTATGTTCCTATTCATGAAAGATTTCTTCATCTATATATAGAGGTGGTCTTGCATGGTTTTGATACACACAAGATAATAGAGAGTTAACAAAAGTTAGTAAAAAAGAGAGTTTAATAGTTGAAGGGAGGTGTTGTTTTTGTGAAGCTTTGAACTCAACTCTTGTCCAGAGTTGTTGAGTTGTTGAGGAGACAATGGCATATATATATATTTTACTTGCACTCTGTCAAATAATAGTATAGAAAGATGTTGAACCCACAGAGATTAGTTTTATCTATTCTACGAATGTTTCTTGTTTCAATTACTGTTTGAGAAAATAAAAAATAGTTGAATGGTGAATTAACTAATTGTTAGTACATAAACAGATGGTAGAAAACAAATATATTAAAGGTATTTGGTTTTTGACTTCACTCAATAATTCTATATAAAGTAAACTCTTTATTCCTCAATTTCTTTTTCTCAAAAATGTATAAATGCCTCTCACGATTATTTTTATGTTTTATTACTAAATTTGAACAATTAAATGCACACCTCTCGGTTATACAATTTAATCATCAAAATTGTAATATTAAGGACCAGAAATATATATTTGAACTAAAACATGCTCTTTTTTGTAGTAAGTCTCTTTCGATTACCTTACTTGTTATAACTAATTAGTACACTATTCGCCTCTTTCGATTACAAAATAAGAGAAATTAATTATTACATAAATTAGATAGATGTCACTAAATAAATATTAACAATCTATCAATACTTCAATTAACGCTATTATTTCTTCCGTCTCTCTCGATTACAGACTTAATAACATGTTAATTTGAAGTACAAAATAGATACTACTAATAAAAATATTCTTCTCCATTAAATAAGAAAATAGAAGAAATATTCAAGAAGAAGAATTTCGCTATTTAGTTAAAAGAAGGATCTAGAATAATTTTCAACATTAAATAACTAACAAGTAGTAAAAGAAAACTTTCAAGAGAATTTTTAAGTAGTTGCTTCAACTCTTCCTTTTCTCGGATGCCCTTTCCTTCCCTGTTTAATTCCTATTTATAGGAAATATAATGCAGGTCCCATGACTTTGTGGAGACATCAAATGTTGGTACCACTTTAGAGATCATTTTTTCATTTGATCATTGTTGCGACACTAATTTTTGTTCATGCTTCATTTCTCCGTATTTTCATGTTTTCACAATATGTTTTTCTTTTTGTTCTCTTATTCTTTCAATATTCCTTTCCTGCAAGATTGTTAGTAAAAATGGGATAATAGTTATATATTAATCATGAGTTTATTTAAAATCTTTATTTATTTACATATGAAAATACATGAATAATTTATACTTATTAAATTTCCCCATACTTAAATATTTGCGTGTCCTCAAAAAAATATAATTAATAGTTATAGTGGCTAACTTTTTTTAAATAAATAAATAAATTCATGAGAAATGTCAGAGAAAAAAAAATCAATTAAGATCAACCATGAGTTCAAACGACTTTTAACCGTACTCATGTTCACTTATTGAGAATTAAAATAACAATATTTCCTAATTCCAAGATTGTCTCACCAAATAAAAAGAATGCCCATATATCACACAATATATCAATAGAACAAGATGGGCTTATTCAGAGAAAGTTTCTCACGCATTCTCAGCAAAGAAATATGTCATGTTACCGAAAATACCATAAGCTTGCATATCATGTGGTTCTCCACAAATACAGGAGTTATTTGAGTTGAGATCATGTAGGAATTTTTTCAAGGTTGTAATATAGGCTTAGGGGCAAGTGCGATACATATGGATAGTAGTGACTCAAATTCCTTTTAGACACTTCATTTTACTTTATTGCTTGAGCACAATTGACTTCTACTCCCTTATAATCTATCAACCTATCTCTTTTTTTAACTCTTTTTTTTGAATGAAATTGCTAATATCTTGTTGTATATGTATATATTTTTTTTTTCAATTTTCCGACAAAGGCTTCTCAAAAGAACTCAATAATATTCATCAATTTTCTTTCACATGTTTCTCTCTCTCTCTTTTTTTATGTGAAACTTAATTTTATGCATTTAGCTTAACTTTCGAAATGCCCAAAAGGAATTTGGTTGAAAAAATAATTGGCTAAGGATTAAAGCTCGGTGAATAATAAGAATATTTTATTTTTGGCTCAACGGGTCTAGCTAGGGATAAAATCATCAAGGTAGGTTTATTTAGGCTATTTATTAAACAAGGCTGGTCTACTTTTATTTCATAACACAAAATCTACTTAAAATTTTACCTCGACGCACATTCAAGGCAAGTTCTAGATTTCCAAATAAACATGAGAACTAGGTAATATATACTAATCACACAATACACTTGGAACTAGTGAATATATTAATTTCGATCATCAATAAGAAAGTATGAGTTTGGAAAGACATTCATACAACTCATGAATCATGTTCAATTAAATCGATCTTCCTTAAGTCTCATGATTTTTAAATCAAACCAGATTTAGCAACTTATTTAGTGAAAATAACTAAAAGTCTTAAAAAGATTTAATTCAAAATATTATAATCGCGACAGAGAAGATTTGATAGACAACTTATTGTTGGACTTACCTGATATAAGAGGAAAAGAAGAAATATTAAAGGTTCACAGTGATAAAAAGGAACTTTATAAAGATGTGTCTCTAAGTGTTGTTGTAACGAAAATATCTGTGGTGCAGATCTCGCAAACTTTATGAACGAAGCTTCCATTCTTGAGAGGAAAAAATATGATATCCCGAAAGAGATTTAGGATTCCATTGATAGAGTTTGTGGAAATGGAAGGGACCACAATGAAAGATGGAAAGAACAAGATTCTATCTAGTTGTATATCATAAAGTTGGATAAGGTGTATGTGCAACATTGACCCCTGGCCATGATGTAGTTTAGAAAGTCACGTTAATCCCAAGGATCTTTCAATCTTACTTGGTCCATTTCTGATGAATATCCAACCTTAATTTCTAAGGAGTCACTCTTTGCTAGAATATTGGGAGGCTCAATGGGTAGGTGTAATGCCCCAAAATGGGTCCCGAGATGTCCCACGGTACTTAGGATCACAAGTGACCCCAAGTTAACCCTTCTACTAGCATAACTCATAAGCAAATGGATAAAATGCATAAATCTGTTCAAAAATCAGCGGAAGATAACTCCTTTCTGAATTTGATCAATACAAAACTGAATTCAAATGATTACAACACTGTTTTGCAAACGAAACTGAAATAAAATACTTTAACTCTACTGACTGTCTATGAAGCATCTACTAGTATTAACTATAGGTAGCCGGTACATGACCCTCATCTATCCTGAATCAATACGACTGAATGAAGAAAAAAAATGTTACACAAACTCTGACTAACTCGAGCCCTTGAATCAAGAGGACTCATCACCTGCTGACCGAAAGCTGCAATCTGTTTGAATACGGTATGTGTGCTACAACTGAACTGATACCTACATTATGAGACAATGTAGCACATAGACATATATGTGGATCAGTACTTTGAGGATGTACTGAGTATATGGGGGTGTATGCATTAAGGAAACAATATCATTACTCTTTATAAAATCATGCATGTTGATATTAATGACTCACATAACTTGAATAAATCTGAAATCTAAATCTCATAAATCACGAATAATGAAACATCTAGCATAAATCTCGTGAGTCATTTTACTTAGTTCAAAAATCTGTATTCTCCTCTTATTCTCAAATCTAGTAAGCAAAAAGAAATCTTAAAGCAATAAATTTCAAATCTATGCCTTTATCTTGGGGAGAATAGGACTTTGGGAACTCAAGGACTTGGGAATCTAAAAATCAAAACTTTCAACACATATACTTTTATCTTAAGGAGAGTAGGGGACTTCTTTGGGAGTTTCTTATAAATGACATAAACCATGTGAGCTGACATAAAGTCCAACGTATTTCCCACGTTGGGGAGAGTTGTTTTACACTTGCCATCGGAATAGAACCTTAACTATAGTGATCACTATCTTAACCCACTTGGGGTGAATCAGAAACCTACGTCGGCTCGTAGTTCTGGGGCATGAGACCTTGGAATCAAGCCCAACTCGGTGCTAAATACTACTCCCATACTTAGGCTTAGGACTTTTAGGTAAATCCACCTTAAAAGATTGCATAATGTCTAAAATGAAAGCCAATTATGCTTTTCTTTGCTTTAAATCATAAACTGCAAGAATAATGTGGATTCATATCTTAGCTTAAGATCAAAACATTAATTTGCTTTAATTCTTGGTAAGCAATTACTAGAGGAAAACTTATGGTCATAACCTTCTTGAAAAATTCAAACTCATTCTTGATATGGATATGGAAATCAATGATTTCAAGAACATGATCTTAGAAACTCAATACTAAATCTTTTGGATCAAATTCACAATTTAAACTCATGACAATTCACCACAACACTTAAGACTCAACATCATTCTTGAAATTATTCAACAATATCAATTCTCAAAAGAAGAGTGCAACTCATGATATAAACCTTCAATTAAAAGCATAAATATGTAGAATAATCATGCAATTCAAAATTTAAATAACTTATAAATTCATAAACATCAAGACAGGATAAGTTGGTCATAACCTCATTTATAAATCATGAAATCTTTAATAAAAATCAAATCTTTGGGCACAAGAATGGAAGAATTGTTATTGTTCAAACCCCACATACCTTAAATTATGAACTTTGGATGAACACTTACTTTTGGGACTCTATTCGCAACTTTAAACGGATATTCTTGATGCTCTTGGTTTGGGGATTCCAATTCTTGAATCAATTTCGAAAAGTGGCGGTGAAATCTTGAGTTTTATTAAAAGTTGGGTTGAAACCCTAGACTTTGTTCTTGGTGAATTTGAGAGAAAAGGATCATACTTTAGTGTTTTGGGGATTAAATCTTGTGTTATGGATGAATAGGGGGTGGAAAAATACCTCTTTTGCCCTTAATGACTCGGAGGTGGAATGTTGAAAAATTTGGTCCAGGGGGAGTACCCAGGGCGGCGCCCTGCTTAGAGCAGGGGATTACCTAGGGAGGTGCCCTGCTTTGAATGGGGGACTATCCAGGGCGGCGCGGGCTAATCACCCTAAGCTACTGGTTTGGCATACCAAACATGTCCTTAAGCTCGTCTAAAAATTTTGGAACTCACTCGAGATGTACTCTTGACTTTCCCCATCATGAATAAACAAAAAAAATCAACAAACGGAGGTCGGTAAGGTTGGAAATATATTTCTCAAATTTGAAGGTCTTAAAATGACTAAGTCTAAACACTTAGCCAAATTTCTAAGTGTGAGACCTCTCTTAACATACTCTAAAGGCTTAGACAACGAAGAAATATTGCAGGCTCTTACAATATCTATACCGAGACATCACACATTGCTTAGGATCACAAGTGACCCCAAGCTAACCCTTCTACTGGCATATCTCAAAAGCAACTGGATTATATGTATAAATCTGTACTTAAATCAATGAAAGATAACTCTTTTCTGAATCTAAGAAATACAAGACTGAATTTAAATAATTGCAACTCCGTTTTACAAATGAAACTAGAATAAAATACTTTAACTATACTGACTGTCCATGAGGCCTCTACTATACTGACAATAAATAGTTGGGAAGCTACTCCAACTTTTGTTAATAAGTACATGTGACTAAGAAAATAAACAACAGAAATGAATCGAACTAAAGTCCCCGAAGGAGGAGGACTCATCATCTTGCTAGCTAGAATCTGCAACTGCCTGAATCTGAATGTCCATGCTAAGTCTTGTACCTACATTATGAGATAATGTAGCACACAGACGTGTATGTGGATCAATACTTTGAGGATGTACTGAGCATATGGGGGTGCAATGCAATAAGTAAACAATATCATCAATCTTTATAGAAATCCCGCATGCTGATATAAATGATTCACATAGCTTGAGTAAAAGCTGAAATCTAAATCTCATCAATCATGTATAATGAATAATATAGTACAAATCTCGTGAGTCATTCTCTTTACTTCAAAAATCTGTATTCTCCATCTTATTATCAAAACTTATAAGCAAGAGGAATCTAAAAATGATAGCTTTTAAAACTTATACTTTTCTCTTATGGAGAATAAGGGACTTCTTTAAAACTTAGAGATTATAGGACTTAGGGACTTTGGTCTTGGGAGACTTTGGGACTTAGGAAACTTTGAAACTCAAAGCCTTGGAAATCTTGAAATCAAGCTTTCAACACATATAATTTTATCTTAAAAAGAGTAGGGGACTGCTTTGGGAGTTTCTTCTAACCGACATAAACCATGTGAGCTGACATGGAGTCCAACGTCTTGCCCACATTGGGGAGAGCTACTCTACCCTTGCAATCGAAATAGAACCTTAACTTTAGTGATCACTATCTCGGCCTCGGGCCCATATATCTCAATCCTATGGTGGCACGTAGTTCTGGGGTATGAGACCTTTGAATCATACCCAACTCGGTACTAACTACTACTCCCTTACTTAGGCTCAGAACTTTTAGAAAATTCACCATAAAATAACTCAAGGGTCTATAATGAAGACCAACTTATGCTTCTCTTAGCTTTAAATCATAAGTAGTGTGGATTACTATCTTAGCTTTTGAAAGTACTTATCAAATCTTGTCAATAAAACTTTAGATCATAATCTCCTTATAAGCTCAAAACTTGTACTTAGAACTCAAAATGTAAAGCTTTAATGCATCAAAATCATATTTAAACTTCATTCTCAACCATCATCTTAAAAAGCTTACAATCATCTCAATCAAGATATTGGAAAAATAACTCATAATATGAATCTCATGATTTCAACATCTCAAAATTTATGCTTGCTAACAAAACAATCTCAAAATTTATGCTTGATAAGAAAACATTCATAATCATCTTAAAATATGGAAAATTCGGAAATAGCCATGAAAATATAAACAAAATCATGTAATTCAACTTTTAAACCATGGGAAATCACATAATCTTGCAAATAATGGTAATGGGTATAAACCCTAACTTGATTTTCATGGAAATCATAGTAAAATTAAGAAATTTATATATTGAAAGAAGTCTTTGGGCACAAGAACGTAAGGATTGTTCTTGTTCAAACCCCACATACCTTAGATTGTGAACTTAATGAATAGGCTTGCTTTTGAGAAGCTACTTATACTCTTAAATGAGGGTTCTTGGAATTCTTGCACTAAGAACTTGGAATCTTGGCTCAATTTGGAGAATGAATGGAGAAATCTTAAGTTTCTTGGAGGAGAAGTTTGATGAACTAGGGTTTTAGGTTGAAGGATTGAGAAAAGTGGTATATGATGCGTGTAATGACCTTAAATCAGGTGTTTGGACGATTTAAGTGGATTGGAAAAAGTTCAAAATACCCTTTTTAACTTCTAAATAAAACTGAAAAAATATAACTGGGAACCCGATTTTATGGGCCACCGCGATGCGCCACTATCGCAGGGGCTCACTGGAAATGAACGAATGAGAATCTGGGGGTCACTGCGATGCGGAGCCATCGCATTGTCCCGCTGGTTGGGAGTGGAACTTTAGCACGACGTGCCACAATCACGCAAGGCAACTAGAAATTGACTATTGGGAAATTACTCCTCTCTGTGACACGCTAAGGGTCTGAATGATGGTGTTTTACGACTGGAACTTAAATTAGCCATAACTTCTTTCCCGGTTATCGGATTTGGGTAAATCTAATATCGTTGGAAAGCTAATTCAATTTTCCACATTATAGAAAGTCAAAGCTAGGAAAATTATATATGATTTAAACATTACTCCCTTTGTAAGTCATTCCTCAATCTTATAGAGGCAAAATTAGGCTTGATGAAATTTCGGGGTATTACATTATCGTAAGGAGCTGAATCATGTTGAGAGTTTAGAATTTGTTTGATATGCTCATGGTGAGGTCATACTTATAGAACTGCAAAGTGATAGTTTATGCAGGCACAAATCATGAGAAAATGAGGCTAAGAACATATAATGGGTATCACATTGTCTGAGATGGAATACTTGGAACACTAAGATCATTCACTGAAAACTTATGACCTGAATGACGGCTAGATATGTGATTTTCTGAAACTGATGTCTGACGCATATACTGAGATGAATTTGCAAATTTTATGGGTGCGAACAACTATTTCTTGGAATGACCATACTTATGAAACTTCAGGTAGTAAGAGTAGACTAAAATTGGGAGGATGGAAAAACTATAGAAATTCATCTGTTTGATTGTTAAACTAGATTGCTAGCTATCCGAAATGAATCATACTAGATACTCGTATCCAAGTAGAGGATTCCTTCAACACCCTTCTAGGGATTTCTAACGATATGAGGGGGAAAAGAACACTTGGCATTCTCTCAACAAGTCTTCTGAATGAAAGGTTACAATTGCTACTACTCTATAGCTTGGAACATATACCAGTTGATCATAAGCTGAGATAGAATTTTTGGGCCTTAGGTAAAGCAATTTCTTGCTTTCAAGATTAGCAACTCTTCTTGAATACTCCCTCGATTATGTTATTCCCCTTAAACACCGTACTCATTGGTTCAACTTATATTTCTCACATGGTCGCTGATATTTCCATCTACTAATGTCTAAACAGAACTAAATCCTCTCACCATCTTCAAGCCTAACTGGAAATCACAAGATACACCACATAACACTGTAATACTAGTCTGAATCATAAATTCAACACACTCTGCATTTCACCACTCCTCATCTCATGCATAATTCTCACTGCCACTCTAACAATCACATTCAACCTTGTACTAGATATTCACAAACACGTAGTGTATTCATCCAGATATATACAGACATGATGTTCAAGCCTAGATCTATAACCACATATGCACTTCTAAACAAACACCTTTTTCATATCCTACGAACCTCTATCAAGAACAACTTTCATGCATTATTCTTAAGATGACACACATAGAATACTCCCAACTAACTAAGTCATACACAAAAGCTTCACCTCAATATTCCTCCATTTATAGACCTACATAGAAAAAGCACACAACAATCTTCCCAAACATAACACATAAAATTTCAGCTAGCCACGACATGTATTAAAGACTCGTCCTGAATCTTACTTCACACTTACAACCTTAGCCAACATAAGCATACAACGATCTTTCATTAGCAAGAAACTCTTACTCTGCCTCCCATCTAGATAATTGTTCATCACCACTATCTTAACCTTAGGAAAGGTCATAAAAGGGTTAGAATATGAGGACTTGAAACATGAAGAGATGCTATGTACAACTTGACACCTTACTGAGGCCTGACGAATAGGGTATCAAACGCATGAATCCATTAAGGAGATTGAAACTGAGAACACCCAAGACAACATCTGAAACTGAACTTGTTGTAACGTACGAGTACACGAGTCATGATCTACATGACCTGAGCTTAGAATCCATGATTTCATGGAACATAATCTGTAATGCTTAGTGAACTGGAACTACTTATGCTAGGAACTGGAGATATACATGATTTTTTTCTATAAGGTTCATAAATATGAACTGTGGTCATGGAACCAACATGTAATGCATGAGTAGATAGAGTTATTGGGATAACTGAAGATGCTAAAATAGGAATGGTTTGAGCCTCACCCTCATTTTTTGATGTTCTATAACATTTTGGTATCACTACAAAAATCTAGAAGTCTGACTTGGTTACTCATTCTATCATCTCCCTCATAGCTTTATGCCATCACTTTAAGTTTGTGAACCACTATATCAACTCTAATCGAAACTGCAATCACTTTGCTCTAGAGTTTGGGATATAATCAATACACAAGAAACTAAACTTACCCTAAAGGACTATATATTCACGTATAACACCCAATGCTAATACCTCCTTCTGAGATTCAACTCGTAGACTTCTATGACCCCAAAAGTCATCATATAACAACTTAAACTCTTACCAACTTAGATTTATAATACTTAAAACGTATATCATCTACCTGTAACAAACTATGCTACTCACTTCATACTCTACTAATATCACATACTATCACATCTCCAAACTTGTATTTTTCTCTAAACCATAGGAATCAAGATCATACCAACAAGGCTCAATACTATTAATCAAAACTCCTTAACTTAGCTATTAAGAATATCATATATTGTACAACTAGTCTCCTTCCTCTTAGCAACTCAAAGGTACTACTAACCACAAAACACTTAATAAATTTAAAAAATAAAGGACCCCTATATCACCTTGGGCACACCTCAACATCATACTTACAAAATCATACTTATTTACGAATAACTGAACTCAAAACACTTGCATACACTGTTCGAGCCTACTAGATCACTTCCATATAACTAGCATCACAAACCAAGAAATCATTACATCCACCATGATGACCATCAACTGTTCAAACTTAATGTCTAGTGCTAAATATGAGTAACAACCCACCTTCCATACAAATTCTCACTTGGGAGCTATAAAATATAACATCAAGAAACAATAGTCCCCTAGAACTCCACAACAACAACAATTGGTCATAATCATATGGCCTATCTTATCATAATCCATCAACACATCCTTCTTATACACATCATTACTATTTACCCTTCTATACATCTAAATTATTATCATAGTTCTATAAGTTTCTACTAAAACTCCTTTTTGCAAACTCAAGAATGGCCTAAATTAATGATAGTAAACCACCAAAGACTTCATTAATAGCCTATACTTTTCACTCACAACAAATATCATCAATAAATCTCTTCATACGTCAAGCAAAAAACAAATTTCCTTAACTAATAACTTTTTCTCTACCTTCCACTAAACTAATAACAAGGACATATCACTTCATTACTAACTCAATCATATGCAAAAGATTCAGCTATACATATGCTCAATAAATCGCCTTTGCCACCCTTCTTTTCACTACACTTCTAAACCCACACTTCCAACTATAAGAAGGTTCAATCTACTTATGAATCATAACACTCTAGGTTTCAATATCTCATGAATACAAACTTTATTCAACAGTCTATACTCACACTATCTCCTCTAATGAGTACTATCCATATTGAAGGGTTAATACGAAATCTGAATACATATCTTACTCTGTCTTAACTGAATGACCCATAAGAATGAGGACATAACTTTCAACTTGAGGGACTCATGGCGCACTAGGGAGCTCCTCTCAAGCCCTTTGTGTGACTTTTAAAACTTCTGCTAGAAAATCTGAGAGCATTACCTGGGGAGGAATTAGAACTTACTGATCATGTTATCTCAAGAATAATACATAGATGAGGAATTTGGGGGTTACACACGAATAGAAAGGAGATTCTAAGAGAACAACTTTACAGCATGAGCTAGAGTTTGAAGGAAAGGAAACTTTTCTTAAATGGCTTGTAGCCTCTCGAAGAAAAGTACAGACGTCTTCATACCGTTCTGCAAGACTTTACTGGACACGGATTCACAGACACCCTAGGACACTTAAATCTGGCTCTGATACCAAGTTTGTAACCCCCCAAAAATGGGTCCCGAGATGTCACACGGTGCTTAGGATCACAAGTGACCCCAAGCTAACCCTTCTACTGGCATAACTCATAAGCAAATAGATAACATGCATAAAGCTGCACAAAAATCAGAGAAAGATAACTCCTTTCTGAATTTGATCAATACAAAACTGAATTTAAATGATTACAGCTCTTCCTTGCAAACAAAACTGGAATAAAATACTTTAACTCTACTGACTGTCTATGAAGCCTCTACTAGTATTAACTATAGGTAGCCGGGACATGACCCTCAGCTATCCCGAATCAATACGACTGAATGAAGAAAATAAAATGCTACATAAACTCTGACTAACTCGAGCCCTTGAATCAAGAAGACTCATCACCTGCTGACCAGAAGCTGCAAACTGTTTGAATACGGTATGTGTGGTACAACTGAACTGATGCCTATATTATGAGACAATGTAGCACATAGACATATCTGTGGATCTATACTTTAAGGATGTACTGAGTATATGGGGGTGTATGCATTAAGGAAACAATATTATTACTCTTTATAAAACCATGCATGTTGATATAAATGACTCACATAACTTGAATAAATCCGAAATCTAAATCTCATAAATCATGAATAATGAAACATGATACACCACACAACACATAACTCTGTAATACTAGTCTGAATCGTTATTCAACACACCCTGCACTTCATAACCTCTTATCTCCTGCAAAATTCTCATAACCACTCTAACAACCACATTCAACCTCGTACTAGACATTTACTAATGTGTAGTGCATTCATCCAGATATATACCAACATGATGTCCAAGCCTACTTCTATAACCACATATGCACTTCTAAACACACTCCTATAAAACACCCTTGTTACCACCTACAAACCTCTATCAAGAATAACTTCTATGCACTACTCTTAAGAAGACATACATAACATATTCTGAACTGACCAGGTCATATACAAAAACTTCACTCAATATTTTCTCAGACTCATAGAATTACATAAAGCAAGCATATGACCATCTTCCCCAACATGACACATTTAATCTCTCTTATCTATACAACTTCTTATCATTACTATTTTTGACCTAAGGAAAAGGTCACTGAAAGGTTAGAACACGAGGACCTATAGCATGAAGGGATACCATGCGTAACTTGGGCACTCATTTGAGGCCTGAGGAATAAAGCATTTAACATCATGAACTTATCAAAGAGGTCTAACCCGAGGACATGCATGATATAAATCTGAATTTTGCTGCTCATTAAAAGTATTGCTTGAGCACTTGAACTGTACATTCCGTAAAGCTTGAGTACATGAGTCATGAGCTGCATGACCCAGATTTGGAGTACATAACTTTTGGAATATGATTTCAACTGCTAACTGGAACTCCTTCTTTTGGGAACTAGGAGAGTACATAATTCTCTATCATATGCATGAACATGAATTAAGATCATGGAACTAACACGTAAGGCATGAGTAGGTATTGGGACAACTGAAAATACTGAAATAAGATTGGGTGAAGCATCAATCTTTCACACAGCTATTCTACAACTTACTGGTACAGCTACTAAGATCTTAAAGCTTGACTTGGTTACCCATTCTATCATCTTCCCCTTAGCTTTAAGCCATCACTCTAAGTTTGTGAACCACTATAATAACTCTAACCTAAACTGCACTCACTTGCTCTAGAGTCTAGGATATAATTAATACATAGGAAGCTAAACTTACCCTGAAGGACTATATCTTCATGTATATCACCTAAAGCTAATACTTCTTTCTAAGATTTGACTCTTAAACTTCTGTGACCCCAAAAGTCATCATATAACAACATAAATACTCACCAACTTAGATTTTTAACACTTGACACGGATATCATCACCCTTTAATAAACCACGCTACTCCCTTCATACTCTGCTAACATCACATTCACATCTCCAAAATTATATTTTCTCTAAACTATAGGAATCAAGATATACCAACAAGGCTCAATACTATGAATCAAAACTCCTTAACTTAGCTATTAAGAACATCATATACTATAGAACTAGTCTCCTTCCTCTTAGCAACTCAACGGTACTACTAACCATACAAAACTTAATAAATTTTGAAAATAGCGGAGCCCTATATCACCTTGGGCACACCTCAACATCATACTTACAAAATCATACTTATTCATAAATAGCTGGACTCAAACACTTGCATCCACTGTTCAATCCTATTAGATCACTTCCCTATAACTAGTACCATCAACCAAGAAATTGTCTTATCCACCTTCATGACCACTAATCGTTTAAACTTAATGTCTAGCGGTCAACATGATTTACAACCCTACCTCACACATAATTCTCATTTGGAAACTATAAAACAAAACATCAAGAAACACTAGCCCACTCAAACCTCATAACAACAATAATCGATCATAATTATATGGCCTATCTTAATCACAATCCATTAACACATCCTCCATCCACACATCATTACTATATACCGATCTATACACCTAAACTTCTTTCACAGCTCTATAAGTTTCAACTAAACTCCTTCTTGCAATCTCATGGAACCCTAAATTAACAACGCTTATCCACCAAGTTCTTTCATCAATAACCTATACTTTTCTAGAAAAACAAACTCCGTCAACAACTCTTTTCATACTTTAAGCAAACAATAATTCACCTCAACTAATAACTCTTTCTCTACCTTCTACTAAACTAACACCCAAGGACATATCACTTCATTACTAACTAAATCATATGCAAAAAGATTCGGCTATACATATATTCAATAAAACGCACTTACCACCCTTCTTGTCAATACACCTCTAAACCACCAATTCCAACCAACACAAGAACAACAAGGTGAACAACAAGTTGCTAGTGAATCAAAATAGGCCTCACACAGCTTCACTAGACTTTGATTTTTGTGTTTTGAACAAAAAAATGAGATGAATAACAAGGAAACTATGTTAGTGAATCGAGAGCCCCACATGGCTTCACTAGACTTTTAGTTTCGACAACACAATGATAACAAGATTACAAGAGATAGAAACTTGACACATAATATTTAATGATCTAAGAATACACATCTTACTATGTCTTAACTGAATGACTCATAAGAATGAGGGCATAACTTTAAACTTGAGGGGCTTATAACACACTAGAAGGCCCCTCTCAAGCCACTTTGTGAGACTTTTGAAACTTTTTGGTAGCAAGTCTGAGAGCATTATCAGGGGAGGAAATGGAACTTGCTGATCATGCTATCTCAAGAATAATACAAGGATAGGGAAGTATAGATTTACATTATGGATTCTAAGGAGGAAGATGAAAGCACCTCTGATTTGGGCTTAGTGCACGACTTTCATAAACATGAATAAAATACTTCAATTTTTGGAACTCAAAAGCACTGATGGGATACTTTCTAGCTCGCTTACGATCCCAAAACTATCTGTGGAGATTGTCTGAGAAGGTACTATCTGTAAAGATTTAAGCTTGATTGTCTCTGATATCTTGAAAATAAGGCAGAGATGGCCTGAATAGAGTAAGATAAGAATCTGTATAAGTTTCTTAGAGAACCTTTCTATAGTACGATCTAAGACTTAAAAGAATGGAAATATTTCCTAAATGCCTTGTAACCTCTCGAAGAAAAGTACAGACATCTGCGTACCATTCCGCAAGACTCTACTAGACAAGGCTTTGCAGATACTCTGGGACTCTTGCACCTTATGCTCTGATACTAAGTTTGTAATGCCCCAAAAATCTATTCCGAGACATCACACGGTGCTTAGGAACACAAGTGACCCCAAGCTAACTCTTCTATTGGCATATCTCAAAAGAAAATGGATTATATGTATAAATCTGTACATAAGTCAATGGAAAATAACTCTTTTATGAATTTAAGAAATACAAGACTGAATTCAAATGATTGCAACTTTGCTTTACAAATAAAACTAGAATAAGATACTTTAACTCTAGTGATTGTCCATGAAGCCTATAAAATACTGACTATAAATGGTTGGGAAGCTACTCCAACTATCGTTAATCAGTACATGTGACTAAGAAAATAAACAACAAAAATGAATCTAACTGAAGTCCCCGAAAGAGGAGGATTCATCATCTTGCTAGCTAAGATCTGCAACTGCCTGAATCTGAATATTCATGCTAAGTCTTGTACCAACATTATGAGACAATGTAGCACACAAACGTATATGTGGATCAGTACTTTGAGGATGTACTGAGCATATGGGGGTTCAATGCAATAAGTAAACAATATCATCAATCTTTATAGAAATCCTGCATACTGATATAAATGACTCACATAGCTTGAGTAAAAGCTGAAATCTAAATCTCATCAATCATGTATAATGAAGCATATAGTACAAATCTATTGATTCATTCTATTTACTTCAAAAATATATATTCTCCATCTTATTCTCAAAAATTGTAAGTAAGAGGAATCTTAAAACGATAGCTTTAAAAACTTATACTTTTATCTTTTAGAGAATAAGAGACTTCTTTAAAACTTAGAGATTATAGGACTTAGGGACTTTGGTCTTGGGAGACTTTGGGACTTAGGAAACTTTGAAACTTAAAGCTTCGGAAATCTTGAAATTAAGCTTTCAACACATATACTTTTATCTTAAATAGAGTAGGGGACTGCTTTGGGAGTTTCTTCTAACCGACATAAACCATGTGAGCTGACATGGAGTCCAACATCTTGCCCACGTTGGGTAAAGCTGCTCTACCCTTGCCATCGGAATAGAACCTTCACTTTAGTGATCACTATCTCGGCCTCGGGCCCATATATCTCAATCCTATGGTGGCACTTAGTTCTGGAATATGAGACCTTAGAATCATACCCAACTCAGTGCAAAATACTAATGCCATACTTAAGCTCAAAACTTTTAGGAAATCCACCTTAAAATAACTCAAGGGTCTATAATGAAGACCAAATTATGCTTCTCTTAGCTTTAAATCATAAGTAGTGTGGATTCCTATCTTAGCTTTGAAAGTACTTATCAAAACTTGTCAATAAAACTTGAGATCATAATCTCCTTATAAGTTCATCACTTGTACTTAGGACTCAAAATGTAAAACTTTAATGCATCATAATCATATATAAACTTCATGCTTAACCATCATCTTAAAAAGCTTACAATCATCTCAATCAAGATATTAGAAAAATAACTCATAATATGAATCTCATGATTTCAACATCTCAAAATTTATGCTTGATAACAAAACATTCATAATCATCTTAAAATATGGAAAATTCAGAAATAGCCATGAAAATATAAACAAAATCATGTAATTCAACTTTTAAACTATGGAAAATCACATAATCTTGCAAATAATGGTAATGGGTATAAACCCTAACTTGATGTTCATGGAAATCATAATAAAATTCAGAAATTTATATCTTAAAAGAAGTCTTTGGGCACAAGAACGCAAGGATTGTTCTTGTTCAAACCCCACATACCTTAGACTGTGAACTTAATGAATAAGCTTGCTTTTGAGATGCTACTTGTACTCTTGAATAAGGGTTCTTGGAATTCTTACACTAAGAACTTAAAAATCTTGGCTCAATTTGGAGAATGAATGGAGAAATCTTAAGTTTCTTGGAGGAGAAGTTTGATGAACTAGGGTTTTTGGTTGAGGGATTTTGAGAAAAGTGGTATAGGATGCGTGTAATGGCCTTAAATCAGGTGTTTGGATGATTTAAGTGGATTGGAAAAAGTTCAAATTACCCATTTTAACTTCTCAACAAAACTGGAAGCCCGACTTTATGGGCCACCGCGACGCGCCATTATCGCAGTGGCTCACTGGAAATTAACGAATGGGAATCTGGGGGTCACCGTGATGCGGAGCCATCACGTTGTCCCACTGGTTGGGACATGGAACTTCAGCGTGACGCACCACAATTGCGCTAGGCTACTAAAAATTGACTATTGGGAAATTACTCATCTACGTAACGCGCTAAGTGTCTGAATGACGGTGTTTTATGACTGGAACTTCAATTAGCCATAACTTCTTGTCCGGTTATCGGATTTGGGCAAATTTTATATCGTTGGAAAGCTAATTCAATTTCCACATGATAAAAAGTCAAAAATACGAGAATTCTATATGATTTAAACATTACTCCCTTTAGAAGTCATTCTTCAATCTTATAGAGGCGAAATTAGGCTTAAGAAAAGTTCAGGGTATTACACTATCATAAGGAGATGATTCATGCTGAGAGTTTAGAATTCACTTGATATGGTCTTGGTGAGGTCGTACTGATAGAACTGCAAAGTGATAGTTTATGCAGGCACAAATAATGAGAAAATGAGGCTAAGATCATATAATGGGTATCACATTGCCTGAGCTGGAATACTTGGAACACTAAGATCATTCACTGAATACTTATGAACTGAATCACAGCTAGATATATGATTTTCTGAAGCTGATGTCTGATGCATATACTAAGATGAATTTACAAATTTTATGGGTGCGAACAATTATTTCTTGGAATGACCATACTTATGAAACTTCAGGTAGTAAGAGTAGACTAAAATTGGGAGGATGGAAAAACTATAGAAATTCATCTATTTGATTGTTAAACTAGATTGCTGGCTATCCGAACTGAAACATACTAGATACTCGTATCCAAGTAGAGGATTCCTTTAACACCTTTCTAGGGAGTTCTAACGATATGAGGGGGAAAAGAACTCTGGGCATTCTCTCAACAAGTCATCTGAATAAAAGGTTACAATATTGCTATAACTCTATAGCTTGGAACATAGACCAGTTGATCATAAGCTGAGATAGAATTTCTGGGCCTTAGGTAAATCAACTTCTTGCTTTCAAGCTTAGCAACTCTTCTTGAATACTCCCTCGATTATGCTATTCACCTTAAACACCGTACTCATTTATTCAACTTATATTTCTCACATGGTCGCTGATATTTCCATCTACTAATATCTAAACTGAACTAAATCCTTTCACCATCTTCAAGACTAACTCGAAATCACAAGATACACCACATAACACTGTAATACTAGTCTGAATCATAAATTCAGCACCCCCTGCATTTCACAACTCCTCATCTCATGCATAATTCTCATTGCCACTCTAACAATCACATTCAACTTAATACTAGACATTCATAAACGTGCAATGCATTCATCCAGATATATACAAACATGATGTTCAAGCCTATATCTATAACCACATATGCACTTCTAAACAAACACCTTTCTCATATCCTGCGAACCTCTAACAAGAACAACTTTCATACACTATTCTTAAGAAGACACACATAGAATACTCCCAACCAACTAAGTCATACACAAAAGCTTTACCTCAATATTCCTCTATTGATAGACCTACATAGAAAAAGCACACAACAATCTTCCCAAACATAACACATAAAATTTCAGCTAGCCACGACACGTTTTAAAGACTAATCCTCAATCTTACTTAACACTTACAACCATAGCCAACTTAAGCATACAACGATATTTCATTAGCACGAAATTCTTACTCTCCCTCCCATCTAGATAACTGTTCATCACCACTATCTTAACCTTAGGAAAGATTATTAAAGGGTTAGAATATGAGGACTTGAAACAAGAAGATATGCTACGTACAACTTGATACCTTAATGAGGCCTGACGAATAGGGTATCAAATGCATGAATCCATTAAGGAGATTGAAATTGAGAACACCCATGACAACATCTGAAACTGAACTTGTTGTAACGTATGAGTACACGAGTCATGATCTGCATGACCTGAGCTTAGAATCCATGATTTCATGGAACATAATCTGTACTACTTAGTGAACTGGAACTGCTTATGCTAGGAATTGGAGGTATACATGATTTTTTCTATAAGGTGCATAAATATGAACTATGGTCATGAAACCAACATAAAATACATGAGTAGATAGAGGTATAGGGATAACTGAAGATGCTGAAATAGGAATGGGTTGAGCCTCACCCTCAATTTTTGATGTTCTATAACATTCTGGCATCACTACAAAAATCTGAAAGTCTAACTTGGTTACTCATGCAATCATCTCCCCCTTAGATTTAAGCCATCACTCTAAGTTTATGAACCACTATATCAACTCTAATCTAAACTGCAATCACTTTGCTCTAGAGTCTGGGATATAATCAATACAAAGGAAAGTAAAATTACCCTGAAGGACTATATCTTCACGTATAACACCCAATGCTAATACCTACTTCTGAGATTCAACTCTTAGACTTCTACGACTCCAAAAGTCATCATATAACAACTTAAACTCTCACCAACTTAGATTTTTAACACTTAACATGGATATCATCTACCTGTAACAAACCATGCTTCTCCCCTCATACTCTGCTAATATCACATACTATCACATCTCCAAACTTGCATTTTTCTCTAAACCATAGGAATCAAAATCATACCAACAAGGCTCAATATTATAAATCAAAACTCATTAACTTAGCTATTAAGAATATCATATACTATACAACTAGTCTCCTTCCTCTTAGCAACTCAACGGTACTACTAACCACACAACACTTAATAAATTTCAAAAATAAAGGAGCCCTATATCACCTTGGGCACACCTCAACATCATACTTACAAAATTATACTTATTTACAAATAACTGAATTCAAACACTTGCATACATTGTTCAAGCCTACTAGATCACTTCCATATAACTAGCATCACTAACCAAGAAATCATTACATCCACCTTGATTACCATCAACTGTTCAAACTTAATATCTAGTGCTAAATATAAGTAACAACCCACCTTGCATACAAATTCTCACTTGGGAGCTATAAAATAAAACATCAAGAAACAATAGTCCCCTAGAACTCTACAACAACAATAATAGGTCATAATCAGATGGCCTATCTTATCACAATCCATTAACATATCCTCCTTATACACATCATTACTATTTACCCTTTTATACATCTAAATTACTATCATAGCTTTATAAGTTTCAACTAAAACTCCTTTTTGCAACGTCAAGGGAGGCCTAAATTAATGATACTAAACTACTAAGCACTTCATTAATATCCTATACTTTTCAATCACAACAAATATCATCAATAACTCTCTTCAAACTTCAACCAAAAAATAAATTTCCTTAACTAATAACTCTTTATCTACCTTCCACTAAACTAATACACAACGACATATCACTTCGTTACTAACTCAATCATATGAAAAAGATTCGGCTATACATATACTCAATAAATCGCCTTTGCCACCTTTCTTTTCACTACACTTCTAAACCCACACTTCCAACTATAAGAAAGTTCAATCTACTTATGAATCATAACACTCTAGGTTTCACTATCTCATGAATACAAACTCTATTCAGCAGTCTATACTAACATTATCTCCTCTAATGAGTACTATCCATATTGAAGGATTAATAAGGAATCTGAATACATATCTTACTTTGTCTTAACTGAATGACCCATAAGAATAAGGACATAACTTTCAACTTGAGGGACTCATGGAACACTAGGGAGCTCCTTTCAAGCCCTTTGTGTGACTTCTAAAACTTCTGCTAGAAAATCTGATAGCATTATCTGGGGAGAAATTAGAACTTACTGATCATGTTATCTCAAGAATAATACATAGATGAGGAATTTCGGGGTAACACACGGATAAAAAAGAGATTCTGAGAGAACCATTTTACAGCATGAGCTAGAGTATGAAAAAAAGGAAACTTTTCTTAAATGCCTCATAGCCTCTCGAAGAAAAGTACTCACGTCTCCGTACCGTTCTGCAGGACTTTACTAGATACGGCTTCACAGACATCCTAGGACACTTAAACCTTGCTCTGATACCAAGTTTGTAACCCTCCAAAAATGGGTCCCGAGACGTCACATGGTGCTTAGGATCACAAGTGACCCCAAGCTAACCCTTCTACTGGCATAACTCATAAGCAAATGGATAACATGCATAAATCTATACAAAAATCACCGGAATATAACTCTTTTCTGAATTTGATCAATACAAAACTAAATTCAAATGATTACAGCTCTGTCTTGCAAATGAAACTAGAATAAAATACTTTAACTCTACTAACTGTCTATGAAGCCTCTACTAGTATTAACTATAGGTAGCCAGGACATGACCCCCAGCTATCCCGAATCAATACGACTAAATGAAGAAAACAAAATGCTACACAAACTCTGACTAACTCGAGCCCTTGAATCAAGAGGACTCATCACCTGCTGACCGGAAGCTGCAATCTATTTGAATATGGTATGTGTGCTATAACTGAACTGATACCTACATTATGAGACAATATAGCACATAGACATATATGTGGATCAGTACTTTGAGGATGTACTGAGTATATGGGGGTGTATGCATTAAGGAAACAATATCATTACTCTTTATAAAACCATGCATGCTGATATAAATGACTCACATAACTTGAATAAATCTAAAATCTAAATCTCATAAATCATGAATAATAAAACATGTAGCATAAATCTCATGAGTCATTATACTTAGTTCAAAAATCTGTATTCTCCTCTTATTCTCAAATCTAGTAAGCAAAAAGGAATCATAAGGTAATAACTTTCAAATATTATGCTTTTCTCTTGGGGAGAATAGGACTTTGGGAACTCAAGGACTTGGGAATCTAAAAATCAAAACATTCAACACATATACTGTAATCTTAAGGAGAGTAGGGGACTTCTTTAGGAGTTTCTTTTAACCGATATAAATCATGTGAGCTGACATGGAGTCCAACGTCTTGCCCAGGTTGGGGAGAGTTGTTCTACCCTTTCCATCGGAATAGAACCTTAACTTTAGTGATCACTATCTTAACCCATTTGGGGTGAATCAGAAACCTACGGTGGCTCGTAGTTCTGGAGCATGAGACCTTGGAATCAAGCCCAACTCGGTGCTAAATACTACTCCCATACTTAGGCTCAGAACTTTTAGGAAAATCCACCTTAAAATATGGCATAATGTTTAAAATGAAAGCCAATTATGCTTCTCTTTGCTTTAAATCATAAACTACAAGAATTATGTGGATTCCTATCTTAGCTTAAGATCAAAACATGAATTTTCTTTAAATCCTGGTAAGCAATTACTAGAGGAAAACTTAAGGTCATAACCTTATTGAAAAATTCAAACTCATTCTTGATATGGATATAAAAATCAAAGATTTCAAGAATATGATCTTAGAAACTCAATACTAAATCTTTGGGCTCAAATTCACAATTTAAACTCATGACAAATCACCACAAAACTTAAGACTCAACATCATTCTTGAAAGTATTCGACAATACCAATTCTCAAAAGAAGAGTGCAACTCATGATATAAACCTTCAATTAAAAGCATAAATAGGTAGAATAATCATGCAATTCGAAATTTAAATAACTTATAAATTCATAAACATCAAGACAAGATAATTTGGTCATAACCTCATTTATAAATCATGAAATCTTTAATAAAAATCAAATTTTTGGGCACAAGAATGGAAGAATTATTCTTGCTCAAACCCCACATACCTTTGATTATGAACTTTGAATGAACACTTGCTTTTGGGACTCTATTTGCAACTTTGAATGGATATTCTTGATGCTCTTGGTTTGGTGATTCCAATTCTTGAATCAATTTCGAAAAGTGACGGTGAAATCTTGAGTTTTATTAAATGTTGGGTTGAAACCCTAGACTTTGTTCTTGGTGAATTTGAGAGAAAAGGATCATACTTTGGTATTTTGGGGATTAAATCTCATGTTATGGATGAATAGGGGGTGAAAATAATCCTTTTGCCCTTAATGACTCAGAGGTGGAATGCTGAAAAATTTGGCCCGGGGGAGTAACCAGGGCGGTGCCCTACTTAGAGCGGGGGACTACCTAGGGCGGCGCCCTGCTTAGAACGGGGGACTATCCAGGGCGGCGCAGGCTAATCTCCCTGAGCTACTGGTTTGGCATACCAAACAGGCCTTTAAGCTTGTCTAAAAATTTCGAAACTCACCCGAGATGTACTCTTGACTTGCCCCATCGTGAATAAACAAAAGAAATCAACAAACGAAGGTCGGAAAGATCAAAATTAATTTCTCAAAGTTCGAAGGTCTTAAAATGACTAAGTCACAACACTTAACCAAATTTCTAAGTGTGAGACCTCTCTTGACATACTCTAAAGGCTTAGACAACGAGAAAATTTTGCGGGGTTTTACAGTAGGATAGTAGAGAAATTAATTTTGGTGAACCATAAATAATTTATTAGCACAAGATTTAATAACTCATCTAGCAACACATATGGTGATAATGTTCAGGACGTCTGAAAGTCCATGGGCGTAAGTGATCCATCATCACAAAGTAACGACGTGGTGCTAAGAATGATAGCAGGGAATCAAATTTCAACGAAACTAGCAAAAGACATCGATATAGATGTAAGGCATATAATTGAGAGAGCATATAATACTGCAACGTTCTGAACAACGAAGTCCATGGAAAAAAAATAAATCATCTATATATATATTTACAACACATATATAACATAAACACAACTATATATATAAGAAAGCAAAAACTACTATGAAAGGAAGAACCAAGGACTGTTCCAATAGCTCAAAGCTGAAGACTACACTATCCAAAGGTGGAGATGTTGGAAATGCTAAAATATTAGTGATAATAAAGTATACAAGAGAAAAAATTGGAAGCCTCAAACACAAGAAGAGACAAATTAGAATCAGCTTGCTCTTGTTAATGATAGGAACATTGATTATGTTACTAGTCAATTGGATTTCCCTAAGGACATGGGAGAAGCAGCACAAAATCTTGCAGAAACCAAAGTTTGTGCCTTGAAGAACTCTTTGCAATTTCCTCTTAATAATACTTCTGGGAGCACCAAAGAGTGCAGGTGCCACAACTGTCCTGCAGCCAAGTAGGAATGTATCATTTTGACAATTCTTTGCAGAAGATTAACTCACCAAGTTATCAACATCAAGTGTTGCTGCAATCCCATAGAAGATATATCATGGACTTGAGATGCTTGCTATAGACTCTCGATAGATATTCAAGTGAATATTGAAGCTTCTACATACTAACTTTTTATACTTTAGTCTATAGTCATGTGTGCATCATTCCTTTGTGTGTTTTTTTCATCAATAACAATTTCCACCATCTCTTTTTCCATCGCAACTCGAGTAAATACCAATTCATAAACATAGTCAACTGTAAGATTTTTGCAAAGAGTAATAAATAAATAACGACATATACCCAGTGCAATCTACTAAGTGGGGTCTGAGAAGGGTAGAATGTGTGAAAGCAAACCATCTCCCTATCTTTATAGGATAGAGAGGATGTTTCCAACAACCTTTGGTTAAAAAGAAAAAGAAACATTTGAAGTGTGATTATAAGAAAACAAGACAACTACAAAAAAAAAAAAATAGGAAAACATATACTATGTTTCTCTTTTTCAAATTTATCCTAAATATTTTATTTTTATAAAAATAATTCCATATGATAACGATCCTAGTCGGATACGACTAAAATCGATATCGGAATGCGAAATTAAACTACAAAATTAAAGAATAGTTAAAAAATAAGAGATGAGAAGTGAAGAAAGAAAAACTCAATTAAATAATAATTAAGTCAAGGGAGAAAGAAAACTCAATCAAATGTTCAAGAAATCAAATTGAATCCACAAAATGATAATTCGATGATCAATCAAACGAAGAAGATAACACAAGTAATTCGAAAATCCACCCTAATCACTCGATCTAAGCTAACAATTGAAATTGAACCCAATCACTACCCTAACCTAGAGAAACTAAATATCAAGTCTATTTAAGACAATTCAATTATCCAAAATCTAAGTGATGTAAATGGCTAAGACAACTATTTATAGTCATTGCCTTTATAAAAATAGTTTATTATAAAAATAGCCCCAAAGTGACTGAATATACAAATAACACACGGGACCTTCTTGATTGTCCAAATGACATTTTGTTTACTTATGACCTTGTGTATTTATTTCTTCATTCCTTCCTCCGAGCTCCAAACTATCACCATATATGAAAGACCTCCCTAATATGCTTCAAGCTAACAGTGCTCGTATCACCATATAAATTATATTCTATGTTTTGTAAGAAAAAATATATTAAAACAACTAAATATTATTTCCAAAAGCTATAACCAAATACAACTCCATCTTCAACTTCAAATTCAAAATGAATTTTTTTTGTTATAATATGTAGTAGCTTGCCTATGAAATCTAATCTATAAAATTATATATCTATTTGTTTTGAAATATTAATCTTTTAGAACTAATTAATTGTATTTTAAAAATAAATTGATTAAATTGAGTGATTTTGCAAGTTTTAGTTATTATGAAACTCTAGACTAGATTATTATTATTTGATACCGAGGAAAAATTCTCTATTGCATATCAATCTTTGAAGTTAATTTAAAAGAAATATCAATATGGAACTGCGACCTGACACGTGAAAACTTAATGTAAAGTAGCCAGACTCCTTTTTAAAAAAAAAAAATCAGTTTTGAAAGATGGATTTCTCACTTCTATACCAATTGATGTGGTAATTATACATACCATATAATTAATTCATGAGAAAAATATTTTGCAATAAATTATTTTAGTAAGCTCCTTTTCTCTCTCTCTCTTGTCCTTTGAAATATTACATAATTCTGTTTATTTGTTCTTTATCAGTGTTTTCTTTTCTTATTTCCATTCTCATTGAAGTCTAAAATACGACATAATATAAGCATGAATAGCAAAAACAAAAAGCGAGTAAAATTATAATTGTAAAACAACAACAACCATTATTATTAGTAATTTTTATTAAATATAAAGCTAGAAATCATATAATTTTATTGATATGCCAACAATAACATGCTGAATTACATATTGTTATTTTCACTCTCAACTTGTACAACATGAGATGCATAGAAATGGGAATTGTCCTGAGCAAGTGCAACATTTAAACTTCTTGCAAAGTCCAAATCCGCAACCTGAAAATGTCAAAAACACATATAAAAACATTAAAAAGATATTGTCAAAAGAGTAATTTTATTAAAGTAAAACTATTTTTTATTTAGTAATATAAAAAAAACATAACAACAAAAAAAAAAGATAAGAATTTCTTACTTGCAACAGATATACGAGTGCTACGACTTGCACCAGACAACTCTAGTTTTATTGGTGGTATTGTTTCTGGTGTTGCTAAAGTTAATGGAGAAAAAAGAACAAACAAGACAATGAGCATACACCCCATAACATTAGTTGATTTTGTCATCTTAAACAACTATTTTCGTTATGCTTGTAGGTATTTTATTTTTCTTTTTTCCCGTTATTTTGTTCTACCTTGATGGTTCATCCTTTTATAGCAAAAATAGACCATAATTTTTGAGTTAGTAGTGTTGAATTTAAGTAAGTTGTAACGGGATAACATTTTAACGTATTTTCTTTAATAATATTAATTTGCTTCACTCTTTGATTACCTAATTGATTACTGTAACCCTTATTCCATCCGTCTGTGCAACCTGTCACTGTAAGTTAATTTTTCTATTAACTAAGGCATCACTTTTATGCCTATTAAAGTAGGCACACAATGGACGTGGGTTACTGCATGTAAGTTATCATTAAGGAGTGATATTTCAATGTTAGTTATGCATGAGTTTGATCACCATTTTTTCATACAGATTCATGTAACTTTTCAATATTCTTTATTCCACCATTATTCTACCTCTTTATTTTTGTAACTTTCGTAACTTCTATGCCATTCATTTACCACATTTATCTTCCTATTCATTGCATGAAAGATTTTTTCACCTATATATAGAGGTGGTCTTACATGGTTTTGATACACACAAGATAATAAAAAGTTCACAAAAGTTAGTAAAAAAGAGAGTTTAATAGTTGAAGGGAGGTGTTATTTTTGTGGAGCTTTGAACTCAACTCTTGTCCAGAGTTATTGAGTTGTTCTTTGAGAAGGCTGTTGTATCCTGGAGGGGACAAGTCAAGAAGATTATTGTTGGACCGGTGAAACAATTTACTGCAGTGGGCTTGAATCTCCTTAAAGAGAGAGATATTCGCGCCTCAGCCGAAGAAGAAGAAGATAGTCTTTTATTTTCTTCACTTGTAATTTTAAGTTGTAATTTTTGTTATAATTTCACCAACAAGTTGTTACATCAATTAAGTAGTTGCATTAATTATTAGAATGAGGAAATCCAGGCAAACTATAGAATTAGTATCTCTTTTTGTAGCTACTGCAAAAAATTATTTGGCAACTGAACTATCCTTTTGTAGCTACTAAAAAAAAATTATTTGGCAACTGAACTATCCATAATTTTAAATATAAAATTATTTGGCAACTAAATTATGTTTAATTTTAAATCTATTTGTTTTCAATAACAGTTGAATCTATTTCACTACTAAAAAAAACTGGAAAATCGATCACAAAAAATCGATCATAGCTTGTGGTCGGAAAAAAACAACCACATGTGGTCGGTTTTTTATTTTTTATAAAAAGAGACCACATGTGGTCGCTTTTATATTTCAAAATTTAAGATAATCATTTCAATAATGTTTATATCAATTATTATTTCTTTTACAAATAAAAAATAAAAAAAATAAAAAAATTGTAACGCCCCGAATCTAGTTCCCAGAACGCTACACGGTACTCATGACCCCGAAGGATCACAAACTAACCCATGCTTGATATCTGTACCTGAGCACTGCATAATATATTTATATATACACTGTAAAAATGCGAAATATAAACTGCAAGGCCGTAAGGTTCAAAACTGAATAACTTCTGAATAAAACAATATCTGAACAGGGTATAGAAATACCCAAAACTAATATAAACTGTCTGAAAACATCTAGTCTGAAAGCCTCTAGACTGTCTGAATAAGGAGTTGATGGGACATGTCCTCAACTAACTCCAACTACTTAAATAAACTAAGTACTGAAAGAATGAAATAGTCAAATAATAACATCCTCGAATGATGAGGACTCACAGCTAGTCTGTCTGCTGAACGGTCGATCTACTAAGGATGCTCTAGAGCTCGTGCTTCTAATCCTATGGTATAAAACACCATAGCGCAAATGTGTCAGTACGATTGAATGTACCGGTATGCAAGTGAGGTAGGCTGAATGCATAAAGTTCATATGCATGAACTATACTAACTGACTGAATAACATGAACGTGAGAATACATGCATATGAATACGTAACTGTAACTGAGATCATATTGACACTGGGTACAGAGCTCTGAGTACTGATTTGCTGACATCTGAGTTTACTGATACTGATAAGTGAGTCTACTGAATACTGAGGAACTGATGTTATATTACTGATAAAGGAATGACTGTTTCTGACAGTTCTGATTAAGAACTGGTCTGATTGACTGTATCTGACAGTCCTGAAACTGAATACTGATAACATGAGTTTCGTATAATTAATATACTATTAACTGAGTGACTGTGTCTGACAGTCCTGATTCTGATAAAACTAGCTGAGTTCTATACTGAGCTGAGCAACTGTATCTGACAGTCCTGAATTTCTGTAGAACTATCTGAGTTCTATTACTAAGACTGGGACTGAGACTGTGGAAAGTAGTCATCTAACCGACATGCCCCTAATAAGCTATTATAGCTGAGTTGGGGTCCAATTTGTAACCCCAATTGGAAGGGTGTCAATACCGCGCCACTGGTAAGGATAAGCTGTGAGTGACCCTCATCTGATAGTGTCCCGAAAAGAAAATGGTGGGACCCACATCTGACAGTGTTAATCCACCTCATCAATCCTCATCTGTCAGTGTTGAGGTCTCAACCTATGCTGGCTACATAGTTTTGGAACGAAAGGATTACTTCTAAGGATCACACCCTCATCTGTCAATGTGTGTCCTCATCCTTGGGTTCACTCGGTGCTAAATCCTACTCCCATCTGAATAGACACTGAACATGATTAACTGAACTGATCTGAACTGAGTTCATTGAGTTTCATGGACTGACGGAATACTACTGAGATCTGATAATTGTCTGAGATTTCTGGATTACTGAGATTACATTATTACTGAGATTATTGAGATTACTGAGTAGGACTGGACTGATACTAAATTTACTGAACTTTCCTGAGTTATGTAACTGACTAAATTCTACTGATCATGACTTGACTGAGAGTATCTTGAAAACTGACACTGGCTCTAGGCACACAGCTAAATTGTCAGATATAAGTACCCCCAGGACTCGATAGAAGGAAACTGACCAGGCATGACATTCTTGAATACATGACCAATATCAGCAATCCATAACACAATAAGTTGGGGATTTCATGAAGTACATGGTTATCATAATCTTGTACATGGTAGGAATGCATATATTCATGTCACAATTTTATACTCTAACATCATGAGCATTCCAACAAATATCTACATTGCACATCAATAGCATGGGAGTCATTTGAACATAAGGGTAAAACATTAACTTATTATTTAGGTCACAATTGAGCTATGATGCATAATTTCTAGTCCCTTAGGCATTTTATCAAACACCTAGCATGCACGACTTAAGGCATAGGAATAATCATCAAATTATCACTTCAAAACTTCATAAATCAACAAAACTTATAGATTTCAAGCCTCACATTAACATAGTTTCATGAACAACACATAAAGATTCCAACTTGTGAATCACATAATTATAATCTCATGAACATAATCAACCCACAACATAAACGTCACAATTAAATATTTAAAAGTGGATTCTTGGGCTTCATGGATGAAAGGAATCCATGAATGAACACTATGCATACCTTAGTTCTTGATTCTACGAAGATTGACGGTGGAACTTTCTTGAATTTGAATCCCCAATTGAAAATCCTAACTTGTTCTTGAGAGTTTTTGAGAGAAACAACAATATTTTGGCTTCAAAATGGTTGAATTACGTGTTTATGGGCTTATATAAGGATAGGAAAATGACTATTTTGCCTTTGGAAATTCAGGGTTGAAAGCTGAAAAAAATAGGCCCAGGGCGGTGCCCTGCTTAGACCCCCGGGGAACCCAGGGCGGCTCCCTGCTAACGCCTTTAGCTACTGGTTTGGGAAACTAAACATTCCCTTGCGCTATTCCAAAAATCTCGAAACTCACCCGAGTGCTATTGACTTGCCCCGTCGTGACACAACTTGAAAATAAAAAAACGGAGGTCGGAAAGGTCGTGAAATAAATCTCCGAAGTTCGGAGGCTTAAAATGAGACTAAGTGTTGAACACTTAGCTAAAACATTCTAAGTGTTGGAGCTTTTGAAGAGCTTTAAGGAACTTAATTAGACTTAAAATTTATGGGGTCTTACAAAAATATAACACAAAAATCTATTTTCTGAAAATATTTTTTCATTCATCAACCAAACACTAGAAAATATTTTTCAGAAAATATTTTCCATCCACCAACCAAATATAAGAAAACTAGTAAAAACCAACTTATTTTTTATGGAAAACATTTTTCCTTCGTACCAAACACACCCTTGATGTGTCTACTTTGCCAACAACCCCTTGTATCTATGGTGGGAGTGTCAAACGGGCCGGGCCAGACCAACTCGGAACCGGCCCTTCTATTTTAACCGGGTTGAGGGCCGGTTAGGGGCCGGTTTTGACGCTAGACGGGCCGGGCCCAACAGTAAAAAAATTAAAACCCACCCTAAACCGGCCCACTTAATCTAACCCGGTCAAACTCGGTTAAAAAAATGGTCAAACCCGATCAAAAATATAAAAAAAAAAAAACCTTCTTTCAATATACATTACATATAGTCATATACCCACCTATATACATCATAAATACGTTAAATAATATATATATATACACAATATATATAGTATATACTACATTAGAATTTAAAAAATATATACACATATACACAATTAGTCAATTACTCATATATACTCACCATTCAATGTATATATACTACAACTTATAAAATATACTACATTATATATACATTACAATAGATATAGATATAGTTATATACTAATTTATAAAACATATACACATGTATACGTTAAATATACACTTCTATAGAAGATATATACACGTTTACACGCACCATTCAATGTATATATACTACTACTTATAAAATATACTACAATATATATACATTACAATATATATAGATATACTTAAATACCAATTTATAAAATATATACACATGTATATGTTAAATATACACTTCTATAGAAGATATATACACGTGTATACGCACCATTCAATGTATATATACTACTACTTATAAATTATACTACAATATATATAGATATACTTAAATACCAATTTATAAAACATATACGCATGTATACGTTAAATATACACTTCTATAGAAGATATATACACTTGTATACGCACCATTCAATGTATATATACTACTACTTATAAAATATACTACATTATATATACATTACAATATATATAGATATAGTTATATACTAATTTATAAAACATATACACATGTATACGTTAAATATGCACTTCTATAGAAGATATATACACATGTATACGCACCATTCAATGTATATATACTACTACTTATAAAATATACTACATTATATATACATTACAATAAATATAGATATAGTTATATACTAATTTATAAAACATATACACATGTATACGTTAAATATACACTCCTATAGAAGATATATACACAAATATACAAAACATATGCTACTTAATATAATAAATTAATAATATTTGGTAGTAAATTAATAATATATTAGAAGTAAGTTTTTAATTTAAAGTAGAAAACTAGAAATTCAATTTAAAATTTTAAATCGTTAAATGAAAAAATATAAAAAGCAAGGACTAAGGAGTGAATGAATTTGGTGAATTTTATTAATTGCAAAATAATCCGAAATTTATAATTTACATGAATGAAAAATCTACAAATTATGCATCATTTTTTCCAATTCATTCATGTTAATATTAACAGGAACTTGTATAGGATAGTCGAAGTCAACGGGAGCAAAACCATGCATTGGACTTGATTCTGCTGAGTTCTCCCGTGAAGACATAATTTCTTCAAGTTTCAGCTCGTCGCTTGGCTCCGGTTCCATTCCTTGGTTTCTTCTTTCTACTCTAATCCAATCTCTGAGGCAAACTAGAACATTCATTGCATTGCTTTTCAATGAGTGTCGGTTGTCTCCAAGCTGCTGTCGTCCCTGACTAAAGGCGCTCTCTGATGCAACGGTTGACATTGGAACATTCAAGATATCTCTATCTAATCTTGAAAGCACAGGATATTGTGTTTCATTACTCCTCCACCAATCCAACGTGTTGATCTGTCGTCTGCGATCCTCTGGTGCAGATCGAAGATAATATTTCAGCTCTTCCCGATAAGTTGATGTGTAAGTTCTCTCATCAAGATTGTTCTAATAATTTAAATCATAAAAGGAATTAGGAAAACCACTATGTGCCGGCCTTTTAGAAGATGATGGCTCCTCGGGTGGATGGGGAGCGACAGTTGGAGTGATATTTGTAGGTACGGCTAAATCAAATAAATCAGCATAGTGATTATATAATTTTTCTATGTAATCCTTTGAATCAACCGTAGCCGTCCACAAATCAGGTTGTACTTGTTCAGAATCATGGTTAGTATTTATTTCTAAGTTAGTATAAATAAGAGTACTAAAGTAGCACATATTATTATATTTCATGCACGGATTTAGCATAGCACCAACCAAGTAAATAGGGGGAATTGGGAAAAAATATTTTTTAAATTTCGTAAACATGGCGTCAACATCTTCTTTATAACCTTCTTTATTTTTATATTCTTTGAGCAAGCCAGAAATATCGGCTATATATGACAAAATATTACAAACAGTAGGATAATAAGCATCGAAAAATTCAACCGTAGCTACATAAATTTTTTCTAAAAACTTAACAAGATCATTAATTACAACCCAATTAGAATTATGTAGCATGCAATCAGCAGAATCAGCAAATGAACCGCAATGTTGGTTAAAAGCTAGTGTAATAGGAATTCTATATTTATAACAAGTTTTTAAAAATTCATACGTAGAATTCCATCTAGTATCAATTTCCTTAGGCATCAAAATCGGTGTATGTCCATTTTCTTGACATTTAACTTTAAATTCTCTAATTCTCGATCTACGATTATTTCCTTGAATAAAACCAACGACAAGACGAATTTTTTCAATATAAAGCTCAAAAAACTCAAGACCATCTTTTACAATTAAATTATATATATGACATGCACACTTAATATGAAAAATTTCAGGCAAGGGCGGAGATAGCATAGATTTTAATTTTTTTATAGCAGTCTTGTTGTTAGAAGCATTATCAAAAGCAATACATAAAATTTTATTTTCTATACCATAATATCCGGCAATTTTAACAATAGAATCAGCAATAAATTGTCCAGTATGTTTACGATCTTCATCATATAAAAAGGCAAGAATACGTTTTTGCATCACGAAATTACTATCCATCCAATGACAAGTAACGGTTAAATAATCATTTTTATTTACAGCATGACTAAGATCAGAAGTTAGGGACAATTTACATTGAATATTTTTTAACAATGTTGATAAATAAAAACAATATTGTGAATGAAATCTAAAAATATCAGACCGACAAGTAGTTCTAGGAATACCGTTAAACATAGGATTATAAATTGCTTGTATATAATGAATAAAGGCATCAGAAGAAGGAAAACTAAAAGGTAAACAACTCACAGCTACCATTTTAGCTATTTCTTCCCGGTCGCTCAATTTATTATACTTCTTCGCTACGTGACCGGTTGCTGGGTCCATTCTAGTTAGCGTTGGCCCACCAACATCCCCACCACCTTGTGCAATATTTAACTCTCTTTTGTGATCTTCAGCTATATGTCTCATTAACGTACCTGTACCCCCTTGCTTGCCTCCACTTCTATGCTTATATATTTGTTGACAAATATTGCATTGCACCTCAATATCTGATATACGTTCAAAAAATTGCCATCCAACACTAGTTCTTTTACGAGGTCTTGGGGCACTGGGAGGACGGGGAGGGAGATTAACCGATTCAGATCTAACATTAGCATCTCCTACTGCGGGTGTCTCAACAATATTTTCATTAGCTTCGTCTAAATTAACCGCATCTACTTCATTTTCTTCTTCTATACCGTAATTTTCTTGAGCTTCTACATAATCCATATCGTGAGCACCTACACCTATTTCTTCCTCAAAAGGTGTACCAAGCGGTACCGGAGGCGAAGGCACACGAGTATATCTACTACTTGAACTACCTCTACCGCTAGTAATTCGCTTTTTACTACCACTACCGCTTCCGGGACAAAAAAATTTAACACCTTTAGTAGCGAGGTTTCTTAATTTATCCATAATATAAATTAAATTAAACTAAAAATATTCAAAATACACAAATATAATAAAATTAAATATTAAACAATTAATACAATAAATAAAAATTAAACGTAAGAGATGGAACGACAATACCAAATTTTGGAAGTATCAGAAGGTTGCGACTTTAGAAACTTTCGCTCGTACTTTGTAAACGAAAAAATAAAAAATTAAAGTGAACACTTTAAGAAATTAAATATATTGAATATTTGAGAATTGAGAATTGAGAATTGAGATTTGAGAGAGAATGAGATTTGAGAGAGTGAAAAATTGTGTGAAAAATGATTTGAAGTTGTAGGGTATTTATAGAATTTTTTTGGGATTAAAAAATATTTTTTAAAGTTAATTTTTTTTTTTTAATAAATGGGCCCAAACTAGCCTTTTGGACCCAAAAATGGCTAAGTTTGGCCCAAAATTCCAATTTTTTTTATTTATTTTTTTTAAAAAGAAGGTATCCGGGCCGGGACGGGCCGATTAATCGGTGGGCCTGGATCGGGCTTGGTTCGGGTCGGGTTAGCCGGGCCCATTTTAAAAAAATAACCGACCCGGAACCCTAAAGCCCTAGGGCTTTACCGGGCAGGGTCAAACCGGGCTGGGTTAGTTACGAGGGTCGGGCCGGATCGGATCGGGTCGGACCGGCCCACTTGACACCCTTAATCTATGGTCTATATGTTTGTTAAATCAGGTAATTAATTATTCTAATTATCAAAAAGTGCTATTATTTTCAAGTCAAACTTAAAGAAAAAGACGGAGTATTATTTTTCTTTACGATGATTATATATAATATACCAAATTAAAAAAATAATTTTTTTGAAAATATTTGAATAAAATTTCTTATGAATTAATTTGGACTAGGTATTAATCCATATTTTGATAGGTTAAACTAATAAATGGATAAGCCAATAAATAGCCCAAACTTGAACAAATTAAGTGGGTTATGATGTCGTGGGTTAATTTAATGCTTGTTTGGGATTACTTATTTCCCCCAAAAAATACTTATTTTGAGAAAAAAAATATTTTTTTTGAAAAGAAGGGTGTTTGATAAACTAGTAAAAGTGTTTTTAAAAAGAAGCAGAAGCAGTTTTTTTACTTTTGGAAAGAAGTAGAAATTTTTTGTTTTTCAAAAAAAGCAGAAGCAGAAGCAAAAAATTATTTTTTTATGAAAAAAATATCTCTATCACTCACTTACACACACATATCCCTTATTAATTAATTAACATATCTTATAAGTTTGATTTTAAAATTTTATACTTCATATTTATATCAAAATTCTTTATTTTATGATTTATATATTATTATTTTATTCTCGCTCATTTTCCTTAAATAAATCTGAAAATATCATTGATGATGATATTTAATTACAAAAAAAAATTAATTAAAAATATTATAATAGATATTTAAAATAAATTTTCTCTATATATTAATTTTAGTAGTAAAAGTCTATTAATACATGTTCTTTTTGGTCATTTTATTCAAGAAAGCACTTTTTAAAAAGATTATCCAAACACAATCTGTTTATCAAAAACACTTTTCAAATGAATTTAACAAACATAAATTGACTTTTTTCAAAAGCACTTTTCTGAAAAGTTATTTTATAAAAATGATTCTCAAATAAGCAGTTTTCTAACAACAATCCCAAACTGGCTCTTAATCACCTCTATTTTTTTCAATTATTAATATTACAACATCAATTTGTGCATAACTAATTTTTAAAAAGTACTTTTAAAGAAATATATTTTTTAACTTTTGACAAAACATCTTGTGCTACAACTAATCAATACTTATCTTTTTTTTTGAAAAGTTTTGCCAATAATTTTCTGAAATATGTACTTTCACCTTTTCAAAAATTTGGTCAAACACATTATGAGTTATTATCAAAAAATTTAAAAATTGTTCTACAAATATATATTTAATCTTAGATTTTGAATCAAATTTTAAAGATTTATCATAAAAATAATAATAATTTAAATGAGCATTTGACCACAAATTTTGAATCAGATTTTGAAAATCTATCTTTAAATATTTATTTGATCATAAATTTTAAATTACATCTTAAAAAAATTTATCTTCAAAAATTTATTTAACTATAAATTTTGATAATTTCTATATCGATCTTCATGTGTCTTGAATCTTGATAGCAGGTTGCTCTTGTATACGTGACACCATGTCATGAGAATTTATTAAATTTTATATTGATTTCATATATGTGAAAGTGAAAGTTTTTGAATCATTCATATTCTTATTTACCTTATAGTCTGATTTTGAGTTCTATTCTGGGTGAGGTGTGACTTATGTAAGACAAATGTTAGCATAATTTCAATTTTTTAAATTTATGATAGATATCTCAAAAGTTAAAAAACTTTATTATTTTAAAAATTAAATAATTTTAGTAGGATATTCTCATAAATTAGAGTGCCATCCAAGAAACTAACTCACACATATATCAAGTGATTTTACTTGTAGTTAGCTAATTAACATCAACTACGTGATTTCTCTCTTCTTTCCGGCCAATTTTGAAATTAAGTTTAATAAATACCAAAAAATTCATGGAATCAATCATTTCATTTATTTTTTTAAATTTTCCTATTAGTATTGCTAAGCGATTGGTTAAGAGTTTTTTAACATGTACTCCTTTCGTCTCATATATATTAGTTGATGATCATTTTACTAAAAATACATGTCTCAAATTATTTATTCATATACTAAATTAAGATATAATTAATTACTTTTTTTAAATTTTATCCTACAATTAATACTCTTTAGAAGTGTGAAATGAATTTGCAAAGTTTCAATAAAGTATCTTAAGATATAAATTAGTAGAACTATCCGTCTTATTTATGAATTCTTTAGAAGCGTATAAAAAAAAATCATCTGTAGACACGTAAAATTTATTGGATCAAATTTACATAAAATTTAGATTTGACCCATATTTTATTGGGTCTAAAATCATTTTGGGCTATAAAAATAAGGAAAAATTACAGAAAGTAGCATATTTAAGACTATAATTACAATTAATAGCAACACTTTTGTAAAATTACAGTTTATAGCAAGGGTAACATTATTTTACTCATTAACTAGGCAGGTGCATGTTTTACTCTCACTACTTTACATTTTTCTATTTTCACTCCACTATTTCACCTCCCCCAAATATAGTCATATCTTTTTCCCTCTTTTTTTTTTCATCTTATTTTCTTTATCATTTTATTTTTTTATTTTATTTTCATTTTTTTTATTTTCACTTTATTTTCCCTCTTATATTTCTCTTTTTTTTTCTTTTTCGTTTTTTTAATTTATTTTTCTTTTTCATGTTTGAAGATAATTATCTTCAAAATCTTCAAGATTTTAAAATAAAACATCATTACTGTCTTTCACTATCTTATGTCTCTATCTTTTTTTTTCTTGTTAGTTTTTTTTTTTTTTTTTGATTTTTTTTTTCATTTCCACTTTATTTTCTCTCTTCTATTTCTCTTTTTTTTCTTTCCTTTTTCGTTTTCTTTTTTTTTTTTTCCTTTCTCATATCTTTTTTTTCTTTTTCTATTTTCGTTTTCTTCTTCTTGTTTTATTTTATTTTGTTTCTTTTTTTCTTTTATTTTTACACTTCTATTTCTCTTTCTTTTTTCTTTTTTCTTTTTCACTTCTCTTTTTTTCATTTTTTTCTTTTTGTATTTTTATTTTTTTTCCTTTTTTACTCTTCTATCTCTAACTTTTATTTTGAAAAGACAAATATGTATATCACATACACATATTCGAAAAACATATAAAATACATAGCCATACAAATCTGGATATATATTTACGGTACAAAACATACGTATGTATTTACGATGTATATATCATATTCATATTAAACAGTAACAAATATAACTATACTATATATCTTCATATGTATTTGCGAAATACAAAAGTGACTCATATAAAATAAGAATATACATGTGGATCAGGTATGTATTTTGTAAATACATATGTAGAGCTATATGTATTTTATACGGTGTTGGATTTGTCTTTGAACTGTACATACTTTGTCATTTTAGAGGGTAACATATGTACTTATTTGTTTTCTTTTACTGTTTAAGATATCTATCATGTATTTTTTTATTACCTTTATTATATGTATATAATTGTCATTTTATTATAGAGATTTTGTGTCATATATATTTATATATACATGTGAGTCAGATATGTATTTCTGTAAATACATATGCAGATATATATGCATGTTTTTTTTACCGTAAATACATATGCAGATCTGTATATCTATTTATTTTGTATATTTTTTGAATATGTATATATCATATAGATATTTGTCTTTTAAAAATAAAAGATAAGGATAGAAGAGTAAAATAAAAAACAAAAAACAAAAAATTCAAAAAAAAAGAAGTGAAAAAGGAAAAAAGAAAAGAAAGAGAAATAGAAACTAGAAATAGAAGTGTCAAAATAAAAGCGAAAAAAAAAAATTAAAAAAAGAAGAAGAAGAAAATGAAAAAAATAATATGAGAAAAGGAAAAAAAAATGAAAAAAATAAAAAATAAATAAAAAACGAAAAAGAAAAAAAAGAGAGGAGAAGTAGAAGATAGAAAATAAAGTGGAAAGAAAAAATGGAAAAGAAAAGTAAATTAAAAAAAAAAGATAAAAAAAATGAAAAAAATAAATAGTTAGAGAAATAAGAGAATGATATTTTAAAATTTTGAAGATCATGGAAATAATAATCTTCATATTGATTTTGATTTGGAAAAGGAATCTACTAATATAAATAAGAGTAATTTATGGGAATTTAATTAGATGAGATAATTATTCCTTATTAAACTCAACAAATTTGAGTAAAACAAGGGTAGTAAATTTTGTTGTATATGTATTTGTATAGCAACAGTTTACTTAAATACAAAATACAATTTGCTATTTTTTGTAATTATGAAATTATTGCTATAAAAGTTGCAATTAAGGCTCTATAGTTGCTATTTCTAAAATTTTCTCTAAAAATAATAAATCTATTTTATTCCTCATTAATGACTTCAAGGTTCATCTCACCTTGAGGCCCAAACTTATGCCACTCATCAAGTGACGTGGCATCCCAGTCAAATCCAAGACCAATGAGACGCTGCCACATGTACAAATGATGTGAAAATCTCATTCATATTCAACAACCAGTCAAAAGGCGTCAAGTGGCAAAGTGATATGTTTCGGCCAATCACAAGCAACTAGGCCTACCCCTACAACTATAAATAGGGGAGTAACTTAACATTCTAGGAAAGAAAAAGAAGGACATTCTGCAAGCATTGGAGGAAACTTCTGCATTGACTACACAACTCTTCAACGAATTGACTAACGGGGTTCTGTCCGGAGATCAACTCGACAAGACCAAGTGCTGTCAGACAATTCCTGGAGATCCAAACACATTTCTAGGAGGCTCAAATCATCCTACATTCGAGAATCACGCTGCAAAGGCCCTCGAATCACGGAAAAAACTTAGGAGAGAAGAATCGAGAGAATAACGAAATTGTACCCGCAAAATTCATTTATATAAAATTATTCTTTTTGTTTATTTCATTTTTGCTTGCAGTTAATTTTCAGCGTTAATGAAAATTTGTTGCGAACATCATCATCTAATATGAAATAGAGAAAATATCATTTTTACTAGGTGCACGATTCAACATAACCATCTCATAAGTCATAATATTATGGAGAAGATAAAATTAAATGTGTAGAGGGGAAAGAAGGCAAAAAAAAAAAAAAAGATAAGATATATTTTATTTTTATAAATATTCTAGGTGGTCCACAATTTCATAATAATTAAAATATTAAGATTATATTACATCATGCTTTTTACAGCATCGCTTGCATACAAGGAACGTAATATATTTTGCAACAACATGTGGTTGGATCTGTGCACTTTATATCCGCGCGGCAAGCTGAAATATACAAAATAAATATGTCCCATAAATAAAAGATAGAAAGATTTTAAATCAAAAAAAATATTATAAAGGCTATGAAATTATCAAATCAAGAAGAAACTACAAATTACGAAGCCCGATATATACAAGAATAATCACGATTATAAAGAAATTTGTAAGAGTAAGCTTACGTAATCTAAAAAACCTGTGAGTACTAGGAATAGAGATGATGGTGGTTTTGTGTTGCTTGAGTTATTGGTGAAGGGAAAAGGCATCGTTTTCACCTTCAAATTATATAAAAAAAGTTGAAGCCACACCTAAACTATATTAGTAACCTATTACACACCTAAACTATAAAAAAGTGAAACTATTTACCCCTCCAAACTGATCTGGCAAAGAACGTGATATCACATTCCTACGCACGCGTGAAAAGCAGAAAAACGTGATATCGCATTCCTACACGCGCGTGAAAAGCAGAAAAGGAAATTAAAAGCTTATTAAAACGTACACGTGTTATTATTCAATTGAATTTTATCAATCAATTATATTTAATTAGTTTTTTATTTATATTTATATAATTTTAATTTTCTTTCTTTGCCTTTTAATTTGTTTTTCTTTCTCCTTTTTTTCTCTTCATCTCTGTCTTCTTTCATGTGTTCTCATTTCTTCCTTAACTTCATTTCTTATTCTTTACCTCATCTCAACCTCCATCAATTCATCAATGAATTCACAAATACACTTATCCTTTTATTTTTTTCCTTTATTAGTACAAGTAGGAAGAAGCTAAGTTTGTTATTATTGCTATATCCTTTTGGTTTTGTTAGAAAAAAATAGTACGAATATAATTTGATATTGATGTATTTTTTCCAATTTAAAATTGATATTTCTTTGTGAATCTGGGTATTATTTAGACAAAATTTACTCAATTTTAATTTAAATTAGATTGTGGGTTTTTCGGATTTTACAAAATTGGATTATGGGTATCTTGAATTTCACAAGTTGAATTGTGGGTTGTTCGAATTTTACAGAATTGAAATGTGGGTATCTTGAATTTCACGAGTTGAATTCTATGTTTCTTGCATTTTACTGAATTGTGTTGTGGATTTCTCGAATTTTGCAAATTGAATTCCAAATTTATCAAATTTTATGAAGTAGAGTTATAGGTTTCTTGCATTTACGAATTGAATTGTAAATTAGTTGAATTTCATTGAACTGAGTTGTGGGTTTCTTAAATTTTCAAGAATTGAGTTCTGTGTTTGCATTTTACGGTTTGAGTTATTATTTGCTTGAATTTTATCGAATTGGGTTGTGGGTTTCTAGAATTTCACAAAAAATGACGGAAGATTGTGAAACAGTGAAAGGATTAAAGTGATTTTGTTTGTCGGATTTGGATTACTTTGATCCGATCGAATCCGTTTGTTTATCAGTAAATGGGCTTTGCCCGAATTTTAACTAAAAGAAGATGCACTGAAGGAGATGATATTTTGGGGTTTTATATATATATATATATATATATATATAGAGAGAGAGAGAGAGAGAGAGAGAGAGAGAGGTGGTAGAGATGGAAGGGGGGGGGGGCGTGATTAATTTAGAGAAAAAGAAAATAAAAAGGTGAAAAAAATATGTGTTTGACACGTGTCAGCGCGTGTATACACATTCAAGATAAAATCTGGTTATGACATTTCAAGGGGCAAATAGTTTCACTTTTTTATAGTTTAGGTGTGTAATATGTCACTAGTATAGCTTAGGTGTGACTTCGATTTTTCTTGTATAGTTTGGGGTGGAAACGATACATTTTCCCTATTGATGAATAAAAAATAAACATCATGCATATTATAGCGTTGCTTAATTTTCTCATCTCAATACTTGAACTCAAAACCAAAATAAGCCATGAAATAAAAAAAAGTGATCAAAATAGGCCATCTATTTAATAAGTTATCAAAATAGGCTATTTATTACGTTTTATATATTTTTCTTAACGTTCAACTGACGGAAATGAATAGTAAACACTATTTGTAAAACGTAATAATTTATTACGTTTAGCCTATTTTGATAACTTATTAAATAAATGATCTATTTTGATCATTTTTTTTATTTCATGACTTATTTTAGTTTCGAGTTCTCAATACGTTCTTCTTCCCTTTTTATCCTTTTCTTTGCTTGAATGAAGTGCTTGTAAGTACAATTGATAACTGAACGTAATATTTTACTCAAGAGGTCTGAAATGACATAAAGTTGTTTTATTTTTTTTTCAAAAGATAAGTTTGTAATTAATAATTAATTTTAAGTCAAAGTAATTAATAAAACTCATCTATTGAATAGCTTCATTGTGATTTGATCAAAGTAAAACTCATTTATAAGCGATGGAAACAATTGTCTTGACAAAGTGATTGTAACTAGTTTAACCGCACGTGCATCGCACGTATAACGTTTGAGTATTTAAAATTAAATTTAGTATAGTTATTTTTTTTATTCTATATTTAAAATATTTTCTTATTTTTAAGGTTAAATCTTTACAAAATAATTGTTACATTCTTATTACGTACTTAAAACTTTTAAAAAATTTAACACTTCTTAAATTTTTCTTATTCTAGTGCTTTTATATTTATTTCTAGATTTTTCAAATCTTCTTAAAATCAAATTTTGTTAATTTAGAATTCTTAATCTAATGAAAGAAGTATTTAGTTGTCATTAATTCTGATGACTTCTAATAAGAAAAGTTTTTACCATAAATATATTTAATTAATTTTCAACTCTTAAATATTTGAAAAATAAAAAAAAAAGATGATTTTATCTAAAACAAAGACTTTTAATGAGGAACAAAAAGTTTAAATAACATTTTTAAGATGCTTCACACTTTTAATATAGTATAGATAAGCTCCAAACTTTTTTGCCATGTTAATAATTGTCATTATTAATGTCTGTTTGTGCTACTTGATATTTCCCCTTCCTCTTATCCCCCCTTCTTTTTTTTTCAAAAAAAAAAGGAGGGGGAGGGGGAGAGGGAGGGGGAGGGGGAGGAGTAGTTTGAAATTATTTAGGGGTCGTTTGAAAGAGTGTATAAGAATAATATAAAATATGGTGTATTAATAATACTTGTATTAATAGTGTTTGTGTTATCTAAGCTTGCATTAGTTATGTTTGTATTTTTTTATGCAATGTTTGATTTGATGTATTAAAAATAACATGAATTAAATAATTTCTAAATTTTTTTTTTATATAAAAATACTTTCCATATATATGTTGTAAAGGATGCGAAATTTTTTTTGAGCGATAATAGTATCTTTAATCATGTTAATGCATGTATTGGATCTATTGCATTGCCAATACCATGGATTTTGAAGTATTAGTAATACTCACCTCAATAAACAAAAGAGTGTATAACTAATTCTTGCATTAGTTATATATAAGGTGAAAAAATATACCAAACAAGGTACTAGTGGTACACATTAAACTAATGCATGCATTGGCTTTCCAATACACTTTATCAAACGACCCCTTATATATTTTAATTTTGCTTTAAAAATCAAATTTCTTTTTTAACTTTGAATAATGTAGGTTCATTTCAACTTTAAAAATATTAACACCACTTATCAAATTACTTTCCTTCTAATAAAGACCAAGTAAATTTCACTAGTGTTCATTTAACTTTATTATTTTTATACAAAAATCTTTTTTTGTTTTGTTTTAACTTTATGTTATGTAAAAGTCATTCAACATTAAAAGTTATCACACAAACATCATATTTTCTATTTTATACCATTAAAAATCTTCTAATTTTAAGGACATCTGTGACCATGAATTTTTTTTTCATTCTCTTACGAAATTTTTCACTTTGTTTGAAAATTCGTGTTTGATCATGAAAGTCTCAACTATAACTTTTGAAGTTGTATTAGGGAATTTGAAACACTCAAAACTCTATTTTCACTTTACTATATTTCTCTTTTTCAAATTTATCCTAAATATTTTATTTTTATAAAAATAATTCCATATGATAATGATCGGATGCGACTAAAATCGATATCGGAACGCGGAATTAAACTACAAAATTAAAGGATAGTTGAAAAATAAGAGATGAGAAGTGAAGAAAGAAAAACTCAATTAAACAATAATTAAGCCAAGAGAGAAAGAAAACTCAATCAAATGCACAAGAAATCAAATTGAATCCACAAAATGATAATTCAATGATCAATCAAATGAAGAAGATAACACAAACAATTCAAAAATTCACCCTAATCACTCAATCTAAGCTAACAATTGAAATTGAATCCAATCACTACCTTAACCTAGAGTAACTAAATATCAAGTCTATTTAAAACAATTCAATTATCCAAAATCTAAGAGATGTAAATGGCTAAGACAACTATTTATAGTCATTGTCTTTACAAAAATAGTCTATTATAAAAATAGCCCAAAAGTGACTATTTTACAAATAACACATAAGGGACCTTCTTGATTGTCCAAATGACATCTTGATTACTTATGACCGTGTGTATTTATTTCTTCATGCTTTCCTTCGGGCTTCAAACTATCATCCATACAAGAAAGCCCTTGCTAATATGCTTCAAGCTAACCGTGCTCGTATCACCATATAAATTATATTCTATATTTTTTAAGAAAAAATATATTAAAACAACTAAATATTATTTCCAAAAGCTATAACTAAATACAACTCCATCTTCAACTTCAAATTCAAAATGATTTTTTTTGTAATAGTATGTAGTAGCTTGCCTATGAAATCTAATCTATAACATTATATATCTATTTGTTTTGAAATATTAATCTTTTAGAACTAATTAATTGTATTTTTAAAATAAATTGATTAAATTGAGTGATTTTGCAAGTTTTAGTTATTATGGAACTCTAAACTAGATTATTATTATTGGATACCGAGGAAAAATTCTCTATTGCATATCAATCTTTAAAGTTAATTTAAAAGAAATATCAATATTGAACTGCGACCTGACACGTGAAAACTTAATGTAAAGTAGTCAGACTTCATTTTCTTTTTTTTTTTAAAATCAGTTTTGAAAGATGGATTTCTCACTTCTATACCAATTGATGTGGTAATTATACATACCATATAATTAATTCATGAGAAAAATATTTTGCAATAAATTATTTTAGTAAGCTCCTTCTCTCTCTCTTGTGTTCTTTGAAATATTACATAATTCTGTTTATTTGTTCTTTATCAATGTTTTCTTTTCTTATTTCCATTCTCATTGAAGTCTAAAGTACGACATAATATAAGCATGAATAGCAAAAACAAAAAGCGAGTAAAATTATAATTGTAAAACAACAACAACCATTATTATTAGTAATTTTTATTAAATATAACGCTAGAAATCGTATAATTTTATTGATATGCCAACAATAACATGGTGAATTACATATTGTTATTTTCACTCTCAACTTGTACAACATGAGATGCATAGAAATGGGAACTGTCCTGAGCAAGTGCAACATTTAAACTTCTTGCAAAGTCCAAATCCGCAACCTGAAAATGTCAAAAACACATATAAAAACATTTAAAAGTTATTGTCAAAAGAGTGATTTTATTAAAGAAAAACTATTTTTTATTTAGTAATATGAAAAAAACATAACAACAAAAAAAAAGATAAGAATTTCTTACTTGCAACAGATATACGAGTGCTACGACTTGCACCAGACAACTCTAATTTGATTGGTGTTGTTGTTTCTGATGTTGCTAAAGTTAATGGAGAAAAAAGAACAAACAAGACAATGATCATACACCCCATAACATTAGTTGATTTTGCCATCTTCAACAACTATTTTCGTTATGCTTATAGGTATTTTATTTTTCTTTTTTCCCCTTATTTTGTTCTACCTTGATAGTTCATCCTTTTATAGCAAAAATAGACCATAATTTTTGAGTTAGTAGTGTTGAATTTAAGTAAGTTGTAACGAGATAACATTTTAACGTATTTTCTTTAATAATATTAATTTGCTTCACTCTTTGATTACTGTAACCCTTATTCCATCCGTTTGTGCAACCTGTCACTGTAAGTTAATTTTTCTATTAACTAAGGCATCACTTTTATGCCTATTAAAGTTGGAGTTAATGGTAGGCACATAGTGGACGTGGGTTACTGCATGTAAGTTATCATTAAGGACTGATATTTCAATGTTAGTTATGCATGAGGTTGATCACCATTTTTTCATGAAGATTCATGTAACTTCCCAATATTCTTTATTCCACCATTATTCTACCTCTTTATTTTTGTAACCATTGTAACTCTCGTAACCTTTGTAACTTCTATGCCATTCACCTACCATATTTATCTTCCAATTCATTACATGAAAGATTTCTTCACCTATATATAGAGGTGGTATTGCATGGTTTTGATACACACAAGATAATAGAGATTTCACAAAAGTTAGTAAAAAGAGAGTTTAATAGTTGAAGGGAGGTGTTATTTTTGTGGAGCTTTGAACTTAACTCTTGTCCAGAGTTGTTGAGTTGTTGACGAGTCAATGGGATATATATTTTTTTATTCGCACTCTGTCAAATAATAGTATAGAAAGATGTCGAACCCACCAGAGATTAGTTTTATCTATTCTACGAATGTTTCTTGTTTCAATTACTATTTGAGAAAATCAGAAATAGTTGAATGGTGAATTAACTAATTGTTAGTACATAAACAGATGGTAGAAAACAAATATATTAAAGGTGTTGGGTTTTAAACTTCACCCAATATTTCTATATAAAGTAAACTCTTTATTCCTGAATTTCTTATTCTCAAAAATGTACAAATACCTCTCACAATTATATTTATATTTTATTACTAAATTTGAACAATTAAATACAATCCTCTCGGTTATACAATTTAATCATCAAAATAGTAATATTAAGGACCCAGACATATATATTTGAACTAAAACATGCTCTTTTTTGTAGTAAGTCTCTTTCGATTACCTTACTTGTTATAACTAATTAGTATACTATTCGCCTCTTTAGATTACAAAATAAGTGAAATTAATTATTACATAAATTAGATAGATGTCACTAAATAAATATTAACAATCTATCAATACTTTAATTAACGGTATTATTTCTTCCGTCTCTCTCGATTACAGAATTAATAATATGTTAATTTGAAGTACAAAATAGATACTACTAATGAAAATATTCTTCTCCATTAAACAAGAAAATAGAAGAAATATTCAAGAAGAATAATTCTGCTATTTTGTTTAAAGCAGGATCTAGAATAATTTTTAACATTAAATAACTAACAAGTAGTAAAAGAAAACTTCAAAGAGAATTTTTAAGTAGTTGCTTCAACTCTTCCTTCCGATGCCCTTTCCTTCCCTGTTGAATTCCTATTTATAGAAAATATAATGCAGGTCTCATGACTTTGTGGAGATTTCAAATGTTGTTACTACTTTAGAGATCATTTTTCCATTTGTTCATTGTTGCGACACTAATATTTATTGATGCTTTATGTCTCTGTATTTTCATGTTTCCACAATATGTCTTTCTTTTTATTCTCTTATTCTTTCAATATTCCTTTCTTGCAAGATTGTTAGTAAATATGGGATAATAGATATATATTAATCATGAGTTTATTTAAAATCTTTATTTATTTACATATAAAAATACATTAATAATTTATACTTATTAAATTCTCCCATACTTAAATATTTGCTTGTCCTCAAGCAAAAATAATTAATAGTTATAGTGGCTAATTTTTTTTAAATAAATAAATACATTCATGAGAAATGTCGGAGAAAAAAATCAATTAAGATCAACCATGAGTTCAAACGGCTTTTAACCGTACACATATTCACTTATTGAGAATTGAAATAACAATATTTCCTAATTCCAAGTGTGTCTTATCAAATAAAAATAACGCCCATATATCACACAATATATCAATAGAATAAGAAGGGCTTATTCAGAGAAAGTTTCTCACTCATTCTCAGCAAAGAAGTATGTCATGTTACCCAAAATACCATAAGCTTGCATATCATGTGGTTCTCCACTAATTTAGGAGTTATTTGAGTTGAGATCATGTAGGATTTTTTTCAAGATTGTAATATAGGCTTAGGGGCAGGTGCGATACATATGGATAGTAGTGACTCAAATTCCTTTTAGGCACTTCATTTTACTTTATTGCTTGAGCACAATTGACTTCTACTCCCTTATAATCCATCAACCTATCTCTTCTTTTTGAATGAAATTGCTATTATCTTGTTGTATATGTATATATCTTTTTTTTTCAATTTTCCGACAAAGGCTTCTCAAAAGAATTCAATAATATTCATCAATCTTCTTTCACATGTTTCTCTCTGTCTCTCTCTATTTTTATTTTTTTATGTGAAACTTAATTTTTTGCATTTAGCTTAACTTTCGAAATGCCCAAAAAAAAAAATTTGAAAAAATAATTGGCTACGGATTAAAGCCCGGTGAATAATAAGAATGTTATATTTTAGGCTCAACGGGGATAGCTAGGGATAAAATCATCAAGGTAGGTTTATTTAGGTTATTTATTTAACAAGGATGATCTACTTTTATTTCTTAACTCAAAATCGAATAAAAATTTTGCCTGGACGCATATTCAAGGCAAGTTCTAGATTTCCAAATAAACACGAGAACTAGGTAATATATACTAATCACACAATACACTTGAAAATAGTGAATATATTAATTTCGATCATCAATAAGTAAGTATGAGTTTGGAAAGGCATTCATACAACTCATGAATCATGTTCAATTAAATCGATCTTCCTTAAGTCTCATGATTTTTAAATCAAACCAGATTTAGCAACTTATTTAGTGAAAATAACTAAAAGTCTTAAAAAAATTTAATTCAAAATATTACAATCACGACAAAGAAGATTTGATAGACAACTTATTGTTGGACTTACCTGATATAAGAGGAAAAGAAGAAATATTAAAGGTTCACAACGATAATAAGGAACTTTATAAAGATGTGTCTCTAAGTGTTGTAGCAACGAAAATACCTGTGGTGCACATCTCGCAAACTTTATGAACGAAGCTGCCATTCTTGAGAGGAAAAGATATGATATCCCAAAAGAGATTTAGTATTCCATTGATAGAGTTTGTTGGAATGGAAGGGACCACAATGACAGATTGAAAGAACAAGATTCTATATAGTTGTATATCATAAAGTTGGATATAGTGTCTGCGCAACATTGACCCCTGGCCATTATGTAGTATAGAAAGTCACGTTAATCCCAAGGATCTTTTGATCTTACTTGGTCCATTCCTAATGAATATCCAACCTTAATTTCTAAGGAGTCACTCTTTGCTAGAATATTGGGAGGCTCAAGAGGAAGAGGTAGGTGTAACGCCCTGAAAACGGGTCCCGAGACATCACACGGTGCTTAGGATCACAAGTGACCCCTAGCTAACCCTTCTACTGGCATAACTCATAAGCAACTGGATAACATGCATAAATCTGTACAAAAATCAGCAGAAGATAACTCTTTTCTCAATCTGATCCATACAAAACTGAATTCAAATGATTACAACTCTGCTATACAAACGAAACTGGAATAAATACTTTAACGCTACTGACTGTCTATGAAGCCTCTACTAGTATTAACTATAGTTAGCTGAGACATGACCCCCAGATATCTTGAATCAATACAACTGAATGAATAAAACAAATTGCTACACAAACTCTGACTCACTCGAGCCCTTGAATCAGGAGGACTCATCACCTGCTGACCGGAAGCTGCAGTCTGTTTGAATACGGTATGTGTGCTACAACTAAACTGATACCTACATTATGAGATAATGTAGCGCATAGACATATATATGGATCAGTACTTTGAGGATGTACTGAATATATGAGGGTGTATGCATTAAGGAAACAATATCATTACTCTTTATAAAATCATGCATGCTGATATAAATGACTCACATAACTTGAATAAATCTGAAATCTAAATCTCATAAATCACGAATAATGAAACATGTAGCATAAATCTCGTGAGTCATTATACTTAGTTCAAACATCTGTATTCTTCTCTTATTCTCAAAGCTAGTAAGCAATAAGGAATCTTAAAGCAATAACTTTCAAATTTTATGCTTTTATCTTGAGGAGAATAAGACTTTGGGAACTCAAGGACTTGGGAATCTAAAAATCAAAACTTTTAACACATATACTTTTATCTTAAGGAGAGTAGGGGAATTCTTTGGAAGTTTCTTCTAAACGACATAAATCATGTGCTTCTCTTTGCTTTAAATCATAAACTGCAAGAATAATGTGGATTCCTATCTTAGCTTAAGATCAAAACATCAATTTTCTTTAAATCTTGGTACGCAATTACTAGAGGAAAACTTATGGTCATAACCTTCTTGAAAAATTCAAACTCATTCTTGATATAGATATAAAAATCAAAGATTTCAAGAACATGATCTTAGAAACTCAGTACTAAATCTTTGGTTTAAACTCATGACAATTCACCACAACACTTAAGACTCAACATCATTCTTGAAATTATTCGACAATAGCAATTCTCAAAAGAAGAGTGCAACTCATGATATAAACCTTCAATTAAAAGAATAAATAGGTAGAATAATCATGTAATTCAAAATTTAAATAACTTATTAATTCATAAACATCAAGACAAGATAAGTTGGTCATAATCTCATTTATAAATCATGAAATTTTTGATAAAAATCAAATCTTTGGGCACAAGAACGAACGAAAGAATTGTTCTTGTTCAAACCCCACATACCTTAGATTATGAACTTTGGATGAACACTTGCTTTTGGGACTCTATTCGCAACTTTAAACGGATATTCTTGATGCTCTTAGTTTAGGGATTCCAATTCTTGAATCAATTCGAAAAGTGACGATGAAATCTTGAGTTTTATTGAATGTTGGGTTGAAACCCTAGACTTTGTTCTTGGTGAATTTGAGAGAAAAGGATCATACTTTGGTGTTTTGGGGATTAAATCCCATGTTATGGATGAATAGGGGGTGGAAAATACCCCTTTTGCCCTTAATGACTCGGAGGTGAAATGATGAAAAATTTGGCCTAGGGGGAGTACCCAGGGAGGCACCCTGCTTAGAGCGGGGGACTACCTAGGGCGGCGCCCTGCTTAGAATGGGGGACTATCTAGGGCGGCGTGGGCTAATTGCCCTGAGCTACTGGTTTGTCATACCAAATATGCCCTTAAGCTCGTCTAAAAATTCCGAAACTCACCCGAGATGTACTCTTGACTTGCCCCATCACGAATAAACAAAAAAAATCAACAAACAGAGGTCGGGAAGGTCAAAAATATATTTCTCAAAGTTTAAAGGTCTTAAAATGACTAAGTCTCAACACTTAGCCAAATTTCTAAGTATGAGACCTCTCTTGACATACTCTAAAGGCTTAGAAAACGAGGAAATTTTGCGGGGTCTTACAATATCTCCCCCTTGGAAACATTCGTCCTCGAATGTCACTAGCTAGGCTAAGAATACAGAGGAAAACTGAGGGTGCACAGTTAAAATAACTTGCTAAACTGATTCTACCTCATTCTAAACTTTTGAGTACTTCTGTGAGTGCATGAACTTATAATAAGAATAACTATATAGATGAATCTTTGATTAGAAAGAAGCTGAATTAAGGAAGACTATTACCTTTAACTGAACTTGTCTTTACTTATCTGTAACAACCTAAAAATCCATTCTGAGACATCACACGGTGCTTAGGATCACAAGTGACCCCAAGCTAACCCTTCTACTGGCATATCTCAAAAACAACTGGATTATATGTATAAATCTGTACATAAATCAATGGAAGATAACTCTTTTCTAAATCTGAGAAATACAATACTGAATTCAAATGATTGCAACTCCACTTTACAAATGAAACTAGAATAAAATACTTTAACTCTACTGACTGTCCATGAAGCCTCTACTATACTGACTGTAAATGGTTGAGAAGCTACTCCAACTATCGTTAATAAGTACATGTGACTAAGAAAATAAACAACAGAAATGAATCTAACTGAAGTCCCCGAAGGAGGAGAACTCATCATCTTGCTAGCTGGAATTTGCAACTGCCTGAATCTGAATGTTCATGCTAAGTATTGTACCTACATTATTAGACAATGTAGCACACAGACGTATATGTGGATCAGTACTTTGAGGATGTATTGAGCATATAGGGGTGCAATGCAATAAGTAGATAATATTATCAATCTTTATAGAAATCCTGCATGCTGATATAAATGACTCACATAGCTTGAGTAAAAGCTGAAATCTAAATTTCATCAATCATGTATAATGAAGCATACAGTACAAATCTCGTGAGTCGTTCTATTTACTTCAAAAATCTGTATTCTCCATCTTATTCTCAAAACTTGTAAGCAAGAGGAATCTTAAAATGATAGCTTTCAAAACTTATACTTTTATCTTATGGAGAATAAGGGACTTCTTTAAAATTTAGAGATTATAGGACTTAGGGACTTTGGTCTTGGGAGACTTTGGGAATAAGGAAACTTTGAAACTTAAAGCTTTGGAAATCTTGAAATCAAGCTTTCAACACATATACTTTTATCTTAAATAGAGTAGGGGACTGCTTTGGGAGTTTCTTCTAACCGACATAAACCATGTGAGATGACATGGAGTCCAACGTCTTGCCCACGTTGGGGAGAGATGATCTACCCTTTCCATCGGAATAGAACCTTAACTTTAGTGATCACTATCTCGACCACGGACCCATATATCTCAATCCTGCAGTGGCACGTAGTTCTGGGGTATGAGACCTTGGAATCATACCCAACTCGATGCTAAATACTACTTCCATACTTAGGCTCGGAACTTATAGAAAATCCATCTTAAAATAACTCAAGGGTCTATAATGAAGACCAAATTATGCTTCTCTTAGCTTTAAATCATAAGTAGTGTGGATTCCTATTTTATATTTTGAAAGTACTTATCAAAACTTGTAAACAGAACTTGAGATCATAATCTCCTTATAAGCTCATCACTTGTACTTACGACTCAAAATGTAAAGCTTTAATGCATCAAAATCATATTTAAACTTTATGCTCAACCATCATCTTAAAAAGCTTACAATCATCTCAATCAAGATATTGGAAAAATAACTCATAATATGAATATCATGATTTCAACATCTCAAAATTTATGCTTGATAACAAAACATTCATAATCATCTTAAAATCTGAAAAATTCAGAAATAGGCATGAAAATATAAACAAAATCATGTAATTCAACTTTTAAATCATGGGAAATCACATAATTTTGCAAATAATGGTAATGGGTATAAACCCTAACTTGATGTTCATGGAAATCATAGTCTAATTCAGAAATTTATATCTTAAAAGAAGTCTTTGGGCATAAGAACGCAAGGATTGTTCTTGTTCAAACCCCACATACCTTAGATTATGAACTTAATGAATAGGCTTTCTTTTGAGATGCTACTTGTACTCTTGAATGAGGGTTCTTGGAATTCTTGCACTAAGAACTTGGAATCTTGGCTCAATTTGGAGAATGAATGGAGAAATCTTGAGTTTCTTGGAGGAGAAGTTTGATGAACTAGGGTGTTTGGTTGAGGAATTTTGAGAAAAGTGGTATATGATGCGTGTAATGACCTTAAATCAGGTGATTGGACGATTTAAGCGGATTGGAAAAAGTCCAAAATACCCGTTTTAACTTTTGAACGAAACTGAAAAAATATAACTGGGAGCACGATTTTATGGGCCACCGCGACGCGCCACTATCGCGGTGGCTCACTGGAAATTGACGAATGGGAATCTGGGGGGAACCGCGATGCGGAGCCATCACGTTGTCCCATTGGTTGGGACCTGGAACTTCAGCGCGACGTGCCATTATCGCGCTAGGCTACTGAAAATTGACTATTGGGAAATTACTCCTCTCCGTGATGCGCGAAGTGTTTGAATGACGGTGTTTTACGACTAGAACTTCAATTAGCCATAACTTCTTGCCCGGTTATCGGATTTGGGTGAATCTTATATCATTGGAAAGCTAATTCAATTTCGACACAATAAAAAGTCAAAATTAGGAAAATTCTATATGATTTAAACATTACTCCCTTTAGAAGTCATTCCTCAATCTTATAAAGGCGAAATTAGGCTTAAGGAAAGTTTGGGGTATTACATTATCGTAAGGAGATGATCCATGCTGAGAGTTTAGAATTCGCTTGATGCGCTCATGGTGAGGTCGTACTTATAGAACTGCAAAGTGATAGTTTATGCAGGCATAAATCATGAGAAAACGAGGCTAAGATCATATAATGGGTATTACATTGCCTGAGCTGGAATACTTGGAACACTAAGATCATTCATTGAATACTTATGAACTGAATCACGGCTAGGTATCTAATTTTCTAAAACTGATGTCGGACGCATATACTGAGATGAATTTGCAAATTTTATGGGTGCGGACAATTATTTCTTGGAATGACCATACTTATGAAACTTCAGGTAGTAAGAGTAGACTAAAATTGGGAGGATGGAAAAACTATAGAAATTCATCTGTTTGATTATTAAACTAGATTGCTGGCTATCCGAACTGAATCATACTAGATACTCGTATACAAGTAGAGGATTCCTTCAACACCCTTCTAGGGAGTTCTAACGATATGAGAGGGGAAAGAACTCTGGGCATTCTCTCAAAAAATCATCTGAATAAAAGGTTACAATAGTGCAACAAATCTATAGCTTGGAACATAGGACAGTTGATCATAAGCTGAGATAGAATTTCTAGGCCTTAGGTAAAGCAACTTCTTGCTTTCAAGCTTAGAAACTCTTCTTGAATACTCCCTCGATTATTCTATTCCCCTTAAACACCGTACTCATTGATTCAACTTATATTTCTCACATGGCCGCTGATATTTCCATCTACTAATGTCTAAACTGAACTAAATCCTCTCACCATCTTCAAGCCTAGCTCGAAATCACAAGATACACCACATAACACTGTAATACTAGTCTGAATTATAAATTCAGCACACCCTGCATTTCACAACTCCTCATCTCATGCATAATTCTCATAGCCACTCTAACAATCACATTCAACCTCATACTAGACATTCATAAATGCGCAATGCATTCATCTAGATATATACAAACATGATGTTCAAGCCTATATCTATAACCACAAATGCACTTCTAAACAAACACCTTTCTCATATCCAGCGAACCTCTATCAAGAACAATTTTCTTGCACTATTCTTAAGAAGACACACATAGAATACTCCCAACCAACTAAGTCATCCACAAAAGCTTCACCTCAATATCCCTCCATTTATAGACGTACTTAAAAAAAACACACAACAATCTTCCCAAACATAACACATAAAATTTCATATAGCCACGACATATATTAAAGACACAACCTCAATCTTACTTCACACGTATAGCCATAGCCAACATAAGCATACAACGATCTTTCATTAGCAAGAAACTCTTACTCTCTCTCCCGTCTAGATAACTGTTCATCACCACTATCTTAACCTTAGGAAAGGTCATAAAAGGGTTAGAATATGAGGACTTTAAACATGAAGAGATTCTACGTACAACTTGACACCTTACTGAGGCCTGACGGATAGGGTATCAAATGCATGAATCCATTAAATATATTGAAACTAAGCACACCCATGACAACATCTGAAACTGAACTTGTTGTAACGTATGAGTACACGAGTCATGATCTGCATAACCTGAGCTTATAAACCATGATTTCATGGAACATAATCTATTTTGCTGAGTGACCAAGAACTGCTTATGCTAGGAACTAGAGGTTTACATGATTTTTTCGATAAGGTGCATAAATATGAATTGTGGTCATGGAACCAATATGTAATGCATGAGTAGATAGAGGGATCGGGATAATTGAAGATGCTGAAATAGGAATGGGTTGAGCCTTACCCTCATTTTTTGATGTTCAATAACATTCTGGCATCACTACAAAAATCTGGAAGTCTGACTTGGTTACTCATTCTACCATCTCCCCTTTAGCTTTAAGCCATCAATCTAAGTTTGTGAACCACTATATCTACTCTAATCTAAACTAAAATCACTTTTCTCTAGAGTCTGGGATATAATCAATACACAGGAAACTAAACTTACCCTGAAGGACTATATCTTCATTTATAACACCCAATGCTAATACCTCCTTCTGAGATTCAACTCTTAGACTTCTATGACCCCAAAAGTCATCATATAAAAACTTAAACTCTCACCAACTTAGATTTTTAACACTTAACACAGATATCATCTACCTGTAACAAACCATGCTACTTCCTTCATACTATTCTAATATAACATACTTTCACATCTCCAAACTTGCATTTTTCTCTAAACCATAGGAATCAATATCATACCAACAAGGCTCAATACTATAAATCAAAACTCGTTAACTTAGCTATTAAGAATATCATATACTATACTAATAGTCTCCTTCCTCTTAGCAACTCAACGGTACTACTAACCACACAACACTTAATAAATTTCAAAAATAAAGGAGCCCTATATCACCTTGGGCACACCTCAACATCATACTTACAAAATCATACTTATTTACGAATAACTGAATTCAAACACTTGCATACACTGTTCAAACCTACTAGATCACTTCCATATAACTAGCATCACTAACCAAGAAATCATTACATCTACCTTGATGACCATCAACTGTTCAAACTTAATTTCTAGTGCTAAATATGAGTAACAATCGACCTTGCATACAAATTCTCACTTGGGAGCTATAAAATAAAACATCAAGAAACAATAGTCCCCTAGAACTCCACAACAACAACAATTGGTCATAATCATATGACCTATCTTATCATAATCCATTAACACATCCTTCTTATACACATCATTACTATTTACCTTTCTATACATCTAAATTACTATCAAAGCTCTATAAGTTTCAACTAAAACTCATTTTTGCAACCTCAAGGGAGGCCTAAATTAATGATACTAAACCACTAAAAACTTCATTAATATCCTATACTTTTCAATCACAACAAATATCATCAATAACTCTCTTCATACTTCAAGCAAAAAAAAATTTCCTTAACTAATAGCTCTTTCTCTACCTTTCACTAAACTAATACACAAGGACATATCACTTCATTACTAACTCAATCATATGCAAAAGATTCGGCTATACATATACTCAATAAATTGCCCTTGCCACCCTTCTTTTCACTACACTTCTAAACCCATACTTCCAACTATAAGAAGGTTCAATCTACTTATGAATCATAACACTCTAGGTTTCAATATCTCATGAATACAAACTCGTCAGCAGTCTATGCTCACACTATCTCCTTTAATGAGTACTATCTATATTGAAGGGTTAATAAGGAATCTGAATACATATCTTACTATGTCTTAACTGAATGACCTATAATAATGAAGACATAACTTTCAACTTAAGGGACTCATGGCACACTAGGGAGATCCTCTCAAGCCCTTTGTGTGACTTCTAAAACTTATACTAGAAAATCTGAGAGCATTATCTAGGGAGGAATTGGAACTTGCTGATCATGTTATCTCAACAATAATACATAGATGAGGAATTTCGGGGTAACACACGAATAGAAAGGAGATTCTGAGAGAACAACTTTACAGCATGAGCTAGAGTATGAAAGAAAGTGAACTTTTCTTAAATGCCTCGTAGCCTGTCAAAGAAAAGTACAGACGCCTCCGTACCATTCTGCAAGACTTTACTAGATACGGCTTCACAGACACCCTAGGACACTTAAACTTGGCTCTGATACCAAGTTTGTAACCCTCCAAAAATGGGTCCCGAGATGTCACACGGTGCTTAGGATCACAAAGTGACCCCAAGCTAACCCTTCTACTGGTATAACTCATAAGCAACTGGATAACATGCATAAATCTGTACAAAAATCAGCAGAAGATAACTCTTTTCTAAATTTGATCAATACAAAACTAAATTCAAATGATTATAGCTCTATCTTGCAAATGAAACTGGAATATAATACTTTAACTCTACTGACTGTCTATGAAGCCTCTACTAGTATTAACTATAGGTAGCCAAGACATGAACCCCAGCTATCCCGAATCAATACGACTAAATGAATAAAACAAAATGCTACACAAACTCTTACTAACTCGAGCCCTTGAATTAAGAGGACTCATCACCTGCTGACCAAAAGATGTAATCGGTTTGAATAAGGTATGTGTGCTACAACTGAATTGATACCTACATTATGAGACAATGTAGCACGTAGACATATATGTGGATCAGTACTTTGAGGATGTACTGAGTCTATGAGGGTGTATGCATTTAGGAAACAATATCATTACTCTTTATAAAACCATGCATGCTGATATAAATGACTCACATAACTTGAATAAATCTGAAATCTAAATCTCATAAATCATGAATAATGAAACATGTAGCATAAATCTCACGAGTCATTATACTTAGTTCAAAAATCTGTATTTTCCTCTTATTCTCAAAGCTTGTAAGCAAAAAGGAATCATAAATCAATAACTTTCAAATCTTATGATTTTATCTTGCAGAGAATAGGACTTTGGGAACTCAAGGACTTGGGAATCTAAAAATCAAAACTTTCAACACATATACTTTTATCTTATGGAGAGTAGGGGACTTCTTTGGGAGTTTCTTCTAACTGACATAAACCATGTGAGCTGACATGGAGTCCAACGTCTTGCCCATGTTGGGGAGAGCTGTTCTAACCTTGACATCGAAATAGAACCTTAACTTTAGTGATCACTATATTAACCCACTTGGGGTGAATCAGAAACCTACGTCGGCTTGTAGTTCTGGGGCATGAGATCTTGGAATCAAGATCAATTCGGTGCTAAATACTACTCCCATACTTAGGCTCAGAACTTTTAGGAAAATCCACCTTAAAATATAGCATAATGTATAAAATGAAAGCCAATTATGCTTCTCTTTGCTTTAAATAATAAACTGCAAGGATAATGTGGATTCCTATCTTAGCTTAAGATCAAAACATGAATTTTCTTTTAAAACTGGTAAGCAATTACTAGAGGAAAACTTAAGGACATAACCTTATTGAAAAATTCAAACTCATTCTTGATATGGATATAAAAATCAATGATTTCAAGAACATGATCTTAGAAACTCAATACTAAATCTTTGGTCTCAAATTCACAATTTAAACTCATGATAATTCACCACAACATTAAGACTCAACATCATTAATGAAATTATTAGACAATACCAATTCTCAAAAGAAGAGTGCAACTCATGATATAAACCTTCAATTAAAAGCATAAATAGGTAGAATAATCATGCAATTCAAAACTTAAATAACTTATAAATTCATAAACATCAAGACAAGATAATTTGTTCATGACCACATTTATAAATCATGAAATCTTTAATAAAAATCAAATCTTTGGGCACAAGAACGGAAGAATTGTTCTTGTTCAAACCCCACATACTTTAGATTATGAACTTTGGACGAACACTTGCTTTTGGGACTCTATTCACAACTTTGATTGGAAATTCTTGATGCTCTTGGTTTGGTGATTTCAATTCTTGAATCAATTTCGAAAAGTGACGGTGAAATCTTGAGTTTTATTAAATGTTGGGTTGAAACCCTAGACTTTGTTCTTGGTGAATTGCAGAGAAAAGGATCATACTTTGGTGTTTTGGGATTAAATCCCGTGTAATGGATGAATAGGGGTGTAAAATAATCCTTTTTCCCTTAATGACTCAGAGGTGGAATACTGAAAAATTTGGCCCAGGGGGAGTACCCAGGGCGGCGCCCTTCTTAGAGCGGGGGACTACCTAGGGCGGTACCCTGCTTAGATCGGGGGACTATCCAGGGCGGCGTGGGATAATCGCCCTGAGTTACTGGTTTGGCATACCAAACATGCCCTTAAGCTCGTCTAAAAATTCTGAAACTCACCCGAGAGGTACTCTTGACTTGCCCCATCGTGAATAAACAAAAAAAATCAACAAATGAAAATCGGGAAGATCGGAAATAAATTTCTCAAAGTTCGAAAGTCTTTAAATAACTAAGTCTCAACACTTAGCCAAATTTCTAAATGTGAGACCTCTCTTGACATACTCTAAAGGCTTAGACAACGAAAAAATTTTGCAGGGTCTTACAGTAGGATAGTAGAGAAATTAATTTTGGTGAACCATAAATAATTTACTATCACAAGACTTAATAACTCATCTAGCAACACATATGGTGATAATGTTCAGGACGTCTGAAAGGCCATGGGCGTAAGTGATACATCATCACAAAGTAATGATCTGGTGCTGAGAATTATGGAAGGGAATTAAATTTCAAAGAAACTAGCAAAAAACATCAATATAGCTGTAAGGCATATAATTGAGAGAGAATATAATACTGCAACATTCTGAACAACGATGTCCATGGAATAAAAAATAAATCAGCTATATATATATACTTACAACACATATATAACATAAACAAAACTATATATATAAGGAAGCAAAAACTACTATGAAAGGAAGAACCAAGGACTGTTCCAATAGCTCAAAGTTGAAGACTACACTATGCAAAGGTGGAGATGTTGGAAATGCTAAAAATATTAGTGATAATAAAGTGGACAAGCGCAAAAACTGGAAGCCTCAATCACAAGAATAGACAAATTAGAATCAGCTTGCTCTTGTTAATGATGGGAACACTGATTATGTTACTAGTCAATTGGATTTTGTGAAGGACATGGGAGAAGCCACACAAAAGCTTGCAGAAACTAAAGTTTGTGCCTTGAAGAACTCTTTGCAATTTCCTCTTAATAATACTTCTGGGAGCACCAACAACGGTAAGAGAAAAGGTAAAGAGATTTATCAAGAGAAAAACAAGAGAGTGGATCTTGCAGATATTTATGCTCAAAGGAAAAATAAAGGCATCACTATCTGTGAGATGAACTCCAGATCAGAAGTGGCCAAACTTTTGGGAACAAGCTGCAATGCTAATTCCAGTGGCAAAAACTTTCACTCCCAAGGTTTGAACCAAGTGAGGCCTAACTATTTTCTTGTTAATAGTATGAAGAGAATGAGCGAATGGCCATGCCTTCACAAGCCAAGAACATTAGTACCTGCACCGCTTAATTTCTCTGTGATGAAATTGATAATGGGGGATGAAAAATTACTGTGTGAAAAAGAGTTGCTTAGTACTCAAGGCGTATCATCGGGAGGCCAAAAGGTGCAGGTGCCACAACTGTCCTGCAACTAAGTAGGAATATATCATTTTGAGAACTCTTTGCAGAAGATTAACTCACCAAGTTATCAGCAAGTGTTGCTGTCACGACCCAAACTAGGTCCTGGCCATGACGGACATCCCGAATCATGAAGGCCCGAACCTTCTACTCTATCTGGTAGTTATGTACAATATTCATGTAATAAGAGAATATGCGGAAATACAATCTGATACGAAAATATGGTCATTAACTCTGAGTTTCAAGACATGAGAATAAAAGTTATAATTCAAAACATCTGAGTAAGATCTAACTCAGTCTGCGAAATCTCTACTACATCTCAAAATTGTTCTGAAAACTGGAAGAAAGCCCCCAGTAGACCAAACCAACAGAATAACATAATTTGAAATAATAGGTCTTCTGGAACAAAGAAGGCTCACCATTGAATGGATCACTTCTCTCGGGAATACTCTACTGATTAACCGGACCCTTGGACTGATCCTCCAAATCTGGGAGGTAAGGGGTCAATACAGATGTACTGGAATGTAGAGAATATCCAAAATACTAATTTATATTCGACATATATGAGAGTAATTTAAAATAGTTCATAAACATATCATATAGTAAGAAATCTCATGGGCATTTCCGAAAGACTCTGTAAAATCATCTGAACTCTGTGATACTCTTCGTTTTACTTTTGCACTAGGTGGTATACCCTACAACTCTTAAATACCACGGGCTACATGAAATCTGCCATTGACTCGGCGGGGAAACCTCCAACCCAAGTGTGCCGCAAGGGTTGGACTCTCTGACTCTTCTACATCGCACGACCGTCGCCAGCGTAAAAATAATATACCCGAATTGGCAAATCATGGTTTTAGGCTAAGAGTTACTTGAACTCAAACCTTCTTCGGGTAACCACCTAACCCTCTTTAAGACCAGTTTTAACTATTTAAAACATGCATTCTCTGAAATCAAACTCTGAAAACATACTCTGTTATGGCATGCATACTTATGGTATCGTCATACCATTGACTTGCAAGTCACCTCTCTGAGCCATTAATAACATATTATAATCTCTGTTTTCAAAATATAAGTTTAGAACCACCATATCGATAAATCAATTCAAAGAAACTCTTTCTCAAACCTCATGTAAACACATGCAAGGCACTCTCTTTGTCAAGCATTTCAATAATACAAGGTTGTCATGTTAAATTTCTCAATCACATGCAACTCTTTCTCATTTAAAAACAAGGGTGTAATTATATCAAGAAGCTCCCTCTCATCATCTCTAAATCATGCTCAAACACTAAGGTAATGAGAAAAACTAGCTTCAAAACCATAAATCATGTTTTTCAAATCATTCACAATAAGATCATAAACTTGAATTTATCATAAGAGAGGGACTTCATATTTTGTACTCTCAAACAAATCTTAAATTTCAATTTCATACATATACATATACTTGTAAATCAATTTAAGGGGATGAGGACTAGAGGCCAAAACAACAATATCAATAACATGCATAAAGCATAATAAAAATCATGGATTTCAAACCCCTTTTACAAATTCATGCTTTATAATCTTTAAATCATAATTGAGTGTTTCAACAAGCCCATGCATTTTTAGGATAAACCCCACGTACCTCAATTTAGAAATTTGATGGATGATTCTTGAAGCCTATGATTTGGGGATTCCAAATCTTCAATCAATCTTGAAAATCCACGGTTAAATCTTGAGTTATTTGGGTTTTTAGTTTGAAACCCTATAGAGTGTTCTTGAGTAATTTGGATGATTGTGAATGTATTCTGGTGTCTTTGGGATTAAATCCCGTGTTTAGGCTGATAAGGGGGTGGAAAATACCCAATATACCCTTAATGAGATGGAAAAAAAATATAACTGGAAGCCCGATTTCATGGGCCACGCGACGCACCACAATCGCGGTGGCTCACTGGAAATTGACGAATGGGATTCTTAAGGTCATTGCGACGTGGAGCCATCGCATTGTTTCACTGGTTGGGACCTGAAACTTCAGCGTGACGCGCCACAATCGCGCTATGCTATTGAAATTTGACAATTTCTAAATAGGCCCCCTCCGCGGCGCGCCAAGCACCTAAATAATGGTGTATTATGACTAAAACTTAAATTAGCCATAACTTTTTTCCCGAGTATCGGATTTGGGCGAATCTTATATCGACAAAAAGCTCATTCAATTTTCCACATGATAAAAAGTTGAAATTAGGGAAATTATATGTGGTTTAAACTTTACTTTCTTTGAAAGTCAAAGATGCGACTAAGTTTCTTGAAACAATTCTAGTCATTTAACTCTAAGAGTATACTACCACAAGCTAACGCATGGACGATTTTTTTTTGCGGAGTGTTACATTATCCCCCCCTTGGGATCATTCGTCCCCGAATGATGACGCAGAACACAGACAAGCACAATTTAAAGTATACTAAGGCCATAAAATAATAAGACAAGGATTGCACCTTCCATTTCGTTATCCACCGGATCAAACAAGTCTGGGTATCTATCTCTCATGTCATTTTCTAATTCCCAAGTTGATTCCTCAACTTTCTGATTTCTCCACAACACCTTAACCGACACTATCTCTTTTCTCCTCAACTTCCAAATTTGGCGATATAAGATTGCGATAGGTTTCTCTTCATATGCTAATGAGTCTGTCACCTTGATCTCCTCTACAGGAAACACTAGGGAATGGTATCCAATACATTTCTTCAGCATGGATATGTGAAATACCAGATGAATAGACCCCAAACTTGCAGGCAACTCTAACTCATAAGCAACTCCCCCTATCCTTCTCAAAATCTGGTATGGCCCTATATAGGGAGGACTCAGCTTACCTCTCTTCCTGAAATACGTGACTCCCTTCATAGGAGAAACTTTGAGAAACACCCAATCACTAACCTCAAACTCTAAGTCTCTTTTCCTAACATCGGTGTAAGATTTTTATCAAATCTGGGCTGTCTTAAGTCGTTCTCTAATAATTTTCATGTCCTCCGTTGCCTGATGAACAATATCAGGCCCAAACAACTGAGTCTTACCCGCTTCATACCACCCTATTGGTGACCTATATTTTCTTTCATACAATGACTTAAAAGGAGCCATCTTAATACTGGCATGGTAACTGTTATTATATGCGAACTCTATCAATGACAAGTGATCCACGCAACTCCCCTTGAAGTCAATTATGTAGGCCCTTAACATATCCTCAAGAGTCTAAATGGTGCGCTCAGCTTTCCCATCAGTCTGAGGGTTGAATGAAGTACTTAGGTTCACTTGGGTAGCTAAACCCCTCTGAAAAGACCTCTAAAACTGCGAAGAGAATTGTGTACCTTGGTCAGATATGATGGATACAGGTGCTCCATGCAAACGAACTATCTATTCAATGTACAGCTTCGCATAGTCATCTCCCAAATAGTTAGTTCTGACGGGCAGAAAGTGGGATGACTTGGTCAGTCGATCAACAATCACCCAAATTGAGTCATACTGGCTTTGGGACCTTGGAAGTCCCGTGATGAAGTCCATATTAATCATCTCCCATTTCCATAAAGTCAAGGCTATCTCTTGGAAAGTACCACCTGGCCTCATATGCTCTACTTTTACTTGTTGACAATTCAAATACTTGGCAACAAAATTAGCCACATCACACTTCATATTATTCCACCAGTAAATAGCTTTTAGATCATGATTCATCTTAGTAGAGCCTGGGTGAACAACATACCTCAAAGTGTGAGCTTCATCAAGGATCTTCTTTCGCAACCCATCTACATCTGGCACACATAGTCTACCCTGATATCTCAAAACTCCATCACCACCAATTTTAAAAGACATCACCTTCTGTTGATCCATATCTTTCTTGATCTGCATCAAGATGGGATCTTCAACCTGCTTCTCTTTAACTTCAACACAAAGGGAAGATTTAGCTACCTCATGAACAACCGCTCCCCCATCTTCGATATCCAAGAGTCGTACTCCTAGAATTGCAAGTCATTAAATATCCTTCACCATCTCCCTCTTTCCCTTTTCAACATGCGAAAGACTTCCCATAGACAACCTATTGGGGGCATCGGCTACCGTATTTGTCTTTCCCGGATGGTAGTGCAGGCTCATGTCATAATCCTTTAAAAGCTCCAACCAATGCCGATTCCTGAGGTTCAATTCTTTCTGCGAGAAAACATACTGCAAACTCTTGTGGTTGGTAAATATATCAATATGTACCCCATAGAGATAATGCTTCCAGATTTTGAGCGCAAACACCGCAACCGCTAACTCCAAGTCATGGAGCAAAATAACTCCAAGTCATGGGTAGGGTAATTTTGCTCATGCACTTTTAACTGCCTAGACGCATAAGCCACCACTTTACCATGCTGCATAAGTACACACCCAAGTCTCACACGGGACGCATCACAGTACACAACAAACCCTTTCGTACCTTCCAAAATAGTCAAAACAAGAGCAGTTGTCAACTTATCTTTTAACTTCTCAAAACTATTCTCACAGGAGTCAGACCACACAAACTTTACCTTTTTCTGAGTCAACTTAGTAAGTGGTGCATCTATGGAAGAAAAACTCTCTACAAATCTTCTGTAATACCCTGCCAAACCCAAGAAGCTCCAAATATCGGTTGGAGTCATGGGTCTGGGCCATTTTCTCACTGCCTCAATCTTCTGGAGATCAACCTTAATCCCGTCACTAGACACGATATGCCCTAAGAAAGCAATAGCATTAAGCCAGAATTCACACTTGGAAAATTTCGCATACAACTCATGATCATTGAGAGTCTGAAGGATGATTCGGAGGTGATTGGCATGGTCTTCCTCACTCTTGAAATAAATCAGAATATCATTAATGAAAACTATAACAAACAGATCTAGAAACTGACGGAACACCCTATTCATAAGGTCCGCAGGGGCGTTAGTCAACCCAAAGGACATGAATAAGAATTCATAATGATCGTATCGGGTTCAAAAAGCTATTTTGGGAATATCTGACTCTCTAACCTTCAACGGATGGTATCCCGAACGAAGGTCTATTTTTGAAAAATAATTAGCACCCTGAAGCTGGTAAAAAAGATCATCAATTCTAGGAAGAGGATATTTATTTTTAATAGTGACCTTATTCAGCTGACGGTAATCTATACACATACGCAGGAAACCATCTTTATTTCATACGAAGAGTACCGGTGCACCCTAGGGAGAAACACTAGGACGGATAAAACCTTTATCTAGAAGATCTGCTAGCTGCTCTTTCAACTCTTTCAACTCTGCATGAGCCATTCTATATGGCGGAATAGAGATGGGACGGGTATCTGGCAACAAATTAATACCAAAATCTATCTTCCTATCAGGTGGTATTCTTGGGAGATCATCTGGAAAAACTTCTGGGAACTCATTCACCACAGGAACGGACTGAAGAGAAGGGGTCTCAGTATTCAAATCTTTAACCCAAATAAGATGATACAAACAGCCCTTAGAAATGAGTTTATGGGCTCTGAGATAAGAGATGAACTTCCCTCTAGGTGCTAAAGAATGTCTCGCCCATTCTATTGTTGGTTCATTCAGGAAAGAGAAAGTAACCTTTCGGGTTCTAAAATTTAGCATGGCATAGCACGAATGAAGTCAATCCATCCCTAAGATAGTATCAAAATCAACCATGTCTAAGTCTACGAGTCCTGCCGTAGTATCCCGCCCACAAACAGTCACCACACAATTTCTATACACCTTTTTAGCCACAACAGAGTCTCCCACCGGAGTGGAAATAGAAAAAGTTTTGGCAATTAAATCGGGCTCAAACCCAAAACCAACAGCCACATAAGGGGTCACATAAGACAGGGTAGACTCGGGATCAAGTAACACATAAACATCACTACATCCAGTGAGGCCTCTACCTCTTGGCGGTTGGTCAAGGCGTACAATCGGTTGCGGCCATTTCTGATGGCTGAAGTGGAACCCTTCTAAGGCGGTGGTGGTGCAAAAGAATTAGCCTGTGACTTGGCTCCACCAACATTACCCTTTGCTGTCGGACATTCTCTCTGGATATGGCTTGGATGGCCACACGAATAACACACCATAGCGCCAAATTGACATCTCCCTGGATGATTCCTCCCATATTTCTCACAGTGCGGGTATGTCCAAGAGGTCTGAGCTACACTTTCTTGAGACTGTGAACCCTACATCCTCGACCCTTGCCTATACTGAAAATCTTGAGTGAGCTGTCCGGCTGGGATCTGGTCACCGAGGCACTGGCTGCAAACTGTGCATTACCCTAATTCTTCATCTTCTGCTATTTGTTACCCCAATTCCTACTCTGCTACTGACTGTAGCTCTGGTCTGCTATTTTGGCTCTCTTTGTCTGTCTGTCCTTCTCTCTAGATTCAATGATTTTTTTTCTTTTTCTCAACTTGCTGCATGTGTATTGATGTCCTGACAAAATCCATATCCCGGTTCAACATTGCTCCCTGACATTCAATCACTAAGTCATCTGAAAGGCCAGATGCAAATTTTCGCATTCGGGCTCTAATATTACTAGTCATCTCTGGAGCATAACGGGCTAGTTGGTTGAACCTCAGAGTGTACTCCTGGATACTCATCTTACCCTGCTTTAGATTCATAAACTCTTCGGCTTTGGCCTCCCTCATATCGAGAGGAATGAATTGATCAAGGAAGGCTTCCAAGAACTCGGCCCAAACTGTGGGCTCAGCATGCTCACTCTTTGAATCTTCCCATTCGTTATACCATTGGTTTGCTACATCCTTAAGATGGTAAGCCACTAAGTCAACCACCTCTACCTCATCTATATGCATCACCTTAAAGATCTTCTCCATCTCGTCCAAAAACTCCTGTGGATCCTCTTCTACCTTGGTACCAGTAAACTTGGGCGAGTTCATCCTCATGAACTGACCCACTCTTGTAGAATATGACATAACAGATCCAGACCCAATATCTTTCGGCCGTTGATTCTGTGTGGCTACCAACTAGGCAATCATATAAATAAATTGTTTGAATTCTACATTAGATACCTCTCTCTTGGGAGGCTGAGTGTGGTTAGTCCATGTTTGGGGATCTCTGGGTGCCCTAGGTGGGTTGGTCTCAGTAAGTGGGACTCCCGGAGTAGCATCAATCTCCGAAGTATGATCTCTATTTTGGGTCCTCATCCCATAAGTTGGATGAACCTCATCTGTCTGTGCATTCTGATCGATAGTACTACGAGGAGGCATGATTGTTTCTCTGAAATACAAAAGATCACCGATTAGGGGACAACTCAGACTCTGAAGTACGAACTAAACCACAAAGAAGAGAAACATTCCTAAATTCCTAGTAGCCTACTGCTTATAAGTGTGGCGCGCTACACACCTATAAATAAGATTCTACCCGATGCGATTTCGCAGACACCTTGGGACCATGAACCATGCTATGATACTAAGTTTGTCACGACCCAAACTAGGGCCTGGCCATGATGGACATCCCGAACCTTGAAGTCCCGAACATCCTACTATATCTGGTAGTCATGCACAACATTCATATAATAAGAGAATATGCGAAAATACAATCTGATACAGAAACATGGTCATTAACTCTGAGTTTCAATACATGAGAATAAAAGTTACAATTCAAAATATCTGAATATGATCTGACTCAGTCTGCTAAATCTCTACTACATCTCAAAACTACTCTGAAAACTGGGACAAGGCCCCCAGTAGACTAAACCAACAGAATAACATAATCTAAAATAATAGGCCTTCTAGAACAAAGAAGGCTCACCACTGAACGGATTACTTCTCTCTGGAATACTCTACTGATTAGCCGGACCCTTGGACCGAGCCTCCGAACCTGGGAGGTAGGGAGTCAATACAAATGTACTGGTACCCAGAGAAGATCCAAAATACTAATTTATATTCAACATACATGAGAGAAATTTAAAACAGTTCATAAGCATATCATATAGTAAGAAATCTCATGGGCATTTTCGAAAGACTCTGCAAAATCATCTGATCTCTGTGACACTCTTCGTTTTACTTCTGCTCTAGGTGGTATACCCTACTGATAACGCTCAATCTATACCTCTCATAAGAGTGTAAAGCGATCGTTGTCAAATATATAACCCAACTGGGTTGGGTATCGATCCCACAGGGAATAGCCGTTCAATGAGTAAGCAAAAATTACTAGACTTTTGGAGCAAGTCTCGTAAAAGGAGGGATTGTAACGTGCAATAAAGTAACAAAGTGAAAACGGGAAATAGCAAAGTAAAAATAAAGAATGTTTAGTAAGATTCTAATCAATGAGAATTGAGAAGTTGGGGTTATGTCCACCTTATGAGTTGTACGTCTCTATTGGCTATGAGTTGTGCGGAATTCAGACATGCATGTGCTTATAGAGAATTGTATTCAATGGTAAATCCAGGCGTCTTTCGACCTTAACCAGGACTATTTCACTTTAACTCTTTCGAGCTTAAAGCGTATCTAATAGTACGAATTCTCCAAGAGGTTAACCCTGTTACAACACTAACTTTTTAATAGGGGTTGGTGCCCTATTACCTTGACATTATCTCTTTTCCAGACATATAACTTTTCTTTCGACCAAGTTAATGCTATACTGGCGTATTCTATGCGTTTGCAACCACAAAGAATTTAGATTAAGATGAAGAGAATAATGATATAAGCAGCATACGTGTCACGAATTCACAAACTCATAGCAATAGATAGTATCTCATATGGCTTTCATAACCCCAACAGAGAAGTTTAGTTACCCATAAGTGTGAAGGAAATCACAATAGACATTATTAATATACCACAATAAAATTCTCGTGTAGTAAGGTGTGGTGTGGCGTTTTAGGCGTGAACTCCCTTGCAGATTAACGTTTCTCTCGTTGTGGAAATTAAGAATTGAATAGATGAATAAAAAGTAGAATTAAAAGTAGAAGAATTGTTTTCAGAGTTAAAAGTAATGGAAGAATGATAAAAATCTCTAGCAGAATAGGGTATTTATAATACTCCTATCCTATTCCTACTAAGCTACTGCATTACCTAACCCAATCCTACTAGGTTACTCCATCATTATCCTACTCCTAATAAGTTACTGCTAGTCCCCAAAGTCTTTAGAATTGCTGTTTTTGCCCGGGACAGATTTTCCATGCGCCACTTTTGGTCCTTGGCGTCCAAGCTTTGCTTTCCTCCTTTCGTGAAGCTTTCTTTGGCATCAAGTCATCCATAAAATGCTGAATTCTGCATCATTTATACCTGAAAACTTGCTAATCATGTTCGTTAGCTCACTTACAGGAAAAAGGGCTAAAAGTGCATGAATTATATAATTTGTCCTCAAAACTTAGCTAAAATATGGGCAAAATATAACACTATAGGCGTGTAAATTCGCCTATCATCAACACCCCACACTTAAAGCTTTGTTCTTCCTCGAACAAAATATCATGTCCATCTAAACATCTACTTAGGGTTTCACAGTAACAGCACAAAATATTCATCAAGACAGGCGCGACAATCATTAACAAAGAGTAGTTTTCTGATCACTTACTAGAAACAATTTAACCTCTAACATAGACTCGTGATGATGGCTAATTCATATTCAAAAGTTAAGGCACAAAGAATCATACACAACTACCCAAAACTCATCAACCATGTGTGTCTCACATAAGATATTACCCATAATCACTCTCAAATATTGCGTTTTTCAGAACATGGGTATAAGATTATCCTTGCTCTCACTCTCACAAAGAATTCATATGTTGCAACTGATGACCATAGGCTTGCCCATAGTGTAATGCTCCACTAAATATCTTTGTTGTTCCTATACCATTCCTTTGCTTCCTCCTCAAGAACCCATTTTATTCCGAACATGCGGCGTGGTAGTTGCATCGAGGATGATTCTCCTTGCTCTTTTCGGCCTCTTTTCTTGCCTTTTTGTGAAGTGGTAGCCTTATCTTTGCCTTGTCTTGCTTTGGGTGCCATTGTACCTGAGACTAAAATAATGTTCATGTTAGCATCATCTCGATGGATACAATCTATAAACGAGCAGTAGGGGCACCACCCCACACTTAGTTTGTTGGTACAGACTAGTGAAGTGAAAGTGGTCGACTAGTCAGACTTCATCGACATACGTTTTAGGTGCTATATTCCAACAATAAAATCAAAGCAGTCATACTTCTTGTAATCTTGGCAATACTTTCATGTTTGATATATCAAGACTACTACATAGGGATTGAATCAAGGTATAGTATCCAAATAATCACAACCTCCTATGTCGGTAGGCAACTATAATTCTTATCCCGATGAACAAGTCATTCCAACATGTAAGTATTCAATTGACAAGAATATGCAATTTTCGTGACCATGCCAATTCCGCAAGAGTATGACAGTGCATCAAAATAAAATACAAGTTGGAAACAAGTTAAGATCATCCTTACATATTCGTTTACTCACGTAGTTGTGTCACAACAATTCAATCACATTCAAATCACCAATACTACTTCAAGATTTAAAAATTCATAATAGGAGTAGTAATGTAGTACTTACGGAATATAAATGAAGAACAAAGAAGTACTTACTTGATTGATGCCTTTGGATGATGTTCTTGTGAAGTAAAAGAACAAAAGGAAAATTTTTTAGAAGATTTGGAGATGTAGGCGGCGCTTATGCTAGGTTTGTAATGTGTTTTTGGTCCAAGACTAAGTCTCTTATTTATAGGGCAAGCTTGGGTCGGGTTTTGACCCATTTAAAATCGGATTTGGAGACAAGAAGTGACCATAGGCGGCACCTTTTGCTTTGCCTATGCTTGGCATAGGCGGCGCCTTTTGCATAGCATTGTTGAGCATAGGCGGCGCCTATTCCATGGAATTCTTGGGCATAGGCGGCGCCTATGCCATAGAATATGAGATTCAGAGACAAAAGGCATTGTCATAGGCGGCGCCTATGCTATGGCACACTTGGGCATGGGCGGTGCCTATGCTATGGCACACTAGATTCCGAGATCTTAGGCCATAGTATAGGCCTTGCCTTGTTTGTGGCCTAGTTTTATATAGGCCTAGCCTTGTTCGTTGCCTATATTTTCATAAGCAATGCCCAAGCCATAGCCTTTTGCTTCTTCATCACACCACCTTTTACATGCAATACGTCCAAATCAAAAATTTGAAACCAATCTCCTCGTTTACGCCTCTTGCACCTACACTTGCTCAAAGACAACAAAAACGATTAGAACGATGGGTTGCCTCCCATCTAGCGCCTTAGTTTTGGCCGTGGCACGATTCTTATTTTTGGATTTTTATTTATCAAAAGCAAACACGTAAACAAAAAAAAAGAATGATAAACGATGGGTTGCCTCCCATCTAGCGCTTGATTTATTATCGCGGCACGACATAGTTACCTCGAGTACTTAGACTTCGTCGAGATAAATGGTGGCCATATAGTTTATCGAGTCAAGAGGACCGATATATGGTTTTACTCATTGGCCATTCACCTTGAAGACAACACCATTATCGTCTTCTAGCTCAACTACTCCAGTTGAGTAGACTTGGGTAACTTTGTACGGACCAGACCATTTGGACTTTAACTTACCTGGGAATAGCTTCAGTCTGGAATTGAAAAGAAGTACCATATCATCCTTTTGAAAGTTTTGTTGAACAATCCGCTGATCATGATACTTTTTCATCCGTTCCTTGTAGAGGTATGATCTTTCATATGCATGTAGACGAAATTCATCCATCTCATTCAGCTGCTCCAATCTCAGATTCATGGCATCATCCCAATTCAAATTAAGTTGCTTTAACGCCCACAATGCTTTATGCTCGAGCTCAATGGGCAAGTGACAAGCCTTTCCATAAACTAGTTGGTACGGGGACATGCCAATTGGCGTTTTGAATGCAGTCCTATAAGCCCATAGTGCATCGTCCAGCTTCCGAGACCAATCCTTCCTATTAGCATTTACAGTCTTAGCAAGGATTTGCTTGATCTCTCGATTGGAAACCTCTACCTGTCCAATAGTTTGTGGGTGATACGGTGTGGCTACCTTATGTTGCTTGACACCATATTTGGCCAATACGGATTTGAACATCTTGTTGCAAAAGTGAGATCCTCCATCGCTTATGATAGTACGTGGTACTCCAAAGCGAGAGAAGATATTTCTCTTCAAGAATGCTACAACACACTTTCCTTCATTGTCGGCCAATGCTACTGCTTCGACCCATTTTGAAACATAATCTACAGCGACTAGGATGTATTTCATTCCAAACGAATTTATGAATGGGCCCATGAAATCAATACCCCATACATCAAATAGCTCAACTTCAAGAATTTTCGTCATGGGCATCTCATGGTGTTTCAAAATTGCGCCTTGTCTCTGACATTGGTCGCATCTTATCACAAATTCGTAGGCATCTCTAAATATCAAAGGCCAATAGTATCCACTTTGCAATACCTTCCTTGCTGTCCGATTACCTGCGTGATGTCCCCCAACTTGGGAAGTGTGACATGCTTCCAATATATTCGGCACCTCTACATGGGATATGCATCGCCTGATAACACCATCCTCGCATCGTCGAAACAAATATGGCTTATTCCAAAAGTAGTGTTTTACATCATGCATGAACTTCCTCTTTTGATGGAAAGATAGATTTGCAGGAATCACATTATTCACCACAAAATTCGCAAAGTCTGCATACCATGGTAACTCTTCCATTATTGTGGCTAAGATCTCTTCATCAGGGAATGCATCATCAATCTCAAGATCAGGCTGTGCTATACGCTCGTTCTCGATTCTAGATAGATGATCAGCCACTTAGTTCTCGCAACCTCTTCTATCTTTTACCTCGAAATCAAATTCTTGCAGCAATAACACCCATCGAATTAGCCTTAGTTTCTCATCCTTCTTTGTCATTAGATATCTCAGAGATGCATGATCAGTATGAACTACCACTTTGGTTCCCAGCAGATAAGCACAGAACTTTTCAAAAGCATACACAACCGCTAGAAGCTCTTGTTCTGTAACAGTGTAGTTCTTCTGGGCTTCGTTCAGGACCTTGCTCGCATAGTAGATAGGATGGAATAATTTCTCCCTTCTCTGGCCAAGTACAACGCCTAATGCTACCCCACTGGCGTCACACATGACTTCAAACGGTAAAGACCAATCTGGTGCTACCATGATAGGAGCTTCAATTAGTTTTCCTTTGAGGCATTCGAATGCCTTCAAACAATCTTCATTGAAGTCAAATTTTTCATCTTTCTCCAAGAGTTTGCACAATGGACTAGCAATTTTGGAGAAGTCTTTGATAAACCGTCGATAGAAACCAGCATGACCGAGGAAACTACGGACTCCCTTTACTGAAAGTGGGGGTGGTAGCTTCTCAATAACTTCAATTTTTGCTCGATCAACCTTAATTCCTTTTTTGAAGATTTTATGCCCAAGGACGATACCTTCTTTAACCATAAAGTGGCACTTCTCCCAGTTCAGCACTAGGTTGAATTCAACACATCTTTGTAACGCCATACTTAGGTTTTCCAAGCATGATTCAAACGACTCACCCACAATTGAAAAATCATCCATGAACACCTCCAAGGTGTCTTCAACCATATCAGAAAAAATGGACATCATACAATGCTGAAAAGTGGCTGGTGCGTTACATAGCCCGAATGGCATATTTTTGAAGGCAAACGTACCATATGGGAATGTGAACGTTGTCTTCTCTTGGTCTTCGGGGGCAATACAAATCTGATTATAGCCAGAATAACCGTCTAAGAAACAAAACCATCATTTCCCCGCTAATCGTCTAGCATTTGGTCCATAAATGGCATTGGAAAGTGATCTTTGAGCGTCCATGAATTTAGCTTTCGGTAGTCCATGCATACTCTCCATACGGTGACGGGTCTGAGTGGAATAAGCTCATTCTTTTCATTCGCGACCACCGTCATGCCTCCTTTCTTGGGAACACATTGTACCGGGCTTACCCATGTACTGTCAGAGATTGGATACACAACTCCTGCATCTAACCACTTAATAATTTCTTTCTTTACCACTTCTGGCATAGGTGGATTGAGACGCCTTTGATGCTCAATGGTGGGCGTGCAATTTTCTTCAAGCTGAATCTTGTGTGTACAAATCCCAGGTGGAATACCAATAATATCTGCGATGGTCCATCCGATGGCTCTAATGTACTTCCGTAAAATAGCAATGAGAGCTGCAACTTGTTGCTCACCCAAATTTGCTGCCACAATGACTGGAAGTATGTTTCCGCTTCCTAAGAATGCATACTTTAAATGACTAGGCAACTCCTTTAATTCTAATGTGGGTGGCTCTTCAATAGATGGTTTAGCTGGTGGTGTGGGTCGATTTTTTAGATCAAGGTCCAGCTTCTTGGGAGCATGAGGATATGACCCAAATCCGGTTAGAGCATCAATAGTTTCTTCATAGTTTTCAGTATCTTTACTCTCTCCATTCATGAGCACAACCGCCATTGGGTCATCAATAGTTTGCTCTTCTTCAAGTAATTCTTTCTCATCATCAACATAAACATCCTCTACTGAGAATACATTCAGATCTTTGGGTTGCTTCATTCATTTGCACACGTCAAAGCGAACTACTTCGTCATTTATTCGGAATGAAAGCTCATTAGCTCTCAAATCAATAAGCACACTTCCAGTAGCAAGGAAAGGGCGCCCTAAGATTATGGGAACTTCTGAGTCTGCCTCAATATCCAAAATAATGAAGTCCGCTGGAAAGATGAATGAAGAAACCTTCACCAATACATCACATAGAATGCCAACAGGTCATTTTACCGACCTATCCGCCATTACGAGCCTCATATTGGTTGGAGTAGGATCACCCAACCCCAACTTTTTGTAAATAGATAGTGGCATCAAATTGATGCTGGCTCCTAAATCGCATAATGCCTTGGCAAAATTCAAAGATCCAACGGTGCAAGGAATAGTGAAAGCACCGGGGTCAGCCTTCTTCTGAACTAGTGATCGGGTAGCGATTGCGCTGCAGTGATGAACATTATATTTCAACTCATAGCTTGCTGCCCGCTTCTTTGTCAAAAGATCCTTCATAAATTTCACATACCCAGGCATTTGTTCAAGTGCCTCCACCAGTGGCACATTAATGGTCAGCTGCTTTAACATAGTCATGAATTTGCTGAACTTTGTATCGTCCGCCACCTTCATCAATCTTTGAGGAAAAGGTGGTGGTGGATATGGAATTGTTTTCTCCACGGCTCTCTTCTCCTCTTGCCTTCGTTTTTCAGCCTTTTCAGGCTGCAACATACTCGGTGTACCGTCATAGACGTCGTGGGTGGATTCTACGGCAGCTTCTCCTTTTGCCTTGTCATTAATGTCTGCTACTTCATCAACCACTTGCTTTCCTTTTGATGAAGTTTCCATCACCTTACCGCTTCGGGTAGTAATGGCCATGCATGATCCATCATTCCTTGGGTTTTGCACAGTGTCGCTAGGTAAGGTGCCAGTCTTTCTTTGATTGAGTGCTGCAGAAAGTTGGCTCAATTGTTGCTCTATTTTCTTGATAGAAGTGGAATGTGAATCAACCAATTTCTTCATTGAGGACAAATCATTTATTACCTCCGTTACTCCCGCGCTGGTTGCTTTCACTCCTTTCAACAGTTTAGCCATCATCTCTTCCATATTTCCAGAACTAGATGTGGTGGCGTCACATCTTCCAGGGGGAACATACAAACCACTTTTGTCATTCTTGTTCTTCCAACTACTTTGGTCCTTGTTTCCATATTTATCATAATAGTTCCGACCTTGGTTTCCTTGGGTATTACCTCAGAAACCCCCCTGATTGTTCAAGTAGTTGGCCTCTTCATCCGAATCAGATTCGTCTCTTCCTTTTGACGCAATGGCTTTGACTTTTTCGGTCTTCCCTAATAATAGATGCTTTGTAAAAAGATCCACTTGTGTCTTCATGTGCGCCATATCTTGATCACGTTCTTCTTCTCTTCTCCTTTGGTCTGCAGTCATGCCTATAGATAAAGTGGGGCTTGCTACCTCAGAATCCCTGGTATGCCAAGCTCTACTTTGCTTCGTCATCCGGTCTAGCATATTGCTTGCCTAACCAAAGGTGAGATCCATGAATGATCCTCCGGCCGCATTATCCACAATTGGTTTAGTTATTGAATTCAAGTCTCTGTAAAGTATCTCCATTAGGTGAACATTAGTCATGTGATGGTTTGGGCACCTCATTAACTTCGTCTTGAACCTCTCCCATGTTTCATGAAGGGCTTCAGTTGGAAGCTGACGAAAGTTGCTGATTTCATCTCTCATTTGTGCTCTTTTGGATGGCGGAAAGAATCTTTCTAGGAAAGCGTCTCTCAATTGCCTCCAATTTGTAATAGAATCAGGAGTCAGCCCATTCAACCATAGAGTTGCCTCTCCAGACAGAGATAATGGAAATAGACGTAATCGAATTGCATTCTGACCAACGCCAGGATTGTCAAACGACTTGCATGTAGAAATAAAGTTGATGAGATACATATTCGGATCATCGCCTGCTAGTCCACCAAATAATCCTTTGAGTTGCAATAACTGAATCATGGTGCTTGTGATGTTGAACTTGGCTCCAGGTGCCAATGGTGGAGGAATAATGGCTCCTGTGGCTCCGGCTCCATCAAGATCATCATCATCATCGTCAAAAGCTGGTTGCATAGCTTGGCGTTCAGGCCTAAACCTAGCTTGACGATCTCTTCTGTTGGCAGGTGTTGCGATCTCAGCGGCATGCCTAGGGTTTAGTAGCTCGTCATCACTTAGATCCTCATCGTCAGGATTTTTTGCTCGCCCAGGGTTATCAATATTCTGTTGATGCACTTGAACGGCGGCTAGCGCAGCTAGTCTCGCCTGTTCCTGTTGAGCATCCATCCTTTCAATTGCGTGTTGTGTCTCCATTCTGCCAATACGTTGTGGTTCCGGATTGATAGGTAATAACGGTTGACCAGAACTTCGGGTATGGGGCATGCACTGAATAAAAACCTGCAGTAAACAAAAAAAAAAACTAAAAGTAAAAGTACGAGAATCTTTGACCAAAGGGTCTAGTAATTATTACGAACTTAATTGACAACCGTATTCCCCGGCAGCGGCGCCAATTTTTGATAACGCTCAATCTACAGCTCTCATAAGAGTGTAAAGCGGTCGTTGTCAAATATATAACCCAACTGGGTTGGGTATCGATCCCACAGGGAATAGCCGGTCAATGAGTAAGCAAAGATTACTAGACTTTTGGAGCAAGTCTCGTAAAAGGGGGGATTGTAACGTGCAATAAAGTAACAAAGTGAAAACGGAAAATAGCAAAGTAAAAAGAAAGAATGTTTAGTAAGATTCTAATCAATGAGAATTGAGAAGTTGGGGTTATGTCCACCTTATGAGTTGTACGTCTCTATTGGCTATGAGTTGTGCGGAATTCAGACATGCATGTGCTTATAGAGAATTGTATTCGATGGTAAATCCAGGCGTCTTTCGACCTTAACCAGGACTATTTCACTTTAACTCTTTCGAGCTTAAAGCGTATCTAACAGTATGAATTCTCCAAGAGGTTAACCCAGTTACGGCACTAACTTTTTAACAGGGGTTGGTGCCCTATTACCTTGACATTATCTCTTTTCCAGACATATAACTTTTCTTTCGAACAAGTTAATGCTATACTGGCGTATTCTATGAGTTTGCAACCACAAAGAATTTAGATTAAGATAAAGAGAATAATGATATAAGCAGCATACGTGTCACGAATTCACAAACTCATAGCAATAGATAGTATCTCATATGGCTTCCATAACCCCAACAGAGAAGTTTAGTTACCCATAAGTGTGAAGGAAATCACAATAGACATTATTAATATACCACAATAAAATTCTCGTGTAGTAAGGTGTGGTGTGGAGTTTTAGGCGTGAACTCCCTTGCAGAGTAACGTTTCTCTTATTGTGGAAATTAAGAATTGAATAGATGAATAAAAAGTAGAATTAAAAGTAGAAGAATTGTTTTCAGAGTTAAAAGTAATGGAAGAATGATAAAAATCTCTAGCAGAATAGGGTATTTATAATACTCCTATCCTATTCCTACTAAGCTACTGCATTACCTAACCCAATCCTACTGGGTTACTGCATCATTATCCTACTCCTAATAAGTTACTGCTAGTCCCCAAAGTCTTTAGAATTGTTGTTTTTGCCCGAGACAGATTTTTCATGCGCCACTTTTGGTCCTTGGCGTCCAAGCTTTGCTTTCCTCCTTTCGTGAAGCTTTCTTTGGCGTCAAGTCATCCATAAAATGCTGAATTCTGCATCATTTATACCTGAAAACTTGCTAATCATGTTCGTTAGCTCACTTACAGGAAAAAGGGCTAAAAGTGCATGAATTATATAATTTGTCCTCAAAACTTAGCTAAAATATGGGCAAAATATAACACTATAGGCGTGTAAATTCGCCTATCATCACCTACAACTCTGAAATTCTATGGGCTATATGGAATCCGCCATTGACTCAGCGGGGAACCCTCCAACCCAAGTGTGCCGCAAAGGTTGGAGTCTATGACTCTGTTACGCCACACGGACGTTGCCAGCATAAAAATAATATACTCGGATCGGCAAATCACGGTTTTAGGCTAAGAGTTACTTGAACTTAAACCTTCTTCGGGTAACCACCTAACCCACTTTAAGCCTAGTTTTAACTCTTTAAAACATGCATTCTCTAAAATCAAAGTCTGAAAACATACTCTGTTATGGCATACATATTTATGGTATCGTCATACCATTGACTTGCAAGTCACCTCTCTGAGCCATTAATAACATATTATAAACTCTTTTTTCAAAACGTAAGTTTGGGACCACCATATCAATAAATCAATTCAAAGAAACTCTTTCTCAAACCTCATGTAAACACATGCAAGGCACTCTCTTAGTCAAGCATTTCAATAATACAAGGTGGTCATGTCAAATTTCTTAATCACATGCAACTCTTTCTCATTTAAAAATAAGAGTGTAATTATATCAAGAAGCTCCCTCTCATCATCTCTAAATCATGCTCAAACACTAAGGTATTGAGAAAAACTAGTTTCAAAATCATAAATCATGTTTTTCAAATCATTCACAATAAGATCATAAACTTGAATTTATCACAAGAGAGGGACTTCATATTTTGTGCTCTCAAACAAATCGTAAATTTCAATTTCATACATATACATATACTTGTAAATCAATTTAAGGGGAGGAGGACTAAAGGCCAAAACAACAATATCAATAACATGCATAAAGCATAATAAAAATCATGGATTTCAAACCCCTTTTACAAATTCATGCTTTATAATTTTTAAATCATACTTGAGTGTTTCAACAAGCCCATGTATTTTTAGAATAAACCCCACGTACCTCAATTTTTAAATTTAATGGATGATTCTTGAAGCCTACAATTTGGGGATTCCAAATCTTCAATCAATCTTGAAAACCCACGATAAAATCTTGAGTTATTTGGGTTTTTAGTTTGAAACCCTAGAGAGTGCTCTTGAGTAATTTGGATGATTGTGAATGTATTCTGGTGTCTTGGGGATTAAATACCGTGTTTAGGCTGATAAGGGGGTGAAAAATACTCATTATACCCTTAATGAGATGAAAAAAAAATATAACTGGGAGCCCGATTTCATGGGCCACTGCAACACCCCACAATCGTGGTGGCTAACTGAAAATTGATGAATGGGATTCTTAAGGTCACCGCGACGCTGAGCCATCGCGTTGTCCCACTGGTTGGGATCTGAAACTTCAGCGCGATGTGCCATAATCGCGCTATGCTACTGGAATTTGACAATTTCTAATAGGCCCCCTTCTCGACGTGCCAAGCACCAAAATGACGGTGTTTTACGACTAGAACTTAAATTAGCCATAACTTCTTGCCCGGGTATCGAATTTAGGTGAATCTTATATCGACGGAATGCTTATTCAATTTTCCACATGATAAAAAGTAGAAATTAGAGAAATTATATATGGTTTAAACTTTACTCACTTTGGAAGTCAAAGATGAGACTAAGTTTCTTTGACACAATTCTAATCATTTAACTCTAAGAGCATACTACCACGAGCTAACGCATGGACGGTTTTTTTTTTACGGGGTGTTACAGTTTCAGCAATCCCAAAAAATATCCTATACAGATCTTCTGACAAGAGAAGATATATCATGGACTTGAGATGCTTGCTATGGACTCTCGATAGATATTCAAGTGAATATTGAAGCTGCTGCATACTTGCTTTTTATACTTTAGTCTATAGTCATGTGTGAATCATTTCTGTGTTTTTTTTTATTAATAACAATTCCCACCATCTCTTTTTCCATCGTAACTCGAGTAAATACCAATTCATAAACATAGTCTGTAAGATTTTTGCAAACAGTAATAAATAAATAACGACATATACCCAATGCAATCTATTAAGTGGGATCTGAGAAAGGTAGAATGTATGAAAGCAAACCATCTCCTTATCTTTATAGGATACAGAGGATGTTTCCAACAACCTTTGGTTAAAAAGAAGAAGAAACATTTGAAGTGTGATTATAAGAAAACAAGACAACTACAAAAAAAATAGGAAAACATATACTATATTTTTCTTTTTCAAATTTATCCTAAATATTTTATTTTTATAAAAAAAATTCCATATGATAACGATCCTAGTCGGATGCGACTAAAATCGATATCGGAACGCGGAATTAAACTATAAAATTAAAGGATACTTGAAAAATAAGAGATGAGAAGTGAAGAAAGAAATACTCAATTAAACAATAATTAAGCCAAGTGAGAAATAAAACTCAATCAAATGCACAAGAAATCAAATTATATCAACAAAATGATAATTCGAAGATCAATCAAACGAAGAAGATAACACAAGCAATTCAAAAATCCACCCTAATCACTCGATCTAAGCTAACAATTGAAATTCAACCCAATCAATACCCTAACCTAGAGAAACTAAATATCAAGTCTATTTAAGACAATTCAATTATTCAAAATCTAAGTGATGTAAATGGCTAAGACAACTATTTATAATCATTGCCTTTACAAAAATAGTCTATTATAAAAATAGCCCAAAGTGACTATTTTACAAATAACACACAAGGGACCTTCTTGATTGTCCAAATGACATCTTGATTACTTATGACCCTGTGTATTTATTTCTTCATGCCTTCCTTCGAACTCCAAATTATCATCGATATATGAAAGCCCTTCCTAATATGCTTCAAGCTAACAGTGCTCGTATCACCATATAAATTATATTCTATATTTTTTACGAAAAAATATATTAAAACAACTAAATATTATTTCCAAAAGCTATAACCAAATACAACTTCATCTTCAACTCCAAATTCAAAATATTTTTTTTTTGTTATAGTATGTAGTAGCTTGTCTATGCAATCTAATCTATAACATTATATATCTATTTCTTTTGAAACATTAATCTTTTAGAACTAATTAAATGTATTTTTAAAATAAATTTATTAAATTGAGTGATTTTGCAAGTTTTAGTTATTATGGAACTCTAAACTACATTATTATTATTTGATACCAAGGAAAAATTCTCTATTGCATATCAATCTTTGAAGTTAATTTTAAAGAAATATCAATATTGAATTATGACTTGACACGTGAAAACTTAATGTATAGTAGCCAGACTCCTTTTTTTAAAAAAATCAGTTTTGAAAGATGGATTTCTCACTTCTACACCAATAGATGTGGTAATTATGCATACCATATAATTAATTCATGATAAAAATATTTTACAATAAATTATTTTAGTAAACTCCTTCTCTCTCTCTCTTTCTCTCTTGTCCTTTGAAATATTACATAATTCTGTTTATTTGTTCTTTATCAATGTTTTCTTTTCCAATTTCCATTCTCATTGAAGTCTAAAGTACGACATAATATAAGCATGAATAGAAAAAATAAAAAGCGAGTAAAATTATAATTATAAAACAACAATAACCATTATTATTAGTAATTTTTATTAAATATAAAGCTCAAAGTCATATAATTTTATTGATATGCCAACAATAACATGGTGAATTAGATATTGTTATTTTCACTCTCAACTTGTACAACATGAGATGCATAGAAATGGGAACTGTCCTGAGCAAGTGCAACATTTAAACTTCTTGCAAAGTCCAAATTCGCAACCTGAAAATGTCAAAAACATTAAAAAAAATATTGTCAAAAGAGCGATTTTATTAAAGTAAAACTATTTTTTATTTAGTAATATGAAAAAAAAAAACATAACAATAAAAAGAAATAAGAATTTCTTACTTGCAACAGATATACGAGTGCTACGACTTGCACCAGATAACTCTAGTTTTATTGGTGGTATTGTGTCTGATGTTGCTAAAGTCAATGGAGAAAAAAGAACAAACAAGACAATGATCATACACCCCATAACATTAGTTGATTTTACCATCTTAAACAACTATTTTTGTTATGCTTGTAGGTATTTTATAGCAAAAATACACCATAATTTTTGAGTTAGTAGCGTTGAATTTTAGTAAGTTGTAACGGGATAACATTTTAACGTATTTTCTTTAATAATATTAATTTGCTTCACTCTTTGATTACCTAATTGATTATTGTAACGCTTGTTCCATCCGTTTGTGCAACCTGTCACTGTAAGTTAATTTTTTTATTAACTAAGGCATCACTTTTATGCCTATTAAAGTTGGAGTAATTGATTACTGTAACCCTTGTTCCATCCGTTTGTCCAACCTGCCACTGTAAGTGATATTTAAATGTTAGTTATGCATGAATTTGGTCACTATTTTTTCTTACAGATTCATGTAACTTTCCATTCTTTATTCTATCATTATTCTATCTCATTATTTTTGTAACCATTGTAACTTCCGTAATCTTTGTAACTTCTACGCCATTCATCTACCATATTTATGTTCCTATTCATGAAAGATTTCTTCATCTATATATAGAGGTGGTCTTGCATGGTTTTGATACACACAAGATAATAGAGAGTTAACAAAAGTTAGTAAAAAAGAGAGTTTAATAGTTGAAGGGAGGTGTTGTTTTTGCGAAGCTTTGAACTCAACTCTTGTCCAGAGTTGTTGAGTTGTTGAGGAGACAATGGCATATATATATATTTTACTTGCACTCTGTCAAATAATAGTATAGAAAGATGTTGAACCCACAGAGATTAGTTTTATCTATTCTACGAATGTTTCTTGTTTCAATTACTGTTTGAGAAAATAAAAAATAGTTGAATGGTGAATCAACTAATTGTTAGTACATAAACAGATGGTAGAAAACAAATATATTAAAGGTATTTGGTTTTTGACTTCACTCAATAATTCTATATAAAGTAAACTCTTTATTCCTCAATTTCTTTTTCTCAAAAATGTATAAATGCCTCTCACGATTATTTTTATGTTTTATTACTAAATTTGAACAATTAAATGCACACCTCTCGGTTATACAATTTAATCATCAAAATTGTAATATTAAGGACCCAGAAATATATATTTGAACTAAAACATGCTCTTTTTTGTAGTAAGTCTCTTTCGGTTACCTTACTTGTTATAACTAATTAGTACACTATTCGCCTCTTTCGATTACAAAATAAGAGAAATTAATTATTACATAAATTAGATAGATGTCACTAAATAAATATTAACAATCTATCAATACTTCAATTAACGCTATTATTTCTTCCGTCTCTCTCGATTACAGACTTAATAACATGTTAATTTGAAGTACAAAATAGATACTACTAATAAAAATATTCTTCTCCATTAAATAAGAAAATAGAAGAAATATTCAAGAAGAAGAATTTCGCTATTTAGTTAAAAGAAGGATCTAGAATAATTTTCAACATTAAATAACTAACAAGTAGTAAAAGAAAACTTTCAAGAGAATTTTTAAGTAGTTGCTTCAACTCTTCCTTTTCTCGGATGCCCTTTCCTTCCCTGTTTAATTCCTATTTATAGGAAATATAATGCAGGTCCCATGACTTTGTGGAGACATCAAATGTTGGTACCACTTTAGAGATCATTTTTTCATTTGATCATTGTTGCGACACTAATTTTTGTTGATGCTTCATTTCTCCGTATTTTCATGTTTTCACAATATGTTTTTCTTTTTGTTCTCTTATTCTTTCAATATTCCTTTCCTGCAAGATTGTTAGTAAAAATGGGATAATAGTTATATATTAATCATGAGTTTATTTAAAATCTTTATTTATTTACATATGAAAATACATGAATAATTTATACTTATTAAATTTTCCCATACTTAAATATTTGCGTGTCCTCAAAAAAATATAATTAATAGTTATAGTGGCTAACTTTTTTTAAATAAATAAATAAATTCATGAGAAATGTCAGAGAAAAAAAAATCAATTAAGATCAACCATGAGTTCAAACGACTTTTAACCGTACTCATGTTCACTTATTGAGAATTGAAATAACAATATTTCCTAATTCCAAGATTGTCTCACCAAATAAAAAGAATGCCCATATATCACACAATATATCAATAGAACAAGAAGGGCTTATTCAGAGAAAGTTTCTCACGCATTCTCAGCAAAGAAATATGTCATGTTACCGAAAATACCATAAGCTTGCATATCATGTGGTTCTCCACAAATACAGGAGTTATTTGAGTTGAGATCATGTAGGAATTTTTTCAAGGTTGTAATATATGTTTAGGGGCAAGTGCGATACATATGGATAGTAGTGACTCAAATTCCTTTTAGACACTTCATTTTACTTTATTGCTTGAGCACAATTGACTTCTACTCCCTTATAATCTATCAACCTATCTCTTTTTTTAACTCTTTTTTTTGAATGAAATTGCTAATATCTTGTTGTATATGTATATATTTTTTTTTTCAATTTTCCGACAAAGGCTTCTCAAAAGAACTCAATAATATTCATCAATTTTCTTTCACATGTTTCTCTCTCTCTCTTTTTTTATGTGAAACTTAATTTTATGCATTTAGCTTAACTTTCGAAATGCCCAAAAGGAATTTGGTTGAAAAAATAATTGGCTAAGGATTAAAGCTCGGTGAATAATAAGAATATTTTATTTTTGGCTCAACGGGTCTAGCTAGGGATAAAATCATCAAGGTAGGTTTATTTAGGCTATTTATTAAACAAGGCTGGTCTACTTTTATTTCATAACACAAAATCTACTTAAAATTTTACCTCGACGCACATTCAAGGCAAGTTCTAGATTTCCAAATAAACATGAGAACTAGGTAATATATACTAATCACACAATACACTTGGAACTAGTGAATATATTAATTTCGATCATCAATAAGAAAGTATGAGTTTGGAAAGACATTCATACAACTCATGAATCATGTTCAATTAAATCGATCTTCCTTAAGTCTCATGATTTTTAAATCAAACCAGATTTAGCAACTTATTTAGTGAAAATAACTAAAAGTCTTAAAAAGATTTAATTCAAAATATTATAATCGCGACAGAGAAGATTTGATAGACAACTTATTGTTGGACTTACCTGATATAAGAGGAAAAGAAGAAATATTAAAGGTTCACAGTGATAAAAAGGAACTTTATAAAGATGTGTCTCTAAGTGTTGTTGTAACGAAAATATCTGTGGTGCAGATCTCGCAAACTTTATGAACGAAGCTTCCATTCTTGAGAGGAAAAAATATGATATCCCGAAAGAGATTTAGGATTCCATTGATAGAGTTTGTGGAAATGGAAGGGACCACAATGAAAGATGGAAAGAACAAGATTCTATCTAGTTGTATATCATAAAGTTGGATAAGGTGTATGTGCAACATTGACCCCTGGCCATGATGTAGTTTAGAAAGTCACGTTAATCCCAAGGATCTTTCAATCTTACTTGGTCCATTTCTGATGAATATCCAACCTTAATTTCTAAGGAGTCACTCTTTGCTAGAATATTGGGAGGCTCAATGGGTAGGTGTAATGCCCCAAAATGGGTCCCGAGATGTCCCACGGTACTTAGGATCACAAGTGACCCCAAGTTAACCCTTCTACTAGCATAACTCATAAGCAAATGGATAAAATGCATAAATCTGTTCAAAAATCAGCGGAAGATAACTCCTTTCTGAATTTGATCAATACAAAACTGAATTCAAATGATTACAACACTGTTTTGCAAACGAAACTGAAATAAAATACTTTAACTCTACTGACTGTCTATGAAGCATCTACTAGTATTAACTATAGGTAGCCGGTACATGACCCTCATCTATCCTGAATCAATACGACTGAATGAAGAAAAAAAATGTTACACAAACTCTGACTAACTCGAGCCCTTGAATCAAGAGGACTCATCACCTGCTGACCGAAAGCTGCAATCTGTTTGAATACGGTATGTGTGCTACAACTGAACTGATACCTACATTATGAGACAATGTAGCACATAGACATATATGTGGATCAGTACTTTGAGGATGTACTGAGTATATGGGGGTGTATGCATTAAGGAAACAATATCATTACTCTTTATAAAATCATGCATGCTGATATAAATGACTCACATAACTTGAATAAATCTGAAATCTAAATCTCATAAATCACGAATAATGAAACATCTAGCATAAATCTCGTGAGTCATTTTACTTAGTTCAAAAATCTGTATTCTCCTCTTATTCTCAAATCTAGTAAGCAAAAAGAAATCTTAAAGCAATAAATTTCAAATCTATGCCTTTATCTTGGGGAGAATAGGACTTTGGGAACTCAAGGACTTGGGAATCTAAAAATCAAAACTTTCAACACATATACTTTTATCTTAAGGAGAGTAGGGGACTTCTTTGGGAGTTTCTTATAAATGACATAAACCATGTGAGCTGACATAAAGTCCAACGTATTTCCCACGTTGGGGAGAGTTGTTTTACACTTGCCATCAGAATAGAACCTTAACTATAGTGATCACTATCTTAACCCACTTGGGGTGAATCAGAAACCTACGTCGGCTCGTAGTTCTGGGGCATGAGACCTTGGAATCAAGCCCAACTCGGTGCTAAATACTACTCCCATACTTAGGCTTAGGACTTTTAGGTAAATCCACCTTAAAAGATTGCATAATGTCTAAAATGAAAGCCAATTATGCTTTTCTTTGCTTTAAATCATAAACTGCAAGAATAATGTGGATTCATATCTTAGCTTAAGATCAAAACATTAATTTGCTTTAATTCTTGGTAAGCAATTACTAGAGGAAAACTTATGGTCATAACCTTCTTGAAAAATTCAAACTCATTCTTGATATGGATATGGAAATCAATGATTTCAAGAACATGATCTTAGAAACTCAATACTAAATCTTTTGGATCAAATTCACAATTTAAACTCATGACAATTCACCACAACACTTAAGACTCAACATCATTCTTGAAATTATTCAACAATATCAATTCTCAAAAGAAGAGTGCAACTCATGATATAAACCTTCAATTAAAAGCATAAATATGTAGAATAATCATGCAATTCAAAATTTAAATAACTTATAAATTCATAAACATCAAGACAGGATAAGTTGGTCATAACCTCATTTATAAATCATGAAATCTTTAATAAAAATCAAATCTTTGGGCACAAGAATGGAAGAATTGTTATTGTTCAAACCCCACATACCTTAAATTATGAACTTTGGATGAACACTTACTTTTGGGACTCTATTCGCAACTTTAAACGGATATTCTTGATGCTCTTGGTTTGGGGATTCCAATTCTTGAATCAATTTCGAAAAGTGGCAGTGAAATCTTGAGTTTTATTAAAAGTTGGGTTGAAACCCTAGACTTTGTTCTTGGTGAATTTGAGAGAAAAGGATCATACTTTAGTGTTTTGGGGATTAAATCTTGTGTTATGGATGAATAGGGGGTGGAAAAATACCTCTTTTGCCCTTAATGACTTGAAGGTGGAATGTTGAAAAATTTGGTCCAGGGGGAGTACCCAGGGCGGCGCCCTGCTTAGAGCAGGGGATTACCTAGGGCGGTGCCCTGCTTTGAATGGGGGACTATCCAGGGCGGCGCGGGCTAATCACCCTAAGCTACTGGTTTGGCATACCAAACATGTCCTTAAGCTCGTCTAAAAATTTTGGAACTCACTCGAGATGTACTCTTGACTTTTCCCATCATGAATAAACAAAAAAAATCAACAAACGGAGGTCGGTAAGGTTGGAAATATATTACTCAAATTTGAAGGTCTTAAAATGACTAAGTTTAAACACTTAGCCAAATTTCTAAGTGTGAGACCTCTCTTAACATGCTCTAAAGGCTTAGACAACGAGGAAATATTGCAGGCTCTTACAATATCTATACCGAGACATCACACATTGCTTAGGATCACAAGTGACCCCAAGCTAACCCTTCTACTGGCATATCTCAAAAGCAACTGGATTATATGTATAAATCTGTACTTAAATCAATGAAAGATAACTCTTTTCTGAATCTAAGAAATACAAGACTGAATTTAAATAATTGCAACTCCGTTTTACAAATGAAACTAGAATAAAATACTTTAACTATACTGACTGTCCATGAGGCCTCTACTATACTGACAATAAATAGTTGGGAAGCTACTCCAACTTTTGTTAATAAGTACATGTGACTAAGAAAATAAACAACAGAAATGAATCGAACTAAAGTCCCCGAAGGAGGAGGACTCATCATCTTGCTAGCTAGAATCTGCAACTGCCTGAATCTGAATGTCTATGCTAAGTCTTGTACCTACATTATGAGATAATGTAGCACACAGACGTGTATGTGGATCAATACTTTGAGGATGTACTGAGCATATGGGGGTGCAATGCAATAAGTAAACAATATCATCAATCTTTATAGAAATCCTGCATGCTGATATAAATGATTCACATAGCTTGAGTAAAAGCTGAAATCTAAATCTCATCAATCATGTATAATGAATAATATAGTACAAATCTCGTGAGTCATTCTCTTTACTTCAAAAATCTGTATTCTCCATCTTATTATCAAAACTTATAAGCAAGAGGAATCTAAAAATGATAGCTTTCAAAACTTATACTTTTCTCTTATGGAGAATAAGGGACTTCTTTAAAACTTAGAGATTATAGGACTTAGGGACTTTGGTCTTGGGATACTTTGGGACTTAGGAAACTTTGAAACTCAAAGCCTTGGAAATCTTGAAATCAAGCTTTCAACACATATACTTTTATCTTAAAAAGAGTAGGGGACTGCTTTGGGAGTTTCTTCTAACCGACATAAACCATGTGAGCTGACATGGAGTCCAACGTCTTGCCCACATTGGGGAGAGCTACTCTACCCTTGCAATCGAAATAGAACCTTAACTTTAGTGATCACTATCTCGGCCTCGGGCCCATATATCTCAATCCTACGGTGGCACGTAGTTCTGGGGTATGAGACCTTTGAATCATACCCAACTCGGTACTAACTACTACTCCCTTACTTAGGCTCAGAACTTTTAGAAAATTCACCATAAAATAACTCAAGGGTCTATAATGAAGACCAACTTATGCTTCTCTTAGCTTTAAATCATAAGTAGTGTGGATTTCTATCTTAGCTTTTGAAAGTACTTATCAAATCTTGTCAATAAAACTTTAGATCATAATCTCCTTATAAGCTCAAAACTTGTACTTAGAACTCAAAATGTAAAGCTTTAATGCATCAAAATCATATTTAAACTTCATTCTCAACCATCATCTTAAAAAGCTTACAATCATCTCAATCAAGATATTGGAAAAATAACTCATAATATGAATCTCATGATTTCAACATCTCAAAATTTATGCTTGCTAACAAAACAATCTCAAAATTTATGCTTGATAAGAAAACATTCATAATCATCTTAAAATATGGAAAATTCGGAAATAGCCATGAAAATATAAACAAAATCATGTAATTCAACTTTTAAACCATGGGAAATCACATAATCTTGCAAATAATGGTAATGGGTATAAACCCTAACTTGATTTTCATGGAAATCATAGTAAAATTAAGAAATTTATATATTGAAAGAAGTCTTTGGGCACAAGAACGTAAGGATTGTTCTTGTTCAAACCCCACATACCTTAGATTGTGAACTTAATGAATAGGCTTGCTTTTGAGAAGCTACTTATACTCTTAAATGAGGGTTCTTGGAATTCTTGCACTAAGAACTTGGAATCTTGGCTCAATTTGGAGAATGAATGGAGAAATCTTAAGTTTCTTGGAGGAGAAGTTTGATGAACTAGGGTTTTAGGTTGAAGGATTGAGAAAAGTGGTATATGATGCGTGTAATGACCTTAAATCAGGTGTTTGGACGATTTAAGTGGATTGGAAAAAGTTCAAAATACCCTTTTTAACTTCTAAATAAAACTGAAAAAATATAACCGGGAACCCGATTTTATGGGCCACCGCGATGCGCCACTATCGCAGGGGCTCACTGGAAATGAACGAATGAGAATCTGGGGGTCACCGCGATGCGGAGCCATCGCATTGTCCCACTGGTTGGGAGTGGAACTTTAGCACGACGTGCCACAATCACGCTAGGCAACTAGAAATTGACTATTGGGAAATTACTCCTCTCTGTGACACGCTAAGGGTCTGAATGATGGTGTTTTACGACTGGAACTTAAATTAGCCATAACTTCTTTCCCGATTATCGGATTTGGGTAAATCTAATATCGTTGGAAAGCTAATTCAATTTTCCACATTATAGAAAGTCAAAGCTAGGAAAATTATATATGATTTAAACATTACTCCCTTTGTAAGTCATTCCTCAATCTTATAGAGGCAAAATTAGGCTTGATGAAATTTCGGGGTATTACATTATCGTAAGGAGCTGAATCATGTTGAGAGTTTAGAATTCGTTTGATATGCTCATGGTGAGGTCATACTTATAGAACTGCAAAGTGATAGTTTATGCAGGCACAAATCATGAGAAAATGAGGCTAAGAACATATAATGGGTATCACATTGTCTGAGATGGAATACTTGGAACACTAAGATCATTCACTGAAAACTTATGACCTGAATGACGGCTAGATATGTGATTTTCTGAAACTGATGTCTGACGCATATACTGAGATGAATTTGCAAATTTTATGGGTGCGAACAACTATTTCTTGGAATGACCATACTTATGAAACTTCAGGTAGTAAGAGTAGACTAAAATTGGGAGGATGGAAAAGCTATAGAAATTCATCTGTTTGATTGTTAAACTAGATTGCTAGCTATCCGAAATGAATCATACTAGATACTCGTATCCAAGTAGAGGATTCCTTCAACACCCTTCTAGGGATTTCTAACGATATGAGGGGGAAAAGAACACTTGGCATTCTCTCAACAAGTCTTCTGAATGAAAGGTTACAATTGCTACTACTCTATAGCTTGGAACATATACCAGTTGATCATAAGCTGAGATAGAATTTTTGGGCCTTAGGTAAAGCAATTTCTTGCTTTCAAGATTAGCAACTCTTCTTGAATACTCCCTCGATTATGTTATTCCCCTTAAACACCGTACTCATTGGTTCAACTTATATTTCTCACATGGCCGCTGATATTTCCATCTACTAATGTCTAAACAGAACTAAATCCTCTCACCATCTTCAAGCCTAACTGGAAATCACAAGATACACCACATAACACTGTAATACTAGTCTGTATCATAAATTCAACACACTCTGCATTTCACCACTCCTCATCTCATGCATAATTCTCACTGCCACTCTAACAATCACATTCAACCTTGTACTAGATATTCACAAACACGTAGTGTATTCATCCAGATATATACAGACATGATGTTCAAGCCTAGATCTATAACCACATATGCACTTCTAAACAAACACCTTTTTCATATCCTACGAACCTCTATCAAGAACAACTTTCATGCATTATTCTTAAGATGACACACATAGAATACTCCCAACTAACTAAGTCATACACAAAAGCTTCACCTCAATATTCCTCCATTTATAGACCTACATAGAAAAAGCACACAACAATCTTCCCAAACATAACACATAAAATTTCAGCTAGCCACGACATGTATTAAAGACTCGTCCTGAATCTTACTTCACACTTACAACCTTAGCCAACATAAGCATACAACGATCTTTCATTAGCAAGAAACTCTTACTCTGCCTCCCATCTAGATAATTGTTCATCACCACTATCTTAACCTTAGGAAAGGTCATAAAAGGGTTAGAATATGAGGACTTGAAACATGAAGAGATGCTATGTACAACTTGACACCTTACTGAGGCCTGACGAATAGGGTATCAAACGCATGAATCCATTAAGGAGATTGAAACTGAGAACACCCAAGACAACATCTGAAACTGAACTTGTTGTAACGTACGAGTACACGAGTCATGATCTACATGACCTGAGCTTAGAATCCATGATTTCATGGAACATAATCTGTAATGCTTAGTGAACTGGAACTACTTATGCTAGGAACTGGAGATATACATGATTTTTTTCTATAAGGTTCATAAATATGAACTGTGGTCATGGAACCAACATGTAATGCATGAGTAGATAGAGTTATTGGGATAACTGAAGATGCTAAAATAGGAATGGTTTGAGCCTCACCCTCATTTTTTGATGTTCTATAACATTTTGGTATCACTACAAAAATCTAGAAGTCTGACTTGGTTACTCATTCTATCATCTCCCTCATAGTTTTATGCCATCACTTTAAGTTTGTGAACCACTATATCAACTCTAATCGAAACTGCAATCACTTTGCTCTAGAGTTTGGGATATAATCAATACACAAGAAACTAAACTTACCCTAAAGGACTATATATTCACGTATAACACCCAATGCTAATACCTCCTTCTGAGATTCAACTCGTAGACTTCTATGACCCCAAAAGTCATCATATAACAACTTAAACTCTTACCAACTTAGATTTATAATACTTAAAACGTATATCATCTACCTGTAACAAACTATGCTACTCACTTCATACTCTACTAATATCACATACTATCACATCACCAAACTTGTATTTTTCTCTAAACCATAGGAATCAAGATCATACCAACAAGGCTCAATACTATTAATCAAAACTCCTTAACTTAGCTATTAAGAATATCATATATTGTACAACTAGTCTCCTTCCTCTTAGCAACTCAAAGGTACTACTAACCACAAAACACTTAATAAATTTAAAAAATAAAGGAGCCCTATATCACCTTGGGCACACCTCAACATCATACTTACAAAATCATACTTATTTACGAATAACTGAACTCAAAACACTTGCATACACTGTTCGAGCCTACTAGATCACTTCCATATAACTAGCATCACAAACCAAGAAATCATTACATCCACCATGATGACCATCAACTGTTCAAACTTAATGTCTAGTGCTAAATATGAGTAACAACACACCTTCCATACAAATTCTCACTTGGGAGCTATAAAATATAACATCAAGAAACAATAGTCCCCTAGAACTCCACAACAACAACAATTGGTCATAATCATATGGCCTATCTTATCATAATCCATCAACACATCCTTCTTATACACATCATTACTATTTACCCTTCTATACATCTAAATTATTATCATAGTTCTATAAGTTTCTACTAAAACTCCTTTTTGCAAACTCAAGAATGGCCTAAATTAATGATAGTAAACCACCAAAGACTTCATTAATAGCCTATACTTTTCACTCACAACAAATATCATCAATAAATCTCTTCATACGTCAAGCAAAAAACAAATTTCCTTAACTAATAACTTTTTCTCTACCTTCCACTAAACTAATAATAAGGACATATCACTTCATTACTAACTCAATCATATGCAAAAGATTCAGCTATACATATGCTCAATAAATCGCCTTTGCCACCCTTCTTTTCACTACACTTCTAAACCCACACTTCCAACTATAAGAAGGTTCAATCTACTTATGAATCATAACACTCTAGGTTTCAATATCTCATGAATACAAACTTTATTCAACAGTCTATACTCACACTATCTCCTCTAATGAGTACTATCCATATTGAAGGGTTAATACAGAATCTGAATACATATCTTACTTTGTCTTAACTGAATGACCCATAAGAATGAGGACATAACTTTCAACTTGAGGGACTCATGGCGCACTAGGGAGCTCCTCTCAAGCCCTTTGTGTGACTTTTAAAACTTCTGCTAGAATATTTGAGAGCATTACCTGGGGAGGAATTAGAACTTACTGATCATGTTATCTCAAGAATAATACATAGATGAGGAATTTGGGGGTTACACACGAATAGAAAGGAGATTCTAAGAGAACAACTTTACAGCATGATCTAGAGTTTGAAGGAAAGGAAACTTTTCTTAAATGGCTTGTAGCCTCTCGAAGAAAAGTACAGACGTCTTCATACCGTTCTGCAAGACTTTACTGGACACGGATTCACAGACACCCTAGGACACTTAAATCTGGCTCTGATACCAAGTTTGTAACCCCCCAAAAATGGGTCCCGAGATGTCACACGGTGCTTAGGATCACAAGTGACCCCAAGCTAACCCTTCTACTGGCATAACTCATAAGCAAATAGATAACATGCATAAAGCTGCACAAAAATCAGAGAAAGATAACTCCTTTCTGAATTTGATCAATACCAAACTGAATTTAAATGATTACAGCTTTTCCTTGCAAACAAAACTGGAATAAAATACTTTAACTCTACTGACTGTCTATGAAGCCTCTACTAGTATTAACTATAGGTAGCCGGGACATGACCCTCAGCTATCCCGAATCAATACGACTGAATGAAGAAAATAAAATGCTACATAAACTCTGACTAACTCGAGCCCTTGAATCAAGAGGACTCATCACCTGCTGACCAGAAGCTGCAAACTGTTTGAATACGGTATGTGTGGTACAACTGAACTGATACCTATATTATGAGACAATGTAGCACATAGACATATCTGTGGATCTATACTTTAAGGATGTACCGAGTATATGGGGTGTATGCATTAAGGAAACAATATTATTACTCTTTATAAAACCATGCATGTTGATATAAATGACTCACATAACTTGAATAAATCCGAAATCTAAATCTCATAAATCATGAATAATGAAACATGATACACCACACAACACATAACACTGTAATACTAGTCTGAATCGTTATTCAACACACCCTGCACTTCATAACCTCTTATCTCCTGCAAAATTCTCATAACCACTCTAACAACCACATTCAACCTCGTACTAGACATTTACTAATGTGTAGTGCATTCATCCAGATATATACCAACATGATGTCCAAGCCTACTTCTATAACCACATATGCACTTCTAAACACACTCCTATAAAACATCCTTGTTACCACCTACAAACCTCTATCAAGAATAACTTCTATGCACTACTCTTAAGAAGACATACATAACATATTCTGAACTGACCAGGTCATATACAAAAACTTCACTCAATATTTTCTCAGACTCATAGAATTACATAAAGCAAGCATATGACCATCTTCCCCAACATGACACATTTAATCTCTCTTATCTACACAACTTCTTATCATCACTATTTTTGACCTAAGGAAAAGGTCACTGAAAGGTTAGAACACGAGGACCTATAGCATGAAGGGATACCATGCGTAACTTGGGCACTCATTTGAGGCCTGAGGAATAAAGCATTTAACATCATGAACTTATCAAAGAGGTCTAACCCGAGGACATGCATGATATAAATCTGAATTTTGCTGCTCATTAAAAGTATTGCTTGAGCACTTGAACTGTACATTCCGTAAAGCTTGAGTACATGAGTCATGAGCTGCATGACCCAGATTTGGAGTACATAACTTTTGGAATATGATTTCAACTGCTAACTGGAACTCCTTTTTTTGGGAACTAGGAGAGTACATAATTCTCTATCATATGCATGAACATGAATTAAGATCATGGAACTAACACGTAAGGCATGAGTAGGTATTAGGACAACTGAAAATACTGAAATAAGATTGGGTGAAGCATCAATCTTTCACACAGCTATTCTACAACTTACTGGTACAGCTACTAAGATCTTAAAGCTTGACTTGGTTACCCATTCTATCATCTCCCCCTTAGCTTTAAGCCATCACTCTAAGTTTGTGAACCACTATAATAACTCTAACCTAAACTGCACTCACTTGCTCTAGAGTCTAGGATATAATTAATACATAGGAAGCTAAACTTACCCTGAAGGACTATATCTTCATGTATATCACCTAAAGCTAATACTTCTTTCTAAGATTTGACTCTTAAACTTCTGTGACCCCAAAAGTCATCATATAACAACATAAATACTCACCAACTTAGATTTTTAACACTTGACACAGATATCATCACCCTTTAATAAACCACGCTACTCCCTTCATACTCTGCTAACATCACATTCACATCTCCAAAATTATATTTTCTCTAAACTATAGGAATCAAGATATACCAACAAGGCTCAATACTATGAATCAAAACTCCTTAACTTAGCTATTAAGAACATCATATACTATAGAACTAGTCTCCTTCCTCTTAGCAACTCAACGGTACTACTAACCATACAAAACTTAATAAATTTTGAAAATAGCGGAGCCCTATATCACCTTGGTCACACCTCAACATCATACTTACAAAATCATACTTATTCATAAATAGCTGGACTCAAACACTTGCATCCACTGTTCAAGCCAATTAGATCACTTCCCTATAACTAGTACCATCAACCAAGAAATTGTCTTATCCACCTTCATGACCACTAATCGTTTAAACTTAATGTCTAGCGCTCAACATGATTTACAACCCTACCTCACACATAATTCTCATTTGGAAACTATAAAACAAAACATCAAGAAACACTAGCCCACTCAAACCTCATAACAACAATAATCGATCATAATTATATGGCCTATCTTAATCACAATCCATTAACACATCCTCCATCCACACATCATTACTATATACCGATCTATACACCTAAACTTCTTTCACAGCTCTATAAGTTTCAACTAAACTCCTTCTTGCAATCTCATGGAACCCTAAATTAACAACGCTTATCCACCAAGTTCTTTCATCAATAACCTATACTTTTCTAGAAAAACAAACTCCGTCAACAACTCTTTTCATACTTTAAGCAAACAATAATTCACCTCAACTAATAACTCTTTCTCTACCTTCTACTAAACTAACACCCAAGGACATATCACTTCATTACTAACTAAATCATATGCAAAAAGATTCGGCTATACATATATTCAATAAAACGCACTTACCACCCTTCTTGTCAATACACCTCTAAACCACCAATTCCAACCAACACAAGAACAACAAGGTGAACAACAAGTTGCTAGTGAATCAAAATAGGCCTCACACAGCTTCACTAGACTTTGATTTTTGTGTTTTGAACAAAAAAATGAGATGAATAACAAGGAAACTATGTTAGTGAATCGAGAGCCCCACATGGCTTAACTAGACTTTTAGTTTCGACAACACAATGATAACAAGATTACAAGAGATAGAAACTTGACACATAATATTTAATGATCTAAGAATACACATCTTACTATGTCTTAACTGAATGACTCATAAGAATGAGGGAATAACTTTAAACTTGAGGGGCTTATAACACACTAGAAGGCCCCTCTCAAGCCACTTTGTGAGACTTTTGAAACTTTTTGGTAGCAAGTCTGAGAGCATTATCAGGGGAGGAAATGGAACTTGCTGATCATGCTATCTCAAGAATAATACAAGGATAGGGAAGTATAGATTTACATTATGGATTCTAAGGAGGAAGATGAAAGCACCTCTGATTTGGGCTTAGTGCACGACTTTCATAAACATGAATAAAATACTTCAATTTTTGGAACTCAAAAGCACTGATGGGATACTTTCTAGCTCGCTTACGATCCCAAAACTATCTGTGGAGACTGTCTGAAAAGGTACTATCTGTAAAGATTTAAGCTTGATTGTCTCTGATATCTTGAAAATAAGGCAGAGATGGCCTGAATAGAGTAAGATAAGAATTTGTATAAGTTTCTTAGAGAACCTTTCTATAGTACGATCTGAGACTTAAAAGAATGGAAATATTTCCTAAATGCCTTGTAACCTCTCGAAGAAAAGTACAGACATCTGCGTACCATTCCGCAAGACTCTACTAGACAAGGCTTTGCAGATACTCTGGGACTCTTGAACCTTATGCTCTGATACTAAGTTTGTAATGCCCCAAAAATCTATTCCGAGACATTACACGGTGCTTAGGAACACAAGTGACCCCAAGCTAACCCTTCTATTGGCATATCTCAAAAGAAAATGGATTATATGTATAAATCTGTACATAAGTCAATGGAAAATAACTCTTTTATGAATTTAAGAAATACAAGACTGAATTCAAATGATTGCAACTTTGCTTTACAAATAAAACTAGAATAAGATACTTTAACTCTAGTGATTGTCCATGAAGCCTATAAAATACTGACTATAAATGGTTGGGAAGCTACTCCAACTATCGTTAATCAGTACATGTGACTAAGAAAATAAACAACAAAAATGAATCTAACTGAAGTCCCCGAAAGAGGAGGATTCATCATCTTGCTAGCTAAGATCTGCAACTGCCTGAATCTGAATATTCATGCTAAGTCTTGTACCTACATTATGAGACAATGTAGCACACAAACGTATATGTGGATCAGTACTTTGAAGATGTACTTAGCATATGGGGGTTCAATGCAATAAGTAAACAATATCATCAATCTTTATAGAAATCCTGCATACTGATATAAATGACTCACATAGCTTGAGTAAAAGCTGAAATCTAAATCTCATCAATCATGTATAATGAAGCATATAGTACAAATCTATTGATTCATTCTATTTACTTCAAAAATATATATTCTCCATCTTATTCTCAAAAATTGTAAGTAAGAGGAATCTTAAAACGATAGCTTTAAAAACTTATACTTTTATCTTTTAGAGAATAAGAGACTTCTTTAAAACTTAGAGATTATAGGACTTAGGGACTTTGGTCTTGGGAGACTTTGGGACTTAGGAAACTTTGAAACTTAAAGCTTCGGAAATCTTGAAATTAAGCTTTCAACACATATACTTTTATCTTAAATAGAGTAGGGGACTGCTTTGGGAGTTTCTTCTAACCGACATAAACCATGTGAGCTGACATGGAGTCCAACATCTTGCCCACGTTGGGGAAAGCTGCTCTACCCTTGCCATCGGAATAGAACCTTCACTTTAGTGATCACTATCTCGGCCTCGGGCCCATATATCTCAATCCTATGGTGGCACTTAGTTCTGGAATATGAGACCTTAGAATCATACCCAACTCAGTGCAAAATACTAATGCCATACTTAAGCTCAAAACTTTTAGGAAATCCACCTTAAAATAACTCAAGGGTCTATAATGAAGACCAAATTATGCTTCTCTTAGCTTTAAATCATAAGTAGTGTGGATTCCTATCTTAGCTTTGAAAGTACTTATCAAAACTTGTCAATAAAACTTGAGATCATAATCTCCTTATAAGTTCATCACTTGTACTTAGGACTCAAAATGTAAAACTTTAATGCATCATAATCATATATAAACTTCATGCTTAACCATCATCTTAAAAAGCTTACAATCATCTCAATCAAGATATTAGAAAAATAACTCATAATATGAATCTCATGATTTCAACATCTCAAAATTTATGCTTGATAACAAAACATTCATAATCATCTTAAAATATGGAAAATTCAGAAATAGCCATGAAAATATAAACAAAATCATGTAATTCAACTTTTAAACTATGGAAAATCACATAATCTTGCAAATAATGGTAATGGGTATAAACCCTAACTTGATGTTCATGGAAATCATAATAAAATTTAGAAATTTATATCTTAAAAGAAGTCTTTGGGCACAAGAACGCAAGGATTGTTCTTGTTCAAACCCCACATACCTTAGATTGTGAACTTAATGAATAAGCTTGCTTTTGAGATGCTACTTGTACTCTTGAATAAGGGTTCTTGGAATTCTTACACTAAGAACTTAAAAATCTTGGCTCAATTTGGAGAATGAATGGAGAAATCTTAAGTTTCTTGGAGGAGAAGTTTGATGAACTAGGGTTTTTGGTTGAGGGATTTTGAGAAAAGTGGTATAGGATGCGTGTAATGGCCTTAAATCAGGTGTTTGGATGATTTAAGTGGATTGGAAAAAGTTCAAAATACCCATTTTAACTTCTCAACAAAACTGGAAGCCCGACTTTATGGGCCACCGCGACGCGCCATTATCGCAGTGGCTCACTGGAAATTAACGAATGGGAATCTGGGGGTCACCGCGATGCGGAGCCATCGCGTTGTCCCACTGGTTGGGACGTGGAACTTCAGCGTGACGCACCACAATTGCGCTAGGCTACTAAAAATTGACTATTGGGAAATTACTCATCTCCGTAACGCGCTAAGTGTCTGAATGACGGTGTTTTATGACTGGAACTTCAATTAGCCATAACTTCTTGTCCGGTTATCGGATTTGGGCAAATTTTATATCGTTGGAAAGCTAATTCAATTTCCACATGATAAAAAGTCAAAAATACGAGAATTCTATATGATTTAAACATTACTCCCTTTAGAAGTCATTCTTCAATCTTATAGAGGCGAAATTAGGCTTAAGAAAAGTTCAGGGTATTACACTATCATAAGGAGATGATTCATGCTGAGAGTTTAGAATTCACTTGATATGGTCTTGGTGAGGTCGTACTGATAGAACTGCAAAGTGATAGTTTATGCAGGCACAAATAATGAGAAAACGAGGCTAAGATCATATAATGGGTATCACATTGCCTGAGCTGGAATACTTGGAACACTAAGATCATTCACTGAATACTTATGAACTGAATCACAGCTAGATATATGATTTTCTGAAGCTGATGTCTGATGCATATACTAAGATGAATTTACAAATTTTATGGGTGCGAACAATTATTTCTTGGAATGACCATACTTATGAAACTTCAGGTAGTAAGAGTAGACTAAAATTGGGAGGATGGAAAAACTATAGAAATTCATCTATTTGATTGTTAAACTAGATTGCTGGCTATCCGAACTGAAACATACTAGATACTCGTATCCAAGTAGAGGATTCCTTTAACACCTTTCTAGGGAGTTCTAACGATATGAGGGGGAAAAGAACTCTGGGCATTCTCTCAACAAGTCATATGAATAAAAGGTTACAATATTGCTATAACTCTATAGCTTGGAACATAGACCAGTTGATCATAAGCTGAGATAGAATTTCTGGGCCTTAGGTAAATCAACTTCTTGCTTTCAAGCTTAGCAACTCTTCTTGAATACTCCCTCGATTATGCTATTCACCTTAAACACCGTACTCATTTATTCAACTTATATTTCTCACATGGTCGCTGATATTTCCATCTACTTATATCTAAACTGAACTAAATCCTTTCACCATCTTCAAGACTAACTCGAAATCACAAGATACACCACATAACACTGTAATACTAGTCTGAATCATAAATTCAACACCCCCTGCATTTCACAACTCCTCATCTCATGCATAATTCTCATTGCCACTCTAACAATCACATTCAACTTAATACTAGACATTCATAAACGTGCAATGCATTCATCCAGATATATACAAACATGATGTTCAAGCCTATATCTATAACCACATATGCACTTCTAAACAAACACCTTTCTCATATCCTGCGAACCTCTAACAAGAACAACTTTCATACACTATTCTTAAGAAGACACACATAGAATACTCCCAACCAACTAAGTCATACACAAAAGCTTTACCTCAATATTCCTCTATTGATAGACCTACATAGAAAAAGCACACAACAATCTTCCCAAACATAACACATAAAATTTCAGCTAGCCACGACACGTTTTAAAGACTAATCCTCAATCTTACTTAACACTTACAACCATAGCCAACTTAAGCATACAACGATATTTCATTAGCAAGAAATTCTTACTCTCCCTCCCGTCTAGATAACTGTTCATCACCACTATCTTAACCTTAGGAAAGATTATTAAAGGGTTAGAATATGAGGACTTGAAACAAGAAGATATGCTACGTACAACTTGACACCTTAATGAGGCCTGACGAATAGGGTATCAAATGCATGAATCCATTAAGGAGATTGAAATTGAAAACACCCATGACAACATCTGAAACTGAACTTGTTGTAACGTATGAGTACACGAGTCATGATCTGCATGACCTGAGCTTAGAATCCATGATTTCATGGAACATAATCTGTACTACTTAGTGAACTGGAACTGCTTATGCTAGGAATTGGAGGTATACATGATTTTTTCTATAAGGTGCATAAATATGAACTATGGTCATGAAACCAACATAAAATACATGAGTAGATAGAGGTATAGGGATAACTGAAGATGCTGAAATAGGAATGGGTTGAGCCTCACCCTCAATTTTTGATATTCTATAACATTCTGGCATCACTACAAAAATCTGAAAGTCTAACTTGGTTACTCATGCAATCATCTCCCCCTTAGATTTAAGCCATCACTCTAAGTTTATGAACCACTATATCAACTCTAATCTAAACTGCAATCACTTTGCTCTAGAGTCTGGGATATAATCAATACAAAGGAAAGTAAAATTACCCTGAACGACTATATCTTCACGTATAACACCCAATGCTAATACCTACTTCTGAGATTCAACTCTTAGACTTCTACGACTCCAAAAGTCATCATATAACAACTTAAACTCTCACCAACTTAGATTTTTAACACTTAACATGGATATCATCTACCTGTAACAAACCATGCTTCTCCCCTCATACTCTGCTAATATCACATACTATCACATCTCCAAACTTGCATTTTTCTCTAAACCATAGGAATCAAAATCATACCAACAAGGCTCAATACTATAAATCAAAACTCATTAACTTAGCTATTAAGAATATCATATACTATACAACTAGTCTCCTTCCTCTTAGCAACTCAACGGTACTACTAACCACACAACACTTAATAAATTTCAAAAATAAAGGAGCCCTATATCACCTTGGGCACACCTCAACATCATACTTACAAAATCATACTTATTTACAAATAACTGAATTCAAACACTTGCATACATTGTTCAAGCCTACTAGATCACTTCCATATAACTAGCATCACTAACCAAGAAATCATTACATCCACCTTGATTACCATCAACTGTTCAAACTTAATATCTAGTGCTAAATATGAGTAACAACCCACCTTGCATACAAATTCTCACTTGGGAGCTATAAAATAAAACATCAAGAAACAATAGTCCCCTAGAACTCTACAACAACAATAATAGGTCATAATCAGATGGCCTATCTTATCACAATCCATTAACATATCCTCCTTATACACATCATTACTATTTACCCTTTTATACATCTAAATTACTATCATAGCTTTATAAGTTTCAACTAAAACTCCTTTTTGCAACGTCAAGGGAGGCCTAAATTAATGATACTAAACTACTAAACACTTCATTAATATCCTATACTTTTCAATCACAACAAATATCATCAATAACTCTCTTCAAACTTCAACCAAAAAATAAATTTCCTTAACTAATAACTCTTTATCTACCTTCCACTAAACTAATACACAACGACATATCACTTCGTTACTAACTCAATCATATGGAAAAGATTCGGCTATACATATACTCAATAAATCGCCTTTGCCACCTTTCTTTTCACTACACTTCTAAACCCACACTTCCAACTATAAGAAAGTTCAATCTACTTATGAATCATAACACTCTAGGTTTCACTATCTCATGAATACAAACTCTATTCAGCAGTCTATACTAACATTATCTCCTCTAATGAGTACTATCCATATTGAAGGATTAATAAGGAATCTGAATACATATCTTACTTTGTCTTAACTGAATGACCCATAAGAATAAGGACATAACTTTCAACTTGAGGGACTCATGGAACACTAGGGAGCTCCTTTCAAGCCCTTTGTGTGACTTCTAAAACTTCTGCTAGAAAATCTGATAGCATTATCTGGGGAGAAATTAGAACTTACTGATCATGTTATCTCAAGAATAATACATAGATGAGGAATTTCGGGGTAACACACGGATAGAAAGGAGATTCTGAGAGAACCATTTTACAGCATGAGCTAGAGTATGAAAAAAAGGAAACTTTTCTTAAATGCCTCATAGCCTCTCGAAGAAAAGTACTCACGTCTCCGTACCGTTCTGCAGGACTTTACTAGATACGGCTTCACAGACATCCTAGGACACTTAAACCTTGCTCTGATACCAAGTTTGTAACCCTCCAAAAATGGGTCTCGAGACGTCACATGGTGCTTAGGATCACAAGTGACCCCAAGCTAACCCTTCTACTGGCATAACTCATAAGCAAATGGATAACATGCATAAATCTATACAAAAATCACCGGAATATAACTCTTTTCTGAATTTGATCAATACAAAACTAAATTCAAATGATTACAGCTCTGCCTTGCAAATGAAACTAGAATAAAATATTTAACTCTACTAACTGTCTATGAAGCCTCTACTAGTATTAACTATAGGTAGCCAGGACATGACCCCCAGCTATCCCGAATCAATACGACTAAATGAAGAAAACAAAATGCTACACAAACTCTGACTAACTCGAGCCCTTGAATCAAGAGGACTCATCACCTGCTGACCGGAAGCTGCAATCTATTTGAATACGGTATGTGTGCTATAACTGAACTGATACCTACATTATGAGACAATATAGCACATAGACATATATGTGGATCAGTACTTTGAGGATGTACTGAGTATATGGGGGTGTATGCATTAAGGAAACAATATCATTACTCTTTATAAAACCATGCATGCTGATATAAATGACTCACATAACTTGAATAAATCTAAAATCTAAATCTCATAAATCATGAATAATAAAACATGTAGCATAAATCTCATGAGTCATTATACTTAGTTCAAAAATCTGTATTCTCCTCTTATTCTCAAATCTAGTAAGCAAAAAGGAATCATAAGGTAATAACTTTCAAATATTATGCTTTTCTCTTGGGGAGAATAGGACTTTGGGAACTCAAGGACTTGGGAATCTAAAAATCAAAACATTCAACACATATACTGTAATCTTAAGGAGAGTAGAGGACTTCTTTAGGAGTTTCTTTTAATCGATATAAATCATGTGAGCTGACATAGAGTCCAACGTCTTGCCCAGGTTGGGGAGAGTTGTTCTACCCTTGCCATCGAAATAGAACCTTAACTTTAGTGATCACTATCTTAACCCATTTGGGGTGAATCAGAAACCTACGGTGGCTCGTAGTTCTGGAGCATGAGACCTTGGAATCAAGCCCAACTCGGTGCTAAATACTACTCCCATACTTAGGCTCTGAACTTTTAGGAAAATCCACCTTAAAATATGGCATAATGTTTAAAATGAAAGCCAATTATGCTTCTCTTTGCTTTAAATCATAAACTACAAGAATTATGTGGATTCCTATCTTAGCTTAAGATCAAAACATGAATTTTCTTTAAATCCTGGTAAGCAATTACTAGAGGAAAACTTAAGGTCATAACCTTATTGAAAAATTCAAACTCATTCTTGATATGGATATAAAAATCAAAGATTTCAAGAATATGATCTTAGAAACTCAATACTAAATCTTTGGGCTCAAATTCACAATTTAAACTCATGACAAATCACCACAAAACTTAAGACTCAACATCATTCTTGAAAGTATTCGACAATACCAATTCTCAAAAGAAGAGTGCAACTCATGATATAAACCTTCAATTAAAAGCATAAATAGGTAGAATAATCATGCAATTCGAAATTTAAATAACTTATAAATTCATAAACATCAAGACAAGATAATTTGGTCATAACCTCATTTATAAATCATGAAATCTTTAATAAAAATCAAATTTTTGGGCACAAGAATGGAAGAATTATTCTTGCTCAAACCCCACATACCTTTGATTATGAACTTTGAATGAACACTTGCTTTTGGGACTCTATTTGCAACTTTGAATGGATATTCTTGATGCTCTTGGTTTGGTGATTCCAATTCTTGAATCAATTTCGAAAAGTGACGGTGAAATCTGGAGTTTTATTAAATGTTGGGTTGAAACCCTAGACTTTGTTCTTGGTGAATTTGAGAGAAAAGGATCATACTTTGGTATTTTGGGGATTAAATCTCATGTTATGGATGAATAGGGGGTGAAAATAATCCTTTTGCCCTTAATGACTCAGAGGTGGAATGCTGAAAAATTTGGCCCGGGGGAGTAACCAGGGCGGTGCCCTACTTAGAGCGGGGGACTACCTAGGGCGGCGCCCTGCTTAGAACAGGGGACTATCCAGGGCGGCGCAGGCTAATCTCCCTGAGCTACTGGTTTGGCATACCAAACAGGCCTTTAAGCTTGTCTAAAAATTTTGAAACTCACCCGAGATGTACTCTTGACTTGCCCCATCGTGAATAAACAAAAGAAATCAACAAACGAAGGTCGGAAAGATCAAAATTAATTTCTCAAAGTTCGAAGGTCTTAAAATGACTAAGTCACAACACTTAACCAAATTTCTAAGTGTGAGACCTCTCTTGACATACTCTAAAGGCTTAGACAACGAGAAAATTTTGCGGGGTTTTACAGTAGGATAGTAGAGAAATTAATTTTGGTGAACCATAAATAATTTATTAGCACAAGATTTAATAACTCATCTAGCAACACATATGGTGATAATGTTCAGGACGTCTGAAAGTCCATGGGCGTAAGTGATCCATCATCACAAAGTAACGACGTGGTGCTAAGAATGATAGCAGGGAATCAAATTTCAACGAAACTAGCAAAAGACATCGATATAGATGTAAGGCATATAATTGAGAGAGCATATAATACTGCAACGTTCTGAACAAAGAAGTCCATGGAAAAAAAATAAATCATCTATATATATATTTACAACACATATATAACATAAACACAACTATATATATAAGAAAGCAAAAACTACTATGAAAGGAAGAACCAAGGACTGTTCCAATAGCTCAAAGCTGAAGACTACACTATCCAAAGGTGGAGATGTTGGAAATGCTAAAATATTAGTGATAATAAAGTATACAAGAGAAAAAATTGGAAGCCTCAAACACAAGAAGAGACAAATTAGAATCAGCTTGCTCTTGTTAATGATAGGAACATTGATTATGTTACTAGTCAATTGGATTTTGCTAAGGATATGGGAGAAGCAGCACAAAATCTTGCAGAAACCAAAGTTTGTGCCTTGAAGAACTCTTTGCAATTTCCTCTTAATAATACTTCTGGGAGCACCAAAGGGTGCAGGTGCCACAACTGTCCTGCAGCCAAGTAGGAATGTATCATTTTGACAATTCTTTGCAGAAGATTAACTCACCAAGTTATCAACATCAAGTGTTGCTGCAATCCCATAGAAGATATATCATGGACTTGAGATGCTTGCTATAGACTCTCGATAGATATTCAAGTGAATATTGAAGCTTCTACATACTAACTTTTTATACTTTAGTCTATAGTCATGTGTGCATCATTCCTTTGTGTGTTTTTTTCATCAATAACAATTTCCACCATCTCTTTTTCCATCGCAACTCGAGTAAATACCAATTCATAAACATAGTCAACTGTAAGATTTTTGCAAAGAGTAATAAATAAATAACGACATATACCCAGTGCAATCTACTAAGTGGGGTCTGAGAAGGGTAGAATGTATGAAAGCAAACCATCTCCCTATCTTTATAGGATAGAGAGGATGTTTCCAACAACCTTTGGTTAAAAAGAAAAAGAAACATTTGAAGTGTGATTATAAGAAAACAAGACAACTACAAAAAAAAAAAAAAATAGGAAAACATATACTATGTTTCTCTTTTTCAAATTTATCCTAAATATTTTATTTTTATAAAAATAATTCCATATGATAACGATCCTAGTCGGATACGACTAAAATCGATATCGGAATGCGAAATTAAACTACAAAATTAAAGAATAGTTAAAAAATAAGAGATGAGAAGTGAAGAAAGAAAAACTCAATTAAATAATAATTAAGTCAAGGGAGAAAGAAAACTCAATCAAATGTTCAAGAAATCAAATTGAATCCACAAAATGATAATTCGATGATCAATCAAACGAAGAAGATAACACAAGTAATTCGAAAATCCACCCTAATCACTCGATCTAAGCTAACAATTGAAATTGAACCCAATCACTACCCTAACCTAGAGAAACTAAATATCAAGTCTATTTAAGACAATTCAATTATCCAAAATCTAAGTGATGTAAATGGCTAAGACAACTATTTATAGTCATTGCCTTTATAAAAATAATTTATTATAAAAATAGCCCCAAAGTGACTGAATATACAAATAACACACGGGACCTTCTTGATTGTCCAAATGACATTTTGTTTACTTATGACCTTGTGTATTTATTTCTTCATTCCTTCCTCCGAGCTCCAAACTATCACCATATATGAAAGACCTCCCTAATATGCTTCAAGCTAACAGTGCTCGTATCACCATATAAATTATATTCTATGTTTTGTAAGAAAAAATATATTAAAACAACTAAATATTATTTCCAAAAGCTATAACCAAATACAACTCCATCTTCAACTCCAAATTCAAAATGAATTTTTTTTGTTATAATATGTAGTAGCTTGCCTATGAAATCTAATCTATAAAATTATATATCTATTTGTTTTGAAATATTAATCTTTTAGAACTAATTAATTGTATTTTAAAAATAAATTGATTAAATTGAGTGATTTTGCAAGTTTTAGTTATTATGAAACTCTAGACTAGATTATTATTATTTGATACCGAGGAAAAATTCTCTATTGCATATCAATCTTTGAAGTTAATTTAAAAGAAATATCAATATGGAACTGCGACCTGACACGTGAAAACTTAATGTAAAGTAGCCAGACTCCTTTTTAAAAAAAAAAAAAATCAGTTTTGAAAGATGGATTTCTCACTTCTATACCAATTGATGTGGTAATTATACATACCATATAATTAATTCATGAGAAAAATATTTTGCAATAAATTATTTTAGTAAGCTCCTTTTCTCTCTCTCTCTTGTCCTTTGAAATATTACATAATTCTGTTTATTTGTTCTTTATCAGTGTTTTCTTTTCTTATTTCCATTCTCATTGAAGTCTAAAATACGACATAATATAAGCATGAATAGCAAAAACAAAAAGCGAGTAAAATTATAATTGTAAAACAACAACAACCATTATTATTAGTAATTTTTATTAAATATAAAGCTAGAAATCATATAATTTTATTGATATGCCAACAATAACATGCTGAATTACATATTGTTATTTTCACTCTCAACTTGTACAACATGAGATGCATAGAAATGGGAATTGTCCTGAGCAAGTGCAACATTTAAACTTCTTGCAAAGTCCAAATCCGCAACCTGAAAATGTCAAAAACACATATAAAAACATTAAAAAGATATTGTCAAAAGAGTAATTTTATTAAAGTAAAACTATTTTTTATTTAGTAATATAAAAAAAACATAACAACAAAAAAAAAAGATAAGAATTTCTTACTTGCAACAGATATACGAGTGCTACGACTTGCACCAGACAACTCTAGTTTTATTGGTGGTATTGTTTCTGGTGTTGCTAAAGTTAATGGAGAAAAAAGAACAAACAAGACAATGAGCATACACCCCATAACATTAGTTGATTTTGTCATCTTAAACAACTATTTTCGTTATGCTTGTAGGTATTTTATTTTTCTTTTTTCCCGTTATTTTGTTCTACCTTGATGGTTCATCCTTTTATAGCAAAAATAGACCATAATTTTTGAGTTAGTAGTGTTGAATTTAAGTAAGTTGTAACGGGATAGCATTTTAACGTATTTTCTTTAATAATATTAATTTGCTTCACTCTTTGATTACCTAATTGATTACTGTAACCCTTATTCCATCCGTCTGTGCAACCTGTCACTGTAAGTTAATTTTTCTATTAACTAAGGCATCACTTTTATGCCTATTAAAGTAGGCACACAATGGACGTGGGTTACTGCATGTAAGTTATCATTAAGGAGTGATATTTCAATGTTAGTTATGCATGAGTTTGATCACCATTTTTTCATACAGATTCATGTAACTTTTCAATATTCTTTATTCCACCATTATTCTACCTCTTTATTTTTGTAACTTTCGTAACTTCTATGCCATTCATTTACCACATTTATCTTCCTATTCATTGCATGAAAGATTTTTTCACCTATATATAGAGGTGGTCTTACATGGTTTTGATACACACAAGATAATAAAAAGTTCACAAAAGTTAGTAAAAAAGAGAGTTTAATAGTTGAAGGGAGGTGTTATTTTTGTGGAGCTTTGAACTCAACTCTTGTCCAGAGTTATTGAGTTGTTCTTTGAGAAGGCTGTTGTATCCTGGAGGGGACAAGTCAAGAAGATTATTGTTGGACCGGTGAAACAATTTACTGCAGTGGGCTTGAATCTCCTTAAAGAGAGAGATATTCGCGCCTCAGCCGAAGAAGAAGAAGAAGATAGTCTTTTATTTTCTTCACTTGTAATTTTAAGTTGTAATTTTTGTTATAATTTTACCAACAAGTTGTTACATCAATTAAGTAGTTGCATTAATTATTAGAATGAGGAAATCCAGGCAAACTATAGAATTAGTATCTCTCTTTTTGTAGCTACTGCAAAAAATTATTTGGCAACTGAACTATCCTTTTGTAGCTACTAAAAAAAAAATATTTGGCAACTGAACTATCCATAATTTTAAATATAAAATTATTTGGCAACTAAATTATGTTTAATTTTAAATCTATTTGTTTTCAATAACAGTTGAATCTATTTCACTACTAAAAAAAACTGGAAAATCGATCACAAAAAATCGATCATAGCTTGTGGTCGGAAAAAAACAACCACATGTGGTCGGTTTTTTATTTTTTATAAAAAGAGACCACATGTGGTCGCTTTTATATTTCAAAATTTAAGATAATCATTTCAATAATGTTTATATCAATTATTATTTCTTTTACAAATAAAAAATAAAAAAAATAAAAAAATTGTAACGCCCCGAATCTAGTTCCCAGAACGCTACACGGTACTCATGACCCCGAAGGATCACAAACTAACCCATGCTTGATATCTGTACCTGAGCACTGCATAATATATTTATATATACACTGTAAAAATGCGAAATATAAACTGCAAGGCCGTAAGGTTCAAAACTGAATAACTTCTGAATAAAACAATATCTGAACAGGGTATAGAAATACCCAAAACTAATATAAACTGTCTGAAAACATCTAGTCTGAAAGCCTCTAGACTGTCTGAATAAGGAGTTGATGGGACATGTCCTCAACTAACTCCAACTACTGAAATAAACTAAGTACTGAAAGAATGAAATAGTCAAATAATAACATCCTCGAATGATGAGGACTCACAGCTAGTCTGTCTGCTGAACGGTCGATCTACTAAGGATGCTCTAGAGCTCGTGCTTCTAATCCTATGGTATAAAACACCATAGCGCAAATGTGTCAGTACGATTGAATGTACCGGTATGCAAGTGAGGTAGGCTGAATGCATAAAGTTCATATGCATGAACTATACTAACTGACTGAATAACATGAACGTGAGAATACATGCATATGAATACGTAACTGTAACTGAGATCATATTGACACTGGGTACAGAGCTCTGAGTACTGATTTGCTGACATCTGAGTTTACTGATACTGATAAGTGAGTCTACTGAATACTGAGGAACTGATGTTATATTACTGATAAAGGAATGACTGTTTCTGACAGTTCTGATTAAGAACTGGTCTGATTGACTGTATCTGACAGTCCTGAAACTGAATACTGATAACATGAGTTTCGTATAATTAATATACTATTAACTGAGTGACTGTGTCTGACAGTCCTGATTCTGATAAAACTAGCTGAGTTCTATACTGAGCTGAGCAACTGTATCTGACAGTCCTGAATTTCTGTAGAACTATCTGAGTTCTATTACTAAGACTGGGACTGAGACTGTGGAAAGTAGTCATCTAACCGACATGCCCCTAATAAGCTATTATAGCTGAGTTGGGGTCCAATTTGTAACCCCAATTGGAAGGGTGTCAATACCGCGCCACTGGTAAGGATAAGCTGTGAGTGACCCTCATCTGATAGTGTCCCGAAAAGAAAATGGTGGGACCCACATCTGACAGTGTTAATCCACCTCATCAATCCTCATCTGTCAGTGTTGAGGTCTCAACCTATGCTGGCTACATAGTTTTGGAACGAAAGGATTACTTCTAAGGATCACACCCTCATCTGTCAATGTGTGTCCTCATCCTTGGGTTCACTCGGTGCTAAATCCTACTCCCATCTGAATAGACACTGAACATGATTAACTGAACTGATCTGAACTGAGTTCATTGAGTTTCATGGACTGACGGAATACTACTGAGATCTGATAACTGTCTGAGATTTCTGGATTACTGAGATTACATTATTACTGAGATTATTGAGATTACTGAGTAGGACTGGACTGATACTAAATTTACTGAACTTTCCTGAGTTATGTAACTGACTAAATTCTACTGATCATGACTTGACTGAGAGTATCTTGAAAACTGACACTGGCTCTAGGCACACAGCTAAATTGTCAGATATAAGTACCCCCAGGACTCGATAGAAGGAAACTGACCAGGCATGACATTCTTGAATACATGACCAATATCAGCAATCCATAACACAATAAGTTGGGGATTTCATGAAGTACATGGTTATCATAATCTTGTACATGGTAGGAATGCATATATTCATGTCACAATTTTATACTCTAACATCATGAGCATTCCAACAAACATCTACATTGCACATCAATAGCATGGGAGTCATTTGAACATAAGGGTAAAACATTAACTTATTATTTAGGTCACAATTGAGCTATGATGCATAATTTCTAGTCCCTTAGGCATTTTATCAAACACCTAGCATGCACGACTTAAGGCATAGGAATAATCATCAAATTATCACTTCAAAACTTCATAAATCAACAAAACTTATAGATTTCAAGCCTCACATTAACATAGTTTCATGAACAACACATAAAGATTCCAACTTGTGAATCACATAATTATAATCTCATGAACATAATCAACCCACAACATAAACGTCACAATTAAATATTTAAAAGTGGATTCTTGGGCTTCATGGATGAAAGGAATCCATGAATGAACACTATGCATACCTTAGTTCTTGATTCTACGAAGATTGACGGTGGAACTTTCTTGAATTTGAATCCCCAATTGAAAATCCTAACTTGTTCTTGAGAGTTTTTGAGAGAAACAACAATATTTTGGCTTCAAAATGGTTGAATTACGTGTTTATGGGCTTATATAAGGATAGGAAAATGACTATTTTGCCTTTGGAAATTCAGGGTTGAAAGCTGAAAAAAATAGGCCCAGGGCGGTGCCCTGCTTAGACCCCCGGGGAACCCAGGGCGGCTCCCTGCTAACGCCTTTAGCTACTGGTTTGGGAAACTAAACATTCCCTTGCGCTATTCCAAAAATCTCGAAACTCACCCGAGTGCTATTGACTTGCCCCGTCGTGACACAACTTGAAAATAAAAAAACGGAGGTCGGAAAGGTCGTGAAATAAATCTCCGAAGTTCGGAGGCTTAAAATGAGACTAAGTGTTGAACACTTAGCTAAAACATTCTAAGTGTTGGAGCTTTTGAAGAGCTTTAAGGAACTTAATTAGACTTAAAATTTTATGGGGTCTTACAAAAATATAACACAAAAATCTATTTTCTGAAAATATTTTTTCATTCATCAACCAAACACTAGAAAATATTTTTCAGAAAATATTTTCCATCCACCAACCAAATATAAGAAAACTAGTAAAAACCAACTTATTTTTTATGGAAAACATTTTTCCTTCGTACCAAACACACCCTTGATGTGTCTACTTTGCCAACAACCCCTTGTATCTATGGTGGGAGTGTCAAACGGGCCGGGCCAGACCAACTCGGAACCGGCCCTTCTATTTTAACCGGGTTGAGGGCCGGTTAGGGGCCGGTTTTGACGCTAGACGGGCCGGGCCCAACAGTAAAAAAATTAAAACCCACCCTAAACCGGCCCACTTAATCTAACCCGATCAAACTCGGTTAAAAAAATGGTCAAACCCGATCAAAAATATAAAAAAAAAAAAAAAACCTTCTTTCAATATACATTACATATAGTCATATACCCACCTATATACATCATAAATACGTTAAATAATATATATATATACACAATATATATAGTATATACTACATTAGAATTTAAAAAATATATACACATATACACAATTAGTCAATTACTCATATATACTCACCATTCAATGTATATATACTACAACTTATAAAATATACTACATTATATATACATTACAATAGATATAGATATAGTTATATACTAATTTATAAAACATATACACATGTATACGTTAAATATACACTTCTATAGAAGATATATACACGTGTACACGCACCATTCAATGTATATATACTACTACTTATAAAATATACTACAATATATATACATTACAATATATATAGATATACTTAAATACCAATTTATAAAATATATACACATGTATATGTTAAATATACACTTCTATAGAAGATATATACACGTGTATACGCACCATTCAATGTATATATACTACTACTTATAAATTATACTACAATATATATAGATATACTTAAATACCAATTTATAAAACATATACGCATGTATACGTTAAATATACACTTCTATAGAAGATATATACACTTGTATACGCACCATTCAATGTATATATACTACTACTTATAAAATATACTACATTATATATACATTACAATATATATAGATATAGTTATATACTAATTTATAAAACATATACACATGTATACGTTAAATATGCACTTCTATAGAAGATATATACACATGTATACGCACCATTCAATGTATATATACTACTACTTATAAAATATACTACATTATATATACATTACAATAAATATAGATATAGTTATATACTAATTTATAAAACATATACACATGTATACGTTAAATATACACTCCTATAGAAGATATATACACAAATATACAAAACATATGCTACTTAATATAATAAATTAATAATATTTGGTAGTAAATTAATAATATATTAGAAGTAAGTTTTTAATTTAAAGTAGAAAACTAGAAATTCAATTTAAAATTTTAAATCGTTAAATGAAAAAATATAAAAAGCAAGGACTAAGGAGTGAATGAATTTGGTGAATTTTATTAATTGCAAAATAATCCGAAATTTATAATTTACATGAATGAAAAATCTACAAATTATGCATCATTTTTTCCAATTCATTCATGTTAATATTAACAGGAACTTGTATAGGATAGTCGAAGTCAACGGGAGCAAAACCATGCATTGGACTTGATTCTGCTGAGTTCTCCCGTGAAGACATAATTTCTTCAAGTTTCAGCTCGTCGCTTGGCTCCGGTTCCATTCCTTGGTTTCTTCTTTCTACTCTAATCCAATCTCTGAGGCAAACTAGAACATTCATTGCATTGCTTTCCAATGAGTGTCGGTTGTCTCCAAGCTGCTGTCGTCCCTGACTAAAGGCGCTCTCTGATGCAACGGTTGACATTGGAACATTCAAGATATCTCTAGCTAATCTTGAAAGCACAGGATATTGTGTTTCATTACTCCTCCACCAATCCAACGTGTTAATCTGTCGTCTGCGATCCTCTGGTGCCGATCGAAGATAATATTTCAGCTCTTCCCGATAAGTTGATGTGTAAGTTCTCTCATCAAGATTGTTCCAATAATTTAAATCATAAAAGGAATTAGGAAAACCACTATGTACCGGCCTTTTAGAAGATGATGGCTCCTCGGGTGGATGGGGAGCGACAGTTGGAGTGATATTTGTAGGTACGGCTAAATCAAATAAATCAGCATAGTGATTATATAATTTTTCTATGTAATCCTTTGAATCAACCGTAGCCGTCCACAAATCAGGTTGTACTTGTTCAGAATCATGGTTAGTATTTATTTCTAAGTTAGTATAAATAAGAGTACTAAAGTAGCACATATTATTATATTTCATGCACGGATTTAGCATAGCACCAACCAAGTAAATAGGGGGAATTGGGAAAAAATATTTTTTAAATTTCGTAAACATGGCGTCAACAACTTCTTTATAACCTTCTTTATTTTTATATTCTTTGAGCAAGCCAGAAATATCGGCTATATATGACAAAATATTACAAACAGTAGGATAATAAGCATCGAAAAATTCAACCGTAGCTACATAAATTTTTTCTAAAAACTTAACAAGATCATTAATTACAACCCAATTAGAATTATGTAGCATGCAATCAGCAGAATCAGCAAATGAACCGCAATGTTGGTTAAAAGCTAGTGTAATAGGAATTCTATATTTATAACAAGTTTTTAAAAATTCATACGTAGAATTCCATCTAGTATCAATTTCCTTAGGCATCAAAATCGGTGTATGTCCATTTTCTTGACATTTAACTTTAAATTCTCTAATTCTCGATCTACGATTATTTCCTTGAATAAAACCAACGGCAAGACGAATTTTTTTAATATAAAGCTCAAAAAACTCAAGACCATCTTTTACAATTAAATTATATATATGACATGCACACTTAATATGAAAAATTTCAGGCAAGGGCGGAGATAACATAGATTTTAATTTTTTTATAGCAGTCTTGTTGTTAGAAGCATTATCAAAAGCAATACATAAAATTTTATTTTCTATACCATAATATCCGGCAATTTTAACAATAGAATCAGCAATAAATTGTCCAGTATGTTTACGATCTTCATCATATAAAAAGGCAAGAATACGTTTTTGCATCACGAAATTACTATCCATCCAATGACAAGTAACGGTTAAATAATCATTTTTATTTACAGCATGACTAAGATCAGAAGTTAGGGACAATTTACATTGAATATTTTTTAACAATGTTGATAAATAAAAACAATATTGTGAATGAAATCTAAAAATATCAGACCGACAAGTAGTTCTAGGAATACCGTTAAACATAGGATTATAAATTGCTTGTATATAATGAATAAAGGCATCAGAAGAAGGAAAACTAAAAGGTAAACAACCCACAGCTACCATTTTAGCTATTTCTTCCCGGTCGCTCAATTTATTATACTTCTTCGCTACGTGACCGGTTGCTGGGTCCATTCTAGTTAGCGTTGGCCCACCAACATCCCCACCACCTTGTGCAATATTTAACTCTCTTTTGTGATCTTCAGCTATATGTCTCATTAACGTACCTGTACCCCCTTGCTTGCCTCCACTTCTATGCTTATATATTTGTTGACAAATATTGCATTGCACCTCAATATCTGATATACGTTCAAAAAATTGTCATGCAACACTAGTTCTTTTACGAGGTCTTGGGGCACTGGGAGGACGGGGAGGGAGATTAACCGATTCAAATCTAACATTAGCATCTCCTACTGCGGGTGTCTCAACAATATTTTCATTAGCTTCGTCTAAATTAACCGCATCTACTTCATTTTCTTCTTCTATACCGTAATTTTCTTGAGCTTCTACATAATCCATATCGTGAGCACCTACACCTATTTCTTCCTCAAAAGGTGTACCAAGCGGTACCGGAGGCGAAGGCACACGAGTATATCTACTACTTGAACTACCTCTACCGCTAGTAATTCGCTTTTTACTACCACTACCGCTTCCGGAACAAAAAAATTTAACACCTTTAGTAGCGAGGTTTCTTAATTTATCCATAATATAAATTAAATTAAACTAAAAATATTCAAAATACACAAATATAATAAAATTAAATATTAAACAATTAATACGATAAATAAAAATTAAACGTAAGAGATGGAACGACAATACCAAATTTTGGAAGTATCAGAAGGTTGCGACTTTAGAAACTTTCGCTCGTACTTTGTAAACGAAAAATTAAAAAATTAAAGTGAACACTTTAAGAAATTAAATATATTGAATATTTGAGAATTGAGAATTGAGAATTGAGATTTGAGAGAGAATGAGATTTGAGAGAGTGAAAAATTGTGTGAAAAATGATTTGAAGTTGTAGGGTATTTATAGAATTTTTTTGGGATTAAAAAATATTTTTTAAAGTTAATTTTTTTTTTTTAATAAATGGGCCCAAACTAGCCTTTTGGACCCAAAAATGGCTAAGTTTGGCCCAAAATTCCAATTTTTTTTATTTATTTTTTTTAAAAAGAAGGTATCGGGGCCGAGACGGGCCGATTAACCGGTGGGCCTGGATCGGGCTTGGTTCGGGTCGGGTTAGCCGGGCCCATTTTAAAAAAATAACCGACCCGAAACCCTAAAGCCCTAGGGCTTTACCGGGCAGGGTCAAACCGGGCTGGGTTAGTTACGAGGGTTGGGCCGGATCGGATCGGATCGGACCGGCCCACTTGACACCCTTAATCTATGGTCTATATGTTTGTTAAATCAGGTAATTAATTATTCTAATTATCAAAAAGTGCTATTATTTTCAAGTCAAACTTAAAGAAAAAGACGGAGTATTATTTTTCTTTACGATGATTATATATAATATACCAAATTAAAAAAATAATTTTTTTGAAAATATTTGAATAAAATTTCTTATGAATTAATTTGGACTAGGTATTAATCCATATTTTGATAGGTTAAACTAATAAATGGATAAGCCAATAAATAGCCCAAACTTGAACAAATTAAGTGGGTTATGATGTCGTGGGTTAATTTAATGCTTGTTTGGGATTACTTATTTCCCCCAAAAAATACTTATTTTGAGAAAAAAAATATTTTTTTTGAAAAGAAGGGTGTTTGATAAACTAGTAAAAGTGTTTTTAAAAAGAAGCAGAAGCAGTTTTTTTTACTTTTGGAAAGAAGTAGAAATTTTTTGTTTTTCAAAAAAAGCAGAAGCAGAAGCAAAAAATTATTTTTTTATGAAAAAAATATCTCTATCACTCACTTACACACACATATCCCTTATTAATTAATTAACATATCTTATAAGTTTGATTTTAAAATTTTATACTTCATATTTATATCAAAATTCTTTATTTTATGATTTATATATTATTATTTTATTCTCGCTCATTTTCCTTAAATAAATCTGAAAATATCATTGATGATGATATTTAATTACAAAAAAAAATTAATTAAAAATATTATAATAGATATTTAAAATAAATTTTCTCTATATATTAATTTTAGTAGTAAAAGTCTATTAATACATGTTCTTTTTGGTCATTTTATTCAAAAAAGTACTTTTTAAAAAGATTATCCAAACACAATCTGTTTATCAAAAATACTTTTCAAATGAATTTAACAAACATAAATTGACTTTTTTCAAAAGCACTTTTCTGAAAAGTTATTTTATAAAAATGATTCTCAAATAAGCAGTTTTCTAACAACAATCCCAAACTGACTCTTAATCACCTCTATTTTTTTCAATTATTAATATTACAACATCAATTTGTGCATAACTAATTTTTAAAAAGTACTTTTAAAGAAATATATTTTTTAACTTTTGACAAAACATCTTGTGCTACAACTAATCAATACTTATCTTTTTTTTTGAAAAGTTTTGCCAATAATTTTCTGAAATATGTACTTTCACCTTTTCAAAAATTTGGTCAAACACATTATGAGTTATTATCAAAAAATTTAAAAATTGTTCTACAAATATATATTTAATCTTAGATTTTGAATCAAATTTTAAAGATTTATCATAAAAATAATAATAATTTAAATGAGCATTTGACCACAAATTTTGAATCAGATTTTGAAAATCTATCTTTAAATATTTATTTGATCATAAATTTTAAATTACATCTTAAAAAAATTTATCTTCAAAAATTTATTTAACTATAAATTTTGATAATTTCTATATCGATCTTCATGTGTCTTGAATCTTGATAGCAGGTTGCTCTTGTATACGTGACACCATGTCATGAGAATTTATTAAATTTTATATTGATTTCATATATGTTCAAGTGAAAGTTTTTGAATCATTCATATTCTTATTTACCTTATAGTCTGATTTTGAGTTCTATTCTGGGTGAGGTGTGACTTATGTAAGACAAATGTTAGCATAATTTCAATTTTTTAAATTTATGATAGATATCTCAAAAGTTAAAAAACTTTATTATTTTAAAAATTAAATAATTTTAGTAGGATATTCTCATAAATTAGAGTGCCATCCAAGAAACTAACTCACACATATATCAAGTGATTTTACTTGTAGTTAGCTAATTAACATCAACTACGTGATTTCTCTCTTCTTTCCGGCCAATTTTGAAATTAAGTTTAATAAATACCAAAAAATTCATGGAATCAATCATTTCATTTATTTTTTTAAATTTTCCTATTAGTATTGCTAAGCGATTGGTTAAGAGTTTTTTAACATGTACTCCTTTCGTCTCATATATATTAGTTGATGATCATTTTACTAAAAATACATGTCTCAAATTATTTATTCATATACTAAATTAAGATATAATTAATTACTTTTTTTAAATTTTATCCTACAATTAATACTCTTTAGAAGTGTGAAATGAATTTGCAAAGTTTCAATAAAGTATCTTAAGATATAAATTAGTAGAACTATCCGTCTTATTTATGAATTCTTTAGAAGCGTATAAAAAAAAAATCATCTGTAGACACGTAAAATTTATTGGATCTAATTTATATAAAATTTAGATTTGACCCATATTTTATTGGGTCTAAAATCATTTTGGGCTATAAAAATAAGGAAAAATTACAGAAAGTAGCATATTTAAGACTATAATTACAATTAATAGCAACACTTTTGTAAAATTACAGTTTATAGCAAGGGTAACATTATTTTACTCATTAACTAGGCAGGTGTATGTTTTACTCTCACTACTTTACATTTTCCTATTTTCACTCCACTATTTCACCTCCCCCAAATATAGTCATATCTTTTTCCCTCTTTTTTTTTCATCTTATTTTCTTTATCATTTTATTTTTTTATTTTATTTTCATTTTTTTATTTTCACTTTATTTTCCCTCTTATATTTCTCTTTTTTTTTCTTTTTCGTTTTTTTAATTTTTTTTTTCTTTTTCATGTTTGAAGATAATTATCTTCAAAATCTTCAAGATTTTAAAATAAAACATCATTACTGTCTTTCACTATCTTATGTCTCTATCTTTTTTTTTCTTGTTAGTTTTTTTTTTTTCTTTTTTGATTTTTTTTTTTTCATTTCCACTTTATTTTCTCTCTTCTATTTCTCTTTTTTTCTTTCCTTTTTCGTTTTCTTTTTTTTTTCCTTTCTCATATCTTCTTTTTCTTTTTCTATTTTCGTTTTCTTCTTCTTGTTTTATTTTATTTTGTTTCTTTTTTTCTTTTATTTTTACACTTCTCTTTTTTTCATTTTTTTCTTTTTGTATTTTTATTTTTTTTCCTTTTTTACTCTTCTATCTCTAACTTTTATTTTGAAAAGACAAATACGTATATCACATACACATATTCGAAAAACATATAAAATACATAGTCATACAAATCTGGATATATATTTACGGTACAAAACATACGTATGTATTTACGATGTACATATCATATTCATATTAAACAGTAAAAAATATAACTATACTATATATCTTCATATGTATTTGCGAAATACAAAAGTGACTCGTATAAAATAAGAATATACATGTGGATCAGGTATGTATTTTGTAAATACATATGTAGAGCTATATGTATTTTATACGGTGTTGGATTTGTCTTTGAACTGTACATACTTTGTCATTTTAGAGGGTAACATATGTACTTATTTGTTTTCTTTTACTGTTTAAGATATCTATCATGTATTTTTTTATTACCTTTATTATATGTATATAATTGTCATTTTATTATAGAGATTTTGCGTCATATATATTTATATATACATGTGAGTCAGATATGTATTTCTGTAAATACATATGCAGATATATATGCATGTTTTTTTTACCGTAAATACATATGCAGATCTGTATATCTATTTATTTTGTATATTTTTTGAATATGTATATATCATATAGATATTTGTCTTTTAAAAATAAAAGATAAGGATAGAAGAGTAAAATAAAAAACAAAAAATTCAAAAAAAAAGAAGTGAAAAAGGAAAAAAGAAAAGAAAGAGAAATAGAAACTAGAAATAGAAGTGTCAAAATAAAAGCGAAAAAAAAAATTAAAAAAAAAAAGAAGAAGAAAATGAAAAAAATAATATGAGAAAAGGAAAAAAAAAACGAAAAAAATAAAAAATAAATAAAAAACGAAAAGGAAAAAAAAGAGAGGAGAAGTAGAAGATAGAAAATAAAGTGGAAAGAAAAAATGGAAAAGAAAAGTAAATTAAAAAAAAAAGATAAAAAAAATGAAAAAAATAAATAGTTAGAGAAATAAGAGAATGATATTTTAAAATTTTGAAGATCATGGAAATAATAATCTTCATATTGATTTTGATTTGGAAAAGGAATCTACTAATATAAATAAGAGTAATTTATGGGAATTTAATTAGATGAGATAATTATTCCTTATTAAACTCAACAAATTTGAGTAAAACAAGGGTAGTAAATTTTGTTGTATATGTATTTGTATAGCAACAGTTTACTTAAATACAAAATACAATTTGCTATTTTTTGTAATTATGAAATTATTTCTATAAAAGTTGCAATTAAGGCTCTATAGTTGCTATTTCTAAAATTTTCTCTAAAAATAATAAGTCTATTTTATTCCTCATTAATGACTTCAAGGTTCATCTCACCTTGAGGCCCAAACTTATGCCACTCATCAAGTGACGTGGCATCCCAGTCAAATCCAAGACCAATGAGACGCTGCCACATGTACAAATGATGTGAAAATCTCATTCATATTCAACAACCAGTCAAAAGGCGTCAAGTGGCAAAGTGATATGTTTCGGCCAATCACAAGCAACTAGGCCTACCCCTACAACTATAAATAGGGGAGTAACTTAACATTCTAGGAAAGAAAAAGGAGGACATTCTGCAAGCATTGGAGGAAACTTCTGCATTGACTACACAACTCTTCAACGAATTGACTAACGGGGTTCTGTCCGGAGATCAACTCGACAAGACCAAGTGCTGTCAGACAATTCCTGGAGATCCAAACACATTTCTAGGAGGCTCAAATCATCCTACATTCGAGAATCACGCTGCAAAGGCCCTCGAATCACGGAAAAAACTTAGGAGAGAAGAATCGAGAGAATAACGAAATTGTACCCGCAAAATTCATTTATATAAAATTATTCTTTTTGTTTATTTCATTTTTGCTTGCAGTTAATTTTCAGCGTTAATGAAAATTTGTTGCGAACATCATCATCTAATATGAAATAGAGAAAATATCATTTTTACTAGGTGCACGATTCAACATAACCATCTCATAAGTCATAATATTATGGAGAAGATAAAATTAAATGTGTAGAGGGGAAAGAAGGCAAAAAAAAAAAAAAAGATAAGATATATTTTATTTTTATAAATATTCTAGGTGGTCCACAATTTCATAATAATTAAAATATTAAGATTATATTACATCATGCTTTTTACAGCATCGCTTGCATACAAGGAACGTAATATATTTTGCAACAACATGTGGTTGGATCTGTGCACTTTATATCCGCGCGGCAAGCTGAAATATACAAAATAAATATGTCCCATAAATAAAAGATAGAAAGATTTTAAATCAAAAAAAAATATTATAAAGGCTATGAAATTATCAAATCAAGAAGAAACTACAAATTACGAAGCCCGATATATACAAGAATAATCACGATTATAAAGAAATTTGTAAGAGTAAGCTTACGTAATCTAAAAAACCTGTGAGTACTAGGAATAGAGATGATGGTGGTTTTGTGTTGCTTGAGTTATTGGTGAAGGAAAAGGCATCGTTTTCATCCCAAACTATACAAGAAAAGTTGAAGCCACATCTAAACTATATTAGTAACCTATTACACACCTAAACTATAAAAAAGTGGAACTATTTACCCCTCCAAACTGATCTGGCAAAGAATGTGATATCACATTCCTACACCGCGTGAAAAGCAGAAAAACGTGATATCACATTCCTACACGCGCGTGAAAAACAGAAAAGGAAATTAAAAGCTTATTAAAACGTACACGTGTCATTATTCAATTGCATTTTATCAATCAATTATATTTAATTAGTCTTTTATTTATATTTATATAATTTTAATTTTCTTTCTTTGCCTTTTAATTTGTTTTTCTTTCTCCTTTTTTTCTCTTCATCTCTGTCTTCTTTCATGTTTTCTCATTTCTTCCTTAACTTCATTTCTTATTCCTTACCTCCTCTCAACCTCCATCAATTCATCAATGAATTCACAAATACACTTATTCTTTTATTTTTTTCCTTTATTAGTACAAGTAGGAAGAAGCTAAGTTTGTTATTATTGCTATATCCTTTTGATTTTGTTAGAAAAAAATAGTACGAATATAATTTGATATTGATGTATTTTGTCCAATTTATAATTGATATTTCTTTGTGAATCTGGGTATTATTTAGACAAAATTTACTCAATTTTAATTAAAATTAGATTGTGGGTTTTTCGGATTTTACAAAATTGGATTATGGGTATCTTGAATTTCACGAGTTGAATTGTGGGTTGTTCGAATTTTACAAAATTGAAATGTGGGTATCTTGAATTTCATGAGTTGAATTCTATGTTTCTTGCATTTTACTAAATTGTGTTGTGGGTTTCTCGAATTTTGCAAATTGAATTCCAAATTTATCAAATTTTATGAAGTTGAGTTATAGGTTTCTTGCATTTACGAATTGAATTGTAAATTAGTTGAATTTCATTGAACTGAATTGTGGGTTTCTTAAATTTTCAAGAATTGAGTTCTGTGTTTGCATTTTACGGTTTGAGTTATTATTTGCTTGAATTTTATCGAATTGGGTTGTGGGTTTCTAAAATTTCACAAAAAATGACGGAAGATTGTGAAACAGTGAAAGGATTGAAGTGATTTTGTTTGTCGGATTTGGATTGCTTTGATCCGATCGAATCCGTTTGTTTATCAGTAAATGGGCTTTGCCCGAATTTTAACTAAAAGAAGATGCACTGAAGGAGATGATATTTTGGGGTTTTATATATATATATATATATATAAAGAGAGAGAGAGAGAGAGAGAGAAAGATATATATATATATATATAGAGAGAGAGAGAGAGAGAGAGAGGTGGTAGAGATGGAGGGGGGGGGGGCGTGATCAATTTAGAGAAAAAGAAAATAAAAAGGTGAAAAAAATATGTGTTTGACACGTGTCAGCGCGTGTATACACATTCAAGATAAAATCTGGTTATGACATTTCAAGGGGCAAATAGTTTCACTTTTTTATAGTTTAGGTGTGTCATATGTCACTAGTATAGCTTAGGTGTGGCTTCGATTTTTCTTGTATAGTTTGGGGTGGAAACGATACATTTTCCCTATTGATGAATAAAAAATAAACATCATGCATATTATAGCGTTGCTTAATTTTGTCATCTCAATACTTGAATTCAGAACCAAAATAAGCCATGAAATAAAAAAAAAAAAGTGATCAAAATAGGTCATCTATTTAATAAGTTATCAAAATAGGCTATTTATTACGTTTTATATATTTTTCTTAACGGTCAACTGACGGAAATGAATAGTAAACACTATTTGTAAAACGTAATAATTTATTACGTTTAGCCTATTTTGATAACTTATTAAATAAATAACCTATTTTGATCACTTTTTTTATTTCACGACTTATTTTGGTTTCGAGTTCTCAATACGTTCTTCTTCCCTTTTTATCCTTTTCTTTGCTTGAATGAAGTGCTTGTAAGTACAATTGATAACTGAACGTAATATTCTACTCAAGAGGTCTGAAATGACATAAAGTTGTTTTATTTTTTTTTCAAAAGATAAGTTTGTAATTAGGTGGTTAAGTTTATTCACCCTTTTAAGTCAAAGTAATTAATAAAACTCATCTATTGAATAACTTCATTGTGATTTGATCAAAGTAAAACTCATTTATAAGCGATGGAAACAATTGTCTTGACAAAATGATTGTAACTAGTTTAACCGCACGTGCATTGCACATATAACGTTTGAGTATTTAAAATTAAATTTAGTACAGTTATTTTTTTTATTCTATATTTAAAATATTTTCTTATTTTTAAGGTCAAATCTTTACAAAATAATTGTTACATTCTTATTACGTACTTAAAACTTTTTAAAAATTTAACACTTCTTAAATTTTTCTTATTCTAGTGCTTTTATATTTATTTCTAGATTTTTCAAATCTTCTTAAAATCAAATTTTGTTAATTTAGAATTCTTAATCTAATGAAAGAAGTATTTAGTTGTCATTAATTCTGATGACTTCTAATAAGAAAAGTTTTTACCATAAATATATTTAATTAATTTTCAACTCTTAAATATTTAAAAAAAAAAAAAAGATGATTTTATCTAAAACAAAGACTTTTAATGAGGAACAAAAAGTTTAAATAACATTTTTAAGATGCTTCACACTTTTAATATAGTATAGATAAGCTCCAAACTTTTTTGCCATGTTAATAATTGTCATTATTAATGTCTGTTTGTGTTGCTTGATATTTCTCCTTCCTCTTATCCCCCCCTTTTTTTTTGAAAAAAAAAAAGAGGGGAGGGGAGGGGGAGGAGTAGTTTGAAATTATTTAGGGGTCGTTTGAAAGAGTGTATCAGAATAATATAAAATATGGTGTATTAATAATACTTGTATTAATAGTGTTTGTGTTATCTAATCTTGCATTAGTTATGTTTGTATTTTTTTATGCAATGTTTGGTTTGATGTGTTAAAAATAACATGAATTAAATAATTTCTATTTTTTTTTTATAAATATACTTTCCATATATATGTTGTAAAGGATGCGAAATTATTTTTGAGCGATAATAGTATCTTTAATTATGTTAATGCATGTATTGGATCTACTGCATTGCTAATACCATGGATTTTGAAGTATTAGTAATACACACCTCAATAAACAATAGAGTGTATAACTAATTCTTGCATTAGTTATATATAGGGTGAAAAAATATACCAAACAAGGTACTAGTGGTATACATTAAACTAATGCATGCATTGGCTTTCCAATACACTTTATCAAACGACCCCTTATATATTTTAATTTTGCTTTAAAAATGAAATTTCTTTTTTAACTTTGAATAATGTAGGTTCATTTCAACTTTAAAAATATTAACGCCACTTATCAAATTACTTTCCTTCTAATAAAAACCAAGTAAATTTCACTAGTGGTCATTTAACTTTATTATTTTTATACAAAAATCTTTTTTTGTTTTGTTTTAACTTTATGTTATGTAAAAGTCATTCAACATTAAAAGTCATCACACAAACATCATATTTTCTATTTTATACCATTAAAAATCTTCTAATTTTAAGGACATCTGTGACCATGAATTTTTTTTTCATTCTCTTACGAAATTTTTCACTTTGTTTGAAAATTCGTGTTTGATCATGAAAGTCTCAACTATAACTTTTGAAGTTGTATTAGGGAATTTGAAACACTCAAAACTCTATTTTCACTTTACTATATTTCTCTTTTTCAAATTTATCCTAAATATTTTATTTTTATAAAAACAATTCCATATGATAATGATCGGATGAGACTAAAATCGATATCGGAACGCGGAATTAAACTACAAAATTAAAGAATAGTTGAAAAATAAGAGATGAGAAGTGAAGAAAGAAAAACTCAATTAAACAATAATTAAGCCAAGAGAGAAAGAAAACTCAATCAAATGCACAAGAAACCAAATTGAATCCACAAAATGATAATTCGATGATCAATCAAATGAAGAAGATAACACAAACAATTCAAAAATTCACCCTAATCACTCAATCTAAGCTAACAATTGAAATTGAATCCAATCACTACCTTAACCTAGAGTAACTAAATATCAAGTCTATTTAAAACAATTCAATTATCCAAAATCTAAGAGATGTAAATGGCTAAGACAACTATTTATAGTCATTGTCTTTACAAAAATAGTCTATTATAAAAATAGCCCAAAAGTGACTATTTTACAAATAACACATAAGGGACCTTCTTGATTGTCCAAATGACATCTTGATTACTCATGACCGTGTGTATTTATTTCTTCATGCCTTCCTTCGGGCTTCAAACTATCATCCATACAAGAAAGCCCTTGCTAATATGCTTCAAGCTAACAGTGCTCGTATCACCATATAAATTATATTCTATATTTTTTAAGAAAAAATATATTAAAACAACTAAATATTATTTCCAAAAGCTATAACTAAATACAACTCCATCTTCAACTTCAAATTCAAAATGATTTTTTTTGTAATAGTATGTAGTAGCTTGCCTATGAAATCTAATCTATAACATTATATATATATTTGTTTTGAAATATTAATCTTTTAGAACTAATTAATTGTATTTTTAAAATAAATTGATTAAATTGAGTGATTTTGCAAGTTTTAGTTATTATGGAACTCTAAACTAGATTATTATTATTTGATACCGAGGAAAAATTCTCTATTGCATATCAATCTTTGAAGTTAATTTAAAAGAAATATCAATATTGAACTGCGACCTGACACGTGAAAACTTAATGTAAAGTAGCCAGACTCCATATTTATTTTTTTTAAAAAATCAGTTTTGAAAGATGGATTTCTCACTTCTATACCAATTGATGTGGTAATTATACATACCATATAATTAATTCATGAGAAAAATATTTTGCAATAAATTATTTTAGTAAGCTCCTTCTCTCTCTCTCTCTTTTGTTCTTTGAAATATTACATAATTCTGTTTATTTGTTCTTTATCAATGTTTTCTTTTCTTATTTCCATTCTCATTGAAGTCTAAAGTACGACATAATATAAGCATGAATAGCAAAAACAAAAAGCGAGTAAAATTATAATTGTAAAACAACAACAACCATTATTATTAGTAATTTTTATTAAATATAACGCTAGAAATCGTATAATTTTATTGATATGCCAACAATAACATGGTGAATTACATATTGTTATTTTCACTCTCAACTTGTACAACATGAGATGCATAGAAATGAGAACTGTCCTGAGCAAGTGCAACATTTAAACTTCTTGCAAAGTCCAAATCCGCAACCTGAAAATGTCAAAAACACATATAAAAACATTTAAAAGTTATTGTCAAAAGAGTGATTTTATTAAAGAAAAACTATTTTTTATTTAGTAATATGAAAAAAACATAACAACAAAAAAAAAGATAAGAATTTCTTACTTGCAACAGATATACGAGTGCTACGACTTGCACCAGACAACTCTAATTTGATTGGTGTTGTTGTTTCTGGTGTTGCTAAAGTTAATGGAGAAAAAAGAACAAACAAGACAATGATCATACACCCCATAACATTAGATGATTTTTCCATCTTAAACAACTATTTTCGTTATGCTTATAGGTATTTTATTTTTCTTTTTTCCCCTTATTTTGTTCTACCTTGATAGTTCATCCTTTTATAGAAAAAATAGACCATAATTTTTGAGTTAGTAGTGTTGAATTTAAGTAAGTTGTAACGGGATAGCATCCTTTATAAGAAACTTTATAAAGATGTGTCTCTAAGTGTTGTTGCAACGAAAATACCTGTGGTACAGATCTCGCAAACTTTATGAACGAAGCTGCTATTCTTGAGAGGAAAAGATACGATATCCCGAAAGAGATTTAGGATTCCATTGATAGAGTTTGTTGGAATGGAAGGGACCACAATGGCAGATAGAAAGAACAAGATTCTAGCTAGTTGTATATCATAAAGTTGGATATGGTGTCTACGCAATATTGACCCCTGACCATGATGTAGTATAGAAAGTCACGTTAATCCCAAGGATCTTTCAATCTTACTTGGTCCATTCCTAATGAATATCTAACCTTAATTTCTTAGGAGTCACTCTTTGCTCGAATATTGGGAGGCTCAAGAGGTAGGATAGTAGAGAAATTAATTTTGGTGAACCAAAAATAATTTACTAGCACAAGACTTAATAACTCATCTAGCAAGACATATGGTGATAATGTTCAGGACGTCTGAAAGGCCATGGGCGTAAGTGATCCATCATCACAAAGTAACGATGTGGTGCTGAGAATGATAGCAGGGAATCAAATTTCAAAGAAACTAGAAAAAGACATCGACATAGTTGTAAGACATATAATTGAGAGAGCATATAATACTGTAACATTTTGAACAACGAAGTCCATGGAATAATAAATAAATCAGCTATATATATATTTACAAAACGTATATAACATAAACACAACTATATAGATAAGGAAGCAAAAAATACTATGAAAGGAAGAACCAAGGACTGTTCCAATAGCTCAAAGTTGAAGACTACACTATCCAAAGTTGGAGATGTTGGAAATGCTAAAAATATTAGTGATAATAAAGTGGACAAGCGCAAAAACTGGAAGCCTCAAACACAAGAAGAGACAAATTGGAATCAACTTGTTCTTGTTAATGATGGGAACATTGATTATGTTACTAGTCAATTAAATTTTGCTAAGGGCATGGGAGAAGCAACACAAAAGCTTGCAAAAACTAAAGTTTGTGCCTTGAAGAACTCTTTGCAATTTCCTCTTAATAATACTTCTGGGAGCACCAACAACACTAAGAGAAAAGGTAAAGAGATTTATCAAGAGAAAAATAAGAGAGTGTATTTTGCAGATATTTATGCTCAAAGAAAAAATAAAGGCATCACTATCTGTGAGATAAACTCCAGATCAGAAGTGGTCAAACTTTTGGGAACAAGCTGCAATGATAATTCTAGTGGCAAAACAATTTCACTCCCAAGGTTTGAACCAAGTGAGGCCTAACTATTTTCTTGTTAATAGTATGAAGGGAATGAGAGAATAGCCAAGCCTTCACAAGACAAGAACATCAGTACCTGCACCGCTTAATTTCTCTGTGATGAAATTGATAATGGGAGACGAAAAATTGACTGATGAAGAATTACTGTATGAAAAAAAGTTGCTTAGTACTCAAGGCGTATCATCAGGAGGCCAAAGGGTGCAAGTGCCACAACTGTCCTGCAGCCAAGTAGGAATGTATCATTTTGATTACTCTTTGCAGAAGATTAACTCACCAAGTTATCAGCATCAAGTGTTGCAGCAACCCCAGAAAATATCCTATAGGGATCTCCTGACCAGAAAAAATATATCATGGAGTTGAAATGCTTGCTATGGACTCTCGATAGATATTCAAGTGAATATTGAAGCTGCTACATACTAGATTTTTATACTTCAGTCTCTAGTCATTGTGCATCATTCCTTTGTGTTTTTTTTGTTAGGATTTTTACCCTGATTTTCTTACTATATTTAAGTTTTATATTTTCTTAGAAGGAAAATAAAAGTTACCATAATTACTTTTACTTTTTCTGAAAGAAAAATATAATTCTTTTCCATATTTGGCTAACCTCTTTCTTGGAGGAAAGGTTTTGGACATCTATAACTAGAAGATCCCCCTTCTCATACCATAACACAATAGCATCCACAATGTAGTCTTTGAAATTTTTTTTTTTAGGGGGAGATTTCTCCCAATAGGTTTTAGATTTTTTAATTTTATTTTTAATGTGTAGGCCGTTTGGCCAGACCATATCAATAATATAGCTTTTTAGTATTGTTTTATGTGTCTTCTGAATTATCACCGCGATAGTTTGCAACTAATAGCTTCCGCATGTCGCCCTCTCGATTTTGAACCCAACAAGTGGTATCAGAGCTTATAGTTCAATGGTCCAATGGTGAGGTGAGATGAGATTAAACATGTTCAAAGAGGTTTTAAAATCAAGCTGCAATAATTTGGATGATAATGAAGATTTTTGTCGAACTATGTGGAGAACAAGTTTCAACCATATTTTCAACACACCTGCTGCTGCATCTTTAAAAATGAAAATAAAATATTACTTTTAAACCAATTTTTAACCATGATATTTTAAACCTTATTTTTAACCATGACAAACAACAATTATGAAGATTATATGAAGAACGAAGTTCATGCACGTGATATGAAGAGAAGAAGGATCAAGAATATTTTGAAGAAAATCAAGCTAAAAAGGGGAGATTTGTTAGGATTTTTGCCCTGATTTTCTTACTATATTTAAGTTTTATTTTTTCTTAGAAGAAAAATAAAAGTTACCATAATTACTTTTACTTTTCCTGAAAGAAAAATATAATTCTTTTCCATATTTGGCTAACCTCTTTCTTGGAGGAAAGATTTTGGACATCTATAAATAGAAGATCCCCCTTCTCATACCATAACACAATAGCATCCACAATGTAGTCTTTGAAGAATTTTTGTTTAGGGAGAGATTTCTCCCAATAGGTTTTAGATTTTTCAATTTTATTTTTAATATGTAGTCCGTTTGGCCAGACCATATAAATAATATAGCTTTTTAGTATTGTTTTATGTGTCTTCTGAATTATCACCACGATAGTTTGCAACTAATAGCTTCCGCATGTCGCCCTCTCGATTTCGAACCCAACATTTTTTTCATCAATAACAATTCCCACCATATCTTTTTCCATCGCAACTTGAGTAAATACCAATTCATAAACATAGTCAACTGTAGGATTTTTGCAAATAGTAATAGATACATAAAGATATATACCCAGTGCAATCTACTAAGTGGGGTCTGAGAAGGGTAGATGTATGAAAGCAAACCATCTCCCTATCTTTATAGGATAGAGAGGATGGTTCCAACAACCAATGGTTAAAAAGAAAAAGAAACATTTGAAGTGTGATTACAAGAGAACAAGACAACAAAAAAAATAGGAAAACATATACTATATTTCTCTTTTTCAAATTTATCCTAAATATTTTATTTTTATAAAAACAATTCCATATGATAACGATCCTAGTCGGATGCGACTAAAATCGATATCGGAACGCGGAATTAAACTACAAAATTAAAGGATAGTTGAAAAATAAGAGATGAGAAGTGAAGAAAGAAAAACTAAATTAAACAATAATTAAGCCAAGGGAGAAAGAAAACTCAATCAAATGCACAAGAAACTAAATTGAATCCACAAAATGATAATTCAATGATCAATCAAACGAAGAAGATAACACAAGCAATTCGAAAATCCACCCTAATCACTTGATCTAAGCTAACAATTGAAATTGAACCCAATCACTACCCTAACCTAGAGTAACTAAATATCAAGTCTATTCAAGACAATTCAATTATCCAAAATCTAAGAGATGTAAATGGCTAAGACAACTATTTATAGTCATTGCCTTTACAAAAATAGTCTATTATAAAAATAGCCCAAAAGTGACTATTTTACAAATAACACACAAGGGACCTTCTTGATTGTCCAAATGACATCTTGATTACTTATGACCCTGTATATTTATTTCTTCATGCCTTCCTCCAAGCTCCAAACTATCATCCATATATGAAAGCCCTTCCTAATATGCTTCAAGATAACAGTGCTCGTATCACCATATAAATTATATTCTATATTTTTTAAGAAAAAATATATTAAAACAACTAAATATTATTTCCAAAAGTTATAACCAAATACAACTCCATCTTCAACTCCAAATTCAAAATGAATTTTTTTTGTTATAGTATGTAGTAGCTTGCCTATGAAATCTAATCTATAACATTATATATCTATTTGTTTTGAAATATTAATCTTTTAGAACTAATTAATTGTATTTTTAAAATAAATTGATTAAATTGAGTGATTTTGCAAGTTTTAGTTATTATGGAACTCTAAACTAGATTATGATTATTTGATACCGAGGAAAAATTCTCTCTTGCATATCAATATTTGAAGTTAATTTAAAAGAAATATCAATATTGAACTGTGACTTGACACGTGAGAACTTAATGTAAAGTAGCAAGAATCCTTTTTTTAAAAAAAAAAAAATCAGTTTTGAAAGATGGATTTCTCACTTCTATACCAATTGATGTGGTAATTATACATACCATATAATTAGTTCATGAGAAAAATATTTTACAATAAATTATTTTAGTAATCTCCTTCTCTCTCTCTCTTTTGTCCTTTGAAATATTACATAATTCTGTTTATTTGTTCTTTATCAATGGTTTCTTTTCTTATTTCCATTCTCATTGAAGTCTAAAGTACGACATAATATAAGCATGAATAGCAAAAATAAAAAGCGAGTAAAATTACAATTGTAAAACAGCAACAACCATTATTATTAGTAATTTTATTAAATATAAATCTAGAAATCATATAATTTTATTGATATGCCAATAATAACATGGTGAATTACATATATTTATTTTCACTCTCAACTTGTACAACATGAGATGCATAGAAATGGGAACTGTCCTGAGCAAGTGCAACATTTAAACTTCTTGCAAAGTCCAAATCCGCAACCTGAAAATGTCAAAAACATATATAAAAACATTAAGATATTGTCAAAAGAGCGATTTTATTAAAGTAAAACTATTTTTTATTTAGTAATATGAAAAAAAACATATCAACAAAAAAAGATAAGAATTTCTTACTTGCAACAGATATACGAGTGCTACGACTTGCACCAGACAACTCTAGTTTTATTGGTGGTATTATTTCTGGTGTTGCTAAAGTTAATGGAGAAAAAAGAACAAACAAGACAATGAGCATACACCCCATAACATTAGTTGATTTTACCATCTTAAACAACTATTTTCGTTATGCTTGTAGGTATTTTATTTTTCTTTTTTCCCCTTATTTTGTTCTACCTTGATGGTTCATCCTTTTATAGCAAAAATAGACCATAATTTTTGAGTTAGTAGTGTTGAATTTAAGTAAGTTGTAACGGGATAACATTTTAACGTATTTTCTTTAATAATATTAATTTGCTTCACTCTTTGATTACCTAATTGATTACTGTAACCCTTATTCCATCCGTTTGTGCAACCTGTCACTGTAAGTTAATTTTTCTATTAACTAAGGCATCACTTTTATGCCTATTAAAGTTGGAGTAATTGATTACTGTAACCTTTGTTCCATCCGTTTGTGCAACCTTCCACTATAAGTTAATTTTTATATTAACTAAGGCATCACTTTTATGCCTATTAAAGTTGGAGTTAATGGTAGGCACATAGTGGACGTGGGTTACTGCATGTAAGTTATCATTAAGGAGTGATATTTCAATGTTAGTTATGCATGAGTTTGATCATCATTTTTTCATACAGATTCATGTAACTTCCCAATATTCTTTATTCCACCATTATTCTACCTCTTTATTTTTGTAACCATTGTAACTCTCGTAACCTTTGTAACTTCTATGCCATTCACCTACCATATTTATCTTCCAATTCATTACATGAAAGATTTCTTCACCTATATATAGAGGTGGTATTGCATTATTTTGATACACACAAGATAATAGAGATTTCACAAAAATTAGTAAAAAGAGAGTTTAATAATTGAAGGGAGGTGTTATTTTTGTGGAGCTTTGAACTTAACTCTTGTCCAGAGTTGTTGAGTTGTTGACGAGTCAATGGGATATATATTTTTTTTTCGCACTCTGTCAAATAATAGTATAGAAAGATGTCGAACCCACAGAGATTAGTTTTATCTATTCTACGAATGTTTCTTGTTTCAATTACTATTTGAGAAAATCAGAAATAGTTGAATGGTGAATTAACTAATTGTTAGTACATAAACAGATGGTAGAAAACAAATATATTAAAGGTGTTGGGTTTTAAACTTCACCCAATATTTCTATATAAAGTAAACTCTTTATTCCTGAATTTCTTATTCTCAAAAATGTACAAATACCTCTCACAATTATATTTATATTTTATTACTAAATTTGAACAATTAAATACAATCCTCTCGGTTATACAATTTAATCATCAAAATAGTAATATTAAGGACCCAGACATATATATTTGAACTAAAACATGCTCTTTTTTTGTAGTAAGTCTCTTTCGATTACCTTACTTGTTATAACTAATTAGTACACTATTCGCCTCTTTAGATTACAAAATAAGTGAAATTAATTATTACATAAATTAGATAGATGTCACTAAATAAATATTAACAATCTATCAATACTTTAATTAACGGTATTATTTCTTCCATCTCTCTCGATTACAAAATTAATAATATGTTAATTTGAAGTACAAAATAGATACTACTAATGAAAATATTCTTCTCCATTAAACAAGAAAATAGAAGAAATATTCAAGAAGAATAATTCTGCTATTTTGTTAAAAGCAGGATCTAGAATAATTTTTAACATTAAATAACTAACAAGTAGTAAAAGAAAATTTCAAAGAGAATTTTTAAGTAGTTGCTTCAACTCTTCCTTCCGATGCCCTTTCCTTCCCTGTTGAATTCCTATTTATAGAAAATATAATGCAGGTCTCATGACTTTGTGGAGATTTCAAATGTTGTTACTACTTTAGAGATCATTTTTCCATTTGTTCATTGTTGCGACACTAATATTTATTGATGCTTTATGTCTCTGTATTTTCATGTTTCCACAATATGTCTTTCTTTTTATTCTCTTATTCTTTCAATATTCCTTTCCTGCAAGATTGTTAGTAAATATGGGATAATAGATATTTATTAATCATGAGTTTATTTAAAATCTTTATTTATTTACATATAAAAATACATTAATAATTTATACTTATTAAATTTTCCCATACTTAAATATTTGCTTGTCCTCAAGCAAAAATAATTAATAGTTATAGTGGCTATTTTTTTTTAAATAAATAAATACATTCATGAGAAATGTCGGAGAAAAAAATCAATTAAGATCAACCATGAGTTGAAACGGCTTTTAACCGTACTCATATTCACTTATTGAGAATTGAAATAACAATATTTCCTAATTCCAAGTGTGTCTTATCAAATAAAAATAACGCCCATATATCACACAGTATATCAATAGAATAAGAAGGGCTTATTCAGAGAAAGTTTCTCACTCATTCTCAGCAAAGAAGTATGTCATGTTACCCAAAATACCATAAGCTTGCATATCATGTGGTTCTCCACTAATTTAGGAGTTATTTGAGTTGAGATCATGTAGGATTTTTTTCAAGGTTGTAATATAGGCTTAGGGGCAGGTGCGATACATATGGATAGTAGTGACTCAAATTCCTTTTAGGCACTTCATTTTACTTTATTGCTTGAGCACAATTGACTTCTACTCCCTTATAATCCATCAACCTATCTCTTCTTTTTGAATGAAATTGCTATTATCTTGTTGTATATGTATATATCTTTTTTTTCAATTTTCCGACAAAGGCTTCTCAAAAGAATTCAATAATATTCATCAATATTCTTTCACATGTTTCTCTCTGTCTCTCTCTGTTTTTATTTTTTTATGTGAAACTTAATTTTTTGCATTTAGCTTAACTTTCGAAATGCCCAAAAGGAAAATTTTGAAAAAAATAATTGGCTACGGATTAAAGCCCGGTGAATAATAAGAATGTTATATTTTAGGCTCAACGGGGATAGCTAGGGATAAAATCATCAAGGTAGGTTTATTTAGGTTATTTATTTAACAAGGATGATCTACTTTTATTTCTTAACTCAAAATCGAATAAAAATTTTGCCTGGACGCATATTCAAGGCAAGTTCTAGATTTCCAAATAAACACGAGAACTAGGTAATATATACTAATCACACAATACACTTGAAACTAGTGAATATATTAATTTCGATCATCAATAAGTAAGTATGAGTTTGGAAAGACATTCATACAACTCATGAATCATGTTCAATTAAATCGATCTTCCTTAAGTCTCATGATTTTTAAATCAAACTAGATTTAGCAACTTATTTAGTGAAAATAACTAAAAGTCTTAAAAAGATTTAATTCAAAATATTACAATAACGACAAAGAAGATTTGATAGACAACTTATTGTTGGACTTACCTGATATAAGAGGAAAAGAAGAAATATTAAAGGTTCACAATGATAATAAGGAACTTTATAAAGATGTGTCTCTAAGTGTTGTTGCAACGAAAATACCTGTGGTGCACATCTCGCAAACTTTATGAACGAAGCTGCCATTCTTGAGAGGAAAAGATATGATATCCCAAAAGAGATTTAGTATTCCATTGATAGAGTTTGTTGGAATGGAAGGGAACACAATGACAGATTGAAATAACAAGATTCTATATAGTTGTATATCATAAAGTTGGATATAGTGTCTGCGCAACATTGACCCCTGGCCATGATGTAGTATAGAAAGTCACGTTAATCCCAAGGATCTTTTGATCTTACTTGGTCCATTCCTAATGAATATCCAACCTTAATTTCTAAGGAGTAACTCTTTGCTAGAATATTGGGAGGCTCAAGAGGAAGAGGTAGGTGTAACGCCCTGAAAACGGGTCCCGAGACATCACATGGTGCTTAGGATCACAAGTGACCCCCAGCTAACCCTTCTACTGGCATAACTCATAAGCAACTGGATAACATGCATAAATCTGTACAAAAATTAGCAGAAGATAACTCTTTTCTGAATCTGATCCATACAAAACTGAATTCAAATGATTACAACTCTGCTATACAAACGAAACTGGAATAAATACTTTAACGCTACTGACTGTCTATGAAGCCTCTACTGACTGTCTATGAAGCCTCTACTAGTATTAACTATAGTTAGCTGAGACATGACCCCCAGATATCCTGAATCAATACAACTGAATGAATAAAACAAAATGCTACACAAACTCTGACTAACTCGAGCCCTTGAATCAGGAGGACTCATCACCTGCTGACCGGAAGCTGCAGTCTGTTTGAATACGGTATGTGTGCTACAACTGAACTGATACCTACATTATGAGATAATGTAGCGCATAGACATATATGTGGATCAGTACTTTGAGGATGTACTGATTATATGAGGGTGTATGCATTAAGGAAACAATATCATTACTCTTTATAAAATCATGCATGCTGATATAAATGACTCACATAACTTGAATAAATCTGAAATCTAAATCTCATAAATCACGAATAATGAAACATATAGCATAAATCTCGTGAGTCATTATACTTAGTTCAAACATCTGTATTCTTCTCTTATTCTCAAAGCTAGTAAGCAATAGGGAATCTTAAAGCAATAACTTTCAAATTTTATGCTTTTATCTTGAGGAGAATAGGACTTTGGGAACTCAAGGACTTGGGAATCTAAAAATCAAAACTTTTAACAAATATACTTTTATCTTAAGGAGAGTAGGGGACTTCTTTGGAAGTTTCTTCTAAACGACATAAATCATGTGCTTCTCTTTGCTTTAAATCATAAACTGCAAGAATAATGTGGATTCCTATCTTAGCTTAAGATCAAAACATCAATTTTCTTTAAATCTTGGTAAGCAATTACTAGAGGAAAACTTATGGTCATAACCTTCTTGAAAAATTCAAACTCATTCTTGATATAGTTATAAAAATCAAAGATTTCAAGAACATGATCATAGAAACTCAGTACTAAATCTTTGGTTTAAACTCATGACAATTCACCACAACACTTAAGACTCAACATCATTCTTGAAATTATTCGACAATAGCAATTCTCAAAAGAAGAGTGCAACTCATGATATAAACCTTCAATTAAAATATTAAATATGTAGAATAATCATGTAATTCAAAATTTAAATAACTTATTAATTCATAAACATCAAGACAAGATAAGTTGGTCATAATCTCATTTATAAATCATGAAATTTTTCATAAAAATCAAATCTTTGGGCACAATAACGAACGAAAGAATTGTTCTTGTTCAAACCCCACATACCTTAGATTATGAACTTTGGATGAACACTTGCTTTTGGGACTCTATTCGCAACTTTAAACGGATATTCTTGATGCTCTTAGTTTAGGGATTCCAATTCTTGAATCAATTCAAAAAGTGACGGTGAAATCTTGAGTTTTATTGAATATTGGGTTGAAACCCTAGACTTTGTTCTTGGTGAATTTGAGAGAAAAGGATCATACTTTGGTGTTTTGGGGATTAAATCCCATGTTATGGATGAATAGGGGGTGGAAAATACCCCTTTTTCCCTTAATAACTCGGAGGTGGAATGATGAAAAATTTGGCCCAGGGGGAGTACCCAGGGAGGCACCCTCTACCTAGGGCGGCGCCCTGCTTAGAATGGGGGACTATCCAGTGCGACGTGGGCTAATTGCCCTGAGCTACTGGTTTGTCATACCAAACATGCCCTTAAGCTCGTCTAAAAATTCCGAAACTCACCCGAGATGTACTCTTGACTTGCCCCATCATGAATAAACAAAAAAAATCAACAAACAGAGGTCGGGAAAGTCAAAAATATATTTCTCAAAGTTTGAAGGTCTTAAAATGACTAAGTCTCAACACTTAGCCAAATTTCTAAGTATGAGACCTCTCTTGACATACTCTAAAGGCTTAGACAACGAGGAAATTTTGCGGGGTCTTACAATATCTCCCCCTTGGAAACATTCGTCCTCGAATGTCACTAGCTAGGCTAAGAATACAGAGGAAAACTGAGGGTGCACTGTTAAAATAACTTGCTAAACTGATTCTACCTCACTCTAAACTTTTGAGTACTTCTGTGAGTGCATGAACTTATAATAAGAATAACTATATAGCTGAATTAAGGAAGACTATTACCTTTAACTGAACTTGTCTTTACTTATCTGTAACAACCCAAAAATCTATTCTGAGACATCACACGGTGCTCAGGATCACAAGTGATCCCAAACTAACCCTTCTACTGGCATATCTCAAAAGCAACTGTATTATATGTATAAATATGTACATAAATCAATGGAAGATAACTCTTTTCTAAATCTGAGAAATACAATACTGAATTCAAATGATTGCAACTCCACTTTACAAATGAAACTGGAATAAAATACTTTAACTCTACTGACTGTCCATGAAGCCCCTACTATACTGACTGTAAATGGTTGAGAAGCTACTCCAACTATCGTTAATAAGTACATGTGACTAAGAAAATAAACAACAGAAATGAATCTAACTGAAGTCCCCGAAGGAGGAGAACTCATCATCTTGCTAGCTGGAATTTGCAACTGCCTGAATCTGAATGTTCATGCTAAGTATTGTACCTACATTATCAGACAATGTAGCACACAGACGTATATGTGGATCAGTACTTTGAGGATGTACTGAGCATATGGGGGTGCAATGCAATAAGTAGATAATATTATCAATCTTTATAGAAATCCTGCATGCTGATATAAATGACTCACATAGCTTGAGTAAAAGCTGAAATCTAAATTTCATCAATCATGTATAATGAAGCATACAATACAAATCTCGTGAGTCATTCTATTTACTTCAAAAATCTGTATTCTCCATCTTATTCTCAAAACTTGTAAGCAAGAGGAATCTTAAAACGATAGCTTTCAAAACTTATACTTTTATCTTATGGAGAATAAGGGACTTCTTTAAAATTTAGAGATTATAGGACTTAGGGACTTTGGTCTTGGGAGACTTTGGGAATAAGGAAACTTTGAAACTTAAAGCTTTGGAAATCTTGAAATCAAGCTTTCAACACATATACTTTTATCTTAAATAGAGTAAGGGACTGCTTTGGGAGTTTCTTCTAACCGACATAAACCATGTGAGATGACATGGAGTCCAACGTCTTGCCCACGTTGGGGAGAGATGCTCTACCCTTTCCATCGGAATAGAACCTTAACTTTAGTGATCACTATCTCGACCTCGGGCCCATATATCTCAATCCTGCGGTGGCACGTAGTTCTGGGGTATGAGACCTTGGAATCATACCCAACTCGATGCTAAATACTACTTCCATACTTAGGCTCGGAACTTATAGAAAATCCATCTTAAAATAACTCAAGGGTCTATAATGAAGACCAAATTATGCTTCTCTTAGCTTTAAATCATAAGTAGTGTGGATTCCTATTTTATATTTTGAAAGTACTTATCAAAACTTGTCAACAGAACTTGAGATCATAATCTCCTTATAAGCTCATCACTTGTACTTACGACTCAAAATGTAAAGCTTTAATGCATCAAAATCATATTTAAACTTTATGCTCAACCATCATCTTAAAAAGCTTACAATCATCTCAATCAAGATATTAGAAAAATAACTCATAATATGAATATCATGATTTCAACATCTCAAAATTTATGCTTGATAACAAAACATTCATAATCATCTTAAAATCTGAAAAATTCAGAAATAGGCATGGAAATATAAACAAAATCATGTAATTCAACTTTTAAATCATGGGAAATCACATAATTTTGCAAATAATGGTAATGGGTATAAACCCTAACTTGATGTTCATGGAAATCATAGTCTAATTCAGAAATTTATATCTTAAAAGAAGTCTTTGGGCACAAGAACGCAAGGATTGTTCTTGTTCAAACCACACATACCTTAGATTGTGAACTTAATGAATAGGCTTTCTTTTGAGATGCTACTTGTACTCTTGAATGAGGGTTCTTGGAATTCTTGCACTAAGAACTTGGAATCTTGGCTCAATTTGGAGAATGAATGGAGAAATCTTAAGTTTCTTGGAGGAGAAGTTTGATGAACTAGGGTGTTTGGTTGAGGAATTTTGAGAAAAGTGGTATATGATGCGTGTAATGACCTTAAATCAGGTGTTTAGACGATTTAAGCGGATTGGAAAAAGTCCAAAATACCCGTTTTAACTTCTGAACGAAACTGAAAAAATATAACTGGGAGCACGATTTTATGGGCCACCGCGACGCGCCACTATCGCGGTGGCTCACTGGAAATTGACGAATGGCAATCTGGGGGGAACCGCGATGCGGAGCCATCACGTTGTCCCATTGGTTGGGACCTGGAACTTCAGCGCGACGTGCCATAATCGCGCTAGGCTACTGAAAATTGACTATTGGGAAATTACTCCTCTCCGTGATGCGCGAAGTGTTTGAATGACGGTGTTTTACGACTAGAACTTCAATTAGCCATAACTTCTTGCCCGGTTATCGGATTTGGGCGAATTTTATATCGTTGGAAAGCTAATTTAATTTCGACACGATAAAAAGTCAAAATTAGGAAAATTCTATATGATTTAAACATTACTCCCTTTAGAAGTCATTCCTCAATCTTACAAAGGCGAAATTAGGTTTAAGGAAAGTTTGGGGTATTACATTATCGTAAGGAGATGATTCATGCTGAGAGTTTAGAATTCGCTTGATGCGCTCATGGTGAGGTCGTACTTATAGAACTGCAAAGTGATAGTTTATGCAGGCATAAATCATGAGAAAACGAGGCTAAGATCATATAATAGGTATTACATTGCCTGAGCTGGAATACTTGGAACACTAAGATCATTCATTGAATACTTATGAACTGAATCACGGCTAGGTATCTAATTTTCTGAAACTGATGTCGGACGCATATACTGAGATGAATTTGCAAATTTTATGGGTGCGGACAATTATTTCTTGGAATGACCATACGTATGAAACTTCAGGTAGTAAGAGTAGACTAAAATTGGGAGGATGGAAAAACTATAGAAATTCATCTGTTTGATTATTAAACTAGATTGCTGGCTATCCGAACTGAATCATACTAGATACTCGTATACAAGTAGAGGATTCCTTCAACACCCTTCTAGGGAGTTCTAACGATATGAGGGGGGAAAGAACTCTGGGCATTCTCTCAAAAAATCATCTGAATAAAAGGTTACAATAGTGCAACAACTCTATAGCTTGGAACATAGGACAGTTGATCATAAGCTGAGATAGAATTTCTAGGCCTTAGGTAAAGCAACTTCTTGCTTTCAAGCTTAGAAACTCTTCTTGAATACTCCCTCGATTATTCTATTCCCCTTAAACACCGTACTCATTGATTCAACTTATATTTCTCACATGGCCGTTGATATTTCCATCTACTAATGTCTAAACTGAACTAAATCCTCTCACCATCTTCAAGCCTAGCTCGAAATCACAAGATACACCACATAACACTGTAATACTAGTCTGAATTATAAATTCAGCACACCCTGCATTTCACAACTCCTCATCTCATGCATAATTCTCATTGCCACTCTAACAATCACATTCAACCTCATACTAGACATTCATAAATGCGCAATGCATTCATCTAGATATATACAAACATGATGTTCAAGCCTATATCTATAACCACAAATGCACTTCTAAACAAACACCTTTCTCATATCCAGCGAACCTCTATCAAGAACAATTTTCTTGCACTATTCTTAAGAAGACACACATAGAATACTCCCAACCAACTAAGTCATCCAAAAAAGCTTCACCTCAATATCCCTCCATTTATAGACGTACTTAAAAAAAGCACACAACAATCTTCCCAAACATAACACATAAAATTTCAGATAGCCACGACATATATTAAAGACACGGCCTCAATCTTACTTCACACTTATAGCCATAGCCAACATAAGCATACAACGATCTTTCATTAGCAAGAAACTCTTACTCTCTCTCCCGTCTAGATAACTGTTCATCACCATTATCTTAACCTTAGGAAAGGTCATAAAAGGGTTAGAATATGAGGACTTTAAACATGAAGAGATTCTACGTACAACTTGACACCTTACTGAGGCCTGAAGGATAGGGTATCAAATGCATGAATCCATTAAAGAGATTGAAAATAAGCACACCCATGACAACATCTAAAACTGAACTTGTTGTAACGTATGAGTACACGAGTCATGATCTGCATAACCTGAGCTTAGAAACCATGATTTCATGGAACATAATCTATTTTGCTGAGTGACCAGGAACTGCTTATGCTAGGAACTAGAGGTTTACATGATTTTTTTCGATAAGGTGCATAAATATGAATTGTGGTCATGGAACCAATACGTAATGCATGAGTAGATAGAGGGATCGGGATAATTGAAGATGCTGAAATAGGAATGGGTTGAGCCTTACCCTCATTTTTTGATGTTCAATAACATTCTGGCATCACTACAAAAGTCTGGAAGTCTGACTTGGTTACTCATTCTACCATCTCCCCTTTAGCTTTAAGCCATCACTCTAAGTTTGTGAACCACTATATCTACTCTAATCTAAACTAAAATCACTTTGCTCTAGAGTCTGGGATATAATCAATACACAGGAAACTAAACTTACCCTGAAGGACTATATCTTCATTTATAACACCCAATGCTAATACCTCCTTCTGAGATTCAACTCTTAGACTTCTATGACCCCAAAAGTCATCATATAAAAACTTAAACTCTCACCAACTTAGATTTTTAACACTTAACACAGATATTATCTACCTGTAACAAACCATGCTACTCCCTTCATACTATTCTAATATCACATACTTTCACATCTCCAAACTTGTATTTTTCGCTAAACCATAGGAATCAAGATCATACCAACAAAGCTCAATACTATAAATCAAAACTCGTTAACTTAGCTATTAAGAATATCATATACTATACTAATAGTCTCCTTCCTCTTAGCAACTCAACGGTACTACTAACCACACAACACTTAATAAATTTCAAAAATAAAAAAGCCCTATATCACCTTGGGCACACCTCAACATCATACTTACAAAATCATACTTATTTACGAATAACTGAATTCAAACACTTGCATACACTGTTCAAACCTACTAGATCACTTCCATATAACTAGCATCACTAACCAAGAAATCATTACAGCTACCTTGATGACCATCAACTGTTCAAACTTAATTTCTAGTGCTAAATATGAGTAACAATCGACCTTGCATACAAATTCTCACTTGGGAGCTATAAAATAAAACATCAAGAAACAATAGTCCCCTAGAACTCCACAACAACAACAATTGGTCATAATCATATGACCTATCTTATCATAATCCATTAACACATCCTTCCTAAACACATCATTACTATTTACCTTTCTATACATCTAAATTACTATCAAAGCTCTATAAGTTTCAACTAAAACTCATTTTTGCAACCTCAAGGGAGGCCTAAATAAAGGATACTAAACCACTAAAAACTTTATTAATATCCTATACTTTTCAATCACAACAAATATCATCAATAACTCTCTTCATACTTCAAGCAAAAAAAAAAATTCCTTAACTAATAACTCTTTCTCTACCTTTCACTAAACTAATACACAAGGACATATCACTTCATTACTAACTCAATCATATGCAAAAGATTCGGCTATACATATACTCAATAAATTGCCCTTGCCACCCTTCTTTTAACTACACTTCTAAACCCATACTTCCAACTATAAGAAGGTTCAATCTACTTATGAATCATAACACTCTAGGTTTCAATATCTCATGAATACAAACTCTTCAGCAGTCTATGCTCACACTATCTCCTTTAATGAGTACTATCCATATTGAAGGGTTAATAAGGAATCGGAATACATATCTTACTATGTCTTAACTGAATGACCTATAAGAATGAAGGCATAACTTTCAACTTGAGGGACTCATGGCACACTAGGGAGATCCTCTCAAGCCCTCTGTGTGACTTCTAAAACTTCTACTAGAAAATCTGAGAGCATTATCTAGGGAGGAATTGGAACTTGTTGATCATGTTATCTCAACAATAATACATAGATGAGGAATTTCGGGGTAACACACGAATAGAAAGGAGATTCTGAGAGAACAACTTTACAGCATGAGCTAGAGTATGAAAGAAAGTGAACTTTTCTTAAATGCCTCGTAGCCTTTCAAAGAAAAGTACAGACGCCTCCGTACCATTCTGCAAGACTTTACTAGATACGGCTTCACAGACACCCTAGGACACTTAAACCTGTCTCTGATACCAAGTTTGTAACCCTCCAAAAATGGGTCCCGAGATGTCACACGGTGCTTAGGATCACAAAGTGACCCCAAGCTAACCCTTCTACTGGCATAACTCATAAGCAACTGGATAACATGCATAAATTTGTACAAAAATCAATGGAAGATAACTCTTTTCTGAATTTGATCAATACAAAACTAAATTCAAATGATTATAGCTCTGTCTTGCAAATGAAACTGGAATATAATACTTTAACTCTATTGACTGTCTATGAAGCCTCTACTAGTATTAACTATAGGTAGCCGAGACATGAACCCCAGCTATCCCGAATCAATACGACTAAATGAATAAAACAAAATGCTACACAAACTCTTACTAACTCGAGCCCTTGAATTAAGAGGACTCATCACCTGCTGACCGAAAGTTGTAATCGGTTTGAATAAGGTATGTGTGCTACAACTGAACTGATACCTACATTATGAGACAATGTAGCACGTAGACATATATGTGGATCAGTACTTTGAGGATGTACTGAGTCTATGAGGGTGTATGCATTTAAAAAACAATATCATTACTCTTTATAAAACCATGCATGCTGATATAAATGACTCACATAACTTGGATAAATCTGAAATCTAAATCTCATAAATCACGAATAATGAAACATGTAGCATAAATCTCATGAGTCATTATACTTAGTTCAAAAATCTGTATTTTCCTCTTATTCTCAAAGCTTGTAAGCAAAAAGGAATCATAAATCAATAACTTTCAAATCTTATGATTTTATCTTGTGGAGAATAGGACTTTGGGAACTCAAGGACTTGGGAATCTAAAAATCAAAACTTTCAACACATATACTTTTATCTTATGGAGAGTAAGGGACTTCTTTGGGAGTTTCTTCTAACTGACATAAACCATGTGAGCTGTCATGGAGTCCAACATCTTGCCCATGTTGGGGAGAGCTGTTCTAACCTTGACATCGGAATAGAACCTTAACTTTAGTGATCACTATATTAACCCACTTGGGGTGAATCAGAAACCTACGTCGGCTTGTAGTTCTGGGGCATGAGATCTTGGAATCAAGATCAATTCGGTGCTAAATACTACTCCCATACTTAGGCTCAGAACTTTTAGGAAAATCCACCTTAAAATATAGCATAATGTATAAAATGAAAGCCAATTATGCTTCTCTTTGCTTCAAATCATAAACTTCAAGGATAATGTGGATTCCTATCTTATCTTAAGATCAAAACATGAATTTTCTTTTAAAACTGGTAAGCAATTACTAGAGGAAAACTTAAGGACATAACCTTATTGAAAAATTCAAACTCATTCTTGATATGGATATAAAAATCAAAGATTTCAAGAACATGATCTTAGAAACTCAATACTAAATCTTTGGTCTCAAATTCACAATTTAAACTCATGATAATTCACCACAACATTAAGACTCAACATCATTACTGAAATTATTAGACAATACCAATTCTCAAAAGAAGAGTGCAGCTCATGATATAAACCTTCAATTAAAAGCATAATTAGGTAGAATAATCATGCAATTCGAAATTTAAATAACTTATAAATTCATAAACATCAAGACAAGATAATTTTTTCATGACCTCATTTATAAATCATGAAATCTTTAATAAAAATCAAATCATTGGGCACAAGAACGGAAGAATTGTTCTTGTTCAAACCCCACATACTTTAGATTATTAACTTTGGACGAACACTTGCTTTTGGGACTCTATTCACAACTTTGATTGGAAATTCTTGATGCTCTTGGTTTGGTGATTTCAATTCTTGAATCAATTTCGAAAAGTGACGGTGAAATCTTGAGTTTTATTAAATGTTGGGTTGAAACCCTAGACTTTGTTCTTTGTGAATTGCAGAGAAAAGGATCATACTTTGGTGTTTTGGGATTAAATCCTGTGTAATGGATGAATAGGGGTGTAAAATAATCCTTTTTCCCTTAATGACTCAGAGGTGGAATACTGAAAAATTTGGCCCAGGGGGAGTACCCAGGGCGGCGCCCTTCTTAGAGCGGGGGACTACCTAGGGCGGCGCCCTGCTTAGATCGGGGGACTATCCAGGGCGTTGTGGGATAATCGCCCTGAGTTACTGGTTTGGCATACCAAACATGCCCTTAAGCTCGTCTAAAAATTCTGAAACTCACCCGAGAGGTACTCTTGACTTGCCCCATCGTGAATAAACAAAAAAAATCAACAAATGAAAATCGGGAAGATCGGAAATAAATTTCTCAAAGTTCGAAAGTCTTTAAATAACTAAGTCTCAACACTTAGCCAAATTTCTAAATGTGAGACCTCTCTTGACATACTCTAAAGGCTTAGACAACGGAAAAATTTTGCGGGGTCTTACAATAGGATAGTAGAGAAATTAATTTTGGTGAACCATAAATAATTTACTATCACAAGACTTATTAACTCATCTAGCAACACATATGGTGATAATGTTCAGGACGTCTGAAAGGCCATGGGCGTAAGTGATACATCATCACAAAGTAATGATCTGGTGCTGAGAATTATGGAAAGGAATTAAATTTCAAAGAAACTAGCAAAAGACATCGATATAGCTGTAAGGCATATAATTGAGAGAGCATATAATACTGCAACATTCTGAACAACGATGTCCATGGAATAAAAAATAAATCAGCTATATATATATACTTACAACACATATATAACATAAACAAAACTATATATATAAGGAAGCAAAAACTACTATGAAAGGAAGAACCAAGGACTGTTCCAATAGCTCAAAGTTGAAGACTACACTATGCAAAGGTGGAGATGTTGGAAATGCAAAAAATATTAGTGATAATAAAGTGGACAAGCGCAAAAACTGGAAGCCTCAATCACAAGAATAGACAAATTAGAATCAGCTTGCTATTGTTAATGATGGGAACATTGATTATGTTACTAGTCAATTGGATTTTGTGAAGGACATGGGAGAAGCCACACAAAAGCTTGAAGAAACTAAAGTTTGTGCCTTGAAGAACTCTTTGCAATTTCCTCTTAATAATACTTCTGGGAGCACCAACAATAGTAAGAGAAAAGGTAAAGAGATTTATCAAGAGAAAAACAAGAGAGTGGATCTTGCAGATATTTATGCTCAAAGGAAAAATAAAGGCATCACTATCTATGAGATGAACTCCAGATCAGAAGTGGCCAAACTTTTGGGAACAAGCTGCAATGCTAATTCCAGTGGCAAAAAATTTCACTCCCAAGGTTTGAACCAAGTGAGGCCTAACTATTTTCTTGTTAATAGTATGAAGGGAATGAGCGAATGGCCATTCCTTCACAAGCCAAGAACATTAGTACTTGCACCGCTTAATTTCTCTGTGATGAAATTGATAATGGGGGATGAAAAATTACTGTGTGAAAAAGAGTTGCTTAGTACTCAAGGCGTATCATCGGGAGGCCAAAGGGTGCAGGTGCCACAACTGTCCTGCAACTAAGTAGGAATGTATCATTTTGAGAACTCTTTGCAGAAGATTAACTCACCAAGTTATCAGCAAGTGTTGTTGTCACGACCCAAACTAGGGCCTGGCCGTGACGGACATCCCGAACTATGAAGGCCCGAACCTTCTACTCTATCTGGTAGTTATGTACAATATTTATGTAATAAGAGAATATGCAGAAATACAATCTGATACGAAAATATGGTCATTAACTCTAAGTTTCAAGACATGAGAATAAAAGTTATAATTCAAAACATCTGAGTAAGATCTAACTCAGTCTGCGAAATCTCTACTACATCTCAAAACTGTTCTGAAAACTGGAAGAAGGCCCCCAGTAGACCAAACCAACAGAATAACATAATTTGAAATAATAGGTCTTCTGGAACAAATAAGGCTCACCATTGAATGGATCACTTCTCTCGGGAATACTCTACTGATTAATCGGACCCTTGGACTGATCCTCCAAACCTGGGAGGTAAGGGGTCAATACAGATGTACTGGAACGTAGAGAATATCCAAAATACTAATTTATATTCGACATATATGAGAGTAATTTAAAACAGTTCATAAACATATCATATAGTAAGAAATCTCATGGGCATTTCCGAAAGACTCTGTAAAATCATCTGAACTCTGTGATACTCTTTGTTTTACTTTTGCACTAGGTGGTATACCCTACAACTCTTAAATACCACGGGCTACATGAAATCCGCCATTGACTCGGCGGGGAAACCTCCAACCCAAGTGTGCCGCAAGGGTTGGACTCTCTGACTCTTCTACGTCGCACGACCGTCGCCAGCGTAAAAATATTATACCCGAATCGGCAAATCATGGTTTTAGGCTAAGAGTTACTTGAACTCAAACCTTCTTCGGGTAACCACCTAACCCTCTTTAAGACCAGTTTTAACTATTTAAAACATGCATTCTCTGAAATCAAACTCTGAAAACATACTCTGTTATGGCATGCATACTTATGGTATCGTCATACCATTGACTTGCAAGTCACCTCTCTGAGCCATTAATAACATATTATAATCTCTGTTTTCAAAACATAAGTTTGGAACCACCATATCGATAAATCAATTCAAAGAAACTCTTTCTCAAACCTCATGTAAACACATGCAAGGCACTCTCTTTGTCAAGCATTTCAATAATACAAGGTTGTCATGTTAAATTTCTCAATCACATGCAACTCTTTCTCATTTAAAAACAAGGGTGTAATTATATCAAGAAGCTCCCTCTCATCATCTCTAAATCATGCTCAAACACTAAGGTAATGAGAAAAACTAGCTTCAAAACCATAAATCATGTTTTTCAAATCATTCACAATAAGATCATAAACTTGAATTTATCACAAGAGAGGGACTTCATATTCTGTACTCTCAAACAAATCTTAAATTTCAATTTCATACATATACATATACTTGTAAATCAATTTAAGGGGATGAGGACTAGAGGCCAAAACAACAATATCAATAACATGCATAAAGCATAATAAAAATCATGGATTTCAAACCCCTTTTACAAATTCATGCTTTATAATCTTTAAATCATAATTGAGTGTTTCAACAAGCCCATGCATTTTTAGGATAAACCCCACGTACCTCAATTTAGAAATTTGATGGATGATTCTTGAAGCCTATGATTTGGAGATTCCAAATCTTCAATCAATCTTGAAAACCCACGGTTAAATCTTGAGTTATTTGGGTTTTTAGTTTGAAACCCTATAGAGTGTTCTTGAGTAATTTGGATGATTGTGAATGTATTCTGGTGTCTTTGGGATTAAATCCCGTGTTTAGGCTGATAAGGGGGTGGAAAATACCCAATATACCCTTAATGAGACGGAAAAAAATATAACTGGAAGCCCGATTTCATGGGCCACGCGACGCACCACAATCGCGGTGGCTCACTGGAAATTGACGAATGGGATTCTTAAGGTCACTGCAATGCGGAGCCATCGCATTGTTTCACTGGTTGGGACCTGAAACTTCAGCGTGATGCGCCACAATCGCGCTATGCTATTGAAATTTGACAATTTCTAAATAGGCCCCCTCCGCGGCGCGCCAAGCACCTAAATAACGGTGTATTATGACTTAAACTTAAATTAGCCATAACTTTTTTTCCGAGTATCGGATTTGGGAAAATCTTATATCGACAGAAAGCTCATTCAATTTTCCACATGATAAAAATTTGAAATTAGGGAAATTATATGTGGTTTAAACTTTACTTGCTTTGGAAGTCAAAGATGCGACTAAGTTTCTTGACATAATTCTAGTCATTTAACTCTAAGAGTATACTACCACGAGCTAACGCATGGACGATTTTTTTTTGCGGAGTGTTACATTATCCCACCCTTGGGATCATTCGTCCCCGAATGATGACGCAGAACACAGACAAGCACAATTTAAAGTATACTAAGGCCATAAAATAATAAGACAAGGATTGCACCTTCCATTTCGTTATCCACCGGATCAAATAAGTCTGGGTATCTATCTCTCATGTCATTTTCTAATTCCTAAGTTGATTCCTCAACTTTCTGATTTCTCCACAACACCTTAACCGACACTATCTCTTTTCTCCTCAACTTCCAAATTTGGCGATATAAGATTGCAATAGGTTCCTCTTCATATGCTAATGAGTCTGTCACCTTGATCTCCTCTACAGGAAACACTAGGTAATGGTCTCCAATACATTTCTTCAGCATGGATATGTGAAATACCGGATGAACAGACCCCAAACTTGCAGGCAACTCTAACTCATAAGCAACTCCCCCTATCCTTCTCAAAATCTGGTATGGCCCTATATAGGGAGGACTCAGCTTACCTCTCTTCCCGAAATGCGTGACTCCCTTCATAGGAGAAACTTTGAGAAACACCCAATCACTAACCTCAAACTCTAAGTCTCTTCTCCTAACATCGGTGTAAGACTTTTATCAAATCTGGGCTGTCTTAAGTCGTTCTCTAATAATTTTCATGTCCTCCGTTGCCTGATGAACAATATCAGGCCCAAACAACTGAGTCTTACCCACTTCATACCACCCTATTGGTGACCTATATTTTCTTTCATACAATGACTTAAAAGGAGCCATCTTAATACTGGCATGGTAACTGTTATTATATGCGAACTCTATCAATGACAAGTGATCCACGCAACTCCCCTTGAAGTCAATTATGCAGGCCCTTAACATATCCTCAAGAGTCTGAATGGTGCGCTCAGCTTGCCCATCAGTCTGAGGGTTGAATGCAGTACTTAGGTTCACTTGGGTACCTAAACCCCTCTGAAAAGACCTCTAAAACTACGAAGAGAATTGTGTACCTTGGTCAGATATGATGGATACAGGTGCTCCATGCAAACGAACTATCTATTCAATTCACAGCTTGGCATAGTCATCTCCTAAATAGTTAGTTCTGACGGGCAGAAAGTGGGCTGACTTGGTCAGTCGATCAACAATCACCCAAATTGAGTCATACTGGCTTTGGGACCTTGGAAGTCCCGTGATGAAGTCCATATTAATCATCTCCCATTTCCATAAAGTCAAGGCTATCTCTTGGAATGTACCACCTGGACTCATATGCTCTACTTTTACTTGTTGACAATTCAAATACTTGGCAACAAAATTAGCCACATCACACTTCATATTATTCCACCAGTAAATAGCTTTTAGATCATGATTCATCTTAGTAGAGCCTGGGTGAACAACATACCTCAAAGTGTGAGCTTCATCAAGGATCTTCTTTCGCAACCCATCTACATCTGGCACACATAGTCTACCCTGATATCTCAAAACTCCATCACCACCAATTTTAAAAGACATCACCTTCTATTGATCCACATCTTTCTTGATCTGCATCAAGATGGGATCTTCAACCTGCTTCTCTTTAACTTCAGCACAAAGGGAAGATTTAGCTACCTCATGAACAACCGCTCCCCCATCTTCGATATCCAAGAGTCGTACTCCTAGAATTGCAAGTCAGTGAATATCCTTCACCATCTCCCTCTTTCCCTTTTCAACATGCGAAAGACTTCCCATAGACAACCTATTGGGGGCATCGGCTACCGTATTTGTCTTTCCCGGATGGTAGTGCAGGCTCATGTCATAATCCTTTAAAAGCTCCAACCAACGCCGATTCCTGAAGTTCAATTCTTTCTGTGAGAAAACATACTGCAAACTCTTGTGGTTAGTAAATATATCAACATGTACCCCATAGAGATAATGCTGCCAAATTTTGAGCGCAAACACCACAACCGCTAACTCCAAGTCATGGGTAGGGTAATTTTGCTCATGCACTTTTAACTGCCTAGACGCATAAGCCACCACTTTACCATACTGCATAAGTACACACCCAAGTCTCACACGGGACGTATCACAATACACAACAAACCCTTCCGTACCTTCAAAAATAGTCAAAACAGGAGCAGTTGTCAAGTTATCTTTTAACTTCTCAAAACTATTCTCACAGGAGTCAGACCACACAAACTTTACCTTTTTCTGAGTCAACTTAGTAAGTGGTGCATCTATGGAAGAAAAACTCTCTACAAATCTTCAATAATACCCTGCCAAACCCAAGAATCTCCGAATATCGGTTGGAGTCGTGGGTCTGGGCCATTTTCTCACTGCCTCAATCTTCTGGGGATCAACCTTAATCCCGTCACTAGACACGATATGCCCTAAGAAAGCAATAGCATTAAGCCATAATTCACACTTGGATAATTTTGCATACAACTCATGATCTTTGAGAGTCTGAAGGATGATTCGTAGGTGATTGGCATGGTCTTCCTCACTCTTGAAATAAATCAGAATATCATTAATAAAAACTATAACAAACAGATCTAGAAATTGACGGAACACCCTATTCATAAGGTCCATGAAAGCCGCAGGGGCGTTAGTCAACCCAAAGGACATGAATAAGAATTCATAATGATCGTATCGGGTTCAAAAAGCTGTTTTGGGAATATCTGACTCTCTAACCTTCAACGGATGGTATCCCGAACGAAGGTCTATTTTTGAAAAATAATTAGCACCCTGAAGCTGGTAAAAAAGATCATCAATTCTAGGAAGAGGATATTTATTTTTAATAGTGACCTTATTCAGCTGACGGTAATCTATACACATACGCAGGAAACCATTTTTATTTCATACGAAAAGTACCGGTGCACCCTAGGGAGAAACACTAGGACGGATAAAACCTTTATCTAGAAGATGTGCTAGCTGCTCTTTCAACTCTTTCAACTCTGCATGAGCCATTATATATGGCGGAATAGAGATGGGACGGGTATCTGGCAACAAATCAATACCAAAATCTATCTCCCTATCAGGTGGTATTCCTGGGAGATCATCTGGAAAAACTTCTGGGAACTCATTCACCACAGGGACGGACTGAAGAGAAGGGCTCTCAGTATTCAAATCTTTAACCCAAATAAGATGATACAAACAGCCCTTAGAAATGAGTTTATGGGCTCTGAGATAAGAGATGAACTTCCCTCTAGGTGCTAAAGAATGTCTCGCCCATTCTATTGTTGGTTCATTCAGGAAAGAGAAAGTAACCTTTTGGGTTCTAAAATTTAGCATGGCATAGCACGAATGAAGTCAATCCATCCCTAAGATAGTATCAAAATCAACCATGTCTAAGTCTACGAGTCCTGCCGCAGTATCCCGCCCACAAACAGTCACCACACAATTTCTATACACCTTTTTAGCCACAACAGAGTCTCCCACCGGAGTGGAAATAGAAAAAGGTTTGGCAATTAAATCGGGCTCAAACCCAAAACCAACAGCCACATAAGGGGTCACATAAGACAGGGTAGACTCGGGATCAAGTAACACATAAACATCACTACATCCAGTGAGGCCTCTACCTCTTGGCGGTTGGTCAAGGCGTACAATCGGTTGTGGCCATTTCCGATGGCTGAAGTGGAACCCTTCTAAGGCGGTGGTGGTGCAAAAGAATTAGCCTGTGACTTGGCTCCACCAACATTACCCTTTGCTGTCGGACATTCTCTCTGGATATGGCTTGGATGGCCACACGAATAACACACCATAGCGCCAAATTGACATCTCCCTAGATGATTCCTCCCATATTTCTCACAGTGCGGGTATGTCCAAGAGGTCTGAGCTACACTTTCTTGAGACTGTGAACCCTACATCCTCGGCCCCTGCCTATACTGAAAATCTTGAGTGCGCTGTCCGGCTGGGGTCTGGTCACCGAGGCACTGGCTGCAAACTGTGCATTACCCTAATTCTTCATCTTCTGCCATTTGTTACCCCAATTCCCACTCTGCTACTGATTGTAGCTCTGGTCTGCTATTTTGGCTCTCTTTGTCTGTCTGTCCTTCTCTCTAGATTCAATATTTTTTTTTCTTTTTCTCAACTTTCTGCATGTGTACTGATGTCCTGACAAAATCCATATCCCGGTTCAACATTGCTCCCTGACATTCAATCACTAAGTCATCTGAAAGGCCGGATGCAAATTTTCTCATTCGGGCTCTAATATTACTAGTCATCTCTGGAGCATAACAGGCTAGTTGGTTGAACTTCAGAGCGTACTCCTGGATACTCATCTTACCCTGCTTTAGATTCATAAACTCTTCGGCTTTGGCCTCTCTCATATCGAGAGGAAAGAATTGATCAAGGAAGGCTTCCAAGAACTCGGCCCAAACTGGGGGCTCAGCATGCTCACTCTTTGAATCTTCCCATTCGTTATACCATTGGTTTGCTACATCCTTAAGCTGGTAAGCCACTAACTCAACCACCTCTACCTCATCTATATGCATCACCTTAAAGATCTTCTCCATCTCGTCCAAAAACTCCTGTGGATCCTCTTCTACCTTGGTACCAGTAAACTTAGACGGGTTCATCCTCATGAACTGACCCACTCTTGTAGAATATGACATAACAGATCCAGACCCAATATCTTTCGGCCGTTGATTCTGTGTGGCTACCAACTAGGCAATCATATAAATAAATTGTTTGAATTCTGCATTAGATACCTCTCTCTTGGGAGGCTGAGTGTAGTTAGTCCATGTTTGGGGATCTCTGGGTGACCTAGGTGGGTTGGTCTGAGTAAGTGGGACTCCCGGAGTAGCATCAATCTCCGAAGTATGATCTCTATTTTGGGTCCTCATCCCATAAGTTGGACGGACCTCATCTGTCTGTGCATTCTGATCGATAGTACTACGGGGAGGCATGATTGTTTTTCTGAAATACAAAAGATCATCGATTAGGGGACAACTCAGACTCTGAAGTACGAACTAAACCACAAAGAAGAGAAACATTCCTAAATTCCTAGTAGCCTACTGCTTATAAGTGTGGCGCGCTACACACCTATAAATAAGATTCTACCCGATGCGATTTCGCAGACACCTTGGGACCATGAATCATGCTATGTTACTAAGTTTGTCACGACCCAAACTAGGGCCTAGCCATGATGGACATCCCGAACCATGAAGTCCCGAACGTCCTACTCTATCTGGTAGTCATGCACAACATTTATATAATAAGAGAATATGCGAAAATACAATCTGATACGGAAACATGGTCATTAACTCTGAGTTTCAATACATGAGAATGAAAGTTACAATTCAAAACATCTGAATATGATCTGACTCAGTCTGCTAAATCTCTACTACATCTCAAAACTACTCTGAAAACTGGGACAAGGCCCCCAGTAGACTAAACCAATGGAATAACATAATCTAAAATAACAGGCCTTCTAGAACAAAGAAGGCTCACCACTGAACGGATTACTTCTCTCTGGAATACTCTACTGATTAGCTTGACCCTTGGACTGAACCTCCGAACCTGGGAGGTAGGGAGTCAATACAGATGTACTGGTACCCAGAGAAGATCCAAAATACTAATTTATATTCAACATACATGAGAGCAATATAAAACAGTTCATAAGCATATCATATAGTAAGAAATCTCATGGGCATTTTCGAAAGACTCTGCAAAATCATCTGAACTCTGTGACACTCTTCGTTTTACTTCTGCTCTAGGTGGTATACCCTACAACTCTGAAATTCTATGGGCTATATGGAATCCGCCATTGACTCAGCGGGAACCCTCCAACCCAAGTGTGCCGCAAGGGTTGGAGTCTATGACTCTATTATGCCACACGGACGTCGCCAGCATAAAAATAATATACCCGGATCGACAAATCACGGTTTTAAGCTAAGAGTTACTTGAACTTAAACCTTCTTTGGGTAACCACCTAACCCACTTTAAGCCTAGTTTTAACTCTTTAAAACATGCATTCTCTAAAATCAAAGTCTGAAAACATACTCTGTTATGGCATACATACTTATGGTATCGTCATACCATTGACCTGCAAGTCACCTCTCTGAGCCATTAATAACATATTATAAACTCTCTTTTCAAAACATAAGTTTGGGACCACCATATTAATAAATCAATTCAAAGAAACTCTTTCTCAAACCTCATGTAAACACATGCAAGGCACTCTCTTAGTCAAGCATTTCAATAATACAAGGTGGTCATGTCAAATTTCTTAATCACATGCAACTCTTTCTCATTTAAAAATAAGAGTGTAATTATATCAAGAAGCTCCCTCTCATCATCTCTAAATCATGCTCAAACACTAAGGTATTGAGAAAAACTAGTTTCAAAATCATAAATCATGTTTTTCAAATCATTCACAATAATATCATAAACTTGAATTTATCACAAGAGAGGGACTTCATGATCTGTGCTCTCAAACAAATCGTAAATTTCAATTTCATACATATACATATACTTGTAAATCAATTTAAGGGGAGGAGGTCTAAAGGCCAAAACAACAATATCAATAACATGCATAAAGCATAATAAAAATCATGGATTTCAAACCCCTTTTACAAATTCATGCTTTATAATTTTTAAATCTTACTTGAGTGTTTCAACAAGCCCATGTATTTTTAGAATAAACCCCACGTACCTCAATTTATAAATTTAATGGATGATTCTTGAAGCCTACGATTTGGGGATTCCAAATCTTCAATCAATCTTGAAAACCCACGATAAAATCTTGAGTTATTTGGGTTTTTAGTTTGAAACCCTAGAGAGTGCTCTTGAGTAATTTGGATGATTGTGAATGTATTCTGGTGTCTTGGGGATTAAATCCCGTGTTTAGGCTGATAAGAGGGTGAAAAATACTCATTATACCCTTAATGAGATGGAAAAAAATATAACTGGGAGCCCGATTTCATGGGCCACTGCAACACCCCACAATCGCGGTGGCTCACTGGAAATTGATGAATGGGATTCTTAAGGTCACCGCGACGCTGAGCCATCGCGTTGTCCCACTGGTTAGGACCTGAAACTTCAGCGCGATGTGCCACAATCGCGCTATGCTACTGGAATTTGACAATTTCTAATAGGCCCCCTTCTCGACGTGCCAAGCACCAAAATGACGGTGTTTTACGACTAGAACTTAAATTAGCCATAACTTCTTGCCCGGGTATCGAATTTAGGTGAATCTTATATCGACGGAATGCTTATTCAATTTTCCACATGATAAAAAGTAGAAATTATAGAAATTATATATGGTTTAAACTTTACTCACTTTGGAAGTCAAAGATGAGACTAAGTTTTTTTGACACAATTCTAATCATTTAACTCTAAGAGCATACTACCACGAGCTAACGCATGGACGGTTTTTTTTTACGGGGTGTTACAATTGCAGCAATCCCAGAAAATATCCTATACAGATCTTCTGACAAGAGAAGATATATCATGGACTTGAGATGCTTGCTATGGACTCTCGATAGATATTCAAGTGAATATTGAAGCTGCTGCATACTTGCTTTTTATACTTTAGTCTATAGTCATGTGTGAATCATTTCTGTGTTTTTTTTTATTAATAACAATTCCCACCATCTCTTTTCCCATCGCAACTCGAGTAAATACCAATTCATAAACATAGTCTGTAAGATTTTTGCAAACAGTAATAAATAAATAACGACATATATCCAGTGCAATCTATTAAGTGGGATCTGAGAAAGGTAGAATGTATGAAAGCAAACCATCTCCTTATTTTTATAGGATACAGAGGATGTTTCCAACAACCTTTGGTTAAAAAGAAGAAGAAACATTTGAAGTGTGATTATAAGAAAACAAGACAACTACAAAAAAAATAGGAAAACATATACTATATTTTTCTTTTTAAAATTTATCCTAAATATTTTATTTTTATAAAAAAAAATTTCATATGATAACGATCCTAGTCGGATGCGACTAAAATCGATATCGGAACGCGGAATTAAACTATAAAATTAAAGGATACTTGAAAAATAAGAGATGAGAAGTGAAGAAAGAAATACTCAATTAAACAATAGTTAAGCCAAGTGAGAAATAAAACTCAATCAAATGCACAAGAAATCAAATTATATCCACAAAATGATAATTCGAAGATCAATCAAACGAAGAAGATAACACAAGCAATTCAAAAATCCACCCTAATCACTCGATCTAAGCTAACAATTGAAATTCAACCCAATCAATACCCTAACCTAGAGTAACTAAATATCAAGTCTATTTAAGACAATTCAATTATTCAAAATCTAAGTGATGTAAATGGCTAAGACAACTATTTATAATCATTGCCTTTACAAAAATAGTCTATTATAAAAATAGCCCAAAGTGACTATTTTACAAATAACACACAAGGGACCTTCTTGAATGTCCAAATGACATCTTGATTACTTATGACCCTGTGTATTTATTTCTTCATGCCTTCCTTTGAGCTCCAAATTATCATCGATATATGAAAGCCCTTCCTAATATGCTTCAAGCTAACAGTGCTCGTATCACCATATAAATTATATTCTATATTTTTTTTGAAAAAATATATTAAAACAACTAAATATTATTTCCAAATATAACCAAATACAACTTCATCTTCAACTCCAAATTCAAAATAATTTTTTTTTTGTTATAGTATGTAGTAGCTTGTCTATGAAATCTAATCTATAACATTATATATCTATTTCTTTTGAAACATTAATCTTTTAGAACTAATTAAATGTATTTTTAAAATAAATTTATTAAATTGAGTGGTTTTGCAAGTTTTAGTTATTATGGAACTGTAAACTACATTATTATTATTTGATACCAAGGAAAAATTCTCTATTGCATATCAATCTTTGAAGTTAATTTTAAAGAAATATCAATATTGAATTATGACTTGACACGTGAAAACTTAATGTATAGTAGCCAGACTCCTTTTTTAAAAAAAATCAGTTTTGAAAGATGGATTTCTCACTTCTATACCAATAGATGTGGTAATTATGCATACCATATAATTAATTCATGAGAAAAATATTTTGCAATAAATTATTTTAGTAAACTCCTTCTCTCTCTCTCTTTCTCTCTTGTCCTTTGAAATATTACATAATTCTGTTTATTTGTTCTTTATCAATGTTTTCTTTTCCAATTTCCATTCTCATTGAAGTCTAAAGTACGACATAATATAAGCATGAATAGAAAAAATAAAAAGCGAGTAAAATTATAATTATAAAACAACAATAACCATTATTATTAGTAATTTTTATTAAATATAAAGCTCAAAGTCATATAATTTTATTGATATGCCAACTATACATGGTGAATTAGATATTGTTATTTTCACTCTCAACTTGTACAACATGAGATGCATAGAAATGGGAACTGTCCTGAGCAAGTGCAACATTTAAACTTCTTGCAAAGTCCAAATCCGCAACCTGAAAATGTCAAAAACATTAAAAAAATATTGTCAAAAGAGCGATTTTATTAAAGTAAAACTATTTTTTATTTAGTAATATGAAAAAAAAACATAACAATAAAAAAAAATAAGAATTTCTTACTTGCAACAGATATACGAGTGCTACGACTTGCACCAGACAACTCTAGTTTTATTGGTGGTATTGTGTCTGATGTTGCTAAAGTCAATGGAGAAAAAAGAACAAACAAGACAATGATCATACACCCCATAACATTAGTTGATTTTACCATCTTAAACAACTATTTTTGTTATGCTTGTAGGTATTTTACTTTTCTTTTTTCCCCTTATTTTGTTCTACCTTGATGGTTCATCCTTTTATAGCAAAAATACACCATAATTTTTGAGTTAGTAGCGTTGAATTTTAGTAAGTTGTAACGGGATAACATTTTAACGTATTTTCTTTAATAATATTAATTTTCTTCACTCTTTGATTACCTAATTGATTATTGTAACGCTTGTTCCATCCGTTTGTCCAACCTGCCACTGTAAGTTAATTTTTCTATTAACTAAGGCATTACTTTTATCCCTATTAAAGTTGGAGTTAATGGTATACACATAGTGGACGTGGGTTACTGCATGTATGTTATCATCAAGGAGTGATATTTAAATGTTAGTTATGCATGAATTTGGTCACTATTTTTTCTTACAGATTCATGTAACTTTCCATTCTTTATTCTACCATTATTCTATCTCTTTATTTTTGTAACCATTGTAACTTTCGTAACCTTTGTAACTTCTACGCCATTCATCTACCATATTTATGTTCCTATTCATTGCATGAAAGATTTCTTCACCTATATATAGAGGTGGTCTTGCATGGTTTTGATACACACAAGATAATAGAGAATTCACAAAAGTTAGTAAAAAAGAGAGTTTAATAGTTGAAGGGAGGTGTTGTTTTTGTGAAGCTTTGAACCCAATTCTTGTCCAGAGTTGTTGAGTTGTTGAGAAGACAATGGCATATATATATATTTTACTTGCACTCTGTCAAATAATAGTATAGAAAGATGTTGAACCCACAGAGATTAGTTTTATCTATTCTACGAATGTTTCTTGTTTCAATTACTGTTTGAGAAAATAAAAAATAGTTGAATGGTGAATTAACTAATTGTTAGTACATAAATAGATGGTAGAAAACAAAAATATTAAAGGTGTTTGGTTTCTGACTTCACTCAATAATTCTATATAAAGTAAACTCTTTATTCCTCAATTTCTTTTTCTCAAAATGTATAAATGCCTCTCACGATTATTTTTATGTTTTATTACTAAATTTGAACAATTAAATGCACACCTCTCGGTTATACAATTTAATCATCAAAATTGTAATATTAAGGACCCAGAAATATATATTTGAACTAAAACATGCTCTTTTTTGTAGTAAGGCTCTTTCGGTTACCTTACTTGTTATAACTAATTAGTACACTATTCGCCTCTTTCGATTACAAAATAAGTGAAATTAATTATTACATAAATTAGATAGATGTCACTAAATAAATATTAACAATCTATCAATACTTCAATTAACGCTATTATTTCTTCCGTCTCTCTCGATTACAGACTTAATAACATGTTAATTTGAAGTACAAAATAGATACTACTAATAAAAATATTCTTCTCCATTAAATAAGAAAATAGAAGAAATATTCAAGAAGAAGAATTCCGCTATTTAGTTAAAAGAAGGATCTAGAATAATTTTCAACATTAAATAACTAACAAGTAGTAAAAGAAAACTTTCAAGAGAATTTTTAAGTAGTTGCTTCAACTCTTCCTTTTCTCGGATGCCCTTTCCTTCCCTGTTTAATTCCTATTTATAGGAAATATAATGCAGGTCCCATGACTTTGTGGAGACATCAAATGTTGGTACCACTTTAGAGATCATTTTTTCATTTGTTCATTGTTGCGACACTAATTTTTGTTGATGCTTCATTTCTCCGTATTTTCATGTTTCCACAATATGTTTTTCTTTTTGTTCTCTTATTCTTTAAATATTCCTTTCCTGCAAGATTGTTAGTAAAAATGGGATAATAGATATATATTAATCATGAGTTTATTTAAAATCTTTATTTATTTACATATGAAAATACATGAATAAATTATACTTATTAAATTTCCCCATACTTAAATATTTGCGTGTCCTCAAAAAAATATAATTAATAGTTATAGTGGCTAACTTTTTTTAAATTAATAAATAAATTCATGAGAAATGTCAGAGAAAAAAAAATCAATTAAGATCAACCATGAGTTCAAACGACTTTTAACCGTACTCATGTTCACTTATTGAGAATTGAAATAACAATATTTCCTAATTCCAAGATTGTCTCACCAAATAAAAAGAATGCCCATATATCACACAATATATCAATAGAACAAGAAGGGCTTATTCAGAGAAAGTTTCTCACGCATTCTCAGCAAAGAAATATGTCATGATACCAAAAATACCATAAGCTTGCATATCATGTGGTTCTCCACAAATACAGGAGTTATTTGAGTTGAGATCATGTAGGAATTTTTTCAAGGTTGTAATATAGGCTTAGGGGCAAGTGCGATACATATGGATAGTAGTGACTCAAATTCCTTTTAGACACTTCATTTTACTTTATTGCTTGAGCACAATTGACTTCTACTCCCTTATAATCTATCAACCTATCTCTTTTTTTAACTCTTTTTTTTTGAATGAAATTGCTAATATCTTGTTGTATATGTATATTTTTTTTTTCAATTTTCCGACAAAGGCTTCTCAAAAGAACTCAATAATATTCATCAATTTTCTTTCACATGTTTCTCTCTCTCTCTCTCTTTTTTTATGTGAAACTTAATTTTATGCATTTAGCTTAACTTTCGAAATGCCCAAAAGGAATTTGGTTGAAAAAATAATTGGCTAAGGATTAAAGCTCGGTGAATAATAAGAATGTTTTATTTTTGGCTCAACGGGTCTAGCTAGGGATAAAATCATCAAGGTAGGTTTATTTAGGCTATTTATTAAACAAGGCTGGTCTACTTTTATTTCATAACGCAAAATCTACTTAAAATTTTACCTCGACGCACATTCAAGGCAAGTTCTAGATTTCCAAATAAACATGAGAACTAGGTAATATATACTAATCACACAATACACTTGGAACTAGTGAATATATTAATTTCGATCATCAATAAGTAAGTATGAGTTTGGAAAGACATTCATACAACTCATGAATCATGTTCAATTAAATCGATCTTCCTTAAGTCTCATGATTTTTAAATCAAACCAAATTTAGCAACTTATTTAGTGAAAATAACTAAAAGTCTTAAAAAGATTTAATTCAAAATATTATAATCGCGACAGAGAAGATTTGATAGACAACTTATTGTTGGACTTACCTGATATAAGAGGAAAAGAAGAAATATTAAAGGTTCACAGTGATAAAAAGGAACTTTATAAAGATGTGTCTCTAAGTGTTGTTGTAACGAAAATATCTGTGGTGCAGATCTCGCAAACTTTATGAACGAAGCTTCCATTCTTGAGAGGAAAAAATATGATATCCCGAAAGAGATTTAGGATTCCATTGATAGAGTTTGTGGAAATGGAAGGGACCACAATGAAAGATGGAAAGAACAAGATTCTATCTAGTTGTATATCATAAAGTTGGATAAGGTGTATGTGCAACATTGACCCCTGGCCATGATGTAGTTTAGAAAGTCACGTTAATCCCAAGTATCTTTCAATCTTACTTGGTCCATTTCTGATGAATATCCAACCTTAATTTCTAAGGAGTCACTCTTTGCTAGAATATTGGGACGCTCAATAGGTAGGTGTAATGCCCCAAAATGGGTCCCGAGATGTCCCACGGTACTTAGGATCATAAGTGACCCCAAGTTAACCCTTCTACTGGCATAACTCATAAGCAAATGGATAAAATGCATAAATCTGTTCAAAAATCAGCGGAAGATAACTCCTTTCTGAATCTGATCAATACAAAACTGAATTCAAATGATTACAACACTGTTTTGCAAACGAAACTAGAATAAAATACTTTAACTCTACTGACTTTCTATGAAGCATCTGCTAGTATTAACTATAGGTAGCCGGTACATGACCCCCATCTATCCTGAATTAATACGACTGAATGAAGAAAAAAAATGCTACACAAACTCTGACTAACTCGAGCCCTTGAATCAAGAGGACTCATCACCTGCTGACCGAAAGCTCCAACCTGTTTGAATACGGTATGTGTGCTACAACTGAACTGATACCTACATTATGAGACAATGTAGCACATAGACATATATGTGGATCAGTACTTTGAGGATGTACTGAGTATATGGGGGTGTATGCATTAAGGAAACAATATCATTACTCTTTATAAAATCATGCATGCTGATATAAATGACTCACATAACTTGAATAAATCTGAAATCTAAATCTCATAAATCACGAATAATGAAACATCTAGCATAAATATCGTGAGTCATTTTACTTAGTTCAAAAATCTGTATTCTCCTCTTATTCTCAAATCTAGTAAGAAAAAAGAAATCTTAAAGCAATAAATTTCAAATCGTATGCCTTTATCTTGGGGAGAATAGGACTTTGGGAACTCAAGGACTTGGGAATCTAAAAATCAAAACTTTCAACACATATAGTTTTATCTTAAGGAGAGTAGGGGACTTCTTTAGGAGTTTCTTATAAATGACATAAACTATGTGAGCTGGCATAAAGTCCAACGTATTACCCACGTTAGGGAGAGTTGTTTTACACTTGCCATCGGAATAGAACCTTAACTATAGTGATCACTATCTTAACCCACTTGGGGTGAATCAGAAACCTACGTCGGCTCGTAGTTCTGGGGCATGAGACCTTGGAATCAAGCCCAACTCGGTGCTAAATACTACTCCCATACTTAGGCTTAGGACTTTTAGGTAAATCCACCTTAAAAGATTGCATAATGTCTAAAATGAAAGCCAATTATGCTTTTCTTTGATTTAAATCATAAACTGCAAGAATAATGTGGATTCATATCTTAGCTTAAGATCAAAACATTAATTTTCTTTAATTCTTGGTAAGCAATTACTAGAGGAAAACTTATGGTCATAACCTTCTTGAAAAATTCAAACTCATTCTTGATATGGATATGGAATCAAAGATTTCAAGAACATGATCTTAGAAACTCAATACTAAATCTTTTGGCTCAAATTCACAATTTAAACTCATGACAATTCACCACAACACTTAAGACTCAACATCATTCTTGAAATTATTCAGCAATATCAATTCTCAAAAGAAGAGTACAACTCATGATATAAACCTTCAATTAAAAGCATAAATAGGTAGAATAATCATGCAATTTAAAATTTAAATAACTTATAAATTCATAAACATCAAGACAGGATAAGTTGGTCATAACCTCATTTATAAATCATGAAATCTTTAATAAAAATCAAATCTTTGGGCACAAGAATGGAAGAATTGTTATTGTTCAAACCCCACATACCTTAAATTATGAACTTTGGATGAACACTTACTTTTGGGACTCTATTCGTAACTTTAAACGGATATTCTTGATGCTCTTGGTTTGGGGATTCCAATTCTTGAATCAATTTTGAAAAGTGGCGGTGAAATCTTGAGTTTTATTAAATGTTGGGTTGAAACCCTAGACTTTGTTCTTGGTGAATTTGAGAGAAAAGGATCATACTTTAGTGTTTTGGGGATTAAATCCCGTGTTATGGATGAATAGGGGGTGGAAAATACCTCTTTTGCCCTTAATGACTCGGAGGTGGAATGTTGAAAAATTTGGTCCAGGGGGAGTACCCAGGGCAGCGCCCTGCTTAGAGCAGGGGATTACCTAGGGCGGTGCCCTGCTTAGAATGGGGGACTATCCAGGGCGGCGCGGGCTAATCACCCTAAGCTACTGGTTTGGCATACCAAACATGTCCTTAAGCTCGTCTAAAAATTTTGGAACTCACTCGAGATGTACTCTTGACTTTCCCCATCATGAATAAACAAAAAAAATCAACAAACGGAGGTCGGTAAGGTTGGAAATATATTTCTCAAATTTGAAGGTCTTAAAATGACTAAGTCTAAACACTTAGCCAAATTTCTAAGTGTGAGACCTCTCTTAAAATACTCTAAAGGCTTAGACAACGAGGAAATATTGCAGGCTCTTACAATATCTATACCGAGACACCACACATTGCTTAGGATCACAAGTGACCCCAAGCTAACCCTTCTACTGGCATATCTCAAAAGCAACTGGATTATATGTATAAATCTGTACTTAAATCAATGAAAGATAACTCTTTTCTGAATCTAAGAAATACAAGACTGAATTTAAATAATTGCAACTCCGTTTTACAAATGAAACTAGAATAAAATACTTTAATTATACTGACTGTCCATGAGGCCTCTACTATACTGACAATAAATAGTTGGGAAGCTACTCCAACTTTTGTTAATAAGTACATGTGACTAAGAAAATAAACAACAGAAATGAATCTAACTAAAGTCCCCGAAGGAGGAGGACTCATCATCTTGCTAGCTAGAATCTGCAACTGCCTGAATCTAAATGTCCATGCTAAGTCTTGTACCTATATTATGAGATAATGTAGCACACAGACGTGTATGTGGATCAATACTTTGAGGATGTACTGAGCATATGGGGTGCAATGCAATAAGTAAACAATATCATCAATCTTTATAGAAATCCTACATGCTGATATAAATGATTCACATAGCTTGAGTAAAAGCTGAAATCTAAATCTCATCAATCATGTATAATGAATAATATAGTACAAATCTCGTGAGTCATTCTCATTACTTCAAAAATCTGTATTCTCCATCTTATTATCAAAACTTATAAGCAAGAGGAATCTAAAAATGATAGCTTTCAAAACTTATACTTTTCTCTTATGGAGAATAAGGGACTTCTTTAAAACTTAGAGATTATAGGACTTAGGGACTTTGGTCTTGGGAGAATTTGGGACTTAGGAAACTTTGAAACTCAAAGACTTGGAAATCTTGAAATCAAGCTTTCAACACATATACTTTTATCTTAAAAAGAGTAGGGGACTGCTTTCGGAGTTTCTTCTAACCGACATAAACCATGTGAGCTGACATGGAGTCCAACGTCTTGCCCACATTGGGGAGAGCTACTCTACCCTTGCAATCGAAATAGAACCTTAACTTTAGTGATCACTATCTCGGCCTCATGCCCATATATCTCAATCCTACGGTGGCACGTAGTTCTGGGGTATGAGACCTTTGAATCATACCCAACTCGGTACTAACTACTACTCTCTTACTTAGGCTCAGAACTTTTAGAAAATTCACCATAAAATAACTCAAGGGTATATAATGAAGACCAACTTATGCTTCTCTTAGCTTTAAATCATAAGTAGTGTGGATTTCTATCTTAGCTTTTGAAAGTACTTATCAAATCTTGTCAATAAAACTTTAGATCATAATCTCCTTATAAGCTCAAAACTTGTACTTAGGACTCAAAATGTAAAGCTTTAATGCATCAAAATCATATTTAAACTTCATGCTCAACCATCATCTTAAAAAGCTTACAATCATCTCAATCAAGATATTGGAAAAATAACTCATAATATGAATCTCATGATTTCAACATCTCAAAATTTATGCTTGCTAACAAAACATATCACAAAATTTATGCTTGATAACAAAACATTCATAATCATCTTAAAATATGGAAAATTCGGAAATAGCCATGAAAATATAAACAAAATCATGTAATTCAACTTTTAAACCATGGAAAATCACATAATCTTGCAAATAATGGTAATGGGTATAAACCCTAACTTGATTTTCATGGAAATCATAGTAAAATTAAGAAATTTATATCTTGAAAGAAGTCTTTGGGCACAAGAACGCAAGGATTGTTCTTGTTCAAACCCCACATACCTTAGATTGTGAACTTAATGAATAGGCTTGCTTTTGAGAAGCTACTTATACTCTTAAATGAGGGTTCTTGGAATTCTTGCACTAAGAACTTGGAATCTTGGCTCAATTTGGAGAATGAATGGAGAAATCTTAAGTTTCTTGGAGGAGAAGTTTGATGAACTAGGGTTTTAGGTTGAAGGATTGAGAAAAGTGGTATATGATGCGTGTAATGACCTTAAATCAGATGTTTGGACGATTTAAGTGGATTGGAAAAAGTTCAAAATACCCTTTTTAACTTCTAAATGAAACTGAAAAAATATAACTGGGAACCCAATTTTATGGGCCACCGCGATGCGCCACTATCGCGGGGGCTCACTGAAAATGAACGAATGAGAATCTGGGGGTCACCGCGATGCGGAGCCATCGCATTGTCCCACTTGTTAGGAGTGAAACTTCAGCGCGACGTGCCACAATCACGCTAGGTAACTAGAAATTGACTATTGGGAAATTACTCCTCTCTGTGACACGCTAAGGGTCTGAATGATGGTGTTTTACGACTGGAACTTAAATTAGCCATAACTTCTTTCCCGGTTATCGGATTTGGGTAAATCTAATATCGTTGGAAAGCTAATTCAATTTTCCACATTATAGAAAGTCAAAGCTAGGAAAATTCTAAATGATTTAAATATTACTCCCTTTGTAAGTCATTCCTCAATCTTATAGAGGCAAAATTAGGCTTGATGAAAGTTTGGGGTATTACATTATCGTAAGGAGCTGAATCATGCTGAGAGTTTAGAATTCATTTGATATACTCATTGTGAGGTCATACTTATAGAAATGCAAAGTGATAGTTTATGCAGGCACAAATCATGAGAAAATGAGGCTAAGAACATATAATGGGTATCACATTGTCTGAGATGGAATACTTGGAACACTAAGATCATTCACTGAATACTTATGACCTGAATGACGGCTAGATATGTGATTTTCTGAAACTGATGTCTGACGCATATACTGAGATGAATTTGCAAATTTTATGTGTGCGAACAACTATTTCTTGGAATGACCATACTAATGAAACTTCAGGTAGTAAGAGTAGACTAAAATTGGGAGGATGGAAAAACTATAGAAATTCATCTGTTTGATTGTTAAACTAGATTGCTAGCTATCCGAACTGAATCATACTAGATACTCGTATCCAAGTAGAGGATTCCTTCAACACCCTTCTAGGGATTTCTAACGATATGAGGGGGAAAAGAACACTTGGCATTCTCTCAACAAGTCTTCTGAATGAAAGGTTACAATTGCTACTACTCTATAGCTTGGAACATATACCAGTTGATCATAATCTGAGATAGAATTTTTGGGCCTTAGGTAAAGCAATTTCTTGCTTTCAAGATTAGCAACTCTTCTTGAGTACTCCCTCGATTATGTTATTCCCCTTAAACACCGTACTCATTGGTTCAACTTATATTTCTCACATGGCCGCTGATATTTCCATCTACTAATGTCTAAATAGAACTAAATCCTCTCACCATCTTCAAGCCTAACTGGAAATCACAAGATACACCACATAACACTGTAATACTAGTCTGAATCATAAATTCAGCACACTCTGCATTTCACCACTCCTCATCTCATGCATAATTCTCACTGCCACTCTAACAATCACATTCAACCTTGTACTAGATATTCACAAACACGTAGTGTATTCATCCAGATATATACAGACATGATGTTTAAGCCTATATCTATAACCACATATGCACTTCTAAACAAATACCTTTTTCATATCCTACGAACCTCTATCAAGAACAACTTTTATGCACTATTCTTAAGATGACACACATAGAATACTCCCAACTAACTAAGTCATACACAAAAGCTTCACCTCAATATTCCTCCATTTATAGACCTACATAGAAAAAGCACACAACAATCTTCCCAAACATAACACATAAAATTTCAGCTAGCCACGACATGTATTAAAGACTCGTCCTCAATCTTACTTCACACTTACAACCTTAGCCAACATAAGCATATAACGATCGTTCATTAACAAGAAACTCTTACTCTGCCTCCCGTCTTGATAATTGTTCATCACCACTATCTTAACCTTAGGAAAGGTCATAAAAGGGTTAGAATATGAGGACTTGAAACATGAAGAGATGCTATGTAAGACTTGACACCTTACTGAGGCCTGATGAATAGGGTATCAAACGCATGAATCCATTATGGATATTGAAACTGAGAACACCCATGACAACATCTGAAACTGAACTTGTTGTAACGTATGAGTACACGAGTCATGATCTACATGACCTGAGCTTAGAATCCATGATTTCATGGAACATAATCTGTAATGCTTAGTGAACTGGAACTGCTTATGCTAGGAACTGGAGATATACATGATTTTTTTCTATAAGGTGCATAAATATGAACTGTGGTCATGGAACCAACATGTAATGCATGAGTAGATAGAGTTATTGGGATAACTGAAGATGCTAAAATTGGAATGGGTTGAGCCTCACCCTCATTTTTTGATGTTCTATAACATTTTGGTATCGCTACAAAAATCTAGAAGTCTGACTTGGTTACTCATTCTATCATCTCCCTCATAGATTTATGCCATCACTTTAAGTTTGTGAACCACTATATTAACTCTAATCAAAACTGCAATCACTTTGCTCTAGAGTTTGGGATATAATCAATACACAAGAAACTAAACTTACCTTAAAGGACTATATATTCACGTATAACACCCAATGCTAATACCTCCTTCTGAGATTCAACTCGTAGACTTCTATGACCCCAAAAGGACTTCTATGACCCCAAAAGTCATCATATAACAACTTAAACTCTTACCAACTTAGATTTATAATACTTAAAACGTATATCATCTACCTGTAACAAACCATGCTACTCACTTCATACTCTACTAATATCACATACTATCACATCTCCAAACTTGTATTTTTCTGTAAACCATAGGAATCAAGATCATACCAACAAGGCTCAATACTATTAATCAAAACTCCTTAACTTAGCTATTAAGAATATCATATATTGTACAACTAGTCTCCTTCCTCTTAGCAACTCAAAGGTACTACTAACCACACAACACTTAATAAATTTTAAAAATAAAGGACCCTTATATCACCTTGGGCACAGCTCAACATCATACTTACAAAATCATACTTATTTACGAATAACTGAACTCAAAACACTTGCATACACTGTTCGAGCCTACTAGATCACTTCCATATAACTAGCATCATAAACCAAGAAATCATTATATCCACCATGATGACCATCAACTGTTCAAACTTAATGTTTAGTGCTAAATATGAGTAACAACCCACCTTCCATACAAATTCTCACTTAGGAGCTATAAAATATAACATCAAGCAACAATAGTCCCCTAGAACTCCACAACAACAACAATTGGTCATAATCATATGGCCTATCTTATCATAATCCATCAACACATCCTTCTTATACACATCATTACTATTTACCCTTCTATACATCTAAATTATTATCATAGTTCTATAAGTTTCTACTAAAACTCCATTTTGTAAACTCAAGAGAGGCCTAAATTAATGATAGTAAACCACCAAACACTTCATTAATAGCCTATACTTTTCACTCACAACAAATTTCATCAATAAATCTCTTCATACGTCAAGCAAAAAACAAATTTCCTTAACTAATAACTTTTTCTCTACCTTCCACTAAATTAATAACAAGGACATATCACTTCATTACTAACTCAATCATATGCAAAAGATTTGGCTATACATATGCTCAATAAATCGCCCTTGCCACCCTTCTTTTCACTACACTTCTAAACCCACACTTCCAACTATAAGAAGGTTCAATCTACTTATGAATCATAACACTCTAGGTTTCAATATCTCATGAATACAAACTTTATTCAACAGTCTATACTCACACTATCTCCTCTAATGAGTACTATCCATATTGAAGGGTTAATACAGAATCTGAATACATATCTTACTCTGTCTTAACTGAATGACCCATAAGAATGAGGACATAACTTTCAACTTGAGGGACTCATGGCACACTAGGGAGCTCCTCTCAAGCCATTTGTGTGACTTTTAAAACTTCTGCTAGAAAATCTGAGAGCATTACCTGGGGAGGAATTAGAACTTGTTGATCATGTTATCTCAAGAATAATACATAGATGAGGAATTTTGGGGTTACACACGAATAGAAAGGAGATTCTAAGAGAACAACTTTACAGCATGAGCTAGAGTTTGAAGGAAAGGAAACTTTTTCTTAAATGGCTTGTAGCCTCTCGAAGAAAAGTACAGACATCTTCGTACCGTTCTGCAGGACTTTACTGGACACGGATTCACAGACACCCTAGGACACTTAAATCTGGCTCTGATACCAAGTTTGTAACCCCCCAAAAATGGGTCCCGAGATGTCACACGGTGCTTAGGATCACAAGTGACCCCAAGCTAACCCTTCTACTGGCATAACTCATAAGCAAATGGATAACATGCATAAATCTGCACAAAAATCAGAGAAAGATAACTCCTTTCTGAATTTGATCAATACAAAACTGAATTTAAATGATTACAACTCTTCTTTGCAAACAAAACTGGAATAAAATACTTTAACTCTACTGACTGTCTATGAAGCCTCTACTAGTATTAACTATAGGTAGCCGGGACATGACCCTCAGCTATCCCGAATCAATACGATTGAATGAAGAAAATAAAATGCTACATAAACTCTGACTAACTCGAGCCCTTGAATCAAGAGGACTCATCACCTGCTGACCAGAAGCTGCAAACTGTTTGAATACGGTATGTGTGGTACAACTGAACTGATACCTACATTATGAGACAATGTAGCACATAGACATATCTGTGGATCTATACTTTGAGGATGTACTGAGTATATGGGGGTGTATGCATTAAGAAAACAATATTATTACTCTTTATAAAACCATGCATGTTGATATAAATGACTCACATAACTTGAATAAATCTGAAATCTAAATCTCATAAATCATGAATAATGAAACATGATACACCACACACCACATAACACTGTAATACTAGTCTGAATCGTTATTCAACACACCCTGCACTTCACAACTTCTTATCTCCTGCAAAATTCTCATTACCACTCTAACAACCACATTCAACCTCGTACTAGACATTTACTAATGTGTAATGCATTCATCCAGATATATACCAACATGATGTCCAAGCCTACATCTATAACCACATATGCACTTCTAAACACAATCCTATAAAACACCCTTGTTACCACCTACAATCCTCTATCAAGAATAACTTCTATGCACTACTCTTAAGAAGACATACATAACATATTCTGAATTGACCAGGTCATATACAAAAACTTCACTCAATATTTCCTCAGACTCATAGAATTACATAAAGCAAGCATATGACCATCTTCCCCAACATGACACATTTAATCTCTCTTATCTACACAACTTCTTATCATCACTATTTTTGACCTAAGGAAAAGGTCACTGAAAGGTTAGAACATGAGGACCTGTAGCATGAAGGGATACCATGCGTAACTTGGGAACTCATTTGAGGCCTGAGGAATAGAGCATTTAACATCATGAACTTATCAAAGAGGTCTAACCCGAGGACATGCATGATATAAATCTGAATTTTGCTGCTCATTAAAAGTATTGCTTGAGCACTTGAATTGTACATTCCGTAAAGCTTGAGTACATGAGTCATGAGCTGCATGACCCAGATTTGGAGTTCATAACTTTTGGAATATGATTTCAACTGCTAACTGGAACTCCTTCTTTTGGGAACTAGGAGAGTACATAATTCTCTATCATATGCATGAACATGAATTAAGATCATGGAACTAACACGTAAGGCATGAGTAGGTATTGGGACAACTGAAAATACTGAAATAAGATTGGGTGAAGCATCAATCTTTTTCACAGCTATTCTACAACTTACTGGTACAGCTACTAAGATCTTAAAGCTTGACTTGGTTACCCATTCTATCATCTCCCCCTTAGCTTTAAGCCATCACTCTAAGTTTGTGATCCACTATAATAACTCTAATCTAAACTGCACTCACTCTCTCTAGAGTCAAGGATATAATCAATACATAGGAAGCTAAACTTACCCTGAAGGACTATATTTTCACGTATATCACCTAAAGCTAATACTTCTTTCTAAGATTTGACTCTTAAACTTCTGTGACCCCAAAAGTCATCATATAACAACATAAATACTCACCAACTTAGATTTTTAACACTTGACACGGATATAATCACCCTTTAATAAACCACGCTACTCCCTTCATACTCTTCTAACATCACATTCACATCTCCAAAATTATATTTTCTCTAAACTATAGGAATCAAGATATACCAACAAGGCTCAATACTATGAATCAAAACTCCTTAACTTAGCTATTAAGAACATCATATACTATAGAACTAGTGTCCTTCCTCTTAGCAACTCAACGGTACTACTAACCATACAAAACTTAATAAATTTTGAAAATAGCGGAGCCCCATATCACCTTGGGCACACCTCAACATCATACTTACAAAATCATACTTATTCATAAATAGCTGGACTCAAACACTTGCATCCACTATTCAAGCCTATTAGATCACTTCCCTATAACTAGTGCCATCAACCAAGAAATCGTCTTATCCACCTTCATGACCACTAATCGTTTAAACTTAATGTCTAGCGCTCAACATGATTTACAACCCTACCTCACAGATAATTCTCATTTGGAAACTATAAAACAAAACATCAAGAAACACTAGCCCACTCAAACCTCATAACAACAATAATCGATCATAATTATATGGCCTATCTTAATCACAATCCATTAACACACCCTCCATCCACACATCATTACTATATACCGATCTATACACCTAAACTTCTTTCACAGCTCTATAAGTTTCAACTAAACTCCTTCTTGCAATCTCATGGAACCCTAAATTAACAACGCTTATCCACCAAGTTCTTTCATCAATAACCTATACTTTTCTAGAAAAACAAACTCCGTCAACAACTCTTTTCATACTTTATGCAAACAATAATTCACCTCAACTAATAACTCCTTCTCTACCTTCTACTAAACTAACACCCAAGGATATATCACTTCATTACTAACTCAATCATATGCAAAAAGATTCATCTATACATATATTCAATAAAACGCACTTACTACCCTTCTTGTCAATACACCTCTAAACCACCAATTTCAACCAACACAAGAACAACAAGGTGAACAACAAGTTGCTAGTGAATCAAAATAGGCCTCACACAGCTTCACTAGACTTTGATTTTTGTGTTTTGAACAAAAAAATGAGATGAATAACAAGGCAACTATGTTAGTGAATCGAAAGAGCCCCACATGGCTTCACTAGACTTTTAGTTTCGACAACACAATGATAACATGATTACAAGAGATAGAAACTTGACACATAATATTTAATGATCTAAGAATACACATCTTACTATGTCTTAATAGAATGACTCATAAGAATGAGGGCATAACTTTAAACTTGAGGGGCTTATAACACACTAGAAGGCCCCTCTCAAGCAACTTTGTGAGACTTTTGAAACTTCTTGCTAGCAAGTCTGAGAGCATTTTCAGGGGAGAAAATGGAACTTGCTGATCATGCTATCTCAAGAATAATACAAGGATAAGGAAGTATAGATTTACATTATGGATTCTAAGGAGGAAGATGAAAGCACCTCTGACTTGGGCTTAGTGCACGACTTTCTTGAACATGAATAAAACACTTCAATTTTTGGAACTCAAAAGCACTGATGGGATACTTTCTAGCTCGCTTACGATCCCAAAACTATCTGTGGAGACTATCTGATAAGGTACTATCTGTAAAGATTTAAGCTTGATTGTCTCTGATATCTTAAAAATAAGGCAGAGATGGCCTGAATAGAGTAAGATAAGAATCTGTATAAGTTTCTTAGAGAACCTTTCTATAGTACGATCTGAGACTTAAAAGAATGGAAATATTTCCTAAATGCCTTGTAACCTCTCGAAGAAAAGTACAGACATCTTCGTACCATTCCGCAGGGCTCTACTAGACAAGGCTTTGCAGATACTCTGGGACTCTTGAACCTTATGCTCTGATACTAAGTTTGTAATGCCCCAAAAATCTATTCTGAGACATCACACGGTGCTTAGGAACACAAGTGACCCCAAGCTAACCCTTCTATTGGCATATCTCAAAAGAAAATGGATTATACGTATAAATCTGTACATAAATCAATGAAAGATAACTCTTTTATGAATTTAGGAAATACAAGACTGAATTCAAATGATTGCAACTTCGCTTTACAAATAAAACTAGAATAAGATACTTTAACTCTAGTGACTGTCCATGAAGCCTATAAAATACTGACTATAAATGGTTGGGAAGCTACTCCAACTATCGTTAATCAGTACATGTGACTAAGAAAATAAATAACAGAAATGAATCTAACTGAAGTCCCCGAAATAGGAGGACTCATCATCTTGCTAGCTAAGATCTGCAACTGCCTGAATCTGAATATTCATGCTAAGTCTTGTACCTACATTATGAGACAATGTAGCACACAAACGTATATGTGGATCAGTACTTTGAGGATGTACTGAGCATATGGGGGTTCAATGCAATAAGTAAACAATATCATCAATCTTAATAGAAATCCTGCATACTGATATAAATGACTCACATAGCTTGAGTAAAAGCTGAAATCTAAATCTCATCAATCATGTATAATGAAGCATATAGTACAAATCTATTGAGTCATTCTATTTACTTGAAAAATCTATATTCTCCATCTTATTCTCAAAAATTGTAAGTAAGAGGAATCTTAAAATGATAGCTTTAAAAACTTATACTTTTATCTTTTGGAGAATAAGAGACTTCCTTAAAACTTAGAGATTATAGGACTTAGGGACTTAGGGACTTTGGTCTTGGGAGACTTTGGGACTTAGGGAACTTTGAAACTTAAAGCTTCGGAAATCTTGAAATTAAGCTTTCAACACATATACTTTTATCTTAAATAGAGTAGGGGACTGGTTTGGGAGTTTCTTCTAACCGATATAAACCATGTGAGCTGACATGGAGTCCAACATCTTACCCACGTTGGGGAAAGCTGCTCTACCCTTGCCATCGGAATAGAACCTTCACTTTAGTGATCACTATCTCGGCCTCGGGCCCATATATCTCAATCCTATGGTGGCACTTAGTTCTGGAATATGAGACCTTAGAATCATACCCAACTCAGTGCAAAATACTAATGCCATACTTAAGCTCAAAACTTTTAGGAAATCCACCTTAAAATAACTCAAGGGTCTATAATGAAGACCAAATTATGCTTCTCTTAGCTTTAAATCATAAGTAGTGTGGATTCCTATCTTAGCTTTGAAAGTACTTATCAAAACTTGTCAACAAAACTTGAGATCATAATCTCCTTATAAGTTCATCACTTGTACTTAGGACTCAAAATGTAAAACTTTAATGCATCAGAATCATATATAAACTTCATGCTCAACCATCATCTTAAAAAGCTTACAATCATCTCAATCAAGATATTAGAAAAATAACTCATAATATGAATCTCATGATTTCAACATCTCAAAATTTATGCTTGATAACAAAACATTCATAATCATCTTAAAATATGGAAAATTCAGAAATAGCCATGAAAATATAAACAAAATCATGTAATTCAACTTTTAAACCATGGAAAATCACATAATCTTGCAAATAATGATAATGGGTATAAACCCTAACTTGATGTTCATGGAAATCATAATAAAATTCAGAAATTTATATCTTAAAAGAAGTCTTTGGGCACAAGAACGCAAGGATTGTTCTTGTTCAAACCCCACATACCTTAGATTGTGAACTTAATGAATTAGCTTGCTTTTGAGATGCTACTTGTACTCTTGAATAAGGGTTCTTGGAATTCTTACACTAAGAACTTAAAAATCTTGGCTCAATTTGGAGAATGAATGGAGAAATCTTAAGTTTCTTGGAGGAGAAGTTTGATGAACTAGGGTTTTTGGTTGAGGGATTTTGAGAAAAGTGGTAGAGGATGCGTGTAATGGCCTTAAATCAGGTGTTTGGATGATTTAAGTGGATTGGAAAAAGTTCAAAATACCCATTTTAACTTCTCAACAAAACTGGAAGCCCGACTTTATGGGCCACCGCGACGCGCCATTATCGCAGTGGCTCACTGGAAATTAACGAATGGGAATCTGGGGGTCACCGCGATGCGGAGCCATCGCGTTGTCCCACTGGTTGGGACGTGGAACTTTAGCGTGATGCGCCACAATTGCGCTAGGCTACTAAAAATTGACTATTGGGAAATTACTCATCTCCGTAACACGCTAAGTGTCTGAATGACGGTGTTTTATGACTGGAACTTCAATTAGCCATCACTTCTTGCCCGGTTATCGGATTTGGGCAAATTTTATATCGTTGGAAAGCTAATTCAATTTCCACATGATAAAAAGTCAAAAATACAAGAATTCAATATGATTTAAACATTACTCCCTTTAGAAGTCATTCCTCAATCTTATAGAAGCAAAATTAGGCTTAAGAAAAGTTCGGGGTATTACATTATCATAAGGAGATGATTCATGCTGAGAGTTTAGAATTCACTTGATATGGTCTTGGTGAGGTCGTACTGATAGAACTGCAAAGTGATAGTTTATGCAGGCACAAATAATGAGAAAACGAGGCTAAGATCATATAATGGGTATCACATTGCCTGAGCTGGAATACTTGGAACACTAAGATCATTCACTGAATACTTATGAACGGAATCACAGCTAAATATTTGATTTTCTGAAGCTGATGTCTGACGCATATACTGAGATGAATTTGCAAATTTTATGAGTGCGAACAATTATTTCTTGGAATGACCATACTTATGAAACTTCAGGTAATAAGAGTAGACTAAAATTGGGAGGATGGAAAAACTATAGAAATTCATCTATTTGATTGTTAAACTAGATTGCTGGCTATCCGAACTGAATCATACTAGATACTCGTATCCAAGTAGAGGATTCCTTCAACACCTTTCTAGGGAGTTCTAACGATATGAGGGGGAAAAGAACTCTGGGCATTCTCTCAACAAGTCATCTGAATAAAAGGTTACAATATTGCTACAACTCTATAGCTTGGAACATAGACCAGTTGATCATAAGCTGAGATAGAATTTCTGGGCCTTAGGTAAATCAACTTCTTGCTTTCAAGCTTAGCAACTCTTCTTGAATACTCCCTCGATTATGCTATTCACCTTAAACACCGTACTCATTTATTCAACTTATATTTCTCACATGGTCGCTGATATTTCCATCTACTAATATCTAAATTGAACTAAATCCTTTCACCATCTTCAAGACTAACTCGAAATCACAAGATACACCACATAACACTGTAATACTAGTCTGAATCATAAATTCAGCACCCCCTGCATTTCACAACTCCTCATCTCATGCATAATTCTCATTGCCACTCTAACAATCACATTTAACTTAATACTAGACATTCATAAACGTGCAATGCATTCATCCAGATATATACAAACATGATGTTCAAGCCTATATCTATAACCACATGTGAACTTCTAAACAAACACCTTTCTCATATCCTGCGAACCTCTAACAAGAACAACTTTCATGCACTATTCTTAAGATGACACACATAGAATACTCCCAACCAACTAAGTCATACACAAAAGCTTTACCTCAATATTCCTTCATTTATTGACCTACATAGAAAAATCACACAACAATCATCCCAAACATAACACATAAAATTTCAGCTAGCCACGACATGTATTAAAGACTAATCCTCAATCATACTTAACACTTACAACCATAGCCAACTTAAGCATACAACGATATTTCATTAGCAAGAAATTCTTACTCTCTCTCCTGTCTAGATAACTATTCATCACCACTATCTTAACCTTAGGAAAGATCATTAAAGGGTTAGAATATGAGGACTTGAAACAAGAAGATATGCTACGTACAACTTGACACCTTAATGAGGCCTGACGAATAGGGTATCAAATGCATGAATCCATTAAAGAGATTGAAATTGAGAACACCCAAGACAACATCTGAAACTGAACTTGTTGTAACGTATGAGTACACAAGTCATGATCTGCATGACCTGAGCTTAGAATCCATGATTTCATGGAACATAATCTGTACTGCTGAGTGAACTGGAACTGCTTATGCTAGGAGTTAGAGGTATACATGATTTTTCTATAAGGTGCATAAATATGAACTATGGTCATGGAACCAACATAAAATACATGAGTAGATAGAGGTATTGGGATAACTGAAGATGCTGAAATAGGAATGGGTTGAGCCTCACCCTCAATTTTTGATGTTCTATAACATTCTGGCATCACTACAAAAATCTGAAAGTCTAACTTAGTTACTCATGCTATCATCTCCCCCTTAGATTTAAGCCATCACTCTAAGTTTATGAACCACTATATCAACTCTAATCTAAACTGCAATCACTTTGCTCTTGAGTCTGGGATATAATCAATACAAAGGAAAGTAAAATTACCCTGAAGGACTATATCTTCATGTATAACACCCAATGCTAATACCTACTTCTGAGATTCAACTCTTAGACTTCTACGACTCCAAAAGTCATCATATAACAACTTAAACTCTCACTAACTTAGATTTTTAACACTTAACATGGATATCATCTAGCTGTAACAAACCATGCTTCTCCCCTCATACTCTGTTAATATCACATACTATCACATCTCAAAACTTGCATTTTTCTCTAAACCATAAGAATCAAAATCATACCAACAAGGCTCAATACTATAAATCAAAACTCATTAACTTAGCTATAAAGAATATCATATACTATACAACTAGTCTCCTTCCTCTTAGCAACTCAACGGTACTACTAACCACACAACACTTAATAAATTTCAAAAATAAAGGAGCCCTATATCACCTTGGGCACACCTCAACATCATACTTACAAAATCATACTTATTTACAAATAACTGAATTAAAACACTTGCATACATTGTTCAAGCCTACTAGATCACTTCCATATAACTAGCATCACTAACCAAGAAATCATTACATCCACCTTGATTACCATCAACTGTTCAAACTTAATGTCTAGTGCTAAATATGAGTAACAACCCACCTTGCATACAAATTCTCACTTGGGAGCTATAAAATAAAACATCAAGAAACAATAGTCCCCTAGAACTCTACAACAACAATAATTGGTCATAATCAGATGGCCTATCTTATCACAATCCATTAACATATCCTCCTTATACACATCATTACTATTTACCCTTTTATACATCTAAATTACTATCATAGCTTTATAAGTTTCAACTAAAACTCCTTTTTGCAACGTCAAGGGAGGCCTAAATTAATGATACTAAACCACTAAACACTTCATTAATATCCTATACTTTTCAATCACAACAAATATCATCAATAACTCTCTTCAAACTTCAACCAAAAAACAAATTTCCTTAACTAATAACTCCTTATCTACCTTCCACTAAACTAATACACAAAGACATATCACTTCATTACTAACTCAATCATATGAAAAAGATTCGGCTATACATATACTCAATAAATCGTCCTTGCCACCCTTCTTTTCACTACACTTCTAAACCCACACTTCCAACTATAAGAAAGTTCAATCTACTTATGAATCATAACACTCTAGGTTTCAATATCTCATGAATACAAACTCTATTCAGCAGTCTATACTAACATTATCTCCTCTAATGAGTACTATCCATATTGAAGGATTAATAAGGAATCTGAATACATATCTTACTTTGTCTTAACTGAATGACCCATAAGAATAAGGACATAACTTTCAACTTGAGGGACTCATGGAACACTAGGGAGCTCCTTTCAAGCCCTTTGTGTGACTTCTAAAACTTCTGCTAGAAAATCTGAGAGCATTATCTGGGGAGAAATTGGAACTTACTGATCATGTTATCTCAAGAATAATACATAGATGAGGAATTTCGGGGTAACACACGGATAGAAAGGAGATTCTTAGAGAACCACTTTACAGCATGAGCTAGATATGAAAAAAAGGAAACTTTTCTTAAATGCCTCATAGCCTCTCGAAGAAAAGTACTCACGTCTCCGTACCGTTCTGCAGGACTTTACTAGATATGGCTTCACAGACATCCTAGGACACTTAAACCTGGTTCTGATACCAAGTTTGTAACCCTCCAAAAATGAGTCCCGAGACGTCACATGGTGCTTAGGATCACAAGTGACCCCAAGCTAACCCTTCTACTGGCATAACTCATAAGCAAATGGATAACATGCATAAATCTATACAAAAATCACCGGAATATAACTCTTTTCTGAATTTGATCAATACAAAACTAAATTCAAATGATTACAGCTCTGCCTTGCAAATGAAACTAGAATAAAATACTTTAACTCTACTAACTGTCTATGAAGCCTCTACTAGTATTAACTATAGGTAGCCAGTACATGACCCCCAGCTATCCCGAATCAATACGACTAAATGAAGAAAACAAAATGCTACACAAACTCTGACTAACTCGAGACCTTGAATCAAGAGGACTCATCACCTGCTGACCGGAAGCTGCAATCTATTTGAATACGGTATGTGTGCTATAACTGAACTGATACCTACATTATGAGACAATATAGCACATAGACATATATGTGGATCAGTACTTTGAGGATGTACTGAGTATATGGGGGTGTATGCATTAAGGAAACAATATCATTACTCTTTATAAAACCATGCATGCTGATATAAATGACTCGCATAACTTGAATAAATCTAAAATCTAAATCTCATAAATCATGAATAATAAAACATGTAGCATAAATCTCATAAGTCATTATACTTAGTTCAAAAATCTGTATTCTCCTCTTATTCTCAAATCTAGTAAGCAAAAAGGAATCATAAGGTAATAACTTTCAAATCTTATGTTTTTATCTTGGGGAGAATAGGACTTTGGGAACTCAAGGACTTGGAAATCTAAAAATCAAAACTTTCAACACATATACTGTAATCTTAAGGAGAGTAGGGGACTTCTTTAGGAGTTTCTTTTAACCGATATAAATCATGTGAGCTGACATGGAGTCCAACGTCTTGCCCAGGTTGGGGAGAGTTGTTCTACCCTTGCCATCGGAATAGAACCTTAACTTTAGTGATCACTATCTTAACCCATTTGGGGTGAATCAGAAACCTACGGTGGCTCGTAGTTCTGGAGCATGAGACCTTGGAATCAAGCCCAACTCGGTGCTAAATACTACTCCCATACTTAGGCTCAGAACTTTTAGGAAAATCCACCTTAAAATATGGCATAATGTTTAAAATGAAAGCCAATTATGCTTCTCTTTGCTTTAAATCATAAACTACAAGAATAATGTGGATTCCTATCTTAGCTTAAGATCAAAACATGAATTTTTTTTAAATCCTGGTAAGCAATTAATAGAGGAAAACTTAAGGTCATAACCTTATTGAAAAATTCAAACTCATTCTTGATATGGATATAAAAATCAAAGATTTCAAGAATATGATCTTAGAAACTCAATACTAAATCTTTGGGCTCAAATTCACAATTTAAACTCATGACAAATCACCACAAAACTTAAGACTCAAAATCATTCTTGAAAGTATTCGACAATACCAATTCTCAAAAGAAGAGTGCAACTCATGATATAAACCTTCAATTAAAAGCATAAATAGGTAGAATAATCATGCAATTCGAAATTTAAATAACTTATAAATTCATAAACATCAAGACAAGATAATTTGGTCATAACCTCATTTATAAATCATGAAATCTTTAATAAAAATCAAATCTTTGGGCACAGGAATGGAAGAATTGTTCTTGCTCAAACCCCACATACCTTTGATTATGAACTTTGAATGAACACTTGCTTTTGGGACTCTATTCGCAACTTTGAATGTATATTCTTGATGCTCTTGGTTTGGTGATTCCAATTCTTGAATCAATTTCGAAAAGTGACGGTGAAATCTTGAGTTTTATTAAATGTTGGGTTGAAACCCTAGACTTTGTTCTTGGTGAATTTGAGAGAAAAGGATCATACTTTGGTATTTTGGGGATTAAATCTCATGTTATGGATGAATAGAGGGTGAAAAATAATCCTTTTGCCCTTAATGACTCAGAGCTGGAATGCTGAAAAATTTGGCCCGGGGGAGTAACCAGGGCGGTGCCCTACTTAGAGCGGGGGACTACCTAGGGCGGCGCCCTGCTTAGAACGGGGGACTATCCAGGGCGGCGCAGGCTAATCTCCCTGAGCTACTGGTTTGGCATACCAAACAGGCCTTTAAGCTTGTCTAAAAATTCCGAAACTCACCCGAGATGTACTCTTGACTTGCCCCATCGTGAATAAACAAAAGAAATCAACAAACGAAGGTCGGAAAGATCAAAAATAAATTTCTCAAAGTTCGAAGGTCTTAAAATGACTAAGTCACAACACTTAACCAAATTTCTAAGTGTGAGACCTCTCTTGACATACTCTAAAGGCTTAGACAACGAGAAAATTTTGCGGGGTTTTACAGTAGGATAGTAGAGAAATTAATTTTGGTGAACCATAAATAATTTATTAGCACAAGATTTAATAACTCATCTAGCAACACATATGGTGATAATGTTCAGGACGTCTGAAAGTCCATGGACGTAAGTGATCCATCATCACAAAGTAACGACGTGGTGCTAAGAATGATAGCAGGGAATCAAATTTCAACGAAACTAGCAAAAGACATCGATATAGATGTAAGGCATATAATTGAGAGAGCATATAATACTGCAACGTTCTGAACAACGAAGTCCATGGAAAAAAAATAAATCATCTATATATATATATTTACAACACATATATAACATAAACACAACTATATATATAAGAAAGCAAAAACTACTATGAAAGGAAGAACCAAGGACTGTTCCAATAGCTCAAAGCTGAAGACTACACTATCCAAAGGTGGAGATGTTGGAAATGCTAAAATATTAGTGATAATAAAGTAGACAAGAGAAAAAACTGGAAGCCTCAAACACAAGAAGAGACAAATTAGAATCAGCTTGCTCTTGTTAATGATGGGAACATTGATTATGTTACTAGTCAATTGGATTTTGCTAAGGACATGGGAGAAGCAGCACAAAATCTTGCAGAAACCAAAGTTTTTGCCTTGAAGAACTCTTTGCAATTTCCTCTTAATAATACTTCTGGGAGCACCAAAGGGTGCAGGTGCCACAACTGTCCTGCAGCCAAGTAGGAATGTATCATTTTGACAATTCTTTGCAGAAGATTAACTCACCAAGTTATCAACATCAAGTGTTGCTGCAATCCCAGAGAAGATATATCATGGACTTGAGATGCTTTCTATAGACTCTCGATAGATATTCAAGTGAATATTGAAGCTGCTACATACTAACTTTTTATACTTTAGTCTATAGTCATGGGTGCATCATTCCTTTGTGTGTGTTTTTCATCAATAACAATTTCCACCATCTCTTTTTCCATCGCAACTCGAGTAAATACCAATTCATAAACATAGTCAACTGTAAGATTTTTGCAAAGAGTAATAAATAAATAACGACATATACCCAGTGCAATCTACTAAGTGGGGTCTGAGAAGGGTAGAATGTATGAAAGCAAACCATCTCCCTATCTTTATAGGATAGAGAGGATGTTTCCAACAACCTTTGGTTAAAAAGAAAAAGAAACATTTGAAGTGTGATTATAAGAAAACAAGACAACTACAAAAAAAAAATAGGAAAACATATACTATGTTTCTCTTTTTCAAATTTATCCTAAATATTTTATTTTTATAAAAATAATTCCATATGATAACGATCCTAGTCGGATACGACTAAAATCGATATCGGAATGCGGAATTAAACTACAAAATTAAAGGATAGTTAAAAAAATAAGAGATGAGAAGTGAAGAAAGAAAAACTCAATTAAATAATAATTAAGTCAAGGGAGAAAGAAAACTCAATCAAATGTTCAAGAAATCAAATTGAATCCACAAAATAATAATTCGATGATCAATCAAACGAAGAAGATAACACAAGTAATTCGAAAATCCACCCTAATCACTCGATCTAAGCTAACAATTGAAATTTAACCCAATCACTACCATAACCTAGAGAAACTAAATATCAAGTCTATTTAAGACAATTCAATTATCCAAAATCTAAGTGATGTAAATGGCTAAGACAACTATTTATAGTCATTGCCTTTATAAAAATAGTTTATTATAAAAATAGCCCCAAAGTGACTGAATATACAAATAACACACGGGACCTTCTTGATTGTCCAAATGACATTTTGTTTACTTATGACCCTGTGTATTTATTTCTTCATTCCTTCCTCCGAGCTTCAAACTATCACCATCTATGAAAGACCTTCCTAATATGCTTCAAGCTAACAGTGCTCGTATCACCATATAAATTATATTCTATGTTTTGTAAGAAAAAATATATTAAAACAACTAAATATTATTTCCAAAAGCTATAACCAAATACAACTCCATCTTCAACTCCAAATTCAAAATGAATTTTTTTTGTTATAATATGTAGTAGCTTGCCTATGAAATCTAATCTATAAAATTATATATCTCTTTGTTTTGAAATATTAATCTTTTAGAACTAATTAATTGTATTTTAAAAATAAATTGATTAAATTGAGTGATTTTGCAAGTTTTAGTTATTATGAAACTCTAAACTAGATTATTATTATTTGATACCGAGGAAAAATTCTCTATTGCATATCAATCTTTGAAGTTAATTTAAAAGAAATATCAATATGGAACTGCGACCTGACACGTGAAAACTTAATGTAAAGTAGCCAGACTCCTTTTTAAGAAAAAAAAAATCAGTTTTGAAAGATGGATTTCTCACTTCTATACCAATTGATGTGGTAATTATACATACCATATAATTAATTCATGAGAAAAATATTTTGCAATAAATTATTTTAGTAAGCTCCTTTTCTCTCTCTCTCTCTTGTCCTTTAAAATATTACATAATTCTGTTTATTTGTTCTTTATCAGTGTTTTCTTTTCTTATTTCCATTCTCATTGAAGTCTAAAATACGACATAATATAAGCATGAATAGAAAAAACAAAAAGCGAGTAAAATTATAATTGTAAAACAACAACAACCATTATTATTAGTAATTTTTATTAAATATAAAGCTAGAAATCATATAATTTTATTGATATGCCAACAATAACATGCTGAATTACATATTGTTATTTTCACTCTCAACTTGTACAACATGAGATGCATAGAAATGGGAATTGTCCTGAGCAAGTACAACATTTAAACTTCTTGCAAAGTCCAAATCCGCAACCTGAAAATGTCAAAAACACATATAAAAACATTAAAAAGATATTGTCAAAAGAGCAATTTTATTAAAGTAAAACTATTTTTTATTTAGTAATATAAAAAAAAACATAACAACAAAAAAAAAAGATAAGAATTTCTTACTTGCAACAGATATACGAGTGCTACGACTTGCACCAGATAACTCTAGTTTTATTGATGGTATTGTTTCTGGTGTTGCTAAAGTTAATGGAGAAAAAAGAACAAACAAGACAATGAGCATACACCCCATAACATTAGTTGATTTTGTCATCTTAAACAACTATTTTCGTTATGCTTGTAGGTATTTTATTTTTATTTTCCCCCCTTATTTTGTTCTACCTTGATGGTTCATCCTTTTATAGCAAAAATAGACCATAATTTTTGAGTTAGTAGTGTTGAATTTAAGTAAGTTGTAACGGGATAACATTTTAACGTATTTTCTTTAATAATATTAATTTGCTTCACTCTTTGATTACCTAATTGATTACTGTAACCCTTATTCCATCCGTCTGTGCAACCTGTCACTGTAAGTTAATTTTTCTATTAACTAAGGCATCACTTTTATGCCTATTAAAGTAGGCACACAATGGACGTGGGTTACTGCATGTAAGTTATCATTAAGGAGTGATATTTCAATGTTAGTTATGCATGAGTTTGATCACCATTTTTTTCATACAGATTCATGTAACTTTTCAATATTCTTTATTCCACCATTATTCTACCTCTTTATTGTAACTTTCGAAACTTCTATGCCATTCATTTACCACATTTATCTTCCTATTCATTGCATGAAAGATTTTTTCACCTATATATAGAGGTGGTCTTACATGGTTTTGATACACACAAGATAATAAAAAGTTCACAAAAGTTAGTAAAAAAGAGAGTTTAATAGTTGAAGGGAGGTGTTATTTTTGTGGAGCTTTGAACTCAACTCTTGTCCAGAGTTATTGAGTTGTTCTTTGAGAAGGCTGTTGTATCCTGGAGGGGACAAGTCAAGAAGATTATTGTTGGACCGGTGAAACAATTTACTGCAGTGGGCTTGAATTTCTTTAAAGAGAGAGAGATATTCGCGCCTCAGCCGAAGAAGAAGAAGAAGAAGATAGTCTTTTATTTTCTTCACTTGTAATTTTAAGTTGTAATTTTTATTATAATTTCACCAACAAGTTGTTACATCAATTAAGTAGTTGCATTAATTATTAGAATGAGGAAATCCAGGCAAACTATAGAATTAGTATCTCTCTTTTTGTAGCTACTGCAAAAAATTATTTGGCAACTGAACTATCCATAATTTTAAATATAAAATTATTTGGCAACTAAATTATGTTTAATTTTAAATCTATTTGTTTTCAATAACAGTTGAATCTATTTCACTACTAAAAAAAACTGGAAAATCGATCACAAAAAATCGATCATAGCTTGTGGTCGGAAAAAAACAACCACATGTGGTCGGTTTTTTATTTTTTATAAAAAGAGACCACATGTGGTCGCTTTTATATTTCAAAATTTAAGATAATCATTTCAATAATGTTTATATCAATTATTATTTCTTTTACAAATAAAAAAATTGTAATGCCCCGAATCTAGTTCCCAGAACGCTACACGGTACTCATGACCCCGAAGGATCACAAACTAACCCATGCTTGATATCTGTACCTGAGCACTGCATAATATATTTATATATACACTGTAAAAATGCGAAATATAAACTGCAAGGCCGTAAGGTTCAAAACTGAATAACTTCTGAATAAAACAATATCTGAACAGGGTATAGAAATACCCAAAACTAATATAAACTGTCTGAAAACATCTAGTCTGAAAGCCTCTAGACTGTCTAAATAAGGAGTTGATGGGACATGTCCTCAACTAACTCCAACTACTGAAATAAACTAAGTACTGAAAGAATGAAATAGTCAAATAATAACATCCTCGAATGATGAGGACTCACAGCTAGTCTGTCTGCTGAACGGCCGATCTACTAAGGATGCTCTGGAGCTCGTGCTTCTAATCCTATGGTATAAAACACCATAGCGCAAATGTGTCAGTACGATTGAATGTACTGGTATGCAAGTGAGGGAGGCTGAATGCATAAAGTTCATATGCATGAACTATACTAACTGACTGAATAACATGAACGTGAGAATACATGCATATGAATACGTAACTGTAACTGAGATCATATTGACACTGGGTACAGAGCTCTGAGTACTGATTTGATGACATCTGAGTTTACTGATACTGATAAGTGAGTCTACTGAATACTGAGGAACTGATGTTATATTACTGATAAAGGAATGACTGTTTCTGACAGTTCTAATTAAGAACTGGTCTGATTGACTGTATCTGACAGTCCTGAAACTGAATACTGATAACATGAGTTTCGTATAATTAATATACTATTAACTGAGTGACTGTGTCTGACAGTCCTGATTCTGATAGAACTAGCTGAGTTCTATACTGAGCTGAGCAACTGTATCTGACAGTCCTGAATTTCTGTAGAACTATCTGAGTTCTATTACTAAGACTGGGACTGAGACTATGGAAAGTAGTCATCTAACCGACATGCCCCTAATAAGCTATTATAGCTGAGTTGGGGTCCAATTTGTAACCCCAATTGGAAGGGTGTCAATACCGCGCCACTGGTAAGGATAAGCTGTGAGTGACCCTCATCTGACAGTGTCCCAAAAAGAAAATGGTGGGACCCACATCTGACAGTGTTAATCCACCTCATCAACCCTCATCTGTCAGTGTTGATGTCTCAACCTATGCTGGCTACATAGTTTTGGAACGCAAGGATTACTTCTAAGGATCACACCCTCATCTGTCAATGTGTGTCCTCATCCTTGGGTTCACTCGGTGCTAAATCCTACTCCCATCTGAATAGACACTGAACATGATTAACTGAACTGATCTGAACTGAGTTCATTGAGTTTCATGGACTGACGGAATACTACTGAGATTTGATAACTGTCTGAGATTTCTGGATTACTGAGATTACATGATTACTGAGATTATTGAGATTACTGAGTAGGACTGGACTGATACTAAATTTACTGAACTTTCCTGAGTTATGTAACTGACTAAATTCTACTAATCATGACTTGACTAAGAGTATCTTGAAAACTGACACTGGCTCTAGGCACACAGCTAAATTGTCAGATATAAGTACCCCCAGGACTCGATAGAAGGAAACTGACCAGGCATGACATTCTTGAATACATGACCAATATCAGCAATCCATAACACAATAAGTTGGGGATTTCATGAAGTACATGGTTATCATAATCTTGTACATGGTAGGAATGCATATATTCATGTCACAATTTTATACTCTAACATCATGAGCATTCCAACAAACATCTACATTGCACATCAATAGCATGGGAGTCATTTGAACATAAGGGTAAAACATTAACTTATTATTTAGGTCACAATTGAGCTATGATGCATAATTTCTAGTCCCTTAGGCATTTTATCAAACACCTAGCATGCACGACTTAAGGCATAGGAATAATCATCAAATTATCACTTCAAAACTTCATAAATCAACAAAACTTATAGATTTCAAGCCTCACATTAACATAGTTTCATGAACAACACATAAAGATTCCAACTTGCGAATCACATAATTATAATCTCATGAACATAATCAACCCACAACATAAACGTCACAATTAAATATTTAAAAGTGGATTCTTGGGCTTCATGGATGAAAGGAATCCATGAATGAACACTATGCATACCTTAGTTCTTGATTCTACGAAGATTGACGATGGAACTTTCTTGAATTTGAATCCCCAATTGAAAATCCTAACTTGTTCTTGAGAGTTTTTGAGAGAAACAACAATATTTTGGCTTCAAAATGGCTGAATTACGTGTTTATGGGCTTATATAGGGATAGGAAAATGACTATTTTGCCTTTGGAAATTCAGGGTTGAAAGCTGAAAAAAATAGGCCCAGGGCGGTGCCCTGCTTAGACCCCCGGGGAACCCAGGGCGGCTCCCTGCTAACGCCTTTAGCTACTGGTTTGGGAAACTAAACATGCCTTTGCGCTATTCCAAAAATCTCGAAACTCACCCGAGTGCTATTGACTTGCCCCATCGTGACACAACTTGAAAATAAAAAAACGGAGGTCGGGAAGGTCGTGAAATAAATCTCCGAAGTTCGGAGGCTTAAAATGAGACTAAGTGTTGAACACTTAGCTAAAACATTCTAAGTGTTGGAGCTTTTGAAGAGCTTTAAGGAACTTAATTAGACTTAAAATTTTATGGGGTCTTACAAAAATATAACACAAAAATCTATTTTCTGAAAATATTTTTTCATTCATCAACCAAACACTAGAAAATATTTTTCAGAAAATATTTTCCATCCACCAACCAAATATAAGAAAACAAGTAAAAACCAACTTATTTTTTAAGAAAATATTTTCTAAGAAAATATTTTTTATGGAAAACATTTTTCCTTCGTACCAAACACACCCTTGATGTGTCTACTTTGCCAACAACCCCTTGTATCTATGGTAGGAGTGTCAAACGGGCCGGGCCAGACCAACTCGGAACCGGCCCTTCTATTTTAACCGGGTTGAGGGCCGGTTAGGGGCCGGTTTTGACGCTAGACGAGCCGGGCCCAACAGTAAAAAAATTAAAACCCACCCTAAACCGGCCCACTTAACCCAACCCGGTCAAATCCACCAAAACCCGGTCAAACTCGGTTAAAAATATGGTCAAACCCGATCAAAAATATAAAAAAAAAAACTTTCTTTCAATATACATTACATATAGTCATATACCCACCTATATACATCATAAATACGTTAAATAATATATATACACAATATATATAGTATACACTACATTAGAATTTAAAAAATATATACACATATACGCAATTAGTCAATTACTCATATATACTCACCACTCAATGTATATATACTACAACTTATAAAATATACTACATTATATATACATTACAATATATATAGATATAGTTATATACTAATTTATAAAACATATACACATGTATACGTTAAATATACACTTCTATAGAAGATATATACACGTGTATACGCGCCATTCAATGTATATATACTACTACTTATAAAATATACTACAATATATATACATTACAATATATATAGATATACTTAAATACCAATTTATAAAATATATACACATGTATATGTTAAATATACACTTCTATAGAAGATATATACACGTGTATACGCACCATTCAATGTATATATACTACTACTTATAAATTATACTACAATATATATAGATATACTTAAATACCAATTTATAAAACATATACACATGTATACGTTAAATATACACTTCTATAGAAGATATATACACTTGTATACGCACCATTCAATGTATATATACTACTACTTATAAAATATACTACATTATATATACATTACAATATATATAGATATACTTATATACTAATTTATAAAACATATACACATGTATACGTTAAATATGCACTTCTATAGAAGATATATACACATGTATACGCACCATTCAATGTATATATACTACTACTTATAAAATATACTACATTATATATACATTACAATATATATAGATATACTTATATACTAATTTATAAAACATATACACATGTATACGTTAAATATACACTCCTATAGAAGATATATACACAAATATACAAAACATATGCTACTTAATATAATAAATTAATAATATTTGGTAGTAAATTAATAATATATTAGAAGTAAGTTTTTAATTTAAAGTAGAAAACTAGAAATTCAATTTAAAATTTTAAATCGTTAAATGAAAAAATATAAAAAGAAAGGACTAAGGAGTGAATGAATTTGGTGAATTTTATTAATTGCAAAATAATCCGAAATTTATAATTTACATGAATGAAAAATCTACAAATTATGCATCTTTTTTCCAATTCATTCATGTTAATATTAACAGGAACTTGCATAGGATAGTCGAAGTCAACGGGAGCAAAACCATGCATTGGACTTGATTCTGCTGAGTTCTCCCGTGAAGACATAATTTCTTCAAGTTTCAGCTCGTCGCTTGGCTCCAGTTCCATTCCTTGGTTTCTTCTTTCTACTCTAATCCAATCTCTGAGGCAAACTAGAACATTCATTGCATTGCTTCCCAATGAGTGTCGGTTGTCTCCAAGCTGCTGTCGTCCCTGACTAAAGGCGCTCTCTGATGCAACGGTTGACATTGGAACATTCAAGATATCTCTAGCTAATCTTGAAAGCACAGGATATTGTGTTTCATTAATCCTCCACTAATCCAACGTGTTGATCTGTCGTCTGCGATCCTCTGGTGCCGATCGAAGATAATATTTCAGCTCTTCCCGATAAGTTGATGTGTAAGTTCTCTCATCAAGATTGTTCCAATAATTTAAATCATAAAAGGAATCAGGAAAACCACTATGTGCCGGCCTTTTAGAAGATGATGGCTCCTCGGGTGAATGGGGAGCGACAGTTGGAGTGATATTTTTAGGTACGGCCAAATCAAATAAATCAGCATAGTGATTATATAATTTTTCTATGTAATCCTTTGAATCAATCGTAGCCGTCCACAAATCAGGTTGTACTTGTTCAGAATCATGGTTAGTATTTATTTCTAAGTTAGTATAAATAAGAGTACTAAAGTAGCACATATTATTATATTTCATGCATGGATTTAGCATAGCACCAATCAAGTAAATAGGGGGAATTGGGAAAAAATATTTTTTAAATTTCGTAAACATGGCGTCAACAGCTTCTTTATAACCTTCTTTATTTTTATATTCTTTGAGCAAGCCAGAAATATCGGCTATATATGAAAAAATATTACAAACAATAGGATAATAAGCATCGGAAAATTCAACCGTAGCTACATAAATTTTTTCTAAAAACTTAACAAGATCATTAATTACAACCCAATTAGAATTATGTAGCATGCAATCAGCAGAATAAGCAAATGAACCGCAATGTTGGTTAAAAGCTAGTGTAATAGGAATTCTATATTTATAACAAGTGTTTAAAAATTCATACGTAGAATTCCATCTAGTATCAATTTCCTTAGGCATCAAAATCGGTGTATGTCCATTTTCTTGACATTTAACTTTAAATTCTCTAATTCTCGATCTACGATTATTTCCTTGAATAAAACCAACGGCAAGATGAATTTTTTCAATATAAAGCTCAAAAAACTCAAGACCATCTTTTACAATTAAATTATATATATGACATGCACACTTAATATGAAAAATTTCAGGCAAGGGTGGAGATAGCATAGATTTTAATTTTTTTATAGCAGTCTTGTTGTTAGAAGCATTATCAAAAGCAATACATAAAATTTTATTTTCTATACCATAATATCCGGCAATTTTAACAATAGAATCAGCAATAAATTATCCAGTATGTTTACGATCTTCATCATATAAAAAAGCAAGAATACGTTTTTGCATCACGAAATTACTATCCATCCAATGACAAGTAACGGTTAAATAATCATTTTTATTTACAGCACGACTAAGATCAGAAGTTAGGGACAATCTACATTGAATATTTTTTAACAATGTTGATAAATAAAAACAATATTGTGAATGAAGTCTAAAAATATCAGACCGACAAGTAGTTCTAGGAATACCGTTAAACATAGGATTATAAATTGCTTGTATATAATGAATAAAGGCATCAGAAGAAGGAAAACTAAAAGGTAAACAACCCACAACTACCATTTTAGCTATTTCTTCCCGGTCGCTCAATTTATTATACTTCTTCTCTACGTGACCGGTTGCTAGGTCCATTCTAGTTTGCGTTGGCCCACCAACATCCCCACTACCTTGTGCAATATTTAACTCTCTTTTGTGATCTTCAGCTATATGTCTCATTAACGTACGTGTACCCCCTTGCTTGCCTCCACTTCTATGCTTATATATTTGTTGACAAATATTGCATTGCACCTCAATATCTGATATACGTTCAAAAAATTGTAATGCAACACTAGTTCTTTTACGAGGTCTTGGGGCACTGGGAGGACGGGGAGAGAGATTAACCGATTCAGATCTAACATTAGCATCTCCTACTGCGGGTGTCTCAGCAATATTTTCATTAGCTTCGTCTAAATTAACCGCATCTACTTCATTTTCTTCTTCTATACCGTAATTTTCTTGAGCTTCTACATAATCCATATCGTGAGCACCTACACCTATTTCTTCCTCAAAAAGTGTACCAAGCGGTACCGGAGGCGAAGGCACACAGGTATACCTACTACTTGAACTACCTCTACCGCTAGTAATTCGCTTTTTACTACCACTACCGCTTCCGGGACAAAAAAATTTAACACCTTTAGTAGCGAGGTTTCTTAATTTATCCATAATATAAATTAAATTAAACTAAAAATATTCAAAATACACAAATATAATAAAATTAAATATTAAACAATTAATACAATAAATAAAAATTAAACGTAAGAGATGGAACGACAATACCAAATTTTGGAAGTATCAGAAGGTTGCGACTTTAGAAACTTTCGCTCGTACTTTGTAAACGAAAAATTAAAAAATTAAAGTGAACACTTTAAGAAATTAAATATATTGAATATTTGAGAATTGAGATTTGAGAGAGAATGAGATTTGAGATAGTGAAAAATTGTGTGAAAAATGATTTGAAGTTGTAGGGTATTTATAGAATTTTTTTGGGATTAAAAAATATTTTTTAAAGTTAATTTTTTTTTTTTAATAAATGGGCCCAAACTAGCCTTTTGGACCCAAAAACGGCTAAGTTTGGCCCAAAATCCCTTTTTTTTTTTAAAAAAAAAAGGAGGTACCCGGGCCGGGCCGGGCCGATTAACCGGTGGACCTGGATCGGGCTTGGTCCGGGCCGGATTAGCCGGGCCCATTTTAAAAAAATAACCGACCCGGAACCCTAAAGCCCTAGAGCTTACCGGGCAGGGTCAAACCGGGCTGGGTTAGTTACGAGGGTCGGGCCGATCGGATCGGGTCGGATCGGCCCACTTGACACCCTTAATCTATGGTCTATATGTTTGTTAAATCAGGTAATTAATTATTCTAATTATCAAAAGTGCTATTATTTTCAAGTCAAACTTAAAGAAAAAGACGGAGTATTATTTTTCTTTACGATGACTATATATAAAATACCAAATTAAAAAAATAATTTTTTTGAAAATATTTGAATAAAATTTCTTATGAATTAATTTGGACTAGGTATTAATCCATATTTTGATAGGTTAAACTAATAAATGGATAAGCCAATAAATAGCCCAAACTTGAACAAATTAAGTGGGTTATGATGTCGTGGGTTAATTTAATGCTTGTTTGGGATTACTTATTTCCCCCAAAAAATACTTATTTTGAGAAAAAAAATATTTTTTTTGAAAAGAAGGATGTTTGATAAACTAGTAAAAGTGCTTTTAAAAAGAAGCATAAGCAGTTTTTTTACTTTTGGAAAGAAGTAGAAATTTTTTGCTTTTCAAAAAAAGCAGAAGCAGAAGCAAAAAATTATTTTTTTATGAAAAAAATATCTCTATCACTCACTTACACACACATATCCCTTATTAATTAATTAACATATCTTATAAGTTTGATTTTAAAATTTTATACTTCATATTTATATCAAAATTCTTTATTTTATGATTTATATATTATTATTTTATTTTTGCTCATTTTCCTTAAATAAATCTGAAAATATCATTGATGATGATATTTAATTACAAAAAAAAAATTAATTAAAAATATTATAATAGATATTTAAAATAAATTTTCTCTATATATTAATTTTAGTAGTAAAAGTCCATTAATACATGTTCTTTTTGGTCATTTTGTTCAAAAAAACACTTTTTAAAAAGAGTATCCAAACACAATCTATTTATCAAAAACACTTTTCAAATGAATTTAACAAACATAAATTGACTTTTTTCAAAAGCACTTTTCTGAAAAGCTATTTTATAAAAATGATTCTCAAATAAGCAGTTTTCTAACAACAATCCCAAACTGGCTCTTAATCACCTCTATTTTTTTCAATTATTAATATTACAACATCAATTTGTGCATAACTAATTTTAAAAAAGTACTTTTAAAGAAATATATTTTTTAACTTTTGACAAAACATCTTGTGCTACAACTAATCAATACTTATCTTTTTTTTTGAAAAGTTTTGCCAATAATTTTCTGAAATATGTACTTTCACCTTTTCAAAAATTTGGTCAAACACATTATGAGTTATTATCAAAAAATTTAAAAATTGATCTACAAATATATATTTAATCATAGATTTTGAATCAAATTTTCAAGATTTATCATAAAAATAATAATAATTTAAATGAGCATTTGACCACAAATTTTGAATCAGATTTTGAAAATCTATCTTTAAATATTTATTTGATCATAAATTTTAAATTACATCTTAAAAAAATTTATCTTCAAAAATTTATTTAACTATAAATTTTGATAATTTCTATATCGATCTTCATGTGTCTTGAATCTTGATAGCAGGTTGCTCTTGTATACGTGACACCATGTCATGAGAATTTATTAAATTTTATATTGATTTCATATATGTGAAAGTGAAAGTTTTTGAATCATTCATATTCTTATTTACCTTATAGTCTGATTTTGAGTTCTATTCTGGGTGAGGTGTGACTTATATAAGACAAATGTTAGCATAATTTCAATTTTTTAAATTTATGATAGATATCTCAAAAGTTAAAAAACTTTATTATTTTAAAAATTAAATAATTTTAGTAGGATATTCTCATAAATTAGAGTGCCATCCAAGAAACTAACTCACACATATATCAAGTGATTTTACTTGTAGTTAGCTAATTAACATCAACTACGTGATTTCTCTCTTCTTTCCGGCCAATTTTGAAATTAAGTTTAATAAATACCAAAAAATTCATGGAATCAATCATTTCATTTTTTTTTTAAATTTTCCTATTAGTATTGCTAAGCGATTGGTTAAGAGTTTTTTAACATGTACTCCTTTCGTCTCATATATATTAGTTGATGATCATTTTACTAAAAATACATGTCTCAAATTATTTATTCATATACTAAATTAAGATATAATTAATTACTTTTTTTAAATTTTATCCTACAATTAATACTCTTTAGAAGTGTGAAATGAATTTGCAAAGTTTCAATAAAGTATCTTAAGATATAAATTAGTAGAACTATCCGTCTTATTTATGAATTCTTTAGAAGCGTATAAAAATAAATTTATCTGTAGACACGTAAAATTTATTGGATCAAATTTATATAAAATTTAGATTTGACCCATATTTTATTGGGTCTAAAATCATTTTGGGCTATAAAAATAAGGAAAAATTACAGAAAGTAGCATATTTAAGACTATAATTACAATTAATAGCAACACTTTTGTAAAATTACAGTTTATAGCAAGGGTAACATTATTTTACTCATTAACTAGGCAGGTGCATGTTTTACTCTCACTACTTTACATTTTCCTATTTTCACTCCACTATTTCACCTCCCCCAAATATAGTCATATCTTTTTCCCTCTTTTTTTTTTCATTTTATTTTTTTATTTTTTTTTCATTTTTTTTTATTTTCACTTTATTTTCTCTCTTATATTTCTCTTTTTTTTTTCTTTTTCGTTTTTTTTAATTTATTTTTTCTTTTTCATGTTTGAAGATAATTATCTTCAAAATCTTCAAGATTTTAAAATAAAACATCATTATTGTCTTTCACTATCTTATGTCTCTATCTTTTTTTTTCTTGTTAGTTTTTTTTTTTTATTATTTTTATTTCTTTTTTTTTTTTCATTTCCACTTTATTTTCTCTCTTCTATTTCTCTTTTTTTCTTTCCTTTTTCGTTTTCTTTTTTTTTTCCTTTCTCATATCTTTTTTTTCTTTTTCTATTTTCGTTTTCTTCTTCTTGTTTTATTTTATTTTGTTTCTTTTTTTCTTTTATTTTTACACTTCTATTTCTCTTTCTTTTTTCTTTTTTCTTTTTCACTTCTCTTTTTTTCATTTTTTTCTTTTTGTATTTTTATTTTTTTTCCCTTTTTTACTCTTCTATCTCTAACTTTTATTTTGAAAAGACAAATATGTATATCACATACACATATTCGAAAAACATATAAAATACATAGTCATACAAATCTGAATATATATTTACGGTACAAAACATACGTATGTATTTACGATGTACATATCATATTCATATTAAACAGTAACAAATATAACTATACTATATATCTTCATATGTATTTGCGAAATACAAAAGTGACTCATATAAAATAAGAATATACATGTGGATCAGGTATGTATTTTGTAAATACATATGTAGAGCTATATGTATTTTATACGGTGTTGGATTTGTCTTTGAACTGTACATACTTTGTCATTTTAGAGGGTAACATATGTACTTATTTGTTTTCTTTTACTGTTTAAGATATCTATCATGTATTTTTTTATTACCTTTATTATATGTATATAATTGTCATTTTATTATAGAGATTTTGTGTCATATATATTTATATATACATGTGAGTCAGATATGTATTTCTGTAAATACATATGCAGATATATATGCATGTTTTTTTTACCGTAAATACATATGCAGATCTGTATATCTATTTATTTTGTATATTTTTTGAATATGTATATATCATATAGATATTTGTCTTTTAAAAATAAAAGATAAGGATAGAAGAGTAAAATAAAAAACAAAAAACAAAAAATTCAAAAAAAAATAAGTGAAAAAGGAAAAAAGAAAAGAAAGAGAAATAGAAACTAGAAATAGAAGTGTCAAAATAAAAGCGAAAAAAAAAAATTAAAAAAAGAAGAAGAAGAAAATGAAAAAAAAATATGAGAAAAGGAAAAAAAAACGAAAAAAATAAAAAATAAATAAAAAACGAAAAAGAAAAAAAAGAGAGGAGAAGTAGAAGATAGAAAATAAAGTGGAAAGAAAAAATGGAAAAGAAAAATAAATTAAAAAAAAAAGATAAAAAAAATGAAAAAAATAAATAGTTAGAGAAATAAGAGAATGATATTTTAAATTTTTGAAGATCATGAAAATAATAATCTTCATATTGATTTTGATTTGGAAAAGGAATCTACTAATATAAATAAGAGTAATTTATGGGAATTTAATTAGATGAGATAATTATTTCTTATTAAACTCAACAAATTTGAGTAAAACAAGGGTAGTAAATTTTGTTGTATATGTATTTGTATAGCAACAGTTTACTTAAATACAAAATACAATTTGCTATTTTTTGTAATTATGAAATTATTGCTATAAAAGTTGCAATTAAGGCTCTATAGTTGTTATTTCTAAAATTTTCTCTAAAAATAATAAGTCTATTTTATTCCTCATTAATGACTTCAAGGTTCATCTCACCTTGAGGCCCAAACTTATGCCACTCATCAAGTGACGTGGCATCCCAGTCAAATTCAAGACCAATGAGACGCTGCCACATGTACAAGTGATGTGAAAATCTCATTCATATTCAACAACCAGTCAAAAGGCGTCAAGTGGCAAAGTGACATGTTTCGGCCAATCACAAGCAACTAGGCCTACCCCTACAACTATAAATAGGGGAGTAACTTAACATTCTAGGAAAGAAAAAGGAGGACATTCTGCAAGCATTGGAGGAAACTTCTGCATTGACTACACAACTCTTCAACGAATTGACTAACGGGGTTCTGTCCGGAGATCAACTCGACAAGACCAAGTGCTGTCAGACAATTCCTGGAGATCCAAACACATTTCTAGGAGGCTCAAATCATCCTACATTCGAGAATCACGCTGCAAAGGCCCTCGAATCACGGAAAAAACTTAGGAGAGAAGAATCGAGAGAATAACGAAATTGTACCCGCAAAATTCATTTATATAAAATTATTCTTTTTGTTTATTTCATTTTTGCTTGCAGTTAATTTTCAGCGTTAATGAAAATTTGTTGCGAACATCATCATCTAATATGAAATAGAGAAAATATCATTTTTACTAGGTGCACGATTCAACATAACCATCTCATAAGTCATAATATTATGGAGAAGATAAAATTAAATGTGTAGAGGGGAAAGAAGGCAAAAAAAAAAAAAAAGATAAGATATATTTTATTTTTATAAATATTCTAGGTGGTCCACAATTTCATAATAATTAAAATATTAAGATTATATTACATCATGCTTTTTACAGCATCGCTTGCATACAAGGAACGTAATATATTTTGCAACAACATGTGGTTGGATCTGTGCACTTTATATCCGCGCGGCAAGCTGAAATATACAAAATAAATATGTCCCATAAATAAAAGATAGAAAGATTTTAAATCAAAAAAAAAAATTATAAAGGCTATGAAATTATCAAATCAAGAAGAATCTACAAATTACGAAGCCCGATATATACAAGAATAATCACGATTATAAAGAAATTTGTAAGAGTAAGCTTACGTAATCTAAAAAACCTGTGAGTACTAGGAATAGAGATGATGGTGGTTTTGTGTTGCTTGAGTTATTGGTGAAGGAAAATGCATCGTTTTCATCCCAAACTATACAAGAAAAGTTGAAGCCACATCTAAACTATATTAGTAACCTATTACACACCTAAACTATAAAAAAGTGAAACTATTTACCCCTCCAAACTGATCTGGCAAAGAATGTAATATCACATTCCTACACCGCGTGAAAAGCAGAAAAACGTGATATCACATTCCTACACGTGCGTGAAAAACAGAAAAGGGAATTAAAAGCTTATTAAAACGTACACGTGTCATTATTCAATTGCATTTTATCAATCAATTATATTTAATTAGTCTTTTATTTATATTTATATAATTTTAATTTTCTTTCTTTGCCTTTTAATTTGTTTTTCTTTCTCCTTTTTTTCTCTTCATCTCTGTCTTCTTTCATGTTTTCTCATTTCTTCCTTAACTTCATTTCTTATTCCTTACCTCCTCTCAACCTCCATCAATTCATCAATGAATTCACAAATACACTTATTCTTTTATTTTTTTCCTTTATTAGTACAAGTAGGAAGAAGCTAAGTTTGTTATTATTGCTATATCCTTTTGGTTTTGTTAGAAAAAAATAGTACGAATATAATTTGATATTGATGTATTTTGTCCAATTTATAATTGATATTTCTTTATGAATCTGGGTATTATTTAGACAAAATTTACTCAATTTTAATTTAAATTAGATTGTGGGTTTTTCGGATTTTACAAAATTGGATTATGGGTATCTTGAATTTCACGAGTTGAATTGTGGGTTGTTCGAATTTTACAAAATTGAAATGTGGGTATCTTGAATTTCATGAGTTGAATTCTATGTTTCTTGCATTTTACTGAATTGTGTTGTGGGTTTCTCGAATTTTGCAAATTGAATTCCAAATTTATCAAATTTTATGAAGTTGAGTTATAGGTTTCTTGCATTTACGAATTGAATTGTAAATTAGTTGAATTTCATTGAACTGAATTGTGGGTTTCTTAAATTTTCAAGAATTGAGTTCTGTGTTTGCATTTTACGGTTTGAGTTATTATTTGCTTGAATTTTATCGAATTGGGTTGTGGGTTTCTAAAATTTCACAAAAAATGACGGAAGATTGTGAAACAGTGAAAGGATTGAAGTGATTTTGTTTGTCGGATTTGGATTGCTTTGATCCGATCGAATCCGTTTGTTTATCAGTAAATGGGCTTTGCCCGAATTTTAACTAAAAGAAGATGCACTGAAGGAGATGATATTTTGGGGTTTTATATATATATATATATAGAGAGAGAGAGAGAGAGAGAGGTGGTAGAGATGGAGGGGGGGGGCGTGATTAATTTAGAGAAAAAGAAAATAAAAAGGTGAAAAAAATATGTGTTTGACACGTGTCAGCGCGTGTATACACATTCAAGATAAAATCTGGTTATGACATTTCAAGGGGCAAATAGTTTCACTTTTTTATAGTTTAGGTGTGTAATATGTCACTAGTATAGCTTAGGTGTGGCTTCGATTTTTCTTGTATAGTTTGGGGTGGAAACGATACATTTTCCCTATTGATGAATAAAAAATAAACATCATGCATATTATAGCGTTGCTTAATTTTGTCATCTCAATACTTGAACTCAAAACCAAAATAAGCCATGAAATAAAAAAAAAAGTGATCAAAATAGGCCATCTATTTAATAAGTTATCAAAATAGGCTATTTATTACGTTTTATATATTTTTCTTAACGGTCAACTGACGGAAATGAATAGTAAACACTATTTGTAAAACGTAATAATTTATTACGTTTAGCCTATTTTGATAACTTATTAAATAAATAACCTATTTTGATCACTTTTTTTATTTCACGACTTATTTTGGTTTCGAGTTCTCAATACGTTCTTCTTCCCTTTTTATCCTTTTCTTTGCTTGAATGAAGTGCTTGTAAGTACAATTGATAACTGAACGTAATATTCTACTCAAGAGGTCTGAAATGACATAAAGTTGTTTTTTTTTTTTTTCAAAAGATAAGTTTGTAATTAGGTGGTTAAGTTTATTCACCCTTTTAAGTCAAAGTAATTAATAAAACTCATCTATTGAATAACTTCATTGTGATTTGATCAAAGTAAAACTCATTTATAAGCGATGGAAACAATTGTCTTGACAAAATGATTGTAACTAGTTTAACCGCACGTGCATTGCACATATAACGTTTGAGTATTTAAAATTAAATTTAGTACAATTATTTTTTTTATTCTATATTTAAAATATTTTCTTATTTTTAAGGTCAAATCTTTACAAAATAATTGTTACATTCTTATTACGTACTTAAAACTTTTTAAAAATTTAACACTTCTTAAATTTTTCTTATTCTAGTGCTTTTATATTTATTTCTAGATTTTTCAAATCTTCTTAAAATCAAATTTTGTTAATTTAGAATTCTTAATCTAATGAAAGAAGTATTTAGTTGTCATTAATTCTGATGACTTCTAATAAGAAAAGTTTTTACCATAAATATATTTAATTAATTTTCAACTCTTAAATATTTAAAAAAAAAAAAGAAGATGATTTTATATAAAACAAAGACTTTTAATGAGGAACAAAAAGTTTAAATAACATTTTTAAGATGCTTCACACTTTTAATATAGTATAGATAAGCTCCAAACTTTTTTGCCATGTTAATAATTGTCATTATTAATGTCTGTTTGTGCTGCTTGATATTTCTCCTTCCTCTTATCCCCCCTTTTTTTTTTGAAAAAAAAAAGAGGGGAGGGGGAGGGGGAGGAGTAGTTTGAAATTATTTAGGGGTCGTTTGAAAGAGTGTATCAGAATAATATAAAATTTGGTGTATTAATAATACTTGTATTAATAGTGTTTGTGTTATCTAATCTTGCATTAGTTATGTTTGTATTTTTATATGCAATGTTTGGTTTGATGTGTTAAAAATAACATGAATTAAATAATTTCTAATTTTTTTTTTATAAATATACTTTCCATATATATGTTGTAAAGGATGCGAAATTATTTTTGAGCGATAATAGTATCTTTAATTATGTTAATGCATGTATTGGATCTACTGCATTGCTAATACCATGGATTTTGAAGTATTAGTAATACATACCTCAATAAACAATAGAGTGTATAACTAATTTTTGCATTAGTTATATATAGGGTGAAAAAATATACCAAACAAGGTACTAGTGGTACACATTAAACTAATGCATGCATTGACTTTCCAATACACTTTATCAAACGACCCCTTATATATTTTAATTTTGCTTTAAAAATCAAATTTCTTTTTTAACTTTGAATAATGTAGGTTCATTTCAACTTTAAAAATATTAACACCACTTATCAAATTACTTTCCTTCTAATAAAGACCAAGTAAATTTCACTAGTGGTCATTTAACTTTATTATTTTTATACAAAAATCTTTTTTTGTTTTGTTTTAACTTTATGTTATGTAAAAGTCATTCAACATTAAAAGTTATCACACAAACATCATATTTTCTATTTTATACCATTAAAAATCTTCTAATTTTAAGGACATCTGTGACCATGAATTTTTTTTTCATTCTCTTACGAAATTTTTCACTTTGTTTGAAAATTCGTGTTTGATCATGAAAGTCTCAACTATAACTTTTGAAGTTGTATTAGGGAATTTGAAACACTCAAAACTCTATTTTCACTTTACTATATTTCTCTTTTTCAAATTTATCCTAAATATTTTATTTTTATAAAAATAATTCCATATGATAATGATCGGATGCGACTAAAATTGATATCGGAACGCGGAATTAAACTACAAAATTAAAGGATAGTTGAAAAATAAGAGATGAGAAGTGAAGAAAGAAAAACTCAATTAAACAATAATTAAGCCAAGAGAGAAAGAAAACTCAATCAAATGCACAAGAAACCAAATTGAATCCACAAAATGATAATTCGATGATCAATCAAATGAAGAAGATAACACAAACAATTCAAAAATCCACCCTAATCACTCAATCTAAGCTAACAATTGAAATTGAATCCAATCACTACCCTAACCTAGAGTAACTAAATATCAAGTCTATTTAAAACAATTCAATTATCCAAAATCTAAGAGATGTAAATGGCTAAGACAACTATTTATAGTCATTGCCTTTACAAAAATAGTCTATTATAAAAATAACCCAAAGTGACTATTTTACAAATAACACATAAGGGACCTTCTTGATTGTCCAAATGACATCTTGATTACTTATGACCGTGTGTATTTATTTCTTCATGCCTTCCTTCGAGCTTCAAACTATCATCCATACAAGAAAGCCCTTGCTAATATGCTTCAAGCTAACAGTGCTCGTATCACCATATAAATTATATTCTATATTTTTTAAGCAAAAATATATTAAAACAACTAAATATTATTTCCCAAAGCTATAACCAAATACAACTCCATCTTCAACTTCAAATTTAAAATGATTTTTTTTTTGTAATAGTATGTAGTAGCTTGTCTATGAAATCTAATCTATAACATTATATATCTATTTGTTTTGAAATATTAATCTTTTAGAACTAATTAATTGTATTTTTAAAATAAACTGATTAAATTGAGTGACTTTGCAAGTTTTAGTTATTATGGAACTCTAAACTAGATTATTATTATTTGATACCGAGGAAAAATTCTCTATTGCATATCAATCTTTGAAGTTAATTTAAAAGAAATATCAATATTGAACTGCAACCTGACACGTGAAAACTTAATGTAAAGTAGCCAGACTCCTATTTAAAAAAAAAAAATCAATTTTGAAAGATGGATTTCTCACTTCTATACCAATTGATGTGGTAATTATACATACCATATAATTAATTCATGAGAAAAATATTTTGCAATAAATTATTTTAGTAAGCTCCTTCTCTCTCTCTCTTTTTTGTTCTTTGAAATATTACATAATTCTATTTATTTGTTCTTTATCAATGTTTTCTTTTCTTATTTCCATTCTCATTGAAGTCTAAAGTACGACATAAGATAAGCATGAATAGCAAAAATAAAAATCGAGTAAAATTATAATTGTAAAACAACAACAACCATTATTATTAGTAATTTTTATTAAATATAACGCTAGAAATCGTATAATTTTATTGATATGCCAACAATAACATGGTGAATTACATATTGTTATTTTCACTCTCAACTTGTACAACATGAGATGCATAGAAATGGGAATTGTCCTGAGCAAGTGCAACATTTAAACTTCTTGCAAAGTCCAAATCCGCAACCTGAAAATGTCAAAAACACATATAAAAACATTTAAAAGATATTGTCAAACGAGTGATTTTATTAAAGAAAACCTATTTTTTATTTAGTAATATGAAAAAAACATAACAACAAAAAAAAAGATAAGAATTTCTTACTTGCAACAGATATACGAGTGCTACGACTTGCACCAGACAACTCTAATTTTATTGGTGTTGTTGTTTCTGGTGTTGCTAAAGTTAATGGAGAAAAAAGAACAAACAAGACAATAATCATACACCCCATAACATTAGTTGATTTTGCCATCTTAAACAGCTATTTTCGTTATGCTTATAGGTATTTTCTTTTTCTTTTTTCCCCTTATTTTGTTCCACCTTGATGGTTCATCCTTTTATAGCAAAAATAGATCATAATTTTTGAGTTAGTAGTGTTGAATTTAAGTAAGTTGTAACGGGATAGCATTTTAACGTATTTTCTTTAATAATATTAATTTGCTTCACTCTTTGATTACCTAATTGATTACTGTAACCCTTGTTCCACCTGTTTCTGTAAGTTAATTTTTCTATATATGTTATCATCAAGGAGTGATATTTCAATGTTAGTTATGCATGAATTTGGTCACCATTTTTTCTTACAGATTCATGTAACTTTTCATTCTTTATTCTATCATTATTCTATCTTTTTATTTTTGTAACCATTGTAACTCACGTAACCTTTGTAACTTTTATGCCATTCATCTACCATATTTATCTTCCTATTCATTGCATGAAAAATTTCTTCACCTATATATAGAGGTGTTCTTGCATGGTTTTGATACACACAAGATAATAGAGAGTTCACAAAAGTTAGTAAAAAAAAGAGTTTAATAGTTGAAGGGAGGTGTTATTTTTGTGGAGCTTTGAACTCAACTATTGTCCTGAGTTGTTGAGTTGTTAACGAGTCAATGACATATATATATTTTTTACTCACACTCTGTCAAATAATAGTATAGAAATATGTCGAACCCCCAAAGATTAGTTTTATCTATTCTACGGATGTTTCTTGTTTCAATTACTATTTGAGAAAATCAGAAATAGTTGAATTGTGAATTAACGAATTGTTAGTACATAAACAGATGGTAGAAAAAAAATATATTAAAGGTGTTGGGATTTTGATTTCACTCAATACTTCTATATAAAGTAAACTCTTTATTCCTCAATTTCTTTTTTCCAAAAGTGAATAAATACCTCTCACGATTATATTTATGTTTTATTACTAAATTTGAATAATTAAATGCATTCCTCTCGGTTATACAATTTAATCATCAAAATAGTAATATTAAGGACCCGGAAATATATATTTGAACTAAAACATGCTCTTTTTTGTAGTAAGTCCCTTTCGGTTACCTTACTTGTTGTAACTAATTAGTACACTATTCGCCTTTCGATTACAGAATAGGTGAAATTAATTATAACATAAATTAGATAGATGTCACTAAATAAATATTAACAATCTATCAATACTTTAATTAACGGTATTATTTCTTCCGTCTCTCTCGATTACAGAATTAATAACATGTTAATTTGAAGTACAAAATAGATAGATTTAATAAATAAAGTAACATCTAACAGTAAAGCTGATAAAATTAAATAGAAAGCTTCAGCTCAAGTATATGAAATTTTGGAATAATACTTGCTATTATATAGAAATATCAAGATTCATCATTTTTTCAACACAAAGAAAATTTACTCCACACTAGAATAGGTACTACTAATAAAAATATTCTTCTCCATTAAATAAGAAAATAGAAGAAATATTCAAGAAGAATAATTCCACTATTTAGTTAAAAGCAGGATCTATAATAATTTTCAACATTAAATAACTAACAAGTAGTAAAAGAAAACTTTAAAGAAATTTTTTAAGTAGTTTCTCCGATGCCCTTTCCTTCCCTGTTGAATTCCTATTTATAGAAAATATAATGCAGGTCTCATGACTTTGTGAAGACATCAAATGTTGTTGCCACTTTAGAGATCATTTTTTCATTGGTTCATTGTTGCGATACTAATTTTTGTTGATGCTTCATTTCTCCGCATTTTCATATTTTCACAATATGTCTTTCTTTTTGTTCTCTTATTCTTTCAATATTCCTTTCTTGCAAGATTGTTAGTAAATATGGGATAATAGATATATATTAATCATGGGTTTATTTAAATTTTTTATTTATTTACATATGAAAATACATGAATAATTTATACTTATTAAATTCCCCCATACTTAAATATTTACTTGTCCTCAAGTAAAAATAATTAATAGTTATAGTGGCTAATTTTTTTAAAATAAATAATAAATTCATGAGAAATCTCGAAGAAAAAAAAATCAATTAAGATCAACCATGAGTTCAAACAGCTTTTAACCGTACTCATATTCACTTATTGAGAATTGAAATAACAATATTTCCTAATTCCAAGTGTGTCTCACCAAATAAAAAGAATGCCCATATATCACACAATATATCAATAGAACAAGAAGGGCTTATTCAGAGAAAGTTTCTCACTCACTCTCAACAAAGAAATATGTTATGTTACCGAAAATACCATAAACTTGCCTATCATGTGGTTCTCCACTAATATAGAAGTCATTTGAGTTCAGAGGGGATCTAGCATTGCGGGTACGGGTTCCCGGGAACCCCCAAGCATTTTCGTATACGTTGTAATTATATTAAAAATCTATTCAATATATAAGAATGATAAGTGAGGAACCCATTAACAAAGTTGTTAGTTGGCTTAATGGTTCAAAGGGGGCTTATGCCTCACATGCTATACCCAAGTTCGAATCGCATTGCTATGGCCATTTTTTATTTTATTAGGAACCCACAAACTTAAAATTCCGGATCCACCTCTGTTTGAGTTGAGATCATGTAGGTCTTTTTTCAAGGTTGTAATATAGGCTTAGGGGCAGCTGCGATACATATGGATAGTAGTGACTCAAATTCCTTTTAGGCACTTCATTTTACTTAATTGCTTGAGCACAATTGACTTCTACTCCCTTATAATCCATCAACATGTCTCTTTTTTTAACTCTTCTTTTGGAATGAAATTGCTAATATCTTGTTGTATATGTATATATCTTTTTTTTTTTTTCAATTTTCCGACAAAGGCTTCTCAAAAGAATTCAATAATATTCATCAATTTTCTTTCACATGTTTCTGTCTCTCTCTCTCTCTCTTTTTTTTTCTGTGAAACTTAATTTTATGCATTTAGCTTAACTTTCGAAATACTCAAAAGGAATTAGGTTGAAAAAATAATTGGCTAAGGATTAAAGTTCGGTGAATAATAAGAATGTTTGATTTTAGGCTTAACGGGGCTATCTAGGGATAAAATCATCAAGGTATGTTTATTTAGGTTATTTATTTAACAAGGATGATCTACTTTTATTTCTTAACTCAAAATCTACCTAAAATTTTGCCTGGACGCATATTCAAGGCAAGTTCAAGATTTCCAAATAAACATGAGAACTAGGTAATATATACTAATCACACAATACACTTTGAACTAATGAATATATTAATTTCGATTATCAATAAGTAAGTATGAGTTTGAAAAGACATTCATACAACTCATGAATCATGTTCAATTAAATCGATCTTCCTTAAGTCTCATGATTTTTAAATCAAACCAGATTTAGCAACTTATTTAGTGAAAATAACTAAAAGTCTTAAAAAAATTTAATTAAAAATATTACAATCATGACAGAGAAGATTCGATAGACAACTTATTGTTGGACTTACCTGATATAAGAGGAAAAGAAGAAATATTAAAGGTTCACAGTGATAATAAGGAACTTTATAAAGATGTGTCTCTAAGTGTTGTTGCAACGAAAATACCTGTGGTGCAGATCTCGCAAATTTTATGAATGAAGCTGCCATTCTTGAGAGGAAAAGATATGATATCCCGAAAGAGATTTAGGATTCCATTGATAGAGTTTGTTGGAATGGAAGGGACCACAATGGCAGATAGAAAGAACAAGATTCTAGCTAGTTGTATATCATAAAGTTGGATATGGTGTCTACGCAACATTGACCCCTGACCATGATGTAGTATAGAAAGTCACGTTAATCCCAATGATCTTTCAATCTTACTTGGTCCATTCCTAATGAATATCTAACCTTAATTTCTTAGGAGTCACTCTTTGCTCGAATATTGGGAGGCTCAAGAGGTAGGATAGTAGAGAAATTAATTTTGGTGAACCAAAAATAATTTACTAGCACAAGACTTAATAACTCATCTAGCAAGACATATGGTGATAATGTTCAGGACGTCTGAAAGGCCATGGGCGTAAGTGATCCATCATCACAAAGTAACGATGTGGTGCTGAGAATGATAGCAGGGAATCAAATTTCAAAGAAACTAGAAAAAGACATCGATATAGTTGTAAGGCATATAATTGAGAGAGCATATAATACTGTAACATTTTGAACAACGAAGTCCATGGAATAATAAATAAATCAGCTATATATATATTTACAACACGTATATAACATAAACACAACTATATATATAAGGAAGCAAAAACTACTATGAAAGGAAGAACCAAGGACTGTTCCAATAGCTCAAAGTTGAAGACTACACTATCCAAAGTTGGAGATGTTGGAAATGCTAAAAATATTAGTGATAATAAAGTGGACAAGCACAAAAACTGGAATCCTCAAACACAAAAAGAGATAAATTGGAATCAACTTGCTCTTGTTAATGATGGGAACATTGATTATGTTACTAGTCAATTGGATTTTGCTAAGGGCATGGGAGAAGCAACACAAAAGCTTGCAGAAACTAAAGTTTGTGCCTTGAAGAACTCTTTGCAATTTTCTCTTAATAATACTTCTGGGAGCACCAACAACGCTAAGAGAAAAGGTAAAGAGATTTATCAAGAGAAAAATAAGAGAGTGAATTTTGCAGATATTTATGCTCAAAGAAAAAATAAAGGCATCACTATCTTTGAGATAAACTCCAGATCAGAAGTGGTCAAACTTTTGGGAACAAGCTGCAATGATAATTCTAGTGGCAAAAAAAATTCACTCCCAAGGTTTGAACCAAGTGAGGCCTAACTATTTTCTTGTTAATAGTATGAAGGGAATGATAGAATAGCCAAGCCTTCACAAGACAAGAACATCAGTACCTGCGCCGCTTAATTTCTCTGTGATGAAATTGATAATGGAAGACGAAAAATTGATTGATGAAGAATTAATGTATGAAAAAAAGTTGCTTAGTACTCAAGGAGTATCATCAGGAGGCCAAAGGGTGTGTGCCACAACTGTCCTGCAGCCAAGTAGGAATGTATCATTTTAATAACTCTTTGCAGAAGATTAACTCACCAAGTTATCAGCATCAAGTGTTGCAGCAACCCCAAAAAATATCCTATAGGGATCTCCTGACCAGAGAAAATATATCATGGAGTTGAAATGCTTGCTATGGACTCTCGATAGATATTCAAGTGAATATTGAAGCTGCTGCATACTAGCTTTTTATACTTCAGTCTATAGTCATTGTGCATCATTCCTTTATGTTTTTTTGTTAGGATTTTTGCCCTGATTTTCTTACTATATTTAAGTTTTATTTTTTCTTAGAAGGAAAATAAAAGTTACCATAATTACTTTTACTTTTCCTGAAAGAAAAATATAATTATTTTCCATATTTGGCTAACCTCTTTCTTGGAGGAAAGGTTTTGGACATCTATAACTAGAAGACCTCCCTTCTCATACCATAACACAATATCATCCACAATGTAGTCTTTGAAGAATTTTTGTTTAGGGGGAGATTTCTCCCAATAGGTTTTAGATTTTTCAATTTTATTTTTAATATGTAGGCCGTTTGGCCAGACCATATCAATAATATAGCTTTTTAGTATTGTTTTATGTGTCTTCTGAATTATCACCACGATGGTTTGCAACTAATAGCTTCCGCATGTCGCCCTCTCGATTTTGAACCCAACAAGTGGTATCAGAGCTTACAGTTCAATGGTCCAATGGTGTGGTGAGACGAGATTAAACATGTTCAAAGAGGTTTTAAAATCAAGCTGCAACAATTTGCATGATAATGAAGATTTTTGTCGAACTATGTGGAGAACAAGTTTCAACCATATTTTCAACACACCTGCTGCTGCATCTTTAAAAATAAAAATAAAATATTACTTTTAAACCAATTTTTAATCATGATATTTTAAACCTTATTTTTAACCATGGCAAGCAGCAGTTATGAAGATTATATCAAGAACGAAGTTCATGCACGTGATATGAAGAGAAGAAGGATCAAGAATATTTTGAAGAAAATCAAGCCAAAAAGGGAAGATTTGTTAGGATTTTTGCCCTGATTTTCTTACTATATTTAAGTTTTATTTTTTCTTAGAAGAAAAGTAAAAGTTACCATAATTACTTTTACTTTTCTGAAAGAAAAATATAATTCTTTTCCATATTTGGCTAACCTCTTTCTTGGAGGAAAGGTTTTGAACATCTATAAATAGAAGACCCCCCTTCTCATACCATAACACAATAGCATCCACAATGTAGTCTTTGAAAAAATTTTGTTTAGGGGGAGATTTCTCCCAATAGGTTTTAGATTTTTCAATTTTATTTTTAATATGTAATCCGTTTGGCAAGACCATATCAATAATATAGCTTTTTAGTATTGTTTTATGTGTCTTCTGAATTATCACCACGATGGTTTGCAACTAATAGCTTACGCATGTCGTCCTCTCGATTTCGAATCCAACATTTTTTTCATCAATAACAATTCCCACCATATCTTTTTCCATCGCAACTTGAGTAAATACCAATTCATAAACATAGCCAACTGTAGGATTTTTGCAAATAGTAATAAATAAATAAAGATATATACGCAGTGCAATCTACTAAGTGGGGTCTGAGAAGGGTAGATGTATGAAAGCAAACCATCTCCCTAACTTTATAGGATAGAGAGGATGGTTCCAACAACCAATGGTTAAAAAGAAAAAGAAACATTTGAAGTGTGATTATAAGAGAACAAGATAACTACAAAAACAATAGGAAAACATATACTATATTTCTCTTTTTCAAATTTATCCTAAATATTTTATTTTTATAAAAACAATTCCATATGATAACGATCCTAGTCGGATGCGACTAAAATCGATATCAGAACGCGAAATTAAACTACAAAATTAAAGGATAGTTGAAAAATAAGAGATGAGAAGTGAAGAAAGAAAAACTAAATTAAACAATAATTAAGCCAAGGGAGAAAGAAAACTCAATCAAATGCACAAGAAACCAAATTGAATCCACAAAATGATAATTCGATGATCAATCAAATGAAGAAGATAACACAAGCAATTCGAAAATCCACCCTAATCACTTGATCTAAGCTAACAATTGAAATTGAACCCAATCACTACCCTAACCTAGAGTAACTAAATATCAAGTCTATTTAAGATAATTCAATTATCCAAAATCTAAGTGATGTAAATGGCTAAGAGAGCTATTTATAGTGATTGCCTTTACAAAAATAGTCTATTATAAAAATAGCCCAAAACTGGCAATTTTACAAATAACACACAAGGGACCTTCTTGATTGTCCAAATGACATCTTGATTACTTATGACCCTGTATATTTATTTCTTCATGCCTTCCTCCAAGCTCCAAACTATCATCCATATATGAAAGCCCTTCCTAATATGCTTCAAGCTAACAGTGCTCGTATCACCATATAAATTATATTCTATATTTTTACGAAAAAATATATTAAAACAACTAAATATTATTTCCAAAAGCTATAACCAAATACAACTCCATCTTCAACTCCAAATTCAAAATGAATTTTTTTTGTTATAGTATGTAGTAGCTTGCCTATGAAATCTAATCTATAACATTATATATCTATTTGTTTTGAAATATTAATCTTTTAGAACTAATTAATTGTATTTTTAAAATAAATTGATTAAATTGAGTGATTTTGCAAGTTTTAGTTATTATGGAACTCTAAACTAGATTATGATTATTTGATACCGAGGAAAAATTCTCTCTTGCATATCAATATTTGAAGTTAGTTTAAAAGAAATATCAATATTGAACTGTGACTTGACACGTGAGAACTTAATGTAAAGTAGCAAGAATCCTTTTTTTAAAAAAAAAAAAATCAGTTTTGAAAGATGGATTTCTCACTTCTATACCAATTGATGTGGTAATTGTACATACCATATAATTAATTCATGAGAAAAATATTTTACAATAAATTATTTTAGTAATCTCCTTCTCTCTTTTGTCCTTTGAAATATTACATAATTCTGTTTATTTGTTCTTTATCAATGGTTTCTTTTCTTATTTCCATTCTCATTGAAGTCTAAAGTACTACATAATATAAGCATGAATAGCAAAAATAAAAAGCGAGTAAAATTATAATTGTAAAACAGCAACAACCATTATTATTAGTAATTTTATTAAATATAAAGCTAGAAATCATATAATTTTATTGATATGCCAATAATAACATGGTGAATTACATATTTTTATTTTCACTCTCAACTTGTACAACATGAGATGCATAGAAATGGGAACTGTCCTGAGCAAGTGCAACATTTAAACTTCTTGCAAAGTCCAAATCCGCAACCTGAAAATGTCAAAAACATATATAAAAACATTAAAAAGATATTGTCAAAAGAGCGATTTTATTAAAGTAAAATTATTTTTTATTTAGTAATATGAAAAGAAACATATCAACAAAAAAACGATAAGAATTTCTTACTTGCAACAGATATGCGAGTGCTACGACTTGCACCAGACAACTCTAGTTTTATTGGTGGTATTGTTTCTGGTGTTGCTAAAGTTAATGGAGAAAAAAGAACAAACAAGACAATGAGCATACACCCCATAACATTAGTTGATTTTGCCATCTTAAACAACTATTTTCGTTATGCTTGTAGGTATTTTATTTTTCTTTTTTCCCGTTATTTTGTTCTACCTTGATAGTTCATCCTTTTATAGCAAAAATAGACCATAATTTTTGAGTTAGTAGTGTTGAATTTAAGTAAGTTGTAACGGGATAACATTTTAACGTATTTTCTTTAATAATATTAATTTGCTTCACTCTTTGATTACCTAATTGATTACTGTAACCCTTATTCCATCCGTTTGTGCAACCTGTCACTGTAAGTTAATTTTTCTATTAACTAAGGAATCACTTTTATGCCTATTAAAGTTGGAGTAATTGATTACTGTAACCTTTGTTCCATCCGTTTGTGCAACCTGCCACTATAAGTTAATTTTTATATTAACTAAGGCATCACTTTTATGCCTATTAAAGTTGGAGTTAATGGTAGGCACATAGTGGACGTGGGTTACTGCATGTAAGTTATCATTAAGGACTGATATTTCAATGTTAGTTATGCATGAGGTTGATCACCATTTTTTCATGAAGATTCATGTAACTTCCCAATATTCTTTATTCCACCATTATTCTACCTCTTTATTTTTGTAACCATTGTAACTCTCGTAACCTTTGTAACTTCTATGCCATTCACCTACCACATTTATCTTCCGATTCATTACATGAAAGATTTCTTCACCTATATATAGAGGTGGTATTGCATGGTTTTGATACACACAAAATAATAGAGATTTCACAAAAGTTAGTAAAAAGAGAGTTTGATAGTTGAAGGGAGGTATTATTTTTGTGGAGCTTTGAACTCAACTCTTGTCCAGAGTTGTTGAGTTGTTGACGAGTCAATGGGATATATATATATTTTTACTCGCACTCTGTCAAATAATAGTATAGAAATATGTCGAACCCACAGAGATTAGTTTTATCTATTCTACGAATGTTTCTTGTTTCAATTACTATTTGAGAAAATCAGAAATAGTTGAATGGTGAATTAACTAATTGTTAGTACATAAACAGATGGTAGAAAACAAATATATTAAAGGTGTTGGGTTTTAAACTTCACTCAATATTTCTATATAAAGTAAACTCTTTATTCCTGAATTTCTTATTCTCAAAAATGTATAAATACCTCTCACAATTATATTTATATTTTATTACTAAATTTGAACAATTAAATACAATACTCTCGGTTATACAATTTAATCATCAAAATAGTAATATTAAGGACCCAGAAATATATATTTGAACTAAAACATGCTCTTTTTTGTAGTTAGTCTCTTTCGATTACCTTACTTGTTATAACTAATTAGTACACTATTCGCCTCTTTCGATTACAAAATAAGTGAAATTAATTATTACATAAATTAGATAGATGTCACTAAATAAATATTAACAATCTATCAATACTTTAATTAACGGTATTATTTCTTCCGTCTCTCTCGATTACAGAATTAATAATATGTTAATTTGAAGTACAAAATGGATACTACTAATGAAAATATTCTTCTTCATTAAACAAGAAAATAGAAGAAATATTCAAGAAGAAGAATTCTGCTATTTAGTTAAAAGCAGGATCTAGAATAATTTTTAACATTAAATAACTAACAAGTAGTAAAAGAAAACTTTAAAGAGAATTTTTAAGTAGTTGCTTCAACTCTTCCTTCCGATGCCCTTTCCTTCCCTGTTGAATTCCTATTTATAGGAAATATAATGCAGGTCTCATGACTTTGTGGAGATATCAAATGTTGTTACTACTTTAGAGATCATTTTTTCATTTGTTCATTGTTGCGACACTAATTTTTATTGATGCTTTATGTCTCTGTATTTTCATGTTTCCACAATATATCTTTCTTTTTATTCTCTTATTCTTTCAATATTCCTTTCCTGCAAGATTGTTAGTAAATATGGGATAATAGATATATATTAATCATGAGTTTATTTAAAATCTTTATTTATTTACATATAAAAATACATGAATAATTTATACTTATTAAATTCTCCCATACTTAAATATTTACTTGTCCTCAAGCAAAAATAATTAATAGTTATAGTGGCTAAATTTTTTTAAATAAATAAATACATTCATGAGAAATGTCGGAGAAAAAAATCAATTAAGATCAACCATGAGTTCAAACGGCTTTTAACCGTACTCATGTTCACTTATTGAGAATTGAAATAACAATATTTCCTAATTCCAAGTGTGTCTTATCAAATTAAAAGAACGCCCATGTATCACACAATATATCAATAGAATAAGAAGGGCTTATTCAGAGAAAGTTTCTCACTCATTCTCAGCAAAGAAGTATGTCATGTTACCCAAAATACCATAAGCTTGCATATAATGTGGTTCTCCACTAATTTAGAAATTATTTGAGTTGAGATCATGTAGGACTTTTTTCAAGGTTGTAATATAGGCTTAGGGGTAGGTTCTATACATATGGATAGTAGTGACTCAAATTCCTTTTAGGCACTTCATTTTACTTTATTGCTTGAGCACAATTGACTTCTACTCCCTTATAGTCCTTCAACCTATCTCTTTGTTAACTCTTCTTTTTGAATGAAATTGCTATTATCTTGTTGTATATGTATATATCTTTTTTTTCAATTTTCCGACAAAGACTTCTCAAAAGAATTCAATAATATTCATCAATTTTCTTTCACATGTTTCTCTCTGTCTCTCTCTATTTTTATTTTTTTATGTGAAACTTAATTTTTTGCATTTAGCTTAACTTTTGAAATGCCCAAAAGGAAACTTTTGAAAAAATAATTGGCTAAGGATTAAAGCTCGGTGAATAATAAGAATGTTATATTTTAGGCTCAACGGGGATAGTTAGGGATAAAATCATCAAGGTAGGTTTATTTAGGTTATTTATTTAACAAGGATGATCTACTTTTATTTCTTAACTCAAAATCGAATTAAAATTTTGCCTGGACGCATATTCAAGGCAAGTTCTAGATTTCCAAATATACATGAGAACTAGGTAATATATACTAATCACACAATACACTTGGAACTAGTGAATTTATTAATTTCGATCATCAATAAGTAAGTATGAGTTTGGAAAGACATTCATACAACTCATGAATCATGTTCAATTAAATCGATCTTCCTTAAGTCTCATGATTTTTAAATCAAACCAGATTTAGCAACTTATTTAGTGAAAATAACTAAAAGTCTTAAAAAGATTTAATTTAAAATATTACAATCACGACAAAGAAGATTTGATAGACAACTTATTGTTGGACTTACCTGATATAAGAGGAAAAGAAGAAATATTAAAGGTTCACAACGATAATAAGGAACTTTATAAAGATGTGTCTCTAAGTGTTGTTGCAACGAAAATACCTGTGGTGCAGATCTCAAAAACTTTATGAACGAAGCTTCCATTCTTGAGAGGAAAAGATATGATATCCCAAAAGAGATTTAGGATTCCATTGATAGAGTTTGTTGGAATAGAAGGGACCACAATGACAGATTGAAAGAACAAGATTCTATCTAGTTGTATATCATAAAGTTGAATATAGTGTCTGCGCAACATTGACCCCTGGCCATGATGTAGTATAGAAAGTCACGTTAATCCCAAGGATCTTTTGATCTTACTTGGTCCATTCCTAATGAATATCCAACCTTAATTTCTAAGGAGTCACTCTTTGCTAGAATATTGGGAGGCTCACGAGGTAGGTGTAACGCCCCAAAAATAGGTCCCGAGACATCACATGGTGCTTAGGATCACAAGTGACCCCTAGCTAACCCTTCTACTGGCATAACTCATAAGCAACTGGATAACATGCATAAATCTGTACAAAAATCAGCGGAAGATAACTCTTTTCTGAATCTAATCCATACAAAACTGAATTCAAATGATTACAGCTCTGCTTTACAAACGAAACTGAAATAAATACTTTAACTCTACTGACTGTCTATGAAGCCTCTACTAGTATTAACTATAGTTAGCTGAGACATAACCCCCAGATATCCTGAATCAATACAACTGAATGAAGAAAACATAATGCTACACAAACTCTGACTAACTCAAGCCCTTGAATCAGGAGGACTCATCACCTGCTGACCGGAAGCTGCAGTCTGTTTGAATACGGTATGTGTGCTACAACTGAACTGATACCTACATTATGAGATAATATAGCGCATAGACATATATGTGGATCAGTACTTTGAGGATGTACTGAATATATGGGGGTGTATGCATTAAGGAAACAATATCATTACTCTTTATAAAACCATGCATGCTGATATAAATGACTCACATAACTTGAATAAATCTAAAATCTAAATCTCATAAATCATGAATAATAAAACATGTAGCATAAATCTCATGAGTCATTATACTTAGTTCAAAAATCTGTATTCTCCTCTTATTCTCAAATCTAGTAAGCAAAAAGGAATCATAAGGTAATAACTTTCAAATCTTATGCTTTTATCTTGGGGAGAATAGGACTTTGGGAACTCAAGGACTTGGGAATCTAAAAATCAAAACTTTTAACACATATACTTTTATCTTAAGGAGAGTAGGGGACTTCTTTGAAAGTTTCTTCTAAACGACATAAATCATGTGCTTCTCTTTGCTTTAAATCATAAATTGCAAGAATAATGTAGATTCCTATCTTAGCTTAAGATCAAAACATCAATTTTCTTAAAATCTTGGTAAGCAATTACTAGAGGAAAACTTATGGTCATAACCTTCTTGAAAAATTCAAACTCATTCTTGATATAGATATAAAAATCAAAGATTTTAAGAACATGATCTTAGAAACTCAGTACTAAATCTTTGGTCTCAAATTCAAAATTTAAACTCATGAAAATTCACCACAACACTTAAGACTCAACATCATTATTAAAATTATTCGACAATACCAATTCTCAAAAGAAGAGTGCAACCCATGATATAAACCTTCAATTAAAAGCAAAAATAGGTAGAATAATCATGCAATTCAAAATTTAAATAACTTATTAATTCATAAACATCAAGACAAGATAAGTTGGTCATAATCTCATTTATAAATCATGAAATTTTTAATAAAAATCAAATCTTTGGGTACAAGAACGAACGAAAGAATTGTTCTTGTTCAAACCCCACATACCTTAGATTATGAACTTTGGATGAACACTTGCTTTTGGGACTATATTCGCAACTTTAAACGGATATTCTTGAAGCTCTTGGTTTAGGGATTCCAATTCTTGAATCAATTCAAAAAGTGACGGTGAAATCTTGAGTTTTATTGAATGTTGGGTTGAAACCCTAGACTTTATTCTTGGTGAATTTGAGAGAAAAGGATCATACTTTGGTGTTTTGGGGATTAAATCCCCTGTTATGGATGAATAGGGGGTGAAAAATACCCCTTTTGCCCTTAATGACTCGGAGGTGGAATGATGAAAAATTTGGCCCAGGGGGAGTACCCAGGGAGGCGCCCTGCTTAGAGCGGGGGACTACCTAGGGCGACGCCCTGCTTAGATTGGGGGACTATCCAGGGCGGTGTGGGCTAATTGCCCTGAGCTACTGGTTTGTCATACCAAACATGCCCTTAAGCTCGTCTAAAAATTCCGAAACTCACTCGAGATGTACTCTTGACTTGCCCCATCGTGAATAAACAAAAAAAATCAACAAACAGAGGTCGAGAAGGTCGAAAATATATTTCTCATAGTTTGAAGGTCTTAAAATGACTAAGTCTCAACACTTAGCCAAATTTCTAAGTATGAGACTTCTCTTGACATACTCTAAAGGCATAGACAACGAGGAAATTTTGCGGGGTCTTACAATATCTCCCCCTTGAAAACATTCGTCCTCGAATGTCGCTAGCTAGGCTAAGAATACAGAGGAAAACTGAGGGTGCACAGTTAAAATAACTTGCTAAATTGGTTCTACCTCATTCTAAACTTTTGAGTACTTCTGTGAGTGCATGAACTTATAATAAGAATAACTATATAGCTGAATCTTTGATTAGAAAGAAGCTGAATTTAGGAAGACTATTACCTTTAACTGAACTTGTCTTTACTTATCTGTAACAACCCAAAAATCTATTCCGAGCTATCACACGGTGCTTAGGATCACAAGTGACCCCAAGCTAACCCTTCTACTGGCATATCTCAAAAGCAACTGGATTATATGTATAAATTTGTACATAAATCAATGAAAGATAACTCTTTTCTAAATCTGAGAAATACAAAACTGAATTCAAATGATTGCAACTCCGCTTTACAAATGAAACTGGAATAAAATACTTTAACTCTACTGACTGTCCATGAAGCCTCTACTATACTGACTGTAAATGGTTGAGAAGCTACTTCAACTATCGTTAATAAGTACATGTGACTAAGAAAATAAACAACAGAAATGAATCTAACTGAAGTCCCCGAAGGAGGAGGACTCATCATCTTGCTAGCTGGAATCTGTAAATCTTTTGTAATACCCTGCCAAACCCAAGAAGCTCCGAATATCAGTTGGAGTCGTGGGTCTGGGCCATTTTCTCACTGCCTCAATCTTCTGGGGATCAACCTTGATCCCGTCACTAGACACGATATGCCCTAAGAAAGCAATAGCATTAAGCCAGAATTCACACTTGGAAAATTTCTCATACAACTCATGATCTTTGAGAGTTTGAAGGATGATTCGGAGGTGATTGGCATGGTATTCCTCACTCTTGAAATAAATCAGAATATCATTAATGAAAACTCTAACAAACAAATCTAGAAACTGATGGAACACCCTATTCATAAGGTCCATGGAAGCCGCAGGGGCATTAGTCAACCCAAAGGACATGAATAAGAATTCATAATGATCGAATCGGGTTCAAAAAGCTGTTTTGGGAATATCTGACTCTTTAACCTTCAACTGATGGTATCCCGAACGAAGGTCTATTTTTGAAAAACAATTAGCACCCTGAAGCTGGTAAAAAATATCATCAATTCTAGGAAGAGGATATTTATTTTTAATAGTGACCTTATTCAGCTGACGGTAATCTATACACATACGCAGGAAACCATCTTTCTTTCACACGAAGAGTACCGGTGCACCCTAGGGAGAAATACTAGGACAGATAAAACCTTTATATAGAAGATGTGCTAGCTGCTCTTTCAACTCTTTCAACTCTGCATGAGTCATTCTATATGGCGAAATAGAGATGGGACGGGTATCTGGCAACAAATCAATACCAAAATCTATCTCCCTATCAGGTGGTATTCCTGGGAGATCATCTGGAAAAACTTCTGGGAACTCATTCACCATAGGGATGGACTGAAGAGAAGGGCTCTCAGTATTCAAATTTTTAACCCAAATAAGATGATACAAACAACCCTTAGAAATGAGTTTATGGGCTCTGAGATAAGAGATGAACTTCTCTCTAGGTGCTAAAGAATGTCTCTCCCATTCTATTGTTGGTTCATTCGGGAAAGAGAAAGTAACCTTTCGGGTTCTAAAATTTAGCATGGCATAGCACGAATGAAGCCAATCCATCCCTAAGATAGCATCAAAATCAACCATGTCTAAGTCTACGAGGCCTGCCGCAGTATCCCTCCCACAAACAGTCGCCACACAATTTCTATACACCTTTTTAGCCACAACAGAGGCTCCCACCGAAGTGGAAACATAAAAAGGTTCGACAATTACATCGGGCTCAAACCCAAAACCAACAACCACATAAGGGGTCGCATAAGACAGGGTAGACTCGGGATCAAGTAACACATAAACATCACTACATCCGGTGAGGCCTCTACCTCTTGGCGGTTGGTCAAGGCGTACAACCGGTTGCGGCCATTTCTGACGGCTGAAGTGGAATCCTTCTGAGGCGGTGGTGGTGCAAAAGAATTAGCCTGTGACTTGGCTCCACCAACATTACCCTTTGCTGTCAGACATTCTCTCTGGATATGGCCTGGCTGGCCACACGAATAACACACCATAGCGCCAAATTGACATCTCCCTAGATGATTCCTCCCATATTTCTCACAGCGCGGGTATGTCCAAGAGGTCTGAACTACACTTTCTTGAGATTGTGAACCCTGCATCCTCAGCCCCTGCCTATACTGAAAATCTTGAGTGCGCTGTCCGGCTGGGGTCTGGTCACCGGGGCACTGGCTGCAGACTACGAATTACCCCAATTCTTCATCTTCTGCCATTTGTTACCCCAATTCCCACTCTGCTGCTGACTGTAGCTCTGGTCTGCTGTTTTGGCTCTCTTTGCCTGTCTGTCCTTCTCTGTAGATTCAGCAATTTTCTTTTTCTTTTTCTCAACTTGTTGCATGTGTACTGATGGCCTGGCAAAATCCATATCCCGGTTCAACATTGCTCTCTGACATTCAATCACTAAGTCATCTGAAATGCCGGATGCAAATTTTCTCATTCGGGCTCTAATATTACTAGTCATCTCTGGAGCATAACGGGCTAGTTGGTTGAACCTCAGAGCGTACTCTTGGATACTCATCTTACCTTGATTTAGATTCATAAACTCTTTGGCTTTGGCATCCCTCATCTCGAGAGGAAAGAATCGATCAAGGAAGGCTTCCACGAACTCGGCCCAAACTGTGGGCTCAGCATGCTCACTCTTTGAATCTTCCCATTCGTTATACCATTGGTTTGCTACATCCTTAAGCTGGTAAGCCGCTAACTCAAGAACCTCTACCTCATCTATATGCATCACCTTAAAGATCTTCTTCATCTCATCTAAAAACTCCTGTGGATCCTCTTCTACCTTGGTACCAGTAAACTTTGGCGCGTTCATCCTTATGAACTGGCCCACTCTTGTAGACTAAGACATAACAGATGCATACCCAATAGCTTCCGGCCGTTGATTCTATGTGGCTACCAACTAGGCAAGCATATAAATAGACTGTCTGAATTCTGCATTAGATGTCTCTCTCTCGGGAGGCTGAGTGCGGTTAGTCCCCATTTAGGGAGCTCTGGGTGCCCTAGGTGGGCTGGTCTGAGTAAGTGGGACTCCCGGAGTAGCATCAATCTCTGGAGTATGAGCTCTGTTTTGGGTCCTCATCCCATAAGTGGTACGAACCTCATTTGTCTGTGCATTCTGATCGATAGTACTACGGGGAGGCATGATTATTTTTCTGAAATACAAGAGATCATCGATTAGGGGACAACTCAGACTCTGAAGCACGAACAAAACCACAAAGAAGAGAAACATTCCTAAACGCCTAGTAGCCTACTGCTTATAAGTGTGGCACGCTACACACCCATAAATAAGATTCTACCCGATGCGATTTCGCAGACACCTTGGGACCATGAACCATTCTCTGATACTAAGTTTGTCACGACCCGAACTAGGGCCTGGCCATGATGGACATCCCGAACCATAAAGGTCCGAACGTCCTACTCTATCTGGTAGTCATGCACAACATTCATATAATAAGAGAATATGCAAAAATACAATCTGATACGGAAACATGGTCATTAACTCTGAGTTTCAATACATGAGAATGAAAGTTACAATTCAAAACATCTGAATAAGATCTGACTCGGTCTGCTAAATCTCTACTACATCTCAAAATTGTTCTGAAAACTGGGACAAGGCCCCCAGTAGACTAAACCAATGGAATAACATAATCTGAAATAACAGGCCTTCTGGAACAAAGAAGGCTCACCACCTAATGAATTACTTCTCTCTGGAATACTCAACTGATTAGACGGACCCTTGGACTGAGCCTCCGAACCTGGGAGGTAGGAGGTCAATACATATGTACTGGTACGCAGAGAAGATCCAAAATACTAATTTATATTCAACATCTATGAGAGCAATTTAAAACAATTCATAAGCATATCATATAGTAAAAAATCTCATGGGCATTTTCTAAAGACTCTGCAAAATCATCTGAACTCTGTGACACTCTTCGTTTTACTTCTGCGCTAGGTGGTATACCCTACAACTCTGAAATTCTATGGGCTATATGGAATCCGCCATTGACTCGGCGGGGAAGCCTTCAACCCAAGTGTGCCGCAAGGGTTGGAGTCTATGACTCTGTTACACCACATGGACGTCGCCAACATAAAAATAATATACCCGGATCGGCAAATCACGGTTTTAGGCTAAGAGTTACTTGAACTCAAACCTTCTTCGGGTAACCACCTAACCCACTTTAAGACCAGTTTTAACTCTTTAAAACTTGCATTCTCTAAAATCAAAGTCTGAAAACATACTCTGTTATGGCATACATACTTATGTTATCGTCATACCATTGACTTGCAAGTCACCTCTCTAAGCCATTAATAACATATTATAAACTCTCTTTTCAAAACATAAGTTTGGGACCACCATATTAATAAATCAATTCAAAGAAATTCTTTCTCAAACCTCATGTAAACACATGCAAGGCACTCTCTTTGTCAAGCATTTCAATAATACAAGGTGGTCATGTCAAATTTCTTAATCACATGCAACTCTTTCTCATTTAAAAACAAGGGTGTAATTATATCAAGAAGCTCCCTCTCATCATCTCTAAATCATGCTCAAACACTAAGGTATTGAGAAAAACTAGTTTCAAAACCATAAATCATGTTTTTTCAAATCATTCACAATAAGATCATAAACTTGAATTTATCACAAGAGAGGGACTTCATATTCTGTGCTCTCAAACAAATCTTAAATTTTAATTTCATACATATACATATACTTGTAAATCAATTTAAGGGGATGAGGCCTAAAGGCCAAAACAACAATATCAATAACATGCATAAAGCATAATAAAAATCATGGATTTCAAACCCCTTTTACAAATTCATGCTTTATAATCTTTAAATCATACTTGAGTATTTCAACAAGCCCATGTATTTTTAGAATAAACCCCACGTACCTCAATTTAGAAATTTAATGGATGATTCTTGAAGCCTACGATTTGGGGATTCCAAATCTTCAATCAATCTTGAAAACCCACGATTAAATCTTGAGTTATTTGAGTTTTTACTTTGAAACCCTAGAGAGTGCTCTTGAGTAATTTGGATGATTGTGAATGTATTCTGGTGTCTTGGGGATTAAATCCCGTGTTTAGGTTGATAAGGGGGTGAAAAATACTCATTATACCCTTAATGAGACGGAAAAAAAATATAATTGGGAGCCCGATTTCATGGGCCACCGCAACGCGCCACAATCGCGGTGGCTCACTGGAAATTGACGAATGGGATTCTTTAGGTCACCGCGATGCGGAGACATCGCGTTGTCCCACTGGTTGGGACCTGAAACTTCAGCGTGATGCGCCACAATCGCGCTATGCTACTGAAATGTGACAATTTCTAATAGGCCCCCTTCTCGACGTGCCAAGCACCAAAATGACGGTGTTTTACGACTAGAACTTAAATTAGCCATAACTTCTTGCCCGGGTATCGAATTTAGGCGAATCTTATATCGACGGAATGCTTATTCAATTTTCCACATGATAAAAAGTAGAAATTAGAGAAATTATATATGGTTTAAACTTTACTCACTTTGAAAGTCAAAGATGAGACTAAGTTTTTTTGACACAATTCTAATCATTTAACTCTAAGAGCATACTACCACGAGCTAACGCATGAACGGTTTTTTTTTATGGGGTGTTACAGTTGCAGCAATCCCAGAAAATATCCTATACAGATCTTCTGACAAGAGAAGATATATTATGGACTTGAGATGCTTGTTATGGACTCTCGATAGATATTCAAGTGAATATTGAAGCTGCTACATACTTGCTTTTTATACTCTAGTCTATAGTCATGTGTGAATCATTTCTTTGTGTTTTTTTTATTAATAACAATTCCCACCATCTCTTTTTCCATCACAACTCGAGTAAATACCAATTCATAAACAGTCTGTAAGATTTTTGCAAACAGTAATAAATAAATAACGATATATACCCAGTGCAATCTACTAAGTGGGGTCTGAGGAGGGTAGAATGTATGAAAGCAGACCATCTCCCTATATTTATAGGATACAGAGGATGTTTCCAACAACCTTTGGTTAAAAAGAAAAAGAAAAATTTGAAGTGTGATTATAAGAAAACAAGACAACTACAAAAAAAAAAATAGGAAAACATATACTATATTTCTCTTTTTCAAATTTATCCTAAATATTTTATTTTTATAAAAAAAAATTCATATGATAACGATCCTAGTCGGATGCGACTAAAATCGATATCGGAACGCGGAATTAAACTACAAAATTAAAGGATACTTGAAAAATAAGAGATGAGAAGTGAAGAAAGAAATACTCAATTAAACAATAACTAAGCCAAGTGAGAAATAAAACTCAATCAAATGCACAAGAAATCAAATTATATCCACAAAATGATAATTCGGTGATCAATCAAACGAAGAAGATAACACAAGCAATTCGAAAATCCACCCTATCACTCGATCTAAGCTAACAATTGAAATTCAACCCAATCAATACCCTAACCTAGAGTAACTAAATATCAAGTCTATTTAAGACAATTCAATTATCCAAAATCTAAGTGATGTAAATGGCTAAGACAACTATTTTTAGTCATTGCCTTTACAAAAATAGTCTATTATAAAAATAGCCCAAAAGTGATTATTTTACAAATAACACACAAGGGACCTTCTTGATTGTCCAAATGACATCTTGATTACTTATGACCCTGTGTATTTATTTCTTCATGCCTTCCTCCGAGCTCCAAATTATCATCCATATATGAAAGCCCTTCCTAATATGCTTCAAGCTAACACTGCTCGTATCACCATATAAATTATATTCTATATTTTTACGAAAAAATATATTAAAACAACTAAATATTATTTCCAAAAGTTATAACCAAATATAACTCCATCTTCAACTCCAAATTCAAAATAATTTCTTTTTTGTTATAGTATGTAGTAGCTTGTCTACGAAATCTAATCTATAACATTATATATCTATTTCTTTTGAAACATTAATCTTTTAGAGCTAATTAAATGTATTTTAAAAATAAATTTATTAAATTGAGTGATTTTGCAAGTTTTAGTTATTATGGAACTCTAATCTAGATTACTATTATTTGATACCAAGGAAAAATTCTCTATTGCATATCAATCTTTGAAGTTAATTTTAAAGAAATATCAATATTGAACTATGACTGGACACGTGAAAACTTAATGTATAGTAGCCAGACTCCTTTTTTTAAAAAAATCAGTTTTGAAAGATGGATTTCTCACTTCTATGCCAATAGATGTGGTAATTATGCATACCATATAATTAATTCATGAGAAAAATATTTTGCAATAAATTATTTTAGTAAACTCCTTCTCTCTCTCTCTCTTCTCTCTTGTCCTTTGAAATATTACATAATTCTGTTTATTTGTTCTTTATCAATGTTTTCTTTTCCAATTTCCATTCTCATTGAAGTCTAAAGTACGACATAATATAAGCATGAATAGAAAAAATAAAAAGCGAGTAAAATTATAATTATAAAACAACAATAACCATTATTATTAGTAATTTTTATTAAATATAAAGCTCAAAGTCATATAATTTTATTGATATGCCAACAATAACATGGTGAATTAGATATTGTTATTTTCACTCTCAACTTGTACAACATGAGATGCATAGAAATGGGAACTGTCCTGAGCAAGTGCAACATTTAAATTTCTTGCAAAGTCCAAATCCGCAACCTGAAAATATCAAAAACATTAAAAAAATATTGTCAAAAGAGCGATTTTATTAAAGTAAAACTATTTTTTATTTAGTAATATGAAAAAAAAACATAACAATAAAAAAAAGATAAGAATTTCTTACTTGCAACAGATATACGAGTGCTACGACTTGCACCAGACAACTCTAGTTTTATTGGTGGTATTGTGTCTGGTGTTGCTAAAGTTAATGGAGAAAAAACAACAAACAAGACAATGATCATACACCCCATAACATTAGTTGATTTTACCATCTTAAACAACTATTTTTGTTATGCTTGTAGGTCTTTTACTTTTCTTTTTTCCCCTTATTTTGTTCTACCTTGAGGGTTCATCCTTTTATAGCAAAAATAGATCATAATTTTTGAGTTAGTAGCGTTGAATTTTAGTAAGTTGTAACGGGATAACATTTTAACGTATTTTCTTTAATAATATTAATTTGCTTCACTCTTTGATTACCTAATTGATTATTGTAACGCTTGTTCCATCCGTTTGTGCCTATTAAAGTTGGAGTTAATGGTATACACATAGTGGTATTTAAATGTTAGTTATGCATGAATTTGGTCACCATTTTTTCTTATAGATTCATGTAACTTTTCATTCTTTATTCTATCATTATTCTACCTCTTTATTTTTGTAACCATTGTAACTTTCGTAATCTTTGTAACTTCTACACCATTCATCTACCATATTTATCTTCCTATTCATTACATGAAAGACTTCTTCACCTATATATAGAGGTGGTCTTGCATGGTTTTGATACACACAAGATAATAGAGAGTTCACAAAAGTTAGTAAAAAAGAGAGTTTAATAGTTGAAGGGAGGTATTGTTTTTGTGAAGCTTTGAACTCAACTCTTGTCCAGAGTTGTTGAGTTGTTGAGGAGACAATGGCATATATATATATTTTACTTGCACTCTGTCAAATTATAGTATAGAAAGATGTTGAACCCACAGAGATTAGTTTTATCTATTCTACGAATGTTTCTTGTTTCAATTACTATTTGAGAAAATCAGAAATAGTTGAATGGTGAATTAACTAATTGTTAGTACATAAACAGATGGTTGAAAACAAATATATTAAAGGTGTTGGGATTTTGACTTCACTCAATATTTCTATATAAAGTAAACTCTTTATTCTTCAATTTCTTTTTCTCAAAAATGTATAAATGCCTCTCACGATTATATTTATGTTTTATTACTAGATTTGAACAATTAAATGCACTCCTCTCGATTATACAATTTAATCATCAAAATAGTAATATTAAGGACCCAGAAATATATATATTTGAACTAAAACATGCTCTTTTTTGTAGTAAGTCTCTTTCAGTTACCTTACTTGTTATAACTAATTAGTACACTATCCGCCTCTTTCGATTACAAAATAAGTGAAATTAATTATTACATAAATTAGATAGATGTCACTAAATAAATATTAACAATCTATCAATACTTCAATTAACGATATTATTTCTTCCGTCTCTCTCGATTACAGACTTAATAACATGTTAATTTGAAGTACAAAATAGATACTACTAATAAAAATATTCTTCTCCATTAAATAAGAAAATAGAAGAAATATTCAAGAAGAAGAATTCCGCTATTTAGTTAAAATAAGGATCTAGAATAATTTTCAACATTAAATAACTAACAAGTAGTAAAAGAAAACTTTCAAGAGAATTTTTAAGTAGTTGCTTCAACTCTTCTTTTTCTCGGATGCCCTTTCCTTCCCTGTTTAATTCCTATTTATAGGAAATATAATGCAGGTCCCATGACTTTGTGGAGACATCAAATGTTGTTACCATTTTAGAGATCATTTTTTTATTTTTTCATTGTTGCGACACTAATTTTTGTTGATGCTTCATTTCTCTGTATTTTCATGTTTCCACAATATGTTTTTCTTTTTGTTCTCTTATTCTTTCAATATTCCTTTCCTGCAAGATTGTTAGTAAATATGGGATAATAGATATATATTAATCATGAGTTTATTTAAAATCATTATTTTTTTGCATATGAAAATACATGAATAATTTATACTTATTAAATTCCCCCATACTTAAATATTTGCTTGTCCTCAAAAAAATATAATTAATAGTTATAGTGGCTAATTTTTTTTAAATAAATTCATGAGAAATGTCGAAGAAAAAAAAATCAATTAAGATCAACCATGAGTTCAAACGACTTTTAACCGTACTCATGTTCACTTATTGAGAATTGAAATAACAATATTTCCTAATTCCAAGATTGTCTCACCAAATAAAAAGAATGCCCATATATCACACAATATATCAATAGAACAAGAAAGGCTTATTCAGAGAAAGTTTCTCACGCATTCTCAACAAAGAAGTATGTCATGTTACCGAAAATACCATAAGCTTGCATATCATGTGGTTCTCCACTAATATAAGAGTTATTTGAGTTGAGATCATGTAGAAATTTTTTCAAGGTTGTAATATAGGCTTAGGGGCAAGTGCGATACATATGAATGAATAGTAGTGACTCAAATTCCTTTTAGACACTTCATTTTACTTTATTTCTTGAGCACAATTGACTTCTACTCCCTTATAATCCATCAACCTATATCTTTTTTTAACTCTTTTTTTTTTTAATAAAATTGCTAATATCTTGTTGTATATGTATATATTCTTTTTTTTCAATTTTCCGACAAAGGCTTCTCAAAAGAACTCAATAATATTCATCAATTTTCTTTCACATGTTTCTCTCTCTCTCTCTTTTATGTGAAACTTAATTTTATGCATTTAGCTTAACATTCGAAATGCCCAAAAGGAATTTGGTTGAAAAAATAATTGGCTAAGGATTAAAGCTCGGTGAATAATAAGAATGTTTTATTTTTGGCTCAACGAGTCTAGATAGGGATAAAATCATCAAGGTAGGTTTATTTAGGCTATTTATTAAACAAAGATGGTCTACTTTTATTTCATAACGCAAAATCTACTTAAAATTTTACCTCGACGCACATTCAAGGCAAGTTCTAGATTTCCAAATAGACATGAGAACTAGGTAATATATACTAATCACACAATACACTTGAAACTAGTGAATATATTAATTTCGATCATCAATAAGTAAGTATGAGTTTGGAAAGACATTCATACAACTCATGAATCATATTCAATTAAATCGATCTTCCTTAAGTCTCATGATTTTTAAATCAAACCAGATTTAGCAACTTATTTAGTGAAAATAACTAAAAGTCTTAAAAAGATTTAATTCAAAATATTACAATCACGACAGAGAAGATTTGATAGACAACTTATTGCTGGACCTGATATAAGAGGAAAAGAAGAAATATTAAAGGTTCACAGTGATAAAAAGGAACTTTATAAAGATGTGTCTCTAAGTGTTGTTGTAACGAAAATACCTGTGGTGCAGATCTCGCAAACTTTATGAACGAAGCTTCCATTCTTGAGAGGAAAAGATATGATATCCCAAAAGAGATTTAGGATTCCATTGATAGAGTTTGTGGGAATGGAATGGACCACAATGAAAGATGGAAAGAACAAGATTCTATCTAGTTGTATATCATAAAGTTGGATATGGTGTATGTGCAACATTGATCCCTAGCCATGATGTAGTATAGAAAGTCACGTTAATCCCAAGGATCTTTCAATCTTACTTGGTCTATTCCTGATGAATATCCAACCTTAATTTTTAAGGAGTCACTCTTTGCTAGAATATTGGGAGGCTCAATAGGTAGGTGTAATGCCCCAAAACGGGTCCCGAGATGTCCCACGGTACTTTGGATCACAAGTGACCCCAAACTAACCCTTCTACTGGCATAACTCATAAGCAAATAGATAAAATGCATAAATCTGTTAAAAAATCAGCGGAAGATAACTCCTTTCTGAATATGATCAATGCAAAACTAAATTCAAATGATTACAGCACTGCTTTGCAAATGAAACTGGAATAAAATACTTTAACTCTACTGACTGTCTATGAAGCATCTATTAGTATTAACTATAGGTAGCCGGTACATTACCCCCATCTATCCTGAATCAATACGACTGAATGAAGAAAAAAAAATGCTACACAAACTCTAACTAACTCGAGCCCTTGAATCAAGAGGACTCATCACCTGCTGACCGAAAGCTGCAATCTGTTTGAATACGGTATGTGTGCTACAACTGAACTGATACCTACATTATGAGACAATGTAACACAGACATATATGTGGATCAGTACTTTGAGGATGTACTGAGTATATGGGGGTGTATGCATTAAGGAAACAATATCATTACTCTTTATAAAATCACGCATGCTGATATAAATGACTCACATAACTTGAATAAATCTGAAATCTAAATCTCATAAGTCACGAATAATGAAACATCTAGCATAAATCTTGTGAGTCATTTTACTTAGTTCAAAAATCTGTATTCTCCTCTTATTCTCAAAGCTAGTAAGCAAAAAAAATCTTAAAGCAATAAATTTCAAATCTTATGCCTTTATCTTAGGGAGAATAGGACTTTGGGAACTCAAGGACTTGGGAATCTAAAAATCAAAACTTTCAACACATATACTTTTATCTTAAGGAGAGTAGGGGACTTCTTTGGGATTTTCTTATAAATGACATAAACCATGTGAGCTGACATGGAGTCCAACGTATTGCCCACGTTGGGGAGAGCTGTTTTATCCTTGCCATCAGAATAGAACCTTAACTATAGTGATCACTATCTTAACCCACTTGGGGTGAATCAGAAATCTACGCGGCTCGTAGTTCTGGAGCATGAGACCTTGGAATCAAGCCCAACTCGGTGCTAAATACTACTCCCATACTTAGGCTTAGAACTTTTAGGTAAATCCACCTTAAAATATTGCATAATGTCTAAAATGAAAGTCAATTATGCTTTTCTTTGCTTTAAATCATAAACTGCAAGAATAATGTGGATTCATATCTTAGCTTAAGATCAAAACATTAATTTTCTTTAATTCTTGGTAAGCAATTACTAGAGGAAAACTTATGGTCATAACCTTCTTGAAAAATTCATACTCATTCTTGATATGGATATGGAAATCAAAGATTTCAAGAACATGATCTTAGAAACTCAATACTAAATCTTTTGGCTCAAATTCACAATTTAAACTCATGAAAATTCACCACAACACTTCAGACTCAACATCATTCTTGAAATTATTCAGCAATATCAATTCTCAAAAGAAGAGTGCAACTCATGATATAAACCTTCAATTAAAATCATAAATAGGTAGAATAATCATGCAATTCAAAATTTAAATAACTTATAAATTCATAAACATTAAGACAGGATAAGTTGGTCATAACCTCATTTATAAATCATGAAATCTTTAATAAAAATCAAATCTTTGGGTACAAGAACGAACGAAAGAATTGTTCTTGTTCAAACCCCACATACCTTAGATTATGAACTTTGGATGAACACTTGCTTTTGGGACTCTATTCGCAACTTTAAACGGATATTCTTGATGCTCTTAGTTTAGGGATTCCAATTCTTGAATCAATTTCGAAAAGTGGAGGTGAAATCTTGAGTTTTATTGAATGTTGGGTTGAAACCCTAGACTTTGTTCTTGGAGAATTGGAGAGAAAAGGATCATACTTTGGTGTTTTGGGGATTAAATCCCGTGTTATGGATGAAAAGGGGGTGGAAAATACCCCTTTTGCCCTTAATGACTCGGAGGTGGAATGCTGAAAAATTTGGCCCAGGGGGAGTACCCAGGGCGGTGCCCTGCTTAGAGCGGGGGATTACCTAGGGCGGTGCCCTTCTTAGGATAGGGGACTATCCAGGGCGGCGCGGGCTAATCACCCTAAGCTATTGGTTTGGCATACCAAACATATCCTTAAGCTCGTCTAAAAATTTTGGAACTCACCCGAGATGTACTCTTGACTTGCCCCATCATGAATAAACAAAAAAAATCAACAAACGGAGGCCGGGAAGGTTGGAAATATATTTCTCAAATTTGAGGGTCTTAAAATGACTAAGTCTTAACACTTAGCCAAATTTCTAAGTGTGAGACCTCTCTTAACATACTCTGAAGTCTTAGAAAATGAGAAAATATTGTAGGGTCTTACAATATCTATACCGAGACATCACACATTGCTTAGGATCACAAGTGACCCCAAGCTAACCCTTCTACTGGCATATCTCAAAAGCAACTGGATTATATGTATAAATCTGTACATAAATCAATGGAAGATAACTCTTTTCTGAATCTAAGAAATATAAGACTGAATTCAAATGATTGCAACTCCGCTTTACAAATAAAACTGGAATAAAATACTTTAACTATACTGACTGTCGATGAGGCCTCTACTATACTGACAATAAATAGTTGGGAAACTACTCCAACTATCGTTAATAAGTACATGTAACTAAGAAAATAAACAACACAAATGAATCTAACTAAAGTCCCCGAAGGAGGAGGACTCATCATCTTGCTAGCTAGAATCTGCAACTGCCTGAATCTGAATGTTCATGCTAAGTCATGTACCTATATTATGAGACAATGTAGCACACAAACGTGTATGTGGATCAATACTTTGAGGATGTAATGAGAATATGGGGGTGCAATGCAATAAGTAAACAATATCATCAATCTTTATAGAAATCCTGCATGCTGATATAAATGATTCACATAGCTTGAGTAAAAGCTGAAATCTAAATCTCATCAATCATGTATAATGAAGAATATAGTACAAATCTCATGAGTCATTCTCTTTACTTCAAAAATTTGTATTCTCCATCTTATTCTCAAAACTTGTAAGCAAGAGGAATCTGAAAATGATAGCTTTCAAAACTTATACTTTTCTCTTATGGAGAATAAGGGACTTCTTTAAAACTTAGAGATTATAGGACTTAGGGACTTTGGTCTTGGGATACTTTGGGACTTAGGAAACTTTGAAACTCAAAGCCTTGGAAATCTTGAAATCAAGCTTTCAACACATATACTTTTATCTTAAATTGAGTAGGGGACTGCTTTGGGAGTTTCTTCTAACCAACATAAACCATGTGAGCTGACATGGAGTCCAACGTCTTGCCCACATTGGGGAGAGATGCTCTACCCTTGCAATCGGAATAGAACCTTAACTTTAGTGGTCACTATCTCAGCCTCGGGCCCATATATCTCAATCCTACGATGGCATGTAGTTCTGGGGTATGAGACCTTTGAATCATACCCAACTCGGTACTAAATACTACTCCCTTACTTAGGCTCAGAAATTTTAGAAAATCCACCATAAAATAACTCAAGGGTCTATAATGAAAACCAAATTATTCTTCTCTTAGCTTTAAATCATAAGTAGTGTGGATTTCTATCTTAGCTTTTGAAAGTACTTATCAAATCTTGTCAACAAAACTTTAGATCATAATCTCCTTATAAGCTCATCACTTGTACTTAGGACTCAAAATGTAAAGCTTTAATGCATCAAAATTATATTTAAACTTCATGCTCAACCATCATCTTAAAAAGCTTACAATCATCTCAATCAAGATATTGAAAAAATAACTCATAATATGAATCTCATCATTTCAACATCTCAAAATTTATGCTTGATAACAAAACATATCTCAAAATTTATGCTTGATAACAAAACATTCATAATCATCTTAAAATATGGAAAAGTCGGAAATAGCCATGGAAATATAAACAAAATCATGTAATTCAACTTTTAAACCATGGGAAATCACATAATCTTGCAAATAATGTAATGGGTATAAACCCTAACTTGATGTTCATGGAAATCATAGTAAAATTAAGAAATTTATATCTTGAAAGAAGTTTTTGGGCACAAGAACGCAAGGATTGTTCTTGTTCAAACCCCACATACCTTAGATTGTGAACTTAATGAATAGGCTTGCTTTTAAGAAGCTACTTGTACTCTTAAATGAGGGTTCTTGGAATTCTTGCACTAAGAACTTGGAATCTTGGCTCAATTTGGAAAATTAATGGAGAAATCTTAAGTTTCTTGGAGGAGAAGTTTGATGAACTAGGGTTTTAGGTTGAAGGATTGAGAAAAGTGGCATATGATGCGTGTAATGACCTTAAATCAGGTGTTTGGACGATTTAAGTGGATTGGAAAAAGTTCAAAATACCCTTTTTAACTTCTAAATGAAACTGGAAAAATATAATTGGGAGCTCGATTTTATGGGCCACCGCGATAAGCCACTATCGCGGGGGCTCACTGGAAATGGACGAATGAGAATCTGGGGGTCACCGCGATGCGGAGCCATCGCATTTTCCCACTAGTTGGGAGTGAAACTTCAGCGCGACATGCCACAATCACACTAGGCGAATAGAAATTGACTATTGGGAAATTACTCCTCTCCGTGACACGCTAAGGGTCTGAATGATGGTGTTTTACGACTGGAACAAAAATTAGCCATAACTTCTTGCCCGGTTATCAGATTTGGGTAAATCTAATATCGTTGGAAAGCTAATTCATTTTTCCACATTATAAAAAGTCAAAACTAGGAAAATTCTATATGATTTAAACATTACTCCCTTTGTAAGTCATTCCTCAATCTTATAGAGGCGAAATTAGGCTTGAGGAAAGTTCGGGGTATTACATTATCATAAGGAGCTGAATCATGCTGAGAGTTTAGAATTCTTTTGATATGCTCATGCTGAGGTCGTACTTATAGAACTGCAAAGTGATAGTTTATACAGGCACAAATCATGAGAAAATGAGGATAAGAACATATAATGGGTATCACATTGTCTGAGATGGAATACTTGGAACACTAAGATCATTCACTGAATAATGGCGAGATATGTGATTTTCTGAAACTGATGTCTGACGCATATACTGAGATGAATTTGCAAATTTTATGGGTGCGAACAACTATTTCTTGGAATGACCATACTTATGAAACTTCAGGTAGTAAGAGTAGACTAAAATTGGGAGTATGGAAAAACTATAGAAATTCATCTGTTTGATTGTTAAACTAGATTGCTGGCTATCCGAACTGAATCATAATAGATACTAGTATCCAAGTAGAGGATTCCTTCAACACCCTTCTAGGGAGTTCTAACGATATGAGGGGGCAAAGAACACTTGGCATTCTCTCAACAAGTCTTCTGAATGAAAGGTTACAATTGCTACAACTCTATAGCTTGGAACATATACCAATTGATCATAAGCTGAGATAGAATTTTTGGGCCTTAGGTAAAGCAACTTCTTGCTTTCAAGCTTAGCAACTTTTCTTGAATACTCCCTCGATTATGTTATTCCCCTTAAACACCGTACTCATTGGTTCAACTTATATTTCTCACATGGCCGCTGATATTTCCATCTACTAATGTCTAAACGGAACTAAATCCTCTCACCATCTTCAAGCCTAACTGGAAATCACAAGATACACCACATAACACTATAATACTAGTCTGAATCATAAATTCAGCACACCCTGCATTTCACCACTCCTCAACTCATGCATAATTCTCATTGCCACTCTAACAATCACATTCAACCTCGTACTAGATATTCACAAACACGTAGTGTATTCATCAAGATATATACAGACATGATGTTTAAGCCTATATCTATAACCACATATGCACTTCTAAACAAACACCTATTTCATATCCTACGAACCTCTATCAAGAACAACTTGCATGCACTATTCTTAAGATGACACACATAGAATACTCCCAACCAACTAAGTCATACACAAAATCATCACCTCAACATTCCTCTATTTATAGACCTACATAGAAAAAGCACACAACAATCTTCCCAATCATAACAGATAAAATTTCAGCTAGCCACGACATGTATTAAAGACTCGTCCTCAATCTTACTTCACACTTACAACCTTAGCCAACATAAGCATACAAGGATCTTTCATTAGCAAGAATCTCTTACTCTCCTTCCCATCTAGATAATTGTTCATCACCACTATCTTAACCTTAGGAAAGCTCATAAAAGGGTTAGAATATGAGGACTTGAAACATGAAAAGATGTTACGTACAACTTGACACCTTACTGAGGCCTGACGAATAGGGTATCAAACGCATGAATCCATTAAGGAGATTGAAACTGAGAACACCAATGAAAACATTTGAAACTGAACTTGTTGTAACGTATGAGTACACGAGTCATGATCTACATGAACTGAGCTTAGAATCCATGATTTCATGGAACATAATCTGTAATGCTTAGTGAACTGGAACTGCTTATGCTAGGAACTGGAGATATACATGATTTTTTTCTATAAGGTGCATAAATATGAATTGTGGTCATGGAACCAACATGTAATGCATGAGTAGATAGAGTTATTGGGATAACTGAAGATGCTAAAATAGGAATGGGTTGAGCCTCACCCTCATTTTCTGATGTTCTATAACATTTTGGCATCACTACAAAAATCTAGAAGTCTGACTTGGTTACTCATTCTATCATCTCCAGCTTTAAGCCATCACTCTAAGTTTGTGAACCACTATATCAACTCTAATCTAAACTACAATCACTTTGCTCTAGAATCTGGGATATAATCAATACACAAGAAACTAAACTTACTCTAAAGGACTATATATTCACGTATAACACCCAATGCTAATACCTCCTTCTGAGATTCAACTCTTAGACTTCTATGACCCCAAAAGTCATCATATAACAACTTAAACTCTCACCAACTTAGATTTATAATACTTAACACGTATATCATCTACCTATAACAAACCATGCTACTCACTTCATACTCTACTAATATCACATACTATCACATCTCCAAACTTGTATTTTTCTGTAAACCATAGGAATCAAGATCATACCAACAAGGCTCAATACTATTAATCAAAACTCTTTAACTTAGCTATTAATAATATCATATACTGTACAACTAGTCTCCTTTCTCTTAGCAACTCAAAGGTACTACTAACCACACAACACTTAATAAATTTTAAAAATAAAGGACCCCTATATCACCTTGGGCACACCTCAACATCATACTTACAAAATCATACTTATTTACGAATAACTGAACTCAAAACACTTGCATACACTGTTCAAGCCTACTAGATCACTTCCATATAACTAACATCACAAACCAAGAAATCATTACATCCACCATGATGACCATCAACTATTCAAACTTAATGTCTAGTGCTAAATATGAGTAACAACCCACCTTGCATACAAATTCTCACTTGGGAGCTATAAAATAAAACATCAAGAAACAATAGTCCCCTATAACTCCACAACAACAACAATTGGTCATAATCATATGGCCTATCTTATCATAATCCATCAACACATCCTTCTTATACACATCATTACTATTTACCCTTCTATACATCTAAATTACAATCATAGCTCTATAAGTTTCAACTAAAACTCCTTTTTGCAACCTCAAGAGAGTCCTAAATTAATGATAGTAAACCACCAAACACTTCATTAATAGCCTATACTTTTCACTCACAACAAATATCAACAATAAATCTCTTCATACGTCAAGCAAAAAACAAATTTCCTTAACTAATAACTTTTTCTCTACCTTTCACTAAACTAATAACAAGGACATATCACTTCATTACTAACTCAATCATATGCAAAAGATTCGGCTATACATATGCTCAATGAATCGCCCTTGCCACCCTTCTTTTCACTACACTTCTAAACCCACACTTCCAACTATAAGAAGGTTCAATCTACTTATGAATCATAACACTTTAGGTTTCAATATCTCATGAATACAAACTCTATTCAACTATCTATACTCACACTATCTCCTCTAATGAGTACTATCCATATTGAAGGGTTAATAAGGAATCTGAATACATATCTTACTCTGTCTTAACTGAATGACCCATAAGAATGAGGACATAACTTTCAACTTGAGGGACTCATGGCACACTAGGGAGATCCTCTCAAGCCCTTTGTGTGACTTTTAAAACTTCTGCTAGAAAATTTGAGAGCATTACCTGGGGAGGAATTAGAACTTGTTGATCATGTTATCTCAAGAATAATACATAGATAAGGAATTTTGGGGTTACACACGAATAGAAAGGAGATTCTAAGAGAACAACTTTACAGAATGAGCTAGAGTTTGAAAGAAAGGATACTTTTCTTAAATGGCTTGTAGCCTCTCGAAGAAAAGTATAGACGTCTTCGTACCGTTCTGCAAGACTTTACTAGACACGGCTTCACAGACACCCTAGGACACTTAAATCTGGCTCTGATACCAAGTTTGTAACCCCCCAAAAATGGGTCCCAAGATGTCACTCAGTGCTTAGGATCAAAAAGTGACCCCAAGCTAACCCTTCTACTGGCATAACTCATAAGCAACTAGATAACATGCATAAATCTGTACAAAAATCAGCGGAAGATAACTCTTTTCTGAATTTGATCAATACAAAACTGAATTCAAATGATTACAGCTCATCTTTACAAACAAAACTGGAATAAAATACTTTAACTCTACTGACTGTCTATGAAGCCTCTACTAGTATTAACTATAGGTAGCCGGGACATGACCCTCAGCTATCTCGAATCAATACGACTGAATGAAGAAAACAAAATGCTACATAAACTCTGACTAACTCGAGCCCTTAAATCAAAAGGACTCATCACCTGCTGACCAGAAGCTGTAAACTATTTGAATACGGTATGTGTGCTACAACAGAACTGATACCTACACTATGAGACAATGTAGCACATAGTCATATATGTGGATCTGTACTTTGAGGATGTATCGAGTATATGGGGGTGTATCCATTAAGGAAATAATATTATTACTCTTTATAAAACCATGCATGTTGATATAAATGACTCACATAACTTGAATAAATCCAAGATCTAAATCTCATAAATCATGAATAATGAAACATGATACACCACATAACACTGTAGTACTAGTCTGAATCGTAATTCAACACAACCTGCACTTCACAACTTCTTATCTCCTGCAAAATTCTCATTACCACTCTAACAACCACATTCAACCTCGTACTAGACATTTACTAAGGTGTAGTGCATTCATCCAGATATATACCAACATGATGTTCAAGCCTACTTCTATAACCACATATGTACTTCTAAACACACTCCTATAAAACACCCTTGTCACCACCTACAAAACTCTATCAAGAACAACTTTTATGCACTACTCTTAAGAAGACATACATAACATATTCTGAACTGACCAGGTCATATACAAAAACTTCACTCAATATTTCCTCAGACTCATAGAATTACATAAAGCAAGAATACGACCATCTTCCCCAACATGACACATTTAATCTCTCCTATCTACACAACTGCTTATTATCACTATTTTTTACCTAAGGAAAAGGTCACTGTAAGGTTAGAACACGAGGACTTGTAGCATAAAGGGATACCATGCGTAACTTGGGCACTCATTTGAGGCCTGAGGAATAGAGCATTTAACATCATGAACTTATCAAAGAGGTCTAACCCGAGGACATGCATGATATAAATCTGAATTTCATTGCTCTTTAAAAGTATTGCTTGAGCACTTGAACTGTACATACCGTAAAGCTTGAGTACATGTGTCATTAGCTGCATGACCCAAATTTGGAGTTCATAACTTATGGAATGTGATTTCAACTACTAACTGGAACTCCTTCTTTTGGGAACTAGGAGAGTACATAATTCTCTATCATATGCATGAACATGAATTAAGATCATGGAACTAACACGTAAGGCATGAGTAGGTATTGGGACAACTGAAAATATTGAAATAAGATTGGGTCAAGCATTAATCTTTCTCACAGCTATTCTACAACTTACTGGTACAGCTACTAGAATCTTAAAGCTTGACTTGGTTACCCATTCTATCATCTCCCCCTTATCTTTAAGCCATCACTCTAAGTTTGTGAACCACTATATTAACTCTAACCTAAATTGCACTCACTTGCTCTAGAGTCTAGGATATAATTAATACATAGGAAACTAAACTTACCCTGAAGGACTATATCTTCACGTATATCACCTAAAGCTAATACTTCTTTCTAAGATTTGACTCTTAAACTTCTGTGACCCCAAAAGTCATCATATAACAACTTAAATACTCACCAACTTAGATTTTTAACACTTGACACGGATATCATCATCCTTTAATAAACCACACTACTCCCTTCATACTCTGGTAACATCACATTCACATCTCCAAAATTATATTTTCTCTAAACTATAGGAATCAAGATATACCAACAAGGCTCAATACTATGAATCAAAACTCCTTAACTTAGCTATTAAGAACATCATATACTATAGAACTAGTCTCCTTCCTCTTAGCAACTCAACGGTACTACTAATCATACAAAACTTAATAAATTTTGAAAATAGCGGAGACCTATATCACCTTGGGCACACGTCAACATCATACTTACAAAATCATACTTATTCATGAATAGTTGGACTCAAACACTTGCATCCACTGTTCAAGCCTATTAGATCACTTCCCTATAACTAGTACCATTAACCAAGAAATCGTCTTATCCACCTTCATGACCACTAATCGTTTAAACTTAATGTCTAGCGCTCAACATGATTTACAACCCTACCTCACACATAATTCTCATTTGGAAACTATAAAACAAAACATCAAGAAACACTAGCCCACTCAAACCTCATAACAACAATAATCGATCATAATCATATGGTCTATCTTAATCACAATCCATTAACACATCCTCCATCCACACATCATTACTATATACCGATCTATACACCTAAACTTCTTTCACAGCTCTATAAGTTTAAACTAAACTCCTTCTTGCAATCTCAGGGAACCTTAAATTAACAACGCTCATCCACCAAGTTCTTTCATCAATAACCTATATTTTTCTAGAAAAACAAACTCCGTCAATAACTCTTTTCATACTTCAAGCAAACAATAATTCACCTCAACTAATAACTCCTTCTCTACCTTCTACTAAACTAACACCCAAGGACATATCACTTCATTACTAACTCAATCATATGCAAAAAAAATTGGCTATACATATATTCAATAAAACGCACTTACCACCCTTCTTGTCAATACACCTCTAAACCACCAATTCCAACCAACACAAGAACAACAAGGTGAACAACAAGTTGCTAGTGAATCAAAATAGGCCTCACACAGCTTCACTAGACTTTGATTTTTGTGTTTTGAACAAAAAAATGAGATGAATAACAAGGCAACTATGCTAGTAAATCGAAAGAGCCCCACACGGCTTCACTAGACTTTTAGTTTCGACAACACAATGATAACAAGATTACAAAAGATAGAAACTTGACACATAATATTTAATGATCTAAGAATACACATCCTACTCTGTCTTAACTGAATGACTCATAAGAATGAGGGCATAACTTTAAACTTGAGGGGCTTATAACACACTAGAAGGCCCCTCTCAAGCCACTTTGTGAGACTTCTAAAACTTCTTGCTAGCAAGTCTGAGAGAATTATCAGGGGAGGAAATGGAACTTGATGATCATTCTATCTCAAGAATAATACAAGGATAGGGAAGTATAGATTTACATTATGGATTCTAAGGAAGAAGATGAAAACACCTCTGACTTGGGCTTAGTGCACGACTTTCATGAACATGAATAAAACACTTCAATTTTTGGAACTCAAAAGCACTGATGGGATACTTTCTAGCTCGCTTACGATCCCATAACTATCTGTGAAGACTGTCTGAGAAGGTACTATCTGTAAAGATTTAAGCTTGATTGTCTCTGATATCTTGAAAATAAGGCAGAGATGGCCTGAATAGAATAAGATGAGAATCTGTATAAGTTTCTTAGGGAACCTTTCTATAGCACGATCTGAGACTTAAAAGAATGGAAATATTTCCTAAATGCCTTGTAACCTCTCAAAGAAAAGTACAAACATCTTTATACCGTTCCTCAAGACTCTACTAGACACGGCTTCGCAGATACTCTGGGACTCTTGAACCTTATGCTCTGATACTAAGTTTGTAACGCCCCAAAAATTTATTTCGAGACATCACATGGTGCTTAGGAACACAAGTGACCCCAAGCTAACCCTTCTATTGGCATATCTCAAAAGAAAATGGATTATATGTATAAATCTGTACATCAATCAATGGAAGATAACTCTTTTATGAATATAAGAAATACAAGACTGAATTCAAATGATTGCAACTCCTCTTTACAAATAAAACTAGAATAAAATACTTTAACTCTAGTGATTGTTCATGAAGCCTCTACTATACTGACTATAAATGGTTGGGAAGCAACTCCAACTATCATTAATCAGTACATGTGACTAAGAAAATAAACAACAGAAATGAATCTAACTGAAGTCCCCGAAGGAGGAGGACTCATCATCTTGCTAGTTAAAATCTGCAACTGCCTGAATCTGAATGTTCATGCTAAGTCTTCTACCTACATTATGAGACAATGTAGCACACAAACGTATATGTGGATCAGTACTTTGAGGATGTACTGAGCATATGGGGGTGCAATGCAATAAGTAAACAATATCATCAATCTTTATAGAAATCCTGCATGCTGATATAAATGACTCACATAGCTTGAGTAAAAGCTGAAATCTAAATCTCATCAATCATGTATAATGAAGCATATAGTACAAATCTAGTGAGTCATTCTATTTACTTTAAAAATCTATATTCTCCATCTTATTCTCAAAAATTGTAAGTAAGAGGAATCTTAAAACGATAGCTTTAAAAACTTATACTTTTATCTTCTGGAGAATAAGAGACTTCTTTAAAACTTAGAGATTATAGGACTTAGGGACTTAGGGACTTTGGTCTTGGGAGACTTTGGGACTTAGGAAACTTTGAAACTTAAAGCTTCGGAAATCTTGAAATTAAGCTATTAACACCTATACTTTTATCGTAAATAGAGTAGGGGACTGCTTTGGGAGTTTCTTTTAACCGACATAAACCATGTGAGCTGACATAGAGTCTGACATCTTGCCCACGTTGGGGAAAGCTGCTTTACCCTTGCCATCGGAATAGAACCTTCACTTTAGTGATCACTATCTCGGCCTCGGGCCCATATATCTCAATCCTATGGTGGCACTTAGTTTTGGGATATGAGACCTTAGAATCATACCCAACTCGGTACAAAATACAAACACCATACTTAATCTCAGAGTTTTTAGGAAATCCACCTTAAAATAACTCAAAGATCTATAATGATGACCAAATTATGCTTCTCTTAGCTTTAAATCATAAGTAGTGTGGATTTCTATCTTAGCTTTGAAAGTACTTATCAAAATATGTCAACAAAACTTGAGATCATAATCTCCTTATAAGCTCATCACTTGTACTTAGGACTCAAAATGTAAAACTTTAATGCATCTGAATCATATATAAACTTCATGCTCAACTATCATCTTAAAAAGCTTACAATCATCTCAATCAAGATATTGAAAAAATAACTCATAATATGAATCTCATGATTTCAACATCTCAAAATTTATGCTTGATAACAAAACATTCATAATCATCTTAAAATATGGAAAATTCAGAAATAGCCATGAAAATATAAACAAAATCATGTAATTCAACTTTTAAACCATGGGAAATCACATAATCTTGCAAATAATGGTAATGGGTATAAACCCTAACTTGATGTTCATGGAAATCATAATAAAATTCAGAAATTTATATCTTAAAAGAAGTCTTTGGGCACAAGAACGCGAGGATTGTTCTTGTTCAAACCCCACATATCTTAGATTGTGAACTTAATAAATAAGCTTGCTTTTGAGATGCTACTTGTACTCTTGAATAAGGGTTCTTTGAATTCTTGCACTAAGAACTTGGAATCTTGGCTCAATTTGGAGAATGAATGGAGAAATCTTATGTTTATTGGAGGAGAAGTTTGATGAACTAGGGTTTTTGGTTGAGGGATTTTGAGAAAAGTGGTATAGGATGCGTGTAATAACCTTAAATCAGGTGTTTGGATGATTTAAGTGGATTGGAAAAAGTTTAAAATACCCTTTTTATGTTCTGAACAAAACTGGAAAAAAATAACTGGGAGCCTGATTTTATGGGCCACCACAACGCGCCACTATTACGGTGGCTCACTGGAAATTAACGAATGGGAATCTGGGGGTCACCACGATGCGGAGCCATCGCGTTGTCCCATTGGTTGGGACGTGGAACTTCAGCGCGACGCGCCACAATCGCGCTAGGCTACTAAAAATTGACTATTGGGAAATTACTCCTCTCCGCAATGCGCTAAGTGTCTGAATGACGGTGTTTTACGACTGGAACTTCAATTAGCCATAACTTCTTGCCCGGTTATCGGATTTGGGCGAATCTTATATCATTGGAAAGATAATTCAATTTTCATATGATAAAAAGTCAAAATTACGAGAATTCTATATGATTTAAACATTACTCCCTTTAGAAGTCATTCCTCAATCTTATAGAGGTAAAATTAGGCTTAAGAAAAGTTCAGGATATTACATTATCGTAAGGAGATGATTCATGCTGATAGTTTAGAATTCGCTTGATATGGTCTTGGTGAGGTCGTACTTATAGAACTACGAAGTGATAGTTTATGTAGGCACAAATAATGAGAAAACAAGGCTAAGATCATACAATGGGTATCACATTGCCTGAGCTGGAATACTTGGAACACTAAGATCATTCACTGAATACTTATGAACTGAATCACAGCTAGATATCTGATTTTCTAAAATTGATGTCTGACGCATATACTGAGATGAATTTGCAAATTTTATGGGTGCGAACAATTATTTCTTGGAATGACCAAACTTATGAAACTTCAGGTAGTAAGAGTAGACTAAAATTGGGAGGATGGAAAAACAATAGAAATTCATCTATTTGATTGTTAAACTAGATTGCTGGTTATCCGAACTGAATCATAATAGATACTCATATCCAAGTAGAGGATTCCTTAGACACCTTTCTAGGGAGTTCTAACGATATGAGGGGGCAAAGAACTCTGGGCATTCTCTCACCAAGTTATCTGAATAAAAGGTTACAATATTGCTACAACTTTATAGCTTGGAACATATACCAGTTGATCATAAGCAGAGATAGAATTTCTGGGCCTTAGGTAAATCAACTTCTTGCTTTCAAGCTTAGCAACTATTCTTGAATACTCCCTCGATTATGCTATTCACCTTAAACACCATACTCATTAATTCAACTTATATTTCTCACATGGTCGCTGATATTTCCATCTACTAATGTCTAAATGAACTAAATCCTTTCACCATCTTCAAGCCTAACTTGAAATCAATAGATACACCACATAACACTGTTATACTAGTCTGAATCATAAATTCAGCACCCCCTGCATTTCACAACTCCTCATCTCATGCATAATTCTCATTGCCACTCTAACAATCACATTCAACTTCATACTAGACATTTATAAACGCGCAGTGCATTCATCCAGATATATACAAACATGATGTTCAATCCTATATCTATAACCACATATGCACTTCTAAACAAACACCTTTCTCATATCCTGCGAATCTCTATCAAGAACAACTTTCATGCACTATTCTTAAGAAGACACACATAGAATACTCCCAACCAACTAAGTCATACACAAAAGCTTCACCTCAATATTCCTCAATTTATAGACCTACATAAAAAAAGCACACAACAATCTTCCCAAACATAACACATAAAATTTCAGCTAGCCACGACACGTATTAAAGACTCATCTTCAATCTTACTTAACACTTACAACCATAGACAACTTAAGCATACAATGATATTTCATTAGCAAGAAACTCTTACTCTCCTTCCCGTCTAGATAATTATTCATCACCACTATCTTAACCTTAGGAAAGATCATTAAAGGGTTAGAATATGAGGACTTGAAACATGAAGAGATGCTACGTACAACTTGACACCTTACTGAGGCCTGACGAATAGGGTATCAAATGCATGGATCCATTAAAGAGATTGAAATTGAGAACACTCATGACAACATCTGAAATTGAACTTGTTGTAACGTATGAGTACACGAGTCATGATCTGCATGACCTGAGCTTAGAATCCATGATTTCATGGAACATAATCTGTACTGCTGAGTGAACTGAAACTGTTTATGCTAGGAACTAGAGGTATACATGATTTTTTCTATAAGGAGCATAAATATGAACTGTGGTCATAGAACCAACATATAATGCATGAGTAGATAGAGGTATTGGGATAACTGAAGATGCTGAAATAGGAATGGGTTGAGCCTCACCCTTAATTTCTGATGTTCTATAACATTCTGGCATCACTACAAAAATCTGAAAGTCTAACTTGGTTACCCATTCTATCATCTCCCCCTTAGATTTAAGCTATCACTCTAAGTTTATGAACCACTATATCAACTCTAATCTAAACTGTAATCACTTTGCTCTAGAGTCTGGGATATAATCAATACACAGGAAACTAAACTTACCCTGAAGGACTATATCTTCACGTATAACACCCAATGCTAATACCTACTTCTGAGATTCAACTCTTAGACTTCAACGACTCCAAAAGTCATCATATAACAACTTAAACTCTCACCAACTTAGATTTTTAACACTTAACATGGATATCATCTACCTGTAACAAACCATGATTCTCCCTTCATACTCTGCTAATATCACATACTATCACATCTCCAAACTTGCATTTTTCTCTAAACCATAGGAATCAAGATCATACCAACAAGGCTCAACACTATAAATCAAAACTCATTAACTTAGCTATTAAGAATATCATATACTATACAACTAGTCTCCTTCCTCTTAGCAACTCAACGGTACTACTAACCATATAACACTTAATAAAATTCAAAAATAAAGGAGTCCTATATCACCTTGGGCACATCTCAATATCATACTTACAAAATCATACTTATTTACAAATAACTAAATTCAAACACTTGCATACATTGTTCAATCCTACTAGATCACTTTCATATAACTAGCATCACTAACCAAGAAATCATTACATCCACCTTGATTACCATCAACTGTTCAAACTTAATGTCAAGTGCTAAATATGAGTAACAACCCACCTTGCATACAAATTCTCACTTGGGAGCTATAAAATAAAACATCAATAAACAATAGTCCCCTAGAACTCCACAACAACAATAATTGGTCATAATCATATGGCCTATCTTATCACAATCCATTAACATATCCTCTTTATACACATCATTACTATTTATCCTTTTATACATCTAAATTACTATCATAGCTTTATAAGTTTCAACTAAAACTCCTTTTTGCAACGTCAAGGGAGGCCTAAATTAATGATACTAAACCACTAAACACTTCATTAATATCCTATACTTTTCAATCAGAACAAATATCATCAATAACTCTCTTCAAACTTTAACCAAAAAACAAATTTCCTTAACTAATAACTCCTTATCTACCTTCCACTAAACTAATACACAAGGACATATCACTCCATTACTAACTCAATCATATGAAAAAGATTCGGCTATACATATACTCAATAAATCACCCTTGCCACCCTTCTTTTCACTACACTTCTAAACCCACACTTCCAACTATAAGAAAGTTCAATATACTTATGAATCATAACACTCTAGGTTTCAATATCTCATAAATACAAACTCTATTCAGCAGTCTATACTAACACTATCTCCTCTAATGAGTACTATCCATATTGAAGGGTTAATAAGGAATCTGAATACATATCTTACTTTGTCTTAACTGAATGATCCATAAGAATGAGGACATAACTTTCAACTTGAGGGACTCATGGAACACTAGGGAGCTCCTTTCAAGCCCTTTGTGTGACTTCTAAAACTTTTGCTAGAAAATCTGAGAGCATTATCTGGGGAGAAATTAGAACTTACTGATCATGTTATCTCAAGAATAATACATAGATTAGGAATTTAGGGGTAACACACGGATAGAAAGGAGATTCTGAGAGAACAACTTTACAATATGAGCTAGAGTATGAAAAAAAAGAAACTTTTCTAGCCTTGTAGCCTCTCGAAGAAAAGTACTCACATCTCCGTACCATTCTGCAAGACTTTACTAGATACGGCTTCACAGACACCCTAGGACACTTAAACTTGGCTCTGATACCAAGTTTGTAACCCTCCAAAAATGGGTCCCGAGATGTCACATGGTGCTTAGGATCACAAGTGAGCCCAAGCTAACACTTCTACTGGCATAACTCATAAGCAAATGGATAACATGCATAAATCTATACAAAAATCAGCGGAAGATAACTCTTTTCTAAATTTGATCGATACAAAACTAAATTCAAATAATTACAGCTCTGCCTTGCAAATGAAACTAGAATAAAATACTTTAACTCTACTGACTGTCTATGAAGCCTCTACTTGTATTAACTATAGGTAGCCAGGACATGAGCCCCATCTATCCCGAATCAATACGACTAAATGAAGAAAATAAAATGCTACACAAACTCTGACTAACTTGAGCCCTTGAATCAAGAGGACTCATCACCTGCTGACCGGAAGCTGCAATCTATTTGAATACGGTATGTGTGCTATAACTGAACTGATACCCATATGGGGGTGTATGCATTTAGGAAACAATATCATTACTCTTTATAAAACCATACATGCTGATATAAATGACTCACATAACTTGAATAAATCTAAAATCTAAATCTCATAAATCATGAATAATGAAACATGTAGCGTAAATCTCATGAGTCATTATACTTAGTTCAAAAATCTGTATTCTCCTCTTATTCTCAAATCTAGTAAGCAAAAAGGAATCATAAAGTAATAACTTTCAAATCTTATGTTTTTATCTTGGGGAGAATAGGACTTTAGGAACTCAAGGACTTGGGAATCTAAAAATCAAAAATTTCAACACATATACTGTAATCTTAAGGAGAGTGGGGGACTTCTTTGGGAGTTTCTTTTAACCGATATAAATCATGTGAGCTGACATGGAGTCCAACGTCTTGCCCACGTTGGGGAGAGTTGTTCTACCCTTGCCATGGGAATAGAACCTTAACTTTAGTGATCACTATCTTAACCCATTTGGGGTGAATCAGAAACCTACGGTGGCTCGTAGTTCTGGAGCATGAGACCTTGGAATCAAACCCAACTCAGTGCTAAATACTACTCCCATACTTAGGCACAGAACTTTAGGAAAATCCACCTTAAAATATAGCATAATGTTTAAAATGAAAGCCAATTATGCTTCTCTTTCCTTTAAATTATAAACTACAAGAATAATATGGATTCCTATCTTAGCTTAAGATCAAAACATGAATTTTCTTTATATCCTGGTAAGCAATTACTAGAGGGAAACTTAAGGTCATAACCTTATTGAAAAAATCAAACTCATTCTTGATATGGATATAAAAATCAAAGATTTCAAGAATATGATCTTAGAAACTCAATACTAAATCTTTGGGCTCAAATTCACAATTTAAACTCATGACAAATCACCACAACACTTAAGACTCAACATCATTCTTGAAAGTATTTGACAATACCAATTCTCAAAAGAAGTGTGCAACTCAAGATATAAACCTTCAATTAAAAGCATAAATAGGTAGAATAATCATGCAATTCAAAATTTAAATAACTTATAAATTCATAGACATCAAGACAAGATAATTTGTTCATAACCTCATTTATAAATCATGAAATCCTTTATAAAAATTAAATCTTTGGGCACAAGAATGGAAGAATTGTTCTTGTTCAAACCCCACATACCTTTGATTATGAACTTTGAATGAACACTTGCTTTTGGGACTCTATTCGCAACTTTGAATGGATATTCTTGATGCTCTTGGTTTGGTGATTCCAATTCTTGAATCAATTTCGAAAAGTGACGGTGAAATCTTGAGTTTTATTAAATGTTGGATTGAAACTCTAGACTTTGTTCTCGGTGAATTTGAGAGAAAAGGATCATACTTTGGTATTTTGGGGATTAAATCTCGTGTTATGGATGAATAGGGGGTGAAAAATAATCCTTTTACCCTTAATGACTCAGAGGTGGAATGCTGAAAAATATGGCCCAGGGGGAGTACCCAGGGCGGCGCCCTACTTAGAGCGGGGGACTACCTAGGGCGGCGCCCTGCTTAGAACGGGGGACTATCCAAGGCGGCGCAGGCTAATCTCTCTGAGCTACTGGTTTGGTATACCAAACATACCCTTAAACTCGTCTAAAAATTCCGAAACTCACCCGAGATGTACTCTTGACTTGCCCCATCGTGAATAAACAAAAAAAATCAACAAACGAAGGTCGGAAAGATCAAAAATAAATTTCTCAAAGTTTGAAGGTCTTAAAATGACTAAGTCGCAACACTTCACCAAATTTCTAAGTGTGAGACCTCTCTTGACATACTCTAAAGGCTTAGACAACGAGAAAATTTTGCAGGGTCTTACAGTAGGATAGTAGAGAAATTAATTTTGGTGAACCATAAATAATTTATTAGCACAAGATTTAATAACTCATCTAGCAACACATATGGTGATAATGTTCAGGATGTCTGAAAGGCCATGGGCGTAAGTGATCCATCATCAAAAAGTAATGACGTGATGCTAAGAATGATAGCAGGGAATCAAATTTCAACGAAACTAGCAAAAGACATCGATATAGATGTAAGGCATATAATTGAGAGAGCATATAATACTGCAACGTTCTGAACAACGAAGTCCATGGAAAAAAAATCATCTATATATATATTTACAACACATATATAACATAAACACAACTATATATATAAGAAAGCAAAAACTACTATGAAAGGAAGAACCAAGGACTGTTCCAATAGCTCAAAGCTGAAGACTACACTATCCAAAGGTGGAGATGTTGGAAATGCTAAAATATTAGTGATAATAAAGTGGACAAGAGCAAAAACTGGAAGCCTCAAACACAAGAAGAGAAAAATTAGAATCAGCTTGCTTTTGTTAATGATGGGAACATTGATTATGTTACTAGTCAATTGGATTTTGCTAAGGACATGGGAGAAGCAGCACAAAATCTTGCAGAAACAAAAGTTTGTTCCTTGAAGAACTCTTTGCAATTTCCTCTTAATAATACTTATGGGAGCACCAACAATGCTAAGAGAAAAGGTAAAGAGATTTATCAAGAGAAAAATAAGAGAGTCGATTTTGCAGATATTTATGCTCAAAGAAAAAATAAAGTGGCCAAACTTCTGGGAACAAGATGTAATGCTAATTCTAGTGGCAAAAAAATTTCACTCCCGAGGTTTGAACCAAGTGAGGTCTAACTATTTTCTTGTTAATAGTATGAAGGGAATGAGTGAATGGCCAAGCCTTCACAATCCAAGAACATCAGTACCTGCACCGCTTAATTTCTCTGTGATGAAATTGATAATGGGGGATGAAAAATTACTATATGAAAAAGAGTTGCTTAGTACTCAAGGTGTATCATCGGGAGGCCAAAGGGTACAGGTGCCAAAACTGTCCTGCAACCAAGTAGGTGTTGGGTTCTATATATATATGTGTGTTGAATTGAAAATGGAACAATCAAGTGAAGGAAAGGAGACACCCAAATTGGAAAGTGTACTCTTTAAGTTTGAAAGTTTACTCTTCTCCCACATTGGTGGAAGAAGAGAAGTTTAAAGTGTTTATAAAGTGAAACACTTACTTCACATGGTAAGTGAGGCAAGAAAATAGAGATGCCTCGCACCGTCGTCATCGCTCGCTCGGCTCGGATTCGGATTCGGATTCGGATTCGGATTCGGATTCGGATTCGGATTCGGATTTGGATTTGGATTCGGATTTGGATTTGGATTTGGATTTGGATTTGGAAAATGGAACAATCAACCAATGGCATGCAAAGTTTGATCAAACCATGTTGGCAAACGGATTCAAAATAAATGAATGTGATAAATGTGTTTATATTAAAGACACTCCAAATCACCAAGTCATTGTATGTTTATATGTGGATGATATGTTGATCATCAGTAGAGACATTTCTGACATAAATGCAACAAAACGAATGCTCGAGAGCAAGTTTGATATGAAGGACCTTGGAGTTGCAGATGTGATCTTAGGTATAAGAATCCATCGAACTCCACAAGGGTTGGAATTGTCACAGTCTCATTATATCGAAAAGGTACTTGACAAGTTCAAGTATATGGAATTCGGTATTTCCAAGACTCCATTAGATGCGAGCTTTGCACTTCGAAAGAATGAAGGTGAAAGTGACTCGCAATTGGAGTACACAAGAGTATTGGGATGTTTAATGTATATAATGAACTATACACAACTAGACATAGCATGCGTTATCAGTAAATTGAGTCGGTACACGAGTAATCCCAACAAAACTCACTGGATGGCAATGAAAAGTGTTTTGGGGTATCTTATATACACTCAAAATTATGTTTTGCATTATAATAAACATCCTGTGGTACTTGAAGGATATAGTGATGCAAATTGTATCATCGGATCGAACGAAGTAAAATTCACAAGTGGATATGTATTTACTATCGGTGGAGGAGCAGTCTCTTGGAAATCATCCAAACAGACGTGTATTGCTCGCTCTACAATGGAATCTGAATTTATCGCATTAGATAAAGCCGGTGAAGAAGCAGAATGGCTCCAAAATTTCTTGGAAGATATTCCGTATTGGCCCAAGCCAGTGGCACCAGTATGTATACACTGTGATAGCCAAGCAGCAATAGGTAGGGCAGGGAGCATGATGTATAACGGTAAATCTCGCCATATAAGACGAAGACATAATACCGTTAGAGAACTTCTCTCTAGTGGAATTATCACTGTAGACTATGTAAAGTCAAAGGATAATGTATCGGATCCACTTACAAAAGGCCTATCTAGAGAAGGAGTATAAAGTACATCCAAGGGAATGGGTTTATAGCCTAGGACAAGTCAGCATGGCGGTAACTCTACCTAGCAGACTGGAGATCCCAAGAGCTAGGTTCAAGGAGATCAAACAAAGTTGTGTCTGACAGGTTCAACATTGTCAAATACCCAACCCATTCTCATGATGTAGACAATGTATAGTAAACAAGGATAAGACTTAAGGTGAAAAGTCTTTTAATGATTATCTAAATTTGGCAGATTTGACCAAATAGTTTAATTTATAGGATTGAACATTTAGAAATCACCTATGTGTGGGTGAAGTGGAAGCCACTTCAAAGAGAATGTTAGTAAAGGCCTATTCTCTAAGATCTCATGAAAATCGGGACGTGTTCATGGTTGAAAAGAACAAAACTGTAAGAACCATAAACGGTAAAAGGCTGGTTGTGTGACATGTGTTGTCTAGGTGTACATTAAAGCTCGACAGTTCAAGATATCAAAGCTACCGATTGAACGAGTGCATCCGATGCATTTTCACTACGGAAAGTTTAAAGGGAAACCCACTTATCCAGATGCAATCAGTCTTTGCTTGATGATCACATACTTGTCCGTAAAAATTTTACGAAAAACATAGCCATTCTCCATTCATGTGGGGGATTATTGGGTTCTATATATATATATATGTGTGTTGAATGTAAAATGGAACAATCAAGTGAAGGAAAGGAGACACCCAAAATGGAAAGTGTACTCTTTAAGTTGAAAAGTTTACTCTTCTCCCACATTGGTGGAAGAAGAGAACTTTAAAGTGTTTATAAAGTGAAACACTTACTTCACATGGTAAGTGAGGCAAGAAAATAGAGACGCCTCGCGCCTTCGTCATCGCTCGCTCGGCTCGGATTCGGATTCGGATTTGGATTTGGCAAATGAACGATGAGATCTATCTTTTTGGACAAATTTTATTTGACAGAAACAAAAAAATTCAATCCAAAGCAATAACATTCCATTTATTTATACATGCATGCAGTGAACAGTTGCACTGGTGCAATGATATGCTGAAGTGTTTCTGAATTAATGCATTGTTTCGAATGAGCAGATGCAGATTTTTGAAATAGTATATACATTGGTTCAAATAGATGCAACTCTTCAACGAAGTGATGCACTGTTTCAAACTGGTGCACTTGTTCTTGAAAAGGTGTACTGTTTCAGAAAATTACTGCACTGTTTTAAATAAACAAACATGCATTTTTAGGAAAAGACACCTCTAAAATTGAACCAATGCCACCTTTTTGGAGGGGCATGTTGTGGCTATAAATAACCTATTTTCTTCCACGGGTTAGAGCATGAAAAAATTCAGATTACACATAAATCTTTTTGTCTTCTAAATACTCTTTGTGATCAATCAAATCGAGAGTGCGTTCGAAGAATTCAAGTATTTGAGGTACCGCTATACTTGAATTGTTGGCCATTTTATCCTGGGAGGGAAAATTCTCCAACCTCGGGTACAGTGACGGAAATTATTTCCTTAAGGAAAGTCTGTGAATTCAGACGACTTGGCCTTAACAATTTCTGTTTCATCTATATTTTTGAAATATAAAATACACCTCTTGGAAAGAGCATTTTGATCTTGTGTTGAGGGTATTTGTTCAACTTCATTGTGTTCTTGTTCATACTTGAACTCGAGTTGAAGTTGTTATTCTATTATACAGATTCTACGTACCCGTATTGTGGAAAATAACAGTAGGAATGTACCATTTTGACAATTCTTTGCAGAAGATTAACTCACCAAGTTATCAACATCAAGTCATGGACTTGAGATGCTTGCTATAGACTCTCGATAGATATTCAAGTGAATATTGAAGCTGCTACATACTAACTTTTTATACTTTAGTCTATAGTCATGTGTGCATCATTCCATTGTGTGTGTTTTTCATCAATAACAATTCCCACCATCTCTTTTTCCATCGCAACTCGAGTAAATACCAATTCATAAACATAGTCAACAGTAAGATTTTTGCAAAGAGTAATAAATCAATAACGATATATATCCAGTGCAATCTACTAAGTGGGATCTGAGAAGGGTAGAATGTATGAAAGCAGACCATCTCCCTATCTTTATAGGATAGAGAGGATGTTTCCAACAACCTTTGGTTAAAAAGAAAAAGAAACATTTGAAGTGTGATTATAAGAAAACAAGACTACAAAAAAAATAGGAAAACATATACTATGTGTCACACCCCTTGTTTACGCGTACTCCAAAATATTATGTTTTAGCGTGAAAGGGTTTTATTATTTAAGTGACAAGAAATGAAAATTTATTTCGGAAAAGGATTATTTGCATTTTTTATTCAGAGTCGCCACTTGGCATAATCCGGTGTGCCAAGTCACCTTTGGGAAAATCCTTTTCGAAACCATTTGACTCTTAAACCGGTTTGCGAACAGAGATTCCGGCTAAGGAATTCTGTTGACCGAGGGGAAGGTGTTAGGCACCCCTCGATCCCGTGGTTCAACCACAGTCGCTTGGGTAGAGTGTATCAACTATTTTGGCATTACGAAATATACAAACCACACAAAAACACACAAAATAATCAAACAAACAACAGAACAAAAAAACAAAATGTAAAGTCCAGTCCAATTATTACAACCCGAAATAAAATACTAAAATAACCTACACTAGTACTAAACCATGTTTTACCCGATGCCTCGGGCCTTGATCACGAACATCCTTAGCGTACAAAATTCTTCGGGGCATTCCCCGGTGAGTAAATACAAATTACCTCGGGGCATTCCCCGGATAAATAAATACATTTTCCAAATATGATAAACATGACATTCAACAAATATTCCAATCATTCCAACACTACACCAATCCTAAACTTGCTTATCCGAGCTTACTGTTTACCTACCCGCTCGACAACATACCGCATTCAACATCAACAATGTATCAAAAATATCATAATATTTACTTTTATCAATTTTTGATTCCCGTCCTCAAATTTATTTCAACCAACATGATTAACACATGCTTCGATTTATTAATTCACTTTTCAAAGTCCAAAACCAACATCAACCAACACATAACACATATTCGAACATACCAAACACGTAAATTATTCAGAATTACGTAAAATTGAGAGGAGCAAGGATAGAATTGAACCTTCCGAATATCAATTTTCGTTGATAATAATATTTAAGAAAACCCGAATCCAAAGAGCCCGAATAGAAAGCCTCAACCGCGATGTAATCTCAAACTCAGTATAGGAAAACGACCTCCGAACAAATTTCAAGACAGTAAGAAAAATAGCGATATGAAACCCAAACCAAATAATGATTCGGCTTAAGTATCAAAAACTCCCGACAATCACGATATCGATAACGAAAACCCCGTAATAGATAAACCCAAAAAGCTCGTTAAAATCCAACGGAAATTTGAACACCCGCACGGTTTGGACTCCGGTGAGTCGACGGTGATGCAGACGACCAGAACAACCAGTCACAGGTCGGATTTCATCCGAAACTGAAGGAAAAATAGAGGGAGTTTTGGCCATTTTCAGACCCACTTTATCGAACTGACAGCTGGAGATCGATTCCGGCGTTAGGTTCGCCGGAGAGAGCTAGGAAACAACTCTCACTATTGTAGCATCGCCGGAGCTCCGGTGAGCTTAACAGTGGCGGCGCCTCTCTCTCCCTTTCTCGCTTTCTCTTCTCCTCCGACTAGATCTCTCTTGTTCAACCTTTTCTCTCTGTTCAACTCTATTCGGTGGTTCCTTCCTTGTATGTGTATCGTGTGTATGTATGGATGATTTGTCCTGTGTAAATGGTGGAAAAAAATGGAGAGTCTCTCCTAGTTATTATGTGTGTGTGGCAGTGAGGAAGAAAAGAAGAAGAATGGAGTATGTGCGTCCGGAGGATATGTGTGTGTATGTATGGGTACATATTGTGTTGAGTCTTTTCTTTGTTGACAAGAAAAAGAGAGGGGGGTGGGGTGACGTGGGGTAGGGGTAGTGGTGAGGTGTTATTTTTTTATTGGGTGGGTGGTTAGGATAAGATAGAATTAGTTAGGATAAGATTTGTTATCTTATTATTTATTTATTTATTTTTGTATTTGGTGCGGGTATAATAACATGGGTGAGGATACGCGGTAGGATAAAAATAACAATGGGTAAAAATGACATCGGGGAGGGACGAAATTTGGTGTCTACATCATGCCCTCTTTGAATGTAAACACGCAGTGTTTTCAGACAAAGAAGTAGACAGCGAGATAGAATTTTGTCCCGACCATTATTCAAAGAAAGGAACAGGAAAAAGAAGGATTACCGGGTCTTGAATTAGGACAGCCTACCCACCCAAGTTATGAAGGGATCAAGTGATAAGTATCTCGAAGGATTGGACAGAGATGGACTATACCGAGTTGGAGAGTCGAGTGAGGTTCCGTCGAGGTTCCGGTCTGCGGCTCTGTTATTACATCAAAATGAAAATTACAAGCTAAAACATAAATGAAATTACAAAAATCCTATCTATACAGCTTCTGTTGGTTCTTGACTTCTTTCATCACCCTATTCTTCAGGCAGGCTCCTGACTTGCAATTTCTTCCAACTTGTTGCTTGACTTTCCATTGCTTCGCTTTGTTGCTTGACTCTTTCGTTTCTTCACCCTATTCTCCCGGTGGGCTCCGGACTTGCTATTTCATCACCCTGTTCTTCAGGCGGGCTCCTGAAAGTCAAAATTAAAACTAGAACAAAAATTATCCCATTTTTCAGGAGGGTCCTGAACATAAAGTAAAATCCCATTTTTCAGGAGGGTCCTGAACAGAAAGTAAAATCCCATTTTTTCAGGAGGGTCCTGAACATAAAGTAAAATCCCATTTTTCAGGAGGGTCCTGAACATAAAGTAAAATCCCATTTTTCAGGAGGGTCCTGAACTGAAAGTAAACTCCCATTCTTCAGGAGGGTCCTGCACTGAAGTAAAATCCCATTTTTCAGGAGGGTCCTGAACAGAAAGTAAATTCCCATTTTCCAGGAGGGTCCTGAACATAAAGTAAAATACCATTTTTCAGGAGGGTCCTGAACATAAAGTAAAATCCCATTTTTCAGGAGGGTCCTGAACTGAAAGTAAAATCCCATTTTTCAGGAGGGTCCTGAACATAAAGTAAAATCCTATTTTTCAGGAGGGTCCTGAACATAAAGTAATATCCCATTCTTCAGGAGGGTCCTGCACTGAAGTAAAATCCCATTTTTCAGGAGGGTCCTGAACAGAAAGTAAATTCCCATTTTCCAGGAGGGACCTGAACATAAAGTAAAATCCCATTTTTCAGGAGGGTCCTGAACATAAAGTAAAATCCCATTTTTCAGGAGGGTCCTGAACTGAAAGTAAACTCCCATTCTTCAGGAGGGTCCTGCACTGAAGTAAAATCCCATTTTTCAGGAGGGTCCTGAACAGAAAGTAAATTCCCATTTTCCAGGAGGGTCCTGAACATAAAGTAAAATCCCATTTTCCAGGAGGGTCCTGAACATAAAGTAAAATCCCATTTTCCAGGAGGGTCCTGAACATAAAGTAAAATCTCATTTTTCAGGAGGGTCCTGAACTGAAAGTAAAATCCCATTTTTCAGGAGGGTCCTGAACAGAAAGTAAAATCCCATTTTCCAGGAGGGTCCTGAACATAATGTAAATTCCCATTTTCCAAGAGGGTCCTGAACATAAAGTAAAATCCCATTTTTCAGGAGGTTCCTGAACATGAAGTAAAATCCCATTTTTCAGGAGGGTCCTGAACATAAAGTAAAAATATCTAAACAGAAAGTAAAGTCCCATTTTTCAGGAGGGTCCTGAACTGAAAGTAAATTCCCATTTTTCAGGAGGGTCCTGAATTGAAAGTAAAGTCCCATTTTTCAGGAGGGTCCTGAACAGAAAGTAAAGTCCCATTTTTCAGGAGGGTCCTGAACATAAGGTAAAATCCCTGGATATGCATTTCCAATGGTAGCTGAATCAAGTAAAACGAATTTTCCCCTGTTTCAATCAAAGAAAAATTTGTCAATTAAAAACTTAGTGGTGGCTTGCAGATCTTGGCTTTTCAGGTATCTTCCCAACACTTGTTCCTTTCATCTTTGTTCCAAATTGCTAACACTTGTCGTGTCTTGTCGCATCATTGACCAAGATCCAGATTGAGGGAACTGAGTTCTGACTCAAACAATGGGTTTTCATTTTACCATGCCCCTGAGGTGCACTCTTTTCCCAAATCTGAATGATTCCACGAATCCAATAGCCTGTCGGTTGCTAGACTTCCTTTGCTTCGTGTTGAATTACGATCATATTTTTTTCCTGTGCTGTTCCTTGGCTTTTCCTCATATAATTGGAAAGACTGGTAGTAAATTTTGAAATCCTTTCTCGTTTGTTTTGACACAGACTTGACTAAAAAAAATGTAAAGAAATGATGGTGACTTTTGTTTTGATAAATAACATAAGAAAAGACAAAAACATGAATATGTAAATGAAAGAAAAGGGCAATGTCCCATATTCAAAAAGAAAACTTATCTGAATACGACAACCAACTCCAATGAGTATGACATGCATTTTGGATTGAGCTGCCTGATCTTCCTATCCAAACTCCCCATTTGTTGTTGAGTTCGTGCCTTTTGTCGCTGAGCCACTTCTTCAAATCCATTGGACTCATACATCACATTCGATTGACGACATCTTAAAAAAACTTTCGCAAACAAATCTCTTTCTTCTCACTTTTCACTTTTCTCTTGAACTCTCCATCGCCTTACGGTGCCCGTGAGGGTTTTCACCAATAAGACTCTCTCATTTTTATTTCTCTCCACTCACCATCGTCTTATGGTGCCTGCAAAGGTTTTCACCAATAAGACTCTCTCATTTTCATTTCTCTCAACTCACCATCGCCTTATGGTGCCTGCAAGGGTTTTCACCAATAAGACTTTCTCATTTTCATTTTCTAACAACTCACCATCGCCTTATGGTGCCTGTAAAGGTTTTCACCAATAAGACTCTCTCATTTTTGTATTTCTTTCCTGATTTCTTATGCTGAGGGAGACAAGCGGTACTTCGCAATGTATCATCATATCCATTGCATGCTTAGCCTTAACACTATCAAAAATTGATCTGAAGGACTTTCTTTGGTTGTAACTTGGCTTTTGGTCAAGGTTAGAAAAGATGGTAAGAGGCTCAAACGATACTTAAAGTGGGGGTGGGACTTACAACTTTTGGAATCGACTCAAACAATGCATTAACTCATGCCCCAGTTTTGTTGACTGGGTGAATCTTAAATCTTTATTTGGTTGGACCGAGCCCGAAATAGGGCATCCTACGTATCTCACTCCCGCGAGAGGAGAATCAGGTCGCACGTAGTTCCATCAGTTTGTTCTTTGTTTTGATTTGATTTTTTCTTTTATTTTTGAACTCTTTCTTTTATTCTTATTTTCTTGACATTTATCTTTGACTCTATTTTGATTCCAAAAGAGGGATATGAAAGAAAAATAAACGAAGCTCAAATGGGTAAACAAAGGATGACACAATGTTTGGATAGAAGAATAAAATGCCTTCATCATATCAATCTTAAAAAATGCAAGTACTAAACATGCAATAAAATCAAACAAAGGACCAAATATCATACATAGTATCTTTTGACCACATCAGCATTGATAGCCATTTCTGCCATTTTGCCTTCAATATCTGTCAAATATAAGGCTCCATTGGGCAACACTTTCTTCAGAATGAAGGGACCTTGCCAGTTAGGGGAGAACTTGCCTTTCGCTTCAACCTGGTGAGGAAGGATACGTCTTAATACCAACTGACCAACTTCAAAATTCCTGGGACGGACCTTTTTGTTATACGCACGATCCATCCTTCTCTGATACAACTGGCCATGACACACGGACGTTAGCCTTTTTTCCTCGATCAAACTCAAATGTTCCAGTCGGGTTTTTACCCATTCGTCATCATCGATCTCTGCTTCTACAATGACTCGAAGAGAAGGAATTTCAACTTCTACAGGGATGACCGCTTCTGTCCCATACACTAATAAATATGGAGTTGCCCCTGTTGAAGTGCGAACAGTGGTGCGATAACCTAGCAATGCAAACGGCAACTTTTCATGCCACTGTCTAGAACCTTGTACCATTTTTTGCAGTATTTTTTTTATATTTTTATTGGCGGCTTCTACAGCACCATTGGCCTTTGGGAGATATGGAGTAGAATTTCGATGTGCGATCTTAAACTGTTGACACACTTCTTGCATCAAATGACTATTGAGATTGGCAGCATTGTCTGTAATGATCATTTTAGGAATTCCAAATCTACAAATGATATTGGCATGAACAAAATCTACCACAACCTTCTTTGTCACTGACTTGAAAGTTACTGCTTCCACCCACATTGTGAAGTAGTCAATGGCTACCAAAATGAATCTATGTCCATTTGATGCCTTCGGCTCAATCGGTCCAATCACATCCATTCCCCAATCCACGAACGGCCATGGAGCGGCCATTGCATGAAACTCAATAGGAGGAGAACGTATCAGATCACCGTGTACCTGACATTGATGACACTTTCGAACAAATTGAATAGAATCTCTTTCCATAGTAAGCCAGTAATAACCTGCTCGAAGAATCTTCTTTGACAAGACATGACCATTCATATGCGACCCGCATACTCCAGAGTGTATTTCAACCATGATTGTCGAGGCTTCTTTTGCATCTACACACCTTAAAAGTCCCAGATCTGGGGTCCTCTTATACAAGATTCCCCCACTTAAGAAAAATCCACTAGCCAAACGCCTAATAGTCCTCTTTTGATCATTGGTGGCATATGATGGGTATTCTCCTGACTGAATGTACCGCTTGATATCCAAAAACCAAGGTTCTCCATCGAGCTCTTTTTCAACTGCATTACAGTAAGCATGCTGATCACGATTCTGTATATGTACTGGATCGATATAGGCTTTGTCAGGATGTTGGAGCATTGAAGACAGAGTGGCTAAAGCATCAGCAATTTCATTATGAATCCTTGGAATATGCCTAAATTTTACTAACACAAATCGTCGACATAGCTCCTACAAGCATTGTCGATACAGGATAAGCTTCAAATCTCGCGTCTCCCAATCGCCTTGAATTTGATGGACGAGCAAATCCGAATCTCCCAACACCAATAATTCTTGGAATCCCATATCAACAGCTAACCTCAAACCAAGGATGCAGGCTTCATACTCTGCCATATTATTAGTACAGTAGAATCAAAGTTGTGCTGTTACCGGGAAATATTGTCTCGATTCAGAGATAAGAACCGCACCTATTCTGACTCCTTTCATATTGACAGCTCCATCGAAGAATAACCTCCAACCTGGATCAGTATCTATAGCGACTTCATCGACACACGACACTTCTTCGTCAGGAAAATATGACTTTAATGGCTCTTACTCTTCATCGATGAGATTCTCAGCAAGATGATCTTACAAGGCTTGGGCTTTCATGGCGGTTAGAGTCACATATACGATGTCGAACTCGGTAAGCAATATTTGCCACTTTGCCAATCGACCTGTCGGCATAGGCTTCTGAAAGATATACTTCAAAGGATCCATATGGGAGATGAGATAAGTAGTATAGGATGAGAGATAGTTCTTCAACTTCTGTGCTATCCAAGTTAGGGCACAACACGTCCTTTCAAGAAGAGTATACCTGGCCTCATATGCGGTGAACTTCTTGCTAAGATAATAAATAGCCTGCTCCTTTTGGCCTGTGACATCATGTTGACCCAGGACACAACCGAAAGAATTGTCCATGACTGATAAATATAAGATCAAAGGCCTACCAGGCTCCGGGGGTACCAGCACGGGCGGATTTGACAAATATCTTTTGATTCGATCGAACGCTTCCTGACATTCTTCAATCCATTTTACGGCAGCACTCTTTTTCAGCAACTTGAATATGGGCTCACAAGTGGTTGTGAGTTGAGAAATAAACCTGCTAATTTAGTTCAGTCTACCAAGCAAACTCATCACCTCCGTTGTATTCTTAGGCGGAGGTAAATCCCTGAATGGCTTTGATTTTTGAGGGATCCAATTCAATTCCCCAACGGCTGACTACAAACCCCAACAGCTTTCCAGATGGAACTCCAAATACATATTTTGCCGGGTTGAGTTTTAGATTATACCTACGAAGCCTTTCAAAGAACTTTCTTAAATCTTTAACATGGTCGGCCTGACTTTTTGACTTAATAATCACGTCATCCACGTAGACCTCAATCTCCTTATGCATCATGTCATGAAACATAGTAGTCATGGCTCTCATGTATGTTGCTCCAGCATTCTTCAAACCGAACGGCATCACTCGATAACAATAAGTTCCCCCTGGTGTGATAAAAGATGTCTTCTCCGCGTCTTCATCATCCATAATGATCTGGTGATATCCGGCATAGCAATCCACAAAAGAGGCAACCTCGTGTTTAGCACAGTTGTCTAACAAAATGTGGATGTTGGGCAGTGGAAAATCATCTTTCGGACTTGCTCTGTTCAAATCACGGTAATCAACACACACTCGAATTTTGCCATTTTTCTTTGGTACGGGAACAACACTGGATAACCACATGGGATAACGAGATACTCGAATTACTTTGGCTTCAAGTTGTTTCATGATTTCCTCTTTGATTTTAATGCTTACATCGGTTTTAAACTTCCTCAACTTCTGTTTGACAAGGGGGAACGCGAGATCAGTTGGCAATTTGTGAGCCACTAATTTTGTGCTTAAACCGGGCATATCATCATAAGACCATGCAAAAACATCCTTATAATCAATTAATGCTTGAATCATTCCCTCTTTTAGCTGTGGCAAAGCATGTACACTGATTTTAGTTTCCCTAACATTTTCTTGATCCCCTAGATTTATTGGCTCAGTCTCATTCAAATTAGGATTCGGTTTGTCTTCAAACTGTTCCAACTCTTTGCTTATTTCTTCTAGCGCTCCTTCTTCATTATATTCCCCATCCCGCTTTATTACATCTTGATCAGTTTGGATTTTAAGATCAGGCTGAAAATTCCGCATGCATGTCATGTCATTAGAATCAGCATAAAGAGAACTGTGTAAGAAAGGAAAAACAAACTATATTAGACACAAAACAAAAGGGACATTGCATTTCATTAAATAAAAGATAGAAGGGTTTAAACACAGATGCCAACATAACATAAACAAACTAAAATCCAAATTACAACCCTGAAATAACTCGGCTAAACAGAAAGAAAAGCAAAATAAACTACCAAAACTCCCTCCTGAAGGGGAGAGGAGTGACTTCCCAATTATTGAGCCGGACAGCTGGACCTATGAATTGCACGTCTGCCATACTGGTACCTTCTTCTGCTTCGAACATATCAACTTCCATACAAAGGTTCTGGAAGTCATCAACCAATTCAACCTCAAATTCCACATGCTTCGTGACACTGCTCTTAACAAATGATTCACTGAGTAGTGGCATTGGGCGAGGGAGTGACCATATTTCCTTTTTCCTTCCCTTGGCTTTCTTCAGATCTTCAGCTGTAGGCTTAAATCCCAGACCAAACGTGCCCAGGTTCTCACTCAGACATATGGGATGAACTATACCGTGCAGAGACGCTCCCAAAACCTTCCCTGGCTCAAATCCATATTTCCAAAGTTCACTCACCATCATGATAGAAGCAGAAGACAATTATGGTCCCGGTATAGCCTGTCATTCAAGGATACGATTCACTGGCACTGTATCAAAAATTTGATAGACGAATGTCTCCTCTACGTTATTTGCTTCAATAAGAGACAAGGGAGAATCTTTGTAGGCTGACAAATCACCTTCACCATAAATAACTACTTCTTGCTGGTCATGCTCAAACTTGATCATTTGGTGCAGTATAGATGCAACCGCCTTGGCCTTGTGGATCCACGGCCTTCCCAACAAAAGATTATAAGAGGATTCTACATTCAATACTTGAAACTCTATGGCAAACTCAACAGGCCCTATGGTCAACATTAGTTCTATTTCGCCAATGGAATTTGATTTTGCACCATCGAAAGCCCTGACACATACATTGTTGGGTCTGATCCTCTCCGTACCAATATTCAGCTTTTGCAAAGTAGAAATAGGGCAAATATTTGCACCTGAACCTCCATCGATCATAACATGAGTGACGTAGAAATCTTCACACTTCGATGTAATGTAAAGGCCCCGGTTATGCCCTGTACCTTCGATAGGCAATTCATCATCAGAAAAGCTGATCCGATTGACCTCAAAGATTTTTCCAACCATTTTCTCAAGCTGGTTGATTGTAACCTCCCTTGGAACATATGTTTCATTTAATACCTTCAATAAAACATCACGATGCTCCTTGGAGTGCAACAACAAAGATAAAAGGGAAATTTGAGCAGGGGTTTTCTTCAGCTGGTCTAATATTGAATACTCTGGCAATTTCATCTTTTTCAAAAATTCTTCGGCTTCTTCTTCGGTGATAGGCTTTTTGATAGATGACGATCCACTCACCGTTGGCTTGGACTTTCTTAAGCTTTCAGGCACGAAACATCTTCCTAACCTAGTCAAACCCTCTACCTCATCTACATCTTCCACTACTTCTTTCCCATGATAGGTCATCACGGTCCGTCCATAATTCTAGGGAATCCTTTTCGTATCAACGATCGGAGGTTGGGTCACCGGTTTGAGGACAATAGGCACTGCCAGTGCTCCTTTCACCGTCAAGATAGGCTGACTCAGAGCTCCCACCACCGTCAACTTAGGTTTATCCTGACTTGAATCAACATACCTTCTGGTGCTCTGTACTGTGATCAGGGGCTTCTTTGTGCTTTATTGGGCTTTATCTTCTCTCATTCCTTCCTGGCTCAATGACATTGCTTTCAAAGACTCCGCTATATTCACCGATTTCTCCTCAATGGTCTGTATCTTGACAATAGGCTTATAACCCCTCGAAGACTCTTTCCCATCATATATCAATTCTAACATATTGGCTTCAGCATGGGTTGGCAGCGGATTCTGGTTAATGTTTGGACCCTCCGGGGCCTGGACCAGCATCTGATTTGTGTCAATTAAATCTTGGACAACTCTCTTTAAATTCCAGCATTTCTCGATATCATGGCCTGGCATATCAGAACAGTATGCACACTTTAAAGAATAATCGAGATTCCTTGGTGGTGGATTTGAAAGCCTTCCTTGAATTAGGCATAAAACCTTAAACTTTCTCAACCTATCAAACAAGCTAGAATATGACTCCCCAAGAGGTGTGAATTGATTTTTGACCGCCTTCTCCTTCTTATACTCGGGCCTAGGTTGAAAACTGGGTCTGGAAGGGTTTTGGTAATTTGGTGGAGCGAATGGGCGATTTTGTGGAGTTTGCGCACGCCACTGCGGGTAAGAAGGGGTTTGGTCATATGGTTGCGCGCTATATACTGGGTAAGGGGGTGGTGGAATGGAATATAAAGGGTTTTGTGGAGGGTAGTAATGGTGGGGAGGAATATATGGAGCTTGGGCGTAGACTTGGGCTTGGGATTGGGGATAGGGGCGAGGTGGTCTTTTAGGATAAGAATGGGTTCCGGCTACGACAGTCGCAACATCCTCTTTATTCTTTTTACCTCCAAATGCGCCAGATCCATCTTGAATCGCTTGTGTGGTAGCTTTTAATGCAGCAAAACTCACTATTCGTCCGGTCTTGATTCCGTCCTCTATCATCTCCCCCATTTTGAGGACTTCCATAAAAGACTTTCCCATTGCCGGAAGTAAATGTTGAAAATAGGTCTCATCCTGCGCCTGAATGAAAACTTCTACCAACTTACTTTCTTTCATTGGAGGCTTTACCCTAGCGGCCTGTTCACGCCACCTTATCGCGTATTCCCTAAAACCTTCAGTGCTCTTTTTCTTCATGTTGACCAAAGATTTTTCGTCCGGAATCAAGTTGATGTTGTACTGAAAATGTTGAACAAATTCAGAAGCCAAATCATCCCAACTGTTCAATTTATCGATATCCCGATCGATGAACCATTCTGAAGCCAGATCTGAAAGACTCTCGCCAAAGAAGGCCATAAGTAGTTCTTCCTTTCCTCCTGCAGCCCTCAACTGGTTGCAATAACGTCTCAAGTGTGCAACAGGATCACCGTGCCCTGCGTACTTCTCGAACTTAGGCATCTTAAAACCGGGGGGTAGGTTGATGTCTGGGAACATGCACAGATCTTTATAGGAAACACTTCTATAATCTCCGATTCCTTACAAATTCCTCATAGCTTGTTCTAAACTTTTCAACTTTCGCGCTATGACTTCCTGTTCCTCTGTTGCGACAGGTTTCTCCGTATCAAATGGAAATGCAGGCGTTTGAGTGTACCCATACGGTTCATTCAATTGCAAAGTAGGCTCCGTAGCATAATACTGACCATCTGAAACCTTCAGTACTGGCTCACTGAAGGACCGAGGAAGCCTCATTATGGGACGCACAGCATATATGGGAGTTTCATGTGGTGGCGGGGCCACGAATACCGATGTGATCGGTGGCGCTGGCTGAGCAGCTGGTCTTGATTGGGGAGCTGCCAAGGGCACACCAGAATTGCCGGGATAATAATGTCGCGGAGTGAATCCTGGCGCGTGCTCAGGTGACTCAGTAGGAGCAGAGAATTGTGCCTGAGAGAGCGGTGGGCAATTAGAGATATTCCCAAGACCTTCAGGGAGCGGAGGAGGAGGCATTCCGCTGGCCCATGCCCGGTGCAAATCTATCAATTGTTGCCTGAGCCTTACTACCTCATCATTGTGTTCTGAACTTTCTTCCCTGTAATCCTAATCCGGGTCAATGAGCGAATTTTCAATCTCCCTGCTAGCCATGGCGATCTTTGCTTTGGATCTAGTGAAGTATGGGTGATTAGCCAGAGTGCTGCAAACCTACCACTGTTATCTGAAAGAACATGCTCATCAAAGACGACATCCGTTAGGATTAGTGCACACAACAAGCATGAGAGTCACATTGGTAGAATTGTTCTAAATTCATGTTCATTTCTACCAGCTTTTGAGGGTAGCGAGGTCATTTCAACATCATCCCGATTTTTATCTACACTCTCTCTTTTTTTTATTATTATTCTTTTTTTTTCGTATCCACCTCTGTTCTTTCCACTTCTCTCGTTATCTACCTTTATTTTATTATTCTTTATGGCTTTTGTTTTTGTTTTTGTTTTTTTTTTAAAAAAAAAAGAGGAAAAATAATGAAAAACAACGAAACAAAATGATTAGATCGAACCCAAAAGTAGGTTGCCTACGTATCATGTTGTACATGAATCAGATCTTGCGTAGTTCGGGCAGTTTTGTCAAAATGACCAATTAAACTCTTTTTTTCTTTCTTGAAACAAAGTGTCAAAAGAATTGACGAAAATCTTTTTTTTTTCTTTTTTTAGGTTTAAATCTCTATACAAAATGAAACCTTTGATTACCAAAGAAAAAATCTTTTTGGGTTTTCGATTTTTGAATTTGATGTGAAAATGAAACTTGAACCTATTAAAGGAAAAAAAAATTTGTAGTTTTCTTTTAAAGATGTATATGAAACGCCTACTCTAATAAAGAGTGAAGAAAATCTTTTTTTATTATTATTTTTGAAATAAGATCCCCGAACCCACAATAGGTTGCCTACGTATCTCACTCCCGAGAGAAGAGAATCAGGGGTGCGTAGTTCGTCCAGTTTGGACAACTAACGATTAACTAATAAATTGATCCTAACTTAAGAGACAAAACCAAAAACAAACGAATAAAAACTTTTTGGATTTTTCAATTAGACACTTTAACTAAGACTGACACCATCCATTATGGAAAAAATCTTTTTGGTATTTTTTCTTTTGACAAATACGTAAAAAAAAACCCTTTTTTTTTTTGAATTTACGGTACTTTGAGAAGACAAAAATGCAAAAATGTAAAAAAATCTTTTTTGAGTTTTTGGATCGTGAAGAACAAAAGCCATAAAGAATTCTAAAATGAACTACGACATTCCTTTTGATTCATTCTTTTCGACTCGCTTTCTATATTTTTTTTTATTTTTATTTTTTAAATCAGTCCGTCAAATGACCACGTTACCCTCAAATATGCAACAGTTAGCACGTAGGGATGCTTTAAAGGTGAGTCTCCTATAAAGGACCGTGTAGGCCCCGCTAGGTCTCAATATGATGCACGTAAGGATGACCTAAAGGCTGACCTACGTTGTGGTTTACTAACAAGGCCGTTCGGGGGAGTATATGGTCGATAGTGGCTGCTTTGCTTTCCACCTACTCCATACATCCAACGGCTCCCCCCCTAAAATAATGGTGACTCAACTAAATTTCGTGCGCACGACGTGCGCTCCGAGACTTATTGCAGAAAGAAGGCCGGGGGGATGGACTCATGATGACAGATATAAAACTGTAACACATAGGGTAAATACTATAAACAAAGAGCACGAAAATGCACAAAAGTGAAAACAATAACAAAACAATAATCACAAACAATGTTTATACACTCGTAATGCCAAACAAAGCCGATACGACTAAAAAATAAGCTCGAATTCTGAAAAGTCCCCAGCAGAGTCGCCAGAGCTGTCACACCCCTTTTTTACGCGTACTTCAAAATATTATGTTTTAGCGCGAAAGGGTTTTATTATTTAAGTGACAAGAAATGAAAATTTGTTTTGGAAAAGGATTATTTGCATTTTTTATTCAGAGTCGCCACTTGGCATAATCCGGTGTGCCAAGTCACCTTTGGGAAAATCCTTTTTGAAACCATTTGACTCTTAAACCGGTTTGCGAACAGAGATTCCGGCTAAGGAATTCTGTTGACCGAGGGGAAGGTGTTAGGCACCCCTCGATCTCGTGGTTCAACCACAGTCGCTTGGGTAGAGTGTATCAACTATTTTGGCATTACGAAATATACAAACCACACAAAAACACACAAAATAATCAAACAAACAACAGAACAAAAAAATAAAATGTAAAGTCCAGTCCAATTATTACAACCCGAAATAAAATACTGAAATAACCTACACTAGTCCTAAACCATGCTTTACCCGATGCCTCGGGCCTTGATCACGAACATCCTTAGCGTACAAAATTCTTCGGGGCATTCCCCGGTGAGTAAATACAAATTACCTCGGGGCATTCCCCGGTTAAATAAATACACTTTCCAAATATGATAAACAAGACATTCAACAAATATTTCAATCATTCCAACACTACACCAATCCTAAACTTGCTTATCCGAGCTTACTGTTTGCCTACCCACTCGACAACATACCGCATTCAACATCAACAATGTATCAAAAATATCATAATATTTACTTTTATCAATTTTTGATTCCCGTCCCCAAATTTATTTCAACCAACATGATTAACACATGCTTCGATTTATTAATTCACTTTTCAAAGTCCAAAACCAACATCAACCAACACATAACACATATTCGAACATACCAAACACGCAAATTATTCAGAATTACGTAAAATTGAGAGGAGCAAGGATAGAATTGAACCTTCCGAATATCGATTTTCGTTGATAATAATATTTAAGAAAACCCGAATCCGAAGAGCCCGAATAGGAAGCCTCAACCGCGCTATAATCTCAAACTCAGTATAGGAAAACGACCTCCGAACAAATTTCAAGCCAGTAAGAAAAATAGCGATATGAAACCCAAACCAAATAATGATTCGGCTTAAGTATCGAAAACTCCCGACAATCACGATATCGATAACGAAAACCCCGTAATAGATGAACCCAAAAAGCTCGTTAAAATCCAACGGAAATTTGAACACCCGCACGGTTTGGACTCCGGTGAGTCGACGGTGATGCAGACGACCAGAACAACCAGTCACAGGCCGGATTTCGTTCGAAACTGAAGGAAAAATAGAGGGAGTTTTGGCCATTTTCAGACCCACTTTACCGAACTGACAGCTGGAGATCGATTCCGGTGTTAGGTTCGCCGGAGAGAGCTAGGAAACAGCTCTCACTGTTGTAGCATCGCCGGAGCTCCGGTGAGCTTAACAGTGGCGGCGCCTCTCTCTCTCTCGCTCGCTTTCTCTTCTCCTCCGACTAGATCTCTCTTGTTCAACCTTTTCTCTCTGTTCAACTCTATTCGGTGGTTCCTCCCTTGTATGTGTATCGTGTGTATGTATGGATGATTTGTCCTGTGTAAATGGTGGAAAAAAATGTAGAGTCTCTCCTAGTTATTATGTGTGTGTGGCAGTGAGGAAGAAAAGAAGAAGAATGGAGTATGTGCGTCCGGAGGATATGTGTGTGTATGTATGGGTACATATTGTGTTGAGTCTTTTCTTTGTTGACAAGAAAAAAAGAGGGGGGTGGGGTGACGTGGGGTAGGGGTAGTGGTGAGGTGTTATTTTTTTATTGGGTGGGTGGTTAGGATAAGATAGAATTAGTTAGGATAAGATTTGTTATCTTATTATTTATTTTTATTTTTTTGTATTTGGTGCGGGTATAATAACATGGGTGAGGGTACGCGGTAGGATAAAAATAACAATGGGTAAAAATGACATCGGGGAGGGACGAAATTAGGTGTCTACACTATGTTTCTCTTTTTCAAATTTATCCTAAATATTTTATTTTTATAAAAACAATTCCATATGATAACGATCCTAGTCGGATGCGACTAAAATCGATATCGGAACGCGGAATTAAACTACAAAATTAAAGGATAGTTGAAAAATAAGAGATGAGAAGTGAAGAAAGAAATACTCAATTAAACAATAATTAAGCCAAGTGAGAAAGAAAACTCAATCAAATGCACAAGAAATCAAATTAAATCCACAAAATAATAATTCGATGATCAATCAAACGAAGAAGATAACACAAGCAATTCGAAAATCCACCTCAATCACTTGATCTAAGCTAACAATTGAAATTGAACCCAGTCACTACCCTAACCTAGAGTAACTAAATATCAAGTCTACTTAAGACAATTCAATTATCCAAAATCTAAGTGATGTAAATGGCTAAGACAACTATTTATAGTCATTGCCTTTACAAAATTAGTCTATTATAAAAATAGCCCAAAAGTGACTATTTTACAAATAACACACAAGGGACCTTCTTGATTGTCCAAATGACATCTTGATTACTTATGACCCTGTGTATTTATTTCTTCATACCTTCCTCCGAGCTCCAAATTGTCATCCATATATGAAAGCCCTTCCTAATATGCTTCAAGCTAACAGTGCTCGTATCATCATATAAATTATATTCTATATTTTTTAAGAAAAAATATATTAAAACAACTAAATATTATTTCCTAAAGCTATAACCAAATACAACTCCATCTTCAACACCACATTCAAAATGAATTTTTTTTTTGTCATAGTATGTAGTAGCTTGCCTATGAAATATAATCTATAACATTATATATCTATTTGTTTTTGAAATATTAATCTTTTAGAACTAATTAATTGTATTTTAAAAATAAATTGATTAAATTGAGTGATTTTGCAAGTTTTAGTTATTATGGAACTCTAAACTAGATTATTATTTGATACCGAGGAAAAATTCTCTATTGCATATCAATTTTTGAAGTTAATTTAAAAGAAATATCAATATTGAACTATTACTTGACACGTGAAAACTTAATGTAAAGTAGTCAGACTTTAAAAAAAAAAAAAACAGTTTTGAAAGATGGATTTCTCACTTCTATACCAATTGCTGTGGTAATTATACATACCATATAATTAATTCATGAGAAAAATATTTTGCAATAAATTATTTTAGTAAGCTCCTTCTCTCTCTCTCTTTTGTCCTTTGAAATATTACATAATTCTGTTTATTTATTCTTTATCAATGTTTTCTTTTCTTATTTCCATTCTCATTGAAGTCTAAAATACGACATAATATAAGCATGAATAGCAAAAACAAAAAGCGAGTAAAATTATAATTGTAAAACAACAACAATCATTATTATTAGTAATTTTTATTAAATATAAAGCTAGAAATCATATAATTTTATTGAAATGCGAACAATAACATGGTGAATTACATATTGTTATTTTCACTCTCAACTTGTACAACATGAGATGCATAGAAATGGGAATTGTCCTGAGCAAGTGCAACATTTAAACTTCTTGCAAAGTCCAAATCCGCAACCTGAAAATGTCAAAAACACATATAAAAACATTAAAAAGATATTGTCAAAAGAGCAATTTTATTAAAGTAAAACTATTTTTTATTTAGTAATATGAAAAGAAACATATCAACAAAAAAACGATAAGAATTTCTTACTTGCAACAGATATACGAGTGCTACGACTTGCACCAGACAACTCTAATTTTATTGGTGGTATTGTTTCTGGTGTTGCTAAAGTTAATGGAGAAAAAAGAACAAACAAGACAATGAGCATACACCCCATAACATTAGTTGATTTTACCATCTTAAACAACTATTTTCGTTATGCTTGTAGGTATTTTATTTTTCTTTTTTCCCGTTATTTTGTTCTACCTTGATGGTTCATCCTTTTATAGCAAAAATAGACCATAATTTTTGAGTTAGTAGTGTTGAATTTAAGTAAGTTGTAACGGGATAACATTTTAACGTATTTTCTTTAATAATATTAATTTGCTTCACTCTTTGATTACCTAATTGATTACTGTAACCCTTATTCCATCCGTTTGTGCAATCTGTCACTGTAAGTTAATTTTTCTATTAACTAAGGAATCACTTTTATGCCTATTAAAGTTGGAGTAATTGATTACTGTAACCTTTGTTCCATCCGTTTGTGCAACCTGCCACTATAAGTTAATTTTTATATTAACTAAGGCATCACTTTTATGCCTATTAAAGTTGGAGTTAATGGTAGGCACATAGTGGACGTGGGTTACTGCTTGTAAGTTATCATTAAGGACTGATATTTCAATGTTAGTTATGCATGAGGTTGATCACCATTTTTTCATGAAGATTCATGTAACTTCCCAATATTCTTTATTCCACCATTATTCTACCTCTTTATTTTTGTAACCATTGTAACTCTCGTAACCTTTGTAACTTCTATGCTATTCATCTACCACATTTATCTTCCTATTCATTGCATGAAAGATTTCTTCACCTATATATAGAGGTGGTCTTGCATGATTTTGATACACACAAGATAATAGAGAGTTCACAAAAGTTAGTAAAAAAGAGAGTTTAATAGTTGAAGGGATGTGTTATTTTTGTGGAGCTTTGAACTCAACACTTGTCCAGAGTTGTTAAGTTGTTCTTTGAGAAGGCGGTTGCATCCTGGAGGGGACAAGTCAAGAAGATTACTACTAGACCGGTGAAACAATTTGCTACAGTGAACTTGAATCTCCTTAAAGAGAGCGAGATATCCACGACTCGGCCAAAGAAGAAGATAGTCTTTTATTTTCTTCACTTGTAATTTTCAGTTATAACTTTTATTGTAATTTCACCGACAAGTTGTTACCTCAATTAAGTTGTTGCATTAATTATTAGAATGAGGAAATCCAGGCAAACTATAAAATTAACATCTCTCTTTTTGTAGCTACTAAAAAAAATTATTTGGCAACTGAACTATCCTTTTGTAGCTACTAAAAAAAATTATTTGGCAACTGAACTATCCCTAATTTTAAATATAAAATTATTTGGCAACTGAATTATGTTTAATTTTAAATCGATTTGTTTTCACATAACAGTTGAATCTATTTCACTACGAAAAAAAAAATGGAAAATCGATCACAAAAAATCGACCACAGCTTGTGGTCGGAAAAAACCAACCACACTAGGTCGGTTTTTTATTTTTTTTTAAAAAAGGGACCACATGTGGTCGATTTTATATTTCAAAATTTAAGATAATCATTTCAATAATTTTTAAATCAATTATTATTTCTTTTACAAAAAATATATATATATATAACACTAAAATCTATTTTCTGAAAAATATTTTTTCATTCATCAACCAAACACTAGAAAACATTTTCTAGAAAATATTTTTCATCCACCAACCAAACAAGTAAGAAATCAACTTATTTTTCAAAAAAAATATTTTCTAAGAAAATATTTTTTATGGAAAACATTTTTCCTTCGTACCAAACACACCCTTAATGTGTCTACTTTGCCAACAACCCCTTGTATCTATGGTCTATATGTTTGTTAAATCAGGTAATTAATTATTCTAATTATCATAAAAGTGATATTATTTTCAAGTCAAACTTAAAGAAAAAGATGGAGTATTATTTTTCTTTACGATGACTATATATAATATACCAAATTAAAAAATAAAATTTTTGAAAATATTTGAATAAAATTTCTTATGAATTAATTTGGTCTAGGTATTAACCCATATTTTGATAGGTTAAACTAATAAATGGATAAGCCAATAAATAGCCCAAACTTGAACAAATTAAGTGGGTTATGATGTCGTGGGTTAATTTAGTACTTGTTTGGAATTATTTATTTCCCCAAAAAAATATTTATTTTGAGAAAAAAATATTTTTTTTTGAAAAGAAGGGTGTTTGGTAAATTTATAAAAGTACTTTTAAAAAGAAGCAGAAACAATTTTTCTGCTTTTGGGAAGAAGTGGAAATTTTTTGCTTTTCAAAAAAAGCAGAAGTAGAAAATTATTTTTTTATGACAAAAATATCTCTATCACTTACTTACACACACATCCCTTATTAATTAATTAACATATCTTATAAGTTTGATTTTAAAATTTTACACTTCATATTTATATCATAATTCTTTATTTTATTTTATGATTTATATATTATTATTTTATTTGCGCTCATTTTCCTTAAATAAATCTGAAAATATCATTGATGATGATATTTAATTAAATAAAAATAAAATTTTAATTAAAAATATGATAATAGATATTTAAAATAAGTTTTCTCTATAAATTAATTGTAGTAGTAAAAGTCTATTAATGCATGTCCTTTTTGGTCATTTGATTCAAAAAAGCACTTCTTGAAAAAGACTATCCAAACACAAACTGTTTATCAAAAGTACTTTCAAATGAATTTATCAAACACAAATTGCTTTTTTTCAAAAACACTTTTTCTGAAAAGCTATTTTATAAAAGTGATTCTCAAATAAGCAATTTTCTAACAATAATCCCAAACGGACTCTTAATCACCTCTATTTTTGTCAATTATTAATATTACAACATCAATTTGTGCATAACTAATTTTTAAAAAGTACTTTTAAAGAAATATATTTTTTAACTTTTGACGAAACATCTTGTGCTACAACTAATCAATACTTATCTTTTTTTTTTTTTGAAAAGTTTTGCCAATAATTTTCTGAAATATGTACTTTCGCCTTTTCAAAAATTTGGTCAAATACATTATGAGTTATTATCAAAAAATTTAAAAATTAATCTACAAATATATATTTAATCATAGATTTTGAATCAAATTTTAAAGATTTATCATAAAAAGAAAAATTTAAATGAGCATTTGACCACAAATTTTGAATCAGATTTTGAAAATCTATCTTTAAATATTTATTGATCATAAATTTTAAATTATATCTTAAAAAAATTTATCTTCAAAATTTATCTAACTATAAATTTTGACAATTTCTATATCGATCTTCATGTGTCTTGAATCTTGATAGTAGGTTGCTCTTGTATACGTGACACTATGTCATGAGAATTTATTAAATTTTATATTGATTTCATATATGTGAAAGTGAAAGTTTTTGAATCATTCATTCTCTTGTTTACCTTATAGTCTAATTTTGAGTTCTATTCTGGGTGAAGTGTGACTTACATAAGATAAACTTATTTCCTTGATGAGTGCACTAATTGATGACTTCCAAGAATCAACTTTTGATAGGGATGAGCTATTCAACAGTCTTGCAAGAATCAAATTTGATTTTATTGATTTAGAAGCTTGCAAAAACATTGTTGAACAGGAAAATTGCTCTCTCAAGAAACAGGTTGAGCAACTTGATTCTTCAAATAATGATCTTAAGTCTGAAGTTCTAAAATTGACACTCTCTGAAAAGGAAAAAAACACCAAGAGTAAAGAACAAGAAAAAGTTAAACTTGAATTGGTCAAGTACAAAGAAGAGTGCAATAATGCAACAGAAATGGTGAATAAACTGAGTCAAGAAGTCTCTAAACTAAAACTTGACCTTGAAAGAGAAAACAGGTGGACAAATTCCTCAAGAATTGTTCATAAGTTAAGTGAAAGATATCACAGTGAAAAAGTTGGGTTGGGTTTTCACAAAAGTCTTGATGTTTATCAAGACTTGTGCTATATCTGTGGAAATCTTGGACATCCAACCACTGAATGTCCAGTTGCTGCCAAAAACAGATCCATCAGTCTAAATCTGGCAAATAAACTATCTCAGACCAAGAAAAGGATCACTAAAACTGGTCAGAGAAATGGGTCACATAACCTGTTACCTGCATGGGCTAGAAGAAATCTGAGTCATCCATTTACTCATAAGAAAGGACCCAAGCTTGTCTGGGTGCCTAAAGTTAACCCCTAATTTGTTTTGCAGGTGAGAGTGAAAGGAGGCAAGCAAAATTTGTGCATAAATAAAGCTTGCTCAAGACATAAGACTAGAAGAAAATAAAGTTTCTTTCACTCACCACATTTAAAGGGAGAATGAATCATTTGAAAGATGGTCAGATTTGTAGTGCTCGTGTAAGGGGAAAGCAAGGGAGATTTTAAAAAAATGAGAAAATAGGATGTATTGTGAAACTGATGAGCATGCACAGGAACATGTTGTACCACCTGGTTCAACTGTTGTATAGACTGAGGGCATATTGACAGGGGGAACAACAAATAAAGAAATGGATGCATCAATAAAACCAACACAAGTTGCTGGTAATTTTGTTAGTAGTTCATAAAAATTGGTGTTGTCAAAAGAATCTTGAGATATCTCATGGGAATCAATGGCTTGAGACTATGATATCCAAAGAAAAGCAATTTCACTCTTGGGGGCTACAAAAATGTTGACTATGTGGTTTACTTAATTGACTGGAGAAGCACCAAAGGCACTAAGTAGAGAGCATTTTGAAAGGAATAGGTTAGACTTGGGGATGATTAAAATTGCATGAACTCCCCTCAATGATTGACTAGAATAATCATTTTTCTTTTTAATCTTATTAGCTAAAAAGTTATTCTATTCAGTCTTGCACATTTAGTTGTGTGTCCCAATTCCAGACTTTTGACTTTTCTAACCTAATTTTGTATTAGATTGTGCAGAAAAATAGGTATATGCAAGCAATTGTGACCACAAAGTTCTTCTTATCTGGTATGTTCTACACTGACATAAGCATAGGCTGTCTAAGTTGAAACAGTTGAGCACACCTGTCCAATTCCACACACTTCATCCTCTCATTGTCTAATAAAACTAATGAATTGGTTTACCAAACTTTCTTTGATTCTCTCCAAATGGGTGTGCACAAATGTGTTAATCCTATACCAGAAATTTCTTTTTCTTTCTCAATCAAAATATCAGTTGTGTACCATGGATTTGCCAAGCTTGATCATCAATCACATGCAGCATATGTTTCTGAAGAATAAAAAGGGGCATGCTTTCCCTTTTAGTTCCTAATTGATTATTTTTTTTAGGACTTCTCAGTCCTAAATCAGGTTTGACTTATAAAAAAAATAGATGTTCTTGAACAGATGAATCATGTTGCTCTACCTGTTTCAATAAGAAGGGCTAACACTCATTTGAAAAAAAAATCTGAACTAGAAGCTGCACAAGACAGTCATGAAGTGGAATAAGAGGTCCTTAAGGCTAGGATCATGACCTTCAAGCTTGACCTTGATTGATAGAGGGATGAAAATGTTGAAGTCATTCATCAATTGACACAGTTGATATCACCTATTCCACCTTCCTCATCAGCTCCTCACTATTTGTATCCTTAGCCATGTCCCACTTTTATACCATATTTTTTTAATGCTCAATTATTTTGCTTTGTTCAGTACTAGCTTAGGTTTAATGTGGAACATGCTCTGTCAGTTAAATAAAATGGTTATCTTTGCTAAATTGACTCATTTTTGCTCTCTTTAATACATTACTATGTTGGCTAGAGTCTTTGTCTGATTGTTTTGGTGATAGCCCCAGTGTCCATGAATAGCATAACAAATCACTTTGGTTAGTATATTATTTCCTTGAAATGGTTTTTTGATGATGCCAAAAGGGGAAAGATAATAGGGTTGTGCAATGTTTATAACCCATTGACTAACTTGTTTCATTCTAGTGTTTTATACTTTAGTACCTACAGGTGAAGATGGTTGAATGCACAAGACAAGAGGTTTGTCATCATCAAAAAGGGGGAATTTGTTTGGTACTATGTAGTTTTGATGATTGACAAACTGATACATGAATGAAACATGTTACTTGAGCTGGTCCACGCATAGGAAAGCAGATTTCTAGTTTCACTGATAGATGCAGACAAGATTGCTTACAGACAAGAACGAATAAGCAAGCCTAATTCTGATATACTCAAGCTAATGATCATGTGAGGAATATAACAAGTTGAATTTGATTCAAACACTTAATGATAAGGGAAAGCAATTTGAGTTGAAAAAGGAGTCCTACGTGAAGAAGGAGTTTCACTTCTGAGTATATCTCGAAGAGTCCTATGTGTGGGAGGAGAAAGATTCTGATAAATAAGCATGTGCTGATTTAAAAGAGTTGGAGTTTTACTACAACACCAAGGAGACAAGAGTTGGAATTAAAGAAAGAGTCTCACTTGAAGTAAAACTCTATGTAATGAGAGTTTTGATTAAAGGAGGAGTTTAAAATAAAGAATGACTCTTTGGAGAGTTGTGCTTAAATAGAAGATGCATCATTCAGAGTAATTCACGCACTTAAAAAAGCAAAAAAGCTCAATCGACTGATTGACTTCACGAAGTGCTACTCAATCACTGAAGATACACGTTGAAGAACCTGGTCCTCAGTACAGAATCCAGCTAAGAGTTTTAGCGTTGATTTTTAGAGTTGTTCATTGTGTTTGAGCTATTCATGTAATATTAGTTTCAGTGTGTTATAAACTGAATTAGGAGCTAGTCTTCGAGTTGAAAAAAACTCAGAGACTTTGGAAACACATACCTTGGGAGGTGTGTGTGTAGTTAGGAATTAGAGTTTATAATTCCTAGTTATTGAGTTATAGAGATTAGAGTTTATAATTCCTAGTTGTTGAGTTATAGGAATTAGAGTTTATAATTCCTATTTGTTGGTTACAAGAGTTTTGTAATCAGTCGTTGTTGAGGCTCAGAGTTTTTTAGTGAAGTTGGGGTTAAATCCTGTAGAGGTGCAGGTCGTGGTTTTTTACACCTTTTGAGCCGGGTGTTTTCCACGTAAAAATCATTGTGCTCTTTACTTTCTGTTTACTACTTCCTTGAAACACGTCAGTGGAACACGTCAGGCAACACATTCCATCGATAAGCAAAAGTTAGGCGAAAATAAAAAAATCAGTAGGGCACGAATTTTTAACAACACTGTTTGTAGTTTGTAATAAATTATTACGTTTTACAAACACTGTTTGTAAAACGTAATAAATTATTACAAATTACATGATTTGACGTAAAGATGGATGCGATAACACACTGCTCTTTCTTTTGGTATAAAACGTAATAAATTTTTACGTTTTACAAATAGTGTTTGTCAAACGTAATAATTTATTATGTTTTACTACGTTTTACAAATAGTGTTTACTATTTATTTTCGTTAGTTGACCGTTAAGAAAAATATATAAAACGTAATAATTTATTACGTTTAGCTTATTTTGATAACTTATTAAATAGGTGGCCTATTTTGATCATTTTTTTTTATTTCATGGCTTATTTTGATTCGAGTTCTCAATACTTTCTTCTTCCTTTTTTATCCTTTTCTTTACTTGAATGAAGTGCTTGTAAGTACAATTGATAACTGAACCTAATATTCTACTCAAGAGGTCTGAAATGACATAAAGTTATTTTATTTTTTTTCAAAAGATAAGTTTGTAATTAGGTGGTTAAGTTTATTCACCTTTTTAAGTCAAAGTAATTAATAAAACTCATCTATTGAGTAACTTCATTGTGATTTGATCAAAGTAAAACTCATTTATAAGCGATGGAAACAATTGTCTTGACAAAATTATTGTAACTAGTTTAACCACACGTGCCTCGTACGTATAACGCTTGAGTATTTAAAATTAAATTATCATATTTGTAGTACAATTATTTTTTTAATTCTATATTTAAAATCTTTTCTTATTTTTAAGGTCAAATCTTTACAAAATAATTGTTACATTCTTATTACGTACTTAAAACTTTTAAAAAATTTAATACTTCTTAATTTTTTTCTTATTTTAGTGCTTTTATATTTATTTCTAGATTTTTCAAATCTTCTTAAAATCAAATTTGGTTAATTTAGAATTCTTAAACTAATGAAAGAAGTATTTAGTTATTGTTATAAAACAATAAAGAATAAAGAAGAAGAAGCATAGAGAGAATAGAGAAAGTAAATCTTATTTCTTCTCTTGAGTGATCTTGATGTGTAATTTACAATGAAGGAGCCCTTCTATTTATAGGAGAAATTTACTCCTGGTCTGAGTAAAAGACAGATGATCCAAATCCTAATAGATATCAAAGTAGATCTTGATAGACATTCACTATAATGTAAATACATTTATAACACTCCCCCTTGAATGTCTAATTGGTAGATAATGTGCCTCATTAAAACCTTACTAGAAAAAACTCAGTGGAAAAAATCTAGTGAAGGAAAAAGAGTATACATCTCTAACCATACGCATACAGGTTGCCTCATTAAAAACCTTACAAGGAAAATCCAGTGGGACAAAACCTCGTAAGGGAAAAAGAGTACAGTGAATATTAACTCCCCCTAATGAGATCATCCTTGAACCTTTGCATCCCGATCTTGTGCACCATCTTCTTGAAAGTTGCAATTTGGAGGAGACTTGGTGAATAAATCAGCCACATTGTCACTTGATCGAATCTGTTGCACGTTAATATTACCATTCTTTTGTAGCTCATGTATGTAGAAAAACTTTGATGAAGTGTGCTTCGTTCTATCTCCTTTTATGAATCCTTCATTAATATGTGCTATGCATGCTGCATTATCTCTGTATAAAATTGTGGGTACATTGTCATATTTTAAACCACATTTTTTTCGAATGAGATGTATCATGGACCTCAACCATACACATTCTCGGCTTGCTTCATGAATAACTATTATCTCAGCATGGTTCGATGAAGTGGCTACGATAGACTGCTTTGTATATCTCTAAGATATGGCAGTATCCCCATATATGAACACATAGCTTATTTGAGATCGAGCTTTGTACGGGTTAGATAAGTACCCAGTATCAGTATAACCAACAAGATTAAGACTGCAGCCTTTAAAATAAAATCATATGTTTGATCTCATTTCGATGTCTCCTAATAGGAGCAGAACTATATCTTGCTAACAAATTAACTGAAAAGGTTATATCAGGCTTTGTAGTATTTGCAAGATACATTAGTACACCAATTGGACTAAGATATGGTACTTCAGGACCAATCCAATTCGGTATGTTTCGCATTTCAGCAAATAATCTTATTGCTTTTGAAAACTCTCCAAGAGTTTTAATGATTTTCAAGCTATAAGCTTATACAATATAAGGATTCTAAATAAGTTTCCCAGAAACTTTTATATGCTTCAAACATTTGGAATCCTTAGAAAGTTTCATATGAATTTTGTCAAGTGACAATATTCAACATTTTATGTGTGACATCTTCAAGTGTCTGGACTGCAAATCAAATAAGTTTTTACTTACCAAGATGCACCCTTTCATATCACTTGATAAATGTTTCTACGTCAGGATGCTTAAATAAACGTAGAATTCAGATCCTCGTAATCTTTCATAATATTGCGCCAATATTGTGTCAAAGATATTGATGATATATCACTTCGTATCGGTTCACAATGTGACATAACATTTTAAGATCTCATCACTTCATTATTTTCAGCTACCTGAACCTCTCATAAGGTTTCATGAAGTGTTATGTCATAGACATTGCCTTCCAATTATGATTATTCTCTCCTTATCCTTTTCAAGGATTATTTCATTTGGAACCGATTGGTTACCACACTTTACGCATGCATAGACTTTGTCCTTCATGGACATAAAATAGGAGAACTTGCAGCTTAAATATGAAATAATTTCGGCATTTGACTTGAATTATCTTTTGACTGAGGATCTGGTGATAATTCTAGCATATTTCATCGTTGCTTATAATCTCCCCTTTATATTAGTCAAACTAACATACATCCTCTATCTTATTTGAGGAATCCATCTTTGTGCATCATGGTATATTTATTAATCGTATACCGCACATCAAAACTATTAGATGGAATAGTTGGTTCATGACCTTGAACCAATTGAGGAGGAAGAAATAATTATAATTTATTGATTTAATGCATACAAGTGTTATTGTATGCAACATATCATATTTCAGACTAACACATGAAGCTTTGTTCTCATTAGTGATAGTTTAGCTGTTTATCGAAGGCATTCAATGCTATACCATCATCATCAAGATAACTTTCTTGATTGAACAATTTGAAAATTATGTTCTTAACTCAATTTTATTGAGCAAGCAACTTTATGAATGTCAAACTGCAAGTTGACAATGAATGTACATGTGATCATCTTATTGATACATCTTTTCAACATATCATATGATAGGTGAACGGGCCCATATTTACCTTTTATATTTTCCAGATTTAAGGAATTCAATCCCAACATTAGTTGGTCCAACTAACTTATCATGAGAACAAGCAGCATAAACAATTCTCGAAGAATCTTCTAGTTCTTCAATACATGTCTAATATTCAATATGCATATCTTCGAGATGTCACAATAGTTCATATCAATTTATGAAATTTTATTCTAGTAAACTCCAAGTTTACCATGACATGTACTTTTATCTTTAGTAAATTTCAGATTTACTATTACATAAATAAATTTCAGATTTACTACTTCAGAAGTAGATTTTAAAATTTTTCAACCTCTTTCGGAGGTGGGTTGTGATACAATCACAATCAAGTGCACGTTCGCATTAATAAGTTTCTCATTCCCCAGGAATGAAATATAATTGTGCCTTAAGCCTATAAAATTATGATAGCTTATAACCTCTTTCAAAATTTTGCTACTTCAGAAGCAAATCGAGGCATACATATGATGTAGAGAATTTTTTTTCTCTAGCATATCTTATAATCATATAAGCATGTGAAAATATCATCACTTTTGATGATCATTATCATATTGTCCCTCCACGCGTATATTCGTGCATTCAATCACTTGTCTTCTTTCAGACATATTATGCACTGCTACCACGTACACCTCAAGAATGAAGTATGTTTTCATATTTCAAACTTATCATGTATTGCTATCACATTCACTTCGGAATGAAGCATATTCAATGGGTCGAATTTCATGAATTTTCATCAAACACCCATTATTTTTCCTTAGCCATCACAATATCATCAATATGGTGTATTGAGATTCAAACTCAATATTTGATCCATATAAAGGCGTCTTAGGCATGAATCGATGAGACTTGAACCCAACATATTATCATCATTTTTGATAATATTATTCTTGAGGAATAAATTTAAAATATAAATGGTTCCAAACCAATTATTTTTCCTCAAATCCAATAATAATTATATTAGTAGTAGCAAAAGAAAGATAACATAAAGAATTACTAACCTTGAAATCCTTCAGATTTATAATCTCACCTTGTTTGGCAGAGTCTCGTGATGATAACGTGTTATAAAACAATAAAGAATAAAGAAGAAGAATAGTAGAGAGAATAGAGAAAGTAATTTTCATTTCTTCTCTTGAGGGATCTTGATGTGTAATTTACAATGAAGGAGCTCTTCTATTTATAGGGGAAATTTACTCCTGGTCTGAGTATAAGACAGATGATTAAAAGCCTAATAGATATCAAATTAGATCTTGATAGATCTTGATAGACATTCACTATAATGTAAATACATTTATAACAGTTATCATTAATTCTGATGACTTCTAATATGTAAAGTTTTTACCAGAAATATATTTAATTAATTTTCAACTCTTAAATATTAGAAAAAAAAATTATCTAAAGCAAAGACTTTTAATGAGGGATAAAAAGTTTAAATAACATTTTTAAGATCCTTCATACTTTTAATATAATATAGATAAGCTCCAAACTTTTTTGCCATGTTAATAATTGTCATTATTAATGTCTGTTTGTGCTACTTGATATTTCCCCTTCCTCCTGTCCTTTTCAAAAAAAAAGAGGGGGGAAGAGGGGAGGAGTGGTTTGAGATTATTTAGGGGTCGTTTGTAAGAGTGTATAAGATTAATATAAAATATGGTGTATTAATAATACTTATATTAGTAATGCTTGTGTTTTCTATGCTTACATTAGTTATGTTTGTATTTTTCTTATGTAATGTTTGGTTTGATGTATTAAAAATAACATGAATTAAATAATTTAAAAAAAAAATTACAAAAATACTTTCCATATATATGTTGGAAAGGATGCGGAAATTTTTTTGGGGGATAATAGTATTTTTAATCATGTTAATGCATGGATTGGATCTATTGCATTGCTAATACCATGGATTTTAGGTGTCGTTTGGTAGAGTGTATTAAAATGTTAATGCATGCATTAGTTTAATGTGTATTAGTAGTACCTTGTTTGGTATTCCTTTTTACCCTATATATAACTAATGCAAGCATTAGTTATACACTCTATTGTGTATTGAGGTGTGTATTACTAATACCTCAAAATCCATGGCATTAGTAATGCAATGAATCTAATGCATGCATTAACATGCTTAAAGACCCTATTACCCCTCAAAAAAAATTCCACGTCCTTTCCAACATATATATTGAGGGTATTATGTGAAAAAAAAAATATTTTTAAAAAATTATGTGATTCATGTTTTTTTTAATACATCGAACCAAACACTACATAAGAAAAATACAAGCATAACTAATGCAAGCATAACTAACACAAACATTACTAATACAAACATTATTAATACACCATATTTTGCATTATTCTTATACACTAGTAATACACACCTCAATAAACAATAGAGTGTATATCTAATGTTTGCATTAGTTATATAAAAGGTGAAAAAATATACCAAACAAGGTACTAGTGGCACATTAAACTAATGCATGCATTAGCTTTCCAATACACTTTACCAAACGACCCCTTATATATTTTAATTTTTCTTTAAAAATCAAATGAATAATGTAGGTTCATTTCAATTTTAAAAATATTAACACCACTTATCAAATTACTTTCCTTCTAATAAAAACCAAGAAAATTTCACTAGTGGTCATTTAACTTTATTATTTTTATACAAAAGTCTTTTTTTTTTTAAACTTTATGTTATGTATAAAAGTCATTCAACATTAAAAGTTATCACACAAACATCATATTTTCTATTTCATACCATTAAAAATCCTCTAATTTTAAGGACACCTGTGACCATGATTTTTTTTTTTTTCATTCTCTTACGAAATTTTTCACTTTGTTTAAAAATTCGTGTTTAATCATGAAAGTCTCAACTATAACTTTTGAAGTTGCATTAGGGAATTTGAAACACTCAAAACCCTATTTTCACTTTACTATATTTCTCTTTTTCAAATTTATCCTAAATATTTTATTTTTATAAAAACAATTTCATATGATAACGATCCTAGTAGGACGCGACAAAAAACGATATCGGAACGCCAAATTAACCTACAAAATTAAAGGATAGTTGAAAAATAAGAGAAGAGAAATGAAGAAAGAAAAACTCAATGAAACAATAATTAAGCCAAGGGAGAAAGAAAACTCAATCAAATGCATAAGAAACCAAATTAAATCCACAAAATGATAATTCGATGATCAATCAAACAAAGAAGATAACACAAGCAATTCAAAAATCCACCCTAATCACTCGATCTAAGCTAACAATTGAAATTGAACCCAATAACTACCTTAACCTAGAGTAATTAAATATCAAGTCTATCTAAGACAATTCAATTATCCAAAATCTAAATGATGTAAATGGCTAGGATAATTATTTATAGTCATTGTCTTTATAAAAATAGTTTATTATAAAAATAGCCCAAAAATGACTATTTTAGAAATAACACACAAGGGACCTTCCAAATGACATCTTGATTACTTATGACCCTGTATATTTATTTCTTCACGTCTTCCTCCGGGCTCCAAACTATCATCCATATATGAAAGCCCTTCCTAATATGCTTCAAGCTAACAGTGTTCGTATCACCATATAAATTATATTATATATTTTTTAAGAAAAACTATACTAAAACAACTAAATATTATTTCCAAAAGTTATAACCAAATACAACTCCATCTTCAACTCCAAATTCAAAATGAATTTTTTTTTTGTAATGGTATGTAGTAGCTTGCCTATGAAATCTAATCTATAACATTATATATCTATTTTTTTTTTAAATATTAATCTTTTAGAACTAATTAATTGTAATTTTAAAATAAATTGATTAAATTGAGTGATTTTGCAAGTTTTAGTTATTATGGAACTCTAAACTAGATTATTATTATTCGATACCGAGGAAAAATTCTCTATTGCATATCAATCTTTGAAGTTAATTTAAAAGAAATATCACTATTGAACTGTGACTTGACACGTGAAAACTTAATGTAAAGTAGCTAGACTCCTTTTTCAAAAGAAAAAAAAAATCAATTTTGAAAGATGGATTTCTCACTTCTATACCAATTGATGTGGTAATTATACATACCATATAATTAATTCATGAGAAAAATATTTTGCAATAAATTATTTTAGTAAGCTCCTTCTGTCTCTCTCTTTTGTCCTTTGAAATATTACATAATTCTATTTATTTGTTCTTTATCAATGCTTTTTTTTTTTTCTATTTCCATTTTCTTTGAAGTCTAAAGTACGACATAATATAAGCATGAATAGTTAAAAAAAAAAAAACAAGTGAAACTATAATTGTAAAATAGCAACAACCATTATTATTAGTAATTTTTATTAAATATAAAGCAAGAAATCATATAATTTTATTGATATGCCAACAATAACATGGCGAATTACATATTATTATTTTCACTCTCAACTTGTACAACATGAGATGCATAGAAATGGGAACTGTCCTGAGCAAGTGCAACATTTAAACTTCTTGCAAAGTCCAAATCCGCAACCTGAAAATGTCAAAAACACATATAAAAATATAAAAAAGATATTGTCAAAAGAGCGATTTTATTAAAGTAAAACTATTTTTTATTTGGTAATATGAAAAAAAAACATAACAAAGAAAAAAGATAAGAATTTCTTACTTGCAACAGATATACGAGTGCTACGACTTGCACCAGACAACTCTAGTTTTATTGGTGGTATTGTTTCTGATGTTGCTAAAGTTAATGGAGAAAAAAGAACAAATAAGACAATGATCATAAACCCCATAACATTAGTTGATTTTGCCATCTTAAACAACTATTTTCGTTATGCTTGTAGGTATTTTATTTTTCTTCTTTCCCCTTATTTCGTTCTACTTTGATGGTTCATCCTTTTATAGCAAAAATAGACCATAATTTTTGAGTTAGTAGTGTTGAATTTAAGTAAGTTGTAACGGGATAGCATTTTAACGTATTTTCTTTAATAATATTAATTTGCTTCACTCTTTGATTACCTTATTGATTATTGTAACTCTTGTTCCATCCATTTGTGCAACCTGTCACTGTAAGTTAATTTTTCTATTAACTAAGGCATCACTTTTATGCCTATTAAAGTTGGAGTTAATGGTAGACATATAGTAGACGTAGGTTACTGCATGTAAGTTATCATCAAGGAGTGATATTTCAATGTTAGTTATGCATGAATGTGGTCACCATTTTTTCTTACAGATTCATGTAACTTCCCATTCTTTATTCCGCCATTATTCTATCTCTTTTTTTTTGTAACCATTGTAACTCTTGTAACCTTGGTAACTTCTATGCCATTCATCTACCACATTTATCTTCCTATTCATTGCATGAAAGATTTCTTCACCTATATATAGAGGTGGTCTTGCATGGTTTTGATACACACAAGATAATAGAGAGTTCACAAAAGTTAGTAAAAAAGAGAATTTAATAGTTGAAGGGAAGTGCTACTTTTGTGGAACTTTGAGCTCAACTCTTATCCAGAGTTGTTGAGTTGTTGACGAGTCAATGACATATATATATTTTTTACTTGCACTCTGTCAAATAATAGTATAGAAAGATGTCGAACCCACAGAGATTGGTTTTATCTATTCTACGGATGTTTCTTGTTTCAATTACTATTTGAGAAAATCAGAAATAGTTGAATGGTGAATTAACTAATTGTTAGTACATAAAAAAAATGGTAGAAAACAAATATATTAAAGGTGTTGGGATTTTGACTTCACTCAATATTTATATATAAAGTAAACTCTTTATTCCTCAATTTCTTTTTCTCAAAATTTTATAAATATCTCTCACGATTATATTTATGTTTTATTACTAAATTTGAACAATTAAATGCACTCCTCTCGGTTATACAATTTAATCATCAAAATAGTAATATTAAGGACCCAGAAATATATATTTGAACAAAAACATGCTCTTTTTTGTAGTAAGTCCCTTTCGATTACCTTACTTGTTATAACTAATTAGTACACTATTCACCTCTTTCGATTACAAATAAGTGAAATTAATTATAACATAAATTTGATAGATGTCACTAAATAAATATTAACAATCTATCAATACTTCAATTAACGGTATTATTTCTTCCGTTTCTCTCGATTACAGAATTAATAACATGTTAATTTGAAGTACAAAATAGATATATTTAATAAATAAAGTAACATCTAAAAGTAAAGCTGATAAAATTAAACAGAAAGCTTCATCTCAAGTATGTGAAATTTTGGAATAGTACTTACTATGATATAGAAATATCAAGATTCATCATTTTTCCAACACAAAGAAAAATTACTCCATACTAGAATAGGTACTACTAATGAAAATATTCTTCTCCATTAAATAAGAAAATAGAAGAAATATTGAAGAAGAAGAATTCCGCTATTTAGTTAAAAGTAGGATCTAGAATAATTTTCAACATTAAATAACTAACAAGTAGTAAAAAAAAACTTTAAAAAGAATTTTTAAGTAGTTGCTTCAACTCTTCCTTTTCTCCGATGCCCTTTCCTTCCCTATTGAATTCCTATTTATAGGAAATATAATGCAGATCTCATGACTTTGTGGAGACATCAAATGTTGTTACCACTTTAGAGATCATTTTTCCATTTGTTCATTGTTGCGACACTAATTTTTGTTGATGCTTCATTTCTCCGTATTTTCATGTTTCCACAATATGTCTTTCTTTTTGTTCTCTTATTCTTTCAATATTCCTTTCCTGCTAGATTATTAGTAAATATGGGATAATAGATATATTATAGTCATGGATTTATTTAAAATCTTTATTTGTTTACATATAAAAATACATGAATAATTTATACTTATTAAATTCTCCCATACTTAAATATTTGTTTGTCCTCAAGCAAAAATAACTAATAGTTATAGTGGCTAATTTTTTTAAAATAAATAAATAAATTCATGAGAAATCTCGGAGAAAAAAAATCAATTAAGATCAACCATGAGTTCAAACGTCTTTTAACCGTACTCATATTCACTTATTGAGAATTGTGTAACGCCCCGAGAGTACACCCTGGGCTTCACACGGTGCTTACAGTCCTGAGGGACCACAAGCTAACCCATTAGCTAGTACCTGTTGTGAGCACTGAATAATAAAACCATGAATGCGGAAGAATAACTGATGTTCTATAAGGTTTTAATAACTGAAGCAACCACGGAACTATGAATCTGTAGAAATAACATCTGAGTCTGATAAAATACTCAAATCTGAATAAACTGAATTCTGACTCAAATGTCTGAAAAGCCTCTAAACTGAATACTGTGAGTTGATGGGACAGGTCCCAACTAACTTTAACTAGCTACTAGACCAAAAGCATGAAATAATATAATTCGTCCTCGAATTATGAGGACTCACCACTGTCACTGTATTGCTGATGGCATGATAAGTCTAAGTGCGATCCGGAAACTGAGCGCCAGAACCTATGATATAAGACATCATAGCGCAAGAAACGAATATGCGATCAGTACTTTGAATGTACTGGTATGCTAAATGAGGTAGGTTGATATGCATGGTTTCATGAACAGGAATAATAATTGTCTGATTATGCATGTAAAACATGGTGTACTGATAGGGAACATAGAATCTGTAGATACTAAAAATATGGAGAATATATAAATACTAAGTATGCATGAAAGTCTATAAATACTGAGGATGCATGACCAAGCATATAACATGAACTGAGTAAAAGCTGTAAACTGAGATACTGAAATAACTAAAATCTGTATGCTTTGGTCAAACAACACCAAGATCGAATAACTAAACTGAGACTGTAACTGAGACTATGACTGAGACTGTATCTGAGACTGTGGCTGAGAATGTATCTGAGACTGTGGCTGAGACTGTATCTGAGACTGTGGGAGGTATCATCTAACCGACATTCCCTAATCTGAGCTAATTAAGGTCCAACCTGTAACCATAGTTAGAAGGGTGTTAATACCGTTCCACGGGTACTAACACTAGCTGTGTGGATCAACTGAACTGATATATTGTCCAAAGGACTAAGGGTGTCAAGCCTGAACTAACGGGTGATCCCTCCGAGATAGTCAAGCCTACTCTGACGGGTGACTTCTCATATCCTACTCTGGCTACGTAGTTCTAGAGTATAAGGACTGCTACTAATGATTTTTCCTATCTGACGGAAAATCCGTCATCCCTATACTCGCTCGGTGCTGTTGATACCCAATTTTTGCTCTCCGTTCCTAAAATTAACGTCTTCAGGCTTCTTGATCATTAAAGGGCACAAAATATAATTTTTTTTATCTTTTTTATAATAGTTGACAAATTATTGATAATCATCGTTACTTTAGGATTTTTATCAATTTGTTGTCGTATTTTTACTTTTCATAATTTATTAATAATCCTCCTTATAATAGGATTTCTATCAATTCATTATTGTTTTTAACATTTTACAATTATTTGGACATGTACATGACATGACAACACATTTTTATAATATTTTTCATATTAAATTACATTTTTTAATATTTTCAACATTCTTTACATTTTTCATAATTACAAATCAATACCTGCATTTTGTACATTTTTACGGTCCGCAAATGCTAAGTCGGATAATTCAATGTCTTGTCGCATTCGACAACGACCACACAATAATGTCTTGTCACATCCGACAATGACTACACAATGATGTCTTGTCACATCTGATAATGACAACTCAATGACACTATCCTTTGGACAATAATTTTATCCATTGATCAATACCCTAAGGACCAAAAGATATGCTATTATATAAAGAGGGGACATCTCTTTATCCATTGGTCAATAAGAGGTGCCCAATTTTATTATAAATAGGAGTGATGGAAAGGTATTTCCACACACACATTTTTATTCTTCCTCTCTCTAAAAAAATTCACACATATTTTTCACCTCTTTCTCCTCTCCCTCAAACACAAAATTTGTTCATCTTTTTCTTTTTCTCAAAAACACATACATATACTCAAAATAAACACACGACCGGTGAAATTATCTTTCCGTCGGATATTTGAGGTCATTCCGTGACAAAAGACGGATTTTATTTTGTCAAATTTATTATTTTATATCAAAAGCCAACACATGGCCGATGAAAATATATTTTCGTCGAATTTTTGAGGCCATCCCATTACAAAAGACGGACTTTATTTTCTCAAATTTATCTATGTTATGTCAAAATAAATATTCTTGGTCAATGAAAAATTACCGCCGATTTTTGAGGCCTCCACAAATAAAAGACGGATATTACGTATATAAATACGTAATAAAAAAAATTAAATATTTTGGGTAATGACGAAACTTTTATAACACCACTACACCACAAAAGGTTTTATGATTCGTATCTTGGCAAGGCGATTTAGGACGGCCGATTAGTCGAGCAACCACTTCGTAGCCATGGCGAGTCTAAAACTTAATCCGAGCCTATTTTATAGCAAGACACTATTTTTATATGTACATCTATATGTATATGTGTGTGCACATAATTTCACTTACTTTAATGATTATTTCTTCATTACTTTATCAAGCACTTATACATAATTCTCGAGCTTTATGTTTGTAGTTTATTTCTCATTTGTATAATTGTACATAAAGATAAAAGATAGTGAAAACTTTATTTTTTGGGTGCCGGGCGGGAATATTCTTTATTTACATAATTTCATCGCTTTTAAGCAAAACTTAGGCCTTTAATATTTAGATAAAAGAATTAAGTTAATCAAATAATTCACATATTATGTAGTCTTTTCTTCTCAAATAAATCTTTACTTTTCTCCGTAACTTTAATCAAATAAAAATATTACTTGTAAATGCTTTTCCTTTTCATGGCATATCAAAATACATTTCTTTTCATATGTCACAAAATACTTTCTTTTTTCACATGTAATTTATACATTTTTATACATATCTTTTACATATTTCTTTTCACACATCACAAAATACTTTCTTTTTCACATGTAATTTATACATTTTTATACATATCTTTTACATGTTTCTATAACAATAGATTTTATTTGTATATTTAATATACATATACTTTTACATAGTTTTACATTTGTATTTTTTCAAAAGAATTATTTTATACTTAATACACATACACTTTTACATTATTTTAAATATTTATACTTCCTCCCTCATTGATAAGTTTAGTCTAGCGGGGTACCACATTTGTGGATCCTGAAGGGTTCCTAACCCCTTCCATTCGGAATAATTTGAACCCTTACCTAGAGTCTCAATTGGTTTTTCGCAGACTAAAAACATCAATCATACGTGTTAATGAATAAACATGTTTTCTTAGTTTCCTTAAAAATTAGGTGGCGACTCTGTACAAAATTTAATTCTTTTAGAGTCCATAAAGTCATGTTTTGTTTAACCTTGGTAAAAATAGGGCATGACAGAATGGCGACTCTGCTGGGGATTATCAACAGGTTTTGACCACAATAGTCTCAATTTTTCAATTAAGGGAGGTATTTTTAATTTTTTTCTTGCATATGTTAGTTCTTTGATTCTTTATCTATTTACACTGTAAATTATGTAGAATTGTTCATAAATTTTGTACATTATTTACAATAATTAATTTTATTGTTTTGTCAAATTTTTTTATTCATTACTTGTTTATATACACTTTATCAGTATATTGAAAAACTGCTACACATTATTTAATCATAAATTACAATTCCATCGAGTCTTTGTCCGTACACTTCACACACTGTGGTTCACGCGGGGGTGTCTTACACTCCCCTAAACCTTCTTTAAATTCCATAGTTTCAGAGTTGGTGCATTTAGGTTAGTGCGCCTTCTCACAATCATTCAGTCCTACTCTCAACCATTTAGGAAGATTCTTATTCTAGAAGTAAATCACGCCATATACAAACTCATAAAAAATAGGTTTGAACTAAGTATTGACCTAATTTTTGTCTTGACAAGATACGTAAGCAGTCTCGTATTAGGGTTCGATCTCTTCACTGTTTTAAAATAATTCCTTCGGTATTCATACTGGGAAAATTTTCTGAAACAGTTCAAAGACTCTCTCCAAAAGTCTTCAAGAGCACAAATGAATGATTCCTCAAATTCAAATCTCAATAACATTAGTGTTTAGCCGACCTACCTCCAAATCCTCACCCGATTTTGGTTCGAGAACACCTAGCTTCTTATTTCAAATGTCGTAAACCATTAAATTTACTGTGTATCGATCCCCACTATCAAAGCAAGGGTTCAATATTCTTTCATCCATAACAATCCTGCCAACTACGGTGAAACAATGTCATAACTTCTTCAATGTCTGACCTTCCTAATCTTGTCGACACATTGAAGTAGTTTCAAAACTTTTCTCATGCTTGACATCCATTCCCTCGATCGTCTGATCCAAATAATTTTGATGCTACAAACAGTTTCTTTTTATCGTCTTTCACATTATTTTCGACAATGACCACCACTCTTGTACATTCATATATACTACATGCACATTTACAAATCTGTCTGAACTACGCAAACCTGATTCTTGTTTTCACAAGATACGCAGGCAACCCTCATTTGGGTTCGGTCCCATTTTTTTTCTGAAAAATAAAAAATGAATAAATTTTATTAGAATTTTGGCTTGGTTGGTACCAACACAGTTAGGAATGTGTATGACAAAGAACAAATTGGTATGATGGAGAGGACCGACTTCACGATAAACCATTGATTCTTTTGGTACCTCTTAGTCAAACCTGAGTAACACTTAAAAATTCTCTTGCATACATCTAAGACAAGAACAAAGCCAACCCCATCATTTCAAGTGCATTGTGTGGTGAGCTTTAGACTAGTTCATTGCATTGCATTGTTGATCCAGAACTTGGCCTGAATGTCTGTTGAGGCGAAATTCTGAGTTACACTTAGTTTGGGAAAGGATTGTAGGCCTTCCTTGACTAGATTGTGCCTTCCACGGCCTACCAAATGACATCAATCCCTAGTATTTCCTCTCTTTGAGCCTGAAACCTTTTCTTTTGAATAACCACATTTGAGTCTATACCTTTTGAGTCCTTACATGCACTATCCCTCTTTGGTACACCTCCTTGAGCGCACTAAGTACGTGCAAGTTGCAAATGAAGATTCAAGATAAAAGTTGCCAAAGGCAAAGGACGTATATCCCCAGAAGAACAAAATAAAAGACGACTTCAAAGAAAGAAGGAGCAAGAACCCTCACAAAGAAAAAAAGAGAGATAACTCTGATAAAGGTGGGGAATCATCATCCCCCAAAAATAAAAAAAAGGAAGGAAAATATATCGAAAAGGGAAAAAACTCCAATACAAGATTCAAAAAAATTCAAAACAAATACAAAATAAGGGGCAAAGAAGCACAATAAAGAAGATCGAGCGTCAAAAGCACAGATACAGTGCAATGCTCATTGAGGAATTAGTCATTTTTATCCCAGATATCATCCTACCCGACCCCAAGCCTACATTACAAGCCAATAACAAGCCCTACAAGATCCTACTCTAAGTTTTCTCACATTAGTGGATACTTACATGAAGGCCAAGCCTATGATATCACAATTACATTTATTGAATTTCTTTCTGAGTGTGAGCGTATATCGCTAAACATCTCTAAATTCAAGAGAAAAATAATACTCAAATAAGTGTGAGAACGAGACATTCTTTCTGGAGAGGGAACTTGAAAAATGGGAACATGCACAATTCAAAATCTTTGTTTGAAGCAAGACGAATAAATCTTGTCGATACTTAGGTATGTCTGAAGTACCACTCGAAGCTATGGAAGTTACCCTAAAGTCGATCTCGGTTAGCTGGAAAAGAGATAGGGGAATTCTTATACACACTACTAATTATTGGTACCGACTGTAGTCAAGACACAGTTATATCTTTTCATTGTTCAACATTTCTTACAAAGAAAATACAAAACAATCTTCTGCATTTTCACCTTTCTGCATTCTTACAAAGAAAACACAAATAATGTTTTGCATTTTTACCTTTCAGTACTTCTTGCAAATAAAACACAAAGCAATTTTCTGCATTTTTCATCTTTCAACATATTTTTACAACGAAAATACAAAAAAAATAATCTTTCCTTTCAAACCATGCCTTCACATACATGCATCACACTTTACGTGCAAGACGTCTATCTCTGAATAACAACAATTGGCCTTTCTCTTCAAGATACAGGCTTCAAACACGGTCATTTTTCTTTTCAATTAGGTGTTCTCAGAGCTTTTTACATTTTCATAGCCCCGCCAGTCGAGTGGCTATTATCTTTCAAAGCCTCACCAGTCAAGAGGCTTTTTACATTTTCATAGCTCCGCCAATCGAGTGGCTATTACTTTTCAAAGCCCTTCCAGTTGAGAGACTTTTTACATTCTCATAGCCCCATCAGTCGAGAGGCTATTACCTTTCAAAGCCCCACCAGTCGAGAGGCTTTTACATTTTCATAGCCCCGCCAGTCGAGAGGCTATTACCTTTCAAAGCCCTGCCAGTCGGGAGGCTTTTACATTTTCATAGCCCTGTCAGTCGAGTGTCTATTACATTTCAAAGACCCGCCAGTCGAGATTCTTTTACACTTTTATAGCCCTACCAGTGAAGAGGCTATTACCTTTCAAAGCCCCGCCAGTCGAGAGGCTTTTACATTTTCATATCCCCACCAATCGATTTATTACCTTTCAAATCCCCGCCAATCAAAAGGCTTTTACATTTTCATAGCCCCGCCAGTCGAGAGGCTTTTACATTTTCATAGCCCCACATATCGAGTGGCTATTACCTTTCAAAGCCCCTCCAGTCCAAAGGCTTGTACATTTTCATAGCCCCGTCAGTCGAGTAGCTATTACCTTTCAAAGCCCCGCCAGTCGAGTGGCTATTACCTTTCAAAGCCCCGCCAGTCGAGAGGCTTTTACATTTTCATAGCCCCGCCAGTCGAGTGGCTATTACCTTTCAAAGCCCCGCCAATCAAGAGGCTTTTACATTTTCATAGCCCCACCAGTCTAGTGGCTATTACCTTTCAAAGCCCCGCTAGCCGAGAGGCTTTTACATTTTCATAGCCCCGCCAGTCGAGTGGCTATTACCTTTCAAAGCTCCGCCAGTCGAGAGGTTTTTATATTTCCATAGCCCCGCCAGTCAAGAGGATTTTTACATTCACATAGCCCCGCCAGTCGAGAGGCTGTTACCTTTCAAAGCCCTGCCAGTCGAGAGGATTTTACATTTTCATAGCCCCGCCAGTCGAAAGGCTATTACCTTCCAGCTGTTCCACCAATCGAGAGGCCATTACCTCATCAGTTGATGTCCTTAGTCTTCATAGACAATTGAGGACGACCATCACACAGTCTTCGTAGACAATCGAAGACGACAATCAGCATTCATCGCCATAGACAATTAGAGATGTCATCAAGTCTTCATAGATAATCGAAACATCATCATTCATCACAGTCTCCATAAATAATCGGAGACAACAATCAACATTCGTCTCCATGGACAATTGGAGACGTCATGCATCAAGTCTCCATAGACAATCAAAGACATCATCATTTATCATAGTCTCCGTAAACAATCGGAGACAACAATCAACACCAACCTCCATAGACAATTGGAGACGTCATGCATCAAGTCTTCGTATAAAATCGAAGACATCATCATTCAACATCAGTCTCTATAGAAAATTGGAGATGTCATGCATTAAGTCTTCGTAGACAATCGAAGACATCTTTCATTCATCAACATCAGTCTTCGCAAACAATCAAAGACACCCGGCATTCATCCTCAAGTCCCCGTAGACAATCAGAGACATCATACATCTTTTCAACAAAGGGTACAATTCAGAAAAACACTACTTTTTTTTCAAATCCCACATCATACACTGGGGCAAATTTTGAGAATCGCCCCAAATTTTCTATTTTCTCATTTCGAACTACATTGACTTGATTCTCGTGACACTCGAGATATGTAGGAAGCTCTATGCAGAGTTCGGTCATTACAACCCTACAATTATTATTTCTCCCCAGCAGGTACACAATCTTGCATCCCCAACATTTAACAACTCGATACTGGGTCAATTTCAAAGAGAGCATCGGGAATATGTTAATACTTTTGTTCCCACATAGTCCTCCTCTAAATAATCATTTCATATGATCATTCGCCCCTAATAACAAGGCAAGAGACAATCTGCCTATTCTTTTGAACTATACCCAACCTGATCCTCATTAACTTGAGGTATGTAGGCAACTCTAAATTAGAGTTCGATCGAATTTTTCAATAACAAAAAAAAATTATTTTTTACCGAGCAAAATTGCTACACGTCAACGTTTTCGTTTGAAGACTTCTACATCGTCCTCAAACGAAAATGGGCAACTTTTGACACCCAATTTTTGCACTCCATTCGTAAAATTAACGTCTTCAGGCTTCTTGATCATTAAAGGGCACAAAATATAATTTTTTCATCTTTTTTATAATTGTTGACAAATTATTGATAATCATACTTACTTTAGAATTTTTATCAATTTGTTGTCGTATTTTTACTTTTCATAATTTATTAATAATCCTCCTTATAATAAGATTTCTATCAATTCATTATTGTTTTTAACATTTTACAATTATCTGCACACGTACATGACATGATAGCACATTTTTATAATATTTTTCATATTAAATTATATTTTTTAATATTTTCAACATTCTTTACATTTTTCATAATTATAAATCAATACCTGCATTTTGTACATTTTTACGGTCCGCAAATGCTAAGTTGGATCAATTATTTTTACACAGTATAACAATTCGATGTCTTGTCGCATTCGACAACGACCACACAATAATGTCTTGTATCATCCGACAATGACTACACAATGATGTCTTGTCACATCCGACAATGACTACACATAATGTCTTGTCACATCTGACAATGACAACTCAATGACACTATCTTTTGGACAATAATTTTATCCATTGGTCAATACCCTAAGAACCAAAGGATGTGCTATTATATAAAGAGGGGAAATCTCTTTATTCATTGGACAATAAGAGGTTCCCAATTTCATTATAAATAGGAGTGATGGGAAGGCATTTCCACACACACATTTTTATTCTTCATCTCTCTAAAAAAATCCACACATATTTTTCACCTTTTTCTCCTTTCCCTCAAACATAAAATTTGTTCATCTTTTTCTTTTTCTCAAAAACACATACATATACTCAAAATAAACACACGACCGATGAAATTATCTTTTCGTCGGATATTTGAGGCCATCCCGTGACAAAAATAGATTTTATTTTGTCAAATTCATTATTTTATATCAAAAGCCAACACATGGCCGATGAAAATATCTTTCCGTTGGATTTTTGAGGCCACCCCATTACAAAAGACGGACTTTATTTTCTCAAATTTATCTATGTTATGTCAAAATAAATATTCTTGGCCAATGAAAAAATTACCGTCGATTTTTGAGGCCTCCACAAATAAAAGACGGATATTACATATATAAATACGTAATAAAAAAATTAAATATTTTGGGCAATGACGAAATTTTTATAACACCACGACACCACAAAAGGTTTTATGATTCGTTTATTGGCAAGGCGATTTAGGACGGCCGATTAGTCGAGCAACCACTACGTAGCCATGGCGAGTCTAAAATTTAATCCGAGCTCATTCTATAACAAGACACTATTTTTATATGTAAATCTATATGTACATGTGTGTGCACATAATTTCACTTACTTTAATGATTATTTCTTCATAACTTTATCAAGCACTTATACATAATTCTCGAGCTTTATGTTTGTAGTTTATTTCTCATTTGTATAATTGTACATAAAGATAAAAGATAGTGGAAACTTTATTTTTTGGGTGCCGGGCGGGAATATTCTTTATTTACATAATTTCATCACTTTTAAGTAAAACTTAGGCCTTTAATATTTAGATAAAATAATTAAGTTAATCAAATAATTCACATATTATGTAGTCTTTTCTTCTCAAATAAATCTTTACTTTTCTCCGTAACTTTAATCAAATAAAAATATTACTTGTAAATATTTTTCGTTTTTATGGCACATCAAAATACATTTCTTTTCATATGTCACAAAATATTATCTTTTTCACATGTAATTTATACATTTTTATACATATCTTTTACATATTTCTTTTCATACATCACAAAATACTTTCTTTTTCACATGTAATTTATACATTTTTATACATATCTTTTACATGTTTCTATAACAATAGATTTTATTTGTATATTTAATATACATATACTTTTACATAGTTTTGCATTTGTATTTTTTCAAAAGAATTATTTTATACTTAATACACATACACTTTTATATTATTTTAAATATTTATACCTCCTTCCTCATTAATAAGTTTAGTCTAGCCGGGTACCACATTTGTGGATCCTGAAGGATGCCTAACCCCTTCCCTTCGGGATAATTTGAACCCTTACCTAGAGTCTCAATTGGTTTTTCGCAGACTAAAAACATCAATCATACGTGTTAATGAATAAACAGGTTTCCTTATTTTCCTTAAAAATTAGGTGGCGACTCTGTACAAAATTTAATTCTTTTAGAGTCCATAACGTCATGTTTTGTTTAACCTTGGTAAAAATAGGGCATGACAGGTGCTAAATCCTACTCCCAACTGAATGACACTGAAATACTAGACTGTTCTGAGTTTAACTGACTGATATCTGACTGTTCTGATAATGCTCATAGTATGTTCTGAAGATTTTTTGTAATGTACTGAGACTAGACTAAATAAATAGCTATGATTTTCGGGTATTCAATACCCCTAGGACACAAGTCAACAATAGTAAAATAACACCAAAGCTTGGGGGACAAAGCATGAAGGTTCTTATTAAATCAATCACTCTTGCAGGCATTTCATCAAACACTTGTAGTTCATGGTTTAAAACTATCATAGGAATGTCATGAAATTTATGAAAATAGCATGAATTCAACATAATAGATCTAAATCATGGTTTAATTTGATAAATAATAATATTAAAACATGGAGAATCGAATAACAACAATAATCTCATTGTAACATGGTATAAAATCATAGTTCATGGGGATTCATGGGTGAAATCACAATTTAAAATCGTAAATCTTGAAAAGATGATAACTTTATTAATTAAAGTGGTACTTGGACTCCATGGGTGAAAGACACCCATGAATGAACATCTTACATACCTTAATGGATGAATTTCTTTAAGTTCTTGGTGAATTCTTGAGGGTTGGCCTTGAATTGAAGAGTCAGGGTTTCTTGCTTGGGAGAGAGAGCTTCTTGATTTGGGGGGAAATAATTAAAATAGTGAGTTTAAAAACGTTTTTAGGGCTTAAAAGAACACCTGAGCAGATTAAAATTAGGGGAAAGGACTATTTTAACCCTGGACGACATTTTTATTTTTCGTCGAATTTTTCCGATTTGGGTTTGTTGTTGTTGTTGTTGGGATCTTGGCGCGTCGTGGCGCTATCACGTCGTGTCACTAGAAACTGGGTTGAAGGCGCGACGCAGGGCCATCACGGAGCCCCACTGATTCTAATTCTCACACATGGCGCGATGCGTCATGATCGCCCTACCCCACTAGAAATTGACAATTATGAAACTGACTGGTGGCGCGACGCGCCAATATCGTGGAGCAACTCTGAAAACTGACAATTGCTATTTTGATACACTCCGCAATGCGCTGAAGGCTTAAATAACAGGGTTAAACAACTGAAACTTAAAATAGCTATAACTTCTTACTCGGTTATCGAATTTAGACGAATCTTATGTCGTTGGAAATCTTATTCAATTTCTCACACAATGAAAAGTCGAAATGTGAAGAATTCCACACGAAGTAAACATCACTCATTTTAAAATCTATTCCTTAACATTTTAGGGACGAGTTTAAGCTAGGAAAAGTTCAGGGTATTACAAATTGAAATAACAATATTTCCTAATTCCAAGTGTGTCTCACCAAATAAAAAGAATGCCCATATATCACGCAATATATTAATAGAACAAGAAGGGAAAATTCAAAGAAATTTTCTAACTTACTCTCAACAAAGAAGTATGGCATGTTACCGAAAATACCATAAGCTTGCCTATCATGTGGTTCTCCACTAATATAGGAGTCATTTGAGTTGAGATCATGTAGGACTTTTTTCAAGGTTGTAATATAGGCTTAGGGTCAGGTGTGATACATATGGATAGTAGTGACTCAAATTCCTTTTAAGAACTTCATTTTACTTTATTGCATGAGCACAATTGACTTCTACTCCCTTATAACCCATCAACCTATCTCTTTTTTTAATTCTTCTTTTTGAATGAAATTGCTAATATCTTGTTGTATATGTATATATCTTTTTTTCAATTTTCCGACAAAGACTTCTCAAAAGAATTCAATAATATTCATCAATTTTCTTTTACATGTTTTTCTCTCTCTCTCTCTCTCTTTTTTATTCTTGTTATGTGAAACTTAATTTTATGCATTTAGCTTAACTTTCGAAATGCCCAAAAGGAATTAGGTTGAAAAAATAATTGGCTAAGGATTAAAGCTCAGTGAATAATAAGAATGTTTTATTTTAGGCTCAACGGAGCTAGCTAGGGATAAAATCATCAAGGTATGTTTATTTAGGCTATTTATTTAACAAGGATGGCCTATTTTCATTTCTTAACTCAAAATCTACCTAAAATTTCGCCTCGACACACATTCAAGGCAAGTTCTAGATTTCCAAATAAATATGAGAACTAGGTAATATATACTAATCACACAATACATTTGGAACTAGTGAATATATTAATTTCAATCATCAATAAGTAAGTATGAGTTTGGAAAGACATTCATACAACTCATGAATCATGTTCAATTAAATCGGTCTTCCTTAAGTTTCATGATTTTTAAATCAAACCAGGTTTAGCAACTTATTTAGTGAAAATAACTAAAAGTCTTAAAAAGATTTAATTCAAAATATTACAATCACGACGGAGAAGATTTGATAGACAATTTATTGTTGGACTTACCTGATATAAGAGGAAAAGAAGAAATATTAAAGTTCACAGTGATAATAAGAAACTTTATAAAGATATGTCTCTAAGTGTTGTTGCAACGAAAATACTTGTGGTGCAGATCTCGCAAACTTTATGAACGAAGTTGCCATTCTTGAGAGGAAAAGATATGATAACCCGAAAGAGATTTAGGATTCCATTGATAGAGTTTGTTGTAATAGAAGGGACCACAATGACAAATGGAAAGAACAAGATTCTAGCTAGTTATATATCATAAAGTTGGATATGGTGTCTGCGCAACATTGACCCCTGGCCATGATGTAGTATAGAAAGTCACGTTAATCCCAAGGATCTTTCGATCTTACTTAGTCCATTCCTGATGAATATCCAACCTTATTTTCTAAGGAGCCACTCTTTGCTAGAACTTTGGGAGGCTCAGGAGATAGGATAGTAGAGAAATTAATTTTGGTGAACCAAAAACAATTTACTAGCACAAGACTTAATAACTCATATAGCAAGACATATGGTGATAATGTTCAAGACGTCTGAAAGGCCATGGGTGTAAGTGATCCATCATCACAAAGTAACGATGTGGTGCTGAGAATGATAGCAGGGAATCAAATTTCAAAGAAACTAGCAAAAGACATCGATATAGCTGTAAGGCATATAATTGAGAGAGCATATAATACTGTAATATTCTTGATACGGGAAAAACAACGGAAACACGAAACAACTCCAAAACAATCCACTAATCTTAAGGATTTGAGGACTAAGATAGAGACCACTCTCGGATTCACTACAACAACAATAATACGAGATAACAATGTTGCATTTGATACCAAAAACAGCAGCAACACAATGATAACAAGATGACCACAATGAGAACAAATTTTGGATTCAAGAAGGACACAAAACAGTCCACTATGAATCTACAAAGTGCAATAAGATAAAGATAGATAGATAGACCAAATGAGGAAATAATATTAACAACCCAAGAATTGTTACACCCTTGGAAATTTAATACTACACACAACACTAACCTATCTCCTACGTAGGCACAAGAGGGATCTCGATCTCCCAAGGACAACGTTTCTAAGCTTGAATCCAACACGAGTGATTCCACACTCAAGTTGATTTCCCTAGTTACAATTTCAGATTTGTGCCTCAAGGAGAGAACTTGTCTTTCAATGTTATACAACATTCATCATCATCAAAATCTAATGAATGAATCCCTAGAAGGTTGTATTTATAGTTTATTACAAGAATAGTGTGAAATGTCCAAAATGACCCCTTAGTCAAAGTCTTCAAGTGGGCTCCCTTGGAGTGCATTGTATGGACTGATTTTGGAGCCTAGTTAGGCCTTCCTTTGTACTTCACGTGTACACACAAATCTCGGGTTCATTCACTCTCGCACTCACCCACCTCTGTGGTCGTACCCGTATCACCCTTCCCTTCTTGAAAAGGATTCGACCTCGAATCCGTACCTTGAAAAATCAAGAGAAGACAAACAAGCACACATCCTCATGACATGAGGGGTTAGGGTTAGCAAAAATAACACATCACATGCCATGCCAAGTGATAACGCTCAATCTACAGCTCTCGTAGGAGTGTAAAGCGGTCGTTAGCAAATATAGAACCCAACTGGGTTGGGTATCGATCCCACAGGGAATAGCTTGGTCAACAAGTAAGTAAAGGTTACTAGACTTTTAGTGCAAGTCTCGTAAAAAGGGGGGTTTGTAATGTGTCACCAAAACAATTAAATAAAAGCTGAAAATAGCAAAGTAAAAAGAGAAAGATTGTTACGTAAGTTGTAAACAATGAGAATTGAGGCGTTGGGGTTATGTCCACCTTCTGAGGTATACGTCTCTATTGGCTATGAGTGTGTAGAATTCTGACATGCAATTGCTTATAGAGGATTGTAGTCGATGGTAAATCCAAGCGTCTCTCGACCTAAACAAGGATTATTTCACTTTAACTCTCTCGAGCTTAAAGCGTGTCTAACGGTACGAATTCTCCAAGAGGTTAGTCCAGTTACGGCACTAGCTTTTTAATAGGAAAGGGTGTCCTACTACCTTGACATTATCTCTTTTCCAGACAAATAACTTTTCTCTCGAACAAGTTAAATGTTAGACTGGCGTATTCTTGCGTTTGCAACCGCAAAGAATGTAGATTAAGATGAAGAGAATAATGATATAAGCAATATACGTGCCTCGAACTCACAAACTCACAGCAATAGATAGTAACTCATTCGGCTTCCATAACTCCAACAGAGAAGTTTAGTTACCCATGAATGCGAAGGAAACCACAATTGACATTGTTATTATACCACAATAATGATCAATTTTGTGTAGCACAAGAGTGGTAGGCGTTAGGTGTGATTTCTTGCAGAGTAACGTTTCTCTTGTTGCAGAATTTAAGAATAGAAGAATAGACGAAAATAGAATTGATGGAAAGATTAGAAGAGTTGTAGAATTGTTTGTAGTGTAGAATAATAGAGGAGTAGCGGCTCTCCCTAAATCTCTAGCATGATAGGGTATTTATAATACCCATCTCCTAATCCTACTAAGCTAATGAAATAAATAACCAAATCCTACTAGACTAATGAAATCCTTAACCCATATGTACTAGGTTAAGGTAACATTATCATAATCCACTTAAAATAATGAAATACATAACCTAATTGTACTAGGTTAATGTATCATTGTCAAAATCCAGCTTTGTGTCTGTAAGTCCCCAAAGTCTTCAGAATTGCTGTTTTAGCCCGGGACAGATTTTCCATGCAGCAGTTTTGGTCCCCCAAAGTCTTCAGGAATGCTGTTTTAGCCCGGGACAGATTTTCCATGCAGCAGTTTTGGTCCTTAGGCGTGTAAACTCCCTTCCCTTTCTTCGTGAGCTTTCTTTTGTGTCAAGTAAGCCATAAAATGCTGAATTCTGCATCATTTATACCTGAAACTTTACTAATCATGTTCGTTAGCTCACTTACAGGAAAAAGGACTAAAAGTGCATGAAATATATAATTTGTTCTCAAAACTAGGCTAAAATATGGGCAAAATATATTGATATAGGCGTGTAAATCCGCCTATCATCAACACCCCACACTTAGAGCTTTGTTCGTCCTCGAACAACATATCATGTCCTTCTAAGCATCAACTTAAGGTTCTTACAGCAACAACACAAAACATTTATTAAGACAAGCACAACGATTATCAACCAAGAGTAGCTTTCCGATTATAAGTAGAAACAATTTAACCTCAAGTATAGACTCGTGATGGTGATCAACTCGCATGCAAACGTTAAAGTGCATAGAATCATATACAACTACCCAAAACTCATCAACCATGTGTGTCTCACACTATAGTACCCATAATCATTCACAAGTATAGCATATTTTTCAAACATGGGTATCAAAATGTCCTTGCTCTCACTCTCACAAAGAGTTCATATGTAGCAACTGATGACCATAGGCTTGCCCTTAATGTAGTACTCCACTAAATGTCGGAATGTTAAGATTAGGATCAAGTAGGTCTTTTGATGGTTGTAATGTAGGCTAAGGGACGGGTAGGACTATTTTGGCCAGGAATAGTGACTAAGTTCCTAAGCGCTTTAATACATCACTTTGTATCATTGACACTTTTTTCTTTCAACCTTTCTTCTTTCTTTTTTCTACCACCCTTGTTCTCCTCTTTTTTCAATTTTAAGCACAACTCACTTTTCAGCTTTCTTTTCCTTTTTCTTTTCACAACATACCTCTTATGATAGCATTTTTTTTTCTTTTTCATAACACATTCAAGAACCATTCCAATTTATAGCATTATACTCACCCAATTTCCTTTTATGTTGTCACTTGACTTTTTCACTTTAAAGCACTTAGAGATTTTGGGATCAAATTACGGTCTTGAAAGAAATGGATTAGGCTTACATACAAGGTTGTCAAAGAAATAGGCTAAAGGCTCAAAAGGGTTAACTAGGATGATGTCCATGGGTAGGTAAAACTGAAGGTAAACATGTATAGGTTGCCAAAGAAATGCCTAAATCATATCCTAAACTTACACTCCTTATTTTCGCTTTGCATACATACCAGGCAAGTTCTAGCATCAGCCACACACATAGAATATACTATTATCTCACACACACAAGGCACATGGTCGACTTTATTGGAGGTAATATAGACTCTTGACCCAACAAGTGAAGGAATTGAACCACACAATATCACATAATGAGTCACAACTAGAGCCTAAACGTCTCAATAGTCACAATTGTAGCACATACTCTTGTTATAATCTCATGCTGCCTATCAAAATAATTTCATGCGAAGCTAGAAAAAAATTTCTACTAAAAAAAACGAAACAAAAACAGCGCAAGCAAACATAGATGCGATAGAGAAGTATAGCATACGATACCGCCACCCCACACTTAGTCGGGACACTGTCCTCAGTGGAAAATAAATACGAGGAACCTGGTTGGTCGGACTTATCCTCTATGTCTGGGGTCATACCCCTTGCATTGGAATCATCATCAGAGTCGTCATCCTCAGAAGTTCCTCATAAGTATCCCACTTAATTCCAAGCGTGAGTCGAGGTATTTGCAGCGAGGAGGGTTCTCCTTGGTCCTTGCGACTTCTCTTTTTGCCCTTTTTAGGAGGTGGTAGCCTTCTCCTTGCCTTGTCTCGCTTTAGGTGCCATTGTACCTGAGACTAGAAATAGTGTTAGTGGTAGCACAATATCAATGGATACAATCTATGCACAAGCAGTAGGGGTACCACCCCACACTTAGTTTTGTTGACACAAATCAGTGAAGTGAAAGTGGTCGATTACTCAGATTTTGTCGACATACGTTTTAGGAGTTGTATTCCGGCAAGAAAATCAGTGATGTATCACTACTTGCAGCCATTGCATTACTTTCATGTTAGATATAACAACACTACTACATGGGGGTTACCACATAATATAGTTACTTTCAACAATCACAACCTCCTATGTCGGCAGGCACTATAAGTCTTATCCCGATGAACGGGATAGCCTAACATGTAAGTATCCAAGTAGCAATTTTAAGCAATGTTCAAGACTATAGCAATTCCGCAATTAGTATGACAATGCTATTAAAACCAAATTCAAGTCGGAAACAAGTCAAGATGATTCTAACGTATACGTTCACTCACATGATTTTGCATTAACATTCCAAACACATGAACTTCACCAACAATCTTTCAATATGTAGCAATTTATAATAGACATAGAAACGTAGTACTTACGAGAAATAAATGAAGAATAAGAGAGTACTTACTTGCTTGAAGCTTTTGGAGGTGGTTTTGTGAATTGGAAGAGCAAAAAAGAAAATTTTGAGAGGATTTGGATGAATATGCGGCACCTTTAGGTCACTTTGCAATGTGTTGTGTTATAAAACTAAGTCCCCTTTATATAGGAAGAGAATGGGTCGGGTTATGACCCATTTACAATCGGTTTTAGAGACAAAAATCCCACATATGCGACGCATAATGCTTGGCATAGATATGACATATGCGGCGCATTGTCTATGGCATAATGGGACATATGCGCCGCATAGTCTATGGCATTTGTAGACATATGCGCCGCATAGTCTATGGCATATGAGATACTGAGACCAAATGCCATAGCATAGGCGGCGCATAGTCAAAAGCAGACCTAGGAATAGGCGGCGCATAGTGTATAGCACACTAGATTCCGAGACCTTAGGCTATAGGATAGGTTGTGCATCGTTCGTGGCCTAGTTTTACCAAGGCCTAGCCTTCCTCGAAGCCTATTTTGGCGTGAGAAAGGCTCAATCCATAGCCTTATGCATCACCCTTCCCAATTTACCAACTTTGCCATACAATGCGTCCAAATCGTCAATTGAAATCAATCTCCTCGTTGAAAACTTCTTGCACCTATATTCGCTCAAACAAATGAAAACGATTAGTACGATGGGTTGCCTCCCACCAAGCGCCTTAGTTTTGGTCGTGGCACGACTCTTATTTTTGGATTTTTATTTATCAAAAGCAAAACACATACTGAAATGAAAAATGATAAACGATAAACGATAAACGATAAACGATGGGTTGCCTCCCATCTAGCGCCTTATTTATTGTCGTGGCTCGACGTAGTAATCTCGAGTATTTAGACTTCGTCGAGATAAGTGATGGCCATGTTATTCATCGAGTCAAGAGGGCCGATATACGGCTTAACACGTTGGCCATTCACTTTGAAGACAACACCCTTATTGTCTTCCAATTCAACTACTCCAGATGAGTAGACTTGGATAACTTTAAATGGACCAGACCACTTAGATTTTAACTTACCTGGGAAGAGCTTAAATCTGGAGTTGAAGAGTAGTACCATATCACCCTTTTGGAAGTTTCGTCGAACAATCCGCTGGTCATGATACTTCTTCATCCGCTCCTTGTATAAATCCGATCTTTCATATGCATGGTGACGGAACTCATCTAATTCGTTCAGCTGCTCCAACCTCAGATTCTTCACATCATTCCAATTCAGATTCAGGTGCTTCAATGCCCACAATGCCTTGTATTCAAGCTCGATGGGTAGATGACAAGCCTTCCCATAAACTAGTTGATAAGGAGACATGCCAATGGGTGTCTTGAATGCAGTCCTATATGCCCATAGTGCATCATCTAGCTTTCGAGACCAATCCTTCCTATTTGCATTAACCGTCTTTGCAAGGATTTGCTTAATCTCGCGATTGGAAACCTCTACTTGTCCACTAGTTTGGGGATGATAAGGCGTAGCTACCTTGTGTTGCTTGACACCATACTTGGCCAATACAGATTTGAATAGCTTGTTGCAAAAGTGAGATCCTCCATCACTTATGATAGTACGAGGTACCCCAAAGCGAGAGAAGATATTCTTCTTTAAGAACGCTACAACACGCTTTCCTTCGTTGTCGGCCAATGCTACAGCTTCAACCCATTTCGAAACATAATCCACAGCAACCAAGATGTACTTCATTCCAAACGAATTCACGAATGGTCCCATGAAATCAATACCCCACACATCAAAAAGTTCTACCTCCATAATTTTAGACATGGGCATTTCATGGTGTTTTGAAATAGTACCTTGACGTTGGCATTGGTCACACCTTCTCACATAGTCGTATGCATCTCTGAATATCGAGGGCCAATAATAACCACTTTGCAATACTTTTCTTGCGGTTCGATTCCCTGCATGATGTCCACCAACTTGCGAAGTGTGGCATGCTTCCAATATAGCAGGTACTTCTTCATGGGATATACATCGTCGAATGATCCCATCCGCGCATCTTCGAAACAAATAAGGTTCATCCCAATAGTAGTGCTGAACGTCATGCATAAACTTCCTCCTTTGGTGGTAAGATAAGTTGGCAGGTATCACATTACTCTCTACGAAATTTGCAAAGTCGGCATACCATGGTACTTTCTCCATTTTTGTCGCCAATATCTCCTCGTCAGGGAATGCATCATCAATCTGAATTTTAGGTTGCGCCACATGTTCATTCTCAAGTCTAGATAGGTGATCAGCCACTTGGTTCTCGCAACCTCTTCTATCTTTGACTTCGAAATCAAACTCTTGCAGCAGCAGTACCCATCGAATTAACCTTGGTTTGGCATCCTTCTTCGTCATTAGATACTTAAGAGCTGCATGGTCTGTATGGACGATCACATTGGTACCCAATAGATAGGCACGAAACTTCTCAAACGCATATACAACCGCTAGGAGCTCTTGTTCAGTAACAGTGTAGTTCCTTTGGGCTTCATTTAGGACCTTACTCGCATAGTAGATAGGATGAAATAGTTTCTCCTTTCTTTGTCCAAGAACAGCACCAACGGCTACACCACTAGCATCGCACATGACTTCAAACGGGAGCGTCCAATCTGGTGATACCATGATAGGGGCTTCAATAAGTTTTCCTTTAAGACATTCGAATGCCTTTAAGCAATTGTCATTGAAGTCAAACTTCGCATCTTTCTCTAGTAGTTTGCACAATGGACTAGAGATTTTGGAAAAGTCTTTGATGAATCTACGATAGAAACCAGCATGGCCAAGAAAACTACGGACTCCCTTCACCGAAATTGGAGGCGGTAGCTTCTCAATTACCTCTATTTTTGCTCGATCAACCTCTATTCCTTTTTCAGAGATCTTGTGCCCAAGAACGATTCCTTCTTTTACCATGAAGTGGCACTTCTCCCAATTCAGCACAAGGTTGAACTCTACACATCTTTGCAATGCCATGCTCAAGTTTGCCAAACATGCTTCAAAAGACTCCCCGACTACTGAAAAGTCGTCCATAAATACCTCCAAAGTGTCTTCAACCATATCAGAGAAAATAGACATCATACAACGTTGAAAGGTGGCTGGTGCATTACACAACCCGAATGGCATGCGTTTGAAGGCAAACGTACCATATGGGCATGTGAATGTTGTCTTCTCTTGATCTTCGGGAGCAATACAAATCTGATTATAACCTGAATAACCATCCAAGAAGCAAAACCATCCTTTCCCCGCTAATCGATCTAGCATTTGGTCCATAAATGGCATGGGGAAGTGATCCTTAAGTGTCCACGAATTCAGCTTGCGATAGTCCATGCATACTCTCCATCCAGTAACGGGCCTGAGTGGAATAAGTTCATTCTTTGCATTTGCGACCACCGTCATCCCTCCTTTCTTGGGAACACATTGTACAGGACTTACCCACGTACTATCAGAGATAGGATATACAACTCCTGCGTCTAACCAATTTATAATTTCCTTCTTCACCACTTCTTGCATAGGTGGGTTTAAACGCCTTTGATGTTCAATGGTGGGTGTGCACTTTTCTTGAAGCTGAATTTTATGTGAGCAAATCCCAGGTGGAATACCAATAATATCCGCAATGGTCCATCCAATGGCTCTAATATATTTTTGTAAGATCGAAATAAGAGCTGCAACTTGTTGCTCACCCAAATCGGCTGCCACTATGACTGGAAGTGTGTTTCCGCTTCCTAAGAATGCGTACTTCAGATGACTTGGCAGCTCCTTCAATTCTAGTGTGGGTGGTTCTTCAATAGATGGCTTGGCTGGTGGTGTGGGTCGATTCTTGAGATCAAGATCCAGCTTCTTGGGAGTATAGCGATATGTCCCTAATCCCGATAGCGCACAAACAGCTTCTTCAGAAATTTCAGCATCCTCGTTCTCTCCTTTCATGAGCAAAACCTCCAAAGGATCATCAAGAATTTGCTCTTCTTCAAGGCATTCTTTCTCATCTTCAAAGACAACATCAGCCACAGAAAATACACTCAGATCTTTGGGTTGCTTCATTGATTTGCAAACATCAAATCGAACCACTTCGTCATTTATTCGGAATGAAAGTTCATTAGCTCTCAAATCAATGAGCACACTTCCTGTAGCAAGGAAAGGGCGTCCCAAGATTATGGGAACCTCTGAATCTGCTTCACAATCCAAGATGACAAAGTCTGCTGGAAAGATAAATGAAGAAACCTTTACCAAGACATCACATAGAATACCAACCGGTCGTTTTACCGACCTATCTGCCATAACAAGCCTCATGTTAGTTGGTGTAGGATCTCCTATCCCCAACTTCTTGTAGATCGATAATGGCATCAAGTTGATGCTGGCTCCTAAGTCACATAATGCTTTGGCAAAGTTCAAAGATCCGACAGTGCAAGGAATAGTGAAAGCTCCGGGGTCGGCCTTTTTCTGAACTATCGATCGGGTAGCAATTGCACTACAATGATGCACATCATCCTTCAGCTCATAACTTGCTGCCCTCTTCTTAGTCAAAAGATCTTTCATAAACTTCGCATACCCAGGCATTTGTTCAAGTGCCTCCACCAATGGAACATTAATGGTCAGCTGCTTTAACATAGTCATGAATTTGCTGAACTTCGTGTCCTCAGCCACCTTCTTCAATCTTTGGGGAAAAGGTGGTGGTGGGTATGGAAGTGTTCTCTCCATGGCTTTCTTCTCCTCTAGCTTCCGTTTTTCCATTTTTTCAGGCTGCACGTCACTGGGCGTGACGTCCTTGACGTCAGGACTGGTTGTTGCGGCATCTTCTCCTTTTGCGTTATCATCCATGTTCGCAACTTCTTCAACCACTTGCTTGCCTTTTGATGAAGGTTCCATCACCTTACCACTTCTGGTAGTGATGGCCATGCATGACCCATCATTCCTTGGGTTTTGCACAGTATCGCTAGGTAAAGTGCCAACCTTTCTTTGATTGAGTGCTGCTGAAAGTTGGCTTAGTTGCTGCTCTATTTGCTTGATTGAAGTAGAATGGGAATCAACTAGTTGTTTCATGGAGGACAAATCACTAATTACCTCAGTAACTCCCGCGCTTGTTGCTTCGACTCCTTTCAATAATTTAGCCATCATGTCTTCCATACTTCCAGAACTAGATGTGGTGGTATCACGTCTACCAGGGGGAACATAAACACCACTCTTTTCATTGTTTTTTCTCCAACTACCTTGGTCCTTGTTTCCAGAATTATCATAATAGTTCCGACCTTGGTTTCCTTGGGCATTCCCTCGGAAACCCCCCTGATTGTTCAAGTAGTTGGCTTCTTCTTCAGAATCAGATTCGTCTCTTCCTTTTAGCGCCACAGCTTTCACTTTTTCGGTCATCCCTGATAATAAATGCTTTGTAAGAAGATCCATTTGTGTTTTCATGTGCGCCATATCTTGATCACGTTCTTCTTGTCTTCTTCTTTGGTCTGCAGTCATGCCTATAGATAAAGTGGGGCTTGCTACCTCAGAATCCCTAGTATGCCAAGCTCTACTTTGTTTCGTCATGCGATCTAGCATATTGCTTGCTTGACCAAATGTGAGGTCCATAAAAGATCCTCCAGCTGTGTTATCCACCACTGGCTTAGTTATTGAATTCAAGGCTCGATACAGTATCTCCATGAGGTGAACATTAGTCATGTGATGGTTTGGGCATCTCGCTAGCTTTGTCTTGAACCTCTCCCATGTTTCATGAAGAGCTTCAGTGGGAAGCTGACGAAAGTTGTTGATTTCATCTCTCAATTGTGCTCTTTTGGATGGCGGAAAGAATCTTTCTAGGAAAGCGTCTCTCAATTGCCTCCAATTTGTAATAGAATCAGGAGTCAGCCCATTCAACCATAGTGTTGCCTCCCCAGACAGAGACAATGGAAATAAGCGTAATCGAATTGCATTCTGACCAACACCAGGATTGTCAAAAGACTTGCATGTAGAGATGAAGTTGATGAGATGCATATTCGGATCATCGCCTGCTAATCCACCAAATAATCCCTTGAGTTGCAATAACTGAATCATGGTGCTTGTGATGTTGAACTTGGCTCCGGGCGCTAATGGTGGTGGAATTATAGCTCCAGTGGCTCCGGCACCATCAAGATCATCATCATCATCGTCAAAAGCTGGCTGCATAGGTTGGTGATCATATCTATACCGCGCTTGTCGACCTCTTCTCTTGGCAGGTGTTATGATTTCAGCATCACGCCTAGGGTTTAGTAACTCGTCATCACCTAAATCCTCATCGTCAGGATTTGGTGCTCGTGCAGGGTTATCAATGTTCTGCTGTTGAACCTGGGCTGCGGCAAGGGCAGCCAATCTTGCTTGTTCCTGTTGAGCAGCCATCCTTGCGATTTCAGCTTGTGCTTCCATTCTACCAATGCGTTGTGGTTCAGGATTGATTGGTAATAACGGTTGACCAGAACTTCGAGTATGGGGCATGCACTAAAATAAAAACCAGCAGTAGACAAAAACAAAAACTAAAAGTAAAAGTACGAGAATCTTTGACCAAAGGGTCTAGTAATTATTACAAACTTAATTGACACTTGTACTCCCCGGCAGCGGCGCCAATTTTTGATAACGCTCAATCTACAGCTCTCGTAGGAGTGTAAAGCGGTCGTTAGCAAATATAGAACCCAACTGGGTTGGGTATCGATCCCACAGGGAATAGCTTGGTCAACAAGTAAGTAAAGGTTACTAGACTTTTAGTGCAAGTCTCGTAAAAAGGGGGGTTTGTAATGTGTCACCAAAACAATTAAATAAAAGCTGAAAATAGCAAAGTAAAAAGAGAAAGATTGTTACGTAAGTTGTAAACAATGAGAATTGAGGCGTTGGGGTTATGTCCACCTTCTGAGGTATACGTCTCTATTGGCTATGAGTGTGTAGAATTCTGACATGCAATTGCTTATAGAGGATTGTAGTCGATGGTAAATCCAAGCGTCTCTCGACCTAAACAAGGATTATTTCACTTTAACTCTCTCGAGCTTAAAGCGTGTCTAACGGTACGAATTCTCTAAGAGGTTAGTCCAGTTACGGCACTAGCTTTTTAATAGGAAAGGGTGTCCTACTACCTTGACATTATCTCTTTTCCAGACAAATAACTTTTCTCTCGAACAAGTTAAATGTTAGACTGGCGTATTCTTGCGTTTGCAACCGCAAAGAATGTAGATTAAGATGAAGAGAATAATGATATAAGCAATATACGTGCCTCGAACTCACAAACTCACAGCAATAGATAGTAACTCATTCGGCTTCCATAACTCCAACAGAGAAGTTTAGTTACCCATGAATGCGAAGGAAACCACAATTGACATTGTTATTATACCACAATAATGATCAATTTCGTGTAGCACAAGAGTGGTAGGCGTTAGGTGTGATTTCTTGCAGAGTAACGTTTCTCTTGTTGCAGAATTTAAGAATAGAAGAATAGACGAAAATAGAATTGATGGAAAGATTAGAAGAGTTGTAGAATTGTTTGTAGTGTAGAATAATAGAGGAGTAGCGGCTCTCCCTAAATCTCTAGCATGATAGGGTATTTATAATACCCATCTCCTAATCCTACTAAGCTAATGAAATAAATAACCAAATCCTACTAGACTAATGAAATCCTTAACCCATATGTACTAGGTTAAGGTAACATTATCATAATCCACTTAAAATAATGAAATACATAACCTAATTGTACTAGGTTAATGTATCATTGTCAAAATCCAGCTTTGTGTCTGTAAGTCCCCAAAGTCTTCAGAATTGCTGTTTTAGCCCGGGACAGATTTTCCATGCAGCAGTTTTGGTCCCCCAAAGTCTTCAGGAATGCTGTTTTAGCCCGGGACAGATTTTCCATGCAGCAGTTTTGGTCCTTAGGCGTGTAAACTCCCTTCCCTTTCTTCGTGAGCTTTCTTTTGTGTCAAGTAAGCCATAAAATGCTGAATTCTGCATCATTTATACCTGAAACTTTACTAATCATGTTCGTTAGCTCACTTACAGGAAAAAGGACTAAAAGTGCATGAAATATATAATTTGTTCTCAAAACTAGGCTAAAATATGGGCAAAATATATTGATATAGGCGTGTAAATCCGCCTATCATCAACACCCCACACTTAGAGCTTTGTTCGTCCTCGAACAACATATCATGTCCTTCTAAGCATCAACTTAAGGTTCTTACAGCAACAACACAAAACATTTATTAAGACAAGCACAACGATTATCAACCAAGAGTAGCTTTCCGATTATAAGTAGAAACAATTTAACCTCAAGTATAGACTCGTGATGGTGATCAACTCGCATGCAAACGTTAAAGTGCATAGAATCATATACAACTACCCAAAACTCATCAACCATGTGTGTCTCACACTATAGTACCCATAATCATTCACAAGTATAGCATATTTTTCAAACATGGGTATCAAAATGTCCTTGCTCTCACTCTCACAAAGAGTTCATATGTAGCAACTGATGACCATAGGCTTGCCCTTAATGTAGTACTCCACTAAATGTCGGAATGTTAAGATTAGGATCAAGTAGGTCTTTTGATGGTTGTAATGTAGGCTAAGGGACGGGTAGGACTATTTTGGCCAGGAATAGTGACTAAGTTCCTAAGCGCTTTAATACATCACTTTGTATCATTGACACTTTTTTCTTTCAACCTTTCTTCTTTCTTTTTTCTACCACCCTTGTTCTCCTCTTTTTTCAATTTTAAGCACAACTCACTTTTCAGCTTTCTTTTCCTTTTTCTTTTCACAACATACCTCTTATGATAGCATTTTTTTTTTCTTTTTCATAACACATTCAAGAACCATTCCAATTTATAGCATTATACTCACCCAATTTCCTTTTATGTTGTCACTTGACTTTTTCACTTTAAAGCACTTAGAGATTTTGGGATCAAATTACGGTCTTGAAAGAAATGGATTAGGCTTACATACAAGGTTGTCAAAGAAATAGGCTAAAGGCTCAAAAGGGTTAACTAGGATGATGTCCATGGGTAGGTAAAACTGAAGGTAAACATGTATAGGTTGCCAAAGAAATGCCTAAATCATATCCTAAACTTACACTCCTTATTTTCGCTTTGCATACATACCAGGCAAGTTCTAGCATCAGCCACACACATAGAATATACTATTATCTCACACACACAAGGCACATGGTCGACTTTATTGGAGGTAATATAGACTCTTGACCCAACAAGTGAAGGAATTGAACCACACAATATCACATAATGAGTCACAACTAGAGCCTAAACGTCTCAATAGTCACAATTGTAGCACATACTCTTGTTATAATCTCATGCTGCCTATCAAAATAATTTCATGCGAAGCTAGAAAAAAATTTCTACTAAAAAAAACGAAACAAAAACAGCGCAAGCAAACATAGATGCGATAGAGAAGTATAGCATACGATACCGCCACCCCACACTTAGTCGGGACACTGTCCTCAGTGGAAAATAAATACGAGGAACCTGGTTGGTCGGACTTATCCTCTATGTCTGGGGTCATACCCCTTGCATTGGAATCATCATCAGAGTCGTCATCCTCAGAAGTTCCTCATAAGTATCCCACTTAATTCCAAGCGTGAGTCGAGGTATTTGCAGCGAGGAGGGTTCTCCTTGGTCCTTGCGACTTCTCTTTTTGCCCTTTTTAGGAGGTGGTAGCCTTCTCCTTGCCTTGTCTCGCTTTAGGTGCCATTGTACCTGAGACTAGAAATAGTGTTAGTGGTAGCACAATATCAATGGATACAATCTATGCACAAGCAGTAGGGGTACCACCCCACACTTAGTTTTGTTGACACAAATCAGTGAAGTGAAAGTGGTCGATTACTCAGATTTTGTCGACATACGTTTTAGGAGTTGTATTCCGGCAAGAAAATCAGTGATGTATCACTACTTGCAGCCATTGCATTACTTTCATGTTAGATATAACAACACTACTACATGGGGGTTACCACATAATATAGTTACTTTCAACAATCACAACCTCCTATGTCGGCAGGCACTATAAGTCTTATCCCGATGAACGGGATAGCCTAACATGTAAGTATCCAAGTAGCAATTTTAAGCAATGTTCAAGACTATAGCAATTCCGCAATTAGTATGACAATGCTATTAAAACCAAATTCAAGTCGGAAACAAGTCAAGATGATTCTAACGTATACGTTCACTCACATGATTTTGCATTAACATTCCAAACACATGAACTTCACCAACAATCTTTCAATATGTAGCAATTTATAATAGACATAGAAACGTAGTACTTACGAGAAATAAATGAAGAATAAGAGAGTACTTACTTGCTTGAAGCTTTTGGAGGTGGTTTTGTGAATTGGAAGAGCAAAAAAGAAAATTTTGAGAGGATTTGGATGAATATGCGGCACCTTTAGGTCACTTTGCAATGTGTTGTGTTATAAAACTAAGTCCCCTTTATATAGGAAGAGAATGGGTCGGGTTATGACCCATTTACAATCGGTTTTAGAGACAAAAATCCCACATATGCGACGCATAATGCTTGGCATAGATATGACATATGCGGCGCATTGTCTATGGCATAATGGGACATATGCGCCGCATAGTCTATGGCATTTGTAGACATATGCGCCGCATAGTCTATGGCATATGAGATACTGAGACCAAATGCCATAGCATAGGCGGCGCATAGTCAAAAGCAGACCTAGGAATAGGCGGCGCATAGTGTATAGCACACTAGATTCCGAGACCTTAGGCTATAGGATAGGTTGTGCATCGTTCGTGGCCTAGTTTTACCAAGGCCTAGCCTTCCTCGAAGCCTATTTTGGCGTGAGAAAGGCTCAATCCATAGCCTTATGCATCACCCTTCCCAATTTACCAACTTTGCCATACAATGCGTCCAAATCGTCAATTGAAATCAATCTCCTCGTTGAAAACTTCTTGCACCTATATTCGCTCAAACAAATGAAAACGATTAGTACGATGGGTTGCCTCCCACCAAGCGCCTTAGTTTTGGTCGTGGCACGACTCTTATTTTTGGATTTTTATTTATCAAAAGCAAAACACATACTGAAATGAAAAATGATAAACGATAAACGATAAACGATAAACGATGGGTTGCCTCCCATCTAGCGCCTTATTTATTGTCGTGGCTCGACGTAGTAATCTCGAGTATTTAGACTTCGTCGAGATAAGTGATGGCCATGTTATTCATCGAGTCAAGAGGGCCGATATACGGCTTAACACGTTGGCCATTCACTTTGAAGACAACACCCTTATTGTCTTCCAATTCAACTACTCCAGATGAGTAGACTTGGATAACTTTAAATGGACCAGACCACTTAGATTTTAACTTACCTGGGAAGAGCTTAAATCTGGAGTTGAAGAGTAGTACCATATCACCCTTTTGGAAGTTTCGTCGAACAATCCGCTGGTCATGATACTTCTTCATCCGCTCCTTGTATAAATCCGATCTTTCATATGCATGGAGACGGAACTCATCTAATTCGTTCAGCTGCTCCAACCTCAGATTCTTCACATCATTCCAATTCAGATTCAGGTGCTTCAATGCCCACAATGCCTTGTATTCAAGCTCGATGGGTAGATGACAAGCCTTCCCATAAACTAGTTGATAAGGAGACATGCCAATGGGTGTCTTGAATGCAGTCCTATATGCCCATAGTGCATCATCTAGCTTTCGAGACCAATCCTTCCTATTTGCATTAACCGTCTTTGCAAGGATTTGCTTAATCTCGCGATTGGAAACCTCTACTTGTCCACTAGTTTGGGGATGATAAGGCGTAGCTACCTTGTGTTGCTTGACACCATACTTGGCCAATACAGATTTGAATAGCTTGTTGCAAAAGTGAGATCCTCCATCACTTATGATAGTACGAGGTACCCCAAAGCGAGAGAAGATATTCTTCTTTAAGAACGCTACAACACGCTTTCCTTCGTTGTCGGCCAATGCTACAGCTTCAACCCATTTCGAAACATAATCCACAGCAACCAAGATGTACTTCATTCCAAACGAATTCACGAATGGTCCCATGAAATCAATACCCCACACATCAAAAAGTTCTACCTCCATAATTTTAGACATGGGCATTTCATGGTGTTTTGAAATAGTACCTTGACGTTGGCATTGGTCACACCTTCTCACATAGTCGTATGCATCTCTGAATATCGAGGGCCAATAATAACCACTTTGCAATACTTTTCTTGCGGTTCGATTCCCTGCATGATGTCCACCAACTTGCGAAGTGTGGCATGCTTCCAATATAGCAGGTACTTCTTCATGGGATATACATCGTCGAATGATCCCATCCGCGTATCTTCGAAACAAATAAGGTTCATCCCAATAGTAGTGCTGAACGTCATGCATAAACTTCCTCCTTTGGTGGTAAGATAAGTTGGCAGGTATCACATTACTCTCTACGAAATTTGCAAAGTCGGCATACCATGGTACTTTCTCCATTTTTGTCGCCAATATCTCCTCGTCAGGGAATGCATCATCAATCTGAATTTTAGGTTGCGCCACATGTTCATTCTCAAGTCTAGATAGGTGATCAGCCACTTGGTTCTCGCAACCTCTTCTATCTTTGACTTCGAAATCAAACTCTTGCAGCAGCAGTACCCATCGAATTAACCTTGGTTTGGCATCCTTCTTCGTCATTAGATACTTAAGAGCTGCATGGTCTGTATGGACGATCACATTGGTACCCAATAGATAGGCACGAAACTTCTCAAACGCATATACAACCGCTAGGAGCTCTTGTTCAGTAACAGTGTAGTTCCTTTGGGCTTCATTTAGGACCTTACTCGCATAGTAGATAGGATGAAATAGTTTCTCCTTTCTTTGTCCAAGAACAGCACCAACGGCTACACCACTAGCATCGCACATGACTTCAAACGGGAGCGTCCAATCTGGTGATACCATGATAGGGGCTTCAATAAGTTTTCCTTTAAGACATTCGAATGCCTTTAAGCAATTGTCATTGAAGTCAAACTTCGCATCTTTCTCTAGTAGTTTGCACAATGGACTAGAGATTTTGGAAAAGTCTTTGATGAATCTACGATAGAAACCAGCATGGCCAAGAAAACTACGGACTCCCTTCACCGAAATTGGAGGCGGTAGCTTCTCAATTACCTCTATTTTTGCTCGATCAACCTCTATTCCTTTTTCAGAGATCTTGTGCCCAAGAACGATTCCTTCTTTTACCATGAAGTGGCACTTCTCCCAATTCAGCACAAGGTTGAACTCTACACATCTTTGCAATGCCATGCTCAAGTTTGCCAAACATGCTTCAAAAGACTCCCCGACTACTGAAAAGTCGTCCATAAATACCTCCAAATTGTCTTCAACCATATCAGAGAAAATAGACATCATACAACGTTGAAAGGTGGCTGGTGCATTACACAACCCGAATGGCATGCGTTTGAAGGCAAACGTACCATATGGGCATGTGAACGTTGTCTTCTCTTGATCTTCGGGAGCAATACAAATCTGATTATAACCTGAATAACCATCCAAGAAGCAAAACCATCCTTTCCCCGCTAATCGATCTAGCATTTGGTCCATAAATGGCATGGGGAAGTGATCCTTAAGTGTCCACGAATTCAGCTTGCGATAGTCCATGCATACTCTCCATCCAGTAACGGGCCTGAGTGGAATAAGTTCATTCTTTGCATTTGCGACCACCGTCATCACAAGTGTTGAAAGTCGTCTTGTACTTCGCGAGTGATTGAGGATCGAGTCTACTCTTGCCCGGAATAGATTTTCGTTTGATTTGACTCAACCAAAATTTGTTACGAACTTGAACCAACAAGATAGAACGATTTCACAAAAGAGAAAAGCACACAACAAATGCGTAACACGAATGAACGAACACAAAAACTAACTAACAATCTAGTAGATAAGTACTAGTTTGCCAATTAGTATTGAAACCAACGAAATTGAAACTAAGAAACAACAAATGAAAACTAAGAAATCTAAAATTTGAGCTTAAATATATTGCGTGAACAGTAAAATATGATGATGTGGCAGCCACGTATTGGTCTCGGTTGCACACAACTTTTGTTGTCCAATTTCAAGTCTTGATCAATTTTTCAATTTGGACTTTGGTGGAACTTGTTCAATAGAGGGAAACACAAAGTAGTCTTTAGAGCTTCTTTTTCAATTAAAATTTCAAGACTCAAAGTCTTGGACTAGACTTGTACTCCTCCTTAAAACATGGATCCTTGTTTTATGGGAAAGTGGTTGAGATGTGATTGACTTGTTGGTGAGTGATGGTAAGTCTTTCAAGACTAACAAAGTTCTCACACTTTTTCCTTCACCTTTTTGAATCTAACTTTTACTTTATCTTAACAAGGTATGAAGGTTTAGAAGAACATCAAGAACACTTCAACAATCATTAAGAAAATCAACAACAATCTCCCAAGAACAACAACAAAGTCAACTACAAACTTCCAAGTCCTTTAGTGTGGTGTTTTGGTCTTAACAAAGGGTGAAGATTGTGATGAACAATAAGAATACAACAACTTTTCAAGAATAATAACAACACCAACAACGTCCAGCCCAAGCCCACAAGAAAGGTCACCACACGGCCAAGAACAACAATATCAATACACGGCCATTAACTTGTCACAACAACAATCTCAACAATTCAAGCTCAACTCAAGATATAAACTCAATGTGTTAGTGATGAAAAAAACTAGCACTTAGAGACAACAAAGACAGGTAAAAATCTAAGCCAAGACACAACAAAAACACAATTTTCGGCCAAGAACACAAAATGGACAGATTGCTCTCTTTTCTGGAATTTTCAGTTTTCAACTTTTATTTTTTTTGTAGTTTTCAAGTCTCAAGCCCAAAATTGATCTTGTTAGAACAAAATCAACGATGGCTTTGATACCAAATGATACGGAAAAAATAACGAAAACACAAAACAACTGTAAAACAGTCCACTAATCTTAAGGATTTGGGGACTAAGATGGAGACCATTCTCGGATTCACTACAACAACAACAATACGAGATAACAACTGTGCATTTGACACCAAAAACAGCAGCAACACAATGATAACAAGATGAACACAATGAGAATAAATTTCGGATTCAAGAAGGACACAAAACAGTCCACTATGAATCTACAAAGTGCAATAAGATAAAGATAGATAGATAGATAGACCACATGAGGGAATAATATTAACAACCCAAGAATTGTTACACCCTTGGACATTTAATACTACACACAACACTAACCTATCTCCTAAGTAGGAACAAGAGGGATCTCGATCTCCCAAGGACCAACGTTTCCAAGATTGAATCCAACACGAGTGATTCCACACTCAAGTTGATTTCCCTAGTTACAATTTCAGATTTGTGCCTCAAGGAGAGAGGACTTGTCTTTCAATGTTATACAACATTCATCATCATCAAAATCTAATGAATGAATCCTAGAAGGTTGTATTTATAGTGTCTTACAAGAATAGTGTGAAATGTCCAAAATGACCCCTTAGTCAAAGTCTTCAAGTGGGCTCCCTTGGAGTGCATTGTATGGACTGATTTTGGAGCCTAGTTAGGCCTTCCTTTGCACTTCACGTGTACACTCCAAGTCTCGGGTTCATTCACTCTCGCACTCACTCACCTCCGTGGTCGTACCCGTATCAGTTCTGAACAACGAAGTTCATGGAATAATAAATAAATCAGCTATATATATATTTACAACACATGCATATATAACATAAACACAACTATATATATAAGAAAGCAAAAACTACTATGAAAGGAAGAACCAAGGACTGTTCCAATAGCTCAAAGTTGAAGACTACACTATCCAAAGGTGGGAGATGTTGGAAATGCTAAAAATATTAGTGATAATAAAGTGGACAAGCGCAAAAACTAGAAGCCTCGAACACAAGAAGATACAAATTGGAATCAACTTGCTCTTGTTAATAATGGGAACATTGATTATGTTACTAGTCAATTGGATTTGCCTAAGGACATGGGAGAAGCAGCACAAAAGCTTGCAGAAACTAAAGTTTGTGCCTTGAAGAACTCTTTGCAATTTCCTCTTAATAATACTTCTGGGAGCACCAACAACGCTAAGAGAAAAGGTAAAGAGATTTATCAAGAGAAAAACAAGAGAGTGGATTTTGCAGATATTTATGCTCAAAGAAGAAATAAAGGCATCACTATCTGTGAGATGAACTCCAGATCAAAAGTGGCCAAACTTTTGGGAACAAGATGCAATGATAATTCTAGTGGCAAAAAAATTTCACTCCCAAGGTTTGAACCAAGTGAGGCCTAACTATTTTCTTGTTAACAGTATGAAGGGAATGAGAGAATGGCCAAGCCTTCACAAGCCAAGAACATCAGTACCTGCGCCACTTAATTTCTCTATGATGAAACTAATAATGGGGGATGAAAAATTGACTGATGAAGAATTACTGTATGCAAAAGAGTTGCTTAGTACTCAAGGCGTATCATCAGGAGGCCAAAGGGTGCAGGTGCCACAACTGTCCTGCAGCCAAGTAGGAATGTATCATTTTGACAACTCTTTGCAGAAGATTAACTCACCAAGTTATCAGCATCAAGTGTTGCAGCAACCCCAGAAAATATCCTATAGGGATCTTCTGACCAGAGAAGATATATCATGGACTTGAGATGCTTGCTATGAACTCTCGATAGATATTCAAGTGAATATTGAAGCTGCTACATACTAGCTTTTCATACTTTAGTCTATAGTCATGTGTGCATCATTCCTTTGTGTGTGTTTTCATCAATAACAATTTCTACCATCTCTTTTTCCATCGCAACTTGAGTAAATACCAATTCATAAACATAGTCAACTGCAGGATTTTTGCAAATAGTAGTAAATAAATAACGACATATACCCGGTGCAATCTACTAAGTGGGGTCTGAGAAGGGTAGAATGTATGAAAGTAGACCATCTCCCTATCTTTATAGGATAGAGAGGATGTTTTCAACAATCTTTGGTTAAAAAGAAAAAGAAACATTTGAAGTGTGATTATAAGAAAACAAGACAACTACAAAAAAAATAGGAAAACATATACTATAAAACATAAAAAAGATATCCCTATTATAACCAAAGAAAAATACATCATCCAAAATGAACTTACCAGGATTAAATAGAGCATCCTACAGTAGCTTCCTTATAACGACGAAAAACAACTACATTCTTTAATCGTTTTTGCTTGCTTAGATTGCGCTCAAAATCTTCCTTCTCAAATGTTAACAAATAAGATGAAAGTTCATGAGAATAATAAGTTAAAATCAGAGAAAAAAAACTAAAAACAGATTTACTTGCACTTTTACCTGTGAACAAGTTTCCTTAATAGTGGTAAATAAAGTACTTTGATATTTAATAACAAAATATTTTACACTGATTTTTTTCCAGCAAAAGCTCATCAGAAAACTTTTCTATACTAAGATTTTCTTCAGATACTAGTTCAAAAGAGGTAACTAAGAGCTTTTGCTAATTCTTAACAAAAAGAGGCAACTTTCAATCATCTGTACACTATCAACAAAGCAAAATAGTAATGAAAGCTACCAACCAGATATACGTTAGTATATAATGAAACAACTTTTCTCCCAAACTGAAATATTTCATCCTCCGGGATAAACACAACCTCATATGAAGTTAGCCCCTCCGGAAGATCCCCCTCCGTCTTGAGTATTATCAACAAAATTCTCCCCTTGCTCTTTTGGGTGCATCATACTCGACTGACCTACATCAAACACTTGAATTGATGCTTCATTGTCATCATTGGAGGAGTCTTCTTCTTCTTTGTCCATTGTATTCTTTCCTTTTCCTTCATCTTCTCTTGGCCTTGTTGCTCGTCGTATTTTTGAATTTGGTTTCCTAATTGTTATTCCTCCTAAGGTTGGTGTGGTCAAGGGAGATGAGATTGTAACGAAATTATTCAAATCTAACCAATTGGATACCATGTCGTCATAGTGATCAAAGTCATCAAATTTAAAGGAACCAAACCAAGAATTGTCAACGTCTGGCAGCGATTGTAGTTGCTCTTTCATAAGCTCCATTTGAGTCAATTCTTTCAGTGAGTACCATCTTGGTATTGGACAAGTTGATGGATCTACAAAATCAAATGATGGAAAGAATGTTGACTCATTGTAATTCCATTGCGCAGATATTCTTTGTGTGAAGTTTGCAAGTCCCCAAATCATATCACTATTGTAGATCACCCCTTGCATAAGAATGTTTTCTATTCTATCTAACTTGTTCATCAACTTATCCTCCACTCCCTTAAGTTGTGTAGTCACTTCTTCCTTCTTTTTTGTAGAGCTAGATTCTATGTCATCATATTTTTTCTGTAAAAGCTTCATAACAATTTTCAAAGTGGGAGGAGTAGGAGGAGTAGGAGAAGTCGGAGAAGTAGTTTGTTGCCTTCTCCTATTTCTCAAGAGGGGTTCCTCTTCTCCTTCCTTTCTTCTTGGGCCATGAGTTTTTACAAGCCTTGCCTATAACTTTTTGTCCAATATTTTGTTGGATGAACTCATAGCTATTGAATTAATAATCACTCCAGCATCCATAATTAATCTAGTTATGGTTGATGGAAACCACAAAGTACCCACAGTATGATCAAACCTACACATCTTGATATGAAAATTGATAAACTTACCAACATTTACGGACATACCTAAACAGATAACATATAGCAGCGCCAACCTATTTGAGTATATTTCGCTGGTATGGGAGTTTGGAATCATCCTGCGACTAAGAAAATGAGAAGAGGTTTTGCTTTATACACAATATTTTTTCCCAACAAACTTATCTTGTTTTCGTCTCCGTCATAGCCCCAATTAGCTCCAAATGGACAGAGAATTTTTTCTATTTTATTCAAATCAGGCTTGTCAATAAACACTGGTGTTGTACTATCATCAGCTGGTGTTTGGAGATTATATAAGCGATTGATAGCCCAAGGAGGATAATCAATTCTTCTACCTTTAACAGTAGAAAAATTTGAATTCCTACTCAGATTTTTTTATAAAATCTCCGTACCAAATTCAAAGAAAACTTGCCTGGTGGTTTCGCAAACTCTTCCCATTGATGATAATCAAGCACATTAGCAACATACTCTCATCTTCTTCCCCGTCTTGAGAGTCAAAGAAAATTCCTCTTTCAAGAATGGGGGTTCTTTCAAGGTTATCTTGAATCAAATCCTCTCCCTTTTGAGGTGTAATTGAGCGCTGAGATTGATTTTTTTTTGGAGGCATTTTCTAGTTTAGAAAGTAGATTGCAGAAGGAAGAAATGGTGAAGAGGCATAGCAGGGAATGATTTTTTGAAACTTTTTCTGTTTAGTATTCACTGCGTTCTAATATATATAAAGTACTAAGCACATTTCATCAAGTTGCCACTTTTAACTCTCTCAATGTTACAGCAGTATAAAAACATAGAGTATAATTTAAACTAACCATTTCAAAGGCCACTTGATTTTTTCTTGGGTTCAAATCATTTATACCCCGAACTTTATTGTAAAAATCAAACACCCTCCTTAATTTTGAACGATAATTATTCTCCCTTCTTTTTCTTATTTGATTTTTCAAAATATCTACTTTACCCTTGTATTTATATCAACATTTGAATATTTTTAAAAAAATATATATATATAAACGCAATTTTTAATTTTTAATCTATATAAACATATTTTCTATAAAAAGCTAAAGGTTATTTTTTAGATGAAAAAATAAAAGTGAAAAATATTAATTTATTATATAAGTTAATGACATTTTATAACGAAATAAAGGAGCAAAATAATAAAAATTAATTTTATTAAAAGTAAAAATTCTAATATCTATTTATACGTGAAAATAATAGGTAATTATATTTTTATAAATATATTTCAATGCAGGTAATACAAATTAATTAATAGTCGAGGGTCCTTCGAAACAACTTATCTACCTCCCCACGGTAGTGGTAAGGTTTGCATACCCCTACCCTCCACATACCTTACTTAGGAGATTTCACAGGGTATGGTGTTGTTGTAGATCTATATTTATTACAAATCAAATGATTATTGTTAATGAATTTTAAATTATAATTTACAAAATAATTCATATTGACAACTAAAACTCGTTTATCTATATAGATATAAAACATAAGAGTGAATCAAAATATGTATCTATATACATAATTATATATACACACATACATATATACTTAATACCTATAATATAAAAAATTTAAATGTAAAAAATATCATTAGATTTTGTAATTAATTTATAAAAGAATTTACTAATAATGTAAATGAATTTAAATAAAAATGATAAATACATCGGTTATGAAAGATAAATATATATAATACAAAAAATATTATATAAACAGAAGATTAAAAATATTAAGGGTAAAATAGGTATTACATAGTGAAAAGGGGGGAGAATGATTGTTGCTCATTATTAAGGGGGGTGTTTGATTGATTTTTACCCCAGTGAAATTCCCTAAGTGAGGTATGAGGAGGGTAGGGGTACGCAAACCTTACCACTACCTCAGAGAGGTCGAGAAGTTGTTTTCGAAAAACCCTCTACTATTAATTAATTTGTATTACTTGCATTGAAATATATTTATAAAAATATAATTACCTATTATTTTCACGTATAAATAGATATTAGAATTTTTATTTTTAATAAAATTCATTTTTATTATTTCGTTATAGAATATCATTAATTTATATACTCAATTAATATTTCTCACTTTTATTTTTTCATCTAAAAAAACCTTTTATCTTTTTATAAAAAATATGTTATACAGATTAAAAAATAAAAATTGTGTCTATAAAAAAAAATTAAAAAAAAATTCAAATGTTGATATAAATACAAGGGTAAAGTAGGTATTTTAAAAAATCAAATAGAAAAAAGGAGGTAGAATGATTATTGTTGAAAGTTGAGGGGGGTGTTTGATTTTTACAATAAAATTCGGAGGTTTAAACGATTTTAACCCTTTTTTCTTACTGGCTGACAAATCCACCTCACCAAGATGACTCTTGGTCCTCCTTGATTTGGGATCATCACATCATTTCTTTCCAAAAGAAGAAGAATGAAAATTAATTTAATTACATAAATTACTCTACTACAAAGTAAAATTAATTATAATAATTTTATCACAATAGATGTATAACCATATATATATATATATATACACACATAATATTCTTAATTTATTCTATATATAGAATCACTAATTTATATTTACTTTCTATATCTATATATAAATACAATTCTTTTGAAAGATTTTCTCCTATTTTTTTCTTTGTTTACACATTGTTGGTTATTATTATTTTTTCTGTTGTTTTTAGAAATTCAAAACAATAAAATTAAATATGTAAGCTACTATTACCACAATTAACGTATATAAATGACTAAAGGAAAAACTTAATATATTTATTTATATAGCATTAGTTTGGAAAGGGCGTTAGCATATATATATATATGTGTGTGTATAATATATTAGGCTTTTAAATTATTATTTTTTTAATTATTTTTTTTGAAAAGATATATATTTACAAGAGGTAGTTCTGAATTTAACGTCGTCAGCTCAACTTATTATTATGTGTATATATATATTAAGTAAAAAGAACAGTTGAAGCCTATTTGTCAAAGATTCTGGTGACATAAGATTTCAATCGATGCCCGTTCACTTTGAATTTTTTTCCCTCCATCTATATGTTGTATTTCAAAAGAACCATAAGGGGTCATTTTTGTTATGATGTACGATCCTATCCACCGTGACTTGAATTTTCCAGAAAATAATCTCAATCGGCTATTGTACAATAGAACTTGATTTTCAAGTTTAAAATCCTTATGGCGAATATGGTTATCATGCCATTTTTTTGTCTTTTCTTTGTACAACTTAGCATTTTGATATACTTCAAGCCTGAATTCATCCAATTCATCAAGCTGCAACAAACGATTTTTACCTGCATCTAATAAATTTAGATTTAATAATTTTATCGCCCAATATGCTTTATGTTCCAATTCCACAAGTAAATGACAAGTTTTTTCAAAAACTAATCTGTAAGGAGATGTGCCTATGGGTGTTTTGAAAGTATGTGCCTATGGGTGTTTTGAAAGTAGTTCTATAAGCCCATAAAACATCATCTAATTTTAAAGATCAATTTTTTCAAGAAGACCCAACAGTCTTTTCTAAAATTCTTTTTAATTCTCTGTTGGATACCTCTACTTGCCCGCTTGTATGAGCGTGGTATGGAGTTCCTATTTTATGAGTTACTCCATACCTTGACAGCAAACTAACGAATTATTTGTTTATAAAATGGGTTCCTTGATCACTTATGATAACTCGTGGGGTCCCAAATCTAGAGAAAATATTTTTTTTGAGAAAATTACAAACAACACGAGCATCATTTTTTCTTAGTAGCTATTGCTTCTACCCATCTTGAAACATAGTCAACAGCCACTAAAATATATTCACAATCATTTGACGGAGGAAATGGACCCATAAAATCAATACCCCAAATATCAAATATTTCACAAACAATAATAGAGTTAAGATGCATTTCATCCCTTTTTGAAATGTTACCGTTTCTCTGGCATTTATCGCACGTGGCAACATAATTTCTTACATCTTTGAAAAGAGTAGGCCAGAAGAAACCTACTTCAAGTACTTTTGTTGCCGTCTTTCTTCCTCCGTAATGACCTCCCACTGCCCCATCATAACAGTGCCTTAAGATGTTGTTCATTTCTTTCTCTGGTACACATCTTCTGATTATTTCATCTGCACAAAATTTAAACAAGTAAGGATCTTCTCAATAATAATGTCATACATCTTCTTAAAGCTTTTTTCTTTGTTCGTACGAAAAAACTTTTGGGATCCATCCTCCAGCTAAATAATTAGCAATGTCAGCAAACCAAGGTGGCTGATTTATAGCTGATGTGATCGCATAGATATGCTCATCAGGAAATTCTTCCTGGATTTCAGATGACTCAATAGGAGAATTTTTCAAACGGGACAAATGATCAGCTACCTGATTTTCGGATCCTTTTCTATCTTTTATTTCGAGATCAAATTCTTGTAAAAGAAGTATCCATCTTAGCAATCTAGGTCTGACATTTTTTTTTGTTAAGAGATACTTTAAAGCTGCATGATCAATAAATATTGTGACTTTCGCTCCTATTAGATAGGAATGAAATTTGTCAAATGCAAATACTACTGCTAGCAGTTCTTTCTCAGTTGTGGCATAATTCCTTTGGACTTCATTGAGCATTTTGCTAGCATAGTAGATAGGCCTGAAAATCTTATCTTTCCTCTGTCCTAATATAGCTCCAACTGTCGTATCACTTGCATCACACATTATCTCAAAGGGTTTGCTCCAATCAGGGGAAACAACTATTGGAGCATTAGACAATTGTTCCTTAGGAATCTTTAATGCTTTCCTACAATCATCTGGAAATTCAAACTTCACATCTTTCATTAATAAGTTAGTCAGAGGTTTTGAGATTTTTAAAAAAAAAATTATAAACCTTCTGTAAAAGCCTGCATGTTCTAAGAAACTTTCAATGTCTTTAATAGTAATGGGAGGGTTAATCATGCTATAAGATCAATTTTTGCGTTATCAACTTCTATTCCTTCAGCAGTAATTTATGACCTAAAATAATTCCCTCTGTTATCATAAAATGATATTTTTTTCAATTAAGAACCAAGTTTATCTCTTCACATCTTCTAAGCACCAAAGTCAAATGATAAAGACAATATTCAAATGTCTTACCAAAAAGTGTGAAATTACCCATGAATATTTCAAGAAACTTTTCATTCATGTCTGAGAAAATTGCTGACATGCAACGTTGAAATATAGCAGGAGCGTTGCATAGTCCAAATGGCATTTTTCGATAAGCATACGTACCTTGGGGGCATGTAAATGTGGTTTTATCCTAAACTTTTAGAGCAATTGATATTTGATTGTATCCAGAATACCCATCAAGGAAACAGTAAAATTCATGACCTGCAATTCTTTCAAGCATTTGATCAATAAAAGGCAGAGGAAAATGATCTTTTCTTGTAACCTTATTAAGTTGTCTATAATCAATACAGACTCTCCATCCCGTGACTGTTCTAGTAGGTATAAGTTCATTATTGTCATTTTTAATCACTGTTATACCTCCCTTCTTTGATACTACCTGCATAGGACTCACTCAAGGACTGTCAGATATTGGATAAATAATACCTGCTGCTAGAAGTTTTATCACTTCATTCTTGACAACTTCTTGCATTTTTTGGTTTAGTCTTCGTTGAGGTTGGACTATTGATTTGTAATTATCCTCCATGAGGATCCTATGTGTGCAAATAGCTGAACTTATTCTTTTGATATCAGCTATAGTCCACCCGATGGCTCTTTTATGTTCTTTCAACACTCCAATTAATTTATTTTCTTGTTCTGCAGTCAAAGAAGAGGAAATAATCACTGGACATAAGTCAGATTCAAGAAAGACACATTTCAGATGAGATCGAAGTGTTTTGAGTTTAATTTTTGGTTGAACTTCTTTTGGTGAGATTTCCTCATTTACTATATTTTTTCTAGCATTTTTGCTTCTTTTCTGATTGTGGGATCGTCATCACTTGTCGTATCTGACTTGGCCAAACATCTTTTCAATGAATCAGTAATCAACTGATCATCTTTGTATTTATCGGTAAGGTCATCTAGCAAGTCAATATGAAAACAAGAAGATGATGACTCATCCTCGGGAAATTTTATTATTTTTTGCATGTCAAAAATTACTCTTTCTTCATCAACTCGCAGTATTAATTGTCCTTGACGGATATCAATAATCGTTCTTCCTGTTGCGATAAATGGTCTACCTAGAATTAATGGTACCTCAGTGTTCTCTTCCATTTCAAGTACTATAAAATCTACAGAAAATGCAAATTTATCAACTCTTACGAGAACATCTTTAATTATTTCTTTTGGCTTTTTAGTACTTTGGTCGGCCAATTGAAGAGATACTCAAGTATCTTTCATCTTACCAAGTTCTAGATTTTTGGAAATTAAAAATGGCATTAGATTTATTGAAGCACCTGAATCGCATAATGCTTTTTCAAAGTGAGCACCTCCTAAGGTACAAGGAATTGTAAAATTTCCTAGGTCACCAAGTTTCTGTGGCAGCTTATTTTGAAGTATAGCACTACATTTCTCTGTAACCTTAACCACGTAAACTTCTTCCAATTTTCTTTTGCTCGACAAAATCTCTTTAAGAAATTTAGCATATGAAGGCATTTCTGAAAAAGCATCTGTGAAAGGTATGTTAATGTAAAGTTGTTTTAAGATTTTCAGAAACTTTGAAAATTGTTTGTCAAGTTTTTCTCTTTTCATCTTTTGGGGAAAAGGAAGAGGTACAGAGTGAGGATTTGTGATCAATTCATTTTCCTGCACCTTTTTTTCTTTAATTCTTTGTTCTTTTGAATATTCATATTTCTTATTTTTTTCACCTTTATTTACCTGTTTCACTTCTCGCGGATTTTCTTGTCGGCCTGCATATGAATCATTAAGATTTTTACCTGAGCGCAAAGAGATAGCTTTAAGATGTTCCTTTGAATTTTTCTCAGTGTTACTTGGTAGAACACCTTGAATTTGTCCTGATATGAGTGTTTCTAATTGACTTACTTTAATTTTCAAATCTTGATGGTTGAATGTTGACTTTCAACTTTTTCATCAGTTACCTAAATGAATTTGTACATCATTTCTTCAAGGCTCTGTTGGTGGGCTCTTTGAGGTTGTTGCTGGCATTGTAGATAATTGTGTTGCCCTTTCATCTGATTTTGAAAGTCAGATGGTTCCCGTACTTGCTATTTTGGATTAAAATATCTTTGAGGATTTTCAGCATCATTAGGATTACTCTATTGAAATCCAGGATGTTTATGTGCTATGGAACTACCAAATGGATAATTGTTCTTGTAACCAATTACATTTACATTTTCTTCATTTTGTATTGAAGCTTGACATTCATGATTAGGGTGATTACCTCCACAAATATCGCAATTTTCAAGTTGGGGAGATGACTGATTACTTACCTGAAAAGTCTCAAATTTTTGTGTGAGAGTTGTGATCTGTTGTGTCAATGAATTTAAAGCTTCAACCTGATTGACTCCTGCTACATTCTTGATAATTATTCTATCAGATGGCCATTGAACTGCATTTTCTAAAATTTCATTAAGTAGTTGTATGGCTTTTGCAGTGGTTTTGCTCATTATGGATCCACCTGACGCTGCATCAATTACGTTTCTAGCAAAGGATTTAAGATCATGATAAAATATACATAAAATGTCAGAATCTGAAATTTCGTGGTGTGGACATTTTCTTAACATTGCTCTTAGTCTTTCCCATGCCTAATAGACAGATTCAGTATCTGTTTGTAAGAAATTATTAATTTCTTGTTTCATTTTAATCATTTTTACAAGAGAAAAGTATTTGTTAAGAAATTTTTGGGTCATCTGGTCCCATGTAGTGATGGAACCTCTTGGTAAACTTCGCAACCATGTCTTGACTTCTCCTTTTAATGAAAAAGAAAAAAGTCGTAATCTGACAGCATCTGTTGTAACCCCATTGTATTTACATGCTTCAACTAACTCAAGAAAATCAATTAGGTGGGCGTGAGGGTCTTCACTTATATCACCTGTGAATTGACATGAATTTTGGATTTTCTGAATCAATTTTGTGCGAATTTCAAAGTTATTTGCTGCTACTGGTGGTTTCCTTACACTTGATTCTTCTTCAAAGTGATCTAGTCTTCCATAATCTCTAAGTAACCTATCACGACGTGGTGTCACCTCATCAAACTGTTCTTCCACTTAAAGTGGTGGAGGTGGATTATTGTTATTGTTAAGCTCGTCGCTCTCCATTTCTTGTTGTAAAGACACCTGAGATTGTGTGACATGTTCTTTCTGTAACAAACGTAAGAACTTTTCAATTTCAGGATTGCATGATACTAATTCTCTTGAATAAGAATGGGTCATACACTTTCTAAAATTTTAACTTAAAATTCAAAATAAAAAAACCAAATTAGTAGTAAAACAATGAATCTGCAGTAGACTTTTACCAATCTCCGATAACAGCGCCAAAAATTTAACGAGTCAATGACATAAATATATTTTTTACTCTCACTCTGTCAAATAATAGTATAGAAACATATCATACCCACAGAGATTGATTTTATCTATTCTACGGATGTTTCTTGTTTCAATTACTATTTGAGAAAATCAGAAATAGTTGAATGGTGAATTAACTAATTGTTAGTACATAAACAGATGGTAGAAAACAAATCTTGACTTTGCTCAATATTTCTATATAAAGTAAACTCTTTATTCCTCAATTTCTTTTTTTCAAAAATGTATAAATACCTGTCACGATTATATTTATGTTTTATTACTAAATTTGAACAATTAAATGCACTTCTCTCGGTTATACAATTTAATTATCAAAATATTAATATTAAGGACCCATAAATATATATTTGAACTAAAACATGCTATCTTTTGTAGTAAGTCCCTTTCGGTTACCTTACTTGTTATAACTAATTAGTACACTATTCGCCTCTTTCGATTACAAATAAGTGAAATTAATTATAACATAAATTAGATAGATGTCACTAAATAAACATCAACAATCTATCAATACTTCAATTAACGGTATTATTTCTTCCGTCTCTCTCGATTACAGAATTAATAACATGTTAATTTGAAGTACAAAATAGATAGATTTAATAAATAAAGTAACATCTAACAGTAAAGCTGATAAAATTAAATAGAAAGCTTCAGCCCAAGTATGTGAAATTTTGGAATAATACTTACTATTATATAGAAATATCAAGATTCATCATTTTCCCAACACAAAGGAAAATTAGTCCATACTAGAATAGGTACAACTAATGAAAATATTCTTCTCCATTAAATAAGAAAATAGAAGAAATATTCAAGAAGAAGAATTCCGCTATTTAGTTAAAAGCAGGATCTAGAATAATTTTCAACATTAAATAACTAATAAGTAGTAAAAGAAAACTTTAAAGAGGATTTTTAAGTAGTTGCTTCAACTCTTCCTTTTCTCCGATGCCTTTTTCTTTTCTGTTGAATTCTTATTTATAGGAAATATAATGCAGGTCTCATGACTTTGTGGAGACATCAAATGTTATTGACACTTTAGAGATCATTTTTCTATTTGTTCATTGTTGCGACACTAATTTTTGTTGATGCTTCATTTCTCCATATTTTCATGTTTTCACAATATGTCTTGCTTTTTGTTCTCTTATTCTTTCAATATTCCTTTCCTGCAAGATAGTTAGTAAATGTGGGATAATAGATAAATATTAATCATGAATTTATTTAAAATCTTTATTTATTTACATATGAAAATACATGAATAATTTATACTTATTAGTTGTTCTTTGAGAAGGCTGTTGTATCCTGGAGGGGATAAGTAAAAAAGATTATTGTTGGACCGATGAAACAATTTGCTGCAGTGGGCTTGAATCTCCTTAAAGAGAGTGAGATATCCGAGCCTCAGTCGAAAAAGAAGAAGAAGATAGTCTTTTATTTTCTTCACTTGTAATTTTCTGTTATAATTTTTATTGTAATTTCACCAACAAATTGTTACGTCAATTAAGTAGTTGCATTAATTATTAGAATGAGGAAATCCAGGCAAACTATAAAATTAGCAGCTCTCTTTTTGTAGCTACTAAAAAATTTTATTTGGCAACTGAACTATCCATAATTTTAAATATAAAATTATTTGGCAACTGAATTATGTTTAATTTTAAATCTATTTGTTTTCACATAACAGTTGAATCTATTCTAATTTTAAATCCTTAATTGATCAGTTGCTTTTTATTTTGTTTGTGTTTTGAACTTCACTTCTTGATTAGACTTTGTTGCACGAGGTGGCTCCATGAGATTTTAAAAAATGTTATGTAATATTTTCTTCTTATTGTTAATAATAGAATAAAGTAAAATATCAATCGTACCCAATTAAAATGTTGATATTGAACCAAAACATATATACATAATTATTTTTTGTATGACTAATCGATATTGCATTGGTTTGGGGGTCATATTTTCTAATTTCCGCATCATATATTATATTAGTAATATTTTATACGAAATGTCATTGATAATCCCCTCTGTCAAATGAAGCTTTTACGTCTAGTTTGGTAGAGTGTATAAGATAATACTGAATATGTTGTATTAGTAATATTGGAATTAATAGTACAAGAATTAATAATACTGAGATTAGTAATACTCGGATTATTTTTAGGCAGTGTTTGGTTTGATGCATTGAAATCAATATGTATTGTTATATTTTAAAAAGAATATTGTTTGTTTACAAAAATACCCTCGGCGTGTTATAACTTTGTGTATTTTTTTTGTAAAAATTTATTTTAAAAAAAGAAAAAAAAAAAGTTAACAATATAACTAATTATTTACTTTAGAATTTTAAGATTTAATCATTCACTTATAAAAATTATTTTTTTAATTATCTTTTCTTTGTTTGTTCATCATTTGCTTGTTGTTCCCACTTTGTGTTGTTTTTAAGTTTGAGGAAGGTACGTATAACTTTTGGATGAGACAATAAAATTGTATTCTATAGAGTGTTAAAACTAAGTGGAAAAATTATTTTTATTTATGAATATCCTATTTACAAAATTAAACCTTGTATAATAATGTATGCAATTTGTTTTCGAATTTTGATCAATAAATATTTTTTTGAGTTAATGATTAGTTTTTTCTATAACTAAAATTATTTGGGGGTATATTATTATTTTGATAAATTGAAAAGAAGTAACTCATATTGTATAAATTGAAAAAGATTTAGAAAAAAATTAAAGAAATTTGAGGACATTTTTGTAAATAATAATAAAATTTGTAAACTAATTTATTTGAATAAATTTATTAGTACAAATATAAAAAATAAAATTAAGAAAATAAAAAAATGTTTAAAAGGATTTGAGGGATATTCTTGTCTTTACACATACTAATTCCATGGTATTAAAACCCATGTATTACTAATACCACCATATGTGGTGTATTAGTAATACACCCTATAATACCATGTAGGATGTATAACTAATACATGGTATTAGTAATACATTGGTCCAAAATCCTACCAAACATAGTATTAATTAATACCACACTTAATACATGGACTATTTCTCCTAATTTGGTTGGAAAATTGTTATCCCGGGTTAACTAATAACGGGATTAATTATCCCGGAATTACCCGGGATAACTTATCCCAACATGTATAGGGGTGAGTTATTCCGTCACTAGGGGGAAAATGGTGGAATAAGTTATCCCACCATGAATTAATCCCTCCAACCAAACAAGGGATATAGGTGATCTTTTATTTTATCCCGAAATACTTATCCCTTGAATTACTTATACCTCACACCATTTGATTAAACTGATCAGGCGTTCAAGTAAATTCATTTGATTGGGTGATTTTACAGTAGAGAAAAAAAGGTATCAATGAGTTAGCAAAGCTGAAACCAATAAAATACTACATGGCAGTGTATATTTTTGGAAATACTTCAGCCATTAATTTGTCACATTTAACAGATAAATTGAGGTAAGGATTAAGTCTAAATTAACCATGATCAAGCAATTAACCTTGTATATAAACAAACATGTCATGCATTTATTATTTTGGTACAAGCTGGGGTGGATACCCTTTGGGATATGTGCTCCCCTTGGAATGGTTTTAGCAAGAAACTACACAAAGATGGAGATCTTCCTTCGTCAATAATCTTTAGGCTACTGATTCACGATAGTTCTCAAAAGTGTTTAGTCTTCTCGTGCCCTTCGTGTCAACCCAAGTCCGGTTCTTATACTTGCCCCGACAACCTTCATGTCTTCTACCTGTGTATTTTGCAACAGATTAGTGCACGTAATTTCAAAAACTGAAAAAGAGGAGATTAGAAACTAATTGAAACTTGTAGAGACAGTCAAAAAGTATCCCAAAAAAAAGTTTAATGTAACTTTCAGGTCTCAAAAAATGAAGAAGCAGAGTTTAATTCTTTCATTAATCTAATGGTCACTTAGCACACACAACATGAAACATGTCTATGGTGTTCTCACCTTATATTGGGCGTGTGTCTCAATCTTTTACTCATTCAACACCATTCGAATGTGTTTACACACCTCCCTGATGTCTAAATCAAAGCTTCTCACTTCAATAAATCCTCAAATTCATCTTCTTGGAGAAACTCACATTTGGCTTACAAAACAAGTCATAACTTGATGGTGGTGTCCGGTGTCCACTTGTGCGCACTTATGATCCACTATGCAGACTGCTTAGCCTAGAAGCATTGATCGCGAGATTCTACCCCCACCACCGCAGGAGCAAATGAGATCATACCAAGTGTTGTAGCTAGAACACAAACCTAGGATCTCCAGGTTGTTACTCCTATGCATAAAATCACTAATTACACCTAAACTAGACCAATCCCTTTTGATCTTCTTTGTATATGACACTGTCCATTTATATTGACTTCTCTATCCCTCGTCCTTCCCTCAATCTATCTGACATCATGCCCTTAGTACTGAAACTACAAATGAAATTAATATCTGAGTTATTACATGAATACCTTGCCAGCAGTCGGAAAAATTACATCGACCAGCCTAGTACTGGATGAAACTAAAAGGTGCTAGTTTTACACCTGAACTATACCTAATCTTTATCTATATCTTCTTCCTGCAGGACTTGAAACTAAAAGGTGCTAGTTTTACACCTGAACTATACCTAATCTTTATCTATATCTTCTTCCTGCAGGACTCATCCGTATATAAGCATTTTTCTCTCCCTCAGCTCCTACCCTTTAAGATCATGTAATAAGGTCTACTAAAGAGCTTCATGCAAACAAACACACTACAAGGTTCTAACACGTCATACTAATTTAAAAAAAAAAGAGTTTGATTCTGTGATTTTTCCGATCTAATGGAATCAGGAGAGGAAGAAAGGATCCTTTCCAATGATAAGGTGACCTAAAAAGAAATAGAAAAGAAGAACAGAAGAACATGTGATCCAAATTCCACAAAATTCGTGTGTATGCAACAGCACACTTATAAAATATGAGAAAAACCTTGTTTCTTTTCACACACTTCAAATATCATATAACCCCACAAAATGAAATGAGATAACAGTATAAGAAACACAATGTCGAACCATATGATCCAACATGTAACTTGTCAATAGCTGAGTACTTTTCACGAACAAGAACACGTCCAATTTGTAACACATGTAAAAGCATCAATCTGTTTCTACTTTTCAAGGCCACCATCACCAACATCAACAACAATGCCCAATTCCAAGCAATCGTTCTATCCAAAAATGTTACTCAACCATCGTTCTAACTGTTGCTTAGAATCATATGCAGGCAATAGACATCCCGCTATTCCTTATCGAAAAGTTAACTAAAAACTAGTTCTTCATATCACGAGGAAATATGTCTTGGACTTGAAGGTGTGAGCTGTTTCCATAAGCTTCCAATACTTTTTTGATCAAGCATAAGCTTTCAGTACTTTACCCAAAATGCCACAGCGTATCCTAAATACTTCTAGGAATTTGTATCAGTGGAAGTGAGATATTGCAGTAACTGGCTATGTTGCTCAAACTCTTCAAAAAAGTCAATGGATGTGTATGTCAGATTCTCCAAAAGTACTGCATTTTTGGAGAAACCGACATGGGTGCGGCATCGAAAGTGAAGAGTCCGTGCAACTTAGGTTACTGGCCATACAAGACCTGCAATTCTAATCGAGTACTAAAATTTTCAAATTTCCATCCAGGTGATGGAGAAACCTAGAGCAACCGAACGTGGAATTTAGACTGATTGACATCTAATGGCATACCAGCTACTGGATGACTTAACCTACTAAATGGGGACTTACTATGTCATAATCCTTACCCCCCCCCCCCCCCCCTCCCTCTTTTATTCAAATACTTGTATAAGCAGAAAGATTTCTAGCACAGAAACCGAATCTCGCAATGTCATCAAGCACTAAGAGAGGCTGCTATCAGAAATTATCCCCTGTAATGCAAATAAACTTCATTCCGGCCTATAACTAAAGAAGTTCTTAATGCCTTCTTGATGAACAGTCAGACTTTATGGCCAAAAAACCTTACTAATCATTCCAAATAATTGTAAGTCAGATCTTGTATTCTTACCATTACATGTTCATTACTCTAATTATTAAAGTTTTTAACTTGAACAATAAACCTCAGAAGTCTGGATTCTTCACCTAGACATACGTAAAATGGGAAGGAACCCGGACAGCTGGTCATATCTTAGCTAACTAACATACAAGACAATGCACAATAACACTATTATAAACCTCAATTTTCTTTTCCAATCTTCCTTCTTCTTCCACAAAAATAATTCAAAATAACCTTCAGCATCAAGATCCCTACTTGAATCAAGTCAATCTAATACCATATGATCAATGCAAAGTCCCGTTTTAACAAAGCAGTTATTCTAAATTCAGAAGCTTAAATCTGCTTTATTTCAACCCCTTATGTGTACTCTCTTAATGTCAATTTTCTGTCACTTTCTTCTTGATTCTAATTTTCTTCGACAAAGAAAGTGGCTTTTCGCGATAATAACTATTTGTTCAGTGATCACCGAGAAATTAACTCACCAATTGGAAGAATAAAGTCTGTTTGTTTGAGTCAAGTGAACTCCATAAATATGCTAATAAGAAATGACAAATTCTTAAGCGCATTAAAGAGGTAAAGAGAAAAGAGAATTTACGGAGTAAATGCCGCAGGCGCGAAGAGAAGCCATGGAAGCGGAAGCAGTTGCGCCGACGAAAAGCGAAGCGACGGCGAAGGCTTTAAGCGGCATCATTCTACATTCACCGGAATAACCTCTCCTATAAGCGTAAATTCCCCATAGTAACTGACCCGTACTCGCGGCGGCCCACCACCGGTAATGGGCGGCGCCGCCACTAGCGGCGTTTTCTTCGTTTTGGTTCATTTTAACTTCCGATCGCCGGCGTTGTAGTAAGGAGTTTAGTACTCTATTTCGGACTTGGACTCCATGGGCTTTAATATGAAGTTTGCTCGCATAAGTAATATATGAAACTTTAAGCAAAATTTTAGAGGAAAGATCAATAGTTTTCTATATATTAGTACTATAACAAGGAAAAAATACATAAAGTAGCATACTTAAGTATTAAATTACAAAAAATAACAACACTTTTATCAAATTACATTTTGTAGCATATGTATTTGTATGTATTTATATTTTTGTAGCAACAGTCTGCAAAAATACAAAATACATATCGATCATAAGGGCAGTAAAAATCATATGTATTTGTATTTTTGTAGCAACAGTTTGCAAAAATACAAAATACAATTTGTTATATTATATAATTATAAAACTGTTGCTATGAAACTCATAATTAAGGGGATAAATATGTTATTTCTGAATTTTGCCCTTTTAACAACAATATAGACATTACATGTTGGCAATAGTTCAATTGGCGTCAATGATGGAAAACGTTGATGCTTCAGTAAATGAATTAGTTTTTGGCCAACATAGATGTTGTAATGTTCATATAAAACAAGATGTATACATGAAGCTTCCACGGTATGCATGCCATCTCTCACCAGCAACAAGTACAAGATAGTTAACTTTGTTCACCAACGCTAGGATATATGGGAAGATCACCTAGCAATTTGTCTATACTGAGGAATTGAACTTGAGAACTCATGTTTCTGAACCCACATCACTGACCACTACGCAGAATCCTTAGATGCTTATAATTTTTCCCTTTTTGTTACTAATAAACTAGCCACAGTACAGATGATCATCCAAAAAAAACACCCGTCGAAAAGAGAACAAGAAAACTGCAGACAACCCACAACTATTACAGTAGTAAACAACAAACTGAATAGAAAGAGGCCAACAACAACAACAAACCCAGTGTATTCCCACAAAGTGGGGTCTGGGGAGGGTAAGATGTACGCAGTCCATACCGCTAGCTCCGAAGAAGTAGAGAGGTTGTTTCCGATAGACCCCCGGCTCAAGATAAAGAATAGTAAATAAGGGGGGAACATAAAAGAAAATTAGGAATAAGAAATGATAAAAATAGTAATCGTAGAAATACGAAATATGAGAAAATATTGGCGACACGAAATAAGACAAATAGGAACTAAGACAAAAGAAAAAGGGCACCCACCTATGTACACAGTCCTAGGGTTACTTCCCCGGCTACACAAGATCTCTCCTATCTGCATGCTACAACCCACACACTCACACTAGCCTTCTACCGCTATCCGCGCCCTCCACACCTTCCTATCTAGGGTCATGTCCTCAGTCGCTGAAGCTGCTCTGAATAGAAAGAGGCCGCTCTGATAATTTTAGCATTAATCATCTTCTGAGAGTGATCTTGGAGAAGTAAAGCTTCCTGATATTTGATACTTAGCCACGAAATCAAGTGATTCTTGGTGGACTTATTGATGTATTTCAAAGCTGCATAGGACACCACAGTGTGAGAAAGGGAAGGGAGTGTAATGTAACATGATAAATTAATCTAGAGAAACGTTAAGCGTAGATTTGCGGAGCTAAACCAAAAAACAGCAGCCTAACTATTAGTTTGACATACATTGAAGTTTGATGAACTACCTTCATATATTGAATCTGTACCATCAAACATGAGCAACTTCGGCTGTTTGAACTGTCTTCATCATTTAGCTCCGATATATTACCCTCGAGTGCATTATGTCTGAGTTTGAGCACTTTGAGGTTCGGTAACTTGGCAAGAGTTGCCATGTCTTCCAGGGAAAATAACAAGATGACTTGGCAGTTTTAAGTATATCCCTACGCAAGTGTAGTTTCAAAACTTGCAAAGCCTCACAATTTACAAGGGAACATGGCACTCAAATGGTTCACCAAGAAAAAAGTCTAACACAACTTGTTGAACATTTTGCTTTGTTATTGCATGAATCCACCTCAAAATAACTACCTTATCGAAGATACAAGCTTATTTGCCCTTTAAGAAATTAAGACCATTGCAATATCATAAGGGCGATATATTACCCTCGAGTGCATTTCACACAATGCTCATAATAACAAGAGTGATTCAAGTTTATTTAAGTAGGTAAGATTGAGTAGGCTCACAGATGTCCCCTCAAGAGTCAAGACCTTTGATGTCTCTTCGGATGAATATTACCAATCTTCAGCTTCTTTAGATTAGTAAGGCAAGAAAGTACCTCCTTTGTACAACTAGCAAAACATAGAAAGGAAAGTTCCTGTAGATGTTGCAGACCCAGTTCAGAGCTATTTTCTTCCATGTCGATGCCTGAAGTACCTTGAGGATTGGTTAAATAAATGCTATGCATAAAACGGACATGCCTCAACTGCTTCATATTCCAGATTGGGCTAGGTAAAGTTAAAATTCCGCACTAAGATACTTTAAGTTCAGAAAAAATAATGGTTCGAAGGTTATTACATAAGTATATGAAGCAAATCAGTAAAATGACTCTGAAGACTTCAATGGTTTGAGGGTTATTACATATATGAAAGGAAATCAGTAAAATGATTCTCAGACTTAACCTTGAGGTATCTCAGGATTGTTGAATCCAATGTCATGTGATGTTTGAAGCAGTTTTATACCAAAGCTTATGAAAAAGGTACAAGGAACACATAGCTTTTGAGGACTTCAAAAATTTCCAGCAAAGTGGGAGTATGTGAACTAAAACGAGGACTCTCTTAATTCGTAGCCAGAGAATTACGAGCTCTAATCCTAGTCACACTCAAAATCTTTTTCCTTTTTAGCTTCAATCACACTCAAAATCCCTCAAAAGACCATGAATGACACACCTTCTGATCCAACCTTACAACTTCCTCCTAACAATTATTAGACTTTTGTTGATCAGATCCTCCAAACAATCCTCTGCCACGTCTTCTGGACTTTTTAGCCTATCACACTTCAGAACTCCCACTGTAACCCAAAGTAGGATTAGTCTCCAAGCATCAATGTCATTTCCCATATGGAGGAAACAAAGTCTGAGGTTAATAGGCAAGAGAATCATCATCATATCCATCCATAACATGTGTACTACAACCTCAAGTAAATCACCAGAGCAAGGGTCTAAATAATTAGTAGTTTGTTTAGACTCATCAATTCTTTGAGACTTTCTGAACTTCAACCAGAGAATGACACTACCAGCAGCAACGGAGGGATTAGTGATGCGGAAAACATAAATAGGATTCAACGAACCAAACTAAGAAATCAGAAGAACAAATAAACATATAGCTCCGACATGTGGAAGTAATTAAATGACTGATGCATGCCATGTCCATTGAGTCTCTTATTGTTATCAACACCTTTAAATATTCAAGAGGGTGTGAAGTGTGAATCCCCAATACTTGGATGCTAGGTAGTACTTTCACTAAACAAATGCTAGAGAAGTAATATTCAAAATACAGGATGCTAAAATTTGACAAGTCGCTGTAAATGTAAATGATTTGATGAGGCATAGTTAATTTGCTATCTTTAATAGTTAGGTATAGTTTAAATAGATTAAAATTTAGTGAGCAAAGCTGTCAGGATAGCGTGACTGTTATCATCATATTAACTTACAGAATTAATAATGCACGAACATGAGAGTTAGATTTGAAAAACAAAAAAATACCCGTTTCCTCAAAAGCTATCGGTTAGAGATCAGACTTAATTGCGCCGTCTGAACAGAAAATCACCTAACACAGGAAAAAGACAGAAGTAAAAGGCACATTTTCAGTAGTTTGTAGTCCTGAAGTCACATCTAACATTTCCATAACATTGACAATAGTCTGCTTTCTTTAGAGTCAATTTGTTCGCCTTGAAGAAAGAACAATGGTAAATCAACTTAACTGCAGGTAGTTTTCAATGCATCCATAGTAGTCCCACTTAATTGTTCTCAAGATACAACTGGAAACATAAAAAATATTTCTTCCCTATTAGACAAAATCTGATCTTGTACACATTTCATCACAACCATAAACGAAGATATTAATATCAGCCCTTTCAAACTGAGACTGTTCATGGTTAAATACCATTAGGAGCATCATTTCTTGAGAAACGAAAAACCAACAACTCGTTAGCCATTGGACAATTCCTGCTTACTGATTGCTAAATTTACAAACACCAATTTACTCTTTCGAGACAACATTGACCAAACTTCTGCTGATAAACATGGAAAATTTTGCTCTTTTCATTATTAATGCCAACAATGGCAGTTACATCTTGTGTTTCATTCACAAGCCACACAATTGACTTAGAAATCTCAGAATGAGCTACCCAGAAAAAAAAAACAAGAAGTATGTACAAGTCAAAATCTTTTCACTTGATAACCATCTAAAAAATTGGCAACAATCAGAGCTCTGATGTACCTTAGCAACTTGTTGAGTGGTTTCCCTTCGAGAAACTTCTTTTTGAAACTAATTTTTCGTTTGAGAAACTGCTAAACCACTTTTTAGAGGCATCTGGATGAATGCCAGAGATCCGAGCCATAAAACTTTTATCACTAGTGGCAACAATGCTTGCAAGAGAATACTCAAACGGACACCAATCCTGTTCTCTAAGCCACCTATGGAATTGGCAACGGGGCATTATCCTCTTCTCCAGATCATAACATAAACAGGCTGGAAAAGCACAAAGCTCCTCCTGAGATAACCCCATATCCAGGAAAAGAAATTTTATTTTTTGCTCAAGAATTTCAGCTTTCTGGTTAAGAATCTTTGGCGACACTGACAGCATTTTGCAGAGATTCGAGAAGTTAACTCCACCATGAAGTAGGCAATCAAATCGTTCCTGTAACTCATCACCTGGACCATGCAGGTAAGACAATGCTTTCATTGTCACCTTGTTTTCTCCAAAACCAATCCCATGCAAGAAATTTAGTTTACGAATGGTATAAATGGATGTTCTCGATGCCTGAATTTTCTGCAAATCCTCTGCATAATCTTCGTCAAAATCTTCATTACTGCCAATAACATAGCTACCTAACAGACCATGACCACCTTTTTTTAGTCTGTCAAAGAACCATTCACTCAAATCCAATGATCTCATAATATGAGGTACATTAGCTATTTTATTTCTACCCATAATGTATTGGTACGTTTGGGCAGTCAATTTTAGTTTATTTACACCCAACCCGAAATGTTTCAAAAATCCTACAGTCGAAATCACACAAACTTCCAAATCAAAACTCAAAATCTCAGGCTTTGACAGAACTAAAACTCCAACCTCTTCTCTTCTCACATCTAGTCTACAAAAAAATCCAATCTTTTCAGCCAAAACCTCTTCAGAGTAATCAACAAAAATGCTTTTATTTCTTCCCATCAATTCACCAATCGTCCCTTTCTCACAACCCAATTCATAAAAAATAGCAATCTTCCTACACATCTCAAACCAAGCATCCACATTTCCCACTACACAACTTGCAAGATCAAAATCCAAAAACACCCTTTTCAAATCATCAAACAACATATCAACTTCATCCAAAAAATCACTCCTTTCCCCTAAAACACGCGGGAAAGCTAGGCAAATACCAATAACAGCAACACTGTCAAACCCGTATCGCTCAAAACGCGAAAGCCTCTCTTTCAATTCATAAGGATCTTTACTAAAAATCTCAACATCCCCTTTATACAAAATACCCAATTTCTTCCAAGGAAAACCAAAACAAGCAAGAGCACAAGCAGCATCAAAAACTTTAGAATCTTCAGACAAGAAACACTTATTCAAATGCAACATAGAACTAATTTCTACATGATTAATACCAATACTCTCAAAGAAAAACTCAAATTCATTAATAGGATGGTACCTTAAAAACTTCTGGATAGAATTAGGATATCGAATACGCGAAAAAGGGACTTTAGAAACAAGACCCAAAAGAGAAAATCTTGAGTTTTTACCAATGTACTCAGCAAAAGTAAAGGGTAAAGATCTAGTGGTATGGAAGTAATCAGTGAGTACTTCTTGAGCTTGTAAAATAGCTTGGGGTCTATATTTTGTTGGAATCTTGGACAGTGTTGGAGGCTTTTGGTGTGTGTTAGTGGAGAAAAAATTGTGCTTGAGAGAGGTATACAGGGATTGAAGTGCTGGGGTTCTTGAACGGGACAACATTTTTATAGTGTCTAAAAAGGACAATTCGGTGCACTAAACTTCCGCTATGTACGGAGATTTTCATACGTTGTAGAGAAATGGTTAGCTCCGGTGAGTGTTGACGGAGGACATTGGATTCTTGAACTGAACTGCACAAGGGATTTGCCGTGGGTTTTGGAACAATTGAAAAATTGCAGTGTCGTCCCTCTACTATAGTATTTGTATATTGGATCCATCATCTCTTCTTTTTTTGGGTTTTGCCACCATCCCGAGGTGCGAGTTGAAACTTGACTAATTCAAATTTTCGCACATTACATTTCTAATTCTAGAAACAATGCTTCAACCAAAAACAAAAATCATATCCAAAACTCAAATCATCAATCATTTCACCATTATCTTTATTGGTTTTGCACTAATCAAAAATGTTGTTTTCTTGCCTTTTAATTAGTATAAAATATAAAATAAAGTGATCAGTTTGATCCTAAGTCATATATGCAAACATAGTAATTTTTTATGTCAAAATAAATGAAATTTCGATATGTGCACTTCACTTGAGCTGATAAACTATAAAGCATAAATACTTTTTGACGGAATACATATACAGGCCCCTTAACTATGCGATTTTTTTCTTATAGCCACTTCAATTGGGTCATGTATCTATTGAACTCTTTACTCCTTTACAAAACATTTCAATTGAGCCCAATTTGCTGACATGACGCTGATTTGGCATAGTGTGTGCACTGCACTCAATTTAAGAGCGTGAAACATTAAATTTTAGCTTTTTTAAAAAAAAATCTCTTTATCTTTTTTTTTTCTTTTTTTTCTTTTTTTTCTTTTTTTTCTTTTTAAAAAATAATTTCTTCCCCTTTTTCTGAGAATTGTTCTGTTGTGGTTCTTCTTCTTCATTTCCTTTTTCAATCTCTCTCCTTTTTCATCTTTTTTTCTATTAGAAACTGCAAATTTGTATTCTAGACATTAAATTAATGTTGAAATAGGTGTGAAAAGTTAGAAAACATATGCTATCAATTAGATTTTGTTCATCAATTAGTGCTTTTTCATCATGACCATCAATGTGTCTTCTTGATCTTTAAAATTCGATGGAATAAATACATCGTCAAGAAGATAGTCACACCATTGACTCTTTTTTTTCATCTTCAAGTACATACGTCCTTTGAATCGACGAACTAGAGTCAATTCCGGCGAAAAATTTCGTCGGAGAAATTTGAAAACTGATCGGAAAACTCTTAAATTAACTGGAAATCCACTGAATCTTCTCACCCTTTTCTTCTTCCCATTCTGATTGATTTTCTATTTTTCTTGTGTTTTAGGATTTCAGCCAATGTGTGTGTGCGTGATTTGTGCGTGAATGGAGAAATTGATTTGGTGTGTGTGTTGCGCGTTAAGAAGAAGAAAAGAAAAGAAGAAAAATGGAGTTTTCAACAATGGTCTCTCCTCTCTCTCTGAAATTGCGTTTGTGTGTGTCCGAAGAAAAAGAAGCAATTTCCTTTTTGGGAAATTTTTCTTCCTTCTCAATTGAGTCGTTGTGTTGTGTGTTTATCAGTGAGTGCAGTCTGTGTTTTGGTATCCCTGTTTTGTGAGAGTCATGTGTGTGTGTTTGTGATATTGTGAAGAAGAAAAGGGAAATGGGGTCTGTGTGTTTGGAAGGGAAGAGGGGGGTGGGGGTGGGGGTGAGGGAGGATGGGGTAGGCTGCAGTGGGAGGTTGTATTAATGATATTTTTTTAAAAAAAAAATTAGATTTAATTATATTAGAAAATTTTTTTAAGTTAAATGCCACGTGTCGTTATTTAATTTGTCACTTTGCCACATCATTGACGTGTGTATTACACACAGTTTAGATTTTTTGTTACCTCAGCAAATTGGGCTCAATTAAAACCATTTGTGAAGTAGTAAAGGGCTCAATAGGTACATGACCTAATTGAGGTGCCTATACCGAAAAAGTCGAATAGTTGAGGGGCATGTATATGTATTCCGTCATACTTTTTTATACTAGTATAGGTTACGCAACTCTGTGCGTATACCTAGTCGCGCGTGTATCTCGCTTCAATGAGTTTAATTCTATAAAAGCACTTTAATATTATAAAAGAAAATATGTCTTGATTAATAAATAACTTGATGATTTTATAAATACGAAAAACACTTCAATGAAAAAATTATATATTCATACAAACTCATATAAAAGTCTTAAAATCCACTTTAAACTAAATCAAGAAAAACTACAAAGACTATAAACTATAAACATAAGAAATGATAATAAATATATCAAAATAACACGATTAAACCTACTACCTGTAAACTACAAAAAAAAAAAAAATATAATAACAAAGATATCAAAATAATGTGATTAAACCTAACCTTTGTATAAAAAATTCTTAAAAAATTTATGATTTGCTATCCCTCGTAGAAATTATCGTGATGATCAAGCACAATATAGTTTACCAAATATTTAGTCTTATGTTTGGTAAGACTATATATTTATTTAGATTTAAATTTAAAATTGAGAACTAAGAAGATTTGTTGGAACTTGGAAGCCATATAACGTGCCCTTTTTATAGCTCGGCACTTTCATGTACTTTCATGTTACTTTATATCATATATTTTAAACTCCTAATTTATATAAAATTCTTACCATAATTTTAAAAGTTCTGATCCCATATATTTTATGAGTTAAAATTAAATATATAATAATTGAAGGAAAAAGTCTAAAAAGACGATTTTGTCTAAAGCCGAATCTTTTAATGAATGGTAAAAAGTTCGATTCACTTTTCTAAGGGTCTTCACACTTTTAATATATTATAGATTATAGATTATAGATATATATTATTCAATTCAGTTTGAAACTCACATGAAATTCTTAATCCTAAGTCCTAACTTGAAAAAAACCATTAAAAAAACTTTTGAAACAAAGAGTAGTATTTGAAGAAAATAACAAAAATAAATGTAGTAAAGTATGAAAAAAAAGAGCCTAATGTGTCTTTATTTGGATTAAGTAGGTTATGTATGGTGAAATATGTCAAGAACCTCACATTGTTTTGACATCAAAAACTACTGTACTAAGTATTGACTTTACTTAATAACTTAAAACCAAATTGATCATCATTTGAAATATATTAAGGACTATTTTTCACAATATCTATACATTGTGAACCAAATGAAACCAAATCTCACACATGAGGGACCATTTTGATCACTTTCTCAAACCGAACCCTTTAATAAAACAGCTTTGTCATACGTTAATCTTCTTTCACATCTCCCTCCATCTTTCTTCACTCTCTTCCTCTCTAATGTCTCATTCTCACCAAATCGAACCCTCCCTGAACCCTAACCCTCCTCCTCCCGGAGCTCCTCCGCCGTTTTCGGCTGCCGCCGTTGTTCCCCGACCGTCCGATGAAGATCTCAATCGGTCCGCCACCGCTAAACGTCCACGGGAGGAATACGCTTCCGCCGCCACGGAGGAAGCTGGTTTGTCTGGGGACGATGTTCCACGGTCGAAGAAGAGGGTTAAGGTTGGACAAGATGTAGTGTACCGCATAGTTGTGCCGTCGAGACAGATCGGGAAAGTTATTGGTAAAGGAGGACATCGTATACAGAAGATTCGTGAAGAAACTAAAGCTACCGTCAAAGTTGCTGATGCTATCGCTGTGAGTTGTAAAGATTTTTTTGTTATTTTTTTTATTTTGTTTTGTTTGATTGGTGAATTGTCGGAAGCTCGAAATTGATTAAATGGGTAAATTAGGGTAATTGTTGTAATTGATTTTTGTCGAAATTTGGGATTTTTAGAACCTAATTGAGAAAATTCAAGGCAAACTTTGTTGAATTGAACCACCCAAGGGAGTGGCTTAGTGGTCTGTGAGGTGGGTAAGAACCGTGAGGTCTGACGTTCAAATACCAGCAGAGACAAAAACACTAGGTGAGTTGATTACATGTTGCTGGTGGGAGGTGGCAGGTATCGCGTGGAACTAGTCGAGGTGCGCGCGAGCTGGCCAGCACACCATGGTTATCAACAAAGAAAAAAGAAAAAACTTTGTTGAATTGAGAAATTATTTTTGTTTAACTGCTGGCTGAATTGCCTAGTGATCAATGAAGTGTGTTGGCCTGGGATGAGCTTGAGTGAAGCAACATGGTCAGTGAGGATTCATATAACTGACTGCAACTTCAGTTTAGGATTGAGGCGTAATTGTTGTGTTGGTGTTGGTTCTCTTTTACTCAATTTCAGACTAATACTTCTTCTGTTATGCATTTGATATTTGCAGCGTCATGAAGAGCGAGTAATTATCATTAGCTCCAAAGACAATGAAGAAATGTTTAGTGACGCGGAGAATGCCCTTCATCAAATCGTGTCACTTATTTTGAAGGTGATATGTTTTATGACTGATAACCTAGTAAAGTCATTTACTTTGAGCATTTCCTGTTTATATACTAGCAAGAGATTAAACAGCCTTGCTACTTCTTCGGAGGTAGTGGTATGGACTGCGTACATCTTACCCTCCCCAGACCCCACTATGTGGGAATACACTGGGTTTGTTGTTGTTGTTGTTGTTGTATACTAGCAAGAGATTCTTATACAGTATGTTTTTTGTCGTCTTCCCTATATTTCATGATATGACCTTTTGGTCTGCCAATTACATCAAAAAACTTCTTTATATCATCTAATCCTTGTTATAGCTGATGTGTCTTTGCAATAAATCTATGAATACTTTCCTTTGTCTGGTGCAAAAAACTTGTCTTTTTCTCTGTTTTTGGAGGCTTAAGGTTAGACTTGTTACTCTCATTCCCCAGTTATATCCAGTTTTGCCATAAGTGCTGCAACAATCTCTGGTGTACAACTTCTAAAAAATAAAATAGGAATCTCTTTACCTGCAGTTACTGTGCCAAGGGGTACTGATCCTTGCCCTATTGTTTTTACCATGATAGGATGATGATGGCAACCTTGACGCACAGAAAGTTGGTGCTGGACATGTGGCAGCAAACACAGTAAGGTTCTTGATTGCTGGCTCTCAAGCAGGTGGTTTGATAGGAATGTCTGGTCAAAATATTGAAACTTTGAGAAATTCTTCTGGAGCTACTATCTCAGTTCTTGCTCAACACCAGTTGCCTTTGTGTGCATCTGCTCATGAGTCTGATCGTGTAGTACAGGTGAGAAGTTGGTACAATTGTCCAGCAGTGAGGCACACAAAGATCTTCATTTCTTAAATTGTTTGCTTGTCTATGGTTCACACATTTGATATACTGATGGTTTCTTCAATAAACTATTGTCCAATAGATTTCATATTACAACAACAACAACAAACCCAGTATATTCCCACATCGTGGGGTCTGGGGAGGGTAGAGTGTACGCAGTTCATACCACTACCTCTAAAGAAGTAGAGAGGCTGTTTCCGATAGACCCCCGGCTCAAGACAAAGGGGATATTTAATAGATTTCATATTAAACCATTCATTTCTGAGGTGGATATTGTAGTATATAGCAGTCAAATGTTAAACAATATATATGAAACATTGAGTGTCTGTCATAGAAAACCTTATAATTTTGTAGGTTCTCTACTTTCTGATGTCTCGCTTGTACAATGGTGTTTCCCCATCATTAATATAGTTATTTTATTTTAACTCAAAAGAAGAGCTATTGTTCAACTAACTTCGATTAAGTGTCTTCGTGTAGCATTAGTTGCACATGTAGCTATTCGACTTATCACATGCTTTCAAGGGTTCTCTGCGCTTCTGTTTTGTTGTGACCGAGCTGAGCCTATACCTTTAATCATTGTTCATTTGTCTGTTGTTGGCTTGAAGTTGTTAGGCATTTTTGGGATATCACCTGTCCCGTATTGCCTATAGGTTTAGTCACTGCTCATTTGTCTGTTGTTAGCGTGAATTTGTTAAGGTAGTTTTGGGATTTCGTCTATTTTTGTAGAGGGAGATATGTGTTTTGCCTAGGACTTGTGTCTTTTTTTAACTTGTTTCTACCTTTAAGATATTTAGCATTTTAAACTTGCTTACTTTTCTTTTGCTTCCTAATTCAGGTATTAGGAGACGTTCCTTCCGTTTTGAGAGCTGTGGTAGAAATTGGCTGTCAACTGAGGTTTAGTAATTTTTTTTAGTCAAGGAGGTTTAATAAACTTCAGTTGGCATAATTAGGCATGTTTGATTATTCTAAAACTATTTAATCCTAATATGTATATTTGACAGGGATAACCCCGCTAAACAAGTAATTTCGATCAGCCCGACATACAATCTTGGTTTTTCTCGCGCACCTCACCCACATGTGGATCCATCATCAGGTTAATCAATCTTCTCTCATGGTATTTTTGAGCTTCTGGACTGATGCACTTGCTTCTATATGAAATTTTAGTTGCATAATTATTATGACGACATCATCGTTGGGACTACTCTTGCAGCTGAATATGTAAATATAACAATGTTAGTTCCCGAATCATTAGCTGGGGGGTTGATTGGGAGGTGCGGCTCAAATATTTCAAGGATCCGTGCAGAGTCTGGAGCGACGATTAAGGTGCATAAATAGCCTTGTAAGATCCTTTAAATTTGTCACTTGATGTGTTAATGTTCATGGTCTTGCTTTGTAGGTACATGGTGGGAAAGGTGAGCAGAAACAAAGACAAGTCCATCTTGGTGGTAGTGCACAACAGGTGAAACTAAATATCCATGTTTCGCTTCTTTTTGGTTTGTGTATGTTGACTTCTTGTAATGGACGTTTATAATGTGTTAATTTTTTGTGAGATGCAGTTGTATGTAATCCTTAGTTTCGTTTGATAATATCACTTGTAAAATGGAACTGTCTTGGAGGATTTAATCTTTTAGAATTAGCGTCAAGATCTTCGACTGTGCTCTTGTAATTTTAACTAGTGACCCTTCGAAAATGATCAATCAATGAGGTACCAAGGAGTTCAGATCATGTTGTGTCCTTTAATATATTTTTCTGTTCAACAGGTCGCCCTTGCAAAGCAAAGAGTTGATGAATATGTCTATTCCCAGTTGATGTTACAAGCTGGTGGTGAGCAGCTACAGGATACAATGCAGCTCCAACAGTCCATGCAGCTCCAGCAGTCAATGCATCTGCAACAGTCAATGCAGTTGCAACAGTCATTGCAGCTGCAACAACATATGTAATTTTCTGTACCGTATAACTCGTAAATGGTTGAAGTCTTAAGTGAACAATATGGACTCCTGTATGGCATCTAAATTCAATGTTGTTTGATGCAGGCCCGACACGTCGGCTACTCATTTGCCAGGATATAGTCATGGACATGGACTTTATATGAACAGGTAGTTGCATACAAATTGTCCTTATAAAAGCTGATTGATATTCCATTTTAAGTATAAAACATTACTGTTACTTTTCTGCCTGTCATTGTAAAATTAGTGACATTTTTGCTATTCTAAAGTTGGTAGCACGACACTGAACCTTAAGTTGATTATGGCATTTCTTTCTCATGCTCGATTGGACTTGATTATTAGCTCTTTAAGAGTTTTTTTTTGGGTCAATAACTTGGATGCTTTGCGAGGATATCTATCCACTGGTTGTAGACTATTTACTTTGCTATTTGTTGGAATGACAATAGTATATTCTTATATTGACAGTAACCAGGAAGCTCAAATGATGACATCATACCAACAAGCATACACATCAACCACCCCTCAAGCAGCTGCTTACTATGGTCAGTCTTATCAAGCTCCACAAAGGTAGAGGCAAAAGGGGGTCTACTTGGTAACAGCTTTTCAATCAGATGATTGATATACACAATGTTGACAATTTCATGTTGTGTCATTATTTGGATTTCTGATATAAGCATTGGAGATGGTTGGTTTCAGCCAGGATGTCTCTTGTTGATGTTGCGACATAGTTTGCATGAGATCACTTAATTCGTGGGATATTGATGGAAACGTTAATGCTTAAACTTTTGTGATCATTGAATCTAGTATGCGTCTCTGGGAGCAGCAGATCTACTGAAGGGAGCTTATAATAGCAGTTGCATTGAAGGTATAAGCACAGCCCTTTGGATCTTCTGCCCCTTTGTTCTCCTCTGCTTCCATCCTGCCCGACCCTGCCCCTTGAAAACACTCCCAAACCCCGCCCTGGTTTACCTTTGCTGCTTGATTTTCATTGACCTCTGTTGTTTCCATCAGAACAGAAACAGGGATGCGAGTATGCATGCACATCAGACGCAGTCACCTCCGATTGAACTGATTACTGAAGAACTTTTTTTAATAAAAAAACATTTTGTGCGAATGATTTAGAAATGAGATGATCAGGGATGATGGATGAGGGAGGGCCAACAGAGAAGCAGAGCTCGGGACAAGGGGCTTTAGCAGCAAAAAGATTGGACTAGTTCGTCGGTTCAGTTATTCCCTTTTTGCGCCAAAACCATTCAAATCCTATCACACCATTTGTTGCCTCCTACCCCCTTGCCATAGAGCTTTCCCTACCCCTATCTCACCCAGCTCAATCATGCATATCATTTCCCCAAACCCGGCAGCATTGTCTCCGTGTCAGTGTGTATGTCTCTCTGAAGATACACTCCATATTTTTGATTCATTTATCTTTGATATTTACTAGGTAGAAGCTGATTGACACATCGCGAGTCGATCTCTTACAGAACAGCAGTGAGATTTATGTTGAGCATGATATACAAGTCTGATTAATCCTAGTTGATAACCGAATCCCCTAGTTGCAAGGTGTGATAAACTTCAAAGTGATGTTGGTGCCCAAAATTTTGGAATAATAGTGAAGAACCCTGTTATTAGATTTCTTATGCAAATGAGAAGGTAGGCAAGAATGACGACATAAAATTGGAATTTGATTTGAAGTGCCTTTTAAAAATTTCTCCACCCTTTTGAATTATGAGTGGATTAAGAAAATAATCTTAGACAAAATTTTGCATGAACCAGTGCCATAGTTTGGTTGGACCGATTAAAATAATACTCTCTTTGTTAACACTGATAGGTTGTATAAAACTTGCATAAGTTTGTATGGATAAATTCATTTTGTTCAATTTTCTGGAGATTCATTTTGTTCAATTTTCTGGAGATACTGCTATCTCAATAAAATTATATTAGTATTAATTTTTAAAAGAACTTGCTCCAATCACGGCAAAAACATTTTTCTTCAATCAATAGACATTTTGCAAATTATGAAATTTCTTTATCTAATTGAATGTATTAATAGACTAATCTAATTTTCCAGCCTGCACATCTTTTCTCATTTTAATCTGAGACCTTGAAAGAATAGAATCTTAAGCCAAAGTCGTTTAAAATAAATAGATCCAACTAGGTTCCAACTATATGAACGCTGAACAAAGTGGCTACAGCTTAAATTATCTGCCACTTTCATCTATAATTTAACTCATCCCAAATAACACAGAGTTAAAAGGATCTACTTATCGTTAATAAGTACTATTGAATTCTTCAGCTCCCTTCCACAGATCAAAAACAGGTGAAGTCTTTCTCTGACTTGCAATACTCAACTCCATATCATGAGTTCGTGTTTCAATTCATCTAAAGTGTGGCTTGAGTCCTTGGAGGGGATATACACAAGACCCCAACGCATTCTTTGGGTGCACATCTCGACAGCAAAAGTTTCCGAATTACATATTTTATATCTAACAGGAATTAACTCCAGAAGTCTTCAAATTTGGGGCTTAAAGCAAGTGGCATAGGGTAGGGCCACCTGCGAACAAATTCTCAAACAATTTGGGGGCCACTTCTGGAAGATTCATAGGCTGAGGAGCCATGAAATTGACAATCTTTTCATGAATATTGTACCTGCAAGAACCAAAACCAAACTTTATAATCCAGGAAATTGAAATGCAATCTTGCATGATATAAACACTAATCAATTACCTGATTTTACGACTCTTCGAAGCACGTCGATCAACAATTTTTCGTTTCTTAGTTTGCAGTCTCTTCAGCGCATAGAATGCTGTCTCTGTAGTTGATAAATAATTGGTTAGCTATAGGTGTTCTTTTCTCCCAGGAAGCAAAGAAAGCTTAGAAATGCAGCCAAGAGCAAGAGCTAATAGCTATGAATCTTCCAGAGAATACATCCTTCTTTTTCTTTGAAACTAAACATACGCTCTTGAACACATTTTCTGAGGAAAGCTCATCTATAGCTGTATCTTTTAAAAACTTATTCATGTAAAAGCGGGGATCTTTCTGAGAATGAAGATGCACAATTCATGTGAAGAAAGCAGGCAACACTCTTGAAACAACATAGTAACCTAAAAAACAATATCCCATTGAACGGTACGATTAGCTAATATATGACTGTCAAAATCCTAAGAAAACGACGAAAAAACATTGAACACGATGTTGCAGGTATACACACCAAAGGCGAGGATCCAATAACCACATTTTCCTAATACCATAAATCACCATAGAGGAAGGTGGTACATTTGAAAAGAGGAGGGTTGAAAATCTTACCAGATGATGCTGGATCTACCGCCTCAAAAAACTCCTTCAGCAACTGCTGATAGAAATCAGTGTCATCCAGCAGTTCCGGATCACCGTCCATGTTTGTTCCCTGATCCAAGTTGAGGATAATGAGACTTGCTTTTCTTTCTTAAAAAAAATAATAATAATCCATGCAAGAGCAGTTTCAAGCAAAAACTAATGCATTCGTAAATGGAGAATGACATTTCCACTGCTGTACCAATTGCATAAACCTAACAAAGCTAATAGCATGCCTTGTTTCTTAAAAGCAATACACTCAACAAGGAGATTCACTGATCAACTCTTATATCAATTGGACTTTAACATCAAACACTACTTCGGCCAGTGTTATCAAAAGCGAAAAGCGCAAAAAAGCTCTAAGGTTCGTTGGGGCTTTAAGTGCAAAACGCGAATAAAGCATGAGCTTTAATGAAAAAAAGCGCAAAGGGAGAAAAAATACAAATATATATGTTTAGTCCAAGATTAAAAATTATAACCATGAATGACAAAATATGAACAAAGAAATTGAATTAAGTAGTACGATAAAGTGAAATATCAGTTGTTTAGTGTCGCCTCTTCATAAGAGGCTCATTGGCAAGGAAAAGCATGCCTTAGAAAATTGATAACGACACTAAAGCACACATTAAGCGAGCAAAGCGCTCAACACATTTTGAACCTCGCTTTAGGGCTTAAGCGTGCATAACACTGATTTTGCCAAAAATTGACAAAATGCGAAACTAACACATTGATACCTCTCCATTGCCAGTAGCATCTGGAACCTGCACAGAAACAGGCACATAAATCAAGACTAACTGAAAAAAAATTGTCATAAACATTAAGAAACATAGCAATTCTCAAATCAACTCACGAAATGAAACTTACAGTTCCAAATAGGGCAACCGCCGATCTACTTTGCTGCATTCCTTTTATCATTTTGCTAGGATCCCTCATATAACCAGCTACTTGTTGACTAATATCCTGTACAATATCAGAACATTAATGCTAGCGATTGTGATTGCTGCTGAACGTAACATTTTGCAAGTCCCCGAAATAAACCTGATTAAATGCTTGCAATTTGCCTTTGATCGCGGCAGCACCAGAGGTCACCTGGGTCTTTCTCTGCCATTTATCTATTGATTTGTCCCTAAAAGAAGCCATCCTATGACACAAGAATTGTCAACATCAATTTCCAATAGCAGGCCAATTATTTAGCAAAGGAAGAAACGGCAAAACAAACTTGCCGCATGAGAATGAGCAATGCTGATAAAAGGGCAGAGTATTAGCTACTCTGGAACCTAGTTTTTTGGAGTTAAGCAAATACTCGTAGCTATGCAGATTTTGTTCCTAATTACTATAGATGTATAATCTGACTCCACAACAAAACTAAAAGAATGAACCTAATAATTCACAGGGGAAGCAGGATTTAACCTGCTGCTTAGAAGAATGTAATAGGTTATGAGAAACACTCGCTAGACCAAAAAGCAATCGAAAAGGACATCTACAACTTTCCAGGGTTTATGGCCCCAAGTTTCCACACCCTCCGGTTTAGACAATTAAATTAACAATACTAAGGTTCTTCCCCTCCTTTTTCTATTAATTCCCAGTTGTGTTTAGCTCAACAATCAAATAGTAAAAGCAAATGGCAAAATGACCTTCTGGACCCCTGTACTATGTCGGTTTTGTAAGTTGGACACTTCTACTTACACGTTTGTCATCTGGACCCTTGAACCCATTAAAAAACAACATTTTGCACCCTTTGACCGTTGACCTTGCCTATGTGGCATTGAAAAGGTGACTAGGACAGAGAGTGTAGCCATTCGCCTGGGGTGCGAGTGGGGGTCAATTTTACATTAAAATAATTAAAAATAAAAATAATATTAAAATTATAAAAAATAAATTAAAAAGGGTCCTTTTTACCCTCCGTCTTTTTTAATTTAAAAGTATTTTTAAAAATTAAAAAAAAATAATATTTTTTTCCCTCCCCTCCCCACCCCACCCCCAGCCCCCCACCCCACCCCAACACCCGTCCCCACCCCCTATGCAGCCCCCACACCCCACCCCAACACTCTTCTAGCCCCCCCCCCCCCCACCACCTTCACTTTTTATTTTAATTTTCCCTCAATTCAATTCTTTTCATTTTTTTTTGAATAAAAATTTAAATTTGAAATCTTTTTTTTGGGGATTAAAATTTAAAGTGAGTGAAAGTGAATATTAAAAAAAATTAGTGAATTTCGCTTGAAAAAAATTGAACTTTTTGTAAATTTTTTAAAGATATTCAAATTTAAAAATCGAAAATTTATTATGTTTGTATATATGAATTTATAGTTAGAAATTTAAATTAGTTAGAGAAGAATTTTAATTATTTGGAATGAATTTGATGTTTAATTTGTGAGCAAAAATAAAAATATGATTATTCAAATTTTTCTACAATTATAAAATTTTCTTATTTAATTAAATTAATTTTAATATTTAGCATTTTAAAAATGACTTGAAATTTAATGTAATACTTTTTTAATTATTTTTTTTAAATGACGTGGCAGATGAGGCAGCTGACGTAGGGAGAATGTGTTATACTCACCAAAAAAGGGTTTAAAATGTTGCTTTTTAGTGGGTTCAGGGGTCCAGATGACAAACATGTAAGTAGAAGTGTCCAACTTACAAAACCGACATAGTACAGGGGTCCAGAAGGTCATTTTGCCAAAGCAAATTGCTATCTTAATTGGGTCTCATTAATTCAAATGAAAACTTATACTTGCTCTATCCTAAATTGTACAACTCTTTCAATTTTGGGAGGTCCAAAAATATTTGACACCAATTTCATTTTTATGCAACTTTCAGTACCTTCAAGAATTCCAAGTTCCAAGTATTAAGGCAAAATGACCTTCTGGACCCCTGTACTAAGTCGGTTTTGTAAGTTGGACACTTCTACTTACATGTTTGTCATCTGCACCCCTGAACCCACTAAAAAACAACATTTTAAACCCTTTTTTGGTGAGTGTAACACACTCTCCCCCACGTCCGTTGCCATGCCTGACACGTCTGCCACGTCATTTAAAAAAAAAAGTATTACATTAAATTCCAAGTCATTTTTAAAATGCTACATAACAAATTAAATATTAAAATTAATTTAATTAAATAAGAAAAATTTATAAATTGTAGAAAAATTTGAATAATCATGTTTTTATTTTTGCTCACAAATTAAACATCAAATCCATTCCAAATAATTAAAATTCTTATCCAACTAATTTAAATTTTTAACTATAAATTCATATATACAAACATAATAAATTCATATATACAAACATAATAAATTTTTTATTTTTATATTTGAATATTTTTAACAAATTCATAAAAAGTTTAATTTTTTTCAAGCGAAATTCACTATTTTTTTTCAATATTCACTATCACTCACTTTCAATTTAAATTTAAATTTTAATCCCAAAAAAAATAAAAAGATTTCAAATTTAAATTTTAATTAAAAAAAGAATGAAATTGAGAGGAAAAATTAAAATAAAAAATAAAAAGTGAATGTGTAGGGGGGAGCTGGAAGAGTGTTGGAGTGGGGTGTGGGGGCTGGGGGTGGGGACGGGGCTGGGAGGGGTGTTGGGGCTGAGGGTGGGGTGGGGAGGGGCTGGTGAGGTGTGGGGGGTTAGGCACGGGGCTGGAGGGGCTCGGGGTGGGATGGGGCTGGGTAGGGTGTGGGGGGTGGGGACAGGCTGGGGTGGGGGTGGGGAAGGGCTGGACGGGTGTTGGGGAAGGGCTGGACGGGTGTTGGGGTGGGGTAGGGGGCTGGGAGTGGGGTGGGACGGGGCTGGGTGGGGTGTGGGGATGGGCTGGGAAAAAAATATATATTTTTTTAATTTTTAAAAATATCTTTAAAATGATTTTTTAATTTTAAAAAATATTTTTAAATTATTTTTAAAATTTAAAAATATTTTTAAATTAAAAAAGATTGAGGGAAAAAAAGGACGAGGAAAAAAAAGGACCTTTTTTTTTTTTCTTCATTTTAATTTTTTTTAAAATTATTTTAATGTAAAATTGGCAAAAAATTGACCCCCACTCGCATCCCTAGGCGAGTGGTTACACTCTCTTTGTCCTAGTCACCATGACCTTGCCACATAGGCAAGGTCAACGGTCAAAGGGTGCGAAATGTTGCTTATTGATGGGTTCAAGGGTCCAGATGACAAACATGTAAGTAGAAGTGTCCAACTTACAAAACTGACATAGTAGAGGGGCTTAGAAGGTCATTTTGCCAAGTATTAAAGTGTGGTATGATATTTTTTCCTGCCAGCTAACTTCTTAACCATTGCTTGATTTGCTCTGTTGCATACAGGGGCGGCACGACTTCATTACAAAAAAGGCAACTGTCTTAGGCCCCCTAATTTGAGGGGCCCATTTTTTAACAATAATGAATTATATATTTTTTTTGAGAAAAATAATAATATTATTTGATGAAAAAATAACTTTTTTATATAAAAATAAAAATTATTAAAAAAAATTGATATATCTAGAGTCCTATGTCTCGGGAAAGATTAATGCATCGATTATATTATTAAGGATTATAAAATTTTTAAAATAGACACTATTAATTTTTTTATTTTTTTATTTAAATTAAGGCCTCCGTTCGATTTTGACCTTAGGCCACTTATATGCTTGAGCCGCCCCGGTTGCACTATGACTAATATATTACTAAGTCAAATTAATATCCTTAACTCTTCATAGACTATATCATATCAAATTTGTATGCGGGAGTATAAGGTTAACGGGAACTTCCATACACATTGTTCTTATTTATTTTCTTTTGGCAATTAAAGGAACCTTTTATTAATTACCAGTAAAGAAATATAAAGCGTGAGCAAACTAACCAGACATGTCAGATAGACAGTCACATACATGGAGTGAAGGCATACATACTAGGGGTACCGTAGAAAAAAATAAGAATAAGGTAGCGTATGTTTCTCTTGGAGGTTTAAGATAACTGTGACACACGTGTCTTATCATGCCCTTGGGGAACTGCACATTCAGACATGTCATACAGATAGATAAAGACATGCATTGAGTAGACAAATAGGACCTGGGAGGAAATAGTAAGACGAATGAAACGAAAATGGTTTCCATTACTCATAGGCAGTGGAAACTTGAAACTGTGCAAGACGAGGTAGAACAAAGTGAAGATTGCTTCCACCAAATTCTGTTACCTCTAGCCACTTAGGCCCTAGCTTCTTCCAGCATTAGTCTATTGCTCATTTTGCTTACACTAAAACACACAGAGAAATGCACCTTGCATTTGAACAATTCCCTCAACTGAACTGGTAAATCAACATTTGGGTTCATGCATTTAAAATCGTACCTATGTTTTAAATTCACAAAGGATACTTCAGTTACTAGGATTTAGGCATTGTCTAGTCACATTCTTCCAATGATGTAATCCAGCTTAGGCTATACTGGTGTTCAGCCGCATGCAAAATGAAATTAGCAAGGAAATGTTTACCAACAAATTTGTCCTTCAGCTATTTTCTTTTTCTTTAAGAGATCATTGCTACCAGTGCCGACCCACCCCACCCCACCCCACCACCCAAATCACTTCAGTTAAATGGTATTTGAAGCCTATACCAGATAACTTATGTTCTGCTTAGAAAGTGTTCAGGATTTTTAGCTGTCAATCCCCTTAAATGTCTAGGCTACCATAGTTGCAGCAACCTGTAATTTTCTTTTCTTTTTTTATAAGTGGAGCACTGATAAACATCTATTGGCTATGTTGGCTGAATTTCCACCTAAACCACACTCTTCTTCCTAGTTTTAACAATTATAAAGTTGGAAGTTTCTCCTGATTTGTCAAATAAAACATGTACATCTTGTACCAAGCAAATTGAGATCGTGTCTAAAGCAATACAAAATTGGCATGCAGCTATACGACAAGGAATGTAGCAGTAAGCCTCAGCTAACATTCTTACCTCGAATACAACAACAACATACCCAGTGTATTCTCACATAGTGGGGCATTCTTACCTCGAATGCATTTCAGAAATCTTCTGCCAATCTTCATCAACTTCACTTGACTTTACAGAATCGTCCAAAGGCTTCGACCTTTTACCTGGTTTTCAAATTTTATAACATCACTAAATATGGTGGCTTGTTCTTTTTCAGTTAATCACAGACAACATGCGCTTATACAACTTCACTTAGAATCCACTGTTTAGAGCTGCAACATAGAAGCAAATTGGTTTCTCTTGCAGGTATTGAAAAAAAAAAGGGCAGCCCGGTGCACTAAAGCTACCGCTATGCGCGGTGTCCGGGGAAGGGCCCCACCACAAGGGTGTATCGTACGCAGCCTTACCTTGCATTTCTGCCAGAGGCTGTTTCCAAGGCTTGAACCCGTGACCTGCCTTACCTTGCATTTCTGCCAGAGGCTGTTTCCAAGGCTTGAACCCGTGACCTCCTGGTCAGCAAGTCGCCAAGTACTTTCCAGTAGTCAACACCTTGAGTTTGAGGATCAGATCTTGATAAAGAGTGACTTGCTGCATCCTAATTTTAGCAATATTTTACTGTGACTATTATTATACTATTTCAATAAGTAAATTCAGATTTGCAAAAGCTCAGAATAAAGAACATCAAACACTCAAATTTTGCATAAAGATGCAGCTCTTCGAATATCTGCAAAATCAAAGCTGCATGTCATACCATCCATTGATTGAGTAATTGATGGATTCTTCTCCAGCAGTACCTGTCAAATGGCAAAGAGGAACCGTATTAAACTAAAAACATGATAATACTCCCTTCATCCTACTTCACGAGACATATATTCACAATGCACAGCAATCAAGAAATCAGTTCTTTAAAATTTTATTACAAGACAACAATTTTGTTATTGTTGTAGATTTTTTGGCAAGAGAATATTGCTAACAGGAACATCTTTTAACTACTTATCAAGGTGCTTACAGTATGATAAATTCATTGAATCGTTTAGGATATATTAACACATCAAAGTGGTAACTCTATCACATAATGGGACCACAGAGAGGAGCAACTGTCAGGTTTCCAGCAAAACAAAAGCATACTAATCTTTTGTCACTCCAAAAGAAAAATGACTATAAAGTAACTGTTCTCACTGTACCTCTTGCAATTCCAGTATAGAATCCAAGGTTTTTCTGGAAGAGGCAAGGAGATCCAAATATGCATCTTTAACTGTGTCCTCCGAATCACAAAAGGAAGACCTGATTGGTTCCTGCAGGGAATCAACATGCACTCAAGTTCAATTTGTCAATATCATGAATCTAACGCTGGTGTTAAAACAAAATGGTAACCCAGTGAACCTGAGGAAGTCTATTGGAATTCGAGAAAGCCTTTTGCAGCAAGAATCGTAGCTCAAGTGTCTTGTCCCATAGAGCCTTTGGGAAATTAAAAGAGAGAAAAAGGAACAAGTTAACAACATAATTTGACTATTAAGTAAGACAAGCTTGGATAATGCAAGTAGGAGATAGTAAGTCACTAATCATATATTATATTAGATTAAATTACTAGTCAATCATTAATAGTACTACTTGAAAAGAATAATCGTGTAAAGGATATTAGCACTAAAGCTAAAATTTCAGCCATTGGCAAGCCAAGAGGCAAAAGAAGTATAGTTTATATGCAACCCAATAATACAGTATCTATTAAACATACAACATAGATATCAATGGGAAACAAAGCACTTCCAATCACATGGTAGGCATTTATGTTCCCTGTAACCAGGACTTCTTTTTAATTGAAGCAATAGGAAGTGTGAGTGTACAAAAAAAAAAATGCGCGATCGTAAAAATATAAAACTAAAGACTACATCTGTGCCATCTGGTACACTATACCTTCTGGTTTTTAACTGCTTGACCTTTGAGAAGATCCTCATCCTTATGTCGCGTCAGATTCTTCAAAAGATCTCTGTGCAAATAATAACCGCCAAAATCAAATGGCTACCAATAGTAGGCAAGAATACCACATTTTCATAGCAAGTATTTCCCACTTATTTTACTGCTCAGATTAATTATCTATTAGTCTTAGGGCCCGTTTGGCCATGTGAGATGAAATCATGAGATGAAGTTGAAGTTTTGTTTGGACATGCAATTCGGACTTTTTATGTTGTATGTTTTCTCATAAACATAAACATCCCATAAATTATGAAAATTATCAAAATTGCCCAATTCTTTATACAATCTTGCCAAATAAGCAAAAGTTTATACCAAAAGAATAATACACTATCACAAAGCTATTCTAAAAATACAACATTTACTTATCAAACTTTAGTTCAATAAAAAGAAAAATTGAACATGAGTTGTAGTGTAATACTCTTCAATATAATCCTCCCACATAGTACATACAATCTCCTCGCTTGAGCTTGCATTTCTTGATCAAATGACCGAGAAGGCAACATTGTTACTTAGAATTAATGGCAAAGTAGGAGGTGGTTTGAAGTATAATAAATTTTATGTTGGTGAGAGTAATGGTTATATGAGAATCAAATTGTTTAAAGAGTAATAATATGAACTATAAATTTTATTTACATATGAAATAAATGGTTGGTAAATAAAAATGCAGACATGAAATGAAATAATTCTTTTACTAACACACCATATAACTAAGTTCTGTTGTAGAGAAAGAAACTTACTGTTCCTTGTGCTTAAGCTCCATAATTTCTTTCTCAATTTCTTCCATTTCAGCATTTTTCTGTTCCTCAATCAGTTTCTCTCGTTCTTCTTCTTCTTCTTGATCTCCTTCCTCATCTTCATCTTCCTCTTCCTCTTGTTCTCCACTTTCATCTTCACTATCATAATGGTCGACCTCATTGTCCTTGTCAATCAAGTCATTGCTGTTGTCGCTGTCGTCATCAAAGTTCTCAGCCTAAGCATATCAAAGAACATATATCATATGTAAACTATTTGAAACGAAAAGCTAAAGGACAAAACCAGATAAGTACATGAAAGTGATTTTAAGATAGAAAAACTAACATCATCCGACATCTCATTTAATATTTCATCATTCTCAAATTCAGAGTTGCTTTCACTCTCCTCTACTTTCTTAGATTTCTTTGAAGACTTGCCCATTTTCCTGCCACCTAAATCTGAAGAAACAAAAACTGAATTCATCAGTTATCAATAGGATTATTAAAGGTGCAACAAGACAAAAAACACAAAGCCTATTTTTTTGAAAAGCAATATTTAAAAGGTAGATCTGGAAATCGCAAGACACACTTCAAAAGCCTCGAGATGGCTATACGTGTTTAAGTTTCATAGGAATTAGCACTTCGATAAGTGAAGTGCTCTCCTTATGCAGTATGCCATGAGATGGCTCAATGCACACTTTTTATCCCTTGCAGTCTCCACCTTTATAAAGGGCAGACCGGTATACTAAAGCATCCGCTATGCTCGGGGTTCGTGGAAGGGACAAACCTCAACGGTCTATTGTATGCAGCCTTACCCTGCATTACTGTAAAAGGTTGTTTCCACAGCTTGAACCCGAGACCTCTTGGTCACATGGAAGCAACTTCACCACTTATCAATGTCCATATTTATGCCCCAAAAATTTTATTCCTCGAGTGTCCGCCTTATGAAAGTATACCGTGGTATTTAATTTCTCGCATAATATACATGTCCATATACAGTGCACTATACATTCACAACCATGATGGACCAAAGGTTACTACTGTAACATACTATCAAACACATTATCTACGATGCAATAGCTGGAGTCCTTAGGAAGAAATAACATGAAAATTAAGGATATCTGAAGCTAATTACCAATTCTAAATTTCTGAGCCGTAATCACAGGAAAATAAATACTCAGAATCAGCATTAAACTAGAAAAGAAAGAACAAGAACAACAACAACAACAACAAACCCAGTGTATTCCCACAAAGTAGGGTCTGGGGGGTAAGATGTACGCAGTCCATACCGCTACCTCCGAAGAGGTAGAGAGGCTGTTTCCGATAGACCCCAGGCTCAAGATAAAGAATAGTAAACAAGAGGATGTATGACATAACAGAAGGGCGTAAGAAATAATAAAATATAAATTAGAGAAATACGAAATATGAGCGAGAAAAGAAAGAACAAAAAGAAAAAAAAAAGTATACATATGTTACAGCTGAAGCTTTTTTTCAGGATTAAAGAAAGGAGTACCTAGTTTAGCATTCAAATTGATGGAGAGAAGTCCCTACTAGGGTTTGTATTAGGAAAATATCATAAACATACAACTTAAATTACCATATTTACACAAATCTCCACCCTTACAAAGTAATTACAAAAATCCCAACTAATTATGTATCTTCGTTGGATGTATTGGGAACTAATTATGCATGTCGATAGACCCAAAATCGAAAAAATGTATCAAGAGCTAATTATACATCATTACAAAGGAAAAAAATATATCTTCGTTGGATGTATTATGTATGTCGACACACCCAAAATCGAAAAAATGTATAGGAAGCTAATTATGTATCTTTACCAAGGAAAAAATATATCCTATGTATCTCGACAGACCCAAAATCGGGATTTTCAGTAATTATGCAAAATATCGAGATTTTATGTAATTAAGCTCCAAACTATCGGGACATAAATTGTTTGCCATTTTATTTAACCATTTAAATGACTATTTTGTTGGAACACAATATAATAGGTGATAAAAACAGTAAGAGGCACATAAAACAATGCTTCAAGATTCATGGGAAGTTAACTGGAGCAAAAAGGTAGAAAACTTTGTAGTAAAACAAGAGCTAAAAAAAGTAACAAAGTTTTTTTTTTAAAAAAAAAGCATTTGTGTTAATGGCAATCAGAAAAAGCAAAGCAAGAATTTAAAACCGAAGAAAAGACATAAAGGTTTGTTATAAATTACCAGATGGATATGGAACTCAAGCCACAAGTTGTGGCGGAGGCAGGATCTTTCTCAAGGGGGTTCAACATAAGTAAGCACGCTACTAATATCCAAAAATAAGCGGGTCGGGTCAGAAGATGAGATATATATTTCACAAAAGCGGGTCGAGTCAGAAGATGAGATATAGAACAAAAGCAGTTAACTACACAAAAGAGAGAGAGAGAGAGAACAAATGTTAGTTTCATTCCAAGAAAAGTGGTACTACATCAATACTAGTTTGAAAACCGTGCCAAGTAGCTCAAATCAAGACATAGAGAGGAACGAGAATTAAAACAGATAAGCTGAGGTTGGGAACAACTTCTCTTCTTTTTCCTCAGGAGTTGCTGGTGTGTCGGGGAGAGGAGAATCAACAGAAATTAGGGATAATCCCCAAGAAGCATACTGGCAGAAATATTAAGAAGCTGGTTTCCATTTGTATGCCTACTTCTCTTTCTCATTCGCCCGCTCCCTAACTCCTCTCAAACTATTTGGAATAAGGGAAAACGAGACAAACAAGGTTTTCCAAATCGGAGATTAGACAAAATCGGAGCCAAATAGTGGTCGGAAGGAGATGCCGAAGATGATAATCAGAAGGTGAAAGTGAAAGGCGAGCAGGAGCTCACTCAGCTCAGCTTGGAGTGAAAGAGCGTGATTTTGTCTGTTAGAGAGAAAATCAGAGAAATAATTTGAGAGTGAGACCATGATCTTAGTACCCGCGTACCTATCGTCCCCAAAATTTTCCAACCCCAATTTTGAATTATTTTCATCAATTTGTGTTAACACATGCTATATAAACCAAAGAACATGAACCACAACTCATAATCACTCAGAAATTCCCTAGAAATCATAGAAAAACGCTTAGAAGTTTCATTTGGGAAATTTGACAAACACTTAGTGTGCAGTTCAAATTCTTACTATTTTGAATCCAATTGGATACTCAATACTTCCAAAATCACTTACACACCAAAATAAACACAACATACAAAAGATATATCAACTTCAAGCACCAAAACATGAAAGAAATTGCAACAAATTTTTTGTCCCTAAGCAAGAAACTAAGGAGCAATTTCAACAATTAAAGAATAGATTAAGAAACATACTTGAAGATTTAGTGCAAATGAGGATGAAGAACACTTTGAAAGCCTTTTTTAAAGTGAAAAAAATAGATGGGTATCGGGTATTTGAAGGGAAGAGGGAGTGAAACTATGTTGAAACTTGAAACCGTTTACCTCATGACAGTGATGAGTTTTTAATTTAATTCAACTTGTTCCTCTTCTGAAAATGGGGGGAAACGACATCGTTTGGTTTTTTAAATAAGGAAAATAAGCGCAAAAAAAAAGAAAACACGACCGGGTATCGAACCCACATTGGAGGTCACACACGTTGAACCCTTTGCCACTGAACCAACATTTTTACTTATATTAAAAGGGTTCAGTTTAATATATATACACATAGGAAAAAAACTGCACTATCCATATACAGTGTATTTTTTCGACGAAGGGGGTTCAGGTGAACCCTGAACACCACGCAGCTCCGCCCCACAACAGCTCAGCTCACCAATTTTGCCCACAAAAAGAGAGGAGGGTTTTTCTAGTTGGGAGCAGAAGAACTGCAAGCTGTACTTCCCTTGCAATAATATGAAGCGGGTCACTCTTTTTAATCCAATTCATTATATACTTTAATTATTTTAATTTTTTTGTGAAATAAAATTATTACACCTGGTAATTAATAGTGTCTTTTATTACTCCCTCCATCTCAAATTACCCATCTTAAATTGAGATGACACATTGATTAAGAAAAATAATTAATAACATGGTTAATTTACCATAGTACCCCTATTAAATGATTTTTACATTTTAATTTGTAGAAAAAGTAATTAATACAAAGGGTAAAACATAAAAATAAAAAGTGTCTCTTCTTGATTAATGAAAAAAGATAAGTAAAATGAAAAATCAAATTAGAAAATTTGGGACGAGTAATTTGGGACGTAGGAAATACATAGTAGTGAATAAGTTCGCGCATTGTATAAATAAGACAAATTATGAAATATAAGTTTTATTTATCATTTTTTTAACTGAAGCTTTTTACTCAAAAGAATTGAATTTTTGAATGTCCACAAAATTTTAACTGTATCGCACATATATTTTACATTACAAAATAAAGCAGTACAATTGTTTATTCATCTCTCATAATTATAACACAACTAAAATTCTAAAAAAAAAATAGTACATACCCTCACTATGTCATATAACTGTTTATAAAAAGAAAAAATACATAAAGACCTCTGATCTTGTTCAAATTTTTCAAAAAGACACTTAAACTTTAGATACGACCTATTACACCACGATTCTTCTTTAATCCCTTGTAAATACACCATTTTGACCATATTCTGCAGCAACCCTTAGGCGTGTGGTTGACACTCTCTCTTTAAATAATAATTTAATTATTAAAAGATTGGATTTAACCCAATAACCCGATCCGACTCTAATAAAATATCCCCAAACATTCTCCACGATGAATTTCCATTTCTCTCTCTCTCTTTTTCGATTTTTCTTTTCTTTCTTTCGCGACATACACTCTAAGCTCACATTTGAAGGAGATTGAAGGTATTTGGGGGATAAATTTGTTGGGAGAAATGCATATTAACCTAAGAGTAGGAGATTTTATAGGTTAGGGTTTTATGCATTTTAATTTTAATGTCTCTAACGTTTCATGGCTTTTTCGAAGTTGTGTTTTTTTGGGGAAAAATATTTTTTAGGTCGTAATTTAGTGAAATTGATGCAAATAAGAACATATTAACTTATGCATGTACAACGTGTTTGTTTAATTTTTGTCGATTTGATGGATTTTTTGAAGTTGTGTTTTTTTCGGGAAAAAACATAGTTTACTGAAAGTGATGCAAATATGAACATATTGACTTATGGATGTACTACGTGTTTGTTAGATGTTTGTCGATTTTTCGCATATGTTGTTATTACTGTCATGGTGTTGTAGTAACATGTACAACTCAGAATTCTTTTTGTGTGTGTATCAAGTGGGGGTGGTTGGGGTGGGGTGTTTTTTTCTCCTTGTTTACTGATTTCAATGTATTTGTGTGATTGAATTGTTGCTTTTGCAGGTATCTTTCAATGTCTTTTGTGCTTGTAACTTTAAGATGGTATCATAGGGGTGAAATAGACTTTGGTCCCCCACCTGAATATATTGGTGGGACTGTGACTGAGTTTTTCGATAAAGATGTTGATATGATGTCTTACTTTGAGTTAAGAGACTACATTAAATAACTAGGATATTCAACCTAATGTGATTTCTTTGTTAAATGGGATGGTTATTTGGTAGAAATTAAATGTGATAAGGTTATTTGTGACATTGTCAGCAAGTTGAAAAATGGGGATGAATTTGAGGTGTATGTTTCACATGGGGTGAGTGAACCTGATCAGACCCCACTTGAATTAGAGTATTTCCCCAATACAAGTGACAATGGGGTAGGTGGCGAACATTTGAATCCTATTAATGAGGGTGATGCTTCTAGCCCTAATTTTCAGCCTTCTACTCCTAATTTTCCTTCTAAGCATCCTGATGATCCTCTTCCTTCTAATATACCTTCCAAGTCTTTTGACCCTACAATAAATGAGGATCCAAGTGATGATGATTTAAAGGATGATTCAAATTCAGAAAGGAATACTAGTCTGGATAGTGATGTCCATCAAGAATATATTGATATAAGGGCTAGTAAAAGACATTTCAATAGGTCACAAAAAAGAAGTAGAGGCACAACAACTGAACAAGTTAATGTTGGTGAAAAGGGTCCAGATATAGGGTATGATGAGTTAAATGTTAGCCCTAGGGATAGCCTAGTTGGTAAACTGGGGGGTGATGAACCTTACTACCTAAGTGATGAAGCTCCTAGCTTTGAATTAAATGATAAAGTAGGTTGGGGAGATGGTGAAGATGGTGATAAAGTAGTGCAACAACTTGTAAGAAGAAAGAACGAAAAAAATAGAGTTATTTTTTATGAAACTTGTGAAAAAATTATTTGGGAATTAGGGTTGGTTTTTCCAAGTGTAAAGGAGTTTAGATTGATAGTAACTAGATATGCAATTCAAGAAAAGATTCAAATTGAAAAGTATGTGAATGAGCCTTCTAGAGTTAGAGTGAGGTGTTGCAAAGACACTTGTCCTTAGTTGTTGTGTGCTAGCAAGAATAAGAGTAGTGGGGATTTCATTGTTAAAAGATACAACCCTATTCATATTTATTTGAGATCAACTTTTAACTATCTTTGCAACTCAAAGTTTTTGGCAAGTAAGTGTAAAGACAAAATTAGTCAACAACCAAATATTAGAGTTGTCCAGTTACAAGAGATTATTAGAAAGAAGTTGGATATTCATGTGGTCCAACAATTGTGAGAAGAGCTAGGTATAGAGTGCTACAAGAGATTATGGGTGATCATATTGTGAAGTATGGTATGATTTTTTATTACTGGGATGAGATTTTGAGGACTAATCCAGGTAGAACTTGTATTGTCAAAGTTGGAGATGCTGATGAGACTGAATAGTTAATCTTTTAGGGTTTTTATGTATGCTTTCATGCTTTAAAGAAAGCATTCTTTGGAGGTGCTAGAAGGTTGATTGGTTTGGATGGGTGTTTCCTCAAAGGTGTGTGCAAAGGTCAAATGTTGGTGGTTGTTTGCAGAGATGGAAACAACTAAATACTGCCTATTAACTGGGCAGTTGTTGAGGTTGAGAATAAATTTACATGGAGGTGGTTTGTTGAACTGCTGAAGAATGACCTTGAGCTTGGAGAAGGTCATCAATTGAGCATCACATCTGATATGCAAAAGGTATGACTCTATTCTTAACAACTATTTTCTTTTTTTAACAACTGTTGGTAGATTAATATACTTATTTTGTTTTGTCAGGAACTGGAAATAGCTGCAAAAGAGCTATTGCCACTGATTGAACATAGAAAACGTGCAAGACATGTTCTTGCTAATTGGTTTAAACTCTTAAAAGGTATAGAAAGAAGAAGAGTTCTTTGGAAGATTGCAAAATCCACATTTGAAGTAGAATTGAAGAAGAATATAGAAGCAATGAAGATGTTGGGGAGGGATTGTTTGGATGATCTTTTGTGGTACAATTTGGAGACATGGTGTAAAAGATACTTTGAAGATCATTGCAAATGTGATGTTGTGGACAATAATATAACAGAGAGTTTTAATGCATGGGTACTTTCTACAAGGTTCAAAACAATCATTACAATGGTTGAGGAGATTAGGGTGAAAATGATGAAAAGAATTGGTGAGTTGAGATAGTTTTCAAATACTTGGATCACTGATATTTCTCCCATGGCTTTAAAGATTTTACAAGAAAATATTGACAAGTCAATGCAATGCAATTTGTCTTGAAATGGGGAAAGGGGTTTTGAGATTGTTGACAGGGGTTGTACTTATATTGTTGACATTGTTAGTAGGAGCTGCGTTGCAGGAATCGTTGCAGAGCTTGGCAGCTTAAGGTCATTCCTTCTCCTCGTGGTGTTGCTACACTTCACCACAAGAAATATGAGCCCATTAATTTCGTGGACACCTACTATCACAAGGATACCTACCTCAGCACATATACTTATTTTATTCAGCCAATGAATAACATGAAAATGAGGCCAACATCAAATAATCCTACTGTGAAGCCACCAAAGATGAGGAAGCTGCCTGGAAGACCACATAAAATTAGAAAAAAAGAGGCTGATGAAAGTAGAAAAACTGGAAAATTAGATAATGTGGTACTGTAATTACTTGTAGAAAATGTGGTACACAGGGACATAATGAGAGAACATGTCCTACAAGAGATTAACCTGATACAAGTCAATCAGCTGGAACATCTTCTCAGGCACATATATTTTTATAATCATTATCTAATATACATTCTGTTAAGTACAAGGACTAATCTCTTAAAATATAGGCTGGAGCTTCTACTGGTAGAGAAAGAGGGAGAGCAAGGGGCAGTGGTCAAAGTCATACAGCTAGAATATCTTACCAGCAAGAGGTATTTATTTATTTGTTAGTATCAATTTTTTTTAAGTATGTGTACTAATATCTCAATAATCAAGTCACCACAAACATTGCAAGTGCTATTAGAGGCAGATGTAGAGGAAAAGACAATATTTCAGGTGGTTCAAGTGTTTCAAATATCTCAAATTGTCGAGGAAGAGGTAGTGGGAGAGGAAGAAGAATGACTCAAGAGAGCCAAACCAGTTCTGCTAGTGGAAGGGGTGTGCCTCCTTAAAGGCAAGACCATGAGAACAATAATGGAGGACATACAAGACCTTTTAAAAGGCCAAGGATGGTGGGGATTGGAATATACCAAGCTGAAGATGGCTTTACCACTCTTAATGTAAGTAGTTTGTAGAATTTTTGTTTGTGAGGCCTGAAATTTCTGAAGATTGCCTTATAATTTCTGTAATTTATTTGTGCAGCCTAGAATGCCAAGTAGAAGAGTCATTAACACTAGTGCAAAGGCCACAAAGAGGTCTGATGTTGTGACCGGTGATATTGGCTACACACCAAGACAAGGATTCAAATGGAAAGGGAAGTCGTCCATTACCAATAACAAATTTGAAAAAATAAGGGTTAAAAAGGTTATTCAAATGAGGTCTGCAGCTGCTGCCAAAACTCATGGCAAAAATATTTCAACTAGGAAGACCCATGTTCCATGGAAGTAGGACATCTTGCTGATATGATGCGTATATTTTGGTAGAGATTGTTGATATTTTCACAAACAATTAGTTTTTATATGTTTTGTTGATGGTGATAGCATTTTGATCTTATTTTGTAGCAATCAAACAATGTTATGGGCAGTTCGTTTTGTTAGGTACCTTTAGGTATTAAGGTATGTTTTGTTAGGTACCAAACAAAACAAGCCTTGTTGTTCAAATTGAAACAATGAATGTGTTGAAATGAAGTCATCATTTTCTCTCATTATGGTTGCCTTGTTAGTCTATTCATTGTACATTACGTTTTGAATGCTCACAAATGTTGTCAATATCACAATATATTGATACAAAATAGATTGCATAGGTGTTACATAGTATATTGATACATAATAGATTACATCTTGTTAAGCAACTACTATTCCGATAAGAGAAAAGACGAACACTTAGTGTTACACAACCAATCAAAATTTTATCTTATTAAGCAACTACTATTCCGACAAGAGAAAAAACGAACACTATTTTGTAGAACAAGAGAATGACCATAACAATTTAATTGCACACAACTACATTTATCATCTGTTCTCTTGGTAATGCTAGTCCAAAATAGAAAAAACACTACGACAATCATGGCGATGAGCCTCTATTTACAACATTTGATCTTTTTCTCCTTCTTCACCACCCATTTCCCATTACTTTCATAAAATGCCAATGCTTCTTCCAACTCTTTGATTCTCTTCTCTAATCTCAGAATAACTGTCTTCGATCGTAAATCAGTCTTTTCTGGGTCCCTCCATCTAAAGAAGTTGCATGATTTCTCCTAAAATTGGGTCATAAACAATCAATTGAAAAGAAACAAGAAGAAAAATAAAGAAAATATGTATAGGACATACACGATAGCGTGGTCAAGACCAAAATCTTCTAGCTGGGTTGTCCTCCTACCATGACGTTTGCATTGACAGTAAGTTTTCATGTTTGCACGCATTTTACACGCAACATGGGATCGTTCTCGTCATTACAAATTTGATTCAAGATTGTATTTGACATTATAAAATCATTTTCAGCAAATACCTAGTCACAAAATTAAACATGATTTCCAAAAAAAATAAAAAAATTGAGACGAAATTAATGCTTTTCCGACTGATTTTCTTTAGAAATTACAACATAAATGGAAACATCTTACCTTTTTATGGTTGATTTTGTTGAGAAAAGATTAGAAAGAGACACAAAATGTTTCTTCAAAATAGACTACGGCTATTGTAGACACGTAATTTTGTCCCTCCCCAAAAATATTTTACTCATTTTTTTTTATTATTATTTATTCACCTTACCATATACTTTTATTAGTTGATAATTTTTTTTCCCAAAAAAGGATAAAAAATGAGTAAAGGTAACACTTTTGACACCTCACTATGCCACATAATATTAAACACACACCTCACTTTTACAACCCACACGCCACACACATATTTCCACAAACCACCAATAATATGCATCTACATAGGATACAATAAAAAAAGAAAAAAAGGAGAACACCTACAAATACAAAAAGGGATTTTCTTTTCCATTTTGAGATACACGCACAATATAGAGGGGGCTCTCTATTTTTTGGCTTCTGCTTAGCAACACACACAGACGATCGCCGACACGTACCCTCCCTCATTGGAAACCACACCCTCCTCCACTGAAAAACCATATCCATACACTAAATCACACATACACAAAGAAAAATAGGACAGAGAGAAAGAGTAACAGAGTAAGAGAGTAACAATGAGAGAGAGAGGCGAACAAGGGTTGAATCGAAAAAGGCGAATGGAAATCGATAAAAATCCGGTGGGTTTGAGTTTTTAAGCGATCACTTCACCGAAACTGACTGTTTCTGATTGTTTTCAGGCGACTCCGGCTAGAAAACATTAAGGTTTGCTGAAAATCCGACCCTTTTTGTTAGATTTTTCCCTTCATAGCTCACCAAAGCTCAGATTTGGACTGTTTTTTAGTTCTCCATCAGATTTCAGGGACTATGGTTTCTTTTGCTCGTGATTTGTTTTTTATATCATGCTTTTTTTGGGGGGAGGGGTTCGATACCGGGTTGGATTCATTCATCTCGAGATTTTTCATCAATTCTCGAATCTTTCTGGGTTGGATTTCTATACACTGATTTGGTTTGCTCGTTGTTGGGGTTCTTATTCAAGGATTTCGATTTCAAATTTCTTTATTATCGATGAAAACAAGGTCTATTGAGGTCCATTTCTTTAACCCATTTTCTTTTCTTTATTTTAATTGGTTGAATTGGCTATGATTATGTGTTTGTTGATTATGATTGTTTGATTTTGTTGATGTGTATGCATTTGATGTCGAAATATTGACTGATGTTGATTTGTCGTTAATAAAAAATGATTAAGAATTGTTGAAATGGTGATTGTGAATTGTGGAAATTCGATATTAAAAGGGAATTTGGGGTGGGATTGAGAAGTTGATAAAAGAGTGAATTCAGATTAACTTTGGTTTATTATTATTTTTATTTAATTTGGAATGAGCATGAATATTGTTGGAACATGATAGAATTATGATATATTGAAATGGATAGGCAAATGTAGGTTTGGGTAGGCGAAATTCAGGAATAAGTTTTCTTGTTGAATGTTTGAATGTGGAATTTGAGTTGAATGGTCTAGTTTTAGTTCTTGCATTTGGAAATGTATTCATTTAATCGGGGAATGCCCCACGATCACTTGTATTTATTCACCGTGGAATGCCCCAAAGTATTTTATATTTGGAAGACGTCTGTGATGAAGGCCCGAGGCATCGAGTAAAGTATTAGAGCATAGTTTAGGATTAATGTAGGTTAGCGTAGGTTTAATTTTTTTTTTTTGACTATATAATTAGACTGGACATCATATTTTGAGATTTATTTTATTTTTTTGTTTGTTTAATTGATTGTTTTATGTGCTTTTGTGTGGTTTATACATTCATAATGTCAAATTAGCCGATACGCTCTACCAAGCGACCGTGGTCAAACCACGGGATCTAAGGTTGCCTAACACCTTCCCCTCGGTCAACTGAATTCTTTACTCGGAATCTCTGTTCGCAAACCAGTTTTAAAGTGTCAAATCATTTTAAAAAAGATTTTCCAAAGGTGACTTGGCACACCGAATTATGCCAAGTGACGACTCTGAGTTTAAATGTAAAAAATCTTTTTTGAAACAAATTTATCATTTTCTCACTTTAATAATAAAAACTCTTTTAAACTTTAAAATTAATTCATTTTGGTTAAAAAAGGGGTGTGACAGCTATGACGACTCTGCTGGGGTTTTCTGAGTTATATCGGCTTAGGTTTGACATTATGGGTGTATATACGTTGTTTGTGTGAGTGTTTGTGTTATTGTTTATCATTGTTGAGTGCCCACGTGCTCTTTGTTTATAGTTTTTATCTTATGTGTTACCGCTTTATGTTTGACATCATGTGCATAACCCGAGTCATTCTTTCTGCAACAAGTCCGTAGTACATGTGTATACACGACCTCTAGTTGAGTCACCCTTATTTTAGGAGGGGGAGCCATCGGTTGTATGGAGTAGATGAAAAGCAAAGCAACCACTATCGACCATATGTTCCCTCGAACAACCTTGTTAGTGAACCCCAACGTAGGTCAACCTTTAGGTCATGCTTATGTGCATCATATTGAGACCTAGTGGGGCCCACTCGGTCCTTTATAGGAGACTCGCCTCTAAAGCATACCTGCATGCTAAATGTTGCATCTCTGAGGGTAGCGTGGTCATTTGATGGACTGATTTAAGGAAAAAACATGTGTTAGAGGTAAGGTGTGTAGGCAAGGAAAAAACGAGTAAAAAAAGTGAGTCGAAAGAAAAAAATTAAAAAAGAGTTTCGTAGTTTCTTTTTAATTTTCTTTATGGCTTTTGTTCTTCACACCCCAAAAAAAAAAATGAATTGGCCTTTTGCATTTATCTTCTCAAATTAAAAAAAGTTCAAAATATTTTTATTTTTACCTTTTGCACTCATTTGTCAAAATAAAAAATATCAAAAAGATTTTCATTTTGTTCCTTTACCATGCATTCATAATTTGAAATTTTTTTAAAAATATTTTTTCTAATTGGAGCTTTTTATAAAGGAAAAATGTAAAAAGATGGTAGGAGTTTGGTACATCTCTTATAACGAAAATACCAAAAAGATTTTTCTTTCATAGTTGTCCGTGTTAGTTTTATGTGAGGTCAAATTGAACCCCACCCCCCAAAAATAATAATAATTTATTTTCATCTTTGTAGTCGTGTCTCTCAAGTCAAGGTTTTGTTTGTTAGTTAATTCTTAATTGTCCAATCTGAACGAACTACGCATACATGATTCCCATCCCTCGGGGCGGGATACATAGGCAACCCATGGTGGGTTCGGTAATCTTTATTTTGTCCTTTGTCTTAGTCTTAACCTAGGTCTTTCTCCTCGTAATCTGGTGTTGTTAGCTGGTCCTAGCCAAGTAGGCTGATTTTATTTAGTGGTACTGTTCGGCGAATGGAGTCATAATGTGGTATGTCCCTTCGACATATGTCCGCGTCAAAGTCCCAAGGGTTGGGAATCTTTTGCTCTTATCGAATTTTTGAGATAATGTCTTATGTTTTATTATAGAATGGATCTATCCACCAAGTCTAGAGTCCTAATGGTTGTCAAGGTGCCTAAAAAGTTAATCAAGTGGTGGGGCATGTTCAGCTACTCCGACAGGCATGAACTGATTAAAATATTGGGTAATCTTACGAAACTTCTGCATATCACCCCTCGTCCAGATCTAATAGAGGTTGTGTTGAACTTTTGGGATCCAAGTAGTTTGGTGTTCAGGTTTGGAAAGTGTGAAATGACTCCTACTTTGGCAGAAATATCCGGTCTGTTGCATTTGCCCTATATCGATAAAGGTATGATCCGAGCTCGAAATTTCATACTGGCACTAGGTTTCTGCAGTGTTTTGGGTTAAAAAGTAGAGATAGGCATTTGGGTTGTTTGAATGAATCATGGATTTCCTTAGACTTTTTATTCGTTATATTCGGGCCCTCGGAAGGTTTTGATTGCTTTTGGGATGAATTTCATATGACTAAGGAGAATTGGGAGAGAAAACATCTTGAAGTCTTCACCCTCGCTTTATTAGGTACTTTAGTGTTTCCACTAGAAGAAAGACGTGTCAATACACGTTTGCAATCTGTAGTGATGGTTTTATTTCATAAGGAACAAGGGGACAAGGTCACTATCATACCTATGATCTTAATAGAAATATATAGGGCTTTAACCAAAGTGAAGGGAGAGATGATAATTTTTTGAAGGAAGTAACCTGATATTGCAACTGTGGTTGATAAAGCATTTACATTCGCCTTCTCTAATTAGACCGGTTGTGGTTGACCATTGTTTTCCCAATCGAGTGAAATCCATGGAACACAGAATGCGCTTTGATAAATTCTCGCTACCCATTGGAATCGATGCTTAGTTTGAATTTCTCGAGTCAAGAACTGAGGATAACATTTTGTGGACCTGTCTATGGCTTCGTCCAAAAATAATCTTATTTGGGTATCAGATGCAACTCCTTCTGGTTATGTTAGGGATTAATTGCACTCGACCATACACTCCTGCTAGGGTAATGTGCTAGTTGGGTAGATCGCAAGATATTCCACTAGTGGTGGATCTTCTAAAGGATGTTGAGTACTTCAAGAACCAAGCCTTAGGTGAGAGAAAATACGAGCAACTCTGGAATCACACGATAGAGATGGGTGTGGATACTTTCAAAGAAGGTTTGGATAATCTGGGGTACACTCTGAGATATGAGATTTGGCTATAAACCATACCTCGGGGTGTTAGTAGGCCGTTACCAATGCAACTTAGAGGGCGGATACAGGAAGCAGGCATAGGTAATGACACGAGGAACGTAAACCTGGGGGAAAAATAGAGTTATTGAGAGTTCAGTTACCAGGATTGCTCACGACTATAGAAGGGTATCAAAAAAATCCTTTTAGGTGTACTCCCCAAAAGGCAGGAATACGTGCTAGAAGCTTCTTCCCAAATATCAAAGTGTCCTTGCAAGATATGCTACAAAGTTTGAGTGGGAGAAAGAGAACTTCACAGACAGGTCCATCTCACCCAGGGTCATCACACAACACACCAGTTTGAAGGGGTATTTCTTATCTTCTGTTTAGTTTGAGTCCTTTGTTTATCTATCATTGTAGTTTTGTGTCTTTGTCAGGTCGGTATCAAGTTTTCTTTAACGTTGGAGTATTTATGTAATACCCCGACGAATCCAAACCAATACTAGAGCCATGTACCAAGCTCATGCATAGTACATCATGGTTCTTTTATAGTTTTATGATTAAGTTAGATGTATATTAAGGCTTCAAATAACTCCCAGCTATCAGACGAATCAAAACATTCCTTACCAATTGAATTCTTGAGAAAGATATGTATAGTCAAATTCAAATGAGAATATCTCTCATTATACTTGGAATTTTTGATCTCATGACCTATAAACAGATAGATAATTGAATTATCTTTCCAACGATACCAATTTCTCCTAAATTCGATATTGGAGAAAAGAGTTATTCCTATTTTACTCCAGCATGTCAGGCTGGAAATAGTGTGACGACATTCGTGGTAGCTTACCACATTTGTGATGCCCTATCACGAAGGTCGTCAACCTTAGGTAGAAACCATATCCTAAGTGACGACATTCGTGGTAGCTTACCACATTTGTGACGCCCTATCATGAAGGTCGTCAGCCTTAGGCAGAAACCAACTCCTAAGTGATGACATTCGTGGTAGCTTACCACATTTGTAACGCCCTATCACGAAGGTCGTCAGCCTTAGGCAGAAACCAACTCCTAAGTGATGACATTCGTGGTAGCTTACCATATTTGTGATGCCCTATCACGAAGGTCGTCAGCCTTAGGCAGAAACTAGCTCGTAAGTTACGACATTCGTGGTAGGTTACCATATTTTTGACGCCATGTCACAAATGTCGTCATTCTTAGGAAGAATCCATCTTCTGTGTGACGACATTTTTGACGGCTTACCATATTTTTGATGCCATGTCACAAATGTCGTCAGACTTAGGCAGAATCCAGCTTCTGTGTGATGACATTTTTGACGGCTTACCACATTTTTGACGCCTTGTCACAAATGTCGTCAGCTATTATTTTCAGCAACTGGGAATTTATTTCATAAGGGTATTTTGGTCTTTTCTCTTCACTTCCCACGACTTATAACCCTCAAGGAACGTATTATTTTCCATTCTCTTTAGTTAAAGCATCTCAAAAAGCTCTCTCATACACTTTCAACCACAAGATTAGGGTTTTCTCTCAAGATCATCTCCTCAGGAACAAGAATATTCTTTCCCAAAAGGGTTAAACCCTAGTCAAGAAAAATCAAGGGAAATCCTAAGGATTTCTTCAGGAACCTTCAGAAACATTAGATCTCTTTCAAGATCAAGCTTTAAGGTATGCGTAGTGTTTATCTATGGATTCAATTCGTTCATAGAGCTCAAGAATCATGCTTTTAAATGTTATTTTGTAAACTTCTTGTGGTTATATGAGCATGTACTTGTTGATGATTGTTGTTTAAGTTTCAAGATGATATCTAAAGGTGTTTTCATGGAATATATGTGGTTGTTAGTTGAAAAACACGAACTTTGGGTGGTTTGATATGATGAAAGTATGAAATCCACCTATGCCTTAAAGAATACATGCAAGGTGTTTGATAAAATGCCTAGGATGCTAGAAATTCATATTTACATGATTCTATGATATCTAAATGACAAGTCCATGTTAGATATACACTTCAATATAGATTTCCATGTTATTTATGTGTTGTTATTGTTGTGGTATGAAACATGTATGATAATGGAGATATGAATTATGTACATGAAATATATCCATACTTTCCCCTACCATGTTTGAGATGTTGAATAAATACATGAAGTGTAATATCCCATACTTATGATATTGTGAATTGTGGACTCCGATCTTGTGATTAGGTCATGTCATGTGTGAGTGAGTTTCATTCCATAGAGTCCTGGGGGTATTCGCACCCGAAAACTATAGCTGTGTGCCTAGAGCCATGTCATGTTTCACGATACTCTCAGTCATGCCATGTTCCATAGAACTCAGTCAGTCACGTGACTCAGGAAAGTTTAGTAACCCAGTTAATCTTAGTAAATCTCAGTTAATCTTAGTAATCTCAGTACTTAATGATATCAGAAGCTTCAGAAATTCTAGTGCTCTTAGTAACTTCAATAATCTTCGTAATTCAGTACTCTCAGAAATCTCATGAACTCAGTATTCAGAAAGAGCAGTATTCTTAGCTAGTTATCATGTATTAGTAGTATTCAGTTCAAAACCTCAGTAACCTTATCAGCTAGTAGAGTCAGCCTTATTCAGATAGAAAGTAGAATTCCACAGTATTCCAAGTAAAATCTCAGTAACTATAGTACTCTCTGTAAATCCTCATACATCAGTATATTCCGTCAGCTACGAAACTCAGTAAACTTAAAATCAGTTCATTTCAGTTATTCATGTTCAGTCTCTTCAGATGGGAGTAGAAGTTAGCACCGAGTGAACCCAAGGGTGGGAACCCACCTACCAGTTTAGGGTATGATTATTAGCAGTCATCTTTGTGTTGCAGAACTACGTAGCCAGTGTAGGTTGAGATATATTAATCTGTCAGATTAGGGTTGATGATATGGCTTAACCTGTCAGTTTAGGGTTCCCACCGTTCTCATTTGAGTACCTGCCAGATAAGGGTCCATTACAGCTGTCCTTACCAGTAGCGCGGTATTGATACCCCTCCAGTTGGGGCAGAGACTGGACCCCAACTTAGCTATATGAGTTATTGGGGCATATCGGTTAGACAACTACATCCCACAGTCTCAGTTTCAGTGTCAGTCTTAGTAAAAGAACTCAGATAGTTCTTCAGATTTCAGTATATCCGGACTGTCAGATACATTCAATCAGACCAGTTCTTCATAATTTGAACTGTCAGAAACAATTATTTATTATCAGTAATGCAATATCAGTCTCTCAGTATTCAGTAATACATCATCAGATCCATCATTTATTAGTGATTTACATATCAATATCAGTAAACTCAGTCTTTCAGTATCACAGTATCAGTAAACTCATGTTGTCAGTATTCAGACCCAATAGTCAGTATCTCCACGAGTTTAGTTACAGTTACGTATACATGTATGTATTCTCACGTTCATATCATTCAGTATTGTTCATGCATATAACCCTTTGCATTTAGCCTACCTCACTCGTATACTCAGTACATTCAGACGTACTGACGCATTTGCGCTATGGTGCTTTCTCTTATGTTACACCATAGGTTCCGAGGCACAAGCTCCAGATCAGCAGTAGCATTCTAGTGTTCAGAGTTGCACTGAGTCCTTCTCATTCGAGGACTATATGATTATTACTTTATTTATCATTTCAGTTTATTTCAGTTGTTAGATGGAGTTAGTTGGAGATATGTTCCATCAACTCCTTATTCAGACAGTTTAGAGGCTTTCAGACTATATCATGTCAGACAGTTATTACAGTTTTGTTTTGGTTTTGTTATACCATCTTCAGATATCATTCTTATTAGATGTTTATTCAGTTGAACCTTACGGCCTTGCAGTACATGTTTTCCACATTTTATGATATATTATGCAGTATATAGGTACAAATATCAGTCATGGGTTATCTTGTGGTCCTTCGGGGTCATAAGCACCGTGTAGCATTCCGGTTCAGAAAATCGGGGTGTTACAATTTACTAGGAGTATTACGTATGTTGCTAGTTGGTTTGGAATGTTGTTTAGTCTTTGTTGATTAGTATTAAGGTTGTCTTAATTTCAAAGTTTGTTTAGTTGTTTCTTTTATCAAAATGTTGTGATGTTTGTGTTGTTCTTTCATTTGTTTGTTTTTCATTTTTCATCCAAAAAAAATCTAAAAATCAAAATCTTCAATTATATGACATTTATGCATATGCCTCCCGAACTACGAAAGATCTGATTCATGTACAACATGATACATAGGCAACCTACTTTTGGGTTCGATCTAGTCATTTTGTTTCTTTCTTTTTTCTCATTTTCCCCTTTTTTAAAGAAAAGCAAAAGCCATAAAGAATGATAAAAAGGAAGGAGATAGCGAGAGAAGAAAAGAAAAAAAGAATAATGAGAGAAAAAAAGGAAGGAAAAAAGACTGATGCAAAAGAAGAGAGAAACGATGGCGAAAGAAGAAAAAATGAGGCATAATTGGAGGTAAGAAGCAAATGAGTGTAGGAGAAAGATTGGGATAATGTTAAAATGACATCGTTACCCTCAAAGGCTGGTAGAAATGCGCATGAATCTTGGATGTGTGTACAATGTGATTTCCATTCTTGTTTCCTGACCTAATCCTAACGGGGTTTGTCTTTGATGAGCATGTTCTTTCCGATAAAAGTGGTTGGTTTGTAGCACTTTGAATAGTCACCCTTACTTCACTAGATCAAAAGCAAAGCTTGCCATGGCTATCAGGGAGATCGAAAATTCATTCATTGACCTAGAACAAGATCTTAGAGAAGAGAGTTCAGAATGAAATGATGAGATATTGATACTCTGACCATAATTGATAGATCTGCACCGAGCATGGGCTAGTGGTATGCCTTCTCCTCCACTCTCTAAGGAACTTAGGAATATCTCTAATTGCCCACCGCTCTTCCAGGCGTAATTTTATGCTTCCATTGAGTCACCCGAGTATGCGCCAGGATTTACTCCACGTTAATATTATCCTAGAACTTCTAGTGTACCCCTGGCAGTTCCCCAACAAAGTCCCACTGCTCAGCCAACACCACTGGCAGAACCTATGTTTGTGGCTTCACCATCTGAAGCTCCCACCTATGCTATCCGTCCGATAATTGTACTCCCTCGGTCTACCAGTGAACCAATGCTTAAAATTCCAGAGGATCAGCAACATGCTCCGGAGCCTATCTTGAGGTTGAATGATCCTTATTGTTATAATTAGTCTCCCTCATTTCACTTCGATACAGAAAAACATGTCGCAATGGAGGAACAAGAGGGTATATCATGGAAATTAAAGAGTTTGGAATAGGCTTTAATAAATTTGTAGGGAATCGGGGGACATAAGAGTGTTTCCTATAAAGATCTATGTATGTTCCCAGGCGTTAACCTTTCTTCTTGTTTTAAAATGCCGAAGTTTGAGAAGTAAGATGGAAACGGTGATCCCATGGCTTATTTGAGACGTTATTGTAACCAACTGAGGGGTGCAGGAGGAAAATAAGGGTTACTCATGGCTTACTTTGGAAAAAGTCTTACCGGTCTGGCTTCGGAGTGGTTTGTTGATCAGGAAATTGACAAGTGGAATAGTTGGGACGACCTTGCTAATGAGTTCGTGCAATAATTTTAATATAATATGGATCTGATTCCTGATGAAAAATCCCTGACTAATATGAAGAAGAAGAAGAGTACTGAAAGCTTTAGGGAGTATGCAATAAGGTGGCGTGAACAGGTCGCAAGGGTAAAATCTCTAATGAAGGAGAGTAAGTTGGTGGAGGTCTTCGTTCAGGCATAAGCTCAGACCTATTTTCAACACTTGCTTCCGGCGATGGGTAAGCCGTTTATTGAAGTCCTCAAAATAGGAGAGATGATAGAGGACGGTATCAAGATCGGATGACTCATGAGTTTTTCCGCATTAAAGACTACCACCCAAGCAATTCAAAGTGGCTCTGAAACTTTTGGAGGGAAAAAGAAGGAGAAAGAGGTAGCGACTGTTGTAGCTAGCTCGAACCCTTATCCAAAAAGACCGCCTCGTCCCTATCCCAAGTCTATGCCCAAGCTCCATATATTCCTTCTCACCATTACTAACCTCCGTAAAACCCACTATATTCTATTCCACCACCCCCATACCCAGTATATAGTGCACAACCATATGCCCAAATACCTTCTTACCCATAATGGTGTGCACCAGCCTCTCAAAATCATCCCTCGACTCCACAAAATTACCAAAACCCTTCCAAATTTGGTTTTCAACCTAGGCCTGAGTTTAAAAAAGGAAAGTTAGTCAAGAATGAGTTCACACCTCTCGGGGAGTCGTATGCTAGTTTGTTTGATAGGTTGAGGAAAATGGTCTTGAGCCCAATTCAAGAAAGACTTTCGAATCCCCCTCTGAGGAATCTTGATTATTATTTAAGGTGTGTAGATTGTTCTAATATTCCAGGGCATAATATCGAGAAATGCTGGTATTTAAAGAGAGCTGTCTAGGATCTAATCAATGTGAATCAGATTTTGGTACAAGCCCCGGAGATTCCAAACATCAATCAAAATCCATTGCTAACCCATGCTGAAACAAACATGTTAGAGTTGATATATGATGGCAAAGAGTCATTAGTGTGTTACAAGCCTATTGTTAGAATACAAATTAATAAGGATAAATCGGTGAATGTGGCGGATTCGATGAAGGCAATGTCATTGAGCCAAGAAGAAACAATGGAAGGTAAATCCCAAGAAAACATAAGGAAACCAGTTATCATTGTAGAAAAAGTCAGAAAATCTGTTGTTTTAAGTCAGGACAAACCCAAGTTAACGGTAGTAGGAGCTCCGAGAAAGCCAATTTTGATGGTAAGAGGAGTACTTACAGAACCTATTATCATCAGATCGGTGACTCAACTCCAGTCAGTCAATACAAAACGATCCCCTGGAGGTATAATAAGACTTTGATGACTTATCAGGGAAAGGAAATCATGGAAGAAGTAGATGAGGTAGGAGGTTTGACTCGGTTGGGAAGATGTTTTGTGCCTGAAGGTTTGAGGAAGCCTAAACTAGTGATGAATAGGCCTTCATCTCTCAAAAATCCTGTCACCGAAGAAGAGGCAAAAAAATTCTTGAGAAAGATGAAATTGTCGGAGTATTCAATCATAATCAGTTGAAGAAGACCCCAACTCAAATTTTCCTCTTATCTTTGTTGCTGCATTTTAAGAAACATCGTGATATTATATTGAAGGTACTGAATGAATATTATGTTCCTAGAGAGATTACGGTAAATCAGTTCGAGAAAATGGCTGGAAAAATCTTTGAGGTGAATCAAATTAGCTTTTCTGATGATGAATTACCCGTTGAAGGTACGGGGCATAACCGGGGTCTTTACATTACCGTGAAGTGTAAAAATTTCTACGTCACTTATTTCATGATTGATGGAGGTTCTAGAGCAAATATTTGTCCTATATCTACCTTACAAAAGTTGAATATCAGTGTCGAGAGGATTAGACCCAACAATGTATGTGTCAAAGCTTTTGATGGAGAAAAAACAAACTCCATTGGCGAAATAAAGCTAATATTGACTATAAGGCCTGTTGAATTCACCATAGAGTTCCAAGTTTTGAATATCGATGCCTCTTACAATCTGTTGTTGGGAAGACCCTAGGTTCACAAGGCTGGGGTGATTGCATCTACATTGCACCAGATGATCAAGTTTGAGCACGACAAGCAAGAGGTGGTTATTCATGGCAAAGGGGATTTGTACATCTACAGAGAATCTCCCATGCCTTTTATTGAAGCAAGCAATGTAGATGAGTCATTTGTCTATCAATCTTTCGATACAGTGCTGGTGGATCATATCTTTGAAGGACAGGTTATGCCATGACCACAACTATCTTCTACTTCTGTCATGATGGCAAATGAGATATTGAAATATGGATTTGAGCCAGGAAAGGGTTTGAGTGTCTCTGCATGGTATAGTTCATCCAATATGCCCGAGTGAAAGCATGGGAACTTTTGGTCTAGGATTCAAACCTACACCTGAAGATTGGAAAAAGGCTAAGAAATAGAAGAAGGAAACATGGTCACTCCCTCGCCCAGTGCCACTATTCAATAAGTCATTTGTCAAGAGCAGTGTCACGAAGCCTATAGAGTTTGAAGCTGAATTGGTTGATGGCTTCCAGAACCTGTTGGTTGAAGTTGACATGGTTGAAGCAGGATAAGGTACCAGTAAGGCAGATGTGCAATTCATAGGTCTTGATGTCCAGCTCAACAACTGGGAAGTCACCCCTCTCCCCGTCAGGAGAGAGTTTTGGTAGTTCGTTTTGTTTTTCTTTCTTTTTATCTGAGTTATTTCAGGGTTGTAATTCAGAATTTGGCTTGTTTATATTTTTTTTATCATTTATATTTAAATCCTCCTATCTTTCCCTTTTAATGAAATGCAATGTCTCTTTTGTTTTATGTCTAATATATTTTATTTTTATTTTTCTTATACAGTTCTCTTTATGCTGATTCTAGTGATATGACATGTATGCAAAATTTTCAGCCTGATCTTAAAACCTAATCTAATTAAGATATAATGAAGCAAAAGAGGGAATATAATGAAGATGAGGCATTAGAAGAAATAAGCAAAGAGTTGGAACAGTTTGAAGACAAGCCGAATACTAATCTGAATGAAACTGAGCCAATTAATCTGGGAAATCAAGATGATATTAAGAAAACTAAAATAAGTGTACATGCTTCACCACAGTTAAAAGATGGAATAGTTCAAGAATTAATTGATTATAAAGAAGTTTTTGCATGGTTTAAGCACTGAATTAGTGGCCCATAAATTGCCAACTGATCATGCGTTCCCCCTTGTCAAACAGAAGTTGATGAAGTTTAAAACTGATGTAAGCATAGAAATCAAAAAGAAAATCATGAAACAACTAGAAGACAAAGTCATTCGAGTGGCTCATTATCTTACCTGTTTTTCCAAGTAGGTAGTTCTAAGAAAGTTCTATGAAAAGTTTTGTAGGTATAATCTTAAACTCAATCCGTCAAAATATGTATTTGGAGTTCCGTCCAGAAAGCTATTGGGCTTTGTAGTCAGCCGTCGGGGTATTGAATTGGATCCTTCAAAGATCAAAGCCATTCAGGATTTGTCGTCGCCCAAAAATAAAACAGAGGTGATGAGTTTGCTTGGTAGACTAAACTACATCAGCAGGTTTATTGCTCAACTCACAACCACATGTGAGCCAATTTTCAAGTTGCTGAAGAAGAGTGTTGTGGTTGAGTGGACTGAAAAATGTCAGAAAGCATTCGATAAAATCAAAAGATATCTGTCAAATCCACCAGTGTTGGTGCCACCCGAGCCCAGAAGGCCTTTAATTTTGTACTTATCTATTATGAATAATTCATTCAGTTGTGTATTAGGTCAATATGATGTCACAAGCAAAAAAGAGCAAGTTATTTATTATCTTAGCAAGAAGTTCACAACATATGAAACTAGGTACACTCTTCTTGAAAGGACATGTTGTGCCCTAACTTGGGTAGCACAGAAGTTGAAGCATTATCTTTTGTCCTACACTACTTATCTCATCTTTTGTATGGATCCTTTGAAGTATATCTTTCAAAAGCCTATGCCGACAGGTCGATTGGCGAGGTGGCAAATATTGTTTACCGAGTTTGACATTGTATATGTGACTCGAACCGCCATGAAAGCCCAAGCCTTGGCAGATCATCTTGCTGAGAATCCCATTGATGAAGAGTATTGTAAGACCCCGCAAAAATCCAAAGCTAAATTTTGAACTTGTCAAGGTGTCCCCGACTTAGAAAATTTTGCTAAGTATTCATACTTAGTGTTATTTTAGCCTTCGTAAGTTGGCAACTCTTTTTTGCTACCCTTTACGACCTTAAAGTATCGATCTTTAAGTTGATTCATGATCAGGAATGTCAGTAGGGGTTTCAGAATGAGTTTTGGATTTTTTAGACCTCATTTGGACCACGTTTGGGAACCCAAAACAGTGCATCAACGCGATCTCGATGCGCCGCGTTGACCATTGCATCGATTAATAATTTGGTTGGCTCCCTGTGGCAAATTCTAGTGAACCAATGCAGACTCAACGCAGTGCGTTGGCCATCACGCCCATGCCAACGACGCGGCACGTCGGTCTGCGGGTTGATAGTTCAGTTTCTAGTCATTAAAAATTGCGTCTTTAGGGGTATTTGGGTCTTTTTTCACCTTATATCAGCCCCCAAAACATGTAATTAAGCCGTCCAAAAGGAAAAATTTACTTATTCTCTCTACAATTTATCAAGAACAAACCCTAGTTCATCACATTCAAGATTCAAGTTACAAGAAATTCATCACCACTCCTAAGAAATCAAGCCTTAAGGTATGTTAAGTGTTCATCCAAGGGTTTTCTTCCACCCTTGGAGTTCAAGAAACCTTTTTGAAATACAAGTTAGTTGATTTGATGAAGTTCATGATTTAATTTGATTGTGTTTCATGATATAATGATTAATTGGGTTTCTAATCCATGTTTTATTACATGATCCATGTGGAATTAGTTAATATATGTAGTATCATGTGAATTCATGTTGAAACTCTTGAATTTATGAATTTGGAATTGAAATTTATGATACCTACATGTTGTTTAGTGGCATGTGTATAGATTATATCCCCCAAGTGTTTGATAAATTGCTCATGTGGGTTAAATATGAAAATTATGATATGTTTAGCATATGTGCAAGATTTTATCTTCCAAGTGCTTGTTAAAATACCTCTATGAATGAACTATGGACAAGTATACATTGTCATGCTTTGCAAGATTATGTTATGCTCTATTTTTCATGCTATCGAGTCCTGGGGGTATTTAATACCCGATAATTTAGCTGTTTATTTAGAGCCAGTGTCAGTTACAAAATAGTTTCAATTATATCATGATCAATAGTACTCTCAGTCAACTATAGAAACTCAGTAGTATTCAGTTAGTTAACAAAATTCATAGTACTCCATCAATTAACGAAATCTAGTGAACTCAGATCAGTTCAGTCAGACAGTATGATCAGTAACAACTCAGTCCAGCCTAGTATAGTTTAGAATTCAGTCCAATGTCTATTCAGTTTGGAGTAGGATTAAGCACCGAGTGAACTCAAGGATGGGGACTCACTTATCAGTAGAGGGTGTGGTCCCTAGAAGCAGTGCTTATGTTCCAAAACTACGTATCCAGCGTAGGTTGAGACATCAACATGCCAGTTGAGGGTTGATGAGGTGTCCTACCTGCCAGTTGAGGGTTGATGAGGTGTCCTACCTGCCAGTTGAGGGTACCACCATTCTCATTCAGAGCACCTGCCAGATAAGGGTGACTCAGCTTGTCTTTACCCGTGGCACGGTACTAACACCCTTCTAGCTGGGCTTATAGGTTGAACCCCAATCAATTTAGAGAGGGGCATGTCGGTTAGATGATTACTTCCCATAATTTTAGTTTCAATTTCAGTCTTAGTATAGAACTCAATTTAGTTCTACAGAAATTAGGACTATCAGACACAGTCACTCAGCTCAGTATGAAACTCAGCATAGTTCCATAGAATCATAACTGTTAGATACAGTCACTCAGTTATCAGTAATACAGTATCAGTAGACTTAGATATTAGTTAATCAGTATTCAGACTCAGTATTCAGTGATATTATGATCTCAATTACAATTTATGTATTCATGTATGTACTCTCATTCTGTCATACTCATGTTATTCAGTCAGTATTGTTCATGCATATGAACCCATTCATTAAAGCCTACCTCACTTATCATACTAGTACATTCAAAGTACTGACGCATACTTTTATTTTGCACTATGATGTTTTATATCATAGGTTCAGATGCATGAGCTCCTGATCAAACTTAGCAGATCAGATATTTAGCAGTCAGAGTTAGTGGTGAGTCCTCATAGTCCAAGGACCTAATTATTATTTCAGTATTTTAGCTTATTTCAGTAGTTTGGAGTTAGTTGGGGACTTGTCCCATCAACTCCATATTTCAGACAGTTTAAAGGCTTTTTCAGACTAGAGTATTTTCAGACAGATATTTTAGTTTTAGTATTGTTATACCCTATTCAGTATTTGTTTTTAGTATTGAACTTTATGGCTAGTTTCCACCTATTTATGCAGAATTATAGTATTACTATTCAGTTATTGTAGTAGGTACCAGTCATGGGTTAGCTTGTGATCCTTCAATGTTATGAGCACCGTGTAGCGTCTGGGGTATAGACTCGGGGCGTTACAAACTTGGTATCAGAGCCTAAGGTTCAACAGAGTCCTAGAAAGTCTGAAAGCTGCATCTAGTAGAGTCTTGTGCATGGGTGTGTAGTGTGCCACAATTATGGACAGGAGGCTACGAGATGTTTTAGGAAAAGTTTCCCTTCTTTCAGTATTTATGTCGTATGAGTGAGCATGAGCTCTAGTTAAATTCTCTGTCTAATCTAAGTTTCTCATCTAAGTTTCTCTTCTATTTATAGAATATGCCTCTAAAGAGGACTAAGGGAAGAGGAATGGGAGATTAGCCAGCACCTTATCCCATCTATACAGATCCTCTGGACGAACACATCTCCCACGTTGAATTCAGAGCAACTTTCACCACCCTAGCTCATTCTGTGGCTTCCCAGAATGAACGTCCAACTGCTGTTTTAGATAACCCAGTGGCCAATACTACTACATCCAGTATTTGAGACTTCACCTGAATGAACCCTCCATCTTTTAAAAGGTCTAAGTCAAATGAGGACCCTCAGGAATTTTTTGATCAAGTGTAAAAAGTTACAGATATTATAGGGGTGACTGCTAGTGAGAGTGCTGAGCTAGCTGCATATCAGTTGTAGGATGTACCTCACTCGTGGTTCAAATAGTGGAAAGTAGAAATGGCCGCAGATACAGGGCCCATAGAATGTGAGGAGTTTGCCACTACTTTTCTGGATAGGTTCCTCCCATTGGAGTTGAGGAAAGCGAATATTTTGGAGTTTATAAATCTAAAGTAGGTCAATATGACAGTGAAAGGGTATTCTCTCAAGTTTACTCAATTATCTAGATACGCTTCTTATGTAGTTGCAGAGAGCAGAGCTAAGATGAGTAAGTTTGTGTCTTGGGTGTCTAACAGTATGGTCAGTGAGTGTAGGACCATAATGCTAATTAAGAAGATAGACATATCCAGGCTCATGGTCCATGCTCAGTAGATAGAGGAGGCTAAGAATAAAGAGAATGAGAGGGAGAAAAAGAGAGTGAGAACAGGTAGTTTCAACTTTGCTCAGCCTAAGTCAGAGGGTGGGAATCATTCTCAGTTTTGCTCGAAATCTTTAGTTCCAGCTCCGTCCTCAGCCTGTGCTCCAGTGCCAAAATTTAGAGACGGCAATAAAGCTAGGGCATCAGGCCCTAAACCTTAGGGTAGTGTCAGTAGCGCCCGAACCAATCCCCTTTGTCAGAAATATGGCAGAAACTACCAGGGTATCTACAGAGCAGGCATCAATGTGTGTTTCGGGTATGGTAAGCCAGGCCATAGAGTCAGAGATTGTCCTCATTCAGGTTCTCAGGGTCAGTATAACTATCCCCCAACTCATTACGGTTGCCCAAATCAGTAGAGTATCGCATCCAGTGCCACCAGTGGGCAACGGCCAAACATACTCTATGCACTTTAGTCCTGACAGGATTAGGACAGTTCTCCTGATGTGGTCACTAGTACGTTGCAAGTTTCTCATTTAACTATTTATGCTTTGCTAGATCCAGGTGCTTCTTTGTCCTTCGTTACTCCTTATATAGATATTGACTTCAGAGTTAGTCCCAAAATTCTAGTAGAGCCTTTCTCAGTCTCTACGCAATGGGTAAATCTATCATAGCCTGATGGGTATACAAGAACTGTCCGATTATGGTATCTCAGAAAGTCACTTCAGCAGACTTAGTCAAACTTTAGATGACCGATTTTGATGTCATTCTAGGCATGGATTGGCTTCATTCTTGCTATGCCTCAGTATACTTAAGAAATAGAATTGTCTAGTTTCAGTTTCTAAATGAGCCCGTCCTAGAGTGGAGGGGTAGTACTTCAGTACTTAAGGGTCAACTTGTTTCTTACCTTCAAACGAGAAAAATAATATCAAAGGGATGTTTCTACCATCTCGTTCGAGTCCAAGAATCTAGTTCAGAAACCCCTAATCTTGAATCAGTGTCAGTAGCATGTGAATTCCCAGATGTGTTTCTCGAAGATCTTTTTGGACTTTCTCCCGAAAGGGAAATTAATTTTGGAATCGATCTTCTTCCTGATACTGAGCCCATATCTATTTCTCCATACAGAATGGCACCTGCCGAACTCAGAGAATTAAAAGAACAGTTGAAAGATCTTCTAGATAAGGGATTCATCAGACCCAGTGTGTCCCTGTGGGGTGCACCAGTTTTATTCGTATGTAAGAAAGATGGTTCTCTCAGAATGTGTATTGACTACCATCAGCTAAATAAAGTTACGCTCAAGAACAAGTATCCCCTTCCCAGAATCGATGACTCGTTTGATAAACTTTAGAGGGCTAGTTACTTTTCAAAGATAGACCTCAGATCAGGCTATTATCAGCCCAGAGTCAGGGAATATGACATCCCTAAGATAGCTTTCAGAACTCGGTATGGTCACTTTGAATTCTTAGTTATGTCATTTGGTCTTACCAATGCCCCAACAACTTTTATGGACTTGATGAACCATGTTTTTAAGCAGTACTTGGACATGTTCATCATAGTCTTCATAGATGACATTCTTGTCTACTCTCGCAGTTAGCATAATCATGCAGACCATCTCAGAATAGTATTACAGACTCTCAAAAACCATCAACTATTTTCCAAATTCAGTAAGTGCAAATTTTGTCTAAGGTCAGTAGCTTTTCTCGGCCATATCATTTCCGGTGATGGCATTAGAGTTGATTCCCAAAAGACCAAAGCAGTGAAAAACTAGCCTAGACCTATCTTTCCATCAGATATTAGGAGTTTGTTAGGCTTGGCCGGCTATTACCAATGGTTTGTTGAGGGATTTTCATCTATTGCATCCCCTATGTCCAGATTGACTCAGAAAATGATCAAATTCTAGTGGTCAGATTCCTGTGAGAAGAGTTTTTAGGAGTTGAAGATTCGACTCACTACAGCTCCAGGCCCTACCATATGGTCAGATGGCTTTGTTGTGTACTGTGATGCTTCCAGAGTCGGTTTGGGGTATGTTCTGATGTAGAGAGGTAAAGTTATAGCCTATGCCTCTAGATAGCTTAAACCCCGTGAAAAGAACTATCCTACTCATGATCTTGAGTTAGAAACGGTAGCGTTTGCCTTAAAGATTTGGAAGAACTATTTGTATGGAGTGCACGTTGATGTGTTCACTGACCATAAGAGCCTACAGTATGTGTTCTCTCAGAAAGACCTAAACCTCTGTCAGAGAAGGTGGTTGGAGTTATTGAAAGACTACGACATGAGTGTACTGTACCATCTGGGTAAAACCAATATAGTGGTTGATGCTCTTAGTAGGATTTCTATGGATAGTGTTGCTCATGTGGAAGATGGTAAGAAAAAGTTAGCTCATGAAGTTCATCAACTTGCCTGACTAGGTGTTCACTTAGTTGATTCATCAAAAGGTAGTGTATGGGTGCAGAGTAGTTCAGAATCATCCCTGAATTTTGAGGTGAAGGAAAAGTAGGATAGAGATCCCAGTTTAGTTAAGTTGAAAGAATCTGTCAGAGATCAGAAGGTAGAGGTTTTCTCCCAAGGGGGAGATGGTGTGCTGTGTTGCCAGGGTCGGCTATGTGTGCCAGGTATAGATGACTTGAGGCAGCAGATTCTTGCAGAAATGCATGGTGTGCACTACTCTATTTATCTAGGGGCCACTAAGGTATACCATGATTTGCGGGAGATCTATTGGTGGAATGGGATGAAGAGGGACATTACAGAGTTTGTGGCTAAGTGCTCAACATGTCAGTAGGTTGACATTGAGCATTAGAAGTTAACTGGGTCCATGCAGGAGTTCAGTATTCCCACCTAGAAACAGGAAGAAGTGAACATGGACTTTGTGACTAGTTTACCTCGTACTCGTCACCAGCATGATTTAGTTTGGGTCATTGTAGATAGAATGACCAAATCAACTCATTTTCTACCTGTCCATACCTCTTATTCAGTCAAGGATTATGCCAAACTCTATGTTAGAGAGTTGGTCAGATTGCACGGTATTCCGTTGTCTATTATTTCAGATAGAGGTATGCAGTTCACCTTTATTTCTGGAAAGCATTCCAAAAGAGTCTTTGTACCCGAGTTCACCTCAGTACAACCTTTCATCCTCAGACAGATGGTCAAGTAGAAAAGACCATTCAGACTTTAGAAGATATGCTGTGAGCGTGTGCGATAGACTTTAAAGGTGGTTGGGATGACCACTTGCCTTTGATTGAATTTGCATATAACAACTATCATTCTAGCATTCAGATGGCTCCGTTTGAGGTGCTCTATGGGAGGAGGTGTAGATCTCCCATTGGTTGGTTTGAAGTGGGTGAGGCCGCAGTGGTCGGGACTAACTTGGTATTTGTGTAAGTCTCAAAATCTGATTTTCGGGATGACACACGGTGCTCCGAACTACAAGTAGTTCTGAGCTAACCCTGACCGCTTTATACTAAATCTAAATCTCAAAATAAGGGAAATATGAATATGAAAACATAATAAATGTGGAAATATTATCTATAGCATAGAAATCTCTCAAATCTTGGTAAGACAATAGTGAGAATTTGAATACTGAAGCAAGGGTCTAACACTGAATCTAGTAGTCCGACAAGCCTCTACTAACTGAATCTAGAGAGTCACTGGGACAGGCCTCAGCTGACTCAAACTGTCTGAAATGAATAGTAAAACATCTACTAACAAACTGGAAATTTGAATAACTAAGTTCTCAAACTATAAGGACTTACCAACTGCAGGGATGCAGATGAGATGCTCGAAAATTACTCGCACTGCTGAGATTAAGCACCTGAACCTATATTATGAGACAATGTAGCACATAGACATATATGTGGATCAGTACTTTGATGATGTACTGAGTATATGGGGGTGAATGCATAAGTAAAACATAATATCAATCATCAGAATTTGTAAAATAATGCATGCTAAATGTAAATGACTCGCATAAGCTGGAGTATCTGAAAATACTGAAATCTGAAGTAATAAGAAGCAAATCATACTTTATAAATCTAGTGAGTCATAACATTTAGTTCTAAAAGTTGTACTTGTATTCTCTCTTTAAATCATATTGTCAAAGTGTAGAAAGGACTCACTCTTGAATCTAAAATCTGAGAGCTGAAATCTGTAGCTAATATCTTTCTATAAAGCATAATCTGAGTAAAATTTGTGAGCCTTTACACTTAGTTTTCTAAAAGCTTTACTGTAAATCTTTCTGAAAAGTCATTACTATTAGGCTGTAGGGAAATACTAAAAAAGAACTTTCTGTAAGGGAAAAATACTTTATGTTAAAGCTTTAAATCATTAAGCTGTTTTAAGAGTAGGGGACTTCTTTTGTGAGGTTGTTCTAACCGACATAAACCATGTGAGTTATCATGGAGTCCAACGTCTTACCCACATTGGGGAGAGCTGTTCTACCCTTGACGTTGGAATAGAACTTCTTATCTTAAGTGATCACAATCTTAGTCATCCACGTAGAAGTGGAAAAAAACTTAATTCTACGATTGTACGTAGTTCTGGGGCATCAAACCTGGGTAACATACCTATCTCGGTGCTAAATACTACTCTCATTCTTATGCTCAGAATCTTAAGAAATCCACTTCAAAAATAGCACAAGGATTTACAAGAAAATCAATTATACTTTTTTTTTCTTTAAATCTCAAGTCATATGAACAATGTGGATTCTTTATCTTAGCTTAGGACCAAAAGGTCAAATCTTTATCGAAAATTTGAGAAAAATCTTATCATAGGGTGCTCATAGCACAAACAATCTTGAAATAACAAGCTTTAATTAGGGCTTAATGATCCATGCATCAATTTCATGTTAAAACATCATAATATTCATGCTTGGTAATGTAAACATTTATAAATCAACTTAAAATCTGGAAATTTCTGCAATATGCATGAAAATATGAACATAGGCTTACAGTTTAACTTCTAAATCACTTGAAATCTCGTAATCTTGTAAATAGAAATATTGGGTATAAACCCTAACTTCAATTTCATGGGAAATTACATAAAATTCAGTAAGTTTGTAACTAAAATAAGTTTTGGGCACAAGGATGAAATGATTATTCTTGTTGAAAAAATCCCACATACCTTAATTGATGATCTAGTTGTTAATACTTGAATCTTGGATCTCTATTGATGCTTTGGAGATGAATTCTTGAAGTTCTTGACTTGGAAATTCTAAATCTTGAGTTTCCTTGGAAGATTAATGGAGGAATTTGAGTTGCTTGGGGAGGAAGCTTGCTGAGCTAAGTTTTTGCTTGAGAAAAATTGATGAAAATTGAATGTGAAGTGCTTTGGAGTGGTTTAACTCATTGTTTAAGACGGACTAAGGGCTGGGAGAATGACCAATGTTCCCTTTTTAAACTCCCAAACAAAAATGAAAAACGCAATATTTTGCGAACTGGGTGGCCACCGCGATGCGCCACTATCACGGTGGCTCACTGTAAAGGGACGAACGGGAACTGGGCTCCCTCCACGATGCGCCATAATCGCGGAGCCCTTATGTTTGTTATTTTGACCACTGGCGTGATGTGCCAGTATTGTGAAGCATTACTAGAAATTGCCAAATGGAAAATTAGGCCTCTCTGTGATGCACCACCATCGTGGAGCTTCACTAAAAATTGACAATCGTAATTTTATGCTTCTCCGCGATACGCTAAGGTCCCAAATGATGGTGTTTTATGACTGGAAATTAGAATAGCCATAACTTCTTACCCGGTTATCGAATTTAGGCGAATCTTATATCGCTGAAAAGATAATTCAATTTCCTACGTAATGGAAAATCTAAATCTAAAGAATTCCATATGAAATAAACATCATTCATTATAGAAGCTAATCCTTGACTTTTTGGGGATGAGTTAAGCTAGGAAATGTTTGGGGTATTACAATATCTCCCCTTTGGGAACATTCGTCCTCGAATGTGGTTAGTTAAGCTGAAATTTCTAAGGAATCTGGGAATATAAGATAGCATGCACAATTGAAATGAACTGAATAACCAAATCTAAATTATTTTGAGCTTCTTAGTAATTCTGTGAATACATGAACTTACATGAGGACAACTATATAGCTGAATCTTTGATTAGAAAAGAACTGAAGTAAGGAAGAGTATTACCTTCGGCTAAATTTGAGTTTGTGAAAAAAAGGTTAGGGTACTTGGCTCGCATATCCGCTTTTGCTTCCCAAGTGACGCCCTCAACCGACTGATTCCACCAAAGAACTTTGACCAAGGGAACTTCTTTGTTTCTTAGTCTACGGATCTGATGATCTAAAATCTCAACTGGAATCTCTTCGTATGAAAGGTTGTTCTGAATATCCAAGCTTTCTAAAAGAACTACAACGGTGGAGTCACCGATGCACTTACTTAAGCATAGAGACGTGAAATACAGGATGAACGACTGACAAGTCTGCGGGTAACTTAATCTCATAAGCTACTTTTTCAACACGACTCAGAATTCTATAAGGGACAACATACCAGGGACTAAGCTTCCCCTTTTTACCAAATCTCTTCACCCCTTTCATGGGTAAAATCTTTAAATATACTAAATCGCCAGCCTCAAACTCGAGGTCCCTTCTTCTCACATCCGCATAGGATTTATGACGACTCTGAGCTGTTTTCAATCTTTCTTTAATCAACTTAACTTTCTCCATAGCTTCAAACACTGCACCAAACCCAAGTAAAGCAGCCTCACCCACTTCAAATTAACCTATGGGTGATCTACATCTCCTCCCATAAAGAGCGTCAAACGGGTCCATCTGAATGCTAGAATAATAACTGTTATTATATGCGAACTCGATCAATGGCAAATGCTCATCCCAACTACTTTTGCATTTTTAGTTATGTATTCTAGCATCAGATATGCATGTTCAGTATGAGAAACTCAACTTATCAGTAATTCCAATCATGCATTCATAAATCATGTTCATCCATGTACTCATGCATCAGATATGCATGTTCAGTATGAAATTTCAGTATATCAATAGTGTCAGTCATGAAAACATGTTGCAGTCATGCATGTCCAGTGAACAAGTTCAGTCTATCAGTATTCTCGGCTTAAAAAGTCTCATTCGAGGATGAATGTTCCCAGGGGGAGATATTGTAAGATCCCGCAAAAATCCTAAGCTAAATTCAGTCTTTTAGAGCTTCTCAAAGGGTCCCAGACTTAGAAAACTTTTCTAAGTATTCAAAATTAGAGTTATTTTAGCCTTTGTAAGTTGGAAAATCTTTTTCACGACCCTTATGACCTTAAAGTATCAATCTTTACGTTGATTTATGATCAGGAATGTCAATAGGTGTTCCCGAATGAGTTTCAAATTTTTTGGATCTTGATTAGACCACATTTGGGAACCCAAAATAGTGTATCAACGCAATCTCGACACTCCGCGTTGACCATTGCATCGATTAATATTTTGGTTGGCTCCCAGTGGAAAATTCCAGTGAACCAATGCGAACTCAACGCAGCGCGTTGGCCATCGCATCGATGCCAACAACGTGGTATGTTGGTCTGTGAGTTAATAGTTCAATTTCTAGTCATTAAAAATCCGCATCCGTAGGGGTATTTGGGTCTTTTCCCACCTTATACCAACCCCCAAAACATGTAATTAAGCTGTCCAAAAGGCAAAAATTACTCATTTTCTCTACAATTTATCAAGAACAAACCTTAGTTCATCACATTCAAGATCCAAGTTCCAAGAAATTCATCACCATTCTCAATAAATCAAGCCTTAAGGTATGTTAAGTGTTCATCCAAGGGTTTCCTTCCACCCTTGGAGTTCAAGAAACCTTTTTGAAATACAAGTTAGTTGATTTGATGAAGTTCATGATTTAATTTGATTGTGTTTCATGAAATAATGATTAATTGGGTTTCTAATCCATGTTTACTACATGATCCATGTGGAATTATTTAATATATGTAGTATCATGTGAATTCATGTTGAAAATCTTGAATTTATGAATTTGGAATTGAAATTTATGATATCTACATGTTGTTTAGTGGCATGTGTATAGATTATATCCCCCAAGTGTTTGATAAATTTCTTATGTGGGTTAAATGGGGAAATCATGACATGTTTAGCATATGTATAAACTTATATCTTCCAAGTGCTTGTTAAAATGCCTCTATGAATGAACTAAGGACAAGTATACATTGTCATGCTTTGCAAGATTATGTTATGCTCTATTTTTCATTCTATCGAGTCCTGGGGTATTTAATACCCGATAATTTAGCTGTTTATTTAGAGACAGTGTCAGTTACAGAATAGTTTCAATCATGTCACGATCAATAGTACTTCAGTCAGCTAAAGAAACTCAGTAGTATTCAATCAGTTAACAAAATTCAGTAGTACTCTGTCAGTTAACGGAATCCAATTGAACTCAAATTAGTTCAGTCAGACAATATGATCAGTAATAACTCAGTCCAACCTAGTACAGTTTAGAATTAAGTCTAGTGTCTATTCCGTTGGGAGTAGGATTAAGCACCTAATGAACCCAAGGATGGGGACTCACCTGTCAGTAGAGGGTGTGGTCCCTAGAAGCAGTCCTTGTGTTCAAGAACTACGTAGTCAGCGTAGGTTGAGACATCAACCTGCCAGTTAAGGGTTGATGAGATGTCCTACCTGCCAGTTGAGGGTTGATGAGATGTCCTATCTGCCAGTTGAGGGTACCTCCATTCTTATTCAGAGCACCTGCCAGATAAGGGCGACTCAGCTTGTCTTTACCCGTGGCATGGTACTGACACCCTTTCAGCTAGGGTTACAAGTTGGACCCCAATCAATTTAGAGAGGGGCATGTTAGTTAGATGATTACTTGCCACAATCTCAGTTTCAGTTCCAGTCTCAGTATAAAACCCAGTTCAGTTCTACAAAAATTAGGACTGTTAAACACAGTCACTTAGCTCAGTACGGAACTCAGCATTATTCTACAGAATCAAGACTGTCAGATATAGTCACTCAGTTATCAGTAATATAGTATTAGTAGACTTAGATATCAATTGATCAGTATTTAGACTCAGTATCCAGTGTTATTACGATCTCAATTACAGTTTACGTATTCATGCATGTACTCTCATTCAGTCATACTCATGCCATTCAGTCAGTATTATTCAGGCATATGAACCCATGCATTACAGCCTACCTTACTTAGCATACCAGTACATTCAAAGTACTGACGCATACTTTTCTTTTCTGCTACGATATTTTGTATTATACGTTCAGACGCACGAGCTCCTGATCAAACTTAGCAAATCAGATATTCAACAGTAAGAGTTAGTGGTAAGTTCTCATAGTCCGAGGACCTGATTATTATTTTAGTATTTCAGCTTATTTCAGGAGTTTGGAGTTAGTTGGGGACTTTTCCCATTAACTCCATATTTCAAAAAGTTTAGAGGCTTTTTAGACTAGAGTATTTTCAGACAGATGTTTCAGTTTTGGTATTGTTATATCGTATTCAGTATTTATTTTCAGTATTGAACATTATGGCTAGTTTTTTCCTATTTTTGCATAATTACAGTATTACTGTTTAGTTATTGCAGTAGGTACCAGTCATGTTAGCTTGTGATCCTTCGGGATTATGAGCACCGTGTAGCGTCTGGGGTACAGAATCGGGGTGTTATAAGTATGACCCATTAAAGACATATTTCCCTGATGAAGAGGTGTTGTGTATCGATGAAGTCATTATAGATGCTGATCTAGGTTATAATATGTTCTTTGATAGAGCCATTAACATGAAAGAAGTCGGAATAGGTGCAGTTCTTATCTCTGAATTAGGGAAATATTTCCCGATAACAACATAACTTTGATTTTATTGTACCAATAACATGGCGGAATATGAAGTTTGCATTTTGGGTTTGAGGCTAGCTATTGGTATGGGAGTCCAGGAACTATTAGTGTTGGGGGACTCAAATTTTCTCGTCCATCAGATTCAAGGCGACTGAGAGATGCGGGATTTAAAGCTCATACCATATATTCAATTCTTGCAAGGTCTATGTCAACGGTTTGTGTCAGTAAAGTTTAGGCATATTTCAAGAATTCGCAATGAGACTGTTGATGCTTTAGCCACTTTATCTTCAATGATCCAACATCTTGACAAGGCCTACATCGACCCAGAGCATATACAGAGTCATGATCATTATGCTTATTGTAATGCAGTTGAAGAAGAGCTCGATGGTGAACCTTAGTTCTTTGATATCAAGCGATACATCTAGTCGGGAGAATACCCAACATATGCCACTAGTGATCAAAAGAGGACTATTAGGCATTTGGCTAGTGGATTTTTCTTAAGTGGGGAATCTTGCATAAGAAAACCCCTGATCTGGGACTTTTGAGGTGTGTAGATGTAAAAAAAACTTCAATATTCATGGTTGAAATACATTTCAGAGTATGCGAGCCTCATATGAACGGTTATGTCTTGCCAAAGAAGATACTTCGAGCGGGTTATCATTGGCTTACTATGGAAAGAGATTTTATTCGTTTCATTTAGAAATGTCATCAATGTCAGGTACACGGTGATCTAATACATTCTCCTCCTACTGAGTTATATGCAATGTCTGCTCCATGGCCTTTCGTAGCTTAGGAGATGGACGTGATTGGATCGATTGAGCCGAAAGCGTCAAATGGGCATAGATTTATTTTGGTGGCCATTTATTCTTCACAAAGTGGGTAGAAACAGTAACTTTCAAGTCAGTAACAAAGAAGGCGGTGGTAGATTTTGTTCATGCCAACATCATTTGTAGGTTTGGAATTCTAAAGATGATCATTACAGACAATGCTGCCAATCTCAATAGTCATTTGATACAAGAAGTGTGCCAATAGTTTAAGATCGGACATCAAAATTCCACTCCATATCGTCCAAAGGCAAATGGAATTGTGGAAGCCGCCAATAAGAATATCAAGAAGATACTACAGGAAATGATACAAGGGTCTAGACAATGGCATAAGAATCTGTCGTTTGCATTGCTAGGTTATCGTACTACTGTTCTCACTTCAACAGGGGCAACTCCATACTTATTGGTGTATGGGACAGAAGCAGTCATTCCCCCAAAAGTTAAAATTCCCTCTCTTTGAGTCATTGTGGAAGAAGAGATTGATGATGATGAGTGGGTCAAAACCCGACTGGAAAAGTTGAGTTTGATTGATGAAAAAAGGATGACGTCTGTGTGTCATGGATAATTGTATCAAAAGAGAATGGCTCGAGCATACAGCAAAAAGGTACGTCCTAGGCGTTTTGAAGTTGGTCAGTTGGTGTTAAAGTGTATCCTCCCCCACCAGGTTGAAGCTAAAGGGAAGTTCTCCCCAAATTGGCAAGGCTCCTTTATTGTGAAGAAAGTGTTACCCAATATTAAACATATATTTTGACACCTCACCATGCCACATAATATTAAACACACACACCTCACCCTTACAACCCACATGCCACACATATATTTCCACACGCCACATACATATTTCCATAATCCACCAATAATATGCATCCACATATGATACAATTAAAAAAGAAAAAAGAGAACACACAAAAGGGGATTTTCTTTTCCATTTTGATATATACGCACAATATAAAGGGGTGGCTCTATATTTTTTGGCTTCTGCTTAGCAACACACACATACGATCGCCGACATATACCCTCCCTCACCGAAAACTTCACCCTCTTCCACCAGAAAACCATATCCACATACTAGATCATACAAAAAAAAAATAGGATAGAGAGAAAGAGTAACAGAGAGAGAGAGTAACGACGAGAGAGAGAGAAGTGAACAAGGGTTGAATCGGAAAAGGAGAATGAAAATCGATAAAAATCTGGTGGGTTTGGGTTTTTCGGCAATCTCTTCGCCAGAACTAACTGTTTCTGATCGTTTTCAGGCGACTCCGGCTAGAAAACATTAATGTTCGCTGGAAATCCGACCCTTTTTGTTAGATTTTTCCCTTCACAGCTCACCGAAACTCAAATTTGGACTATTTTTTTTAGTTCTCTGTCCGATTTTTGGTACTTTGGTCTCTTTTGCTCGTGATTTGTTTTCGATAGCGTTCTTTTTGGGGGGGGGGTTTGATACTGGGTTGGAGTCATTTATCTTGAGATTTTCCATCAGTTCTCGAATTTGTCCGGGTTGGATTTCTATACACTAATTTAGTTTGCTCATTGTTGGGGCTCTCGTTTGAGGATTTTGGTTTTGGATTTCTTTATTATCGACGAAAATAAGGTCTATTGAGGTCCATTTCTTTAACCCGTTCTCTTTTCTTTATTTTGATTGGTTGAATTGGCTGTGATTATGTTTTTGTTGATTATGATTGTTAGATTTCATTGATGTTTATGCATTTGATGTAGTAATATTGAGTGATGTTGATTTGCCGTTAATTTCATTAATAAAAAATAATTAAGGATTGTTGAAATGGTAATTGTGAATTATGGAAATTCGGTATTAAAAGGGAATTTGGGGTGGGATTGAGAAGTTGATAAAAGAGTGAATTCAGATTAACTTTGGTTTATTGTTGTTTTTTTTGTTTAATTCAGAATGAGCATGAGTATTGTTGGAACGTGACAGAATTATGATATATTGAAATGGATAGGTAAATGTAGGTTCGGGTAGGCAAAATTTAGGAATAAGTTTTCTTGTTGAATGTTTGAATGTGAAATTTGAGTTGAATGGTCTAGTTTTAGTTCTTGCATTTGAAAATGTATTCATTTAATTGGGGAATGCCCCACAATCACTTGTATTTATTCGTCGGAGAATGCCTCAAAGTATTTTGTATTTGGAGGACGTCCGTGATGAAGGTCCGAGGCAACAGATAGAGCATTGGAGCATAGTTTAGGATTAGTGTAGGTTAGCGTAGGTTTAAATTTTCACATTTTTTTTTATTTTTGGACTGTATAATTGGACATTATATATTGGGATTCATTTTTTTTATTTTATTTAATTGATTGTTTTATGTGACTTTGTGTGGTTTATACATTCGTAATGTCAAATTAGCCGATACGCTCTACTAAGCAACCGTGGTCAAGCCACGGGATCGAGGGGTGTCTAACACCTTTCCCTCGGCAACAGAATTCCTTAGCCGAAATCTTTGTTCGCAAACCAGTTTTAAAAAGTCAAATTATTTTGAAAAGAATTTCCAAAAGTGACTTGGCACACCGGATTATGCCAAGTGGCGACTCTTGAGTTTAAAGGTAAAAAGTCCTTTTCGAAACAAATTTCATCATTTTGTTACTTTAATGATTAAAACCCTTTTAAATTTTAAAATGAATTCTTTTCGGTTCAAAAAGGGGTGTGACAACTATGTTAATCGCAAGGAGGTTCGTGATTTTAAAGTGGAGAAGAAGAAGGTTTTTTTTTTATAATTAATTGACACATGGCGGATTTTAAATGGTGAACTACATCACATTTTAATCGTTCACGCGTTTGACATGCGTGACTACACGCGGAGTCAAAAATTAAGTCAAAATAGTGTATTTACAAGGGATTAAAGAAGAATCTCTTAGGGTTTTTGCCCTGATTTTCTTACTATATTTAAGTTTTATTTTTTCTTAGAAGGAAAATAAAAGTGACCATAATTACTTTTACTTTTCCTGAAAGAAAAAAATATAATTCTTTTTCATATTTGGCTAACCTCTTTCTTGGAGGAAAGGTTTTGGACATCTATAAATAGAAGACCCCCTTCTCATACTATAACACAATAGCATCCACAATGTAGTCATTAAAGAGTCTTTGTTTAGAGGGAGATTTCTCCCAATAGATTTAATATTTTTTTAATATTAGGTTTATATGTAGGCCAATTGGCCAAATCATATAATAATATTATATTTTTTAGTATTGTTTTTCGTTGTCATCTTATTTATCGTCTTATAGTTTGCAACTAATAGCTTCCGCATGACGCCCTCTCGATTTCGAACCCAATAAGTGGTATCAGGGCCCATGGTTCAAAAGTCCAATGGTATGGGGAGATGAGATTAAACAGGCTCAAAGCGATTTCAAATCAGCTGCAACCAGTTTGGCGATAATGACGTTTTTGTCGAACTACATATGGAGAACAAGTTTCAATCATATTTTCAACACTCCTGCTGCTGCATCTTTAAAAATAAAAATAAAATATTACTTTTAAATCAATTTTTAACCATGATATTTTAAACCTTATTTTTAATCATGACAAGCAACAGTTATGAAGATTATATCAAGAACGAAGTTCATGCACGTGATATGAAGTGAAGACGGATCAAGTGAAGAAAATCAAGTCAAAAAGGGGAGATTTGTTAGGGTTTTGCCCTGATTTTCTTACTATATTTAAGTTTTATTTTTTTCTTAGAAGGAAATAAAAGTTACCATAATTACTATAAAAGTTACCATAATTACTTTTACTTTTCGTCAAAGAAAAAAATATAATTTTTTTTCATATTTGGCTAACCTCTTTCTTGGAGGAAATATTTTGGACATCTATAAATAGAAGACCCCCTTCTCATACCATAACACAATAGCATCCACAATGTAGTCATTAAAGAGTCTTTGTTTAGGGGGAGATTTTTCCCAATAGGTTTAATATTTTTTTAATATTAGGTTTATATGTAGGCCAATTGGCCAAATCATATAATAATATTATATTTTTTAGTATTTTTTTTCGTTGTCATCTTATTTATCGTCTCATAGTTTGCCACTAATAGCTTCCGCATGACGCCCTCTCGATTTCGAACCCAACAGAATCGTGGTGTAAAAGGTCGTATCTAAAGTTTATGTGTCTTTTTAAAAAACTCGAACAAGATTGGGAGGTCTTTATGTATTTTCTCCTAAATAAAAATATTATCTAATTAAGATTGAAATGATAAAAGTAATTAATTTTTGATCACATTAATATATTTTCAATTAACCTTGAAATATTAAAAATATGTGTTAATAGTAAAATTACAATTAATACTTAATAACTAATCACAATTATAATTATTTTAGATGTTTTGATATGAAAAAATTAATAGTATTTCTTTAATCATAATTTATTTATTAGATTTTATAATAATAAAATATTAAATAATTATTAATATTATTGTGGAACTTTACCTTCATATTTTTAATCAACGAAGACATATAATTACATTCCTTACCTTTCATTTCAAATTTCAATATTTTTATCTATCAATTCAACTTCACAACTAACTACACTCCTTTTAAAAAGTTCTATCTTTCAATTGCATTTCAAATACTAAGGGGTCGTTTGGTAGGCCGTATTAGGAAAAACAGTCCATGTGTGGTATTAACTAATACTATGTTTGGTAGGATTTTGGACCAATGTATTACTAATACCATGTATTAGTTATACACCCCACATGGTATTATAGGATGTATTACTAACACATCACATATCGTGGTATTAGTAATACATGGGTTTTAATACCATGGGATTAGTATGTGTAAAGACAAGAATATCCCTCAAATTCTTTTAAACATTTTTTTATTTTTCTTAATTTTATTTTTTATATTTGTACTAATAAATTTATTCAAATAAATTAGTTTACAAATTTTATTATTATTTACAAAAATGTCCTCAAAGTTCTTTAATTTTTTTCTTAATCGTTTTCAATTTATTCAATATGAGTTACTTCTTTTCAATTTATCATAATAATAATATCCCTCCAAATAATTTTAGTTATAAAAAAACTACTCCATTAACTCAAAAAAAATATTTATTGGTCAAAATCCGAAAACAAATTGCATACAAGCTTTAGTTTTGTAAATAGGATATTCATAAATAAAAATATTTTTTCTAGTTAGTTTAAACACTATAGAATACAATTTTATTTTAATAATGATGTTATTATCCCATCCAAATGTTATACGTACCTCCCTCCAACTTAAAAACAACACAAAGTGGGAACAACATGCAAATGATGAACAAACTAAGAAAAGATAATAAAAAAAATAATTTTTGTAAGTGAATGATTAAATCTTAAAATTCCAAAGTAAATAATTAGTTATATTGTTAACTTTTTTTTAATTTTAAAAAAACAATAATAAACGTTTGCAAAAAAAATACACAAAGTTATAATATGTCGAGGGGATTTTTATAAACAAATAATCACTACAAAAAAAACCGCATTTAACAATGAATTTTTAGCAACAAGGACATTTTCGTTGCTAATTAACGACGGAATTGCAACAAAATAGAACTTTTGTCGCTAAATAAATGAAATTAAAATTAGTAGCCTAATTAGTGACAGATTAGAGACAAAAAATAAAATTTGTTGCTATATTTTGGCGGTAAATATTGACGCCTTTATTTTGGTGACAAAATTAGCGACATAAAAGGTGGGAGTTTTTTTTGACATGGTGGAGACGGAAATAACAACGAAATTGTTGTCACTGAAATTATTTTACCATTTTTAAAAAATATATTAGTTATATTTTTAAAATCCGTTGTTGAAACCGTCACCCTACCAACTAAATATTAGAACAAAGTCTTTTATTTCACTTTATTCCCAAAACATAGTATCATCCGCCTCTCTCTAAAAACAAACTCTCCTTTCCCCTTTTTCTCAATTGAGAAAAGGAAATCGCTCAATATCAATCAAAAACGGAGTCAATCGCTCAATTTTGAATCTAAATTAGAGTTACTATTCTAAATCTCGTAATGTGAGTTGTTTTTCCTCTTTAAATTTCTTAATTTCTATGTTGGAAGTCACTTGTAAATGGTAGGTTTAGGGTTGTTTGAGCTCTTTCACTTAGGTTTTCCTTACTACTGTTGATATTATATGTCTTTATGATTAATCGGTGGACAATAGCTTGTACCATATTTTCTCTCTTAGTTGTCTCATTGTAGTATAAGAAAATTTCCATATCTGCTTGGATTTCTTATTTTGAATTTAAAAGTTATTTGCGGACTTTATTTTGGCTTATTTCTAGTAATTGAGTATTATTAATGTGATTAAAAGTCTAGATTTGAAAAAACTAGAGAAAAAAATTACTTCTCTAAACCCAGAAGAGAGGGGTGGTTCGCAGAGATGGAGACTACCATCAAGTTGTTCATGTGTTGATATTTGCTGAGAGTACATAAGAACTACTTCTCCAAGGACGTGTTGATTGCAAGGATTCCTGGGTTGGTCAGTGGGATATCTCAAGTGTCGGTCATATACTCCTTTACAATCTACAACTTGCTAATTTTGTAAGTGTTTGGCATTATCTTCCCTAAGTTGCTCCTGAAAAAGTCGTGTTTGGATTTGTTAAACAGAAAATCTTTCTCTGACCCCGTCAAGTTATTTTTTAGCACTTTTTTTTATATAGTTATGAAACTTCACTGCTTTATATTTGCTTTATTTCATTGCAAATGAATGAAGGATGGGAATGACCTCATATAAGCAAATTCAGTAAATTAGAAATGTTGTTTGTAAGTTGGACAAATGCTTTAATTTCTGGCTTTTATGTTGCAAGTGTATATCTATGGAAGAAGTTTAATGATGAATGATGTTATGAGAGGCTTGGCTATTGCATACTTTTTATAGATAGTTATATTATGGCTATCTACTTCCCGTTCCTGTCATGGAGAAGTACACAGTTACATGAAAAATCATTTGAAAGTTGAACAAATACTTTATTTTCTGACGTGTATGTTGTATGTGTATATCTGTGGAAGAAGATCAATTACAAATGCAATGCAATATTCAGCAAGTTGAAGCTAGCTAGTTTTTCTACCATTTTATTCTAAATATGAATTTTTTTTTTTGGCAGGGTAAGAATCTTGTTATTAGTAATTAATATTAGGGACTCTAGAGCTGTGTTGGCTACGAGACGCGAGGATCATTCTCTCACTGCAGTGAAATTGACAGTAGACCTTAAGCCGGATTTACCAGGTGCATACATGTATATATCTTGCTTCCTGCACTGTGACATTTTTCATTTTTTTAGAAATTGTGTTGATCAACAAAATTACCACTTAATTTCTGTTCAACTCTAATCTCGGACTAGTTGAGGTTGTCTATTTGAATCCTCTGTATCATATATGTCTCTTTGATGAATCGTGAGCAGATTTTTCAAGTTTATATGACTTTAATACGAATCAACTAGCATTTTGGTTTCTAAAATATTATTATAGACATATTTTTGGGTCCTTCAATTTCTGTTAAAGAATAACAATAATGAATTTTAATTTTTATATGACCACCACCATATTTACTTATTTTCACTTAATGAAACTTTAGTATTAACTGATCGTCATTAAACAAATTAGTAATTATGCTTTGTGTGGTTGAAAATGTCCCACTTAATTATCAACTTATTTGGATTACCCCACCAGACAATACTTTCAAATATGAATTGAACATACAGGAGACCATAGTATATGTATCAGAAAATAGTCATGTTGTTTTAGTTAAAGTTGCAAAATGTTAGTATTATTTTTCTCGTCTATGTAAGAGCTTTGAAGGATATAGTCTTATTTAGTTGTTCGTTTCCTGTTTGATACGCCCATGAAGTTTTTAATCTTTGGTGTACATATAACACGTTAAGGAAATTTCAATTGGCAAAGCATGAAAAAAAGATTAAGTATATATAAAACTTAGAAATCTTGGCTCCACCTCTGCGTAGACGTATATATTCTGTGTGGCATCCTACGTGGTAAATTCATGTCTTATATGTCGTTGTATTATGTCACATACGAATCCTCTGTAGTATCTACCCTACTGATGAAATTTCACACTTTACAATGATCATCTACAACTTGCTTATTTCTTTTATTTCAGTAGTGGTCAGCTGTTACAATTTTGAAATGCATATGATCATTCAAGTATCAATAATTTCATCTGATTTCAACTGTCCTAGTAAAACATGAACTACAACTTCTAAACTTCTGTAATTAGCTATAAATATTTAAATATATTATTTCTTGAATACACTTTTCTTATGTAAAGAGAGTTTGACTAACACAAGGATTATTGTCTGTATGTGAAATTTTACACCCCCTTGAAATGTTGAATGTTCTCTCCCATATGATTGCATACACACATGGTCATGATGGAAAATCTTTCGTTGATGAACGTTCCCGAATCGTCCATGTAAGACTAAATCTTAATGTAGTAGTTTACTTAATTCTTATTTTTTTAGTTTAAAGTAGTTTTTGGCATCTAATCATTTTTAAGTACAATCCATTATAATTTCACTTCCTCTATTATAGGAAAGATTTGAAGAAATATTACGAGAAAAAATATTATCAGAATCTGATATTGATCAAATTGAAGCATATTACCAAGCTATTGGAGAAGAAAAGAAGCGAAGAGTATTTGGTCTTGGATCTAAAGCAAAAGGCTACTACGGGCAAACTCTTTGTGTTTCTTGTGGAAAGACTTCATCTTCAGCTTCTCATGAATTGTGTTTAGCTTTTGCTATCTTTGGTATTGTGGATGATGTGGATTGTTTTAAGGATAGCTGGTTGATGTTTGGTACTATGGATGTTTTGGACATAATTATGTGTTTAGATGTTTCGCGCTATGTTTGGTATTGTGGATGTTTGATTTTGCTATCTATATATGTGGGTCCTTTTGTATGAATGTTGGATATTTTAAGAAGATTTTGTTATCTATATATGTGGGTTCTTTTATGTGAATGTTGGATATTTTAAGAATTTTAAAAAATTGGGGACTAAATAATAATTTTTTTAGTGACGGACTAGCAATGAAATATTTGATCACGAAATAATCAAAATGACGAAATACAACATGAAATTAGTAACGATATTTATAAATATAGCAACGAATATATACAAAATGGCAACGGATATAGGTCGTCTCTATGACGTTGCAAAATTGGCAACAAATTTTATTTTTTCCCTTGCTAAATGGTTAGCAACACGCAATATAGCAACGACACATATTCCGTCGTTGATCCGTCTCTAAATTGCTTTAGCGACGGATATATGTTGATTAGCAACGTTATCGGTCTGTTGCTAAACGCGATTTTTTTGTAGTGAATATTCTTTTTAAAATATAACAATACATATTGCTTTCAATGCATCAAACCAAACACTGCATAAAAAATAATTCCAGTATTACTAATCCCTGCACTACTAATCACAGTATTACTAATACAACATATTCAATATTATCTTATACACTACCAAACGAGTCCTAAAAGTACTTACATGTATCAATTACGGAACTTCTAATTTCAAATTTTAAATTTCATTTAGTCTCAATTCAAAAATTAAGGGCATAAGATTTATTATTTTATTGTAAATTTTCAGATATTGTTCTATTGCTCATTATTTTTACAATGTTCAATTTTATGATTAATATCTGTAATTATTTTATTTATACACCTAATTGAATCTGCTAAATTAATTTAATTAAGATCTCTCAAACCACTCTCAAAATCACCACCCCATCAAATACTACACCCACCTCCTAGCCTTACCTTACAGCCACCACCCTGCTCCCTAGTTTTTATTTTATTTTACTTTATAATATTTTTTGTAAAATATTTTTCTCACATCACCCTCCTCCTACCCCATGCCGCCCTCCACCAACAAAAAAATATTCTATTTTTTCTTTAAAATAAAATTTTATATCACACCTACCCATACACCCCAATACTCATTCAACATCCTACCTAATACATATACACACAAAAAAAAATTATTTAATTTTTTTTTTAAAATCTTTCCATCCTTCTATATTGACTCCCAAACAAAATATTTTTTTTTGTCTTTTAAAAATCTTTTTTTCTACTCCGCATCTCTAGCCCCCACCTACACCACCAACCCGCTTACCCCACCCACCTAGCTCACCCCTACCTCGTCTCAACCACCATAATCTCTTGTTCTTCCCCTCATCCATTACTTTGCCTCTATGCAATTTATTATTTTGTGTTAAATATACACAAATGCTATTAGAAAATATCTTTTATTTACTGATAAAATATCAAATATCAATTTATTTTAGCATACATGCTATTACTAATGCCAAGTAATCACATCAAATAAAATTATCTATCTTTTAAGATCAAAATAAACTAATAGCTACTAATTAGTATTTTCATTATCCTAAATTTTTTGTAAAAAAAAATACCTGATTAAGTTCAAGCATGTTATATCCCTCCAAATAAATTACGCTTTTTGTTATCTATTGAAAATAATTTGAGACATAGGGGATTAATTCATCATCGAAATGAAACAAAATATATGAGCATACACCATTAAAGATGATGATGAAAGCATATACAAAGATTTAGATTAAACATTCAGTAATATGTTTTCAAAGAAATCTTTCTGAGAAGATTGATACTTGAATTCATGAAAAGAAATCGTTATAATTAACTTTAACAAACATGAAAGCAATAGAAAGAGATGATGGCAGAGATATATGATTATGATGATAAAAAAGAGTAGTCACAACAATATTATTTCGCATATCGAATCATCAAAAAGAAGAGATATTTATATCAATTTAAATTGATGGACCTTGAACATTCATAGAGAAAGATAAGATGAAAATGTTATATCATTCCTGCATATAAAAAGAAAGTTTATCAAATTAAGAACAATTTTTTTAATAAAAAAATAATGCAATAAATAAATTCATGAATAAAGCTAATGATAGAGAAGTATATATAAGAGAGGCTAAGTGATAGAATTTCATTCATATTCGAATTTCATTTAAATACAAATTCAAATATCACATGTGTTTGTTAAAAAAGATTAATTTATTATTCTTCCTTGTCCTTATCCTTACATTTTTCAAATACAATAATATTTAAGATTAATATATATTTGAGTTGAGATAAATATTGAAATTAATGAGACAATACTAATACTAATACGATTAACAATAATAACATTACTTTACCACTATTAGTTTGTACTACTATTACTATTACTATTACCATTTGTTCATTGTTATTTGAGATAAATATTAAGATCAATCGTGTAGCAAAAAAAATTGTGTGCCATGAATACTAATTAAGCACATCTAATAACTTTTTTTTTAAAAAAAAATTATAAGTTTATCTTTGAAAGGATGTTTTATCTCCAATTTAAATTTAAAAAAATGATAGAATAACCAATATCTTAGAGGAGCGACTAGAGCCGTCAATATAGGTCAGGCCCGTTGGGCTGGCTCAGCCCAACCTGTAATTTGATAGGGCGGGGCTATAATTTTTATAGCCCATTTAAGAATAGGGCTTTTTAGCCCTGCATAAATAAGTCCATTGACCCATCGGCTTTAGCAATATGGGTTGGGCTGACCCGTGACTCAAATAAAAATGATTAAAAAATAAAATAGAGTACTAAGAATAAAAAAAAGAGTCCAAACTCAAAGTCTATGTGAACCATCATATATATATATATATATTTAAATATTAATTATATTTATAAAATATATGAATGATTAACAGATAAAATATAATTTTTTTTTAAGGAATCAAATATGTCTGATGAAGAAGATGTGGCGATGTTGAATACACCATAAGTGCCATGAGAGTTTTCTTTAAAGCGTTTATTTTTTACTTTTAATGGACTAAACATTGATATTTCTTTGTGTTTTATTGTGATCAATTAATATAACATTAGGTTAGTATTGTTATTTAGCGAGTTATATTATTACTCGTTAATTATTTCGTTTGTTTTTCAACATCTGTATTTGATTTGAATTTGGTGTCAAAAGTTATTCAATTTCACAGATTATTAGGATCTTTTTATAAATTTGAGACTTGATTAATAAGTAGTAACTTCGTGCAATGTTATATTGTAAATATTTATGTAATTAATATTTTAAAATTTAAATTAAGATTATAAAAATAATATATTTTAAAAAGTGGGTTGGGCCGTGGAAGCCAACAACCCATAGTATGACGGGTTGGGCTTGCTATTTTCTGGCCTTTCATGTTGATGAGCCAGCCTGACCTAACTCGTCAAACTCCAAAGCCCGTGAGGGCTAGCCCGGATGAGCTGGTCCGGCCTATATTGACAGCTCTAGAAGTAGTTATATAACGATAAGAATTCAATTAGAACTGTTTAGTATGATAACTATCTACTTCTAATATGTAATTTTCTATTTTTTTAATATTATTTTAAATTCAAAGTCAACAATTTATTACTTTTAATTATCTTTGCTATTTTACCCTTTTGCAAATATAATGCAAATTTATCTTATAATGTTATTTTTGAATTAAAAAAATATTTCAGATCAACCATATATTTTGTATAGTAAATGATGTATTGTTATTATTATTATTATTATTATTATCAATAATAATAATATTATTAGCAGATACGTATGTACTACTACTAATATTATAAGTTATCTTTTAATTATAATTATTATTATTATATTTTATTTAATATTTAAATATATTTGAAAGATATAAATTTATGATATAGTTAGACATGTTTTAGGTCTTTTCAACTATGATTTTTTAATTTCAAGCTAATGAAGCACTTTTTAAAAATTTCAAAGCCTACTATTTTCAAATTTAAATATTTCTATTAACATAGTGAATTACTTATGCAGGACTTAATTACCTACATAACTCACCGCTAAACTAACTATCAAAAAATACGTTAATACCTGCATAAATAATTTATAGATTCCCACATAGAAAATTACTACATTACAAAAACCTGCATAACTTTAATTGAGGCCCCTTCGTTATTTACTTTTGGCTTCTTAAGTTTAAGTGGGTAAACATATGAAAAGAGAAAAGAAAAGACTCTCACGCCTAGTTTCCCCAAAAGCACCTCTTTAGAAGAAGGGTGATGTTGAAGCAACTAATTTCCAGATTCAAGCAGTCTTTTATTTTGTTCCTTCTCAGAAACAAAAGCATGAGCCGGGCCAGCCGTTTCCTTTTCTCACAACAGATGAAGAACAAGAAGAACACTGCAATCTTAAAACCAGGCTTTAAATATCAAAAACAAAATAAGAAACCATGAGAGCAAAAAGAGAAAAACAAAGTGCAAAAAGACCTCACCGGTACTAGGATACAAAGAACGAGAGAGAGAGGAAAGAGGATTATATGAAAAATGAAACAGTTACAACGGAGGCGGAGCACATCTATCAAATATTCTTTAAAAACACACCAGCTACATCACCGACGTTTCAAAACCAAGACAACTTTTTGTCCTGTTCAGAAAAAAATTTCAAAGTGTGTGAGTAGGACTGAGGTTGTCTTAACTGTGTAAATTGGTTTGCCCTCTTAAAACTGTGTTCAATTACAAGAATTTTCTTTCAAGGGTATATTAATAAATGTTCTACTCATATTACAACAATCTGTGCAGATTCACTTCTTCTCTGTCTTTCTTGTTGATTAATTTTATCTTACCTCATATTATTTTTCTTGGGCACTTCGGGTACGAAGGGATGAAGAAAACATTCAAAGATAAAAAAACAAAAACAATGGTGATTTTTTAAAATCTTCTTATCAGAACATTATAGTAATTTGTACAGATTCAATTCTTCTCTGCCATTTTTATGCGCTTCTGCTATGAAGAAATACAGCTAACACCTAAAGATCTGATGATGATGATAACATCAGAAAGTTATTAGTGTATACTTTATTAAGTTTATTTTAAAATTGGGATGCATAATTTTTATGCTAACAACTACTCACTCCATTTAAAAAAGAATGACCTACTTTGTTTTTTTGTTCATTTAAAAAAGAATGATCCTTTTCTTTTCTGGTAGCACTTTAGTTTCAACTTTACACGTGTCATGTTTAAGACCACAAGATTAAAAGATATTTTAGTACATTTGGCATAACTTTAATTTAAGACCACAAGACTCAAAAGTTTTCTTTATTTTCTTAAACTCCGTGTCAAGTCAAAACAAGTCATTCTTTTTGAAATGAAGCGAGTATATCAAGGAAGAAAATTAGACTCTGTTCTGTAATACATCTCTGGGTATAAGAAATTGAAATACATTCGCAGAGGGTATTGCAATAGATTATGTAGTGGAATACATTGTTAGTCCATGTCATCAGAACTATTACAGTCTATTGAAATAAAATTCGAGTATGTGAACAAAAGATTTCTTTCTCACAAAGTAAATCAATTATGTTGCTTCCTAGAACCAAGGGGGTTCATTTCTTAAAAGGTCTAAAAAGGTTAAGGAACAAAGTCTCATCTCTATTAAGAGACAAATTTAGTTAAAAAGACTTAACCAAAACCACCCCTTTGAGTTTGGAGCATGTATAAATTTACAAAATTAGTTTAAAATAGAAAAACATATATAATAAACTTATTTATAAAGATTACAAATATATTACTCACGTGCATGTACATAGGTACCAGAGCTTTGGTGTTATACCTTTGAAGAATAACATGGTATCAGAGCTAGCTTTTGGAGTTGAGTTAGGTCCAAGGTCCATTCTTTATCATGATTTTAGAGAAATGGACTCTGATACCATGATAACGAAATGAACCTTGGACCCAACTCAATGTCAAAAACTAACTCATGTGGTGAGGATTGCCCAAGATCATATAAGGAGACTAAGGACTGCTTAACCCACCGATGTGGGACTCCCATCTCCCTCTCCTTGCACACCAGAATTGAACATCTGAAGAGTGGAAAATATAAGATGGGGGGCTCAACATTGAAAAAAATGAATTGTGTGGGACTGACTCCGATACTATGTTGAAGTGTGTGACCATCTCATCAAAAAGTTTAACTGTTAGAGAGAGTACACTTTTATTATTTAATTATATTTTCAACAGTTACTTAATATACTATTTTGGCATAGAACAAATGAACTTTACATGGCATTGCAAACTGAAGGAAGACACAAAACTTTTGTTTCAAACAGTTCAAGAAAACATCTTTTGTCCTTTTGAAACAAAGAAATAGAGGTACATTTGTTGTCTTGTTTTGTCCCTACAGTTGAACTAAGAGCACTTTGAGTGGAGGTTTTTTCTATTATTTAGGATGTCCAATTTTGGAAAAGTACTACTCCATTCGTTTAAAAAAGAATGGTACAACATATTAATTTCATACATTATATTAACTCCTAAGTAGCTACCAAACCTGGAATTACTTATGTAGGATTCCTACATAACTCGGTAAACCAACTACCAAATGACCCCTTAATACCTTCTTTATTTGTTCATTGATAAGACAGAGACCAATGTAAGCATAATTCAATTTATGTGTATAATATGTTCAGAACCAAGGTGCAGAATAAATACAAAACTCCCTAAATGAGTTGACCCAATTGATATAAACGGTTTGATTTACTAAGCTCCTGATTCATCAACTGATGACCGCCGTCTTTTATCATGAGATCTGGCAGGTAGGGTTTTTTGGATAACCCAAAAAAACAAAAATATACCACTAATGCCTCTACAACAACAAAATCTTTTGAAGTAGCCAATGATAGTTGAGAGACTCTTTTCTCGGCTATAGCTCATGATGAATTCTTACTGAAATTGATGAAAAATATTCACCATCATTCCAACCTATTTTGTTATTTTTCTCCTTTTCACGTCTCTTTATAAAAGTCATTATTGGATCCTCCCCTATCAATTTAAGTGGTTGATCTAAGAATGGAGCAAATTTTTCAGGTGCAGCATGCGGTGGAGGCTCACTAGAGTTGACATTTGCAGGCAACTTGGAAGATCCAGGTAAGGATGGACCAACTTCCCTAAAAATAAACAAGATTCAAGATGGATCATTTTGACAAATCCTTTTTCCCTATCTATATGCAAGGACCATGTTGACAATGGTAGATATCACAATCTAGGTCCAGCTGCTAGGTTAAATAGTAACTCAAGAATCTTTTATCAATTTTCCTTTCTCAAGAACCCCAAAAATAAATAACACTTGAGAAGAAAAAGGTAAACTCAGACACAACAAATGTTGATTGCATGAGAGGTTATACAAAGTGGGGTTTGTATATATACTCAAATTTAGGGCAAAAATTGGGGAAAATTGAGTGAGATGAATAAACACTCCCAATTGTAATCTCCACTTGCATTCACTCACATTTATTGCATTTTTCTTAAATTTTGGGTTTAAAATCCTTAAGTTTTTTCAGGGTGTTTGTGCTTTTCTCAGGTTATATTACTTGAACAATTACGTTATTTTGGACTTGAACTAATAAGCTCTACGTGGCATAATAAACTAAAGAAAGACACAAAAGTTTTGTTTCAAACAGTTCAAGAAAGAATCTTTTATCTTTTTGAAACAAAGAAATAGAGCCACATTTGCTGGATTGTTTTGTCCACTCATAATTCTCTTAGCTCAACTGTAGGGACAAAACAGTTCAACAAATGTGGCTCTATTTCTATGTTTCAAAAAGACAAAAGATTCTTTCTTGAACAATTTGAAATAAAACTTTTGTGTCTTTCTTTAGTTTGTTATGCCATATAGAGTTAATTAGTTTAATGCCAAAATAACGTAACTGTTCAAGTAACATTACCTAAGAAAAGCACAAACACCCTGAAAAAACTTAAGGATTTTAAATCCAAAATTTGAGGAAAATGCAATAAATGTGAGTGAATCCAAGTGGAAATTACAATTTGGGGTGTTTATTCATGTCAGCCAATTTTTTCCCAATTTTGGTCCTAAATTTGAGTATATATACAAACCCCACTTTGTATAACCTCTCATACAATCAACATTTGTTGTGTCTGAGTGTACTTTTTTCTTCTCGAGTGTTATTTATTTTTTGGGGTTCTTGAGAAAGGAGAATTGATAAAAGATTCTTGAGTTACTAGCTAACCTAGCAGCTAGACCAAAATTGTGATATCTACTATTATCAACATGTTCCTTGCACATAGCTAGGGAAGAATGATCTGTCAAAATGATCCATCTTGATCTTGGTTATTTTGAAGGAAGTTTGTCAATTCTTACCTGGTTCTTCCAAGTTGCCTGCAAATGCTGACGCTGGTGAGCTTCCACCGCATGTTGCATCTGAAAAAGTTGCTCCATTCTTATATTAATCACTTAAATTTGCTAGGGGAGGATCCAATAATGACTTCTATAAAGAGATGTGAAAAGGAGAAAAATGATAAAATAGGTCGGAATGATGGTGCAAAATTTTAATCAATTTCAGCAAGTGATTCACCAGGAGCTATAGCCGACAAGAGAGTCTCTCAATTTTCATTGGATGCTTCAGAAGATTTTACTGCTGCGGAGGCATTAGTGGTACGTTTTATTTTTTTGGTTATCAAAAAAAACCTACCTGCCAGATCTCGTGATAAAAGACGGTGATCATTAGTTGATGAATTAGGATCTGAGTAAATCAAACTGTTTATATCAATTGGCTCAACTCATTTAGGAAGTTTTGTATTTATGTAAAGTATTTATTCTGCCCTTGGTTATGGACATATTATACACATAAATTGAATTGTGCTGGAATTGGTCTCTGTTTTCTCAATGAATAAAGAAAATAGGTATTAAGGGGTCATTTGGTAGCTGGTTTAGCAGCGAGTTATGTAGGAATCCTACATAAGTAATTCCAGGTTTGGTAGCTAGTTAGGAGTTAACTATTCATGTATAAAATTAATGTTGTTTGGTATACCATTCTTTTTTAAACGAAAGGAGTAGTACTTTTCAAAAATTAGACACCCTTAATAATAGAAAAAACCTCCACTCAAAGTTCTCTTAGTTCAACTGTAGGGACAAAACAAGCCAACAAATGTGACTCTATTTCTTTGTTTCAAAAGGACAAAAGATTCTTTCTTGAATTGTTTGAAATAAAAGTTTTGTATCTTTCTTCAGTTTGTAATGCCACATAAAGTTTATTTGTTCAATGCCAAAATAACATATTAAGTAACTGTTGAGAATATAATTAAATAAGAAAAGTGTACTCTCTTTAACAGTTAAACTTTTAGATGAGATGGTCACACACTTCAACATTGTATCAGAGTCAGGTCTACCCAATTCATTGTTCTCAATGTTGAGCTCTCCATCTTATATTGTCCACTCTTCAGATATCCAGTTCTGGTCGTAGGGGGAGGGGGGGAGAGTCCCACATCGGTGGGTTAAAGAGTCCTTGGTGTCCTTATATGGCCTTGGGCAATCCTTACCTTATGAGCTCACTTTTGGGGTTGGGTTAGGTCCAGGGTCCATTTCTGTATCATGGTATCAGAGTTCATTTCTCTGAAACCGTGATAAAGAATGGACCTTAGACCTAACTCAACTCCAAAAGCTAGCTCTGATACTTATGTTATGCTTCAAAGGCATGACACCGAAGCTCTGATACCTATGTACATGCACTTAAGTAATATATTTGTAATCTTTATCTGTAAGTTTATTATACATATTTGTCTATTTTAAAATAATTTTGTAAATATATACATGCTCCAAACTCAAAGGAGTCGTTTTGGTTAAGTCTTCTTAAGTAAATTTATCTTTTAATAGAGTCGAGACTTTGTTTCTTAACCTTTTTAGACCTTTTAAGACATGAACCCCTTGGTTCTAGGTAGCAACATAATCGATTTACTTTGTGAGAAAGAAATCTTTTGTTCACATACTCGAATTTTATTTCAATAGACTGTAACAGTTCTGATGACATGGACTAACAGTGTATTCCACTACATAATCTATTGCAATACCCTCTGCGAATGTATTTTAGTTTCTGATACTCAAAGATATATTACAGAATAGAGTCTAATTTTCTTTCTTGATATACTTGTTTAGTTTAAAAAAGAATGACTTGTTTTGACTTGACACGGAGTTTAACATAATAATTTTTTTTTTGAGTCTTGTGGTCTTGAATTAAAGTTATGCCAAATGTACTAAAATGTCTTTTAATCCTGTGATTTTAAACATGTCATGTGTAAAGTTGAAACTAAAGTGCTGCCAAAAAATGAAAGGAACATTCTTTTTTAAACGAACAAAAAAAGGAAGTAGGTCTTTTTTTTAAGCGGATTGAGTAGTTGTTAGCATAAACATTATGCATCCCAATTTTAAATTAAACTGAATAAAGTCTACCCTGAGAGCTTCCTATTGTTATTATCATCATTAGATCTTTAGGTGTTAGTTGTATTCCTTCATAGCAGAAGCGTATAAAAATGGCAGAGAAGAATTGAATCTGTACAGATTACTGTAATGTTATGATAAGAAGATTTAAAAAAATCACCATTTTATGTTTCTTTTGATCTTTGAAAGTTGTCTTCATCCCTTTGTAGCCGAAGCGCCCAAGAAAAATAATATGAGGTAAGATGAATTTAATCAACAAGTAGGGCAGAACAGAAGTGAATCTGTACAGATTACTGTAATCTGAGTAGAACATTTATTAGTATACCCTCGAAATCAAATTCTTTTAATTAAACATAATTTTAAGAGGGCAAACCAATTTGCGTAGTCAAGATAACCTCAGTCCTACTCACACACTTTGAATTTTTTTTCTGAATAGGACAAAATGTTGCCTTGATTTATAAACGTCGGTGATGTAGCTGATGTGTTTTTAAAGAAATTTGATATATGTGCTTTTCCTCCGCTGTATCCGTTTCATTTTTCATATAACCCTCCTTCCTATATCTCTCTCGTCCTTTGTATCCTAGTACTGGTGAGGTCTTTTTGCACTGTGTTTTTCTCTTTTTGCTCTCATGATTTATTATTTTGTTTTTGAGATTTAAAGCCTAGTTTTAAAATTGCAGTGTTCTTCTTGTTCTTCGTCTGCTGTGAGAAAAGGAAATGGTTGCCCTGGCTCATACTTTTGTTTCTGAGGAGGAACAAAATAAAAGAGTTCTTGAATCTGGAAATGAGTTGCTTCAATAGCACACTTCTTCTAAAGAGGTGCTTATGGGAAAACTAGATGTGAGAGCCTTTTCTTTTCTCTTTCCATTTGTTTACCCACTTAAACCTAAGAAGTCAAAATTAAATAATGAAGGGGCCTCAATTAGAGTTATGTAGGTTTTTATAATGTAAGGATTATCTATGTGGGAATCAATATATTATTTATGCAGTTATTAACGTATTGTTTGGTAATTAGTTTAGCGGTGAGTTATGCATGTAATTAAGTCCTACATAGTTAAAATTCAAATAATAGTAGTTGATTTAGGCTACGTTTACTCCTATTAACATAGAATGCCCTGAGACCCCAAAAAAGGCCCATAAAAACTCATCTACCAAATAGATGGCCCTGTAGTCTTTCTCAACTAGTTTGATGGCCCACTTTTAGGGCCCAAATATGAATGAACATAGTTATGCTATTCAAGAAAATTATAGTAGTACTACTTATTTAAGTTATATATATATCATGAAGTAGTTAGCTTATATTTGCGTTGTAAATTGTAATATTAAGTGTAGAGATAGGCCTATACACGTTTAGTACGTCAAAGAGAGCTACTCCCCAACGCACTGCAATTGAATTTGTCGCAAGAAGCACTTAATCATCACACAAATACTTATTGGTTCCGAATATTTACCCCTAATCAATCATTTTAATTCTAGTGAACTAAGAATATAATATCATACAATCAGATTAAAAAAATAATTTATTAAAGATACTATCTTGTAGTAATGGGTACAAGTAGAGGTAGATGTAAGCTGAGGAGGTTTTGGTAGAGGTGATTAGATTGGGTATCTGTAGCTTTTCGAGGACATGATCCAGATATAAGAATATGAAGATCAAGGATGTGGTTAATGAGTAGCTAAGCGTTGTCTAATTTTCCTATTAAGTAGTATTTTTGTTATTACTTTCATACTATCTTATTCGTTTTTTATAGAATAATTTGTTGTTTGTTTTTGGTTCAGTTATCATATTAATTTTGTCGTTGCTACCATTTTTAGATTTACTATTTTATTTGTTTTACATGCCTAATTTTTGTATATATTACTTGAGTCGAGAGTCGAGGGTCAATCGAAAACATCTCTATCTTCACAAGGTAGAAGTACATGTACATACTATCCTCTCCAAACTCCACGTGTAATATTATATATGTTACTGTTGTATAGATGTTGAATTAATTGATCAAATGTAAATACCTGATGTTGAGGTATACTTGTACCCATTGGCGGAGGGATGATCTTAGGAAAACGGTGATTTGATGCACATCTTTTATCAAAAGATTATATGGTGTATAGAAGTTCAATATTATCTATAATACGTCTATATTAAATTTTGCACATTCTTAACAAAACTAAGAAGAAAATATACACATTCCTTGTCAAATTTCTGACGACGACACTGCTACTACCTCAACCATGTACGTGTAAAGCTGACGCCATATAGCATTTGTCATCTGCATGAAGCCCAAACTCTTTTATCAGTGGGCCTACCCAACCTGTCACCTCATTTTTTGCACTAATATTTGTCCCCATTAGTTCTTCGCGACTCTCTAGGTTTATTACGTTTAGGGAAAAGACATCGTTTCCACCTCAAACTATATCTGAAAAGTCGAAGCCACACCTAAACTATACTAGTGACCTATTACACACCTAAACTATAAAAAAGTGAAACTATTTACACCCTGTCAGGCTACCACCACTTGCATGTGGTGTAGTGTTTTACACGCGCTGCCACGTCAGCACCACGTCAGTAAAAATTATCACTTTTTTATAGTTAAGGTGTGTAATAGGTCACTTATATAGTTTAGGTGTGGATTCGACTTTTCGACTATAGTTTGGGGTGGAAACGATGCTTTTTCCCTTAATGTTTTTAGCCGTTTACTTTTGTTATTTAATAGGCTGAACGCGCCTAAAATAAGTGTAACACACGTGCCTTAGAATGGGGGTCGCGGGGAGGTAATAATATCACTTTTATATAGTTAAGGTGTGTAATAGGTCACTTATATAATTTAGGTGTGGATTAGACTTTTCTTGTATAGTATGAGGTGAAAATAATGTCTTTCCCCTTACGTTTATAATTGCATATCCTTCCAAATTTCATACACCATCCATTTCATTTTAATTATATTAAAAATAATTATTTTAATTTATTTGCGTAATTTATAAAATTATTACGTGGAGTAATAATTGAAGTGAAAGGTGTATTCTATGAATATATAAATGCTAGTTTCATTAGATCCGTACTAAGCTCGAATCCAAACTACTCTACATATAAATAATAATAATTAAATTTTAAAATGTAATTTATATTATATTTTTTACTTTATAATTAATATAGTTTAATGACCGATATATTACATATATATGTTATTGAAAAATTTTATAATTATTAAAGTTCTTAATCATATAATTGGATAATTTTTTTTAAAAAAATATTTGCTTGGAAGAAAGTATTACAGGAGAATTAGAATATAACAAGAGGCCACAAGTAATATAATATTTTATAAAATAACATGATACAACAACAACAATAGCAACATGCCCAGTGGATTCCCACATAGTGGGGTCTGGGGAGGGTAGAGTGTATGTAAACCATACCACCAAGAGATGCTGTTTCCGATAGGCCCCCGGCTTAGGACCGATAGCAGTATAACAAACACAAAACATAAATGCATATAAACTAGTACAGTCTGCAAAATAAACTAACGCCACTAGCCATAAGATAATACTACAACCACAAGATAATACTAAAACTATCTATCTGAAACCATAGATATCACTCAACACTACGAACATGAAACTTCAGAAACAAATAAAGAACGCTCCCCTATTGTTACCGACGCACTCTCAACCCCTAACCTTCTACCCCAATCCGCGTTCTCCACAACTTCCTATCAAAGGTCATGTCCTCTGTAAGTTGTAGCTGCTCCATATCATGCTTAATCACCTCCCTCCAATATTTTTTCGGCCTACCTTTACACCGCCTAAAACCATTCATAGCCCGTGTCTCACACCTCCGCACGGGAGCATCAGGGTCCCTCCTCATCACATGCCCACACTAAAGTAACCTTACTTCTCACATCTTGTCCTCCATCGAGGTCACTCCCTCCTCTCCCAAATAATCTCATTCCTTACCCTATCTTTTTTGGTATGGCCACACACCCATCGAAACATCCTCATCTCCTCTACCTTCAACTTTTGGATGTGGGAGTTCTTAACTGGCCAACACTCCACTCCATACAACATAGTCGGCCAGACTGCCACTCTGTAGAACTTCCCTTTAAGCTTTGAGGGCACATTATTATCACATAAAACTCCCAAAGCGAGCCTCCATTTCAACCATCCAGCCTCAATACGATGCGTGACATCCTCGTCAATCTCACCATTGCCCTGAATCATAGACCTCAAATACTTGAAACTCCCCTTTTTCTGAATGGAATGAGAATCCAGCTTCACAACCACGTCAGCCTCTTGTGACATATCACAAAACTTACACTCCAAGTACTTCATCTTGGTCCTCCTTAACCAAAATCCTTTAGACTTAAGGGTCTGTCTGCAAATCTCCAACTTATCATTAACTCCTTCCCGAGTCTCGTCAATCAGTACCACATTATCAGTAAATAACATACACCAAGGAACCTCCCCTTGAATATGTTGAGTCAAAAAAACCACAACCAAGTCAAATAAAAAAGGGCTAAGAGTCGAACCTTGATGCAACCCTATCAAAACTAAAAAAAATGCTTTGTATCTCCATCTACCGCCCTCATCTGAGTCTTCGTGCCATTATACATGTCCTGAATCAACCTAATGTACGCCACGGGCACCTCTCTAGCCTCCAAGAACCTCCATAGAATCTCCCTGGGAACTCTGTCATAAGACTTCTCAAGATTAATAAACACAACGTACAAGTCCTTTTTTATCTCCCGAAACTGCTCCATTAATCTCCTCACAAGGTGAATAGTCTCAGTAGTCGAGAGACTTGGCATGAAAACAAACTAATTCTCAGAGAGAGTCACTCTCCTTCTCAGCCTCAACTCTACCACCCTTTCCCAAATCTTCATAGTATGACTTAACAACTTAATACCTCTATAGTTGTTGCAACTTTGGATGTCTCCCTTGTTCTTATATAATGAAATCATCATACTCCACCTTCATGCATCAGGCATCTTTGCCACCCTAAAAATGATGTTAACAACCTTGTCAACCACTCCAAACCTGCCTTGCCAATGCGTTTAAAAAATCCACTGTAATCTCGTCTGGCCCCGTTGCCCTACCCCGATGCATCCTGTGAATAGACCTCTTGACCTTCTTAACCTTGATATGCATACAATAACCATAGTTGCGACACTCATCAGATTTCTCCAAGTCCCCCAACAGGAAACCTTTGCCCCCCTCGTCGTTCAAAAGTTTATGAAAATAGGGTTGTCATCTCTTCCTAATGAGGTCATCCTCAACCAACACAATACCATCCTCACCCTTGATGCACTTTACTTGGTCAAGGTCAAGAGCTCTCTGCTCCATGGCCTTGGTAAGCCTATACAACTTCTTATCCCAGCCTTTCTTCTTTAAAGCCACATACGAGCTCTCAAAAGTTGTCGTCTTAGCTACTGTTACCACTAACTTAGCCTCTCTCCTAGATACCTTATACTTTTCCATATTCATCCGCCTTTTCTCATCATCCTTGCACTTAACCAACTTAGTATAATCCATCTTCTTAGACTCCACCTCCATCTTAACCTCTTCATTCCACCACTAGTCCCCTCAATGCTTGCTAGATTGACCTCTCAAGACACTCAACACCTCTCTAGCGGTCTCCCTAATGCAACTGGAACTCGTCTCCCATATACTATCCACATCCCCTCTATCCCCCTGCTCTTCAACTTCTCTCCCATCTCCAAAGCACTAGCCAAAGCCAAGCTACCCCACTTAATCCTAGGCCGAACCTCCACACTTTTTTTTCAGCGCTTATGGATTACCAAGTCCATCACCAATAACCTATGTTGAGTTGTAAGATTCTCACTAGGTATAACTTTACAATCCTTACATAGTTCTCTATTGCCCTTCTTAAGGAGCCAAAAGTCTATCTGAGTCTTGGCCACTGAACTACAAAATGTTTTGAAAAGCTCAAATTCTCTATCCACAACCTAAATCCCTAGAAAAAAAAAACTCTTCCTTCTTTCCTCTACCAAAATCAAAACCGCCATGCACATCATCATAACCTCTTGAAAAAGACCCAATATTCCCATTATAGTCTCCTCTCACGAAAAGTTTCTCAATGCTCGGGGCCTCCCTCACCACCTCATTTAAAATCTCCCAAAAACCCTTCTTCTCCCTACGGAGCGTAAGCACTAATAACGTTTACCGTAGACACTCCCATGACCAACTTAATAGACATCAACCTATCACTGACTCTCTTAACCTCTACCACTACTTCCTAAGTTCTTTATCTACTAAAATACCTACCCCATTTCTATGTCTCATGCTATACTAACCTTCCAATTTCCAAGAATCTTCACCAGCTCTATAGATTTACCTTGAAGTGTCCCTATGTTCCAGGACCCAACTCTCAACCTAGAAGCACCCTTATCCCACTTAGCCTTACTATCCCTCGCCCCAACCCCAGACTAAAACCTAGACCTGACCTCAGCCCCGATCCCAACCTATGACATAACCCTAGTCTATTATTAATCACACCAATCACCACTCAAAAGGATACGATAGAAGAAAATGAAGAAGAATGAGTCGAAAACACAATGAGCAAAATAGTACGACTAAAAACAGCTAAATCAGCATATAAAAACCAATAAGCAGCCTTGATACTCACAAGCAACAATAAGTACTATACTACTCACAAGCAACAAACACCTGCTAAGTTGCGGAGAAACCGTAACCAGTAATCCCACAGGAATAATCAAGAAAATCAGACAAGAAATCAGGATAGAAAAAAAGACAAAAAGTCTATACCAAATAAACTATGGAAGAATAAACTAGAGAAGATTGAAATGAGTGCACCCGAAATGGGGAGAAGACGCAGTGAAGGACGTTTTCTTGATGGTTTTGTTGAATTTCAATAAATTGATGCAGAAATTGGTCGCCGAAATTTGTTGCCACCACCTTTACCCTACTGCTGGTACCATATCCCTGTACTTGGTCGCTGGAGAATGTGTTGGTCACCGAAAAAATGAGCCGGTCATCGAAATCTTGATATCCCCGCCTGAAGTATCAGATCTGGACTTGTAGTACCTGAAAAGGGTTATAAAGAAAATAAAAGAGAAGAACAAAAAAATGACAATTAGTTCATCGAAATTCGGCGTCACTCGCTGGAAATTGATGTGGTCGCTGGGACGCAGAGTGGGCCTCCAAAGAAGTTGTTACCATTTTAGTGGTCGGCGCAAGAAGTGAGAGAGAAAAAGACGACGATTTCTCCAGAATCTGATGGGGTCACCGAAACTGATAGGGTTGTCGAGATGTGTTTATGGTGGCTGGCACAAGTAATTTGTCGGCGGTGGATTGGTGGTTCTCTACTATCATCAAAATCTTCAGGACACGAAGAGATAGGTTAATTTCGCCAGCGCCGTTGATTGACAAATTGCAAGATGCTAAACCCTCAGCATATACGACAATTATTAATGTCATCAATCTAACTTGAGACGCCCGTTCAATAAAATAACATGATAATATTTTAATAATTACAATTCAATGATGATCAAAAATAGAAAAATATTAATATTTTAATGAATTTATGGGTACAAAATTTCTCAGTTATAAATAGAAATAAATTTATTTTAATACTTATTATTTTATTTTCACCTATAATTTCATATGACAAGAGTTGCAAAGTTCATTGTTTTCATCTTATACAACAAAATATTTCAATCACTTCAAGTATGTATAAAAGTACTTACAACATTACATAAACTAACTTAATCGTGATCTATAAGGATATTAAATAATAATTAAATTACATTAACCGATTGTTCCATTTACTTATCGTGTTAATTTTTAAACACCCTTTAAAAATATTATATTCATCCTACACTAATTATTGGTATATTTTTTTTCATGTCTGCTAAGAAAAATAATAAAGTCAATGTACTATTTATTATTGATTAAGTTATTCAATTTAATACTCTATCTTTTTTAAGAAGTGAACAACAGTGACTATAAGGGTGTAGTTGAAAATTATTACTAACTTTAATTTTATGTGAAAAAATATTTTTAAATAATTTTTTTTGAGCAAAAATGATTATTAATTTAATATGAAGAAAATTTTAATTAAAAGACAATACATGGCAAGAAAACATCAGTTACAAATATACAAGTGAAAATGGTCTTAACAAAAATAATAAGGACAAAAATAAAAATATTTAATAAAAGAACATCATCAATCCTTGTGAGGACTACCGAAAATTGAGATCCTCCCTTATATATAGTAGTAAATTGTATTCATTTTTAGTATTGTTAACACTGTTTGCAGTGACAGAAACAAATTGCAGTCACGATGAAAATAAAAAATGAAAAATAAAAATTTTATTGATAAATGATATGAATATAATTTTGTTCTTTCCTTGATTCTTCTTTTTTAATTTTTCTCTGTAATTCAAAGACCGTTAGTAGCGTATTTCTCGAATGTAGAAAAATTTAAATTTGATATGAATTTTCAACGTATTTCTTGAATGTAAAAAAATTTGAATTTGATATGAATTTTTTTTGTAATTCGAGGGTCGTTAGTAGCGTATTTCTAGAATGTAAGAAGATGTAGATTTTATATGAATTTTCTTCGTAATTCGAAGGTTGTTAATAGCATATGTCTTGAACGTAAAAATATTTGAATTTGATCTCTATGAAAGGAGGGTTTATGGATCTTCTTGATGTATTTGATTATCAAAAGGAGAGTGATAATATTCTATGAGTTTATGAAATTATCGGGAGATGATTAATCTCTTTATTAAGGGTTTAGAGTAGAGTAGCCACCAAGTTAGGTCTAGCGTAAATAACCTCCAACAACTCTAACAAAAATTAAATTCTTATTGTGGAGTTCACAAAATTATGATGCCTATAAATGCTTTCTATAGTCAGATGTTATGACTATACAAAATCCTTTGCTGAAATATCAAAATACAATTATTTTTCTTCTTCAATATGGTGAATGAAGTACGCGTTAATTTAGTGGATCACTTAGATCAAGTCATTTGTGCGGCGTACCATGAAATCAGAAAACTACATCAAGCTAGGAGAAGAGAAAAGCAATAACTAAAATACCATATTTAGCATATTTCCATGGATAAGATTCGAAAATTAAAATGATCTATACATAACGTAACTTATCTCTTTCATGATAGAAATTCTATTTTCGAAAAAGTGAAATAATATCATAAATGAAATCTTAAAGATATAAAATATTTTGGTCATCTTTTATATTCATGAAATAGTTGTGTTATTTTTTTAATGTGACGGCATATTTTGATTGCCAACTCATTATAAGGATAGAAAATATCTTTGCTTAACTCAAAATATATGAAATTCTTTGCTGAAATATCAAAATATAATTATTATTATTCTTTGAGATGACGAATGAAGTACGTGTTAATTTGGTGGAGTCACTTAGCTCATGTCATTTGCGTGGTGTACCATGAAATCATAAAACTACATCAAACAGGGAGAAGAGAAAAGCAATAACAAGAATACCATATTTAGCATAATTCCACGGATAAGATTTGAAAATTAAAAATGATCTATACGTAACGTAAATTTTTCTATTTCATGGTAGAAATCGTATTTTCGAAAAAGTGAAATAACATCATAAATGAAATCTTAAAGATAGAAAATATTTTGGTCACTTTTTATATTCATGACAGTTGTGTTATTTTTGTAATGTGGCGGCATATTTTGATCATCAACTCATTATAAAAATAAAAATATCTTTGTTTAATTCAGAATATACGAAATCCTTTGCTGAAATATCAAAATATAATTATTTATCTTCTTTAAGATGATGAATGAAGTACGTGTTAATTTAGTGGAGTCACTTAGCTCATGTCATTCGTGTGGTGTACCATGAAATCAGAAAACTACATCAAACAAGGAGAAGAGAAAAGCAATAACAAGAATACCATATTTAGCATAATTCCACGAATAAGATTTGAAAATTAAAAATATCTATGTGTAACACAACTTTTTCTCTTTCATGATAGAAATCCTATTTTCAAAAAAGTGAAGTAACATCATAAATGAAATCTTAAAAATAGAAAATATTTTGATCACTTTTTGTATTGAGAAAAATGTGTAAAAAATACTTGTAATCAGAAAAAATTTGCAGTTACGCACCCTGAACTTTGCGGCAGTCCTATGATTCCCTAGACTATTTTTTACCTTATTTAACTGGGAAACATTTTCCCCTTGTCAAATATTTTTTTACGCGCTTAATGTGGGTGAAATACACACAGTGATCCAAGTGGTCAAATAGATGGCAATTAAATACGGTAAAAAATAGTCAAGGGAGGTCATAGGACCTGGGCAAAGTTAACAATGCGCAACTGCAAATTTCGTCAAAGTATAGACATTTTTCACACCTTTATTCCTTTTATATTCATGATATGGTTGAGTTATTTTTTTAAAGTGACGGCATATTTTGATCGTCAACTTGTTATAAGGATATAAAATATCTTTGCTTAACCCAAAATATACGAAATATTTAGCTGAAATATCAAAATACAATTACTTCTCTTTTTTGAGATGATGAATGAAGTACGTGTTAATTTTGTGGAGTCACTTAGCTTATGTCATTCATATCGGGTGTACCATGAAATCATAAAAATACATCAAGCAAGGAGAAGAGAAAAGCAACAACAAAAATACCATATTTAGCATAGTTTCACGAATAAGATTCAAAAATTAAAAATGATCTATACGTAGCGTAACTTTATCCCTTTCAAGATAGAAATCCTATTTTCAAAAAAGTGAAATAACATCATAAATGAAATCTTAAAGATGGAAAATATTTTGATCACTTTTTATATTCTTGACATAGTTGTGTTATTTTTTTAATGTGGTGACATATTTTGATCGTCAACTCATTATAAGGATAGAAAATATCTTTGCGTAATAAAAAATAAACGAAATCCTTTGCTGAAATAGCAAAATACAATTATTTTTCTTCTTTGAGATGATGTATGAAGTACGTGTTGTTTTACTTGAGTCACTTAGCTCATGTCATTCGTGCGATGTACTATGAAATCAGAAAACTACATCAAACAAGGAGAAGAAAAAAGTAATAACAAGAATACCATATTTAGCATAATTCCACGGATAAGATTTGAACATGAAAATGTCTATACGTAACGTAACTTTATCTCTTTCATGATAGAATTCCTATTTTTGAAATAGTGAAATAACGTCAAAAATGAAATCTTAAAGATAGAAAGTATTTTGGTCGCTTTTTGTATCGAGAAAAAATTGTGAAAAATACGTGTACTTAGGCGAAATTTGCAGTTACGCACCCTGATATTTGCGGGGGTTCTATGATTACCTAAACTATTTTTCATCATATTTAACTGACATATATTTGCCCCTTATCAAATATTTTTGTATGCGTTTAATTGCGTGAAATACATGCATGTAATGCCCCGAAATCTAGTTCCTGGGATTCCACACGGTGCTTCGAACTACAAGTAGTCCTGAGCTAACTCTGGCTGCCTTTTCTAAATCTGCTTCTCAAAATAAGGGAATCTAAATACAAAATAATGACAAAGGCGGAAAACTATCTGAATGATCTGAGTATATCTGAAAATACTAATCACATCAATCTGATAAATCAAATACTGAAAGATTTGACTATGACAACTGAAATCTAAGACTGAATCTAGTAGTCTGACAAAACTCTACTAACTGAATCTAGAGAGCCACTGGGACAGGCCCCAGCTGACTCAAACTTTCTGAAATGAATAAAGGAACATCTACTAATAATCTAGAACATGAAAAGCTAAGTCCCCAAAATTATGAGAAATCACAACTGCAGGGATGTAGATGAGATGCTCAAAAATCACTGTCGCTACTGAGACTGAGCACCTGAACCTACATTATGAGACAATGTAGCACATAGACGTATATGTGGATCAGTACTTTGAGGATGTACTGAGTATATAGGGGTGCATGCAATAAGTAAGCAAACAATATATCACAATTTATAAAATTATGCATGCTAAATGTAAATGACTCACATAGCTTGAGTAAATCTAAAATCTAAAATCATAAATCATGAATAATAAAGCATGTAGTATAGATCTCGTGAGTCATTACACTTAGTTCTAAAAGTTGTATTCTCTTTTTTTTTTCTCAAATCATGTAAGCTAAATGAAGTCTGAAAATCATTCTGCATAGTGAACAGTTTATCTCAAGACTTTAAATACTTAAAACTATTTTAAGAGTGGGGGACATCTATTTGAGAGGTTCTTCTAACCGACATGTACACCATGTGAGCATCCATGGTGTCCCACGACTAGTCCATGTAAGGTTAGGGCTATTCTACCCTTTCTATCGGAATATAACAATCTAATTTAAGTGATCACAATCTGAATCATCCCCGTAGAAGTGGGAATAATCTAAAAATCTGTACTTACGGTGGCACGTAGTTCTATGAAATATAGGGCACGCTAATCCCACACCTTTCGCTCGGTGCTAAATACTACTCCCAATCTTATACAGAAAATCTTAAGAAAATCCACTTTAAAAGTAATCTAATGGTTTATAATGAAAACCAACTATACCTGTAAAATGGATATCAAATCTATTCTGAGACCAAAAGGTCAAATATTTCTCAATAATCTGAAAACATTCTAATCACGCGGTTCTTGTAGCACAACAATTCTCAAAAATCACAATCTTAAATAGGGCTTAATGACCCATGTATCAATCTCATAATAAAACATCTCAAAATTCATGCTTGATAATATAAGTATTCATAATTCATCATAAAATCTGGAAATTTCAGCAATAAGCATAATAATATGAACATACTCATGTAATTCAATCTCTAAATCATTGAAAATCTCATAATCTCATGAATAGCAACATAGGGTATAAACCCAGCTTCAATTTCATAGGAAAACATGTAAAATCAAATAACTCTCATAATAAAAATCAAACTTTGGGCACAAGGACGAAAGGAATGTCCTTGTTCATAACCCCACATACCTTGGATGATGAACAAGCTTGGTTTAAGATGTTATTTGTGCCTTTGAAGATTGATTCTTGGGATTCTTGGTATGCCAATCTTGAACTTAATTGAAAAAAGAATGGTGAAATCTTTGAGAATTGGATCTTAGATTGAAAACCCTAAGGTTTGTTCTTGAGAGAAATTGAGAGAAAGTAACTATATTTTGGTTAATAGTGGCTGAATATCGTGTTTTTGGGTCTAATAAATGGTGGGAATTAACCCAAATACCCCTATTGGATGCGGAATTGGAAACTAAAATTTCAGGTGTGTGCTATGAACTGTGTGTCGCATGCACGATGCCAGGGGTGGACTGGATCATGTGACGCACGTATATCGTATGATGCTACTGGTTTAGGCATCCAAATATGCCCTAAACGGGGTCCAAAAATTCTGAAACTCACCCGAGACGTACTCTTAACTTTCCCCATAATGAATCAATTTAAAAATCAACTATCGAAGGTTGGAAAGGTCGGAAATAAAATCCACAAAGTTCGAAGTCTTATGGAATGACTAAGTCCCAACACTTAGCCAACTTTTCTAAGTGTGAGACTTTTCTTGGCATTCTTTAAAAGAGCTTAGGCGATGAGGACTTTTAGCAGGGTCTTACAACGCAGCGGTCCAAGTGGCCGAATATATGCCGACTAAATATGATAAAAAATAGTCTCAGGGGGACATAGGACCCCCGCAAAATTTAGAATACGTAACGATAAATTTTTCCAAGTATAAATATTTTTCTGTAATATCCCATACTTTTTTCTAGCTTGAAATCATCTCAAGAATGTTAGAAACTTACTTTAAAAGATGAATTCATTTTTTTCACATGAGAAATTGAATAATCTTTCCATCGATACCAATTTCATCAAAATCCGACATCGGAAGAGAAAGTTATGGCCGAAATACAGAAGACAGTAAACCACCCAGGTGCGATGGTGGAGGCCGACGGACTGAACCGTCGTCCATGCCATCGCAGTAAGGCAGTGAGACCACTTTCTGTCTAAGAGCGACGACCCAGTCCGACGGATCATCGAGCTAGCGACGGACCGTCGCTCAGGTCATCGCAAGGAGACAGTGAACCCCCATTCTGCCCAGGTGCGACGGTCAGGAACGATGGAACGTCGACCCCGCGATGGACAGTCGTACCCACCGTCCCACATCCCGTTTTGTTATTTTAAAGCCATTTTTAAAAGGGTATTTGGGTCTTTTTATGCCCGATTTACCCCTAATTACACTCGACCGCAACTCATTAGTTCATTATTCTTTTACAACAACAAAATAGGGTTTCTCCCAAGGATCAATCCTCAAGGAAAAGAAACCCTAGGTACTTAATTCCAAGCTAAGAATTCAAGTTTTCCACCACAGATCTTCAAGAAATCACTCACCCAGGTATGCATAGTGTTCATTCATGGATTTCTTTCGTCCATGAAGCCTACGAATCTCTTTTCAAAGTTCAAGTGTATGGATTGTTATGAATTTCATGTTGGGTTTACTTTTGTTCATGTTGATAATGACCAATTGAATTCTATTCCATGTTTAGTGATAAATCTTAAGTGGAATTGATTATTATAGGTGTAGTTTCATGTGAATCCATGATTAAACCCTTGAATGGTGAAATTAGAATTGAATCATGATGTTTACTTGTTGTGTAATGTTGTCTACATATACTATGCTCACCACGTTTTGATTAAATGCTTAAGTGAAGGAAAAGTACCCTACTAGTATGATAATATGAAATCCCCATTCATATACAAGTTCATGCATGTCAAAGTGTTTGATGAAATGCCTTATTCAATGAATTATGAATGTATGTGTGGCCATTGTGGTGCTTCAGAACTTGTACTCTATGAATATTCCAACTTATTATATTATGGACTGTTGATGTGATTATGTATTCAAGAAAGTCATGCTTTGTCAGTTTCTTTCCATCGAGTCCTGGGGGTACTTGTACCCGATAATTTAGTTGTATGCCTAGATCCTATGTCATGGTTTTCAAGATACTCTCAGTCAAGCCACGTTCAGTAGAATTCAGTCAGTCTCATGACTTAGGAAAACTCAGTAACTCCATTAAATCTCAGTCAGTTCAGTTAATCATGTTCAGTGTCTATTCAGATGGGAGTAGAAATTAGCACCGAGTGAACCCAAGGATGGGAACTCACCTGTTATATGAGGGTGTGATTCTTAGAAGCAATCCTTGCATTCCAGAACTATGTAGCCAGCATAGGTTGAGACATCTTATCATGCTATATGAGGGTAGATGAGGTGGCTTAACCTTTTATATGAGGGTTCCCACCATTCTCACTAGAGTTACCTGTTATACGAGGGTTACTCACAAATTATCCTTACCAGTGGCGCGGTATTGACACCCTTCCAATCAGGGCACGGATTGGACCCCAATTTATCTATAATGCATCATTTGGGGCATGGAGGTTAGATAACTACTTCCCACAGTTTCAGTATCAGTATCAGTAAAAGAACTCAGATAGTTCTTCAGATTTCAGGACTATCAATACAGTCAACTCAGATACAGTACGGGACTCAGCTAGTTCCATCAGATTCAGGACTATCAGATAAAGTCACTCATGTTATCAGTTATATCAGACATCAGAACTCAGTTATCAGTCATATTAGTTATCAATAAATTCATGTTATCGCAATTTCAGATATAGTTACTATGTATTCATGCATGTATTCTCACGCTCATATTAGTCAATTAGCCAGTATTGTTCATGCATATGAACCCCGTGCATTCAGCCTACCTTACATGCATACCAGTACATTCAAAGTTCTGATGCATTTGTGCTATGGTGTCTTATACCATAGGTTCAGAAGCACGAGCTCCAAAGCATCAGCAACATCCCAATCTCAGCATCAGAGTTATCAGAGAGTCCTTATCCTTCGAGGACATGACCATTCCTTTATAATCTTATTAATTAATTTATTAGTTAGAGTTAGTTGGGGACATGTGTCACGACCCAAATGGCTATGCGTGGTACCTATACTAATCTTCCTGTGGGAGGAACATCTAAACCGAACCATTACCCAAACACTTAGTCAATATTAGATGATATTAATATAAAATTCAATATAATAACAAATATCCAGGACTAATTATTATTAATGCGGAAATTCAAACAAACTACTTACTAAAATTTCCAAGACCCAAAAGTCATCGTACAAAAACTACTAACAAAGATCATATCTAAAGTAATATCCAAAAATAAAGTAAATAAAGAATGTTTCATTGCCTGAAAGATGGACAAGAACAAATAAGATGACCCATGGCAGCCTGGAGACGGAGTGCTCACCCTTGGATCAAGATCTGCTATCAAACTCTAGAGGTGAGATCATGTCAGAGCCTAGAACACTTTCTACACTCAACAAAAAAACGTACAGGGTAGTATCAATACAAACCACTATGTACTGGTAGGTATCATAGGCTAACTCAATTTAATAGCAAGTACACAACATAAATCAAATAACAAGTAGACAGGCATTGTCACATAACAAATATTCAATGAATCAACAATACAGCAACAACAGGTCAAACAGTGCTCACAAACAAGCCACATAACCATCAAGAGTATCAACCATACTGTAAAAATCGATAGAAATAAGACAAATATGTACACACATGCTATGGGATTTATTTTTGCCCAAATAGTCATGACCTGCAGGGAACAATCTATGTTTATGTACCGTACCGACGTGGTACCCGATCCAACATAAATATAAACGTACCGGCGTGGTACCCGATCTAACATAAATATCAATTTACGGACAACTAAATACCTAGCCGAGCCTATGCATATCCCACCGCCTAGACTCGAAAGGTTTAATCAGTATACAATAACACAAGGCATGTTTTTCACCCATATATATGCAACCATCATATACTGGCTGATAAATATAGGTGCATATTGGTGATAGGCGATGCGCATGCAGGAATGAATTCAAAGTACACAATCAATACCACAACTCATCATAATTGTCCTCATCAGTACCATCATCATCGTAATCAACCTCCGGCCTTGCCAGATATCAACACATCATCAATATTATCCTCCGGCTTTGTCGGGTATCAACATATTATAAATGTATCCTCCGGCCTTATCGGGTATCAAAATCATCACGACAGTATCCTCCGGCCTTGTCGGGTATCAATATCATCACAATAGTACCCTCCGGCCTTGTCGGGTATCAACATATCATCATAATAGTCATTACCGAATAACATACACTTAAATACTTATAAAATAGTCATATCACCATAGAATATCTATCTAGTCAATACTTTCCAACTACTCGTTATTAGCTAACCAACAGTTATTACAATAGAATCACTAGTTCACTAGTCATCACGTAACCTCTAGTTATTAGCGTAAACATTATCCTTCACATAATTCTTATTCACGGGATAGAAACTAATTACTATTTATTTAATAACCAACATCTGACATCAAGTCAAGGTTCATCACTAGACCAAAACCGCAATTTATCTACCATTCATTATTATCAACTAATCATCCTATATCTGTTAATCATTATTAAACAACGCATTACTACTTGTCACCTAAACATCTTTTATTAACCGACACGATTCATTAACTAACCATCATTTACCAACTAGTCCTTGCTTAAATATTCATTAGTTTAACCATTTAGCAACTATTTAAAATTATTAACTAGTCACCTCTTGATACCAACATCTCTTATTATCTAGCCTCATTAACACACAACTCCTTATTTACCGACTAATCGACATCATAAACTTAGTCATCAATACCAACTAATCTTCACCTATGCTAGACCCGACCCCACCATAAGTCACGCATTAACCATCTCTAGATACCATGTTTCAACTAAGCATGCCATCACCAATATCTAATCAATAAAGTCATAAGCAATATACTGCATCTTCCTCCGTCCCATATTGGAGAGATGTGTATACAAATATATATGTATTCATAAACTGTAATCGTATCCTTTACACTGATAAACACTCCTCGGATATTCATTCATTATCATAACATAGCCGTTGACTCATTAATTCATCCGAAATAGTCACAACATCATAATCACGACCATAGGTCAATATACATATCCGAAACTCATATCAAGAAATCATATTTATAAGTCGTAGCTTATCTCTAATCATCTCACATATAGGAGGTATCTTACATATTAGAGGCATAATATAGATAAACATGTAATCGTCTGTAGAATATCTTATATCGATAGGTCATACATCATGACTACGAGGAATATCACCTCTCTAGGTTAATTTGCATATCTAAGAGGAAATAGCATCTCTATAGGTCAATCATCAAGTCTAAGAGGAAATAACATCTCTAAATGCCCAATATCCCTTCCATAGAAAGTATCATAACTATAACTCAAAAGCCACAATCTAGGAACATCAATACAAGTTACCAAGTTACGAAGTAACCTTATTCTAAGGTTTACTAGCCTCATCTTTGTCTAACATCCACAACTTATTCCAAAAGGCTTAACATAAGTTTAGGCCTAAGTGGGCAAGACGATCCCACTTTTAATCCTCAATTTCCATAAATAGGCACACTATGCCTCTAACCAGGCTAAGGTATCTAGTTCATCTTCTAAATATCAAGTAAGCCATATTCAAGCCTAAGATAGCAACTTCGACCAGAACCAAGGTACTCATGTCAACTCTACCCAACTTACGATTTCAAGACTACCACACTAGCCCAATAAGGCTAAATATACAAATCATTCTTCAATTACTAAAACCATATCCCAAACATAGGTTTACATCATAGCCACGCCACAACTAATCTAAACTAGAGAGGAAAAACAATAGGATTGAAAAGAGGTAGAAACATACCATTTTATGGGTCCCACAGAATTAGAGCCTACATCATATTATCCTCCACAATATTGTTAATATCCATCTAATCATCATACCTTAACCATTCAACAAGAAATATCCACCAAGTATCACTCAAGAAAATATCAATCATGCCATTTAATAATTTATTTGTTCTCCCATTCAGGGTCATCACTAATTATTTTATGAATGTAACTAAGCCATTTGATTTTCCATTGCCACTATCATGAAAATTACTATCCTCTAAAAGTGTCATATATTAGCCAACTTTGTGGGACATACAAATGTATAATTCAACCACAAGGTCAAGTCAATAATAATTTATCTTCTCAAAATTTTTCCTAATGCATAAATTCATAACTACAACTTATGTCCTGACAATCACTAACTCAATATATTTCGACGACAAATATTTCATGGTCAAGCCAAACCTCTCTTATATCACTAACACCAATTTAAGATATATAGAGTCATTCTTATTTCTACCTAACAATATTTTTATTATGGGCTTTACTTAACTCTTAATCACCTCAAGAGTGGTCCCCACACCACTAGCACATAAGCAAGGCCAAACAAAATAAATCGATTATAGATCATTGACAGTCTTATAACAAATATCACGTTTCAGACAAGTCATCGATCAAATTTTGTAGGTATCAACAACCTCTTCTAGTTTTTATCATTTTCATTTAAAACTCATTATTTTGCCAAGCATTAAGAATTCGTTCACATAAAGAACTCAAAAATAATGTCACTTAGTTAGTCCTCACAAGGAACCCATTATATTTTCAATAATAGAATTGCACAAAAATTCTAAATACAGTCTCAATGGCCGGACCATACAAGGATCCCCAAATATTATCAAATAATAGAACTACACAAGAGTCCAGCCACAACATCATTAACAAGAACCTCTCATTACGAAAAACACATATTACCTCAGTCTTTTACTCATGTCACTTTTTCACCATCTTTTCTCGACATCACATTCTAATATCATCCTATCAATTCTCATACCATCAATCTCATCAGTATAATAGTACAAAAAATAAGTAAGCACCATAGAATTTCTAGTTTCACAATAACAAGAAATCAAATAATCCCATCACATTTATCAATAAAAACAACTTAGTCAATTTTCATCACTTGACCAAAATAATTCACAACAATGATAAAAATCTAGCAACACAAGTTTAGCCAAATATCAAACACAAGCAATTAATAAGTTCACAACTTTCACAAGTCTTTACCTATTAACAATAACTTTTAGATCTTATTAACAGATACCAATTAAAATCTCCTAGATTTTTATTCAAAATTATTAAGATACCAATTGAAATTGTCTAGATACCAATTGAATTCAATCTAGTAGTCCAAGATTAGGACGACACGATAGACAGAAAGAAAGGAAAATGAGTTCTACATGCCTCATAGCCTTACGAAGATTGGGTGTGGGGACCTACACACCAATCTACGAAACTCTACTTGACATTGTTCTTATTAACAGATACCAATTGGAATCACCAGATACCAATTGAATTCAAGTAATAGCTTGTAAGAAAGAAGAATTTGAATTTTCCTAGTGTCCTATAACCTCTCAAAGAAAAGTACAGACGTCTCTGTACTATTTTGTAAGACTCTACTAGAAATGTTCTTGTACGATGAGATCGACGAACCTAGAGCTCTGATACCAACTTTGTCATGACCCAAATGGCCATGTGTGACACCCACACAAATCTTCCTGTGGGAGGACCATCTAAACCGAACCATTACCCAAACACTTAGTCAATATTAGATGATATTATTATAAAATTCAATATAATAACAAATATTAGTAACCCAAATGACACTTTTTATATTCATGACATACTTGTGTTATTTTCGTAATATGGAGGCATATTTTGATCGCCAATTCGTTATAAGGATAAAATTATCTTTGTTTAATTCAAAATATACGAAACTCTTTGCTGAAATATCAAATTACAATTATTTTTCTTCTTTGATATGATGAATGAAGTTTATGTCAATTTAGTCGAGTCACTTAGCTCATGTCATTCATGCGGTGTACCATGACATCAGAAAACTATATCAAACAAGGAGAAGAGAAAAGCAATAACAAGAATACCATATTTAGGATAATTCTACAGATAAGATTTGAATTTAAAATGTCTATACGTAACTTTATCTCTTTCATGATAGATTTTCTACTTTCGAAAAATAGAAATAACATCATAAATGAAATCTGAAAGATAGAAAATATTTTGATCATTTTTTGTATTGGGAAAAATGTGTGAAAAATACTTGTGCTTAGTGAAATTTCTAGTTATGCACCCTGAACTTTGCGGGGGTCCTATGATTCCATAGACTATTTTTTACCGTATTTAACTGGCATATATTTGTCCCTTATCAAACATTTTTTACGCGCTTAATGTGTATGAAATACACGCAGTGGTTCAAGGGGTCAAATATATGCCAACTAAATACGATAAATAATAGCCTAGGGGGTCATAGGACCTCCGCAAAGTTCAAAATGCGTAACTGCAAATCTTGTCAAAGTATAGATATTTTTGGCACTTTTTTTCCTTTTATATTCATGATGTAGTTATGTTATTTTTTTAATGTGGCGGCATATTTTGATCGTCAACTTGTTATAAGGATACAAAATATATTTACTTAACCCAAAATAGACGGAATCCTTTGCTGAAATATCAAAATACAATTATTTCTCTTCTTTGAGATATTGAATGAAGTACATGTTAATTTTGTGGAGTCACTTAGCTTATGTCATTCATGCGGGGTGTACCAAGAAATCAGAAAACTACATCAAGCAAGGAGAAGAGAAAAACAATAACAAAAATACCATATTTAGCATAATTCCACGGATAAGATTCAAAAATTAAAAATGATCTATACGTAGCACAACCTTATCTCTTTCATGATAGAAATCCTATTTTCAAAAAAGAGAAATAACATCACAAATAAAATCTTAAAGATAGAAAATATTTTGATCACTTTTTATATTCATGACATAGTTGTGTTATTTTTTTAATGTGGCGGCATATTTTGATTGCCAACTCATTTAAAGATAAAATTATCTTTGTTTAATTCAAAATATACGAAATCCTTTGCTGAAATATCACAATACAATTATTTTTCTTCTTTGAGATGATGAATGAAGTACGTGTTAATTTAGTGGAGTCACTTAGCTCATGTCATTCATGCGGTGTACCATGACATCAGAAAACTACATAAAACAAGGAGAAGAGAAAAGAAATAATAAGAATACTATATTTAGCATAATTCCACAGATAAGATATGAAAATTTAAAATGTCTATACGTAACAAAACTTTATCTCTTTCATGATAGATTTTCTATTTTCGAAAAACAGAAATAACATCATAAATAAAATCTTAAAGATAGAAAATATTTTGATCACTTTTTTTATTGGAAAAAATGTGTGAAAAATATCTGTACTTAGGCAAAATTTGCAGTTACGAACCCTGAACTTTGCGGGGGTCCTATGATTTCATAGACTATTTTTTATCGTATTTAACTGGCATATATTTGCCCCTTGTCAAATATTTTTTTGCGCGCTTAATGTGCGTGAAATACACGCAGTAGTCCAAGTAGCCAAATATATGCCAACTAAATACGGTAAAAAAATAGCCTAGGGGGGTCATAGGACCCCCGCAAAGTTCAGAATGCGTAACTGCAAATTTTGCCAAAGCATAGATATTTTTCGCACTTTTTTTCCTTTTATATTCATGATATAGTTGTGTTATTTATTTAATGTGGCGGAATATTTTGATCTTCAACTTGTTATATGGATAGAAATATCTTTAATTAACCCAAAATAGACGAAATCCTTTGCTGAAATATCAAAATACAATTATTTTTCTTCTTTGAGATGATGAATGAAGTATGTGTTAATTTTGTGGAGTCACTTAGCTTATGTCATTTGTGCGGGGTGTGCCATGAAATCAGAAAACTACATCAAGCAAGGAGAAGAGAAAAGCAATAACAAAAATGTCATATTTAGCATAATTCCACGGATAAGATTCAAAAATTAAAAATGATTTATACGTAGCGCAACCTTATCTCTTTCATGATAGAAATCTTATTTTCGAAAAAGTGAAATAACATCATAAATGAAATTTTAAAGATAGAAAATATTTTGATCACTTTTTATATTCATGACATAGTTCTGTTATTTTTTTTAATGTGGCGGTATATTTTGATCATCAACTCATTATAAAGATAAAAATATCTTTCTTTAATTCAAAATATACGAAATTCTTTGCTGAAATATCAAAATACAATTATTTTTTCTTCTTTGAGATGATGAATGAAGTACGTGTTAATTTAGTAGAGTCACTTAGCTCATGTCATTCATGCGGTGTACCATGACATCAGAAAACTACATCAAACAAGGAGAAGAGAAAAGAAATAGCAAGAATACCATATTTAGCATAATTTCACAGATAAGATTTGAAAATTTAAAATGTCTATACATAACATAACTTTATCTCTTTCATAATAGATTTTCTATTTTTGAAAAACAAAAATAACATCATAAATGAAATCTTAAAGATCAAAATACAATTTTTCCTTTTTGAGATGATGAATGAAGCACATGTTAATTAATTTTGTGGAATCACTTAAACTCATGTCATTCGTGCGGTGTTCCGTGACATCAGAAAATTACATCAAGCAAGGAGAAGAGAAAAGCAATAACAAGAATACCATATTTAGCATAATTCCACGGATAATATTCGAAAATTAAGAATGGTCGTAACGTAACTTTATCCCTTTTTATGATAGAAATTTTATTTTCGAAAAAGTAAAATAAAATCACAAATAAAATCTTAAAGATAGAAAATATTTTGATTACTTTTTATATTCATGATACAGTTGTATCACTTTTTTAATGTGGCGACATATTTTAATCGTCAACTCATTATAAGAATAGAAAATATCTTTGCTTAATCCAAAATATATACGAAAAAAGCTCAAGCACTAATTGGACAATGATTTATAAGACACTTGACTAATTGACTTCGTTTTAAGAGGTTTTCGGCTGGAAAAAGGAAATTTTTTTGATAGAGATCACTTCCATAATTTTATACAATTTTGATTATGGATAATCAGACAAATAAATTTTGAATATCAAATATAATAATTAAAGAATTATCAATCAGTTTATTTTCTTAAATTTCGTGTCAAGTTAAAAAAAATAAAAAATTAATTGAAGTAAGTATTTTTTTTTTAAGAGATAATACATCGAAACACCCCTAAACTTGTAGCCAAAACTTACTTTAGACCCTAAACTTGTATAACAATTATTTACCCCCCTTAACAACTTTAAAGTGTATTATTTTACCCCCTTAATAGTTGACGTGACAAAAAATAAAATAAAAGCATGTTTCAGTTAAAAAAAGTATTAAAAATTTTTAGTGGGGCCCACTTTAATATTTTTAACCATTATTTTTTCTCCTCTTTCCTCACACCCCACCACCCTCATTTCTTCTTCTTTCTCACGCCCCACCACCCCCATATATTCTTCTTTCTCATTCCCATTGAACCTTCAATAACAAATTTCAAATTTTTATGAAACAATTGACTTTTATTTACCATAAGTTCATATTCTTCCAATTTCAACTCCATCCATTTCTCATTCATTTCTTTCAATTTCTTCTTCCCCAGTCTCTTTAACCTTTCTTCATAATTTGAAAAATACACTTTCGTTTCATTCACTAAAAATGGAAACTCATCCAAATTCACATCATCTATGTGTGATTTTTCCTTTTCTTTAATAGCATCTCTACCCCAAATCTTCCTTCCAAGTTCATAAATCTCTCTGTCATGTGGAGTTTTCATTAGTAATTCATTTGGGGGGATTTGTAGGGTGGTTCACGGCGGAGATGGGTGTTTTTCGGTGAGTCATTAATTGAGTAAAAGTTATTGGTGTTAATGGTGGCGGGGGCTATTGAAGCATAAGGAGAAGGAGGAAAGAGGGGGGTGGGGTGGGGGTTGTTGAAGCATAAGGAGAACGAGGAACGACGGGGGTGGGGTGGGGTTGGTTATTGAAGAAGAAGGAGAAGGAGGAACGGGGTGGGGTGGGTTTTATATATATATATATATATATATATATATATATATATATATATATATATATAAAAATAATAAATAAATAATTTATATATATTTTTTAAAATATATATATATTTTATTGTCACACCCCTTTTTTACGTACTCCAAAAAATTTATGTTTAAGTGCGAAAGGGTTTTATTATTTAAGTGACAAGAAATGAAAATTTGTTTCGGAAAAGGATTATTTACATTTTTTATTCAGAGTCGCCACTTGGCATAATCTGGGGTGCCAAGTCACCATTGAAAAATCCTTTCCAAAACCATTTGAGTCTTTAAACTGGTTTGCGAACAGACGCGTTTGCCTACCCAATCTATGTTTTCCTAAACCAATCGACGTATCATAATACTACCAAGATCAATTAAAGTTCATTTCAAGTCAAACAACTCATGAATCAAGCTAACCAAAATTCACCAATTATATCAAGTTTTCAATTCTCCCCCCCAAATTCCCTTTTAACTCTAATTTTTCTCAATTCACGATTTCTATTTCAATGAAATTAAGCAACAAGTCAATATCGAAGTAGAAATTCATCACTAATCAAGATCAAACATCACCCGGATTCCATCTAATGCACCATATTCCATCAACAATGAAATAAAAAAAAAAGGAAAGGAGTAGAAATGGACCTCAATGATGATTTTACTCCGAATATCAGTCAATTGAGAGGAAGAATCCACGTGCTGAAGAATCTCGATTCGTAACCTCAACTCAAACCCCCAGCTCCGGTATGCATCCCTTTTACCATCTTTCAATGACCCCAAGATAAAATAACTCAGAACAGACAATACACGAACAAAAATCCGCCAAGAGCAGTGAACCAAAAAATATCCAAATTTTACAAGAAAAACAAGAAAAAGATGTATGGCCGGAACTCTAGAATTCAGACGGCGGCAAAACTGATGGAAGAGGGTTGGATTTTGGTGACAGCGAGTGTTTTTCCGGTGAACATCTCGGCGAAAATGTTAACCTCGACTTCTCCCTCGCAGCTCTCTCTCCCTCTCACAGCTCGCTCTCTCTCGCAGCTTTCTCTCACAATTTTCCCCTCTTTTATCGATTTCTCTCTCAAACCGCCTCTCTATCACTCAATCTTCTCTCCTTTCTCCCGATCCGTGCGTGTGTACGTTTATGTCATATATCAGTTCCTCATGGAGCGATCCGTGTATTCTGGAATGAGGAATAACGGATTATTCCCCAAGAACCAATAAAAGGCGCACACCCATGTACGGATTCCTACAAATTCATTCAAGAGTAACAAATTTTCTATGTTGGGGGGACACCTACGCTATTTTCTAGAAGGTTCTCGGGCTTTTGAACCAATATGCTGGTTTGGGTCATGGGTTGCGGGTCGAATTTAGGTCGGTTGGGTCGGTTTATGTGGTTCGACGGTGGCTGGTGGTTCGGGTTGTGTATTGGTTGTTGGATTGTTGGTCGGTGTTCGCTGGTTGTTTGTTCGCTAATATTGGTATTGTGTATGTGATAGAGAAAACAACGGAGAAGATGTACTCTGTGGGGAATTCAAAAAGAAGCCAAGAAAAAAATAGTCCTCTTTCTTTCACTGTGGCCCCCCCTTGGAAATTATTCCCTTTCTCCTCCTCTATTCTGTGTGTGTATTTGTTATATATAAAAAAATGCATATAAATTCATGGTATGTGTATACGTGTGGGACCTCCTGTGCCAATTGTTGTTGAGTGCAAATTGGAGTGGGTATGCATTTGTTACCTGGAACGGTTAGATGTATTATGTGAGGATAAAAAAAATCTGAGTGGGTAGGAAGGTGGAAGCTTTTTATTGGGTAGGTTGTTAGAATAAGATAATTAGTTAGAGGTATTATTTTTGTTTATTTTTTGTATTTTTGTGGCGAATAATTAAATGGGTGGGGGTACACGGTAGGATAAAGTAAAAAATGGGTAAAAACGATATCGGGGAGGAACGAAATTAGGTGTCTACATCATGCCCCCTTTGAATGTAAACATGAAGTGTTTTCAGACAAAGATGTAGACAGCGAGACCAAATTTTGACCCGACCATTATTCAAAGAAAGAAACAGAAGGAAGAAGGACAACCGGGTTTTGACTTAAGACATCTTACCTACTCTCATTATGAGAGAATCAAGTCACGGGTATTTCAAATGATTGAAAGAGATGTGGACTATACCGAGTTGGAGAGTTGAGTGAGGTTCCATTGAGGTTTCGGTCCGCGGCTCTGTCATTACATAAAAAAAAATGAAAATTACAAGTTAAAACATAAATGAAATTACAAAATCCTATCTATACAGCTTCTGTTGGCTCTTGACTCGACTTTTATCACCCTATTCTTCAGGCGGACTCCTGACTTGCAATTTCTTCCGACTTGTTGCTTGGCTTTCAATTGCTTCGCTTTGTTTCTTGACTTTTCGTTTCTTCACCCTATTCTCCAGGCGGGCTCCTGACTTGCTATTCCATCACTTTGTTGCTTGACTTTTCATTTCTTCACTCTGTTCTCCAGGTGGGCTCCTGACATGCTATTTCATCATCCTGTTCTTCAGGCGGGCTCCTGACTTGCTATTTCATCACTCTGTTCTTCAGGCGGGCTCCTGACTTGCTATTTCATCACCCTGTTCTTCAGGCGGGCTCCTGAAACCCAAAATTAAAACTAGAACGAAAATTATCCCAAACAAAAATTATAGTAAAGTAGTATTTCATTTTTGAAAGCGTTGTCCCATTTTCCAGGAGGGTCCTGAACAGAAAGTAAAGTCCCATTTTCCAGGAGGGTCCTGAATTGAAAGTAAATTCCCATTTTTCAGGAGGGTCCTGAACAGAAAGTAAAATCCCATTTTTCAGGAGGGTCCTGAACAAAAAGTAAAATCCCATTTTTCAGGAGGGTCCTGAACAAAAAGTAAAATCCCATTTTTCAGGAGGGTCCTGAACAAAAAGTAAAATCCCATTTTTCAGGAGGGTCCTGAACAGAAAGTAAAATCCCATTTTTCAGGAGGGTCCTGAGCATAAAGTAAAATCCCATTTTTCAGGAGGGTCCTGAACAGAAAGTAAAATCCTATTTTTCAGGAGGGTCCTGAGCATAAAGTAAAATCTCATTTTTCAGGAGGGTCCTGAACAAAAAGTAAAATCCCATTTTTCAGGAGGGTCCTGAACAGAAAGTAAAATCCCATTTTTCAGGAGGGTCCTGAACATAAAGTAAAATCCCATTTTTCAGGAGGGTCCTGAACCGAAGGTAAAGTCCCATTTTTCAGGAGGGTCCTGAACAGAAAGTAAAATCCCATTTTCCAGGAGGGTCCTGAACATAAAGTAAAATCCCATTTTTCAGGAGGGTCCTGAACATAAAGTAAATTCCCATTTTTCAAGAGGGTCCTGAACATAAAGTAAAATTTCACGGATGTGCATTTCCAATGGTAGATGAATTAAGTGAAGCGAATTTGCCCCTATTTCAACAAAAAAAAATTGTCAGTTAAAAACTTAGTGGTGGCTTGCAGCTCTTGGCTTCTCAGATACCTGCCCCAGCACTCGTTCCTTTCATCTTTGTTCCAAATTGCTAACACTTGCCCTATCTTGCCGCATCATTGACCCAAATCCATTGTGAGGGAAATGAGTTCTGACTCGAACAAATGGGTTTCTATTTTACCATGCCTCTGAGGTGCACCCTTTTCCCAAATCTGAATGCTTCCACGAATCCAATAGCTTGTCGGTTGATAGACTTCCTTTGCTTCGTGTTGAATTAAAATCATATTTCTTTCATGTGCTATTCCGTGGCTTTTCCTCATATAATTGGAAAGACTGGTAGTCAATTTTGAAATCCTTTCTCGCTTATGTTGACACAGACTTGACTTAAAATGTAAAGAAATGATGGTGACTTTTGTTTTGATAAATGATATAAGAAAAGACAAAAAGCATGAATATGTAAATGAAAGAAAAGGGCAATGTCCCATAAAGAAAAACTTATCTGAATACGACAACCAACTCCAATGAGGATGACATGCATTTTGGATTCAGCTGCCTGATCTTCCTATCCAAACTCCCCATTTGTTGTTGAGTTCGTGCCTTTGCCACTGAGCCACTTCTTCCAATCCATTGGACTCATACATCACATTCGATTGACGATATCTTAAAAGACTTTCGCCAACAAATCTCTTTCTTTTTACTTTTCACTTTTCTCTTGAACTCGTCATCGCCTTACGGTGCCCAGAGGGTTTTCACCAATAAGACTCTCTCATTTTTATTTCTCTCCACTCACCATCGCCTTATGGTGCCTGCGAGAGTTTTCACCAATAAGACTCTCTTATTTTCATTTCTCTCAACTCACCATCGCCTTATGATGCCCACGGGGTTTTCACCAATAAGACTCTCTCATTTTTGTATTTCTTTCCTGATTTTTTATGCTGAGGGAGACAAGTGGTGCCTCACAATGTATCATCGTATCCATTGCATGCTTAGCCTTAACATTATCAAAAATTGATCTGAAGGATTTTCTTTGGTTGTAACTTGGCTTTTGGTTAAGGTTAGAAAAGATGGTAAGGGGCACAAACGATACTTGATGTGGGGGGGTGGGACTTACAACTTTTGGAATCGACTCAAACAACACATTAACTCATGCCCCAGTTTTGTTGACTGGATGAATCTTAAATCTTTATTTGGTTGGACCGAGCCCGAAATAGGGCAGCCTACGTATCTCACTCCCGAGAGAGGAGAATCAGGTCGCACGTAGTTTCATCATCTTGTTCTTTGTTTTGATTTGATTTTTTTCTTTTATTTCCGAACTCTTTCTTTTATTCTTATTTTCTTGACATTTATATTTGACTCTATTTTGATTCCAAAAGAGGGATATGGAAGAAAAATAAAACGAAGCTCAAACGGGTAAACAAAGGATGACACAATATTTGGATAGAAGAATAAAATGCCTTCATCATATCAATATTCAAAAATGCAAGTACTAAACATGCAATAAAATCAACAAAGGACAAAACATCATACATAATATCTTTTGACCGCATCAGCATTGATAGCCATTTCTGCCATTTTGCCTTCAATATCTGTCAAATATAATGCTCCATTGGGCAACACTTTTCTCACAACGAAAGGACCTTGCCAGTTAGGGGAGAACTTGTCTTTCGCTTCAACCTGGTGAGGAAGGATACGTCTCAATACCAACTGACCAACTTCAAAATTCCTGGGACGAACCTTTTTGTTATACGCTCGAGCCATCCTCCTCTGATACAACTGGCCATGACACACAGACGTTAGCCTTTTTTCCTCAATCAAACTCAAATGTTCCAGTCGGGTTTTTACCCATTCGTCATCATCAATCTCTGCTTCTACAATGACTGAAAGAGAGGGAATTTCAACTTCTGCAGGGATGACCGCTTCTGTCCCATACACCAATAAATATGGAGTTGCCCCTGTTGAAGTGCGAACAGTGGTGTGATAACCTAGCAATGCAAACGATAACTTTTCATACCACTGTCTAGACCCTTGTACCATTTTTCGCAGTATCTTTTTTATATTCTTATTGGCGGCTTCTACAGCACCATTGGCCTTTGGGCGATATGGAGTAGAATTTTGATGTGTGATCTTAAACTGTTGACATACTTCTTGCATCAAATGACTATTGAGATTGGCAGCATTGTCTGTAATGATCATCTTAGGAATTCCAAATCTACAAATGATATTGGCATGAACAAAGTCTACCACCGCCTTCTTTGTCACTGACTTGAAAGTTACTGCTTCTACCCACTTTGTGAAGTAGTCAATGGCTACCAAAATGAATCTATGTCCATTTGATGCCTTCGGCTCAATCGGTCCAATCATATCCATTCCCCAAGCCACGAACGGCCATGGAGAGGCCATTGTATGCAACTCAACAGGAGGAGAATGTATCAGATCACTGTGTACCTGACATTGATGACACTTTCCAACAAATTGAATAGAATCCCTTTCCATAGTAAGCCAGTAATAACCTGCTCGAAGAATCTTCTTTGACAAGACATGACCGTTCATGTGCGACCCACATACTCTAGAGTGTATTTCAACCATGATTGCCGAGGCTTCTTTTGCATCCACACACCTCAAAAGTCCCAGATCTGGGGTTCTCTTGTACAAGATTCCCCCACTTAAGAAAAAACCACTAGCCAAACGCCTAATAGTCCTCTTTTGATCGTTGGTGGCATATGTTGGGTATTCTCCTGACTGAATGTACCGCTTGATATCCAAAAACCAAGGTTCTCCATCGAGCTCTTCTTCAACCGCATTACAGTAAGCATGCTGATCACGACTCTGTATATGCACTGGATCGATATAGGCTTTGTCAGGATGTTGGAGCATTGAAGATAGAGTGGCTAAAGCATCAACAATTTCATTATGAATCCTTGGAATATGCCTAAATTTTACTAACACAAACCGCTGACATAGCTCCTGCAAGCATTGTCGATGCGGGATGAGCTTCAAATCTTGCGTCTCCCAATCGCCTTGAATTTGATGGACGAGCAAATCCGAATCTCCCAACACCAATAATTCTTGGACTCCCATATCAACAGCTAACCTCAAACCAAGAATGCAGGCTTCATACTCTGCCATATTATTAGTACAGTAGAATCAAAGTTGTGTTGTTACCGGGAAATGTTGTCCCGATTCAGAGATAAGAACCGCACCTATTCCGACTCCTTTCATATTGACAGCTCCATCGAAGAATAACCTCCAACCTGGATCAGTATCTATAACGACTTCATCGACACACGACACTTTTTCGTCAGGAAAATATGTCTTTAATGGCTCGTACTCTTCATCGATGGGATTCATGGCAGTTCGAGTCACATATACAATGTCGAACTCGGTAAGCAATATTTTCCACTTCGCCAATCGACCTGTCGGCATAGGCTTCTGAAAGATATACTTCAAAGGATCCATGCGGGAGATAAGATAAGTAGTATAGGATGAGAGATAGTGCTTCAACTTCTGTGCTACCCAAGTTAGGGCACAACACGTCCTTTCAAGAAGAGTATACCTGGCCTCATATGCGGTGAACTTCTTGCTAAGATAATAAATAGCCTATTCCTTTTTGCCTGTGACATCATGTTGACCCAGGACACAACCGAAAGAATTTTCCATGACTGATAAATATAAGATCAAAGGCCTACCAGGCTCCGGGGGTACCAACACGGGCGGATTTGACAAATATCTTTTGATTCGATCGAACGCTTCCTCACATTCTTCAGTCCATTTTACCGCAGCACTCTGTTTTAGCAACTTGAATATGGGCTCACAAGTGGTTGTGAGTTGAGCAATAAACCTGCTAATATAGTTCAGTCTTCTAAGCAAACTCATCACCTCTGTTCTATTCTTGGGCGGGGGCAAATCCTGAATGGCTTTGATTTTTGAGGGATCCAATTCAATTCCCCGACGGCTGACTACAAACCCCAACAGCTTTCCAGATAGAACTCCAAATACATATTTTGCCGGGTTGAGTTTGAGATTATACCTGCGAAGCCTTTCAAAAAACTTTCTTAAATCTTTAACATGGTTGGCCTGACTTTTTGACTTAATAATCACATCATCCACGTAGACATCAATCTCCTTATGCATCACATCATGAAACATAGTGGCCATGGCTCTCATGTATGTTGCTCCAGCATTCTTCAAACCGAATGCCATCACTCGATAACAATAAGTTCTCCATGGTGTGATAAAAGATGTCTTCTCTGTGTCGTCATCATCCATAATGATCTGGTGATATCCGGCATAGCAATCCACAAAAGAGGCAACCTCGTGTTTAGCACAGTTGTCTAACAAAATGTCAATGTTGGCCAGTGGAAAATCATCTTTCGGACTTGCTCTATTCAAATCACGTTAATCAACACACACTCGAATTTTGTCATCTTTCTTTGGTACAGGAACAACATAGGATAACCACATGGGATAGCGAGCTACTCGAATTACTTTGGCTTCAAGTTGTTTCATGATTTCCTCTTTAATTTTAATACTTACATCCGTTTTAAACTTCCTCAACTTCTGTTTGACAGAAGGGAACGCGGGATCAGTTGGCAATTTGTGAGCCACTAATTCAGTGCTTAAACTAGGCATATCATCATAAAACCATGCAAAAATATCCTTATAATCAATTAATGCTTGAATCATTCCATCTTTTAGCTGTGGCAAAGCATGTACGCTGATTTTAGTTTCCCTAACATCTTCTTGATCCCCTAGATTTATTGGCTCAGTCTCATTCAAATTAGGATTCGGTTTGTCTTCAAACTGTTCCAACTCTTTGCTTATTTCTTCTAGTGTTTTTTCTTTATCATATTCCCCATCCTGCTTCATTACATCTTGATTAGTTTGGATTTTAAGATCAAGCTAAAAATTCTGCGTGCATGTCATGTCATTAGAATCAGCATAAAGAGAACTGTGTAAGAAAAGTAAAACAAAATATATTAGACACGAAACAAAAGGGACATTGCATTTCATTAAATAAAAGATAGAAGGGTTTAAACATAGATACCAACATAACATAAACAAACTAAAATCCACATTACAACCCTGAAATAACTCGGATAAACAGAAAGTAAACAAAATAAACTACCAAAACTCCCTCCTGACGGGGAGAGGAGTGACTTTCCAATTATTGATCTGGACAGCTGGGCCTATGAATTGCACGTCTGCCATACTGGTACCTTCTCCTGCTTCGACCATATCAACTTCAATAAAAAGGTTCTGGAAGTCATCAACCAATTCAACTTCAAATTCCACATGCTTCGTGACACCGCTCTTAACAAATGATTCACTGAGTAGTGGCATGGGGCGAGGGAGTGACCATGTTTCCTTTTTCCTTCCCTTAGCTTTCTTTAGATCTTCAGTCGTAGGCTAAAATCCCAGACCAAACGTGCCCACGTTCTCACTCGGACATATGGGATGAACTATATCGTACAGAGACGCTCCCAAACCCTTTCCTGGCTCAAATCCATATTTCCAAAGTTCACTCACCATCATGATAGAAGCGGAAGACAATTGTGGTCCCGGTATAACCTGTCATTCAAGAATACGATTCACTGGCACTGTATCAAAAATTTGATAGACGAATGTCTCCTCTACGTTATTTGCTTCAATAAGAGACAAGGGAGAATCTTCGTAGGCGGACAAATCTCCTTCACCATGAATAACCACTTCTTGCCTGTCATGCTCAAACTTAATCATTTGGTGCAGTGTAGATGCAACTGCCTTGTCCTTATGGATCCATGGCCTTCCCAACAACAGATTGTAAGAGGAGTCTATATTCAGTACCTGAAATTCTATAGCGAATTCAACAGGCCCTATGGTCAACATTAGTTCTATTTCGCCAATGAAATTTGATTTTGCACCATCGAAAGCCCTGACACATACATTGTTGGGCCTGATCCTCTCTGCACCAATATTCAGCTTTTGCAAAGTAGAAATAGGGAAAATGTTTGCACCTGAACCTCCATCAATCATAACACGAGTGACATAGAAATCTTCACACTTCATTATAATGTAAAGGCCCCGGTTATGCCCTGTACCTTCAACAGGCAATTCATCGTCAGAAAAGCTGATCCGATTGACCTCAAAGATTTTTCCGACCATTTTCTTAAGCTGGTTGATTGTAACCTCCCTAGGAACATATGCTTCATTTAATACCTTCAGTAAAACATCAAGATGCTCCTTGGAGTGCAACAACAAAGATAAAAGGGAAATTTAAGCAGGGGTTTTCTTCAACTAGTCTATTATTGAATACTCTGGCAACTTCATCTTTTTCAAAAATTCTTCGGCTTCTTCTTCAGTGATAGGTTTTTTGATAGATGACGGTCCACTCATCATTGGCTTGGACTTTCTTAAGCTTTCAGGCACGAAGCATCTTCCTGACCTAGTCAAACCCCCTACATTATCTACATCTTCCACTAGTTCTTTCCCATGATAAGTCATCATAGTCCGCCCATAATTCTAGGGAACCCTTTTCGTATCGACTATCGGAGGTTGGGTCACCGTTTTGAGGATAATAGGCGCTGCCAGTGCTCCTTTCACCTTCAAGATAGGCTGACTCAGAGCTCCCACCACTGTCAACTTAGGTTTATCCTGACTTAAATCAACATACCTTCTGGCACCTTGTACTGTGATCAGGGGTTTCTTTGTGCTTTCTTGGGATTTATCTTCTCTCATTCCTTCCTGGCTCAATGACATTGCTTTCAAAGACTCCGCTACATTCACTGATTTCTCCTCAATGGTCTGTATCTTGACAATAGGCTTATAACCCCTCGAAGACTCTTTCCCATCATATATCAATTCTAACATATTGGCTTTAGCATGGGTTGGCAGCAGATTCTGGTTAATGTTTGGACCCTCCGGGGCCTGGACCAGCATCTGATTTATGTCAATTAAATCTTGGAAAGCTCTCTTTAAATGCCAGAATTTCTCAATATCATGGTCTGGCATATCAGAACAGTACGCACACCTTAAAGAATAATCGAGATTCCTCAGCGGTGGATTTGAAAGCCTTCCTTGAATTGGGCTTAAAACCTTCAACTTTCTCAACCTATCAAACAAACTAGCATATGACTCCCCCAGAGGTGTGAATTGATTTTTGACCGCCTTCTCTTTCTGATACTCGGGCCTAGGCTGAAAACTGGGTCTGGAGGGGTTTTGGTAATTTGGTGGAGCGAATGGGCAATTTTGTGGAGCTTACACGCGCCACTGCCGGTAAGAAGGGGTTTGGGCATATGGTTGCGTGCTATATACTGGGTACGGGGGTGGTGGAATGAAATATAAAGGGTTTTTTGGAGGGTAGTAATGGTGGGGAGGAATATATGGAGCTTGGGTGTAGACTTGGGATTGGGATTGGGGATAGGGGCGAGGTGGTCTTTTGGGATAGGAATGGGTTCCAGCTACGACAGTCGCCACATCCTCTTTCTTCTTTCTACCTCTAAATGCGCCAGATCCACCTTGAATCGCTTGTGTGGTGGATTTTAATGCGGCAAAACTCACTATTCGGCCGGTCTTAATTCCGTCCTCTATCATCTCCCCCATTTTGAGGACTTCAATAAAAGACTTTCCCATTGCCGGGAGTAGATGTTGAAAATAAGTCTCATCCTGTGCCTGAATGAAAACCTCTACAAACTTACTTTCTTTCATCGGAGGCTTTACCCTAGCGGCCTGTTCACGCCACCTTATCGCGTATTCCCTAAAACCTTCAGTGCTCTTTTTCTTCATGTTGACCAAGGATTTTTTGTCCGGAATCAGGTCGATGTTATACTGAAAATGTTGAACAAATTCAGAAGCCAAATCATCCCAGCTGTTCCATTTATCGATATCTCGATCGATAAACCATTCTGAGGCCAGATCTGAAAGACTCTCGCCAAAGAAGGCCATGAGCAGTTCTTTATTTCCTCCTGCAGCCCTCAACTGGTTGCAATAACGTCTTAAGTGTGCCACGGGATCACCGTGTCCTGCATACTTCTCGAACTTAGGCATCTTAAACCCGGGGGGAAGGTTGATGTCTGGGAACATGCAAAGATCTTTATAGGAAACACTCCTATAATCTCCGATTCCTTGCAAATTCCTCATAACTTGTTCTAAACTTTTCAATTTCCGGGCTATGATATCCTGTTCCTCTGCTGCGACAAGTTTCTCCGTATCAAATGGAAATGCAGGCGGCTGAGTGTACCCATACGGTTCATTCATTTGCAAAGTAGGCTCAAGGGCATAATACTGACTATCTGGAACCTTCAATACTGGCACACTGGCAGACCTAGGAAGCCTCATTGTGGGACGCACAGCATATATGGGAGTTTCATGTGGTGGCGGAGCCACGAATACCGGTGTGATCGGTGGCGCTGGCTGAGCAACTGGTCTTGATTGGGGAGCTGCCAAGGGCACACCAGAATTGCCAAGATAATAATGTCCCGGAGTGAATCCAGGCGCGTGCTCAGGTGACTCAATAGGAGCAGAGAATTATGCCTGAGAGAGCGGTGTGCAATTAGAGATATTCCCAAGACCTTCAGGGAGCGGAGGAGGAGGCATTCCGCTGGCCCATGCCCGGTGCAAATCTATCAATTGTTGCCTGAGCCTTACTACCTCATCATTGTGTTCAGAACTCTCTTCCCTGTGATCCTGATCCGGGTCAATGAGCGAATTTTCAATCTCCCTGCTAGCCATGGCGAGCTTTGCTTTGGATCTAGTGAAGTATGGGTGACTAGCCAGAGTGCTGCAAACCTACCACTGTTATCTGAAAGAACATGCTCATCAAACACAACATCCGTTAGGATTAGGGCACACAACAAGCATGGGAATCGCATTGGTAAAATTGTCCTAAATTCATGTTCATTTCTGCCAAATTTTGAGGGTAGCGAGGTCATTTCAACATCATCCCGATTTTTATCTACACTCCCTTTTTTTTTCGTATCCATCTTTGTTCTTTCCACTTCTTTCGTTATCTACCTTTATTTTATCATTCTTTATGGCTTTTATTTTTCTTTAAAAGAGGAAAAATAATGAAAAACAACGAAACAAAAATGATTAGATCGAACCCAAAAGTAGGTTGCCTACGTATCATGTTGTACATGAATCAGATCTTGCGTAGTTTGGGAAGTTTTGCCAAAATGACCAATTAAACTTTTTTTTCTTTATTGAAACAAAGTGTCAAAAGAATTGACGAAAATCTTTTTTTTTTTTTTAGATTTAAATCTCTATACAAAATGAAACCTGTGATTGCCAAAGAAAAAATCTTTTTGGGTTTTTGATTTTTGAATTTCATGTGAAAATGAAACTTGAACCTATTAAAGGAAAATCTTTTTGTAGTTTTCTTTTAAAGACGTACATGAAACACCTACTCTAAATGGAGAGTGAAGAAATATTTTTGGATTTTTCAAATAAGATCCCCGAACCCACAATAGGTTGCCTACATATCTCACTCCCGAGAGAGGAGAATCAGGGGTGCGTAGTTCGTCCAGATTGGACAATTAACGATTAACTAATAAATTGTCCCTAACTTAAGAGACACAACCAAAAACAAACGAATAAAAAAAATTTGGATTTTCAACTAGACACTTTAACTAAAACTGACACCATCAGTTATAAAAATCTTTTTGGTATTTTTGCTTTTGACAAATAAGTAGAAAAGACAAACAAAATCTCTTTTTTTCCTTTTTTTTTTTTTTGAGCTTACGGTATTTTAAGAAGACAAATGCAAAACGTAAAGAAGTCTTTTTTTTTTTTGAGTTTTTGGATCGTGAAGAACAAAAGTCATAAAGAATTCTAAAATAAACTACGACATTCTTTTTGATTCATTCTTTTTGACTCACTTTTTCTATTTTTTTTTCTTTTTAAATCAGTCCGTCAAATGACCACGTTACCCTCAAATATGCAACAGTTAGCACGTAGGGATGGTTTAGAGGTGAGTCTCTTACAAAGGGCCATGTGGGTCCCGCTAGGTCTCCGCATGATGCACATAAGCATGACCTAAAGGCTGACCTACGTTGTGGTTCACTAACAAGGCTGTTCGGGGGAGCGTATGGTCGATAGTGGTTGCTTTGCTTTCCACCTACTCCATAACACCGACGGCTCCCCCCCTAAAATAAGGGTGACTGAACTAGAGGTCGTGTACAACACGTGTACTACAGACTTGTTGCAGAAAGAAGGCCGGGGGGCGAACTCATGATGACAGATATAAAACGGTAACACACAGGATAAATACTATAAACAAAGAGCACGAAAACGCACAAAAGTGAAAACAATAACACAAACAATAATCACAAACAATGCTTATACACTCGTAATGCCAAACAAAGACGATACGACTCAAAAATAAGCTCGAATTCTGAAATATATCCCCTGCAGAGTCGCCAGAGCTGTCACACCCCTTTTTTACGTACTCCAAAAAATTTATGTTTAAGTGCAAAAGGGTTTTATTATTTAAGTGACAAGAAATGAAAATTTGTTTCGAAAAAGAATTATTTACATTTTTTATTCAGAGTCGCCACTTGGCATAATCTGGTGTGCCAAGTCACCATTGAAAAATCCTTTCCAAAACCATTTAACTCTTTAAACTGGTTTGCAAACAGAGATTCTGGCTAAGGAATTCTGTTGACCGAGGGGAAGGTGTTAGGCACCCCTCGATCCCATGGTTCAACCACGGTCGTTTGGTAGAGTGTATCGACTATTTTTGACACTAAAAAATGTATAAACCACACAAAAGCACGCAAAATTATCAAACAATAAACAAAACAAAACAATCCAAAATGTAAAGTCCCAGTCCAATTATACAGTCCAAAAATAGAAAAAATACCAAAATATAAATCTTATTCTAAACTAAATATAGACTAAGCTCCAATGCTTCACCCGATGCCTCGGGCCTTCATCTCGATCATCTTCCGCCAACATAATATTACGGGGCGCATTCCCCGGTGAATAAATACATTGAAACCTCGGGGCATTCCCCGGTGAATAAATACATGAAACCTCGGGGCATTCCCCGACCAAATGAATACACTTGAATCCAATGCAATAAACTAGAAGACATTCCACAAACGCGCAACCAAACATTCAATGGAAACACCATTCCTAAATTTTGCCTACCCAATCTATGTTTGCCTAAACCAATCGACGTATGATAATACTACCAAGATCAATTAAAGTTCATTTCAAGTCAAACAACTGATGAATCAAGCTAACCAAAATTCACCAATTATATCAAGTTTTCAATTCTCACCCCCAAATTCCCTTTTAACTCTAATTTTTCTCAATTCACGATTTCTATTTCAATAAAATTAAGCAACAAGTCAATATCGAAGTAGCAATTCATCACTAATCAAGATCAAACATCACACGGATTCCATCCAATGCACCATATTCCATCAACAATGAAATAAAAAAAAAAGAGTAGAAATGGACCTCAATGATGATTTTACTCCGAATATCAGTCAATCGAGAGGAAGAATCCGTGTGCTGAAGAATCTCGATTCGGAACCTCAACTCAAACCCCCAGCTCTGGTATGCATCCCTTTTACCATCTTTCAATGACCCCAAGATAAAATAACTCAGAACAGACAATACACGAACAAAAATCCGCCAAGAGCAGTGAACCAACAAATATCCAAATTTTACAAGAAAACCAAGAAAAAGATGTATGACCGGAACTCCAGAATTCAGACGACGACAAAATTGATGGAAGAGGGTCGGATTTCGGTGACAGCGAGTGTTTTTTAGGTGAACATCTCGGCGAAAATGTTAACCCCGCCTTCTCCCTCGCATCTCTCTCTCCCTCTCGCAGCTCTCTCTCTCTCGCAGCTCTCTCTCATAATTTCCCCCCTCTTGTCGATTTCTCTCTCAAACCCCCTCTCTATCACTCAATCTTCTCTCCTTTCTCCCGATCTGTGCGTGTGTGCATTTGTGTCGTCTATCAGTTCCTCATGGAGCGATCCGTGTATTCTGGAATGAGGAATAACGGATTATTCCCCAAGAACCAATAAAAGGCGCACACCCATGTACGGATTCCTACAAATTCGTTCAAGAGTAACAAATTTTCTATGTTGGGGGGACACCTACGCTGTTTTCTAGAAGGTTCTCGGGCTTTTGAACCAATATGCTGGTTCGGGTCATGGGTTGCGGGTCGAATTCAGGTCGGTTGGGTCGGTTTATGTGGTTCGACGGTGGCTGGTGGTTCGGGTTGTGTATTGGTTGTTGGATTGTTGGTCGGTGTTCGCTGGTTGTTTGTTCGCTGATATTGGTGTTGTGTATGTGATAGAGAAAACAACGGAGAAGATGTACTCTGTGGGGAATTCAAAAAGAAGCCAAGAAAAAAATGGTCCTCTTTCTTTCACTGTGGGCCCCCCTTGGAAATTATTCCCTTTCTCCTCCTCTATTCTGTGTGTGTATTTGTTATATAAAAAAAAAATGCATATAAAGTCATGGTATGTGTATGCGTGTGGGACCTCCTGTGCCAATTGTTGTTGAGTGCAAATTGGAGTGGGTATACATTTGTTACCTGGAACGGTTAGGTGTATTATGTGAGGATAAAAAAAATCTGAGTGGGTAGGAAGGTGGAAGTTTTTTATTGGGTAGGTTGTTAGAATAAGATAAATTAGTTAGAGGTATTGTTTTTGTTTATTTTTTGTATTTTTGTGGGGAATAATTAAATGGGTGGGGGTACACTGTAGGATAAAGTAAAAAATGGGTAAAAACGATATCGGGGAGGGACGAAATTAGGTGTCTACATTTATATTTATATAAAAATTGTATATTTATATATTTTTTGTTTTTTTTTAAATATATAAAAATAATATGTGTGTTGGATTATTTTTTGAAAAAAATTATAGTTTCTTACGTGGCAATGACATGGCACTGAGTTGGCAATGGCGTGTGTACTTCACTCTCCGTAGTGAGAGTGGTATAATTTTTTTAGGGTGGTAAAAAATTCACTTTAAAGTTGTTAAGGGGGTAAATAATTATCATACAAGTTTGGGGTCTAAAGTAAGTTTTGGCTACAAGTTTAGGGGTGTTTCGATGTATTATCTCTTTTTTTAATGATATTTGAATTTTATCTTCTTCTTTTTTTCCTTTAAGGAAGCATAACTGATTTTTACTTTTAGGCAAAAGTAAAATATACATTTTTTACATTTGAGTAATTTTTTTGAAAGAAAAGTTTGAATTTTTATATATTAAGAATCCTTATATTTACACATGACTTCATAAGAAAAAAAAAACTTTATGAAGATCAAATTATTAAGTCTCAACAAGTGAATTGATGTTTCACTACCCTCATAAGTTTCATATTCGATGGAGTATTCATACGAAAAATTATGATCAAAGAGTTTTCTGTTCCCGTTGAATTTTTTAAAAAATAAAAATATTATATCTTTCCTTTGATTATTGAATTAGACAGGATTACATATATACATACATATATTCATAGTTAGAGGAAAACGAAAGTTGGCAGTTGAAATTTAATAATTTCAAGATTAGCTAATACGTCAAACTAATGATGAGATAAAGTAATCTCAAGTTTAATTTTAAATTATCATTTTTATACCACGTACCAAATTATTTGCAGTTCTCATGCATTATTCCCTTCGAATTTAAATGATATATCATACTATTTGAATGGAATGGGAAACGTACTTAAGGAAAAAAATATTTTGAAAAATTGTGATTTATAACAAGTCTTAGATATTTATGTGCTAATAAATCATTTTATTAAGAGTGAAATGAGAATTATTAATTTAAGTTATCATTAAAAACGAAAAGTGATATCTTTCAAATTAAAATAAAATAAAATAAAAAGTATAATTCATAAAATAGAACAAAGGAAATACATTTTAGTTGCCATTAGCACATAAAAGGATAGTATTATTCCCTCGCTCCATCATTACTTCTTCATTTTATTTTTATTTTGAAATGTCTAACAATACTTGTTCATTTATAAAATCAATAAATAGTTTAATTATTTTACTCTTAGCATCAAATTTAATTCACTATCTAATGTATTTTTCAAGACATTACATTTATTATATTCATAGGGTAATATAATAAAATTATTCCTTTCATTTACTGTTTCTTAATACATGTGATTTCTTTGTTAAATAGGATGGTTATTTGGTAGAAATTAAATGTGATAAGGTTATTTGTGATATTGTCAGCAAGTTGAAAAATGAGGATGAATTTGAGGCGTATGTTTCACATGGGGAGGGAACCAGATCAGGAACACTTGAATTGGAGTATTTCCCCAATACAAGTGACAATGGGGTAGGTGGGGAACATTTAAACCCTATTAATGAGGGTGATGCTTCTAGCCCTAATTTTTAGCCTTCTACTCCCAATTTTTCTTTCAACCCTCCTGATAATCCTCCTCCTTCTAATATACCTTCCAAGTCTTTTGACCCTACAATAGATGAGGATCCAAATGATGATGATTTAGAGGATGATTCAGATTCAAAAGGGAATACTAGTCTGGACAGTGATATTGACAGTAATGTCCATCAAGAATATATTGATACAAGGGCTAGTAAAAGACATTACAATAGGTCACAAAGAAGAAGTAGAGGCACAACAGCTGAACAGGTTAATGTTGGTGAAAAAAGTTCAGATATAGGGTATGATTAGTCAAATGTTGGCACTAGGGATAGCCTAGTTGGTAAACTAGGAGGTGATGAACCTTATTACCTAAGTGATGAAGCTCCTAGCTTTGAATTAGATCATGAAGTAGGTTGGGAAGATGGTGAAGATGGTGATGAAGAAGTGCAACAACCTGTGAGAGGAAAGAACAAAAAAATAGAGTTATTTTTATGAAACTTGTGAAAAAATTATTTGGAAATAAGAGTTGATTTTTTCAAGTGTAAAGGAGTTTAGGCTGGTAGTAACCAGATATGTAATTCAAGAAAAGATTCAAATTAAAAATTATGTAAATAAGCCTTTTAGAGTTAGAGTGAGGTGCTGCAAAGACACTTGTCCTTGATTGTTGTGTGCTAGCAAGGATAAGAGTAGAGGAAATTTTATTGTTAAAATATACAATTCTATTCATCTTTGTTTGAGATCAACTTTTAACTATCTTTGCAACTCAATTTCTGACAAGTAAGCATAAAGACAGAATTAGTCAATAACCAAACATTAGAGTTGTCTAGTTACAGAAAATTATTAGAAAGGAGTTGGATATCCATGTTGGTGCAACAACTGTGAGAAGAGCTAGGTCTAGAGTGCTACAAGATATTATGGATGAACACATTGTGGAGTATGATAGGATTTTTTATTACAGGGATGAGATTTTGAGGACTAATTCAGGTAGCACTTGTGTTGTCAAAGTTGGAGATACTGATGAGACTGAACAGTTAATCTTTCAGGATTTTTATGTGTCCTTTCATACTTTAAAGAAAGCATTCATTGGAGGTGGTAGAAGGTTGGTTGGTTTGGATGATTGTTTCCTCAAAGGTGTGTGCAAAGGTCAAATGTTGGTAGTTGTTTGCAGAGATGGAAACAACCAAATGTTGCCTATTGCCTGGACAGTTGTTGAGGTTGAGAATCAATTTACATGGAGATGGTTCGTTGAACTACTGAAGAATGACCTTGAGCTTGGAGAAGGTCATCAATTGAGCATCATATCTGATATGCAAAAGGTATGACTCTATTCTTAATAACTATTTGCTTTTTTTTTAACAATTGCTAGTAGATTAATATACTTATTTTGTTTTGTTAGAGACTGAAAATAGCTGTAAAAGAGTTGTTGCCACTGGTTGAACACAAAAAATATGCAAGACATGTTCCTGCTAATTGGTCTAAACTTTGAAAAGGTATAAAAGGAAGAAAAGTGTTTTGGAAGATTGCAAAATCCACATTTGAAGTAGAATTAATGGATAATATAGAAGCAACGAAGATGTTAGGGAGGAATTGTTTGGATGATCTTTAGTGGTACAATTTGAAAACATGGTGCAAAAGATACTTCGAAAAGCATTGCAAATGTGATGTTGTGGACAATAATATGGCAGAGAGGTTTAATGCATGGGTACATCCTGCAAGGTTCAAAATAATCATCACAATGCTTGAGGAGATTAGGGTGAAAAAAATTGATGAGTTGAGACAATTTTCAAATACTTGGATCACTGATTTCTCCCATGGCTTTGAAGATTTTACACGAAAATATTAACAAGTCAATGTAGTGCAATTTGTCTTGGAATGAGAAAAGGGATTTTGAGATTGTTGACAGAGGTTGTACTCATACTGTTGACATTGTTAGTGGGAGTTGCAGCTGCAGAGCTTGGCAGCTTAAGGGTATTCCTTGTCCTCATGGTGTTACTTCCCTTTACCACCAGGAATATGAGCCCACTAATTGTGTAGACACCTGCTATCACAAGAATACATACCTCAACATATATGCTCATTTTATTCAGTCAATGAATAACATAAAAATGTGGAACATCAAATAATCCTACTGTAAAGCCACCAAAGATCATGAAACTTCCTAGAAGACCACATAAAATTAGAAGAAAGGAGACTGATGAAAGTAGAAAAATTGAAAAACTTAGCAAATGTGGTACTGTAATTACTTGTAGCAAATGTGGTACACGGGGACATAATAAAAGAACATGTCCTACAAGAGATCAACCTGGTACAAGTCAATCACCTAGAACATCTTCTCAGAAAAAGATATTTTTATAATCATTATCTAATATACATTTTGTTAAGTACAAGGACTAATCTCTTAAAACACAGGCTGGAGCTTCTACTGGTAGAGAAAGAGGGAGAGCAAGGGGCGGTGGTCCAAGTCATGCAGCTGAAAAATCTTACTAGCAAGAGGTATATTTATTTATTTGTTAGTATCATAATTTTTTTTAAGTAAGTGTACTAATATCTCAATAATTAGGTCATTACAAACATTACAAGTGCTACTAGAGAAAGAGGTAGAGAAAAAGGTAGAGATAAAGACAGTATTTCAGGTAGTTCAAGTGTTTCAAATGTCTCAAGTAGTCGAGGAAGGGATAGTGGGAGAGAAAGAGGAATGACTCGAGAGAGCCAAATCAGTTTTGTAAGTGGAAGGGGCATAAGAAGGGGTATGGCTCCTCAAAGGCAAGACCACGAGGACAACAATGGAGGACATACAAGACCTTTTAAAAGGTCAAGGATGATGGAAATTGGAATATACCAAACTGAAGATGGTTTTACCACTCTTAATGTAAGTAGTTTGTAGATTTTTTTGTGAGGCTTGAAATTTCTGAAGATTGCCTTATAATTTTTGTAATTTATTTGTGCAGCTTGGAATGCCAAGTAGAAGAGTTATTAGCACTGGTGCAAAGGTCACAAAGAGGTCTGATGTTGTGACTGGTGATATTGGCTACATACCAAGACAAGGATTCAAATGGAAAGGGAAGTCGTCTATTACCAATAGCAAAGTTGAAAAAATGAGGGCTAAAAAGGTTATTCAAACGAGGTCTGCAGCTGCTGCCAAAACTCAAGGCAAAAACATTTCAACTCGGAAGACTCAGGTTCCATGAAAGTAGGACATCTTGCTGATATGATGTGTATATTTTGGTGGAGATTGTTGATATTGTCACAAAAAATTAATTTTTGTATGTTTTGTTGATGGTGATAGCATTTTGATCTTATTTTGTAGCAATCAAATAATGTTTTGGGCAGTTTGTTTTGTTAGGTACCTTTAGGTATTAAGATATGTTTTGTTAGGTACCAAACAAAACAAACTTTGTTGTTCAAATTGAAATAATGAATGTGTTGAAATGAAGTCCTCATTTTCTCTCATTATGATTTTCTTATTAGTCTATTTACTATACATGACATTTTGAATGCTCACAAATGTTGTCAATATCACAATATATTGATACAAAATAGATTGCATAGGTGTTACATAATATATATATTGATACAAAATAGATTCATCTTGTTAAGCAATTACTATTCCGACAAGAGAAAAGACGAACACTTAGTGTTACACAATCAATTAAAATTTCATCTTGTTAAGCAGCTACTATTCCGACAAGAGAAAAGACGAACACTATTTTATAGAACAAGAGAATTACTATGACAATTTCAATTGCACACTGCTACATTTATCATCTTTTCTCTTGGTAATACTAGTCCAAAGTAGAAAAATGCTACGACAATTATGAAGATGAGCTTCCAATTACAACGTTTGATCTTCTTCTATTTCTTCACCACCCATTTACCATTATTCATAAAATGTCAATGTTTTTTTCAACTTCTTGATTCGCTTCACCAATCTTGGAATATCTGTCTTCGATCGTAAATCAGTCTTTTTCGAGTCCCTCCATCTAAAGAAGTTGCATGATTTCTCCTAAAAGGGGCCACAAACAAATCAATTGAACAGAAATAAGAGAAAAAAATAAAAAAATATGTATAGGATATACACAATAGCGTGGACAAAATCAAAATCTTCCAGCTAGGTTGTCCTCCAACCATAACGTTTGCATTGACAGTAAATCTCCATGTTTGCATTGCATTCTTACACGCAACATGGGATAGGTCTCGTCATTACAAATTCGATTCAAGATTGCATTTGACATTATAAAACTATTTTCGGCAAACACCTAGTCACAAAATTTAATACGATTTTCAAAAAAAATTAAAAAATTGAGACGAAATTAAAGTTTTTATGACTGATTTTCTTTAGAACTTACAACATAAATGGAAACATCTTACCTTTAAAAGTTCATTTTATTGAGAAAATATTAGAAAGAGACACAAAATTTTCTTCAAAATAGCTAATGGCTATGTTAATCGCAAGGATGTTCGTGGTTTTAAAATGGAGAAGAAGAAGAAAATTTAATTTTTTTTTACAATTAATTGACACGTGGCGAATTTTAATTGGTGAACTAAGTCATATTTTAATCGTTTACGTGTCTGACATGCGTGACTACGCGCGGAGCCAAAAATTAAGTTAAAATGGTGTATTTACAAGAGATTAAAAAAGAATCGTGGTGTAATTGATCGTATCTAAAGTTTAAGTGTCTTTTTTAAAAACTCGGATAAGATCAGGGGAATCTTTACGTATTTTCTCTTATAAAAATTATAGAGTTATCAACATAGATAATAGTAAATATGCTTATAAAATTAAAAAATGAAGAAAATATGTACATTTCTTTTCCAACAAATGCTTCACAATTATTTTTGTAGGTTCTTAATTGGTTTATATTATAATTTAATACCACTACAAATATATATAACAAATAACAAAAAATATAAATAATTCTACTTATTATTTTTTTAAAAAATAAACTATAAATATGTAATTGCAGTGAGAGAACGATGTGAACAAGAAATAATTTCAAGGAACACAAGGGATCAAACAATATAATTAGTAATTGGTGTTATTTAAAATGGAGTATCTTAAAACAACATTAAAAAAATTAATTTGTCAATAATTAGCCTTAATTTATAAATTTTAAGTTATTAAACTCTTATTTCTTTCTTTCAAAAAATAATAAAAGTAAATTAAATTGAACACAAAGATTATATATTCATAACTTATCAACAAAAATCATTGCCAAGAAAAATGATAAGATAACTTTCATATTTTATTGAAAATTTAAATTTGAACCTTGCAAATTAATGAACAAATCATATTTTGTCGATTTTTTTTAAGTAAATAATTTTGTACTAAGTCCGAATAATTACTTGAAATAAAATAGTCAATTAAAGAGAACTCTGAAAGTGTTCAATCATTGAAAACTTTCAAAAGAAATTACTCTTTGTTCTAATTTATATGGCACAATTGAAATTTTGAGACTCAAACTTTCAAACTTTAACTGTAATTCATATATAGAAGCTTTTTGTTTTCAAAAAATAAAATTTATAACATCATGCATAGTGAAATCTCACAATGAGGTCTGAAAGGGTAGGATGTGATCTTACCACTATCTCGTGGAGATAGAAATATTGTTTACTAAAAATCCTACCATTACCTCGTAGAGGGTAGAGTGTAAACAAACCTTTCAATATATTTGAAATTACATAAAAATACTATAAATAATAATAATTAGCAACTAAGATATTTGAAAGTCATATAATGAAATTCTAATTAAAGAGAAACCTAATCGTCTTTCAAAAGTTCTGATTGAAACGAAAGAAGAATAAAAGAGGAAGAAGCATAAAAAATATTATAAACTATCCCTCATTATTCTCTACTTTAATTAGAATAATATAAGAAAAGAATCCGAACAAACTAAATTTAGAATTAAATAAAATTAAGTACACAATTATCTTTCTTTGCAAGTTTAAACAACAATACATGTTAATAGAAAAAATATACAAAATCCTAAAGCATGACTTACTCTATTAGGTCGTAAGCTTAACTCTATCCAAACAGACATAAATCAATAAAAATAACTTTCTCAAAAAAAAATTCCTTCCTTCTATATTTCCTTTACTTCTATTTCTTTACTTATTCTTTCTAAAGAAGTTGAAAATAAGAACATAAAGGCAAAATGAAAAATAAAGAATATAGTGTAACATTAGCTATTTCTATATCATGAATTCATGATAAAAATGTAGGGATATCTTCATCTACATGCCATAGGAATCTGTTGCTTACTTAGATGATATATTTTTCAAGTACCTAATACTTCAAAAGCTCTCCTCGTTACTTCTTTCTCTATTGTCCGCCTATAATATCAATATCGAAAAAAAATTAAATATATAAAAAGCATGCACATAAAAAGGTAAAATATGCATAAAAAAATTATGAAAGAAATAAAAGATGTCACTCATTCAATGTTAGTTGCATATCCCAAAAAATATATTTCGATGATAACTAAATGGGGATAGCTGATGCCATCTAATTAACAAAAAAACCTCTCAAATTGAAAATAAATATAAAAAATATTGTGAAAAAGAATATCTATTTTCAAGTGTACATATGTACCATGAAACACATGAGAAAAAAAGAAAAGAAAAAAGCGCACATCTGTTAAAAGGGGTCATGGAATTGTACTCTGTACTCTTATTATTGCTTTACACTTTCAGTACTATTCCATGCTGACAATTAACCTTAGTTATAAGTATATTTGGGTGTCCCTTAAGATTCATTACTTTGTAATTAATATTGAAAATGAACATTTAAAATGGTACACAAAAAAATTAATTTACAAACAGAAAAGGAAGAGAATAATGGTATAATTAAGAGAATATGAAATAAAGAAGGAAGAGAATGATTAAGAGAATATTAGATATGCCTTTTCCTTTTCTGTTGAAATAATTTGAGGAAGAGTAATTCATAAATGACAATTATAATGAGTTTATTGAGGTGATAAATGGTTATTTTTTAAAATAAAAATAATTAAAAATGAAAAGAAAATCCAAAAAAAATCAGAAAAAAGATAAATCTATTTTCTAGTCATTAAAGCATGTCACATTAACAGACATATATATATATATATAGAGAGAGAGAGAGAGATATTTTCATTTTCACCCTTATTTTTTTTGTTAAAACTATTCCACTTGAATTCTTATAATTGATTTTTTCTTGCCACTTGTTAGATGATTATTTTAAATCAACAATCACTTTAACTCAAAAATTCACTTGGTAAACCTCCCTTCATCACTTGTTAGATAATTAGTTAAATCTCCCTTCATTTTAAATCAACAATCACTCTAACTCAAAAATTATTCAAGCTAATTTTAATTCAAAATAAAAATATGCAATGATTTTCAACTACAACCATATATATCGTTCTTTTTTATATTATTTAGTTCTCAAAATACATAATTAAAATAGGATGAATAGAGTACTCTTGTAAGGGGCGTGAAAAAAAAAAAAAAACATGACAAGTTAATGGACTGAATTGGGTAATCTATTAATGTAGTTTAATTATCATTTAATATCCTTATAGATCATTTTTTTAGTTAATTTATATAAAGGCTCTAAATTAAGGTTAGAATTATTATAATATAAACTTGAAATCATTAATTTTGTTTTACATGATTCTATCGATGAAAAAATATATTTTGCAAAAACTATTGCCACTAAAATTATGAGCGAAGTTAAAATTCAACAAAAATTAAAATAAAATTATTTTTAGCTATAACTGAGAAATTACATACTAGCAAATTTTGTAAGAGTATCAGTATTTTTTCTATTTATGATCTTCATCCAGCTTAATTACTAAATATTATATAAATATCGAGTTACTTGTAACCTTTTGATATATTATAATTCTCTGGTAATACTTTCTTCCACATAAATAATATTTTATTTAAAATTATGCAGTTATGTGATTAACAACTTTAATAATTATAAAAACTTTTCAACATGCCTTGTTTAACATATCATTAGATTATACTGATTATAAAGTAAAAAATCTATATAATATAAATTATAGTTTAAAATTAAAATAATTATTTTTTATACTTTGAGTTTAGGACCTGGCTTAGCATGGGCCTCGTTAAACTAGTTACTTATATATAAGAGAATAATAAATTTTGGTAGTCCTCACAAAGCTACTTTAGTAATTTTAATTAATTTATTAATTTACTAAAACTATGACATGTAGTTGATAAAGATAAAACTATTTTATTTCTTTGCTTGACAAATGAGACTTTATATATGGTGTGTCATGATACAAGAAATAATCTTTGAGTTTTTTCTTGAATTTTAATTGTTTAACTATTTTTTTTTTTTAAATATGGAAAAAATTATAAAGTAGAGAATCAAATTATTACTACTCTATATAAGGTAGAATATTTTATTTTGGTAATTCTTACATGAATGTATTTTGTCTATTTTATCCTTAATTAAGTTTAATTACCTTTTAAGTTCTCATCAATTTTAGTAAATTTGAACAATTACATGAATTTTTAAAATGCTATACAAAAAATGATGAGTCATAAAGAAGTGATAGTGACACTATAAAATATATATTTATCCAACTAAATTTAAAATTGATTCAAAATTTTATTGTTTCTTGTACGTGGAATAATAATAATTTAATAAAAGAGAACACTCTTTTTTTTTAATCCTCACAAAAAAATTGTGAAACTTTAATAGTCTTGTAAGGTTTCATCCATTGAGGAAACATCTACAAAAAGTATTTTATTGAGTCTGACTTTTAATTTTTTAATTTAAATATTATTTTTATTCATAAATCATACAATAGTTTGTAGCATCAAATATTTTTATATTATTTAAAGATTATATTATTTTTAAAAAAGTAAATTGGCCAATATAAAGTTTCATTGAGAAATAAATAATAAAATTTACTAAACACAAGGCAAAAGTCAATTTAGATTGTTAAAAACTTTCATTTAAAAAATCAGTAAAATAAAAAGGAGAAAATTTTTTGTGTATTATTTTAAAAAAATAAATAAAGAAAGACTAAAATATACCATAAGAAAAATGTTATTTTTAACTAATAAAAAATTTTACTCCCTCTGTTTTAATTTATTTGCTTGGTTTTAACTTAGCACAAAGTTAAAGAAAAAGTAACAAATATTTTTAAATTTTGTGATCTTAAACTAAAAATATGTAGAAAGGACCAAGATATCTGTTGATCTTCTCGTCTTAAATATGTCACCTAAAAAGTTGAAATTAACCTCAAAAAAAGATATTTTTCTTAAAACGAACTAAAAAAACAGGACAAAAACTTGAAGCAAATATACAATTTAACATTTAAAAAATATATATATAATCGAATAATAGCATTAACTAATATAATGATACGAAACAGATAAGAAAAATAAAAATAGCAAAAAAATAAAAAATATATAAATATAAATATTAATGTTGTTTGGACCCGGGCTTAGCACGGACCAAAACACTAGTGTGTGTGTATATATATATAAGAAAAATAAAAATAACAAAAAAATAAAAAATATGTAAATATAAATATTAATGTTGTTTGGACTCGGGCTTAGCACGGACCAAAATACTAGTGTGTGTGTGTGTATATAATAACACATTTTTGGATGGTGGTTTGATGTGGTATGGTATTCTATGCTAACTAAGAGAATACAATTATTTTTATTGTTTCTTAAAATCTATGGTATGATATGATTTAATTTCACGATTTGCTAATCATAAAAACCATCACTTTATATAATAACTTATTTGGTGATATCCATAATTTGTTTTTGTTTTTTTATTTATGTCTTTATTTAACATTATATAATTATATTTTATCCTTTAACCTATATTATTTAACTCCACCCCTACCCCTAATTTTTTTCAAAGAACTTATTTTTTTTTTTGAAAAATTTTAACATTTTTTCTTCTTATCCCCCACCGCTATCCCTACCCCATCCCACTACTAAACCTCCACCCCAATTTTTTTTTTTAAATTATTTTTATAAAAAAATTCAAAAAAATTTCTTACCCCACCCTTAGTTACCCTTACCCTTACCCCCACCACCTACAAGCCCCCTCACCTTATCAATTTCTTCTTATTTTTAAAAAAAATTCAAATTTTTTCTTACTCCACTCTCACCCCCTAATAACTCCCCACCCCCATATCCCCAATATTTTTTTAAAATATTTTTTTTAAAAAAATATTTTTTGAAAAAACAATTAAAATCTTTTTTCTTATTTCACTCCTACCTGGCCCCCACTCCACTACCCCATCCCCAAATGTTCTTTTAAATAAACAATTCTTTTTCTCACCCCACCCCCACTTATCTTATTCGTTCTCATTATATATAAATGATTTTAGAAAATATGTTTTTACTTGTGTAATAAATACAAAACAATAAGTAAGAAATAATTTATTTTCCTAGAAAATGGCCTTTTGAATTTCATACCGACACACTCGTAGCATGTAAAAGAAATATATTCAAACTTTGTACTTATTGTTGGTGTCATGGCTCAAAATATCAAAAAGAAATAAAATTTATTGCTATAAAAAATGAATTCGATTATATTTATTTTAATCTATCTTTTTATTGATTTTGTTAGAATAACAACTTAATATATTTACATGTCATGATTTATGACAAAGTAAAAAAAAATATTTTATCAATAATTATTGATAAATTTAATATTTATAATAATTAAGAATATTTTAGTAAACCTATCAGTTATGGTGCAGTATCATACCATCAAACTAAATAATAAAATTATTACTCCCTCCGTCTCATTTTATGTGTCGTCATTTGACCGGGCAGGGAGTTTAAGAAATAAGAGAAGGCTTGGTAATATTTATCAAATTGTCCTTTATCAAAATATGTGCTACTATCTTTTATTTTAATTAAGTGGGATCAATAAGGGTAAAAGTGTAATTGTATCTTTAAATAGTTACCAAATAAGGAAAGATGACATTCTTTTTAGGACGGACCAAAAAGAAAATGAAGACACATAAAATGAGACGGGGGAGTATTAAACAATAGTGAACAATGAAGTCCATCAAACATTATATTGTATTATATGCTACTATACAATACATAACTTACAGTAATCTGCATTATGAAACCATGATAAAACACCATCCAAATAAAGTGTAAATAGAAGAAATTGACATGAACAGAAGGAGTAATACTAACCGTATTCCGTAGATGCAAAAAGGTCAACACCGTACTAACAACCCAACAACGTTGTATCTGCTCGACTCCAATCACCTCCATGTTTATCGGTACAGTTGAAGAAATGGGCTGAATTAACCAACTCGGTTACGATAAACCCGACAGTTTCATAATGAAAATACAGGCGAAAATCATTCTTGAGGACATCAATCTTGGTGACAGCATTTCTGTCAATGGTACTTGTTTAACGGTGGATCATTTTGATAAGGGGAAGTTAGGATTCAAACTCTCCGGGTGCCAAGTGAATCAGTGTTCAAAAGTCAAGAAATAGAGGTGAAATTGTGATTTGGAAATTGAGAAAATAGCGATCGTATTTTTTAAAAAATTTGAATGAGAGAAAATAAATTATTTTTTAACAACTAAATTTTTTTTTAAAAAAGGGTCAAAAATAATAATTAAGTCAATGTAATTAGCATAATATTATGCAAAACATAATTGCGCCTGCTAAGAAGCAGGCATTGCTTTAAAAAAACCTGTTGCTGCCGCCAGCAAAGGTCGAACTCGCGACCTTAGAGACACTAAAACTGCGTGTTGCCAGTTGCACTAGATATCACTTTGGTATAGAGGGTGACAAGTTTATTATTTGAATATAACACTGTATATTGCTTTAAAAAAATATTTGTTGCCAACAAAGGTCAAACCCGCGACCTTTGGGCCACTAAAAACACACCTTACCACTTGCACTAGATATCACTTTGGTATTGTAGGTGGCAAATTTATATTTGAATATATCAGTGTATATATAGCTATATAGAGAGAGAGTTTCCGTCGAAATTTGCGGGTGGCGTGCCACCCTCACGGGCCTTAATAGATCCGCCCCTGATTGGAGTTCATTGTTGGATTGATTCCCGAGATGTTGAGGAAGAGTTCTTTGATCGAATCTTTGGTTAATTTGGAAAGGGATTTGAAGCCTAGTACTAGAATGAGAGGTCATTTTGTGCATGGATATATTGATGGGAGCTTAAAACTGAAGAGGATTCTTTATGAGTGAAGGTTGTTGGGAAACAATAGTAAATATCACTATCAATTGAAAATAACAACAACAACAATGATAATAATAATAATAATATAATTATTATAATATTTTAAGTAACATATAAAATACTTGAGTCGTGCTAGGTATTGTCTTAAAAAAACTATTTTTGCAATGTGAAATGTTCTTAGAATTAAACAAGCACTTTCCTGATTAATTAGAGGATGTCAAGAATAATTATATAAGTCTTCCCTAATTAATCAGAGAATACAGGAATCAACAAAATTAATTATAAACCAACAAGTTTTAACTTAAAAAGAAAATAATAAAATTATTATAAGATAAAAGCAAAGTGAAATAAGATGAGAAAAGTTAGTAGAGAAGGGAAGGAGATTAGGAGAATATATATGTTAAGTTGCCCTTTTCTTTATTGAAAGTGTTGGCTATTTATAGCCAATTTTAATGGGTGGAAGATAAGATTAATTAATAAATTAATTTATTTACTTTGACAATAAGTATTTACTTTATGTGTTTTCCAAGAATACATGTTAATTAGCCTCCGAGTAAAATGATTGATCATTAAGTTGTCACATAGTCAAATTATTTTTTTTTCTCTCATTATTTAAAAATGAAACTTTAATATATTTATTTTTCACTTGAAAATGAAAAATATTCAATTTTAAAATATGGTGAAGACTACGGATAAGATTTTGAGGTATATATATTGTGCCTAAAGGATTCATGGTTGTGAATAGGAATAGTTTGACTGTGTTTGACGATTTGAGGAATGGCGTATACACAGCTGAAAGTTGTGATTCCGATGAAGAAAGTGGGACAAAAGGTTAATCATGAAGTGGATAATTGGGAAAGTTTGTGGAGAGATTTCTTATTACTGGCTTTGTTGATTCCATCAATTCTTCATGAAAAAAATTAGTATTTTCTTTGTGCTTCATTCTGTCTTTATACCTTGCTTTGGCAAAAGAAATTGTATCTTGAATTTGGAGATGTTTCTTTTGCAGTCTCTTGAAGGAGTATTTCGAGATATGTTCCAATGAAATAAAATAGAAAATATCACCTTGATTTAGGCCCGACTCAAAGCAAAACGTATCTAAAAATCTTTACACTTGAATTTAGCAATATCAGTAGCCGTTCATCGATGTATCAAAAGCTCAACTAGTAAGTTGGAGAACATTATTTTTGTTGATTAATTGTGATGATGTGGCACTCTGCACGGGTTCACATAGTGTAAACGCCAATGAAAAGAGGGTCGCGTTTTGGTTTCACGCTAAGCTGGTTCAAGTCTTTATGAGGTGCCTTGAGAAAAATCTGTTGGGACCGTATGCTTGATTTCTGCTATGGTGCAGTTTTAAAAATGATGTTACCTATAGTTTTATTGTTTAGTAGATGGTCATTTCTATAGTTGATTTTTATAGAATATAGTCTGGCTACCTGGTGCTTCAAACTATCCAAAGTTATCTTCGTTAAAAAATTATTTTTGATGATGATATTAGTAACAAGAACATTGATTAGAGCCGTCAATATGGGTCATTGTTTAAATAGATGGTTATTACATTCAAAATTTTACTTAAATATCATAAATATTTTTTATCCTAGTATTTAATCTACATTGGGAATAAATGTCATAAATTGTAGTGTCAAAAATTTTGTGACGTCTAGATAAATACCTCCTGGATTTGCTAAAGTTTTTGAGTTGGTGATAGCTACTTCATGCTTTCTGGAAAAAGAAAAAAAAAAAAAAAGACCCCTTCGTTACTTTTCATAGTGTAATGATCAAAACTCAAATAGATTACTTAATTACTTCTTAGGAATTGGAATAGAGGCTTTTGTTTGTGTTAGAATATGGGTGAGAGAAGGAATAGTATCTAGAATCTTACTTGAAAAAAGGATTATGATGTAGAGTCTCAATGCAATAATGTAGCTATAATAATTTAATAATATTTCTCACTTATATTTAGCACATGGTATCAAAGCTTATAAGATCTTGGTAAAGAATTAAAGAGTTTTCACTGCCGGTGGGAGGCTATAATTCATATATGTCGTCTGCATGGTCAATGATTATGTTAGCGAAAAAAGTTGGGCCACCATTCTTCTTTAGGGTGACTTTTTATATCTAATGTGTGTAGCACCATGCATCTTTTCAGTGACTACTTTCTCATATCTAATTTGTGTAGCAGCATGCATCTTTTCAGTGACTACTTTCTCATTTTGATTTGTCGTAGAATCGTGCATTTTTATGGACTATTTTTTCATATCTGAATTGCATAGCACCGTGCATCTTCCCCGACTACTTTCTCATATCTGAGTTGCTTAGCACCATGCGTCTTTTCGGTGACTCTCAGATTTAATTTGCACAATTCAGTGCGTCTTTTTGGTAACCCTTCAAATTTGATTTGTGTAGTTACATGCGTCATTTTGATGACTCCTTAGATCTAATTTACATAGTTTCTAAGGATCGCGTCATCATTGCGACACTACCCATGTAATTTTCTTAGGTCAAATATAATAGTCTGACGACTTCAGTATTGCTCTGGCAATTTTAGGCTTATTCCAACCCGTTTTTCAATCAATTCTTTTTCTGATAGGTTCGTTCAGTCCTTAAAAGCCTTTTCGTTAGTTTTGTTTTGGATATAGATCACCCGAACCCTAATTTGACGACCTTTGTCAGTTTTTCACTAAGATCTTTACTACCCTTTTTGATTTTCTGCGATCGGTATAATTTTTGCAAACATGCATCACTGATTTTGGTTTAATCCTATGATTGAGTTTGAACCCTTAATGAAGTCAGGAGATGGGCAAAGAGTTCAAGTAATTGATTCGTAAAGCTCATCATTAGAGGATTAAGCACATTAAAATTGATCGTCACTTTGTTAGAGAAAAAAATACTCTCAGAATATATTCTTATAAAATTTATGAAGTCGAGATAGCAATCAGAGAAATAGAGATAAGGTATGTTTGTGAATCTTTCAAATCACGGAGGAAGTCGAGATTTTCATCTTATGTTATGAAACTACAAAGTTAGTGGCCTAGTGGAAGACTATGAATGAAAATCATTGAAGATATTCAAAAACATATATCTGAGAACTGAAATATTTACCATTATTTTTTTTGGAGGATAACAAAGTTGTTGATATTCTAGCTAACTGGGGCCTCAACTGCAAGAAAATGATAGACTTATTTGAGTTTCATGGACTTCCCAAAGAATCTAAGCGTGTTTACTACATGAATAGAATCCAACTCCTTTCTTTAGGAGGATAATTCATAAGAACTCTTTCTCTATAGAGAGACATGTACAAAATCTATAACATTGATGTTCTTTGAGTTGTATTCTGACTAAATGAGATGATTTATATACTTCGTAATGCCATCTTTCTTTCTGAGAGCTTATTAGAAATCATACTATATAAAATGGAGGTTGTTTCGTTCTTACGGGTTGTTTGGTAGAATGTATTCATGAAAAAATATAATGCATGCATTGATTAATGTGTAATCTTGTTTGGTACATCTTTTTGCTTATGTATAACTAATGCAAACATTAGTTATACACTCTATTGTGTATTGAGGTGTGTATTAGTAATACGCATCATTTCCTATGGATTAGTAATATAAAGACTTTAACACATGCATTAACTTATTAAATGAACTTAATACCTCTCAATTTCCCCCTCAAAATATTTTACAATTCCTTTTCCCACCATTTCAATTTGCAAAAGTAAATTTTCTCAAAATATTTCACAATTTCTTTTCCCACCATTTTAATTTACAACAATGAATAGTTGGTTTAAATAATCCCAACATATTTTTGTTTTGCTTCGAGGATCTTTGAAAAGATTAATTTTTTTTTTAGACTATTCCTTAATTTTACATCTTGTATTTTATTTTTGTTTCAACTATGTTAATCCGTTGACGTAATATTTCATGCGCAAACACGGATGCCTTGCAATTAATCCTAAACCTCTATATACTAGTTCAACAACACTAATTATATTTGAAATGACAAATGAACTTTGTTGCAAAAAAAAAGTGTACAAAGCCAAAGAAGGGTATTCTTGTAAACAAACATTTTTTTTATGGAAATTATATAAGATATATTATCTCTAATACATTAAACCAAAAAACGTATAAGAAACAATATCAACATAACTAATATAAGCATAACCAATACAAGCATTATTAATACAAATATTACTAATACACGACATTCTGCATTGTTCTTATAGACTCTACCAAAAGGACCCCTAAGCGAAGAAGATTGATTTGTAAAGAAATAAAGAAAAGAGAGGAGAATCCTGGATAAGCTAATAACCTAAAACTTTTTCTATAAATAGCTCACTAGTTATTTGTATTAGGAATTCCGTAATTTTGATTTACACATTGTATGTTCATGGTTCTTTTCAAGCTAAAAAGCTTTTTGTTTTTCGATTTGTAGGTGACTTCAAACATATTGTTCTTAAGCCATTAGTGTCTGTTGACACCTAATTTTTGCCTCCACGACTGAGTTTAATTTCGAGTTTCTTTAAGAGAAAATACCCTATTACCTCCGTGAACTATACCCGAAACGGCTGTGACACACTTCAACTTAAAGGGGGTCCTATTACCCCCTGAACTAATTAAAAGTGTAATTTTGACACCTTTAGTGCCTACGTGTTACATACGTGCACACACGTGTTCCTACGTGGATACTTCAGTATGTTGTGACACGTAGGCACTACAGATGTCAAAATTACACTTTTAATTAGTTCAGGGGGTAATAGGGTATTATCTCAATTTTAAATAAAATTACAACATTTATTTTTTCAGATAAAAACTTTTCAAAATATTTGTCTGGATAATTTTGTCATTTTAAGTAGCGATTATATTATCGTATTCAATTATACGAGATTATATAATTTTGTTACTTAAATATTTATTATTACAAAATATCAGATTTTAATCAAGGCTTATCTTGAAAATAAATTCAAATGATTAAAATCTTGGTTTAAACGTAATTTATTCTCAAAATTAATTTATTTGGATAAATATGTGTTTGATTTTATCAAAATCAAGAAACTTAGGATTAAACGAAATATTAATTCGTATCGAATTTTAATTCAATTTATTAAATTTGATCATAATTGAAATCAATTGACTAGAATCGCAATGCAATTGACCAATTTGATCAAAATATTAATTGAATTAGGCTAAATCCTAAATCATTGGGGATTTTGTTTTAAATAACCCCAAACCAACAATAGTTAAAATCAACCCAAAACCCCTTTCTCCATTCAGGCCCAACAAATCGTCCACCAGCCCACTGCAAATCACCCATACTCGGCCCAACCTCACTCACGCTTTTCTCCTACATCAAAACAGCAACCAACGATAACCAGCAACCAATAATAACCCCAAAACGCTAGCAACAGTCAGCCGAACTCGGCGACCCGTTCCAACTCCGAAAGTGACGGAACCCGATTCCGATCGAGCAATCCCCGACAGACCCGAGTTCAACTCGAAACCAACGACCAAGCAACCTCGAAAACCCGATTGTGGCCAAATCGATAAACCCGACTCCAAGTCCAATTCGAATTCGAATCGTCCGCAACGTCCACGGTCCACCTCAGCTTCCAACGTGTTAAAATCGTGGTTGCATCATGAAGGTTCCAGAACCCACGACGTGTCCCTATACTCATCTATTCAAAATTCGAATGGTACCATTCTCTCCAGCTGGAACCTTATCCTTGAATTTCCCTCACAAATAATCCAGATAGCCCTCAATTTTCCTCCGCTCCCACATCGACTAAAGAGGGGTTTTCATCTAAAAATCCCTTATATATAAGGCTCCTTATTCAGCCAAAAATCCAAGTTTAGGAGGTGAAAAACTTCCCAGCAAAAACACCAGTTTTTTTGCTGTCAGCAAACTTGTTCAACAATTATACGTACGAAGTTGTTTGATAACTTTGCAAAGTTATTGAGACAACTAATATAATTATCGAATAACTATATCAGTTGTTTAAGTGACTTTTTTTTTTTTAATTTAATAATGTTGTGGGATTTATTTTTATTTTTATTTTAAATTAAAGATTTAGAAGGGTTTATAGACTCATTTTTCTCAACACAAATGAGTTCACAGACCTTCTCAAGTCTTTAATTAGAAAAAGACTCATTTTTCTCAACACAAATGAGTTCATAGATCTTTTCAAGTCTTTAATTAGAAAATGGAGGTAAGTGGGTCTCACAATATTATTAAGGACCAACATAATAAGTTGCAAGTTGTCTTTCTATTATAGATTATGGTGCAGTGGATGAGAATGCTTTATCCTTGAGTAGAAGTCGAGAGTTTGATCCTGAATATGGAAAAAAATTTGTTGGAAGCATTATCCAAATAAGGCTCTACCCGATGTGAATTTGAATTAATCGGGGTTCAATACGAGTACCGAATACTACTGGACGAAAAACTAAAAGAAAAAGTTGTCTTTCCGCTAATTTTGAAACTAGAAAGTAGGCCCCACATGGTGAGGGCCAATGAGAAAATGTGAGAGTGGGTCCACAAAAACACACAATACATACCTATATAGTACATGTTTTTGTCTAAGATTTTATAAGGATATCTACTAAAATGGCTTGGCATATATAGCCTTTTTTAAAAAAATTATAAATAAATTTTATTTAATATAAAATTATATTTTATCATTATGTGGAAACACATTAGATATGTTGTTGTTATTGTATAAAATTATATTTTATTTTAATTGAACATGTAATATATTAGAAAATGTTTATATTATAACAATAATAATATACCTAGTGTATTACCACAAAGCAAAGTTTGAAAGGGATAGAATATATGCAGATCAAACTTTTTATCTCAGAAATGAGGTGAAGATATTGTTTTCAATAGACCCGAGCTTAGGACAAAAACTAATCAGAAAAAGCTGTAGTGAGAGTACAAGAGATAATAGACAGAGATACTACAATAAAACACACAACACTAGATATTAATACAAGTCGAAGAACCATAAACTACAAGAGTAGTCCTACGACTACTAGTTATAAAATGTTTATATTAAACACTTTTAACTCAAACTTAAAAAAATACTCTTGCACGTATTTTTAAGTCTATTATATTTAAGTTAACCACAATAAATATATTATTTGTTTTTATTATACAGTTCAATCTCAATTAAAACAACGTTGAGTTTTTACGCTAACTAAGGTTGATAATATAATTAAAAGATTATATATTTTAAGTGATCAACTTATTTACGTAATATGTACTTAAATAAATAAATAAAATTTCAAAATATGAATAAAAAGCATCCAATAGGAACATGCTCAAAGGGAAAGAAATTTGTTTATTTATTACACCTACTAAAAATAATGTAAGAATCTTTTTGTAATCCTTTTTACTTTTTATAGTTTCCTTTGTTAGAGTTAATTACTATGAATTTCGATCAGCCTTTTAAGATATATTTTTTATTATATTAATGCAAGAAAATTACAACTTATCGTACTTATCCTATAATCTTTTAGTATTCAATTTTTGTTTTTATAAAATCAGTAAGTTAATCTAATCGAATTTAACTTTAAAATTAGCCAAACTGACTTCCAAAACTGAATCATGACAACTAAAAAGGAATGAGGAATCGAGTTCAGGTTCTATTGCAACAGGTTACTAATCTGTTGAAACAGATATCTATCTTGTTGCGACAGATGACACGTTTGTTGAAATCGAGTTCAGATTTTGTTGCAACAAATATTTATCATGTTGCATCAGATAACTGATTTGTTGCAACATATGAGTCATATGTTGCAACAGATGATACATCTGTTCGATTCATGTTACAACACTATAGAACTATAAACATGAATCCAACATATGAGTCTTCCGTTGAAACAGATGTCTCATCTGTCGCAACAGATGATTGATCTATTTAAACAGATGAATCTTATGTTGCGTTCATGTTCGCGTGCTATCTATTGTTGAAAAAACAACACAATAGCAGTTACCCAGATGACAAATTTAACTAAAAATCATAATTTGACTTACCAAAGTCTCCTATGAAATAATGCCAAACTGGAAAGTGATGTACGAAATAAAATTTGATCTAAGAAATTAGTCAAATAGTAGCAATAGCAGTAACAACAACAACAACAATGGTCAACGAGAAAAGATGAAGATGATAATGAAGTAGAAGATAATAATGAAGGGGAAGATGATGAATAAAGCAACAGTAACAATGAACAACAAAAATCATTAAGAGAGAGAAAACAACAATGGATGAGAAGAGAGAGAAACGCGTCTTTTTCCCTCTGTTTCTAGTTATATTATCTAGACATTTGGATCAAAGTGCAAATTTTAAAACTTGTGGGTTATTCTCAAACTTACCCAACTTTCTTAATCAATAGTAAAGTAATTGTCACCTACACTCAGTTATTAAAACTTGTGTCACCTACACCTCATTTTCAATCTTTTTTGTTACCTACGACTCAAAGCCCCTAAAAACTATAAAAGAACAAAAACAAAAAAGTTAAAAATCTACAGGCAAACAACATAAATCCCAATAAATTGGAGCTTGATTATGAAAAATTCCGATATTTTGCATAATTACCGAAAATTTTAATTTTTGATATGTTGAGATACATAATTAGCTCCCGATACATTCAATGTAGATATATTTTTTTCTTTGTAAAGATACATAATTAGCTTCCGATATTTTTTTTTTGATTTTGTGTCTGTCAAGATACATAATATATACATCTAACGATGATATATTTTTTTCTTGTAACGATACATAATTAGCTCTAATTTTTTTTATTTTTTATTTTGAGCTTGTCGAGATACATAATTAACTCCTTGATATATCTAAGGAAGAGACATAATTAGTTGAATTTTTTAAATGTCTTTGTAGGGGTGAAAATTTGTGTAAATATCGTAAGTTAAGATGTATATTTATGTTATTTTTTCAAAATTTATTATGAATTGGCCGAGGAGTATGACCAGTTTGTAATCCATTTCAGCCCAACTCATTTCAACGAAAATAATGTTTGATGTTGACTAACCTATTTATTGACTTAACCTATTTCAATTCATCCAAATTCAACCCAACACTCTCATTTAGCACCTCTTTTATGTGTTCTATCAATGTCTTTTTTTTTTTTTAACTTAAGAATAAGATTATTCCAAACATGAAGGTTTAGAGCAAAATTAAGTAACGTTGGTTATTATCCATAGTGGGTCCAATACAACAATGGATTCTTCTTTAGATGCCCTTTTTATCTGCATGGGCCTCACCAACCTCCAACATGAAATGTCTATACTAAAAAAGAGTGGATGGATTACATTAGAAAAATAATAAATAAATAAATAAATTATTGATCAAATTAAACTTAACAATGAACAAATTCATTAATATTATCAATGCATAAAAATTAATTTTTTTTATAAGTCTCACCAAAGAGTTGTTTGGACATTTAGATAACCCAACTTTTGAAGATGCTAAAAATACAAGAAACTCTAAATTTAGTGGTAAGTTAGTTAGTAGTTTTCTTACCAAAAAAAAAGTTAGTAGTTTTTATTTAATTTATGATTTTTTATTTTTTTTAATTTACTTATAAGGTCTATGACTGATTTCAACTTACTTAAAATTGAGATATGTTATTCTATCATTTTTCTTCTAAATATCATTAAGAGATATCCTAAGAGAGAACAAATGTTTGGTAAAAGTCAAACTTTATAGAAATCTGATTAGACAAATCTCCAAATTTTATCATCCAAAGGGAATAAACTTTATAAAATTTTGGTTAGATAATCCCAATTTTATTTATAAGATTTAAGAAAGAGCCTAAATCCACATTGAATTTGTTTTTTTCCTAAAAGAAAGTAAGTAATTTTTAGTGTTAAATTTGACTCATTAATATTTTAGAAAACACACAAGAAGTATTTTAAGTCAAGATTTTTAATGTTTTTAAAAAGTCATAAATCATAATTTATTTATTTTTCAAAAGGTTGAATAATTAATCACAAAATGCTGATTTACTATTGACAAATGTGATTTTTAAATTGATTTGTCAAACATAAATTATTATTTTTTAATTATGTTGTGCTTACTATAAAATTTTACTTTTGAAAATAAATTGATTTTGAAAAATTGGTCGAATAAATTATAATTCAGATTTTTACCTTGTAAAATCATTAACACTTTTTGAAAAAAAAAAAAATTATTTTTAAAATTAACCCGAGACTTTTAAGTAAAGATAAAAGAGCTCATGTATTCTATCACAACTTAGAAAGTAAATTAAATTTTTGAACAATTAATATCTATACACTTAACTCCCATTAATAGGTACATTCCCAAGTCTAAACATAGCAAAGTTGCAAAGATTTTGACTCAAATAAGCCATTTTATGAAGCAATTCATCAAAATAATATGCTTTATAAAAAATTTACGAAACTAGTAACATTTTACTCTATTATTTTATTAAAAATATATAAGGGTCAAAAGTAACGGAGTAAAAACTTAACGGATCATAAAACGTTACTAGTAGTAACGTTTTATGGATAATTCGTGACTGCCATTCTTTTTTTTTTAAAAAAAAAACAAATAAAAATGAAACTTCAAGTATTTTCAAGTGTAGCCGTTTCCCTAATTTTGAAAGAAATCCCCAATTCTCTTCTCTCCCTCTCATCTCTGTCTCTCATAACTCGTCTCTCGTCTATGGCTTCATACTTTATTTTCTTAGCAATTTCAATCATCTGTGGTTGATTCAATTGACAGTGCAATCTCTTTCATCGAAGTAATTAATCGTTCGTGTTTCAGATTGCGAAACCCTAGCCTCAAGTTTTGGTATGAATATACTCTCTGTTCTCCTTGCCTCAACTTGACTCTCTATTTTAAACTTTATATTTCTCAAATTTTATTCAACTATGCTCAAAATTATGAACAATTATTTGTAGACAAAGAGATGGGATATTTTTTAAAGGAGAAAAAATTATCTGTAGACTTTGTTAGAGAATAATTTTTCCTTTATGGCTGGTTAATTTGTTTATTATAGTAAAAATATTTACTTATGTATAGGTACCTTTTTTATGGCTGGTAGTAGTTCATACAAGTTGGATCCTGGGCCACTTGAACCGTCTGTATTAACTGAACAACTCACTCTTAGGTCACGGGATATATGGGATGGAAGTGTTGATATGGTTCTTAATACGAGAAAGAGTGATGGAGGTTTTTGGAAGCTCGTAGAAAAATATCCTATCTATCTACGAGTTTTAGAAGTGATTAGATTATCTGAATTGTATGGTGTTTATAGATGTAATAGGCCTGCTATCGACCGTAGTTTGATCACTTCATTAGTTGAGCGGTGGCATCCTGAAACACATACTTTCCACTTTAGAACAGGTGAAGCAACTATCACCTTGCAAGATATCGAGGTGTTGTATGGATTACCCGTGAATGGTGCTCCGGTACTTGGTACTGAGACGACGAGAACTATTAGAGATTGGCAAAACATTTGTCAAAGATTATTAGGTTTTTTTTCATCTCTTCAGAACTTTAAAAATAGTTTCCTCAAGGTCTCTGCGCTTAAAGCACACCTGCTAAGTGAGCCACAATTGTCAGACATGGCAACCCAAGAAATAGTCAATCAGAAGGCTAGGTGTTACATGCTTTGGATGATTGCGGGTATGATGATGGTAGATACATCTGGTGCTTATTTGAAGCTTATGTACCTGCCTATGCTTGAGGATGTCAATGCAATTGGGTCTTATAGTTGGGGGAGTGCAACTTTAGTGTACTTGTACTGCTTTCTTTGTAAAGCCTAAGTACCCAAAATGAGATAGCCGAATTTCTACCACCACTTCAGGTATATCTAATAATTCTAATAATTGTACAAATTATATTGATATTTCTTTTAGTTATATATATATATATATATATATATATATATATATATATATATATATATCAGGTTTGGGCATGAGAGAGGATCACTGTCCTTAGGCCACAGATAATAGGAAAAAGAGGTACAAGAAATATTTTTCCTACTGGTTTGCCTAGGGGTCCATATGCTACTAGATGGTTTGCACACTTTAGTTGGACTAACACTTCTAAGCATGTGCTGAAAGTTTATAAGGATGCACTTGACTTTATGACAGAAGATCAGGTAGATTGTGTATAATTTTTTTCTTTGATTTTATGTCGATTGTAAATATAACTCATTTGCTTTTTCCTTTTTCATGTAGTTTATCTGGGAACCATATACTGATGAACTTAATTGAGAGTCTTCCTGACTATTGTCGTGCTGGACGAGACATGTGACGTGTTAGAGTTTCAATCTTCTGTTGGGATGTGGTAGAGGTTCACTTGCCTGATAGAGTAATGAGGCAATTTGGATTGCAACAGGTGATTCCAACTCCATTTTTGATTGACTCCACCCACTTTCGTCATGATCGTCGGGGAAGGCCAAATACAAACTGGGAGTTGGAACATGCACAATGGTTACCTTTTTGAAACGAGCGAGAATAATTTATCTGTAATGCACCGGTCAATCACGGGCCACTTCGGTATGACGACCCCTACCTTATTTGGTTCAGACGTATTACTCGTCTTCTCATTGGTAATCCTAATCCCCGTCCTTAATGCCAACAAGGTTATGTGCTTAATTCAACTTCATATGAAACAATGGTAAGTAGAACTTTGCTTGTCTTATTTTTATTTATCTAATATATGTTAATAATAATCATAACCTCAAGAGTAGGAACTTATCTTTTTTTTTAATCTTTTTGATGTCTTTACAGTTAAATATTTTTACTTTAATTCACAGGCACGTCATATTCATTCGATGGTTGATAAAGCTAAATCACTTGGAGATACGCCATCGTATGAGGACTTATACATGTTTAGAAAGATGGTGCGGGGTCAAAGTTCTGATTGTTTGAGATATGTCCATGAGGCCGACATGTTCAAGTATCAGCCGATTACAGAAGAGATGAGGTACAACCTGATCAGTTACGTCCCCCTATTCGTAGGCGAGGAAAAGACGGTGTTGCTTGAAGAAGAGAACGTGCTATTGCGAGAGACCAAGTGCCTGATGAAATGAATGAAATGGATGAAGCAATGCAAAATTCCCAAATAGGTTCTAAAGATGCTCAAGCAACAACTAATCATGATTTTGGTTCCACTTCAATTGGTTGCACTCAGGAATTCACTCAGGCATCAGGTATGACACATCAACATACAGAGATTGTGCCATATATGACTCTACAGACTCCACAAATATCAAGGTATTCAAGTCTTTCAGCACTTGATAATATATTTGGTGGTCATCCGCCTCAACATTTTGAGAGTGCCCCAAACTTTACCTCATCGCCTGTGCCAATGTCTATTGATATCCCGGATGCCACTAATAATTTGAGAACTTGAACACTGAGATGGAAGATAATGAGTTGGATGATACCAACAATGAAGTGAATGGTAATGATCCGGAGGATGCAAGTACAGGTTGTGAGACGACTATTCAGCATGATGAACTATCCAAGAAAGAGAAACGTAAAATTATTGCTAAGCTTTGTGGGACTGGTATTTTTTCGTGATTATGTTATTTTTTTTCAACTTAACTGCACCTTTTTAGTTGAACAGTTGAAAATCTACCTTTGCTTAACAGGAAGTCACAATGCTTACCAGCATGCCGAAAAGGAAAAAGCAAAACAAAAAAAAGGCAAAGAGTAATGGAGTTATGTTGGACTCTTTCTTCTTCCATTCCCCTGTATCTGGTCTAGTCATCACTTCTGTGGTAATACATGAATACTTGTTCTGTCTGTTTTCAACTGCATTTGCTTGAATTTATCCTGTGAGGTTCATGTTTTTCATTCCAACAGCATGTGCTTGAATTTATCCATGTGATTGTATCCACTGTTGCTCTTTATCATCCTGCAAAGTTACCTAAACTTGTTCTTGACTTTCAGTCTGTTGTGTTTGCTTCTACTGATTCTGCACTTCCATTGTTTGTCTCTCAACCAACAACAACAATAACTACTACTACTAATAAAGTACAGTAGGAACAAGAATATAAATAGGTTAATATAGGCATCACATATTTAGGGACAAACCGCTTTCAAACTAGAGTAAAAGTTAGGCAAGAAAATTCGAGAAATAGAGTAAAAGTTAGGATTTGGCTGCCTTTCGATCTCAGTTGGTTCATAAACAAGTGTTTGGAACAATTTTCGAGCAGTTAACAGTAGCAGCTTTGTTTGGTTATGTTCTCTTTTTGAAGTTTCTTAATAAACTTCCTAATACTCCATCTCAAGTATATGTTGGGATTAGTTTGAGCTAAACCATACTTTTTCTCATAATTGCTCTATTCCTTTTTTATTTGGGACCATAGCTTATTTTGCACCTTATATTTTCAAATTATTTTTCCTTTTTGTTGAGAAGGAAGATAGTTAAAATATTTAATCAGCAGATATTGTGATGTTCAGGGAATACTTGAACAAGGACAAGAAATAGCAGTCAAGCGGCTGTCTAAAACATCCAAGCAAGGAGAAGTCGAGTCCAAGTGTCGATGCAATTGTCATATAGTTATTTCAGGAAAAAGACACTGGAAATGCTAAATGGGAAAAATTTAAATGAAGGATTGTGGAACTTCCACCAAGGACATGAAAAATTAACTATGAACAGTGAGCAACCCAACTTGATTTTTCAGTTTCTTGTTGAAAATTATTGTAATTGGTAGTTGCTTAATCAAGAATACAACTTTGTGTTGATTTTGCTTTAGAAATGGTTAAAGAAAGCTTCTTTGGATAATTTTCTTGTTGTTCAATGGTACATTTATTGGGCTTTTGCATCATTTTTTTTGGTAATTCTTGATTTTTCAGTGGTGCATAATTTTCTTGTTGTACATAAAGAAAGCCACTAGGGATTCTTGGATTTAAACCTTGTTATCAAATTATTCTCATTGTGATAGATGGGAGCAATAATTTCTTGCGTTTGACGTAATCTCCCTTCCGAATAGACAAGTCCGAAGGATACATATGGATGCACTTTATATCAGTTTCCTTGTAAATTTATGTATGAGGCTAAACGTGTCCTTGTCTTGATCATTTTCCAAACTGGAATGGTTCACTCTAATTCCACAATACATAAGTAAAGTAATATCACTCATATGTTCATCTTTGTTACTTTCCTGGGAAATATAAAAGTTTTATTGGCTTTAGCATTAAGAAATTGCTTTAAAGGTATACTTTCACAATAGTGTTATGCTTGCTCTGTATGTGAAGTGTTATTATATTAACTCTCTTTATTTGTTTACCACTACTTGCAAGTTGCAGTGATTTACTGAATTTTCATCTTGTTTCATCTCTAACATTTGCACTGTATCTCAGGCACGAGGCAAATTTCATACAAAAGATCATCGAGGAGGACATTAACTCATGGTTACAGTTGGATTAGAGTCTCGAGTGAAGGACATTAACTCATGGTTACAGGATGAATCCAGTGAAGTTGGCACTGGGGTGATCTGGGGACTTGGTGGCGTAGGAAAGACCACTGTAGCTAAAGCAGCTTGCAACTCGAACTATGACAGATTTCTCTAAGCAGATGATATAAGTTATTCATTGCACACTCAAGTATGTTGCTCGATGGATGAGCGTCAAACCTGTATTTATTTTTAAATTCCGCAGAATCTGCTTTCCCAAGTATCGAATCGTAGAAGACTATACAACTTAAGAAGTTGCAGGGAGGGAGGGCTATGAGAGTTGGTTCCGTTATGGAATTTTTGGAACCTGTCCTTTTACTGTACTCTTGTTAACTAAAGAGTGTCCTTTTTTCTTATGGAATTTCATAGAAGACTATACAACTTATGGAATTTCAAAGATTGAGTTGTTGACGTGCCTTACAATATTCTAGCCGTTTTTCTTGGGTACGTTTGGTTGCTAAGGAAGCAGCAGGAAAAAACTAAAGTACAAAGCAACGTACAATTGCTACTAGAAATTGTATTGACCAGCTATGAATCATGATACTACTGCTAAAAACCGAAGCATAGCTACAAATGCTAGCTGGAATGAAGTTCTTTTATAAGATCAAACATAATACTCACAAATGACATCTGAAAGATAGAAAAGAGTTGCAAACTCTATCGGAAATCATTTCACATAAAACACCAACAACTCTTATGTCTTAAGTACTAATGCTACAAATGTTGGCTGGAATGTTGGTACAAGATTTCTACTCAATTAATTCATGAAACAATTATTAGACTTAGAAATAATCCACAAAACAAGATTCATCAGACCTAAAACGGTTAGAAATTTTAAGAGTACCCACTTAAGTTTGATTACGAGTTGGACATCGGCGCCTATCATGTCCAGTATGTCTACACAGCCCGCAAGCTCGCCCATATACTGCAGGACCACGATCTATCTCATTAGGTACTCTAGTTGTCCTTTGTCGATTAGGACGACGATAGAATTCATTACTTCTCATTATAAAACTTGGAGATGGCCAATATGCCTCGTGCCCAACCGGTGAGAATGACCCAGAATATGTAGCAACATAATTCTCTGTTGTGAAATGCTCGCTAACAAAATTTCTAGCTAGCCCTCCCATTCTTTCAGTAACCTTCATGCCATGCGAACACGGAAAATGCAAATTAGCCCATTTTTCACAATCACATTTTTTATCATTTAGTGAAACACGATGAGGATTACCACCAGTACCATCAACTTGAATAGATTTAACCTCATATATCCCAGTGGATATATTCCAATAAAAAATAAAGTGTCTTTTTGAACTTTCGTAGTTCTTCTCCCACTTTACTTTGAACCTGCTTGTCCATAATTCCTTTTGCTCTACAAGTTGGTGCGCTGTTTGAGATCTACGAGTATACCGTTCAATTGTTTGCTCCAATGAAAGTCTCACCATGGCAGTGACAGGCAATCCTCGAGCTTTCTTTAGAAGGCCGTTGAAAGACTTTGAAAGATTTGTTGTCAACACTCCCCATCTTTTTCCATCATCATGGCTAATTGTCCATTTTTTCAATGGAAATTGCATGAGATATTCATATGCTTCTTCATTTTCTTCCCTGATTTCCCACATCAAAGCTTCGAACTTCCTTACTTGATGAGCCGATGCAGCATTCCACATCAGATCACTGAGATTCCTGTTTAGAAAATAAGATTGAAAATTACTCTTAAGATGTCTTACGCAAAATCGATGAAAGGCCCGAGGCTCCTGGAAGTTCCACAACTCCGTTAAACTAGCTAAGATTCCTTTTGCCCTATCAGAGATAATACATACATCTTCTCTATCCTTTATTACATGTGCGCTTAGTTTTCTAAAAAATTATTTCCATGCCTCTTTCGATTCCCTGTCAACAATAGCAAATGCTAGAGGAAGAATGTTATTCTTTTCATTAATTCCAACAATAATTAATAATTTTATCTCATATTTACCATACAAATGGGTTCCATCTACTGAAATAACTGGACGACAAGTTTAAAATTCATCAATGCATGGCTTGAAAGCCCAAAATACAAATTTAAACGTTTTTACCTCTAACGAACTCATTGACTCTTCGTGTTTCCATTTTACAATTGTTCCATGGTTAAAGTGTTGAAAAGCTGCAAAAAAACTTAGGAAGCTCACTAAATGATTTCTGAAAATCACCATACACCAATTTAAATGCTCGTTGACGTCCAAGCCACGCTTTCCTATATGTTACTTAATGACCAAATATCTCATGAACCTTAGAAATGACATCTACTACCAACAATTTGGAATTTTTACGTATTTGATTTAGAAACAAAGATGCAATTAAATTGGTATCTAGGTTAGCGTGACCTGTAGTAAGCCCTTCAGTCTCACATCTATGATTATCAAAATACTTTCCTATCTTCCAAAGGCTACCTCCAACCTTTCGGCCTCGAAGAAACCATCGACAACCTAATGATTCGTAAAACCTGCATCTGACAATCCATAGTTTCTTGCTTGATGTTACAACTATGAATTCTTTATTTTTGCGCAAACTCCAAATTGTCACAGCCCGTTTCAATCTATCTTTGCTGCTAAAACACATTCCTTTTTTAAAAAAAAATTTGCCATCGTCAGACCAAACAGAACAACAATTCATCTCAGATTCACGGGTAGAGATAAAAATATCTTCTTCATTCTCTAATGTTGTAAAGTAGGGTATATCATGATTTTGCATTCCAAACACACTTTGACCAAATTGATTATGAAGATTTACACCAATATCATTTTGAGGTAAATCTTCACTATCATTGGTATCTTCATCAGATTCACTTTCTAAGGTTTCACTTTCTCCATCATCTTTTGAAGGTTCATCTTCCTCCAAACTTTCATCACAAATTTGACCATGTGCATCATTACACAAATCAAAGTTATCCTCATCTTCTCTGCGAAAAAAATAATAATGAATTAGTGAAGTAGTGATGCATAAGATTTCTTATAGTTTCAAAAAAAAGTAAAGATCACCCACCTGATCTCATATTGTCTGTGGCCACTTTCAATGTGTCCTTGACTACTTAATCCTTCATCATATGATTGATACTCATGTTCGTTAGGGCTTGCATCAAGTGATTGATGGATACTAGGGGTTGCAGTATATGCAAAATGAGGATGACTGAGCATGGAAAATCCATAATTTTGAGCTAATAAGTTCATATGATAACCATGCTGACCATTCATTTGAAATAGATTATCATGATTTGTTGGTCTAGTCTTTACATACATCTCCAAAAGATTTATATCAATTTTATTCGAATTTTTTTTAGGAATGACAAGAAATTATAGCAAAGACTGGTCATTCTCTATTTTAAATTCAATAAACCTTGTAATGTTACTTGAAATGAGCATGAATATTTTCCAGAAATATCCATTTGAATATTTTCACTGTTTGTCCTCATTTTTTCATGCAACATTGCAACTAGTTCAACGTAGCTAGTTGAAATAGACATGCTAACAATCATTCTAGCACCTTCGATGTATCTAAATCCGCTCATTTCAGAAATTATTTCACCACCCCAATACAAAGCAACCATCACATTTTCTTCAAAATTAGCCATTTTTCTGCTATACACAAAAATAAGATATGTATTATAATTATTAAAACATCAAAATAATTTTAATGCATTACAAAATATTGGCTAGCCATACCTATTAAAACTTTGTAAATGTCGTTTCCAGAATAAAGCACATAAGCAAAAGCTTTGGTTAGAATTGTAAAAATGTGTTTGAACATTCTATACATACCATCACTTATATAATCTGTTGTCCTAAAAGGTTATTGGCAATAACGTTTTATTAATAAATCAATCAACAAGATTACTACTTTGCAGGTCTGTGATTTGATTCGCTAGAAACGTTACTCACAGTAACGTTTTTATCTAAAAATGTGACTAGTGATTACAATTTCAAGGCAAAATTTTGGTCAAAAAAATTGCTGGGTTGATTTGATAGAATCGTTATTCGGAGTAACGTTTTACAGCTAAAACGTTATTGGTGATAACGTATTTAATGTCAGATTTGTACAGAGATTCTTGGGTGGCAGAACTACAGAGAAACGTTACTGTTGGTAACGTCTTATGTCTAAAACGTTACTGAGAGTAACGTTTTATGTCAAAACGTTACTGTGAGTAACGTTTTATATTCTAACGTCTAACGCCAATTCCGTTTGAGCCATTAACCTTTTTAAAACATAAAACGTTATTGGGAACAACGTTTATACTAGTTTTGTAAAAAATTCAAAAAATAAATTACTTTGGTGAATTGATTCAAAAAATGACTTATTTCGATCCAAGTTGTCTTTGTGCTAATTTAGAGACTACAAAGTAGGCCCCACATGGTAGGGGCCATGAGGAAAATGTGAAAGTGGGCCCACAAAAACACACAATACATACCTACATAGTACATGTTTTTGTCTAGATTTTACAGGAATACTAGACACGAGGCTCGTGTTAGGAATACAATTGCCTAAGAATTCAGAGTGTGAACGGAGTGCTGATTACTCTAATGAACAGCTGTATGCAATTGTATTGCCTATTATCATCTATCTTCGGAGGAGGGATGTCTATGATCTGCACCACAGCATTCTAGGTACGTACGGATTGGAATATATATCGAGTAGAAGTGAACTTTGTTTTTTCCCTTTTGCTCGAGGAGGTTTTCCGCGATAACCTTGTGTGTTCTTTACTTTACGGTTTAGACGACCTTAAAGGAACCAGGTTCGTTAAGATCAGTAATTGGTGATAGATTACTTTTACAGTTCGTTGTAGCGTAACTTTACTAATTGCGCCTAGACTTGTTCAAAAATTGCAGGCCTCTAATTATTCGCCATACTGATCACGGCTGTAATCACTGAAGCCATCAAGAATGGAGTAGGTCGTCCACCACCAGACTTTTTCTGGAGTTGCTTTCCTGATGGCCGGTAAAGATGTATGTATTGCCCTCGACTAGGCAAAAGTAGCTTCTTAGAGCATTTCTGTTTGACTCAATAAAAGTCATTTGTACGTTTGTTTATGTGATAGTGAAAGCGCTTTTCTTGATTTGTTTCGTTGTTCTCTTTACAGGAGTACGATCAGTGAGGAGACGTGAAATGCCATGGTAAAGAAAGCGATATTAAGGAAGGACATAAAGAGTTCCCCCAAGCGGGCATACAAGTGGTCTGAATTATCGCGAAAACTTTCTTTCTTTAGTGTCCGAGTTGGTTAATATTCTTGAGGATTTGGCTGCTTCTTTGCAGGGTCATTTGCTGGTCTCGGGTTTCTATCGTTGTATGTAGCAGGGAAGATAAAAGCATTTGATCGTCGAGGGCGTGTAGCAAAACTATGCATAGTTTTTCTTCCTCTCCTAATGGCATCTCTTGTCGGGGTCTCACGTGTGGATGACTACTGGCATCATTGGCAAGACGTGTTCGCTGGAGGACTGATAGGTTCGTCTTGAACTTCTACATTGCGTTTCAGTTGATAATATACAAACTCCATGTCTATCGCGTTTCAGGCCTTTTTGTTGCTACATTCTGTAACCTGCAGTTCTTCCCAGCTCCGTACCATACTGAAGGTACGTTCATTTTGTAGGACTACACTGAGTATGTCGTTGTTTATGTTTGACATATATTCCACTTTGAGATAGTTGAAAAAGCACTATCTCGTTGAAATGTTCTATACATCTGCCCTATCTCAACGCGTAATGATCCAGGCGAAGGCATTGCACAAAATCTCCTTTACGCGACTTTACTGCTATAGTGGACAAGATACTGAAACCAACGCGATATGTTCCTTTCTTTCGCTGTTCTCAGGTTGGGGACCATATGCATATTTCCGAGCAGTGGAGGAGGTTCGTAGTAGCAGACAACGCGTTCAACCTGCTAACGGAGGATCAGAGGTAGCACGTCCCGATGTATAACTAAATCAGCAGTCTCATACAACTACTAGTCCTTTTGAGGATGTGTAATATGGAAGAATGTGAGACATAAGACACTGTAAACTTATGTTTATCTTTGTTCAATGTGTTCCCTAGCTCAGTTTGTTATTTTACTTGTGTATATTTAAGGTTGATTTTGTTGTATGTTTAAGTATTTTTAGCTTTAGGAACCTATTTGATTACTGAAATTCTAAGAAATCCTTCGGGATGGCTCAGTTAGTTTGGAGGAAGGTTCGCGGGTTTGATCCCCTCTATGCCTTCTGAGCCGAGTTTGTCGCACAGGACTTGTCTAGTGTAGTTTGCAGGCTATTACACAGTGGGAGTTAAAGCCGGTGCGCACAAAGTGCTCACCCAAAGGTCAGAGACTGTTGTAGCGATTGCGAGTTATCTGGGGTTCCAAAAAAAAATATACATATTCGAAGAAGATATAAGTTTTCGCTTGATATGTTATACATTGTCACACTGTAGAGAACAAAATTTAATTAGGTACTTTTTTTTTTAGGTTCCCATCCGATGTCCGGTGCCCGCATTGGAGCCCCAACTAATCCGGATCGCTCATTGCAGGGCCCATTAAGGTGACAGTGCTTCCAACAGAGTTTTCTCCATACTCAAGGTCGAACCCTCGACCTCTGGTTAAGGGTGAAACAGCTCCATCCACTGCACCACAACTCATGTTGGTAGGTACATATTAGAAAACTATAAAAGAACAAACACAAAAATGTTAAAAATTTATTTGAATCGGCTGAGTCGGGTACGACCGATTTGTAACCCATTTCAGCCCAACCCACTTCAACGCAAATAACATTTGCGATTGACTAGCCTGTTTATTGACTTAAACGCATTTTGATTCGTCCAAATTCATATTTGTAACAACCCATTTCATATTTGTAGCAATAACCACATTGCAAAAATAGCCATTGATTTGCTATTTTGCAAAAATTGAAGAAAGTGGGAGTTAAAATGACGCATGTGAAATACATTTTTTAAGTGATTATGTTAATGGTCCAGCTAAGCAAATAAAGGTCACGAAAATACACTACTATTATAAGACCCCACAAAATTTAGATGTGTTATAACAAATTTTACTAAAGTTTAAATATATTTTGAACCATTTTCCTATTTTGGTTCGTTCAAATTCAACCTAACTATGTGTTAAATCAATGTTTTTGTTAACTCAACAATAATATTATTCCAAACATATTAGTTGAGAGCAAAATTAGTTAATGTTAGTTATTATCCATAGTGGCTCCAATATAACAATGGATTCTTCTTCGGGGAAAGGACAGAAATGACACTTCAAATTAAACTATTTCCATGAAAATGATCATGAAATTTAAATTCCATTCTCTAGTCATTTCAATTTACTGGCTTATTCTATACCGTTTCTACACACCTTCTACACAGTTTCTATACAAATCTCATACATATAAATATTCTATATGAAAATTATACAATTTTGATGCACAATTTATACAATAACTGTATATTTTTTTTACACATTTTATACAACAATTATATAATTTTCATACACTTTTTATATATATTTTATACATATACATATTTGATAGAACTATACAAAAAATATACATATATCTTATATAGATACATATTCCATTTAACAATTATATCGTTTTTATATAATTTAATTATTATTTCTAAACAATAAAAAAAGAACAGAATATTTGATCAGTTAAAAAATTTATAGCAAAAAAAAATTAAAATATTTTTAAAAGGGCCGAATTGTCCAAATTGAATACTGTATCAATATTATTTATAGACTGTGTCAGTATTGTACAAGGACTGTATATGGACTATGTAGGTCAAAATGACTCAAATTAGGAAATAACTATAAATCGAAAATAGTATATTCGACTGACCATTTTTTTAAAAAGTTTCAAACTTGGACTATTTATTTTAAAAAGTGTTCCTTCTTCTCTTTAGATGCCCTTTTTATCTACATGGTCTCACCAACCTTCAACATGAAATATCTACATTAAAAAAAAAAAAAAAAAAAAAAGGTGGATGTATTACTTTATAAAAATAATAAATAAATAAATTATTGATCAAATTAAACTTAACAATGTACAAATTCATTAATAATATCAATGCATAAAAATTAATCCTTTTTTATAAGTCTCACCAAAGAGCTGTTTGGACATTTAGGTAACCCAACTTTTGAAGACGCTAAAGAAATACAGTAAACTCTAAATTTAGTATTAAGTTAGTTAGTAAATAGTACTTTTTATTTAATTTATAATATTTTTCTCTTGGTTTACTTTTAAGGTAAAATTTTATCTAACTGATTTTAACTTATTTAAAATTGAGATACGATTATTCTATCATTTTTTTTAATATGATTAAGAGATATCTTAAGAGAGAACAAATGTTTGGTAAGAGTCAAACGGTATAGAAATGTGATTAGATGAATCTCCAAATTTTCTTATCCAAAAGGAATAAACTTTATAAAATTTTGGTTACATAATCCCAATTTTATTAATAAGATTTATATTTTTGCAGGTTATTATTTCATATGCGATCAACGAAAGAAAGTAATTAATTTTTGGAGTTAATTTGACTCATTAATATTTTAGAAAACACACAAAAAGTATTTTAAAATAAGATTTTTAATGTTTTTTATAAAGTCATAGTCACAAGAAGATGTTTTTTTTCCAAAATGATGAATAATTAATCACGAAATGCTGCTGATTTAATATCGAGAAATGTGGTTTTTAAATTGATTAGTCAAACATAAATTACTACTATTATTTTTCAATTATGTTTTTTCCAAATGTGCTTATGATAAAATTTCACTTTAGAAAATAAATTGATTTTGAACAATTAATATCTATAAACTAACTAGTTTCTTACTTCAAATCACACCTTCTTCTTCTTCGTAATATCAAATCCTTCAAAAATATGCAAAAACATAGTCATAGCCATTTCAAGCCAGAGAAATCATGGTGCCTCATCATAACATTAGTAGGTTTAATAGGAGGTGCACTTTTCATGTCCATGTTTCTCAAAACGTCAAACAATTGGATCTTGTGCAGCAGCAACGACAACAATAAAGCTCCAAGAATGGGAAAAAAATTTCTTGATGATCATGGCAAGAACTGGAATCCACAGCAACTCCATCTGGATGCCATTTTACATTATGCAACATCGCGAGTGATACCTCAACAAAATATAGATGAGATCAGGATATCTTTTGATATTCTGAAAAATCGAACTCCTTGTAATTTTCTTGTATTTGGTTTAGGCCATGATTCTCAAATGTGGGCCTCATTTAATTCCCGTGGAAACACATTGTTCCTGGAGGAAGATCCGAAATGGGTGGAGACTATACTAAAAGATGCCCCTTTCCTTCATGCTGAAACCGTGAAATATCGGACAATGTTGTCGGAGGCAGATGAGCTAGTGGAACATTACCATAAAGAACCAGACTGTTCCGCCAAAAAATCATTTCTACGTGGCAACCATGGCTGTAAATTAGCATTAGATATGTTACCCGATGAAGTTTACAATAAGGAATGGGATGTGATTATGATAGATGCACCACGAGGCTATTTTGCAGAAGCACCAGGTAGAATGGCAGCTATTTATTCAGCAGCTGTTATGGCCAGAAATAGGAAAGGGAAAGGCGCCACTCATGTCTTTTTACACGATGTGGATCGTAAGGTAGAAAAGATTTATGCTGAGCTCTTCTTGTGTAGGAAATATTTGGTCAAAGGGGTAGCAAGGATTTGGCATTTTGAGATTCCTCCACCATCTAATGTCGGAAACAACTTTTGCTAGAATTATTACTTTCCTACGTATCAATTTTCTTTCTTTGTTTCTTCAAATTGGAATTTCCAATGTACTCGTTTAAGTCGGCCCCTATCGACTTGACACATCCATTAAGAAAAATATTTAAGGTTGCTTTTGGTGTATGTTAAAGTATTTTTTTAGCTTTAGAAACCTATTTGATTACTGAAATTCTAACAAGTCCTTTGGGATGGCTCAATTAGTTTGGAGGATGGTTATCCACACCGATAACTTGGGTTCGATCCCTCGTCAATTCCTTCTGAGTCGAGCCTATCGCACAGGAAGTGCAGTTTGCAGGCTATTACACAGTGCCTTCTGAGTCGAGTCTGTCGTACAGGGCTTGTTCAGTGCAGTTTGCAGGCTATTACACAGTGAAGGTTAATCCAATGCGCACAAAGTGCTCATCTGAAGGACAGAGGTTATAGTGGTTGCAGTTTATCCGGAGTTCCAAAAAATATATAAGTATTTGAAGAAGATATACATTTTCGCTTGATATGTTATATATTGTCACACTAAAGAAAACAAAATTTTATTAGGTACATAGAAAACTATAAAAGAACAAAAACTAAAAAGTTAAATATTTATTTTCCCTAAGCTATTTTGATTCGCCCAAATTCAACCCAGTCCTTTTATATGTTATCTCTAAGTTTTTTTAAAAAACTTAAAAAATAATATTATTCCAAACATGTTAGTTTAGAGCAAAATTATCCATTGTGGGTCCAATATAACAATGGATTCTTCTTTAGATGCCCTTTTAATCTACATGGATTACTTTATAAAAATAATAAATAAATAAATAAATAAATTATCGATCAAATTACACTTAACATGTACAAATTCATTAATATTGTCGATGCATATAAATTGTACAAATTCATTAATATTGTCGATGCATATAAGTTAAATTTAATATAAATCTCACCAACGAGTTGTTTGGACATTTAGGTAATCCAACTTTTGGAGATGCTAAAAAAATATAAGAAACTCTAAATTAGTGTTAAAGTAGTTAGTACTTTTTATTTAATTTATAATAATATTTTTCTCAGTTTACTTCTAAGATTAAATTTTATATAACTGATTTTAACTTGTTTAAAATTGAAATATGATTATTCTATCATTTTTCTTAATATCATTAAGAGATATTCTAAGAGTGAACAAATGTTTGGTAAGAGTCGAAGGTTGTAGAAATATGATTAGATAAATCTCCAAATTTTCTTATCCAAAAGGGAATCAACTTTATAAAATTTTGGTTAGATAATCCCAATTTAATTTATAAGATTTAAGAAAGAGCCTAAATCCACATTGAATTTGTTTTTTTCCTAAAAGAAAGTTAGTAATTTTTAGTGTTAAATTTGACTCATTAATATTTTAGAAAACACACAAAAAGTATTTTAAGTCAAGATTTTTAATGTTTTTAAAAAGTCATAGTCATAAGAAGATTTTTTTTAAAAAAGGTTGAATAATTAATCACAAATTGTTGCTTTGATATTGAGAAATGTGATTTTTAAATTGATTAGTCAAACATAAATTATTATTTTTCAATTATGTTTTTTCCAAATATGCTTACGATAAAATTTTACTTTTAAAAATAAATTGACTTTAAAAGATTGATCAGATGAATTACAATTTAAATTTTTGCCTTATAAAATCATTAACACTCTTTAAAGAGTTTTTTTACTTTTAAAATTAATTTGAGGCTTTTAAGTAACGATAAAGAGATCTCATCTATTCGATTACAACTTAGAAAGTAAATTAATTTTTTGCACAATTAATATCTATAAACTTATACTCCCATTAATAGGTACATTCACAAGTCTAAACATAGCACGTTGCAAGTTATCTTTGTGCTAATTTAGATACTAGAAAGTAGGTCCCACATGGTAGGGACCAATGAGAAAAATGTGAGAGTGGGCCCACAAAAACACACAATACATACCTACATAGTACATGTTTTTGTCTAGATATATATTATGAAATGTTGATATTATAAGAATAATAACATATATATATATATATATATATATATATATATATATATATATATATATATATATACTAGGTATCGAATATTATTTTAAAGTTGTTGGCTATTATAATTTATAATATTTTTTTGATATTATAATTTACTATTTTAAATTATTTGCTAATGTAATTTATAATACTTTTATTGTTCAAACTTTTGTGATATTGATAGTCAATTTATATTTTAAAAGTAATTTAATTCTTTAGTTATATATTGTGATTTGTAATATTTTTTTCTATTTCAATTTAAGAGACACTGATATAATTTCGAGAGTCAATCAAATATCACGATTGAAGTAAAGAAATCGACATGTCTTGAATTACTCATAATAATTAATTAGAAGTGATATAACAAAATTATTATAAAAAATACTTGTGATTTTTTTTTAAGTGAGCCTCATATAAAATGTTAAATTAATTTAAAACATCAAGAGTTAATTTATCATTTATGTTTATTTTACCTTTTTTATTAAATATTATTAATTTTTTAATACTTAGATAACTTATAATAATTACTTAGAGGTGATATAGTAAAATTACGGTTGAAACAACTGAAGCAGACATGTCATAAAATCTACTTTATTTTAAAAAAAAAAAAAATTTATTAATTTTTTAATACGTACATGTCATATAATAATTAATTAGGAGTGATATAGTAAAATTACGGAGCAAGCAGGCAACTGGAAGCAAGCTTGGCAAACGCCAGTTTTCTGCTTCCAACAACTGCTACTCACACTTACATATAGTAACACGATTGAAGTAGCGAAACCGGCACGTCTTGAATGACTCGTAATAACTAATTAGAAATGATATAATAAAATTGTTATAAAAAATACTTGTGATTATTTTTTAAGTGAGCCTCATATAAGATGTCAAATTAGTTTAAAACATCAAGAGTTAATTTATCATTTTATGTTTATTTTACCTTTTTATTAAATATTATTAATTTTTTAATACTTAGATAACCTATAATAATTACTTAGGGTTGATATAGAAAAATTACAGTTGAAGCAGCCGAAGCGCAAATGTCATAAATATCAATTTTACTTTTTTTAAAAATTAAATTTTATTAATTTTTAATACGTAAATGTCATATAATAATTAAATAGGTATGATATAGTAAAATCACGGAGCAAGCAGTCTGCTTCCAAGAGCTGCTACTCGCTCTACTATATAGTAGTAATTAAATATTATTAATTTTTTAATACTTAGCTGACCTATAATAATTACTTAGGGTTGATATAGAAAAATTACAGTTGAAGCAGCTGAAGCGCACATGCCATAAAAATCTATTTTACTTTTTTAAAATTAATTTTTTTAATTTTTTAATACGTAAATGTCATATAATAATTAATTAGGGATGATCTAGTAAAATCACGAATCAAGCAGACAGATAAAAGTAGGCTTGTCGACCATTGGCTGCCTGCTTCCAAGAGTTGCTACTCGCTCTTCTATATAGTTGTAATATAGAGTATTACCATAAAGTGAAATTCGGAGAGAATATAATATATGCAGATTATATTTTTACCTCAAAAATGAGGTGAAGAGATTATTTTCAACAGACCTGGGCTTAGAACAAAAATTAATCAAAAAAAAAATGTAACAAAAGTACAAAAGATAATAGACGAAGATGAAAGAATAATTACTGTGGCTAGACAATACTACAACAGAATAATACTATAATGAAACAGGTAACACTAAATATTAGCATACGTTGAAGGCCAAGAAGCTGTAGGAGTAGTCTTACGACTACTAGTTATAAAATGTTCATATTAGGCACTATAAAGTCAAACTTAAAAAATACTCTTTTGCATGTATTTTCAAGCCTATTAGGTAGTTAAGTTAATCACAATAAATATATTATCTTTTTTATAACATTGAATTTTTATGCTAACTAATGTTGATAATGTTATAAAACAAGAAAGAATAAAGAAGAAGAGTAGAGAGAATACAGAGAGTAATTCTTATTTCTGCTCTTGAGGGATGAGAGATCATCTTGATTATAAATATAATGAACAAAACCCCTCTATTTATAGGGGAAATTTACTCCTAATCTGAGTAAAAGACAGATTCTTCAAATCCTAATAGATATCAAAGTAGATCTTGATAGACATTCACTATAATGTAAATACATTTATAACACTCCCCCTTGAATGTCTAATTGGTAGATAATCTGTCTCGTTAAAACCTTACTAGAAAAAAACACAGTAGGAAAAAAAATCTAGTGAAGAAAAAAGAGTACACATCTCTAATAATATGCATTTCGGCTGCCTCAATAAAAACCTTACAAGGAAAACCCAGTGGGACAAAACCTCGTAAGGGAAAAAGAGTACAACGCGTATTAACTCCCCCTAATGAGAACATCCTTGAACCTTTGCATCCCGATCTTATGCAGCGTCTTCTTGGAAGTTGCAATTGGAGAAGATTTGGTGAATAAATCAGTCACATTGTCAGTTGAACGAATCTGTTGCACGTTAATATCATCATTCTTTTGTAGCTCATGTATGTAAAAAAGCCTTGGCAAAATGTGCTTCGTTTTATCTCTATTTATGAATCCTCCTTTAAGATGTGCTATGTATGCTGAATTATCTCTGTATAAAATTGTGGGTAGATTGTCATATTTCACACCACATTTTTCTCGAATGAGATGTATCATGGACCTCAACCATACACATTTTCGGCTTGCTTCATGAATAGCTATTATCTCAGCATGATTCGATGAAGTGGCTACGATAGAATACTTTGTATATCTCCAAGATATGGCAGTACCACCACATATGAACACATAGCCTATTTGAGACCGAGTTTTATGCGGGTCAGATAAGTACCCAACATCAGCATGACCAATAAGATCGGGACTGCAATCTTAAGAATAAAATAAGCTCATGTGTTTTATCCCATTTTGATGTCTCATAGTAGGAGCAGAAATATACCTTGCTAACAAATTGACTGAAAAGTCTATAGGCCTTGTAGTATTTGCAAGGTACATGAGTACATCAATTGCACTAGGATATGGTACTTCATAGCCAATCCAATTCGATATATTTCGAATTTCAGCAAATAATCTATTGCTTTGAAAACTCTCCAAGAGTTCCAATGATGTTCAAACAATAAGCTTATACAATATAAGACTTATAACTAAGTTCCCCAGAAACTTTTATATGCTTCAAGCAGTTTGAATCCTTAAAAGTTTTCTCATAAGTTTTTTCAAGTAACAATATTCAACATTTCATGAGTGACATCTTCAAGTGTCTGGACTGCAAATCAAATAAGTTTTACTCTTATCAAAATGCATCCTTGCATGTCACTTGATAAATGTTTCTACGTCAGCATGCTTAAATAAATGTAGAATTCAGATCCTCGTAATCTTTCATAATATTGCGCCAATATTGTGTCAAAGATATTAATGATATATCAATCCATATCGGTTCACAATGTGACATAATATTTTGAGATCTCATCACTTCATTATTTTCAGGTACATGAACCTCTCATTAGGTTTCATGAAGTGTTATGTCGTAGGATCTTCAAGAGCTCATTGCCTTCTTATTATGATTATTTGCTTCTTAATTTTCAAGAACTATTTCATTTGGAACCGATTAGTCTACCACGTTTCACGCATGCATAGACTCTGTCCTTTAGGAACACAAAATAAAAGCACTTGCGCTTAATATGAGATGCTTTCGGCATTTGACTTGAATTATCTTTTGGATGAGGATCTGGTGATAATTCCTAACATATTTCATAGCGCTTATAATCTCCCCCTTATGTTAGAAAAACTAACATACATCCTCTACTTCTTTGAGGAATCCATCTTTGTGCATTATGATATATTCATTAATCGTACACTGCACATCAAAATTATTAGATGGAATAATTGGTTTCCGATCTTGAACCAATTTAGAGGGAAAAAATAATCATAATTTATTGGTCTAATGCATACAAGTGTTATTGTATGCAACATATCATATTTCATACCAATACATGAATCTTTGTTCTCATTAGCGATGGTTTAGCTATTTATCGAAGGCATTCAATGCCAAACCATCATCATCAAGATAACTTTCTTAATTGCACAATCTGAAAATTATGTTCTTAACTTAATTTTATTGAGCAAGCAACTTTATGAATGTCAAACTGCAGGTTGACAATAAATGTACATGTGATCATCTTATTGATGCATCTTTTTAACATATCACATGATAAGTGAACGGGCCCTTATTCACCTTTTATAATTTTCAGATTTGAAGGGATCCAATTCCAATATTAGTTGGTCCAACCAACTTATTATGAGAACAAACAACATAAACAATTCTTGAAGAATCTTTTAGTTCTTCAATACATGCACATCTTCGAAATGTCACAATCATTCATATCAATTTATGAACTTTTATTCTAGTAAACTTCAAGTTTACTCTGACATGTACTTTTTCTTTAGTAAATTTCAGATTTACTATTACATGAATAAATTTCAGATTTACTACTTCAGAAGTAGATTTTAAAATTATTCAACCTCTTTTGGAGATGAGTTGTGATACAATCACAATCAAGTGCACGTTTGCATTAATAAGTTTTTCATTCCTCAGGAATGGAATATAATCGTTCTTTAAGCCTATCAAATTATGATAGCTTATAACCTCTTTCAAGATTTTGCTACTTCAGAAGCAAATCGAGGCATACATATGATGTAGAGAATTTTTCTTTCTCTAGCATATCTTATAATCATATAAGCGTGTGAAAATATCATCACTTTTGATGATCATTAGCATATTGTCCTTCCACGCGTATATTCGTGCATTCAATCACTTGTCTTCTTTCAGACAAATTATGCAATGCGACAACATACACCTCAAGAATGAAGTAAGTTGTCATATTTCAGACTTATCATATATTACTACCACATTCACTTCATGGAATGGAGCATATTCAATGGGTCAAATTTCATGACTTTTCATCAAACACCCATTATTTTGTCTTATCCATCACAATATCATCAATATGGTGTATTGAGATTCAAACTCAATATTTGATCCATATAAAGGCGTCTTAGGCATGAATCGATGGGACTTGAACCCAACATATTATCATCCTTTTTGATAATATTGTTCTTGAGGAATAAATTTAAAATATAAATAGTTTCAAACCAATTATTTTTTCTCAAATCCAATAATAATTATACTAGTAGTAGCAAAAGAAAGATAACATAAAGAATTACTAACCTTGAAATCCTTCAGATTTATAATCTCACCTTGTTTGGCAGAGTCTTGTGCTGATAACGTGCTATAAAGTAAGAAAGAATAAAGAAGAAGAGTAGAGAGAATAGAGAGAGTAATTCTTATTTCTTCTCTTGAGGGATTATTTCTTCTCTTGAGGGATGAGAGATCATCTTGATTATAAATACAATGAACAAAACCTCTCTATTTATAGGGAAAATTTACTCCTAGTCTGAGTAAAAGACAGATGTTTTAAATCCTAATAGATATCAAAGTAGATCTTGACAGACATTCACTATAATGTAAATACATTTATAACAGATAATATAATTTAAAAAATAATATATTTTAAGTGATTAATTTATTTACATATATGCATTTTAATATACATAATTTTATTTTATTTTTAAATATGAATCAAAAGCATCCAATAGGAACATGCTCAATTGGAAAGAAATTTGTTGATTTATTACACCTACTAAAAATAATGTAAGAAGCTTTTTGTAATCCTTTTTACTTGTTATAATTTTCTTTGTTCGAGTTAATTAATATGAACTTTGGTCAGTCTTTTAAGATACATTTTTTATTATATTGATGTGAGAAAATTACAACTTATACTTATCCTATAATCTTTTAGTATCCAAATTTTGCTTTTAAAAAATTAGTAAGTTAATCTAATCAAATTTAATTTTAAAATTAGTCAAACTAACTTTTAAAACTGAATCATGACAACTAAAAAGGAAGGAGGATAAAAAAAAAATAGAACTTAGGGATTATTTGGTTAGCAATAAGTTATCTCGAAATTAACTTTTTTGAGATTAGTCATCGCACTCACAATTTGGGATAAAAATACAACAACAACATACCTAATGTATTCTCACAAAATGGGGTTTGGGGAGGGTAAAGTGTACGTAGTCCATATTACTATCTCAGACGAAGTAGATAGACTCCCGACTAAGTTAAATAACAATAATAGAAAAGATAGAAACAACAAATAAAAATGAGACAACACACCAATATATAATAAAAAAAACATAACACCTACGAAGTAATGCTATACACAATCTATCAGAAAATCACAAGCATTATCAAAACATAATGAACAAGGGACTACAAGACATGCACATAACTCACCGACTATATGCACAAATACAAACCATATACACTTTCGTACTATTAAAGACACACTCTTATTCATAGACACTCTACTCTAATCCACGTTCTTCACATCTTTCTCTCTAGCATCATGTCCTCAATAAGCTGTAATCGCTATATGTCATGTTTAATCATCTCTCTCTAATATGAAATAAAAACAACACACAATTTTGAGATAACTAAACTCAAAATAAGTCATTTCACATATAATTATATCTCAATCAAATATAAAATAAATTCAATTAAAAATTAGTTTCAAAATCAGTTATCCTGTACCAAACGAGCCCTTACTAAAATAATTGTGAATATGAGAACTATGAAGCAGAAAAAAAAGCCTTCACTGGCAAAACTATTTTTTTTTTTAATTTCTCCTTACTTTTTCCAGTTTCTTTCCTACATGGACCCCCACCATTTTTCGGCGGCCCAATCATGGAGACTTCACCGTCAACCACCATAAATTATCCGGACTCCGCCGATTCCTCACCGGCATCCCGCCACACCGACACCTGACACAACTACCAAAGATAGGTTTATTTGTTAAAGATGATAGCTTTTAAGGAATTGATAGATCTGGAGTGTTAGTTAGGTTTCTGATTGTGTTTTCTGTTACCGTTTTGATGCTCCGTTGATGATTTAGCTTCTTGCTTTGTTTAAGATTCAAATGTTATTCCAAGTAGTTACTCCCCGATGAATATTCTACATTTAATCTTTAATTAGTGTTGTAATATGTTGCGCCTTTCGTCCCTTTTTAAATATGTGTTGACGTCTCAATTTGTTGGTTCGTTGAGAAAAGATAGCATAGGCCTTAAACGACAAATCTGATGTTTACGACGCTCTTTTTTACTTAACCCGTTCTATTTTTGTTTAATAAAAATCGTCTAAGCGTGTTCGAATGTAGCAGATATGTAACTGCCCTCAAGCTGTTCGGTTTTCTCTTGCAAAATTTTTAGCTTCTCTTATTTTGGGAATTCGCATATGGTAAAAGGTCTAGTGTGCTTAAATTCGTAGTGCAGACTGGTTGCTGCAAGTTAAAAGATTTCTTTTTAGATGTGCCATGAAAGAAATTATTCTTGAAATTCCCAGTGGTCTATGTCTGTGTTTGTTGTTGTAGAAGTTTTGCTTGGAACATTTAAGCTGCCACAATGGTGAACAGTTCTCTGTCTCGATTCGCTGAAGGATCTTGATTTGCTTTTGTTTAGTTCAAATCTTCACTCTCTTTGTTATGTATGATCAAGTTTTTTGACAATCTTATATTTATAGAAGACCATATTGATATCGCCAGGTGTATTGTGTATATATCTTAGCTAAAATCGCTTGTCACTCTCCTTTTTCTTCAATAATAATTTCATTTAAGCTACCCACGTTGATTTGTTGTTGGCCGCATGTGTTACTCTTTGTAGTATGTTGTGAGACGCATGTAGTTTTCTTTTTTTGATGTATGGACTGTTTTGATTGGACTAACATCGTTTTATCTCGTTTAAAGGCCAACCAAACTAACAGTAAAACATAAGATTTTCCCCTATTTTAATAGCTCAACAACATCCTAGAATTAAGTCGAGACTGATGAGATTCTCATGGTTGTTTGGATTATGTGCCTGGTATGAAATCCCCATATGTGGTGTCCTATTTTCTATCAAATTTGGTTAGCTTTCGGGTGTACACTAGAAATTGCATGATCTACTCTTAAGGCATTAATCAAAATCGATTGACGAAAGTTTTATTTGACATATGAATATTTTTTATTGAAAACACTAATGGTATCATATAAGGTTTGGTTGTAATTTTTATATGTTTTAATCCTTCCCATTCCTGTTTGCTTGAACCTTGTGTGATTAGTTTTTTTTTCTCTACTTCTTTAAGAATCAGTTCACATCCTTTTTCTTTGTACTAATGATCTGCATTTTCAATTTCTAACCTACTGTCTTCTATCCCTCTCATGAATTATAATGATTTTCTTTTCATATTCTATATATTGTCTTTCATACGTCGTTTTGTATGTTGAATGCATATTAATTTCCTTTACTTCTTCCCTTTGCATGTGAATCTCTGTTGGGAGTCCAAATAGACTCTTCCTTCTTTAATTTCATAAATGGGTCAACGAGGCCCATTCCTTCGAGTCGACTATCTTAATAGGAAAAGGTGCTACCGTGAAAAGAAGAAGAATGGGACAAGACCCATTGATAGAGTCATGAAGATTTGGAGACTTGAAAGTCTCGGATTTGGCCATTGTGTATTTTATTTATTTATATATCTACTTGTTTATTTATTTATTTTCATTTTTGGGCCGCGAAGCTAAAATTGTAATTTCAATACAGGTGAAGAAAAATTCGAGTCAAAGGTTTGAAAATATAGTTTAGGACAGGTTATGGACCGAAAGTCAAATACTTAGATTAAGACAGGTACAAGTGGGTCAAAAGCCCAATTAGAATAGGACAGGGTCTATTGATTTGGGTCCAATGGCCTAAGTCTTTTATTTCCTCTCCTTCCCCTCTTACATGCTTTGTTATTAGTTTGTTTAGACTTAGTTAAAACCCCTACTAAGTCGTCCAAATCTGTTTTACACAAGTCTTTTCCTAAAATCAATCACTTTTCAACAATCAATCTTTTTTAAGTTAGTCAAAAGATATTTTCAAACAGTTCGGATAACCGCAAGTTAGTGGACATTTTAGGTGTCTTAAAAACCTTTCTAAAACGTTAATAGGAACCGCTTACCTAGAATCTCTAAACTTGAATGATTTTTTCTGTTTGAATCATTTAAAGGTTTTCTTAATTTTTTCAAATAAATTAAGTGGCGACTCTCAAAAATAAAAAAATTCCGCAAAACAGTGTCCAGTTTTCAGGATTGAATATACGACTCATTTAATATATCACTCTCATGTTCTTGTCTTATATTCTTATAGTCATTCACATAAGTTATTTTTCATATTCACGTATTAGTTTTAAGTATATATATTATTTTGAAAATCAAATTATGCCAAGAACCGACATCTTACTAGGTCAAAAAAATTCAAATTATCAATTTCAAGCCATTTTCAACTTAATTATGACAATTTGTTCATTTTCGCAATAAAAATAAAAAAACTTAGTTTTTAGTTAATTGTATAATTAATTCGTCCTAATATTATCTCAAATAATGATTTTAATTTTAAGAGGGTGTTTGAACTGACTTTAAAAAAGCAACTTATAAGCTAAAAATAAACGTGAGTGCTTAAAGATATTTTTAAACTTTTTCAAACACTATCAAAATTAAAAAAAAAAATCTTAAAACCAAAAATACTTTAAATAACCTCAGCCAATTCAAACACTCTCTAATTAATTTGGCTATAATCTCAATCAAAGTGTGTAAGATCTTAATTACAATTAATAACGGCACTTTACCAAAATTATAAGATGTAGCAAAAATAACAATATTTTTACCCTTTTATTGATAAGCGCTTCTGCTGCACCTTTTCTTTTTTTACTTTTTCCTATTTTCACGCCACTTCCCTATTGCAGTTCCCTCCAATATAGCGTTTTCTTTTACTTTTTTTTTCATATTTTTTTCTTCAGCTTTCTTTTACGTTTTTGTTTTGTTTTGGGGGATTTTGTGATTTTTTTTGGTGTTTTTCAAGCCAAGAGATGCCGCTTCCGACGATGGGTGGGCTGGTGGCTTCAATTGGACTCGCATGTTCCAGCATTTTCCAGTGGGTTTTTGATGGAGGGAGGGTCTATCCGGCGGATTTCGCCGTGATGGTGATTGGCAGCGACAGTAATGGCGTTTTACCGGCGAGTCTTAATCGGAACCAATCACAGGGGTCGAATTTTAGTTGATGGTTCGTTGGTTTTGCAGATTTGGTGAAGGACGGGCTTGACCATCATTTTTTATGAGTTTTTCGACGATGTGGTAGCGGCGGCTTAGTATATTCCGGAGAGATTTCGCCGAAAAAAACTGTTTTGCCGCCTGTTTGCTCTTCTGAAATGGAAAACATTGAGAAAACCTTCATCTCCAAAACAACAAAAAGTGCAAAAATATGTGAAAAGAGGAATTCAAACGAAAAGGAAGAATATGTATTTTCAAGTTGTGCATATGTATTTATGATTAATGCATATGTATTTTTTCACTTATGAATATATATATTTATGAATAATACACATGTACTATCAAATTGCATATGTATTTATGACTAATGCATATGTATTTTTCCAGATATGTATATTTATTTTTGAATAATACATATATATTTTCTAGTTTTTCATACATTTTTATGGGGCTGCATCCTATATTTATTGATTTGGAAATATATTTTTAGTTCTTCTTAGGTTTTTATAGATGCATATATATATGTACTTTTTCAATGCGCATATGTATTTATTACTAATGCATATGTATTTTTTCATAACTGCATATGTATTTTTTCAGTTATACATATCAATTTATGAATTACGCATATGTATTTATGATTAATGCATATGTTTTTATGATTAATGCATATGTATTTATGGATAATGCATATTTTTCATCATAAGAATAGGGAAAAGTTATCGTTTCCACCCCATACTATACAAGAAAAGTCGAAGCCACACGGGATTCTTTGTTAAATAGACCTTTTAAGTCTATTATTTAATTAAATGGACCATAAGTTTTTTTATTTAGTGAGATGACCCATTTTTAAGACAGATCTATTATCTGTCCGACAATCAATCCGACAGATCTATTATCTGTCCGACAAATGAGAAAGTAAAAGTAGGTCATTTTGCTTATTAAAAACTTGAAGAGGGTTAGACATTTTGCTAAATGCAAACTTAAAAAGGCTTAATAGCCAAATTTTCTCAAGCCACACCTAAACTATCTAAGTGACCTATTACACACCTTAACTATATAAAAGTGATATTATTACCTCCCTGTGACCCCCATTTTAAGGCGCGTATGTTACACCTGTTTAAGGCACGTCCAACCTATTAAATAACAAAAGTAAATGGCTAAAAACATTAAAAGTACATCATCTTTAATTTCCAACGGATCTATTCTTAGTTAAGCCAATTTGGGGCTCAAAACTAGGAAACCCTAATTCCCAAATTTGTCTCTCAAAATCGAAATTGAAGAGCATTTGTTTGAAGAATTGGTAACTAAATCTTTTTAATCCTTTGATTTCTTGCTATATCGATGATTATCTTGTCTTAATTTTGTTGCCATTTTCATAATTTTTTCTTCCCTCAAGTGTTGTTCAACCTCTCTTAAACCTTATTTTCTTAATCAAGGTACTTTAATGGCTAAGATAAGTTTGAGTACACTTTGTAATCAAGAAGAATATCATGAGTTGGTCGAGGTTCGATGCAAACATGGACATCTTTTGCCTTTGATGACTTCATGGACCTCAAGAAATCCGGGTAGACGATATTGGACTTGTCCTTACTATGGGGTAAGTGAGTTTTTCCTTCAAACAGTGATCTTGAATAGTGTATACGAATCTAATTGTTTTCGTTTTAGAATGCTAGATCATGCGATTTTTGGCTTTGGAAGGATGATTCTATTGATGAACGATCGAAATTTGTTATTCCTAAATTATTGGGAAGAATTGGGGAGCTTGAGGAAAGAGTTGAATCTTCGACAAATTGTGCATTTTATGAACACAAAATAGTTGATGACAAGACTACTAGGACAACCAAATATGTGGAGAGCAAAATAGACATGAACAAAATAGAGTTGCAAATGGACAATTTTCAGGATGATGAAGGCAAATGAGAAGAAATGGAAGATTAAGTTGGCTAAGTCCAAGAAAAAGGAAAAACAACTATGGACTACTCTCATTTGTGTATGTATTTTGGATGTTAGTTTTCTATTTAAATTCATGTTCTTGAAAGGAGCCCCAAGAAGGCTTCCCTAAACTAAGTTGCTTTGTTTTTGTTATGTTTTAAGGGGCTGAAATTTATATCAATTATTAGGTGTTACCTTTGACAAAACTGTCAGGTTGTGTAATTAAATTGTTGTGTAATGAAATTGTAAGGTTGAACTTGACAGTTTTGGCTTTGTTTTTAGTGGTTCTTTGTGTTGCAATTTGTATACAACATTACAATACTAACCCGTGCGGATCGCGGGGGGTCCCGGCCTCGTATGGAGTCTGGGATCGCAGGGGGCGGGGCGGTCCCGGACTCGTGCGGAGCCTGGGATCGCGGGGGGAGGGGGGCAGTTCCGGGCTCATGCGGTGCCTGGGATCGCGGGGGGGGCGATCCTGGGCTCGGGAGCCTGGGTTCGCGGGGGGCGGTCTCGGGCTTGTGCGGACCTTGGGATCGCGCGCGCGCGGGGAAGGGGGGGGGGTCCCGGGCTCGTGCGGAGCCTGGGATCATGGGGGTGGGGCTCGGGGGCGGTGCCGTGCTCCGCACGAGCAACATCTCGGTGTCCGCTGGATGATGTGACGAAGAATCGCAACCACATCCAAATAATAATACAGTCGATGGAATAGCAACATCTCGGTGTCCGCTGGAAAATCGAGCTGGTGAATTAGCAATAGGTATTTATGAGGGAGAAATTAAAATGGAAAATAGTGATTGTTCTATTTGTATTGCGAAAATTAAAAAAGGGGAGATGTGTGTGATCTTCATCCTTGTTGTCATGGATTTCATATTGATTGTGTTCGTCCTTGGTTCGAAGACAATGAGACGTACCCCTTGTGTCGGACTACTGTTGCTACTGACTTATCACGTATAACACGCTATCGAGGAAATCTCGCATGATGACTCGATCCCAATTTATGTCTAACTAGTGCCATGTAGTTCGAATGTATATAGTGTAATTAAATTCTTTTGTATATATACATTAAAATATTCTTCTTACTTACTACTTACATTGAGTGTATTTTACTTCTTTGAGATTTCTATTACTATTTCTAGCACATTATATGTCGGGACTTTTTCTTTCTCCAATTTCTACTTGACGTAGAGGATAGATCTTTTCAGAGCCTTTCCAAACATGTTCTTAAAGGGCCCAATAAATTTGGTGTCATTACTCATATTTATCGTTGTTCTTATATTTCATTCTTTCAACACTTGTATACTTGTTAAAGAGTCAAATATATACCCTTGTAATATATTTACAGAGTGAAATTTTATTTTATTGTGACCCACAAGGCCACAAACTTTTCCACATTGTTAACTCTTGTTAACTCTTTCAATTTGCTCTTCTCCCATCATTTATGTCCCCAGAATCTCATCTGTTCGTATGTGGACTTGAATTTGTAGTTTCTCAAATCTATTTATCAATTATCAATCTAGTGTATGTTTGTTTCTTCTTGTGGGCCACAATTTGATCACCAAGAATAAACAATTTGAGATGAACACAAAATATATTCCGTGAACACAAAATATATGAAAAAGAATAATACAAGATGAAGGGTTAATAGTATGAACATCGAAAATGAAATTTGAGGCTTGAAACACGCGTGAAATGTTTTCCTAAAAATGATATTCGCTCCCTTTCCTCTGCGAACATAAATAGTTTTAGTGGATATGACAAGCTATGAATTTCTGCACTAAGCAAACACTCATGGCTGAATGATTGTTGTCATTCTGAAAAATATGTTGTGAGATGGTAATTGACTGACCCTCTTTTTCCATAAATTTTGATCAAGGATAAGAAGACTTGATCTTATGCATAAGTAGTAGTTTAGTAGACAAGATTTTAGGAAATTACATGCATTATGATGCTATCGACTCTTGGATAACTGGTTCAAGCGCTATTTACAGTTATAAATAAAACACTTTCGCTTGCTAGTATTGTTATCGTTCAAATAAAATTCGAATCATTATTATAAAGGTTTAGTAAATTACAAGAGCAGACGAAGAAATTTTAGACCTACACTAACCAGAATCCAAAAGAACATGCATAACATCTCAGTGAGGTTGCATTTTATGTAATTTGTATGAATTTAAAATGATTGATATCCAGATGATGTTACTTGCAACAGTGGATATGGGGATCATCTTAATGTACATTTGGTATACACCTCAACCGCCATGCCTTCTGAATATTTTCTTTATCTCCTGGACGTTAGTACTTCTCCAACTCATGACTAGTGTTTCTTTATCATAAGGTATGATTTGGATTTGTTTCTTCCCAAACTCTTCTTCCTTCTTTTTGCTTCATTAAGAGTGGACAAAAGAATTAAGTATGCAACTTGAGGCTAAGCACTAGTTTCTTGAGCATTCTTTAGCGATCATCACTTGAGCCTTTTCGGAATATCAATTTCTATAAATAAAGTCATTTGTTGAGTGGAGAAGCTATCCTCCTAACAATCTGAAGTAAGAATTGGCATGCCTTAGTATCATCAACCTTGGTTTTCAGTCATTAATATATGGGTAGGAAGTAGTGAGTTTAAATCGTCAGAAATTAAGTTTCATGTTATTAAAATTGTCATTTATTTGAGGAAGTCCCTTCTTTGGGTTCAAGCTTTCACTTGAGAGAAATGCCGATACACAATTATGTATCTATGGTTTCATCTATCTGCTTGCAACAAACTTGCAGAGGAGATATGCATCCGGAAAGCAGAATCTGCAAATGAAAATTCTTACTTAAAATTTTCGGATCTCAAAATTTTTACAACTTAAACAAAATTTCTCAATGGATTTTAACTAATAGCTCAAGTCTATTCGTAGTATTTCATCCCTGTTAAGTCTTGAGTATAATGCTCGAAATTCTTAATTTTAATAGGAGCATTACGAGGACCTACAGTCCAAATCATTCTTTTCCATTATGATCGATCATATTACTTCTAGCCATGTTGTCTGTATGGTAAATTTCTTTCCCTCATTCCCATCATTCACTAATTGAAACCAATGAGTTATAATAAAGTCTTATAAGTTTCACATTATATATTATCTTTGAAGTTTCCTTATTTTTTGAATTTTATTCTACTTTTGGCAAGGCTTGGGTGGGGATATTGGTGTTGTAGTATCTGCCCGCAGGCTAAGACGAGCAACTGATCTTCGTAATGCGGAGCCTGACACAATCAGAGGAGACCTTGCTACTCAAACTTGAAGGTTGGTGCAATAGATATTCAGTGTTTTGTTATTCTTTATTGGTCAATAAGTGTGCAGCCATTTTTTAAAAACAAAAATACACAGCCATTGCACTTGATGTTTTTGACATTTTCAAGTACGTACAAAATTTTCATGACAATCTATTGATGTTTTTGACATTTTCAAGTACGTACAAAATTTTCATGACAATCTATTTGCAGAAATGTGATGTATGGAAGTGATAGCCGTGAGAAATGAGAATGGCAAGTGTGAATAAGTATTTTTAACTAAATCAACATCAGAAATTGTGATTTGACTTATAAAATCACTTAATCCTATTTCGTGCTACATTTATTTACTGGACAGAGTCATTAAATGTCTAAATATAGTGACAGCTTACATGTCTTGGATTCAGCGTATCAAAGAAAAATACTACATCTTATGTGATTGGTTCAGATGTTGACCTCCTAATTAGCTCCAGAATTTGCATGCACATTAATCTAATAAAATAAGAGATCTATTAAAGGATGATGATACTTCTACACTCCACTTTCACTTTGAGGTAATCACAAACAGTGTTGGGATAGCAATTGGGTGGTTTTCCAGATGTTGAATAGTTTAATTTTGTACTTAAAAGATGTGCTATTAAGTGTTACAATGGTCGCCAATTGCATGTTTAACTCAACATATGAATAAATTGAGGAAAAGCATATTGTTTTACTGACATATGATTCTCCAATTCACTGCCTAAGTTTTAGTGAAAATTTTCCTATTTTCTTTAATTTATCCGTGCTGATGTGTGTTGAAAGCTTGCATCTTCGGCAACTTTAATTCATGTTGCTGCATTTTCTGAAACTTGTTAGGAAAGACGGGCACACAATCAAAGAGCCCGACAGGGTAACAGCGGAAAATACCCAAGACTAAACTTTCCCTTTCAACTTGAATGAACCAACAGGAGACAAATAAACCCAAGCAAAATAGAGTAATAAATAGCAAACAACTCAACCAAATGAAACAAGACAAGAATAAAGCTAATCACACGAGACACAAGATTTACGTGGAAAGCCCTTCAGTGTGAAGAGTAAAAAATCACGGGACCAAAACCTCGATTATAATCACCAAAGAGTTACAATATTGTCCTCCAAATCAAACAACAAGAAATAAAGGAGTGAAAACACAAAAAACGCAGCTACTGTTCGGGAATGAAGAACGGGCTCTACAGACCACCAAATCAAGCTCCGTCAGTTCCTAATCAAAGATTGAGATGAGAGGAACGAGAAATCCAAAAATCAGCTCAATCAGACAAGAAACGAAGCGGGAATCGCAGTTTGAAGTTGACAGTTGTGGCTGAAATTTAGGTGCGAAAATCAGTTTTGTTTTTCTCTCTTTGGCGGCTGAAAACTCCTTTTTTTTTTGTGACGGTGAATAAGACATAAAAAGATCAATATATATGCCCGTAGTAACGGGCCTATGGACAAAAGTGAATTGATTCAAATTGAGCTTCATTTATCCACATAGAAAAGAGAAAAAGACCCAATAACCCAGCAAAACTAACACTATCTTTTGAGATATCTTAAAAGTTTCATGCTCTTCCACTCTCCATTCTTGCTACCACGCAATGAGTTGGAGTCCTTTAGGAGTTTGAGCGACCTAACAACAATACTATGTATCTTAGAAGAGATTTGAAGTGTCACCTTAGACTAAAGCTGATTTTTTCCCCTTTCATGTTTGTTTGTTTAGCTACAAAATAATTGGAATTATGATTTCAAGTTAAACTTTATGCGCTTCAGCCAGAGTGATTAGGAGCCAGAGTAATAATTTTATAAAATAATTTCTCTTAAAGTCATTTAATATTTACCTTTTATTTTTTATTTTTTTTAATTAAGTGAAACTCGTTAAAAATAAAATGAAAGTGATGTCATTTTATAATTGTCAAATAAAAAAACAGTAGCTTCTTTTATGATGAATCAAAAAAATAACGATATACTACTAGTATAAAATAAGAGGATGTAATAAAAAGCAAATGATTTGATGTTTGATCGAACAATGACACCCCAATTATTTGATATGAACCCTCCAATGTCCCACCAAACCACATGATTGCTAGCCAGGGATATATACTTTTGGGTTCAGACCATAGAATGTTATAAATATATTAAGAAAATTTATTATACATATATAAATATTTTTTTGAGCTCGATTACATTATCATGAGCTATGCATTTTGGGTGTGTGTTGGTACGATGAAAAATAATTTTTAAAAATATTTTTTTATTTTCTCTTATTTGGTTATAATATAACTTTGAGAAAATATTTTTTTTAAAGAAATTCATTTTCCTTCATTTAAAAAAAAATGACCTCCCTCATAGGTTAAGGAAAGTCATTTTCTAGAAAATATTGAGATGTGATTTATGGAAACTTGAAATCAAAATATCAAAAATAAGTCACTTTTTAATAAATTATCAAAATAGACTAAACGTAATAATTTATTACTTTGTATATCTTTTTTTAACGGTTTGATAGCGGATATGTACAGTAAAAAAGTTTTAGTAAAACGTAGTAATAATTTATTACGTTTTACAAAACTTTTTTTTTTTTGTAAAACGTAATAATTTATTACGTTTACCTGATTTGACATAAAGAAGTGATGTGATAGTACATTGAGTTTTTTTAAAAAAAATTATAAATTAAAAGTTTATAACTTTTTAACTTTTATAAATTAAAACTTTTTATTACAATTTATAAATTACAACTTTTTATTACGTTTCTTACCAAAAATAAATTTTTAAAAAAATTATTGCTTCATTTCGTCAAATCAAGTACCACCTAACTCACTCTTTTGGACTTTTTCTTTCATAAATCATATTAACAAGTTACTTTTTAATATAAAAAAATATAAAAAAACGTAATTATAAATTTATTTTATTAATACATAATAAAAAATTACATTATTTTCTAAATTTGGTCAGATGAATGTATAATTGTTGATGTCACATCTCATACAAACTGTCGAATGATTAAAAATGTGTAGTTAAATATTATGTTTTAGAAAATATATTATATTTTTAATTAGAGGGTGAAGTTAAAATTTAGGTAGAAAAAAAATATATTTTCTATTCACCAACCAAACAACATAAAATATTTTTTGAAAAATATTTTCCACTCAACGACCAAACATAAAAAAATAAGTAAAACACCAACTTATTTTCTATGAAAACATTTTCTAGGAAAATATTTTCCATGAAAAACAGTTTTCATCATACCAAACACACCTTTAATAATAAATTCAAAATCTATAAATTTTAACTCTGCCTCTATTACTAGATAAATACAATAAAAAATTTAAATTTAATTTTTTTAACCCTGCCTCTATTGCTAGCAGCTTCGTGTGCATAATAGTATTCTTTTCTTCTTTTCTTAAGGTAATTAGCATCTCTTACTTAAAATACCTTGCTTGGTATTTCCATCAAATTGATAAATTTTGAGATAGGTTGAATGAGTTAATTGTCTTAATAAAAATAATAAGAGCAAAAATAAAAATACATTAGAAAAAAATATCATTAACTATCATGTCAATATGTGACAATTTTGCTTTAAAAAAAAAAGAGTAACTATATAATTACACCACTGATCTTGTCCGAATTTTTAAAAAGACACCTAAACTTTAACTTCGATCTATTACCCCACGAATCTTCTTTATTTCGTTGCAAATACACCATTTTAACCCTCTACGTGTATACACGCGCCAGAAGCGCGTGAAAAGGCAAAATTTAACTTTTTTGACCAATTAAAAGTTGTCACGTGTGAATAATTTAATATATAATTTATATTCTTTTTTTTAAATTAATATTTATTTATTTTTTAAAATTATTTCATAACCTCTCCCCCCCCCCACTCACCCCACCCCCGCAACCCCACTCATTCACCATTGTCTTCTCCCCCAACTTCTTCTTCATCACCATAACTCAACAACAACAATTACAACAACAACAACATCAATTAAAGCAACAACAACAACATCATCATCACCATAATTTTAAAAAGAAAATGTGATGTACAACCTCCATTTTAATGGAGCTTTAAGCTCCATTTTAATGGAGAGAACTGGACGGAAATAGGTGAGGAGGTGTTGGACGCGGTGGGGGTGGGAAGGTGGGTGGGGTCATAAATAAAAATAGAGCTTAAAACTCCATTAAAATGGAGATTGTACAAGAGCTTTAAGCTCCATTTTAATGGAGAAAACTGGACGCGGGGTTGCATTTGTGGTTTTCGTTCTTCTATGCTTTGTATTGTTCGAATTCTTAATAATTTTCACTGGAGCTTTATGCAACTTTATATCGAATCTATTTTTCTGGCTTGACTAGGTGGGATAGCCGAGCCAGGGGGGAGTTGTTGACCTGGATACGTGGGGGGAAGGGGGAGCTATTAGACGCGGGGTGGGGTGGGGTGGGGGAAGGGGGTGATAAATTAAATAAAAAGGAAAATTTTTATTTAAAAAATAAATAAAATATGAAATTAAAAATATTTGACACGTGGCAACACCTGATTGGTACATGCATCCACTCTCTTTATTGTGACTGAGATTCAGCGAAAAATGATGCATTTGCAACGAAATAAAGAAGAATCGTGGGGTAATAGGTCGAAGTTAAAGTTTAGGTGTCTTTTTGCAAAACTCGGACAAGATCAGTGGTGTAATTATGTATTTACTCAAGAAAAAAAGGAAATATCTATAATGTCATTTTATGGAGTTAACTGCGGTGGAAGGGACACATGCAACCGCAATAGAATCAGTTCTACTGGGGCAGGTACGAATCTTTCTCCTAAAAGAATGGTCCGAAAAAAGGATTTGTAAAAATTGTCCCCTAAATATGTACAAATGCTCTCTCCATATTCGCCCAACACAGAACCTAACAGTGGGGCAGTATGCGCTAGTCCTCAATCTTTCAATAAGGGAGATGACTGATTCGGGTCCATCTACAGTTGTTCACGTCGCCATGAACTTCATAATCTGAAACTGTCGAGGATCTAGAAGACCAGACTTTAGAAGAAATTTTAGGGATCTGCTAGACTATCATAGACCAGCCCTTGTAGTCTTACTTGAAACTCACCGGGAAAATCACCAAACTATTCCTCAGGAGTTTCAGTTTTCAAATGTTATAGCGATACCTGGAACTACCCGTGCAGGTGGAATTGCCATACTTTGGCATGAGCATATTCTCACCGTCGCTGTTGTGGCACTGACGCCACAAGAAATTCACTGCAAGATCCAGGTAATCCCTTCTACTGTTGAATGGCTTTTCTCTGCAATTTATGCAAATAATAATTTACCTGATCGGCAATGCTTGTGGAACAATCTTGAAAAAGTAGCTGATAGTTATAAGGGACCTTGGGTCATAGGAGGTGACTTTAACGACATATTGTTTAGCTCTGAAAAATTTGGTGGGAATAATTTGAATAATAATAGAGCAAATAGGTTTTTACGTTGCCTTAATTATTGTAAAATGCTTAACTTGGGTTACGTGGGAAGTAAATATACTTGGACTAACAAACGTAAGGGAGGCCACACTATTCTTGAACGGCTCGATAGAATAACTTGTAATTACGATTGGCTTAACTTATTCCCTGAAGCCACTACCATCACCTCCCTAGAATTCAATCGGACCACTGTCCTCTCTTATTTAAACTGAAAAACATTCATCGCCCTCAGAACAAACCTTTCCGGTTTGAAAATATTTGGGCCTCTCATCCAGTTTTTTCTCGGGTTATCTCTTCTGCATGGAAGACCTCAAATAATCTTCTTCTCCCATCAATTCAGTTGTTCAAACAAAATGTGCAACTGTGGAACAAATATGTTTTTTGAAATATTTTTAACAAAAAACGTAAGTTGCTAGCCCGCATCCAAGGCCTCCAGAGATCACCTCACTACCCAACTAGTGTTTTCCTTCAGAATTTAGAGGTTACCTTACAAACTGACTATAAATGTCTTATTCTTATGGAGGAGGATTTTTGGAAACTAAAAGCGAGAATCCTTTGGCTAAATAATGGAGACGCTAACACTAAATTCTTTCACATGTCTACTCACCAACGGAGGCGTAGAAATCGTATCTGTAGTCTCAAGGATGGTGTAGGGAATTGGATTACTGATGAGAAGATTATTAAGATCCATATTTCGGATTTCTACCGTTCCTTATACTTTACAGAACTAATTTCTTCTACTCGTGCGTTCCTAGTAGGTAACCATCCTGTCGTGCCTCCTGAAATTTCTACCGCTTTAATAGCTCTGTTACGTCGCAAGGAAGTGCTAGATGCAATCTCTTCCTTCAAACCCCTAAAGTCTCTTGGCCTGGATGTCCTGCACCCTTTCTTCTATCAACAATACTTTAATTTAGTAGGCAATTCTGTTATCAACTTTTGCAATCAAATTTTCACAAATTTTGCTATTTCCGAGGAAATAAACAATGCCTACTTGTGCCTGATCCCAAAATTTTCAGGAGCTTCCTCAATTACCCTCTTTCGACCTATCAGTCTCTGCAATACTATTTATAAAGTAGTAACCAAAATCATAGTGAATAGAATTAAGCCTCTTTTACCTGATATAATAGGTCCTACGCAGTCTAGCTTTCTCACCAATAGACGTGTTGTTGACAATGCTGTAGCAGTCCAAGAACTCCTGCATTATTTCAAACGAGTAAAAGGTAAAGCGGCTTGTCCTTATGAAAATTGATTTAGAAAAGGCTTTTGACCGTTTAGAATGGTCTTTCATTCACGAAACTTTACTTTACTTTAAATTCCCTGACAATCTTGTGCAATTAATCATGTCATGTGTTACTACAACTTCTATTTCCATCATTGTCAACGGGAATGCTTTGCCTTTCTTCATCCCAACCAGAGGAATCCGGCAAGACGGATCATCTATCTTCATACATTTTTATCCTGTGTATGGAAAGATTATCCAGAGTAATTGACGCTCAAATAAGTATGGGCTTATGGTCACCTACAAAAACTTGCTCAAGGGGCCCTTCAATATCTCATCTACTTTTCATAGACGATATTATCCTTACTAGCAAAATCACGGGTAATTCTTGTCGAAATTTAGCCCTCACTCTCTCCCGATTTAGCGTTGCATCGGGACAAAAAATTAATCTGGCCAAATCACGTTTATTTTTTTCTTCTAATACATCGATTAGAAGTAAGGAATATGTCTGCTCCATTTTTGGAATTAACGAGGGAGATACTTTTGGCCGATACCTAGGTTTTCCTATAACTACTTCCAGACCCGCTTTTCGAGACTATCAATTCCTACTAGAAAACTTTAAGCGTCGCTTGGCAGGCTCAAAAGGTAAGTTCTTAAATGTTGCTGGGAGAGTAACTCTTATCAAATCCGTTCTCAATAGCTTACCAAATCATATTATGCAAACCAACAAATTGCCTGCTAAAGTCATCCAAAAAATTAAAAAAACTAAACGAGACTTCTTGTGGGGAACGACGGAGTCGCATAAGAAGTTGAATCTCGTTAATTGGAATACTGAGACCACGCCCAAAAGATATGGGGGTCTAGGTATTCAAAATTTATTAAATAAAAACTATGTGTTACTTGCTTCCTTGGATTGGAGGCTATTTCACTCCAAAGATTCCATTTGGGCATCCCTTTTATGGAATAAATATTTGAATCCAACTCCTTCCACGGCTTCCACTTCGACTACCTGGAAGAACCTACAGTTAGGATGGAGATACTGCCAAAAAGGACTTATATGGCGACCTTCCAACGGGAAGCATATTAATTTTTGGTACCAACCTTGGCTAGGTCCAGGATCTACTCTACGATCTCTCATCCATGGTCCGCTACCTCGAGCAGAGGAATCCAAAGTTATCTCAGACTACCGTCTGAATAAGTCTTGGAACCTTTCAGCCATTCCTTTTGAACTTCCTAATCCTATTTCTAACAAAATTCAATCAACTCATTTTCCTTTATATTCGAACAACTATGATAAAATTAAGTGGGGTCTCACCAATACCGACAAGTTTATGATTTGTAGTTGTTATAATCAGATAGCTATAGAGAATTTGCTAACGGCCCCTTGGGACTTTGCGTGCATTTGGAAGCACAACACAGTTCCAAAAATTAAGCATTTCCTATGGTTGTTGGTTCTTAACCTTCTTCCGACATCGGCGCATCTGCATTATATCTTGTGCCTGGAGTCACCGTATTGCAAGCGTTGCAACAACTCAACGCCTGAAATTATATCTCATATCTTCTCGACTTGCCCAAAACTTGAACAGTTCAGGAAAAAATTAGCACCAAACACTACCTTCTCACTGGAGCCCCCAAATTCTGATGATTCCTTCACTGTTTGGCTAAGACACGTTTTTCAAAGGCCTGACCACGGCTACCACGGATTACCTCTTAACATTCTAATCCCCTACTGTTTATGGGTCATTTGGACCAATCGGAACAAACACATTTTCGAGGGTAACCTGGAGCCTCCGTCTCCAACGTTTGCGCATAATTTGACGAATGAGTACTGGTTTTTAGCAGGCGAACCAACTCATACATGCAATCTCTTTACCTTATATGTAAAATGGAACCCTCCGAAAAGGGACTGCCTAATGCTAAACACTGACGCATCCTTATCGTCCAGCATATAGATAGCTGGTTTGGGGGGTGTTTTTCGAAACAGTAGCGGCAAATGGATTATGGGGTTCACTGCACATGCTTTAGCGAAGGATATATTTTATCATGAACTTCAGGCTCTTTTTGTAGGCTTGCAACTGGCACTTCTACATAATCTCGGGCCGTTAGAAATAAATATTGACGCAGAGCAGATTATTAAGTTTTTTACTAATACAGAATCTAATCCTAATAACTCTGCTTTATTGGCTGATTGCAGGTCCCTTCTTCTACGTCTGGGTAGTCCACCACTTATCCATATCTACAGAGAGCAGAATAGACTTGCGGATAGCTTAGCAAGAAGGGCCATCACTACTGCACTACCATCCAGCCTAGCTTTTATCTCTCCAGTTATGTCTATTACTACTTTTTGGGTGCCTCCTCAAGACTCATTACAAATTTTGTGCAGTAACGAACGAGGAGACATTACTACTAGACGTGTTAAGGCCTATGGGGTGTTGTCGCCTAGCGTCTCTGTTAATATACCTACTAGTTTGCCTACTAATATCTTGGCTTGGCCTAATATTAATGTTGGATGTCCTGTAAATATAGCACTAAGTGCAGATACTATGGTGATAGTGTCACCAAACTCCTCTCTGTAGCGTTTTGTTATGATGCTAATATATCTATCTTATATTACCAAAGAAAAAAAATGACCCTAAACTTGACACCAAATTATAACTTTGACCTTAAACTTTGATAGTGCACAAATAGGACCATTAACTATTCAAAACCTGAACAAATATGACCTCCGATTTTGCAACCCCTTGCGTGAGTCTCACTCGCGCCTACGTGGAAAGATAATCCAATCACACGGTGTCACGTCGTTAAAAGGGCTGACTTGGAGAGAGGTCATATTTGTGCAGTTTTGAATAGTTAAAGGTCATATGTGTGCACTGTCAAAGTTTTGTTTTTTGTGTTAAAACGACGTCGTTTTTTTTTTAATTATTATTATTATTGTTATTATTATTATTATTGTTATTATTATTATTATAATATAAATTTTTTATTTATTTCTATAGTAGCAGCACCTAACTTTTTTTTAATTTAAAATTATTATTTTATTTATTTCTATAACAACAACACCTAACTTTTTTTTAATTAAAAAAAAAAGCAACCACTAGCAAAGATCGAACCCGCACAGTAGGCTAAAGGAAGCGCCCAAGAAGAGCAAATAACACCACTGGGCTATCTAAGTGTCTTGTTTCATGTGGTTCAACATTAATATACGTACATAAATATACATTTTCTATCTTATATATATACAACGTAATTTTTTTACCGAGGGGGTTCGGGTGAACCCCATGGCAACCACGTAGGTCCGCTCCTCGTTAATTTAATAACGTTTTAATAACGTTAATTTAATAACATTTTAATTACGTTAATTTGATAGCATTAATTTAATATACTACTACTACTATCCTTAATAACATTAATTTAATAACGTTTTATTAAAACTATAAATTTTTTATTATTAGTATAGTTTCATCTTTAATTTAATATTTAAGTAAATAATATTTAGATATATTATATAACTTAAATTCGTCATCTGTTTTATAATATATATACATATCCGCTCGATTTTTTCATATGAGGCTGACCCGTCTAATTAATAAATCTTCAATATTGCTCTTTTTTCGCAATGACATAAGAAATTAGATGTCATTTTCATCTTGAGCCGAAAATAATAGTGAAGAGTCATTTAAAGGTCATATTTGTGCATTTTTGAATAGTTAAAGGTCATATTTGTGCACTGTCAAAGTTTAAAGTCATATTTATGTATTATGCCCTTAGATTTTAAGCTGTACGCGCCTAGTTTTGCATATTGAACACGCGTTTTGCCACGTAAGATTGGAGGTCATATTTGTGCAGTTTTGAATAGTTAAAGGTTATATTTGTGCACTGACAAAGTTTAAGGTCAAAGTTATAATTTGGTGTTAAGTTTAGGATAATTTTTATGTATATACACTTTAATAAATTATACAATACATGATATTTTAGTATATCAAACTGAATAGTGTAGAAGAGATAACCTCAACATAATAATGCCAAAATAACTGATATATCAATCAACATTGCTAATACATTATATTCAACACTATTCTTATATATAAGAATCTATGTGTAATTTTTAATGCTTCAACATTCATTAGATTCGATAAAAACTAGGTATGATTGTATTGAAAGTATATAAATATTGACATAACATTTAGGAAAAGCCTTCTTAAAATCAAGAAGATAACTAAGTACTTTAATTTCGAAGTAAAACCTTAAATCTTTATCGTCAATATTTATGCTCAAACATTCAAAAAAAATCCATTATCTCTAAATTTTAAATTTATCATTATTCTTATACACCCTACTAAAACGATTCTAAAAGAAAAATCAACACAACAACAAGCGCGTGGATTACACATGGTCATGTAGAGAGAGTGGGGATTAAAAGTATTGAAATTTTTCAAAAGGGAAAAACTCGTGAATGATGAGGTAGTGTATGGAGTAGTAATATGATGTACTCTCTGGCTTTCGTTATCTTCCCAAGAAGAATAGTTTCTCTTTTTTAAAAAATATTTTACTGTTAATTTCTTCACATAATATATTTAAAATTATGAAATTTTTAAAATATTTTAATATAATTTTATTTTAATTTTTAAAATTTTATGCCAAGTCAAAATAAAATAAAAAATGAAGAGGGCATAATGAAAGAGTATCCAATGATTGTAGGGATATGCAAGTGTCGGATATGGCATTGAGGCAAATATGTGACACCGCACGAGTGCCCCTCTCTCTCTGTGGGCCCCACATGTAAATGCCACGTGGACAAACACCTCCATGCTCCATCACGTGATCCCCCTCCCCCCCCCCCTCTCTATCTTGTCTTTTTCAAAAACTTTTTCATCTTTCACAAGGAGGTCTTTTTCTTTGTGCTCATGCTTTTGCCTTTGGATTCTTCCTATTTGCTTGGTTCAAACTTTTTTGCCCCAGGTTTTGCTTTGCTCTCTCTTTAGGAAAAGTCCCCACAATTTTTTGGCCACGATTTGATCATATAATAAAAAAAAAGTTATGTTCACATTATAAATTAATTAATTTTTAAATATTTTTACTTTTTACTTTAAAAATTAAATTACTTTATCTATATAAAAAAGAAAATATTATCTTTTTATTATTATGATCAAATTTTTATAGCCATTTAGCACTATCCTTTTTTTTGTCATCATCATTTTTAACTTTGGAAGTTAATGGTGGTCATGAGAAAATGTGGTTGAGTCTAGTTCAAGTCCACCTTATTTTCAATGTGGGGATGGTTTGGTTGGATGAGAAAAAGGTATTGTAAGTAAATCGTTACTTAACACTTTAAGTTGAAGTTGTAACTTGCAATTTAAATGCAAACTCAATTAAAAATAATGCAGTAATTAGTGATTGCTAATATTATTAATTTCCGTAACATAAACAAGGGACATGCGTTTCTTTCTCCCCACATTGTTAATTAATGTCAAATCAAAGGACTAGTAACCTATTATTCAAACATATATAATTATGAAAACTTATGACAACTCTTAATCAAATCAAATAAGTAGGTACATGTATTATTAATTGCCTTTCTGTTCCTATAATAGTACCATTTGTCGGTTTTGCTTATGTGAGTCAAACTGGGTCAATTATGACTTACTCCCTCCGTTTAAAAAAAAAATGACCTACTTTGACTTGACGGCACAGAGTTTAAGAAAATAAAGAAGACTTTTAAATCTCGTGACCTTAAATTAAAGTTGTGTCAAATGTACTAAAATGTCATTTAATCTTGTGGTTCTAAACATGTCATGTGGAAAGTTGAAATTAAAGTATTACTAAAAAGGAAAAGAGGTTATTCTTTTTTAAACAGACTAAAAGGAAAAGTAGATCATTCTTTTTTAAACGAAGGGAGTACTACAATTCTAAACATTTATGGTAGCAACTAGCAACGTACTTTCTATACGTGTAACATTTACTACTCCCTCCGTTTAAAAAAGAATGATTTGCTTTGACTTGACACAAAGTTTAAGAAAATAAAGAAGACTTTTGAATCTTATGGCCTTAAATTAAAGTAGTGTCAAATGTATCAAAATGCCCTTTAATCTTGTGGTCATAAACATATCAGGTGGAAAGTTGAAATTAAAGTATTGCCAAAAAGGAAAAGGGATCATTCCTTTTTTTAAACGGATTAAAAAGAAAAGCAGGTCATTCTTTTTTAAACGGAGGGAGTACGATTTAATTTTCATGCAATGTCGTATTATAAGTAAGATTAAAGTAAATCAGTTTAGTTAAAATTAATGCAATTGAAATAAAATTTTGACGTGACTATAAGTTCTTTGACTTTCTTTTAAAGTAATGCAACGAACATCATACATAGAGGCTAATTCACAAATTAAAGCTCAGGAGTTCAACTTTTAATGTTCTTTTAAGTATTATATTTATTATATTTTAAAATTAAAGTTATCTGATTCATATTTATTAGTATTTGTTATGATTTCATAGATTTTTAATCCACATATTTATGTTTCAACTAAAAGATACAAAATTCACATGAATTTGACATTAATACTCTGCCATTAATCACTAGAGTTGACATGGTGGTTCAACGTCATTTCCCTTAAGCAAGAAGTTGGGGGTTCGATTCCCGCCTCTGGCGAATGGAGCAAACTCTGTGGCCAATTCCCTATCACTTAGTGCGCTGACAGAGGAACAAATAATAAGTCTCACGACTGCCGACTGTGAAGATACCTTGAGAAATAATAAAAAACAAATACTCTGCCATTCGCCTTTAATATTTAGTGGACTTTTAAAAAAAAATAAAAAAAATCTTAGTAGTTTATGAAAACATCTCTAGCAGAGAACATTTCTTCATACATGAGTCCATGCTAATTTGAATTAAATGAAGAAGATTTTCTTACAAAATATTTCTTTTAAATTTTTTTCATAAAATGATCTATTTTGATTTAATACTTCCTTCGTTTCAAAAAGCATAACCTATCCTAAACATGTCTCATGAAAAGTTAAAATTAAAGTATTTCTAAAAAAAAAAGGAGTTATTCCTTTTTAAATGAATTAAAAAGAAAAATAAGTTATTCTTTGTTAAACGGAGGAAGTATGAAATTTTAAAAAGTATTTTAAATTAATAATAAGTGAAATTTGTTAAATATTTTTAATCTTACGATATTTAAGTAAAATCAAAATTAAAAATTTAAAATATTATTTTAAAAATAAGACAAACAAATTCATCAATGAATTATGAAATGTTGGCACTTAAAAGGAAAAAAAAAAAAGTGATGGGACTGCTGGGAAAAATAAAGAGAGATAAAATGAGATTAGTATTTTGTACTCACATGCATCACGCGCTGGTTACCCTTTTCCCGAGATAGAGCGCGTGAGATAAAAAGTAAGGTTCAGAAAAAAGTGTATCACGAGGGAGCACGCACGCTAGTCAACAGTCAACGCTGAAAAAAAAAAAGCCACTTTTCAATGAGAAGTTACAATTCAGGAGCTGATGATGATTCATTAAAGCAAAAGATTTATTTACACTTCAATACTACTCTAATACTTTATTCAGTTTTTTTTAAAAAAAACTATTTTTAATTTTATATAAAACTTTACAAAAAAAATTTATATAAAATATTATTAATCAATTTATGAAAAAAATGAAATTAAATTGTTGTAAAAATAATTATTCTTTTTGAAACGAATAAAAGAACACGTACTCACCTTTATTCGTTCACCATAGTTGAATTTCAATATTTAACCATGATTAAGTATAGCCTACACTCCTTCATGTTAATTTGTTTGTTCTATTTTTATTTTTAATTTTTTTTAAAGGAAAATCTTGATTTTTTTAACAACTCTTTGATGTTAAGTTTTCCTTTATAATATATTATTTAACTCGCAATAAGGAATGTTTTGACACACTTTAATATATTTTTATTTTATACTCACAAATTATTTTTACTTTTATTAAACTCTCCAAATTGAAGTAAGCAAAGAGGGGTGTAATAAATATATAGAAAAAGGGACGTGCTGGATGATCATAATTTTTTTATCTAAATTTAATTATAATTGTGAAAAAATTTATATAATTTTGTGAATCTTTTGATCATAATTTGACTACAATAAAAAAAAATTAAATTTATATTATAAATTAGTTAATCTTTTGATATTTTTATCTTGTGTGAAAATTTATTTGAAAAAAGACTGACAGAACTATATAATTTTTTTCATAATTATGATCAAATTTAAGCCAAAAAAAAATTATGATCCTATTGAAAACCACCCAAGAAAGAAAGAAACAAGGACAAAGCCAAGGTAAATCAAAGCCAATCCCTATCATCATCATTGAGCCAATAGCCACTGACATAAGTCATCATTGAACATCTATTTGCCTTCTTCTCCCTATACTCACACATCCCTTTCACTCCATGTTATTTAATTCTAAGTTTATTATTAAAAATAAAAATGTTTAATATTTCATTACAATTAATTCTCTGTTAAACGACTTTATATCCCAAAATTATATACAAAATTCTTGTGCTTCATTAATAATAATAATAAAACCTTATGTAAATATTTGTGTATATATATTGATAGGTACTGAATCTTTCTGACCTATCCTACAAACTGTATGGCACTATAGCCAAAGGAAAAAAGCTGTAACTCTTCTGCTAAAAAAGAGAACACCCCATTTCTCTTCTTTCTGTCCCCCCCACCCTCTGCTCAAACCCCAGAGCAAGAAAAACCCCATTTTTTTTACTTTTGGATTCCAAAAGTGAAAAGAAAAAGGTAAACTTGTTTGGTTCTTCAGAGAGGAAAAAGATGAGTGGTGAAAAAGAAGATGGTTTGGGTCTGAGTCTAAGCTTAGGAATTATGAGTTGCCCTCAGCAAAATAAACTCAAGAATACTATCACTTTATCATCATCAACTCTTCCTCCTCCTTTAGCTTTGAGTCTCTTGCCTTTCATGCACCATCATCAAAGTTCTTCAGGTATAATTCATAAAGCTTCAAACTTTTTCTTCTGTTTTAATTTCATTGCTCCAATTTTCAAAGCTTTTAGAACTGAACCCATTGTAAGTTCTAAAAATTATCGGTCCAAATTTCAGAAAAAGTTAAAATTTTAGTAGTTTTTTCACACACATAAAAAGGCACACCGATGCGCTAAGCTTTCGTCGTGCACGAAGTCCAAGAAAGTCTTACCATGTGTTTGTACAAGAGGTTGTTTCCTCTGTTTGAGCTCGTCACCTCCTGATCACCCGACAACAAATTTAATGATTTTCTTAGCATGTTTATTTTTTTTGGCAGGGAGAAATGATGAGGAAAGAGGAAGGGTAAGAGGGGAAATAGACATGAATGAGCCAGCCAGGATGATTGGTGAATGTGATAATGAACAAGATGATGATGATGATGAAGAAGAAAATCAAGTGATAATGGTTTCCTCACCAAACAGTACTGTTTCAAGTGTGAGTGGTAAGAGGAGTCATGATGAAGGGGAGAGGACCACCAGCTCACTGGAGGATGACGGCGGCGATGCGGCGGCAAGGAAGAAACTCCGGTTGTCTAAGGAACAAGCTGCAGTTCTTGAAGAGACGTTCAAGGAACATAACACTCTTAATCCGGTGAGTGGTAGTTTTGGTAAATAACTTTGCATCTCAAGGGTAATTTTGGAAAAATGGGTACTTTCTTTCTTTTTAAAAAAAAAAAAATGAAAATTTATTGAAGAAAACGTTTGTTTAATCGTGTTTAATATTAGTAATTGTTGTAAATTCTTTTGTGAATCTATTGTCCGGAATAATTTTTTTGGTGAAAATGTCTCACTTCACTTCTCACCCTATATATTTTTTTTTAAACTTTTAATTTCTCAAAAAAATTCTAATTTTATACTTGCTCCGTTTCAATTCAATTATTCTTACATATTTTATTCCGTTACCAAAACATCTCTCTTTTTTTGTGACAATTTTCATAGATTACATATGGAGTTTTAGTGTACCGAATTATCTTTTTCTATGTTTATATTTAAGATCATAAAATGATTATTTTGATACATTTCGTTTATCTTTAGTTCAAAAGCATAATATTAAATTTTTTAAAGAATTTCGTATGTTAAAATCGGATAAATAAATTAAAATGAAAGGAGTATCTTTTTTTTTCAGAAACAAAAATTGGCTCTGGCGACACAGCTGAATCTGAGGCCAAGACAAGTGGAGGTGTGGTTTCAGAACAGGAGGGCAAGGTATGTTATTTGTTTACATATTGAAGGGCATTTTTGGCATTGGATTAATGTTTCACGTTTGTAGCATGAATCTTCTTTGTTAGTCTGTTACGTACTAAGGACACACGTGTATTGTTCGATACTCCTATTATAAAGTTTTAATAATGATAATCTAAGTAATGTCCTGTCGGATTATACACGTGTGCATGGATTATATTTCTCACTTTAGAATTTTAATATTGTCTAGCAATCTATCTCTACTTGCAATTATAAAAGATTTATCCCACTTTGCTTTGGTCAAAGTAACATAAATGATAAATACATTCTATTGGTCTTGTAAAAATAGCAAACTTTATATTATTGGCACATAACTTTTATTAATTTAGTTTCACAATTTAACTTTATGCTGGTGTGGCGGTTTTAAATGGAGGATCGAAATCAAACATTTGAGATATAGGGTAGGTTGTGTTGCTATACCTCCTTGTTTAGAGACGATTTCAGTATTTAAACTTAAAACGTGTGTAATATTTAAGGTTCTTTGGCACTAGATTATTGTACTTTTGAATAAACTTGACATTTAAGGTTGTTAGTATTGAACTATTGTACGTTTGAACTAGTTCATCGATAACGTCTAAATGCTGCAGGACCAAGTTGAAGCAAACAGAGGTTGATTGTGAGTACTTGAAGCGTTGCTGCGAAAATCTGACGGCGGAAAACAGACGTTTGCAGAAAGAAGTTGTTGAGCTTAGAGCATTGAAGCTTTCTCCACAATTGTACATGAACATGAGCCCTCCTACCACCCTCACCATGTGTCCTCAGTGCGAGCGCGTAGCTGTATCATCATCCTCATCCTCCGCGGCCTCTTCTTCAGTCACCCGGCCAAGTGCCTCTCGCTCACACCACCACCCGGTAGGCGCCCTCCACCAAGCGCCAGTGCCCCTCAACAAACCATGGGCTGCAATACTCGCCCCTAAGACACTCGGCGTGCAACAACGGTCCCAAGTGTAATTTTTACTCTTGTTTGGAGGGTGAAGAAGTAATTTTGGACAAGATTGTTGAACTCTTTTTTGAGCTAAACAGATAGACAAAGGGTAGTGAAAACTGAAAAGTGGTCCTATGATAGGGGTAGGGACTAGGGAGAGGAAGTGTTTATAGAGTAGAAATTAAGATGAATGAGATGATTACAAGAGAATCTGAGTTAGTTTTATTTTTATTTTTGTTTGGGTTCTCCTCTAGTTGGTGAATGATTAATGTTCAAAAAGTGGGATGTGATGTGTTGGGTTTGGAAGGAACAGTTGTTTGATTTGTTCATTTCATTTGTGTAGGAAAATGGTTACTTTAATGGGAAGACATAATTATGTTGCACTAACCATTTATATATACATCTCCCCTTACTTTTTGCATGAATCATCCATTCCAAACTTTTTTAAAAGAATCATGGGCTCCTCTTGGGCTCTTGTGGACATGATTGCCATGTACTATTTATTATCTACTTTTGCCCCTAAAAGTATTTGACTAGCATTTGAGATTGGATGTTCTAGCAAAGTTCTTATTTTTTTTCCTGAAACAAGTGTCTTTATTTTTAAAGTGGCAAGATGGGATGGGATGATTGGAACACTACCTTTGTTGTGGGGCGTTGAGTCCCTCATCTCAAGTATTGATTTATGTTTTGATAATTGCAGAACTGTACTTATTTTTAATAATTGTGGTGTTTCCATCAACTTGTACATAATCCTGCCAAGTATGTACCATACCATCAAGATTTAGGCAAATGTGATGAAATTACTTAGTTTTATAGGCAAATATGAAGAAATTACTTGGTTATTTCGTCTTTGTTGGGGTTTGAATGATGATCTTTATGGTTTTCACCTTCTCATCGATAGCTAGATCATACCCTTAGATGCAAGCACCCTCCTTGATATCCTGTGGTAGAGTCACAAAATGCACCTGATTTTTTGCCTGGTAATAACAGGCATCCATAGAAGGTAATAAGTTGCAATCTTCTGGTTTGGGTTGGGGGGTTCACATGATCTCAAACAGCAGCAAAGTTTCTACAATAGAACTTTTGATACAGTTTATAAAAGTCAATTTTTGGTAATAGACAGCTCTTTGGAGCAACATCTCCTTGATATGATAGCCACATAAACAACAACAGAAATATGAAACAAAAAGAATAGCATAAATCTTTATCTGTCTTGGTGAAGTTCATATATTTAAAGAGCGGAAGCAGCCCTTCGAAAATAAGCTAAACTGAATCTCAACTTCAATTGAACTGCAAAGACGATATACAAGTGCACTACCTAAGTAAACATTCATCGGAGTGATGACTTTCTTTTTTCCCCCACAAATTGCTACAGTATCGTGTTCATCCATCTTTAATAAACAGGTATCAGTCACACAGTATTCACAGTGTCAGCAAGACAACGCAGTATGCATCCCAAACCAGCTTTTTCTGTTAGTTTCTCATGGATCTTTAGGCATTGGTCACATGTTGGGCGGTCTCCAGTAGACAAACCTCTGTACAAGTACCTGCACATCAGATAAGAAGGTTCGGTTGTGAATCTTGTGACCCAACTTCAGAAATATGACATTACTTGTGAATCAGGTAGATCTATTGGATAAATCACAAGACAATTTCACATTTACACACTTTCCTTTTCGTGTCTCGAATAGTGTGTGTGAAGCAGAGTCTAGATGGTCCAATATCAGAAAAAGAAAAAGAGTTCATTCAGTAGAAAACGTCACCTTCCGTCACATAATTTCTTCATCTTCTTTACACTAACGAAGATCTAGGAAGATCTAGGATCAAACATTATACCCAGCACCTAAAGAAACCAAATGAGCGGTGAATTATTGAAGGTTGGTATCTTGTTTCAAAGGGAGAATATTGGTGTAACCATGTGTACTGCAACTAAAGAAATTAATGCTAATCAGCATACAACCATAACTGTACAGGTAAGAAATCTCTTCTTTGTCCCTCACCTTAATTAACTAGACACTATGTTAGCCTATGTAGACCATAGACTTCTTCGAGGAGACGCATTTAAGTACAAATTTGCAAGAGATGAGGATTTTATTTTTTTTGGTTGTTGAACATAGCCAAGAAACAAACTTTGTATTTTGCTAAATGTTATGCTTGGTAGTTTGTGTGATTTGGATGCTTTACTAAGATTTATATAGTGGAATCATTTTATGTTTCTTTTTGAATCTTTTTTAGTACTTAATATTTTTATCTCTACTGCTTGGATCCTCCGAAGATGTCCTCACGCAAAGTCGGATTCTCCAAAAAATGCATCTTTTGAAGGAACAACACGCATCAGGCAGCACTTTTAAGGATCAGAGCAACAGTTTTTTACTAGTTTAGGTACTATATCATATAATATACTTCAAAACTATCCTGTCTAACTTGTGTCAACACCCTTATTTTCAAAACTGTCTTACTATTACTATAAGACATGACTCTCATGTCTGTTGTTTGTTTCTCTGCTACTTATGTCCCACCAATAGGGAGCGTCACTTCTCAAGTCTTCATATTTGGAATGCAACTCCATCATGGCCTTATATTACTATATTGAACTCGGAGAAAATAAAAATATATATGGGAAAGGATTTAAATATGGTCCATAGATTCTCGAGAGTATTTCCATGAACAATCCTTCGCGGGATTTGTTTTTTCAAATTAACTGCATATTGTCAATATATTGCAATAGGTGATTGAGAATTTAGAACGGATGTTAAGCGGGTGGAAGATACCATACTTGTCTAAAGAGAGAAGAGAATGCTGTTGAAATCTACTGTTCAGATAGAATTTCCTGAAGGTTTTATTGGAGGAAGAGGACAGAGTAGATATATCATTTGATGGAACGGGAGAAAATAAAGCCCCATATACGGGAGGAGTAAGGAGATCAGATGTGTATATATATGGTCTTGACGTGAAAATGAATATGGTGATTTGCATATAATGTGGTGTTATACAGAGAAAGGTGAAAGATTATTATTTTTATTTTTTTTGAATAAAGTTAGTTAAAGAAAAGGTGATATCTGCTAAACAAGAACATCTAAAAATGGCGGTAGTCAAATGAAGTAACTGAGTAACACTACGAAAAGGTATTCTAAAGGAGAAAGATGAGATTACAACGTTCATTGGTTTTATTGTTGGGAATTGTAATTGGAACAATTTGGTTCAAGATATGATGTGGATACTGAAATTAAACTTGAAGCATGCTTATCCAAGGGAATATGTGATTGCTCATGATAGCAAGGCAATTGTTGTAACTTATCCTACAGAACTAAGGGTTCATCGTGGAAAACTAGCTCGAGAAGACTGATTCAAAAAGGAAATGGAAAGAAGTGGAGGAGTTGACATAAATCTACATTTCCTCTGTGACAGAGAGTGGTGGCAGCGCAAGTACATTTTCAATGAGCTTCCATTATACGGGTCTACTGGGACGGAAAAACAAAGACAAGGTGAAAGGAGATATAAAAAAAAAGGGCAGCCCGGTGCACTAAAGCTACCGCTATGCGCAGTGTCCGGGAAGGTGAAAGGAGATATGAATGCACAAATACCAAATAAAGTGACCATCTTCAGATGTTGCATAGAGGGGGGTGCAATTTTTCCCAACGGAAAATCACATACGGATGAAACATATTCATGTAAGTTGGTGTTTCATGTATCTTCAGATGCTGTATGGAGCGGAGTGTTGACCAATCAAGAACTCTCACATTCAAAAGTTGAAGGTGGCGGAGATGAGAATGCTGCGGTGGATGTGTGGACTTACTAGGGGTGATGAGGAGGGACACTGATGCCCCAGTTCGTAGGTGTGAGAGGTTGGCCTTGGATGGTTTCAGGCGGGGTAGAGGTAGGACGAAGAAATACTAGAGAGAAGTGATTAGATGTGATATGGAGCAGTGACAACTTACTGAGGACACGACCCTAGAAAGGAAGGTGTGGAGGACCCATATTAAGATAGAGGGCTAATGCATATGGATGAGTCGTAGTCAGCGTGTTTTGGGGTAGCTTGGCTAGTAGTCGTAAGGCTTTGTACATAGCTTGGAGCTTCTAGTTAGGAGGATTGAGGGGAGGTGTGTGCCTTTGGTTTGTTAGTATATAGTATTTCCTTGTGGGTATTGTGACTTTGTTATTATATCGTGTTTCATGTTCTATGACGATTTTGTTTACTGTCATTGTGTCTTGAGCCGGAGGTCTATCCGAAACAACCTCTCTACTTCTTCGGAGGCAGTGGTATGGAATGCGCACATTCTACCCTCCCCAGACCCCACTATGTGGTAATATACTGGGTTTGTTGTTGTTGTTGTAGAGTGGCTTCACAGCTATGGACTAGGCGTTCTTTTTACACTATAAGAGAGCGTTAAGGGCATGGCAAGTTGGAGGATGAGGAAGCTTTAGAGAGTTGAAAAAAACATGGATACTAGGCCACTTTGCTTTTCTAAGACTACATGGAGTGGAAGAAATAGGAGCTCTTTCAAAGCAACGAGAAAAGCTCAAGGAATCTGAAGAGTTTCTTTTGTTTCATTGACATATTTGGCGTAGACAAATATTATTTCAAATTATTTTACTCATTCAGTAAATTGGTCAAATCAAACCCCTAAAAAGGTGAAACAAAGCCAAATATCTGATAGGAAAATAGTGGGTAACATTTGAATACGTGGAAAGACATTTTGGTCTGTACATCTCCTACTATGATATTCTTACCGCAGTGCAGAATGTACATATCAAGACAAAGTTGTATGTCAAAGGAAGAAGGCTACACAATATCTTGACAGAAGAAAAATAAGTCAATTGTTATTACATTCTACAAAAAGGAAAAATGAGGTCTTATCAGCTACATGTATTCTAAGAAACAATTTTGAACCAGTAGGACTGACTTCTAAGTGCGAAGAACGGAAGCAGTGTGTAAATGGTCTACTTGCCTACCATTTAAATTGGCAGATGGGGGTGGGAGAGTCTCTCTCTCAATTATCAATATCCACAATGGCCACCATTTGGAACGGTGGCCATACGGATTAAATCTCTGTGACTATTAAATTCAATATTTCTTCCTCGCTTTGCAGCATCGAGCTATCCCATAATAATTTAAGCTACAGGAGGGCAGGTGTATCCCTGTTACTGAAAACTGTATACTAAACTGATCATCCCAAGTTCAAGATCATAATACCAAAACCTGATTTCCATACTAGCTCAACTCATTTAACCACCTATAAAACCAATAAAATGTACCCAAACTTGATTGCCACATAGGTCAAACCTACCTTGACTGCAGATCATGCAAAATTCCTCCAACTCATCCCAGTAACAAGTTAAAGCTTTATATCTCTCTAGTCTCAATCTCCTAGGCGACTATTTTAAGCTAATATATGAGAATAGTAAATATGCTGGCGCATTTAAAAGTAGGGCAAGTTTTGCTTCTTTCACCAAGTTATTATTGTAGACACCTAATTTCGTCCCTCCCCGATATCGTTTTTACCTATTGTTTACCTTATCCTACCGTGTACCCTCACCCGTGTGATAATCCCTCCACAAAATGACAAAAATAACAACCTCCTAACTAATTTTGTTTTATCCTAATATTCTAACAACCCACCCAATTAAAAACCAACACCTACCTACCCTATCCTAACAAACTCTACCCCACCTCACACCCTACCCCACATGACCCCACCTACCTCACCACTACCCCACCCTTACCTCATATATACATACACACAGAATAGACGGTACACACACATACGCCTCTCAAACTCACCAGAAAGCACACACACAGTCACCGAAAACCCTCCTCCCCCCACCACACCCACACAGTCATCGGAAAATATAAACCTTACCGGAAAAGGAATTCACACACTTATACACCACCGAGAACGCACACACAATTTCCATCGAAGGAGATAGAAATTGAGAGAGAGGGAGAAGACCCGACACTTGTTGACTGTTTAAGGCGAGTTTTTCGTCAGAAATATGCTATATTTACCATCGGAAAACATCGCCGGTGGAACCTGCTACTGTCCCGGCAAAACCCGCCGGCAGACGGTACCACCAATTCCATTTTTCCCCAAAAACTGATCTGGAATCGCGTTAGTGTTGGTATTTCATTTGGTTTTGGATATCGTCGTCCCGGGTTGTTCATCTTCTTTGTGAGTTTGGTTCGTCACTGTTGAGGGTCTATTCGAAGTCTTAAAGTCCGAATTTTTCTAAATATTATTGTCAATGGAGTCAATCTTTCGAAGGGTTTTTTTTGATCGAGTTGGAACGTTCATAGTCGAGTTTTGAATTGAGGTTCTTTGGTGCGCGGATTCTGTCTTTTTGATTGACTGATATTTGGAATAAAATCGTCATCAAGGTCCAATTCTACTCTTTACCTCTTTTTGTTTTATTGTTGATGGTATCCGATGCATTGATTTTAATATTGTGTGTTGGTTGATTCGTGATGATGTGAGTTGTTGTTCTGGTTCGGTATTTGATTCCTTGATTGTGGGTTGATTATGGATTATGTGATGAAATGATATCTCGTTTGAGAATTAAAATTGATTGTTGTGGGGCGGAAGTTAAAAGTTGATAAAAAATGATTTTGTTGTTTTGATTCATTGATATCGATCTTGGTATTATCATGATACGTCGATTGGTTTAGGCAAACATAGGTTGGGTAGGCAAAATTTCGGAATGGTGTTTCCGTTGAATGTTTGGTTGCGCGTTTGTGGAATGTCTTCTAGTTTATCGCATTGGATTCAAGTGTATTCATTTGGCCGGGGAATGCCCCGAGGTTTTATGTATTTATTCATCGGGGAATGCCCCCGTAATACTATGTTGGCGAAAAATGATCATGATGAAGGCCCGCGGCATCGGGTCAGGCATTGGAGCTTAGTCTAGATTTAGTTTAGAATAAGATTTATATTTTCGTATTTTTCTATTTTTTGGACTGTATAATTGGACTGGACTTTACATTTTTGATTATTTTGTTTTGTTTTGATTATTTTGCGTGCTTTTGTGTGGTTTATACATTTTGTAGTGCCAAAATAGTTGATACACTCTACCAAGCGACCGTGGTTGAACCACGGTATCGAGGGGTGCCTAACACCTTCCCCTCGATCAACAGAATTCCTTAGCCGGAGTCTCTGTTCGCAAACCAGTTTAAAGAGTCAAATGGTTTTGAAAAGGATTTTCCAATGGTGACTTGGCACACCAGATTATGCCAAGTGGCGACTCTGAATAAAAATATAAATAATCCTTTTCCGAAACAAATTTTCATTTCTTGTCACTTAAATAATAAAACCCTTTCGCACTTAAAACATATATTTTGGAGTACGTAAAAAAAAAGGGTGTGACAATTATATTCAGATGTTTCCAGAAAGTAGGCACTTCAAACCATCTACTACCCCTTCCAACCTCTGAATTCAGCCCTTTATCATATGTTGAAGGTAAAGCTTTGCTAAAAAACAACATTAGATAAGAGCAAGAGTAAGTTTTTTGGTTCTTAAGCCGAAATATCTTCATCTTAGTGCCGAATAAGCATACCAACCCAAGTTATTCCCTATGAACTTTCAGACCCTTCTTGGCAGATCATCCCTTCAACTTTATTTAAGTGTTTAAATACGTAGTCACACCTCAGATTCCTGGATGGAGATTTGAACCCCATCAAGCAACTAGCAAGTATTACACCAGTTCCCTGGTTGCTGGTGGTAGAAAATCAATGAAAAGGCAATCTTACCTACAAACAGGGTGAAATCATTTAAAAAACATGCTTAAGCTACCAGTGAAATGATGTATTAGTTGGCTGCCCCAAAACCACTGAAATATCATTTCTAACTGTCAATAAGGGTTCAAATCGGGTCACATCTTTTAAATGGACCCGCATAAACAAACATTTTGTGTGATTTTAGAGGGGGTAGGCATGACATAGGGTCCTCAATGGACCTAAGAGATTTATTGTTCCAACTACCCACTCAACTACTACCGCTTTGACATTTGTAATTTTTAAAAGTACTTTTCGTTATGCCGATTTCGTTCGGTTCCAATAGAAAATACGTAACGATGTAGTATATTATATGATCATTTTTAACTACGCCGATTTCGTTCGGTTCCAATAGAAAAATATGTAAGGATGTAGTATATTATATGATCATTTTTAACCACGGATTCATTTAGCAAAAGCTATTTGGGAACAAAAATTTTCCAAACTTATGAGGTGGATTTTGTGTCATACGTGCAAAATTGAGTTTGCAAGCTCATTGCTCAAACATGAGAAGAGCAAGTTGGAGGGTTGATAGGTCACATCCTTCTTAATAGACTTGCATAGTGAAAGATTATGACAAGCATGATATAGGGTGCTCAATTGACCTAAAAGATTTATTGTTCCAACTACTACCGCTTTAACGTCATTGTATTTTTTAAAGTTACTTTTCGTTATGTCGATTTCGTTCGGTTCTAACAGAAACTACGTAACGATGTAGTATATTTATAGATTTCTTTTTATTAAGGATTCATTTAGCAAGAGCTAATCCATAACAAAAAAATTTCAAGCTTATGAGATGGAAAATTTGTGGCATTTCGTGCCAAATTGAGTTTTGCTATCTCAATGCTCAAACATAAGAAGAACAAGTTGGAGGGTAGAAATATTTCAGTCACTTCATTTTAATGCAATTACATAGTGAAAGATTATGACATCAAATCATTGTGATTTTAGAAGGGGTAGGCATGAAATAGGGTCCTCTATGGTTCCAACTACTCACTCAACAACTTGCACTTTGACGTCACTTTATTTTTAAAGTTACTTTTCGTAATGCCGATTTCGTTCAGTTCGAATGAAAAATACATAATGGTGTAGTATATTTATATGATCATTTTTTAGTACGGAATTATTTAGCAAGAGCTATTCCGGAATAAATTTTTTCAAGCTTAAGAGGTGGATGTGGAGTCATTTTTGCAAAGTTGAGTTTTGCAAGCTCATTGCTCAAACATGAGAAGAGCAAATTGGAGGGTTGATAGGTCACATCCTTCTTAATAGACTTGCATAGTGAAAGATTATGACAAACATAATATAGGATGCTCAATTGACCTAAGAGATTTATTGTTCAAACTGCTCACTCAACTACTACCGCTTTAATGTCACTGTATTTTTTAAAGTTACTTTCGTTATGCCGATTTCATTAGGTTCGAATAGAAAATACGTAACGATGTAGTATATTTATATGACCATTTTTTACTACGGATTCATTTAGCAAGAGCTAATCCGTAACAAAATTTTTCCAAGCTTATCAAGTAGATTTTGTGTCATTCGTGCAAAATTGAGTTTTGCAAGCTCATTGCTAAAACATGAGAAGAGCAAGTTGGAGGGTTGATAGGTCACATCCTTCTTAATGGACTTGCATAGTGAAAGATTATGACAAGCATGACATAGGGTGCTCAATTGACCTAAGAGATTTATTGTTTCAATTACTCACGCGTTGACGTCACTGTATTTTTAAAGTTACTTTTCTTTATCCCGATTTCATAATTTTCGTTATATTATGTTCAACAATAACAATTTCAACACATTATTCATCATAGATTTTACTAGACTAAAATATTGTTGGTTATACCGTGTGGTTCATAATTTTGCTGTCAAATGATACAAATAAACCCTCGAAAAAATCACATAATTTAACTAACAGTAATCTACTGTCATTTCAATGGTTATTAATGCATTACTACGCCGTTTATAAATGTGTTGAACATTCGTTCTTAGGGCTTGGTACCCGTACTCTCTTTCAGCGCCTTCAAACGTGTCATAACGCTTTATGGAACATCGTTCCCAATGTTTACCGATCAACAAACGGGAGTTCAGGTATATACCCGTGTATGGACATATACGGGTACCAAGTCTGTACTCAACATGTTGAAGATCGTTATCCATGAGGAGAGCAGCTCAAGCCCTAAAAACTAAAAAGCAGCGGACAAACAAGGGCGTTAAAAGACGTAGTAATGCATTAATAACCATTGAAATGACAGTAGATTACTGTTAGTTAAATTATGTGATTTTTTCGAGGGTTTATTTGTATCATTTGGCAGCAAAATTATGAACCACACGGTATAAGCAACAATATTTTAGTCTAGTAAAATCTATGATGAATAATGTGTTGAAATTATTACTGCTGAACATAATATAACGAAAGTTATGAAATCGGGATAAAGAAAAGTAACTTTAAAAATACAGTAACGTCAAAGCGTGAGTAATTGAAACAATAAATCTCTTAGGTCAATTGAGCACCCTATGTTATGCTTGTCATAATCTTTCACTATGCAAGTCCATTAAGAAGGATGTGACCTATCAACCCTCCAACTTGCTCTTCTCATGTTTGAGCAATGAGCTTGCAAAACTCAATTTTGCAAAAATGACACCAAATCCACCTCATAAGCTTGAAATTTTTTTATGCTGGAATAGCTCTTGCTAAATGATTCTACACCGTTACGTATTTTTCATTCGAACCAAACGAAATTGGCATAACGAAAAGTAACTTTAAAAATAAAGTGACGTCAAAGTGCAAGTTGTTGAGTAAGTAATTGGAACCATTAAAGACCCTATTTCATGCCTACCCCCTCTAAAATCACAATGATTTGATGTCATAATCTTTCACTATGCAATTGCATAAAAATGAAGTGACAGAAATATTTCTACCTCCAACTTGCTCTTCTTATGTTTGAGCATTGAGATAGCAAAACTCAATTTGGCATGAATGCCACAAATTTTCCACCTCATAAGCTTGAAAATTTTTGTTACGGATCAGCTCTTGCTAAATGAACTCTTAGTAAAAAGAAATCATATAAATATACTACATCGTTACGTATTTTCTATTCGAATCGAATGAAATCGGCATAATGAAAAGTAACTTGAAAAAATACAGTGACGTTAAAGCGGTAGTAGTTGAGTGAGTAGTTGGAACAATAAGGACCCATTTGGCCATACCAATTTTTCACTTTTTTTCGAAAAATTATTTCACTTTAGGGTGTGTTTGGTATGATGGAAAATATTTTCCATGGAAAATGTTTTCTTGGAAAATGTTTTCCTGGAAAATAAGTTAGTTTTCTACTTATTTTCTCATGTTTGGTTGGTGACTGGAAAATATTTTTCGAAAAATATTTTATGGTGTTTGGTTGGTGAGTAGAGACTATTTTTTAGAAAAATATTTTCTAGTGTTTGATTGGTAAGTGAAAAAATATTTTTTTAGAAAATACTACTAACTATTAACTAGTATATCAGTACCTCTAGCAACTCAACAATTTGTAAGAGACACTAAAATATTACAATCACTAAATTTAAGCAATTATTAATTAGCAAATATAGGAGACACTTTTCAATATTTTGTCAGGACAATCTCAAGATACTACAATCAATAGAAATATAACGGAACGATAAGCTTATTCAACATCGTGAAACAAGTTACATCGATGACAAAATGAAACATGCAATTAGCAAAAGTAACATAGGTAAGTCTTCCTCTATGCATATGAAAATAACAATATATTCAACGAACATTGAAAATGGGAAAAATTCGGGCTTCATTATTTTTTATTTCAAGCAGTGAAAAATTGAAGCAAAGCACAGTGAAAAATATTTTCGAGTAATATAAATTTTTGAGAAATGTGAATTTTTTGAGTCATGTGAATATGAGTGTTGTTGGGGTGGGAAAGAGGGGTGGGGGTGGGGTCATAAGTCACATCCCTTGGCTCATGAGGGAAGTCATTTTCCCTCAAATTGAGGAAAATGAGTTGTTGTGGAAAATGTTTTCCAAACATTTTATTGCAACCAAACAAGGGAAAATAGGAAAACATTTTCCAAAAAACATTCTCCATCATACCAAACACACCCTTAGTGAAAATTGGGGTGTTTGGCCATGAAACATCCAATTCCAAATTGTTTTTGAAAAAGTGAAAACAAGTAAAACTTGTTTTCACTTTTTTCCAACTTCAATTTCAGCTTTGTTTATTGTTACAAATGATCCCATTTTTTTATTTTTACACAAACACCCTATTAATTTCAACCAATAACCGAAATTAAATGTCTAACTATCACCATTACCCACTTCTTCCTACTTCCATCAATAAAAGACCTCAAAATTGAAGACAACTCCAATTTTTTCCTTCTTTCTCAAAATCTCCTCATGATACAACGGGACTTTAATCCGTCCAATCTTGCAACTCTTTATGCAACACCAACAACAAATGCAACATTATTGTCTCCTCTCACATTTGGTTGTATCTTCTAAGTAAATTAGTTAAGTTGGGTGATTTTGATAATTTTAAAAAATTGAGAATATAAAATTAAATTTAGAGAAGTCTTTCCAAAAGTCAAAAAAAAATTCCTAAAAGATATGGCCAAACATAACTCCAACTTCAACTTCAATTCCAATTCCAACTACAACAACAATCCCAGTGTATTCCCACAAAGTGGGGTCTGGGGAGGGTAAGATATACGCAGTCCATACCGCTACCTCCGAAGAAGTAGAGAAGTTGTTTCCGATAGACCCCCGACTCAAGATAAAGAATAGTAAACAAGGGGATGGATGACATAACAGAAATAAGGAATAAGAAATAATAAAATAGAAATCAGAGAAATACGAAATACGAGAAATAAGGGCAATACGAAATAAGAAAATAGGAAATAAGAAATAGGACACCCACCTAGTAGTAACATATACTCACATACCAAAGACACCTATATACACAGCCCTAGGATTACTAACCCGGCTACACAAGATCTCTCCTGACTGCTTGCTACAACCCACACACTCACACTAGCCTTCTACCCTTATCTGCGCCCTCCACACCTTCCTATCTAGGGTCATGTCCTCAGTAAGCTGAAGCTTCTCTATGTCATATCTAATCACCTCCCTCCAGTATTTCTTCGGCCTACCTCTACCTCTCCTGAAGCCATCCAAAGCTAGTCCCTCACACCTACGAACTGGGGCATTTGCGCCCCTCCTCGTCACATGCCCAAACCATCTTAGCCTTCCTTCCCGCATCTTGTCCTCCACCGAAGCCACTCCCACCTTCTCCCGGATAATCTCATTCCTAACTCCAACTCCAAAAAGTTCTAGTTTTCATGGCCAAACGCCTACTAAATCTCTTAGGTCTTGAGTATGCTATATCATGCTTGTCATAATCTTTCACTATGCAAGTCCATTAAGAAGGATGTGACCTATCAACCCTCCAACTTGCTCTGCTCATGTTTGAGCAATATGCTTGCAAAACTCAATTTTGCACGAATGACACAAAATCTACCTCATAAGCTTGGAAATTTTTTTTCCCAAATGGCTCTTGCTAAATGAATCCATAGTTAAAAATGATCATATAATATACTACATCGTTACGTATTTTCTATTGGAATCAAACGAATTGACATTAATGGAAAGTAATTTTAAAAATTACAAACGTCAAAGCGGTAGTAGTTGAGTGAGTAGTTGGAACCATAATTCTCTTAGGTTCATTGAGGACCCTATGTCATGTCTACCCCCTCTAAAATCACACAAAATGTTTGTTTATGCGGGTCCATTTAAAAGATGTGACCCGATTTGAACCCTTATTGACAGTGAGAAATGATATTTTAGTGGTTTTGGGGTAGCCAACTAATACATCATTTCACTAGTAAAGCTGTAATATCTTGTATTAATGGAGATGTAAGACCAATACCATGCTTAAGCTAGTTATTGCACATTACAAACCCAAACTGAGGTCAAAAGATGGTTGCATGTTGTTGATCAAATTTGATGAGGCATATCGTTGGCATTTACCAAAATGTTCAATTAGAGTTCTTTGAAAATCTCAACAAAGTATCTCATGTTAAATAGATTTCATGACCCATCTCAAATCCATTGTAACCTAAGGTAAATAAACATAAAATATTTAGTGTAGTGTACAAGAATGTGCAATCTCAAATATGTGGTTTTCAGCCATGATACTCAATGTAAGAGCTCTAAAACATTGTTCAACCAATTATTCCGCTTAAATTCTTTTATTTTCTGAGCATTGTAAACCCCATCCCCAAGCTCCCGAACCTAGGAGTCCAACATTGGCTTTTTCCACTTTTCTACCATTGGTGACTCGAACCCCGACAGGAGGATATGGAGGTCCCGGATTAGGATAGAAGGTTAGTAGGTAATCGTGCATCATCTAGTTTTTCCTATCAGGATTAGTATTAGTACTTCTCCTGCTAGCTTATTATTCAATTTTTATTTTTTGTATTACCTGTTGCTCTATTGTTAAGTTTTGCTTAAGTTATTGTACTATTTTGTACTGCTACTGTTCTTTTCTCCATTATTTTCAACATGACTTCTTGAATACTGCATTTCCTTTCATATTGTTGCGTTACTTAGGGTGAGGTCCATAGGAAACATCCTCTCTATCTTCACAAGGTAGCGGTAAGGTTATATACACACTACCCTCCCCTGATCTCACTTGTGGGGCTACACTCGGTGTGTTGTTGGTGGTGGTGTTGACTTGAACCCTGAAATCAAAACTGGATGTGGAAGGTTCTAATTACTAGGCTATTCAGTCCTGGCTCATTTCCACTTGAACATGTTTATCCCTCTAAACTAATCCTTATAAGCAAACTGACATACGGCAATATCTGTCTATTCAATGATAAAGCAGAAAATTGCATATTTCACTTTCTTCTTGATTTGAAAATTAATTGCATATGCATGTAAACCAAACGAATCTATTAACGCATTGCAACACCATCAGCTCAGAGATTTCGTCAGCTATTTCCTGAAACGACAAACCCCGGAACTTCAATACCATCTCTGATTGTCATTGGATTGTTTAATTTCAATAGATTATCGCCGGATACTTCTCTGCCAGATTTAGATTTCTTTACTTTCCACTTCCTAACATCAATTTTCGTCACTCAACTGAAATATTAAATTTCTAAATATCTTCGTGAACTGGAGATAACAAAGCTTGTATCACATTCCTTTCCTCCGTGCACAACAGCCACACCAGAGCCTCAACAATAACATTTGAGGATTGCTACACAAGTATCAGTAATGAAGTCGAGTCCTTATGTACAAATCTCAATCAGTCAAAAAATGCATTAAGGCCCTCAAGTGGATAAAAGCACTGATTTCACACAATTCCCATGATCTTGCCATTTACGTTCTATAATCCAGTAGGCAATAATGAATAATCAGAGATGTTGTACTCATACGACAGCATACTCAGAAATTGGGGTCTAGGGAGGGTAGGGTATATGCATACCTTACCCCCACCTCATAGAGATAGAGAGGTTGTTTCCGACAGACCCTCAACGTAAGTAAAGACTGAGATAGAGTACTCGTAGCACAACAATTTTCTAGTGGACATGATTCACATCTGTTATTACAGATTGGGAACATAATCCTCAAATTCCAGGTAGGCCAAAGAACATAGAACAATTAAGAAAAAGAAATGAGCTTACTTCATGAGAATATCATAGTACTCCGGATCCAACGCAGAGAACAAGCTATCCACATCCTTGATAGCCATTATAGCCCTATGCACCACTATCCAATTAGCAGACTGCAAATTCCCAAAACACAAACTAAGTATCAACTCACTAGTTGCATCATGGACCAATATCATAATAAAACCAACCCCTCCATTCCAATTTGTTTGCCCTGTTTTACTTTTTAGTCCATTCCAAAAAGATTGTTTCTTTAGCTTTTTATGGCAAACTTTTAATTTTAAACTTTCCAGGTGGCATATCTAACCACAAGACTAAAGGACATTTCGCTACATACAACGATTCAAAAGTCTTTTTTTAGCTTCTTAAACTTCGTGTCAAGTCAAAATCAGTCCAACAAACAAATTGAAATGGAGAGAGTACCAAATAGTACAAGAAACAACAAATAATAATAAAAATACCAGATAGTAACAAAGCTACATCATGGACCAATATCCCAATAAAATTAACAAGTTTTTATTTTAAAAAAAAAAAGAGAGAGAGAGAGAGAGTTTGAACCTTGCATCTTTCATCTTTGGTCTTAGGAGGTGATCCTTCTAGGGCTGTTTTCAGAGCTTCCACTGGTTTATACCTAACAAATACACCAAAATCACAAAATGGGTATTCATTATCAAACAATTATAGATGTGGGTTTTCATTTTTATGCAAAAGGAAAAAGGGAAAATTGGAACTTTTAAAGGGTAAAGAAACGTGTGTACTGTTTGAGTAAGCTTTCGATCTTGCGGGACTTATGCTCGATTCTGGTAACTATGGCTTCGTAATTATCTGCTTCTACAATTTCTGCCATCTTGTATTATAGCCCAATTGGGCAAACGCCAAACCAATCAGATTTTTGGGATCTTTATTCAGAGGTGCTTTTTGATGCTTCTAAGCTGTGAGAATCTTAATTTCTTTACAGCATTCTTTTACCATTTGTGCATATGGGTAAATTGAGTGACATTCCTCCTCCCTTCTTAAAATACACATACAACCCCTCTTCTCGTTACTTTATATTTTATTTTTTTACTCGGTGGGTGGCTGTATTAAGGTAAAACCTCATTGCCATCTGATGAAATTCAAATTGAAGTGCTCCAAACGAAAATTATATGGACTATGTATATTCTACTCTTTCAGACCCACTCTATGAGAATAATACGTCGAGTATGTTGTTGTGTTGTAACAAAAGCATTCCAATGACTTTCACTTTACTATCTTGGTTGATATGTATTTCAAATAAAGAATGATTATTTACTTAGAGAAATTTATTTTAAAAAATTTATACTCAAATTAGAGTTGCGTAACGTAACACATGAAATGCAAATTTGAGAATATAATGTAAAGTAAAGACTGATTCGCAAATCATATGCAATGTTTTAAATATCTTGATCCATAATTTTAAGAGGACGAGGAGATTGCTCGTAATTAATGGAGCAGGAAGTTGCTGAAATGGAGGCTCGCATTTGAGTGTTGCATTGCTAAGCCGTAAAAGTAAATATTACATAGGGGTTGTTAGTCTAACATGGTTGTATGAAGCAAAGTATTGGTCAATCAAGAATATTTACATTTAATGGATGTATATAGCGAAGATGAAAATTTTCATATGGACTTGTAGACATATTAGAAGAGATATGATTAGAAATGAAATTATACGATGTAAGGTAAAACTGAATTTTCGGATGAACATAATAAAGAAACAAGATTGAGATGATTTATTTAATTAGATGAATAGGAGATTTGTGAATGAACAATTAAAAAAATGATATAAAAAATTGGGTATTGCCGAAATTATATATTTTTCATCATATATAAAATTAAGATAGAGATACAATTTTAGATCTGTACCACAGATTAAATAATATACTAGTGCCTTATTTCTTATTTTAGCTGGCATTTTCAAAAAATGTACACATGCACCTAGATATGAAATGCATTAGCTTGCACTCGTCATCTGGAAATTAAAATACATTATGTCTAAGTTAATATTATAAAGAAGCATATAGTATGTTATTTTAAGCAATACACAGATTTTCTAGTAAACAAATTCATATATTGTGGATCGCAATCACCGCTCCGGATGGACCTTTGCTTGATAATGCAGGGAAAAAAACTGTAAAATATTGACACCTTTTTCAATACTTGCTGTGTTGTGTTGTGTTGTGTTGTGTTGTGTGTTCCAACTTCCCTTCTCTCTCTCTCTCTTTCACACAGTCACACAAAATATACTCTCTCTTCCACACACACACTCAATGCCCTTTTGTCTTTCCCTTTGCTGTCAAGTCTTCCTTTCTTCTGTCTTCACCTAACCTCCAAATCTCCCTTTTTCCCTTCAACAATGGCAGCACTTTCACCTTCAAACTATTCTCAACAACCCCATTTCCCAGTTCCTCAGAAAGCCTCAACAGTTAAGCAACAAGTAAGCAACAGTAAGTCTTGTTCTAACGTTTTCTTGAAATCTGTACTAGTCATGTTTGTTCTTGTTGTTGTCCCACTTTTTCCTTCTCAAGCTCCTGACTTTATAACTCAAAGTGTAGTAACTCAGTTTTGGGAGCTTTTTCATCTGCTGTTTATTGGCATTGTTGTGTGTTATGGCTTGTTTTGTAAGAGAAGTGAAACACATTCAAGATTTGATAGTACTACTTCAGATGATGCATATGCTTCTGGGATGTCTAATGTAGTTTCAATCTTTGATAATGGGGTTGAAAATTATTGTGGGTTTGATGAGAAAAGAGTGATCCCTAATTGGGATTCTCAGTTCTTGAATCATGAGAGTAGTGTACAGGAAAGATTTGACTTTGTTGAGGGTGAAATAAGTAGATCTTTTTCAAATGAAAAAGGGGTCACAAATTGGGATTCTCAGATTTTGCATTATGAGTATAGGGGTCAAGAAAGGTCTAATCTTGATAAGGTTGAGAAAAGTAGATTCTTTTCGGGTATAGATGGGGTCGAAAACACGGAGGTGTTTAATGAGAGGGAAGTAGGTCAAGTTTGGAATTCTCAGTACTTTTTTGGTGAATCAATGGTGGTTGTTGCGAATGGAAACTATGGGGTTGAAAAGGTATCCCACATTGACCATAAACCTTTAGGCTTGCCTGTTAGGAGCCTGAGATACAGAGCTAATGCTGAAAACTCTGAATCTGTTGTTGAAGATATCGCTAATTCAGGGGGTTCGTCTGGTAGTATTGGTTATGAAGTTAGAGAGGAGAAGATGAGAGGTATGGCTCCCAGCAATTTGAGTAGGAAGTTTGAGGAAGCTTCTGGACCTCGCCAAGTTTCATGGCGCTCGAGGTCTCAAAAGAGGGATCTAGAAGGAGTGAATACAGTTAGACCACCTTCGCATTCTAGACCTCACTCGGTTGGACAATTGGAGTTTGGGTATCTCAAGTCTAGGTCATTCGGTAAACCGGAATCCTATAGGACTAGTCCTACCTCTTGTTCACCTGGCATTACCTCACCTTCATCCTCTTGTTCATCGGAGAATGAAAGTGGGAAAATGCCACACTGTGACCCACATTATGCATTTGAGAGTATATCCTCACAACAGACAGGAGCATCCATTGGAGAATCAGCAGTTTTAACTTCAAATGTCAAACAATCTAGCAATGAGTCATGTTCAGAAATGAATGTGCTGCTGAGAGATGACTATGTCGAGGAGGATGCAAAAAAGATGAAAATGTATCCTTCCAGCAGAGAAACATGTCATGTTCAAGGTCATCCACATTTTAAGTCCCACTCTGCTGGAGAAACTGAGTTTGAGCATCAGGAGCCATGGTCATTCTGGAATCGAGTACGCGCTCATATTGTTCCCAGTTCTTCTTCGCCCAGAACAATCTCACCACCAATATCTTCTGTCTCTCCAGAAATGTCAAACTCCAGACGGCAAGACCTCGAGAGACTCAATAATGTCAAGCCTCCACCCATCCAAGTTAGTCAACCAACAGCGAGATCAGTTGATGATCCAGCTGCACTTGTCACTTCAAAGACTAGACGATCTACTGTTGGTTCTTCCACCGAGTTTGATACACTTCGCACATCTAAAGATAAACTGAAGGATGTTGCACCTGTGAATGGTGAAGCAACACACCATACCTCAAAGTCTCGAGCATTTAGCGTTGGTTCTTCTTCAGAAATAACCATGCAGGAAGGTTCAAAAGATAAATTGAAGCATGCCAGTAAGGATCTTAAACAGGATTCATCGTACACACAAAAAGAAAGTGTCAACGCCATGGTCTCGGATGTGAAACAGCCAGTGCCGGCGAAAATTTCATCAAGGGGAAAATCAGTCAGAACATTTAGAACCCGAAGAAGTTATATTGAAAGATCCAAAAGAAAGGTTGATTGTCCAAAAGAAGGTGGAGATATAAATGAGATAAGTTGTAATCAATTTGACACAATATCATCCTTGAAATGCATTAGTCGAGAAGGGGATTCGAAACCACCAGTCGATTCCAGAAAAGGAATTCTTGACAATAGCGAGCCAATTCCAAGCTCAGCATTCTTTGAAAGTGAGCCTGAAGAAAAGCAACATGTTGCAAATACAGACCTTATGGAGTCCAAGGATAATTCAGAATCCAAAGGGAACTCAGAGAGTAATTCTCACATGAGTTCAGATGAAGAAGCTGACTTTGACCTTGCTGATGATGTGGATCTAGGAAGTGAGGTTGATAGAAAAGCTGGTGAATTCATTGCCAAATTCAGAGAACAGATTAGGCTTCAGAAAATTGAATCATTTCGACGGACCAGTGGTTAGTTGCTGACAATTTCTTTGAGATGTGTATAGTGATTCTAGTATGCTAAAGAAGGATGTATTCCCTTGTTTAGTGGGAACCCGATCATTTGTTTATATGTTTCGCCTCTCTTTGTGTAAACATACTCTTGGAATGTTATTAGAAATTACCTGCTCAAGTGTCTAGGAGGGGCATATTTTCTTGCATCCTTCCCTTCTTGGAAGAGAAAGCCGTAGTCTATTGGAAAACTATCTTGAGTTCTCCATCAGTATAACTTTCATTTTACTCCGAATTCATGTTACCTTGCAATTCATTATTCAAGATTATGTTTATTTATTTTCATCTAGATATATTCTTCGAGGTGAATACATATCCACATTTGGGTCATCTGTTTACTTTCATTATACAACAGAAATTTGAATTTGCCCAAACATTAATATCAGATTTCTGTGACATATATATTCTTCTTGAATTGTGCTGCAACTAGTTTCTTCATTCATAATTGCATTAGCTTTCAGTGTTTTCCTATACTTCGTCATTTTTAATTCTCATTACTTTGTTTTCTGACCCTTGATATCTCTATCTTGGCCTGCAAATCTTGGCGTTTGTCTCAAAACAGGTGGAGATTCTCTCTATTTTTCTCTCAGTTTTGTAAAAATGAAAAAGAAAGTCTTGCAACTGCAGAACTTTGTGTTGTTTTGTGCACTGGTCTTGTAATTGCACCGCGGTTACTCTCTTTCCGCGGGGAACAATTAGAAAGTAGTTTTCTTTTATGATGAGGAGTAACAACTTCTACACTCCTGATGGCCACATTCATCTTCATCATACAGATCTTCGTAAACCACTAGTACACTGCTTTGTTGCTGATCCAATCATATTAACACTTATTCTGTCTCCATTACTCCTGCATCGGGTAGGGATTTGCCGTTAGCTCCTTATTCTCTCTTCATTTATGTGTCACTCTCCAGCTTCTTGAAACCTTTGTGACTGTTTCTCTTTTTTTTTTTCCTCTCCATCCTCAAGCTTCTTCGACTGTGGTGAAATAAGTGGTTTTTCTGGAGGAGGAGCAACTTGTACACATTTGATGGCCTCCATCGTCATTTCCTGGATCCCATATTAACAGCAGCATTATATGGGTCTGTCGTCTTCCTTTTACACCATCCAATTGTTTCTTCCCTCATCTTTTCTTCATCTCCTTGATGCTTTCCATACTTGTTGGTAAAAATCCTGATAAACCCAAGAACATTGCATACCTAGGGAGATAAGATGTGTGTGCATGGTAAGCCGTCTTGCCAAACAATGTGGAATCACATAGAGGTTTTTGTCTGGGCTAGTCCATTTTATTGATCACTAGGTCACATCCTTGGCTGCTGAATTTTCTTATTTCCATCGACCATAATTCTCGAGATATGTTCTCCAACATTTTGATGGAAGAAGCAATATGATGACGATATTGATAATGAAACTACATAATTTGAAAGTATTTTTTAGAATTGATTATTTCTTGTAATCAGTGTGCCAAGTCATTTCTTTACTTTGACATTCTACTTAGAAGGTAAAAAGTTCAGATGATTAGATGAGATACAACAGCTAACATACCCAAGTGAGGTCTGAAGAGAGTAGGGTGTACACTGACCTTAACACACAAATGATAATTTGAAAAAACCTGGCAATTAAACTTGAATTTTCGTTAAAACGTTTTGCGGAGCATTGTTAGCTGATACCTCCATCGGTGAGAGTAGATGGAAAATATTTTACTCTGCGAGCTGCATTCTTTCTATTTCAACGACTTCACAGTATTATATTGTCGTGTTCAAATATATGGTTCCAACCTCATTAATTTTCATAAAAATAACTGGAAAAATTTCTATCCATCGAGGAAATACAACTGCACAATCAAATGCCTCTAGTTATAGATATCACACTCATGTCAGTATGAAAGAAAAAAACAATCTCTGAAGAGCCAGAGCATATTTGGTAAGTGATCGTAGCTTGGAATAATTTTACGCGCTTTTAAAATAATAAAACAGGATCAGATTGTATATGAATCAGCCTGAAAGTATTTTCCATATTTGAAGTATATATCTGAATGAAGAGAATCCAGAGCTGTATCGGTAACAATGTCTTGAGATTGCTAGAACCTTCAAGGCTCATAGCAGCAGCAGCAATCAATAAAACATGAACACACCAAAGACCATCAAATGCAGAAAGGTAACAACAGAGTTACAAAAATGTGGTTCACTCATTCCACTTATGAAATGCAAACAGGCTTCACTGTGAAAGCAGTGAGCCAAAATCCAAATGAAGCAAAAACCATGCGGCGCCAACCAGCAGCATGCAATTATTTAAGACCTGTACCATTACCAATAGCAGTGTTAGTTGTTCACTATATTGCAGTAGTAGGTCACCATGAAAAAATATATGAAACCTTGCCAAGAAAAATGTTGCTACCTACTGAAGTTTTATCAAGAACCATAAGGTTAATTACTAAATGCAACCGAAAATCCATAGGTAATATTGCATAAGCATCTGTTATAGCTCATCGTTAGTTCATAATTAAACTGCATCCTACGGTTCGATATGGACGCTTACTATTCCAAATAATGTGTAAGTTATGACCTGTTCACTTCTATTAGTTGCTGTATCTTCTTATCTGCATGCTACTGGCTAGTAAAGGGGAGATAGCAGATAATTAGACATTTCTTTTGGAATATGAAATACAAATCAAAGAGTTTGAGGTTGAAAGAAGATTTAACTGACCTTTCAAAGAAGCGGTCTGTGAATCAGACATCAGGAGGGAATATAGAAAGCTCAAACCTTTGGGATTTAACGGTTTGCAGCTTGCTTTTTTTGGCTTGTATACAGCGGGCAGATTTTGCTGCTGGTTTGGTCGCATTTCGCAACTCCATCACTTGGAGGCTGCGTATATCGGCCAGGCCAATGGGGATCTCCGCAAGTTTATCACAGGATATGAGAAGCAGATGCTTAAGTCTGGGGAAGTGATCACCTGAAGCATGCCAAGAAGCTAAGGTTGTCCTTACAATGCATAACACTAGTAGGGAACGAAAGCCTCCAACCTTTGTCTCCCAGTACTCTCCCTGAAATGCGTTGTCTTTCAGCTTCAAGACTTGAAGGTACTCCAACTGACCCAATACCGACATATCATCCCACTCCAACCAGGTGTCTGATAATGTCAGCTTTCTCAACTTTGAAGGAAATATATATGCCGGAGGAAGGCGTACTTGTTTCTGATCAGTCTGACCAACATTAATCAGCTTCAAGTTCTCAAGACATTGCAGCTTCTTAACATTGCTGAACAATGCAGTCTTACTTGGTTCCAGTAGCTTAGCTATTTTGCCACGAATGCCCAGTTTTTTCAAGTTTGGAGCCCTCGAGAGAACATCCTCGGTGCAGCTTTCAGGTGCAATTGTGCAGAGGGTTTGTAGGCTTTGATTTACCAAGGTAAACTTACTAGTTTTTGGGGTAGTAGGTGTCGGCAATTTAGCAGATGTGTTGGTGTGCAGATGCCTCAGGCGGGGCATGTTCCATATGTCTGCTTGAATATCAAGATTGGTCTGTTGTGTGTTGACGATGAGGGTTTGTACGTTCCAAAGTTCCCCGACATGTTTAGGAAGGACCTTGATCAAGTCGAATGAGAAAGCAATATACCTCAGATGATACAACTGAAAGAACTCCTTGCAAAAGCGACTGATTTTGATGGACTCCGTATCCAACACCCTTAGCAATGGAAAACCTTTTGGTATGTTTGCAATGGCAGTTGGGGGAATTTCAACTTTTTCTGAAGGAAAACATAGGAATGACCTAACATGCTCACCAGAGGGCTTCTTAGAAATGAATTCCAGAACAGTGGAATGAATGCACAAGCGCCGGTAAGTGGACATTTCACTAATAGATTGCTCAACACCGACTTTTACTTCATGGAAAAGATTCTCCTCAGTCGTGGCCTCCTGCCAGCAAAACTCATACAACATGTCATGAACACGACAAGTTTTGATTTGGCCATCAGAAGTCCTTCGCATCACCATCACTAAATTTCTGTTGACAAGATCATTCAAGTAATGCTCAGCTTTACACTCAAGGGATAAGTTTCCTTTGTACTGGATGAACCCTTCCGCGGTCCATAAGCGGATCAATTTCCAAGCAGGGATTAAAAAGCCTCTGGGGAATGCACCAAAATATAAAAAGCAAGCTTTCAAGTCATAAGGCAAATCATCATAACTCATCCGCACCAATTTATTACAATTATTTGGGTGATCTCTACTTATGAGGTGTTCGCCCACACTCTGATCCACTTGCTCCCACTCCATCGTTGTCTTGCCTTTCCCAATTAGAGCTCCTGCAATCACCACAATAGCAAGAGGTAATCCTTTACACTTCCTAGCTATGCTCTGTCCGTGTGTTTCCAATTCGGGAGGACATTTAGCCTTGTGAAAAGCTTTTTTCTCCAGCAAAATCCAACTCTCTTCATCAGTGAGAAATTTTAAATTATGAGGCCTCTCGTTGCAATGTTTAGCAATTGTGTGATGTCGAGTGGACAACAATACTCTATTGCGCTTATTATTTTTTGGGAAAGCAATCTTGATACGATCCCAAGCTTCTCTAGACCATACATCATCCAAGACAATCAAGTATTTTCCGCCTTCTTCCAAAATACCTCGTACAACATCAGCTAAATCCTTCTCAGACATATCATGGTACTGCTTGGTTTTTCCAGTGAATTTACTGATGATGTTGAGATATAATTCTTTTACCTTGTATGATTGGGAAACATAAAGCCAAAGTCGAGTAAAGAACTCGTATTCAATCTTCGGGTGCTTGAAAATCTTATTGGCTAATGTAGTTTTGCCAAGACCGGGCATTCCAACAACTGGAACTACCTCTAAATCATCTGAGCCTTCAAGAAGACGGTCGATTACCTTCTGCGCCTCCTCGTCAAATCCCACCACATCATCTTCCTCAACCACAGGAGGCTGTCAAAAATAACAAAATATAAAGAATAGACACATGAAGTCAAGTAACATTGAAAAGAAAAGAACATACAACTCAATAAATATTATATTATGCATTTAAATAGCAGAAACAGGCAGGTCAACTAATAGCAGAAAGATGGATTTTCCAAAGACATGGGAACACTAGCACTACAACACTGTAGACATAATTACTATAATATTGTCCAATTTTGTAAAGGCTCACATCCTTCTTACTTTCACATGTTTACCATACTCATTTTGTGGATATGTTGGCCAATATATATATATATTTTTTTGGCAATAAAATGTAAGTATTACCATACCAACAAAATTATTTACACCTAAAGAGCACTCAATAAGCTGACCCCCTTCCAGGAAGATTGTCAACTAACTTGAGCCTCAAAACTAATTACAAACCAAAGCCAAGAAACCTGCACACCTCCTAGCAACCTTCGAGTCACTAAACATGCCTATTCTTTCCCTAACTGTAAGTTGTACTTGTTGTAACATAAAGCTAACATTCACGACCTGGCCACGAAATAATTTTGCATCCTTCTTAAACCTTTTCCAGTGCCTTTGCTTGAAGAGCTTAAAGTGTGTTGGGGACTTCACTTAATGCAATATTGATTCCCAGCCAATTAGGTGTTCACTTAATGCAATATTGATTCCCAGCCAATTCTGTTGTGACTTCACATGCTGCAAACAAATGTGTATCGTTCTCCATCATCTGCTTGTCACATAGCACACAATTGATCTCATCACAATGCACTCCTACTCTCCTTAACCTTTCTCTAGTGAGCAGTTTCCTGTGTACTGCTACCCAGAGTAAAAATCTATGTTTTGGTATACGTATCTTGTTCCAAATCAGCTCAGCATTCTCAAACGCAGGTTTGTCTCCCATTAATGCATCGTAGCTCCTGGATATTGAATGATGGCTAATATTCATTCTCATATAAAACTGATTTTTCATTATTGTTATATGAACTTTTCTTTTACTTTGTTATGTATCTTCTTGGAGGCTCAATCAAGATGTTTGAATTGTCTATATTCAAGCACCATATTACAGGGTCTAATCTCACTCGCCTTTTTTTCTACGCCTCCTTAGGAGCTCCCGTCATTTTTGCTCCCACAAACTTACAATTGGATACGGAAAGAGCTTACCATCCAAGCAACCCCTCTTGCCTTGAAAGTACCTTTTCTTTTCCCTTCTCTTTTTTTCTAATCCCTTCGCTCTCACCCTTTTTACACTCTTGGTGACTAAATCCACAACCTCACGATTAGAGGTGTAAGGTGCTTATCATCTGAACAATCCTATGCTGTCAAACTTACTCACCTTCATTCTCATTAAGGAGACTAAAACTTTTTGTACCTACAAATTTGCGATGTTCGGCTACTAGATGCTAAATGTTTTGTTGTATTTTCTTACAAAAGTACTATTAAAAATATTTTGACAGGATTTATCATGGGTCAATACTCAATTTAGACTACGTTATCAGTCAACTTTTACACGATCTGAATTGGACAAATCAAAATAGATTAAATTTTACAGAGATGGAAGTCTTGAAGCAATACCTGTCTCTCTTCCCCACCTCTATTGACCAAATCATCATGATCTTGAAGTGCCTGAAGTCCATGTGCATTGTTTTGCCTGATTTCTCTAACTCTATCTCTAATACCTTTAATCTCCTCCGCTACATCCTTCACTTTTTTATAATGTCCAATATTTTCCCACAACCTTGTTACCCCTCTGTCCTTGTGAAGCTTAGCTTCTATTACAAATTTATCAATAGCATCTTCAGCTCGATTGACTACTTTCCTGATACTCTTCACCAACTCTTTCAGTACTGGATTTTCGCTGCGAACAATGGCAGCTTGCTTGAGAAAAGCATTGAATTCACTTAGATCTTCAAGTAGATTCTCTGCTTCACCTTTAACTCCTACTATTAACTCCGCATTGTCCCGCAACAACTGCGTCAAGTTCTCCAGCAGAAAGCTCACTGCTACATCAACCATGTTGTTTTCCTTTTCTTTGTTGCAAAGAAAAATGAGAGTTGATTTTTGGTGAAGGAAAAGTATATGCTAAGTGTATGTGGTGTAGACTTCCTTGCAAGCATTGAATAATGCAGTAGGTGTAGAAAAATAAAAACAAGTTGCATTTAGGAAAGTTGACTAAGCTATAAATTACTATTGACTTGCTATTGATTCTTTGGTTTCCTTCCTTCCTTTTGTGAATTTTGTATTAGCCATTGGTATTTTAAAGTAATTTAAACATGTCAAGTGTTGATCATTTTAATTTATAGTTTACTCGTTATTGTTTACGGGAAAATAATGATAATACTAAAATTCGTAAAGAGGGGCTAAAGACAAGTGAGTTAAGGTTGATTAAGTTCATTTTATTTCGGTCTAACTCCTAAATTAGGAATCAAATACAAGATAGTATGTATATAAATGACTAAAAAAGGAGGAAAAGATGAGAGCATTATCCCATTGAACTTCTAAGGGGAAAAAAAAGCTAAAAATATTTTTGGAGAAAGTTCCGGATGCCTTCTCTTCTTGTGAGAGGACTCTTTTATCGGCCAATTATTTGCCAGCGTGAAATGATGACATGGAAAGGCTGCAGGGGCGGATCTATTAAGGTCCGTGGGGATGGCACGTTACCCGCAAATTTCGACGGAAACTCTCTATATATAGTTGTATATATATACAGATATAGTTAAATATTAAATATGGCACCCAGAATAACAAAGTATTGCCTAGTATAGTTGGCAAAGTGATACTCTTGTAGGTCCAAGGTTGTGTGTTCAAACTTGGCTAGCAACATATATTTTTTTAAAATCATTTTGGCAGCAAACCAACAGGCGTAATAATTTTCAACTAAACAGGGCACAAAGCCACAAACTATTACCAATTTTGTATAAAAGTAATCTTATTTTTTGACCTTTTTTTTTTAATTTAATTGTTTAAAAGATACTTATCTTTCATTAAAATTAAAACAAAAACCCTATTTCCAAAGGAAAGGACCAAATCAAAACATCTATGTTCTTGAGGTTTGTTGTTGCTGGTTGCTCTTTCCCTCTGCACTCTTGCTTGTTGTTTGCTCTCTTTGTAAGTTATTTTGAAAAATTATTTTGTTTCTCTTTCTTGAACCTAGAAATTCAAATTTGAAATTATCTTGATTTAGGAGAAAGTGTTCTAATTTTGTGAATTGAGATGGAGAATTTTTTCAAGAAGGTTAATTATTTTCAATCTAGTTCTAGTAATGTCAATGGCAATCGTTCTTGTCTTATAACTGACCTCGATTTGGGTTCACTTAAAGTCGATCTGGGAGAAAGAAGACCTATTTCTGATTATGATCCTCGAATACGAGATGAAGTGAGGAAATATTATATTGAAAAAGGGTCTTGTCAACCTGTCTTGAAACCATATCCTTCAAGTGAAATATGAGGTAGAATGCGTCAATTTGCTTCAAGTTGGTTTAAAGGTTCACATTCGACTTGGTTGGAGTATAGTGTGGAGAAAGATGTCGCATATTGTCTTTGTTGTTATTTATTCAAAAATGAATTTGTTCATGAAACTACGGGCGATTTTTATGCATTAAAAAGTTTTAAGGGTTGGAATAAGGCTCTTGAAAGATTTCGTTTGCATGTCGGTAGAGTTAATAGTGTTCACCACAAATGTTACAATAAGATGCTAGATTTATCAAATCATCGTCAATCAATTCAAGTTGTTCTTGACAAACATTCTGAAAAGTCAAAAAGTAAGTATCGAATGCGTTTGGAAGCTTCAATTAATGTGGCAAGACTTCTTTTGTATTATGAATTGCCTTTTTGAGGTCATGATGAAAGTGAATCTTCAAGTAATCAAGGCTACTTTTTAGGATTTTTGCGGTGGCATGGAGACAACCATCCGGATGTAGGAAAAGCGATATTAGAAAAAGCTCCACAAAATGATACTTTGACTTGTCCTATGATCCAAAAGGATATTGTCAATGCTTGTGCTAAAGAAACATTGAAAGTTATAATTGCGGACTTGAATAGAGATTATTTTGGTATATTAGTTGATGAATCCAAAGACATCTCGCACAAAGAACAAATGGCTCTTGTTTTGAGATATGTTGATAAAAAGGGTGAAGTAGTGGAACGATTTATCGGTCTTGTCCATGTTAGTGATACATCGGCATGCTCATTGAAGAAAGAAATTTATTCTTTGCTTTTCGATCATTCACTAAGTCCATCCAAAATACGTGGGCAAGATTATGATGGAGCTAGTAATATGAAGGGAGAGATAAATGGTCTCAAAACTTTAATTAAGAAAGATAGTCATTTGGCGTACTATATTCATTGTTTTGCACATCAATTGCAACTAACACTTGTAGCTATTGCTAAAAAACACGTGGAAGTTGAAGACTTTTTTTATCATGTTACTAGTGTGTTGAATGTTGTTGGAGGATCTTTTAAACGTTGAGATTTACTTCGTTATCACCAAGCCAAAAATTTGAAGCAATTACTTGAGTCCGGTGAAGCTCGTACCGGACAAGGATTACATCAAGAGCGTGGGCTTCAAAGACCGGGTGATACTTGTTGGGGATCACATTTCAAAACATTGGATAACTTTCTTGTTATTTCTCATCCATTGTTCATGTGCTTAGAGTGATTAAAATTGAAGGTTCTACTCTAAGTGATAGAAATCAAGCGGAATATCTTTTGACAAAGGTTAGAACATTCAAATTTGTTTTTATGCTTCACTTAATGTTGAAAGTGTTGGCCATGTCAAATGAGTTGAGCAAGATTTTACAAAAAAAAGATCAAGATATTATTAATGTCGTGGAGTTTCTTAACATCTCAAAGAAAAGATTGCAAGATATGAGAGAGAATGGGTGGGAATCTTTGTTGAATGATGTTTCTTCATTTTGTTATTCTCACCACTTGCGTGTTGAAATATGTTGTGCGGTCATTGATGTGCAATTTCAAGAGCTTAATGAGCGTTTTGATGTAGTGAGTAGTGATTTGCTTCTTGGGATGGGTAGCTTGAATCCTGTCAATTCTTTTTCTAACTTTGACAAAGGTAGAATCATGACTTTAGCAAAGTGTTATCCAAATGAGTTTGGTGATGGAAAGCTTCGAGATTTGAGTTACCAACTTGATACCTTCATAATTCATATGCGAGGTGGTAATTCCAAGTTCTCCAACTTACAAGGAATTCGTGATTTGGCAAAGGCATTAGTTGAGGCAAATCTTGTGGAGACTTATTCACTTGTTTATTTACTCGTGAAGTTGACTTCGATTTTATCCGTCGCTACGACAACTGTTGAAAGAGCATTCTCTTCCATGAAGCACATAAAAAATGAAGTGTGAAATAGTATTGGTGATCAATATTTAAATAATTGTTTAGTATGTTACATAGAGCGTGATGTATTTGCAAACGTAAGTAATGATGTCATCGTTGATCGTTTTTCAGAATATGAAAACTCGTCGTGGGCAATTGTAATGAATTATGGATATTATGATATTAGTAATATTATTAAAAGCTTTAAGTTTGGTCATTTTATTATTGATTGATTTGTTAATTGTCCTATAGATTGAAAAGATGAATAATCCGATTGAATTACTTGGCACCCGGTGAGTTTGAATCCTGGATCCGCCTCTGAAAGGCTGCCTAGTAAGTAGCAAATGTTTAGGCTCTAGCATTGGGGTCGAAACTGATTGAAGCAGGTTAGTGCTATACTAGAGACTGACCATTGATCCGTTCAGGAGTCATTATGAGGGTAATACATCTCTAAAGTGGTTTGCCTCTCCGAAGGGGTCCTGCAGACTACCTGATTACAAAGCGACCTTGATTACAGCGAGGCACTACCAAGTATAATTTTCTCATTTTTTTTGGCTTAAGTTATCACAGACCCTCAAACATGTCCCGAAAGGCCATTAGCCATTTAATTTTTATTTTTTTAAAGTCTTCTTCCTCAACTAGACCTCAAAAGGCCATCCGCCATTTTAATTTTTTTTTAAAAGGTCTTTTTCCTCAACCAACTCGCGCACAAGATATCTCACCGGCCAAATATCTTTGTCGTCGTGTTTTACTATTGCCACCGTTGTCGTCGTCCTTTTTCACCGGAAAAAAAAGAGATTACCATTACAGAATTGTATGTTGTAGCTGCCCTCAACGGAAAAATATCAATTAAGGGAGATTACCGTTGCCACCATTGCCGTCGTCCTTTTTCACCGGAAGAAATGGAGATTACCATTACAACTTTCAAATCTTATGGATTTTCATTGATTATGATTAGGAATGGGTGAAGACGGCGAAATATGTGGGGTGGGTGAAGACGACGGAATGGAAGGGCTTTGTGTGTGAAGACGACGGACGTGACGTGACGGGGGCATTGAAGAAGGCGACTGGGTGTGGTGGTTTTTTTTTTTAATTAAGAAATTATTAGTAAATATTGTATTAATAAATAATTTAAGTTTAAATTTTTAATAAATTTTACATATTGTGTAATGTGTAAAATTAATGTATTTTTTTTTATGGGGTGGGGGTGCGGGGGGTGGGGGCCGTTTGGGGGGTTGGGTTTGGTGGGGTTGGGTTTTGAATTTGTTTATATTAAATATTTCTTTATATAATAATTTATTTTTTCTTTTATTTTTAATTTATGGTTATTTTTAAAAAATATGCTTGCCACATATTTATTTTTAATTGGTTATTTATGCCACGTAACGTGAGTGTATTACACATTTTATGTACCTTTTGGTGATTGAGTAAAAAAGGCCCAATTGAATCAAAATTCGGGTGGGTTAGGGGTCTGATAGGTACAGGTCTTAGTTGAGGGGTCTAAGTGAATTTTCGTGACAAGCTTGAGGGTCTATCGATGAGTTAAGCCTTTTTTTTAGCCGTAGTAAGTATGACCAACGTCTTTCTAGTCCCGACTCAACCACGTGTTATGATCTGATTCATACTTTTGCAAATGCAATTTTTTTCTTATACAATTGTATAATTAAAATTGTGTGATTAAATCTAATATTTGATGAAATTTTAATAAGTTATAACATAATTAGGGAGTTCTTCTGCCACGATACTACGATTTTCATTCATGAGTTATATCCAAAAACAAACTTATCTAAGCTAGTGAGTAATTAAGTAAAACAGTAATTTAAATCAACACCACAACTGTCTTAGACATTAAACTGTTGGCAAAATGGTTCAGTAGACTCTTGTACTATGTCCGTTTTGTAATGTGGATACTCCTACTTACATGTTTGTCATCTGAACCCTTGAACCTACAAAAAGCCAACATTTAAACACTTATTCAATGAGTGTAACACACTCGCCCCATGTCATCTTCCACGTCATTTTTAAATATAAAAAATATTAAATATTTTTTTTTAAAAAAAAAACCCTCTTGTTCCCTCTCTCTTCCCCTTCTTCTTCTTTTCTACTCTCTCTTATCCTTCTTCTTTTCTTTAACAACCTCCATATACAACCTTTAACAACCTACATTTTTAAACTTACTTACAAATTAGGCATAAAATTTATTCCAAATAGCTTAAATATTTTTCTATTTGACTTAAATTTTCAATTACAAGTTAACAAATACAAATTCAATGAATCCCAATAAAAAATTATTGACTTTGTGGGGAGCCAAGAAAAGAGAAAACAGGGATAACCCAGAAGTTGAAATGGCAAGAATTCCAGTTGAATTGGAAATGCCATTAAAGTGGTGGGATGAAGTCAATGAATCAGTTGAAAGGCAAGATGAGATTTTTTGCCCATTTTTTATTCTCTAGGTGCTGCTTTTGCTCTTACTGCACGCGGGGGGGGGGGAGTCGCAACAATTTTTTGTGGTGTTGAAAATTAACTGTAAGCAAAAATGAAATAAACAAAAAGAATAATTTTATTTAAATGAATTTTGGCGGGTACAATTCTGTTATTTTCTCGATTCTTCTCTCCTAAACTTTTCCGTAATTCGAGGGCCTTTGTAGCGTAATTCTCGAACTTTCGAATGATTTGAGCCTCCTAGAAATGTGTTTGGATCTCCAGGAATTGTTTGACGGCACTTCGTCTTGTCGAGTTGATCTTCGGGCAGAACTCCGATAGTCAATTCGTTAAAGAGACGTGTAGTCAATGCAGAACCTTCCTCCAATGCTTGTCCAATGACCCCAGAAAATTGTGTAACTCTCTTATTTATAGTTGTAGGGGGTAGGCAGTACAAGTGTAAATAACCTCTTCTGTCTCGTTCTGATTGGTTCATTCAATTTTCAAGCTTATCACAAAGGTTATGTGACAAGGTTGCTTGTGATTGGCCAAAAACATGTCATTTGGGTCACTTGACGATGTTTCATTGGCTCTTGAACTTGACTTGGATTGCCACATCATTTGATGTGTGTGGTCTTGCTTCATTGGTCTTTAATTTGACTGGGATGCCACGTCACTTGACACGTGACATAAGTTTGGGCCTCAAGGTGAGATGGACCTTGAAGTCCCTGATGAGGAATAAAATAGGTTTATTATTTTTATAGCCCAAAATGATTTTAGACCCAATAAAATATGGGTCAAATCTAATTTTTATAGGAATTTGACCAAATAAATTTTACGTGTCTATAAGAAGTAGCTGGATGGGAGAGGGTGCTTGGGGAGGGGGGCTGGACGGGGGTAAGGGGTGGGGTAGTGGGAGGCTGGACGAGGGAGGGGGCTAGGACGGGGGTGGCCTTTTTTTACTTTTTTACTTTTTTATTTTTAAATTTATTATTTATTATTTTTTCAAAATACTTTTTAATTTTTAAAACTAGAAAAAAGTTGACTACCTTTTTTTATTTTTTTTTAAAATTATTTTAATATAAAATCAACCAAAAATTGACCCCCACTCGCACCCTAGGCGCGTGCAGGCCTCGTCCTAGTCAGTCATTTTAATGCCACATAGGTCTGGTCAATGGTCAAGGGGTTTAAAATATTAGTTTTTAGTGGGTTCAAGGGTCCAGATGACAAACATGTAAGTAGGAGTATCCAGATTACCAAACGGACATAGTACAAGGGTCCACTGAACCATTTTGCCTAAACTGTTTACTATTAAAATGATTCAATTAAATTTGTCACGAGATCAAGGACATGCAAATCGGTTTAAATAAGCAGGTCAAATTGGGCAGGTTTTGATTCAGCCCAATTTTTAGCCATTTTATATAAACAAGTCATGACCCAACTCGACTTTTAGTTCAATTCTTATTAGTCTATTCAATTTCAGCCCAACTCATTCATTCGACAACCCTAGGCCCCACACTTTCTTTTCTTGTAATGACTCAGCCACGAATCACCCTTCAACGAGCTAACGCTTGTGCTGAGCCGATGGGGATCTATTATAGATGTTAAATATAAATTATTTTTTAAAGTAAAGCCATTGAATTAAAGAAGGTAAAAAATTCATCCCTGAGAATGATTAAATATATCCTAAGTATGCAAAAAAAAAAAAAGTCAAACCCATCGGTAGCCCCCTAAACTTGGCACGATCTTTCACTTTGGCATCTCAACTGGACGTTGTTCACTTTTGACACCTCAAGTAGCCATAAACTGTGTCACTTCGGCACCTTTTGCTGATTCAGCCAAGAGAGTGTATTACACTCGCTTTGGGGCACGTTTCAGGGGTATTTTCGTATTTTTTGTAATTTTTTTATCTTTAAATTTTTAAAAAATTATACATTAAGATTTTTAAAATTTCATCTTCTCCACACAATTTTTCTTTACCTTAACCTTCATTAGTGGAGGTTGAATTTTTCAAGAATCAATAGAACACACTACCACATTAACAACAACCAAATTATACCCAAAACAACAACCCAAATTTCTCATCTTCTACCCACGACATTATTAACACCCAAAAGAAAAAAAAATATTCATTTCATCAACCCACACAAAGAACACAACAAAATACTCCTTTCTTCTCCATTTTATTTTACCTATTGAACAGACACATACGACTTTAATAAAAAATACCCAAATTAATATTTCTCCAAAACTCCTCAAAAATGCAAAGAATCGCTAAAAATTCAATGGTTTACTTCTTTGAGAAATTTTATCAAACACAAAGTGTGCAAAGAAAGGTGAAATTATTTAGGAGGACAAATGCAATTTTTTTTTACTTTTTTCACAAGGATATTGGATTCTTTACTAATAGGAAAGAATCAATGTAGATCTAACATTCATCCTTCTCCATATTTCATCATGTATCTTAAATTCGTGAAGCTATTAATATAGATCTATTAGTGTTAGAGAATGAGGAGGTATGTTTATCATTATTGAAAAGTTCAATCTCCATTAATGGAGGTTTAAGCTAAAAGAAAGTTGGGTGAAGAAGACAATGTGGGGGGATTTTTGTAATTATTTAGGGAATAAAACATGTGTCATTAATTCATTGGATATAATTGTCATGTATTTTGGCCTTTTTTTAAAAAAAAAATTGTGTGTATATATAATGATATGGCAATGTAAAATTAGATGACACAAATTAATTGGTCGGGTAATCCACGTTAGTAGCGAGTGAGACCCATGCACCAGAGTTGATGTCGAAAGGTGCCAAAATGACATGTTTTATAGCTACTTGAGGTGTCAAAAGTGAACAACATCCACTTGAGGTGTCAAAGTGAAAGATGGTGCCAAGTTTAGGGGGGCGTCGATGGGTTTGGCCAAAAAAAAAAATACATCTATGTGGCTTTTATTTTAATAAAAATAAATAATTGAAAAATAATTTTTTACTTTCTTCAGTCGAAAAAGGGGTACATTTGAGCTATTTTTGTAACATTTTGTGCCCATATTTTTAATAGGCAGTATATTTACTCTAAAACATATAGTTAAGGGGTGTATTTAAACTTTTTTTCCTATTTATATTTTTGCAAATGAAACAAATGATTAACTTTAAGAAGAAAGACGTTAAAGTGGATTAAATATGCAATGTTTGATGTTTGAAAATGTGGTAACAAGCCTGACTAGATGCGAGAGGATGTTTGAGGTAAACTTTATGAGAAGTGGACACTCCTGAATGGAAGAAGAAGAAGAAGAAGAGAGAGTTGATAACGACAGTCGAAGCCTCCAATAAGAGTGTCTCGTTGCACATTCAATTAGTCATGTAGTTCATCAATTGAGATTGACAATCTATTTGTACAATTTTTCATAGCGTTATCTATATGAGGCCGACTAATACTTTTTTATTTTGCAAAAAAAAATAAAAAAAAAAATATGATTTCTGTTGATCAAGTATTTGAGGAAACACATAAGAAAAAATAGAATGTTACGAGACAAGATTGAATCGGGCAGTGCATAGAAGACAAATGTATAAAATACTAACTTCAAGATTCTTTTGTATTTTTTAATATTAATATATTTATATAATGCCTATTCGTTTTTATTTCAGAAATGATACACGAATTTGGGGGAATGGTGTCGGACTTTGTTAGGATTTTTACTCTGAATTTCTTATTAAATTTGAGTTTTACTTTTCTTTAGAGAAAAGTAAAAGTATTATCATAATTGATTTTATTTTTCTTAAAAAGAAAACATAAGTCTCTTCCATATTTGGCTATTCCTTGCCTCGGAGGAAAAGTTTGGACTTCTATAAATTGAAGATCCTCTTCTTATACCTGAACACAATAACATTCACAATACAATCTTTAAATTGCCTTATTTAGGGATAGATTTTCTCTGATAATTTTAATGTCTTTTATATTAGATTTCCATATATAGGCGAATTGATCAAATCATATCAAATAATATATTTTTTAGATGTTTTTTTTTTCATCTGATTTATCACGTTTGATTTGTAATTATATTAGCTCCCGTGTGACACCCTATAGATTCGATACCAACAAGTGTATCAGAGCAGATTGTTCATATTGAGCTTGAGGAGATGTTAAGATCAAAGTTGCAATTAACACGATGATAGTGAAGATTTTCTTTCAAAAAAAAAGAGTCCAAAATACTACAAGTGAGACAATTCTCAGTCATATTTTTAACAATTTTGTTGTTACGCTTTTTAAAATAAGGCTCACTTTTAATCCTGTAGAGGATTCACTTTTAGCCCGAAAGGGCTTCAATACTTTTAACCTAAAATGACTCTATTTCTTAGCATATCACGCAACAATAATGAAGATTATGCAAAAAACAAAGATCAACCATGTGAAATTTAAGTTTTACTTTTCTTTAAAGAAAAGTAAAAATATTACCATAATTGCTTTTGATTTTCTAAAAAAATAAATATAAACATCTTTAATATTTGGCTACTTCTTTTTTAGGAGAAAAAGTGGGACTTTTATAAATTTAAGATCCCTCTTCACATATCAGTAAATAATTGCATCAATAATGTAGTTTTTAAAGCGTTTATTTAGGGAGAGATTTCTCTAGATAGTTTTGATGATGTCTTTATATTAGATTTTCATATGTATGACAATTGGCCAAATCATATCAAATAATATGTTTTTAGTATGCTTCCTGTCATATAATTTATCACATCTTGATTTGTAATTATATTAAATTCTGCATAACACCCTATCGATTTCGATCGCAACAGACTCAATGTGCTTCAATTTTACTTTCATCAGATGATATATATGTATGTGCATATATATATAAAGGCAGCAAATGCGTTAAAGGAATATTTTGAGGACTTGAAGCACAACAGTCCTTGGCCCGTTCGACTCATTATTGTCCGGTGCTTCATTTTTGCAAAAAAAAATAAAAAAATGGATCAACACAATAAAAAAATCAAGAATTGAATTAAAAATGAAAAGGAAAATCTTCAAGACTAGGATGCAAGCATTTACGAGGAGGCATGCCAAAAACTAGTTGAGAATCTAATGACGATAAGAAGTGTTTAATTTTGTGTTTGTATACTTTATGATTGTAATAGACATGTAATTAAAGATTTTTTATTTTAGTGTTGTTTGATTGAAATATTTATACTTTGTTATTTGGTTGTGCTTTGGTATCGTTTGACAATGATTGAAATGCTTAGTGTCACAACCTAAATTTGAGTGGCGCAACTGACACCTGATGCCAACTAAAACCTAAGTCAACCATTTCTAGACGACTACATTACTAGCGTAATAATAACTCCCCTCCCCCCCTCCCCCCCCCCCAAAAAAAAAAGAAAATTAGAAAATATATCTCGATTTTAAAAAATAAACTTTTAACCGACAAGGCTTCTATTAACATAACCCGTAATAAACTCAATCACACGAGGTGTTACATCCCTCCATCCTTAGGAACATTCGTCCTCGAATGTATATAACACACATAATTGAGGCTCGGGGTTTCTTGAATTTATAGTAGAGCCTCTATTCACCTGACGATAGCATACCTACCAACACAACTAAAAAATAACCCGTTCGATGCGTTACAAGACCGCTCACAACTGATAATATCTCATCGAGAATAACACAACCCTCCACAACATATTTTCCTATCAAAACTAAAATTGAAACGTACCTCAAACACAAGCAACTTCATCCTTTAAAATGCTAGAACGCTCTAAATTAAGAATCAACCACTCTATATGGTCTGTTGGTTGTCAATCTCCACTATAGGATCTCATTAACTCAATTATTATGACTCAACTCTAAAACACAATTTGAGAGATGAAATTATAATAATTAATCATAAATGTCTTGCAGCCTCCTGATTATGTGTGACGCACGATACACCTATAGATAAGAATCTACTAAACACTACTTATAGACTTCCTAGAATAAGACAGTACTTCAATATCAAATTTGTCACGCTCCATACTCGAGAGGCGTAATTGACTCCTGATGTCAACTTAGACCTGAGTTGATCCTTGCTAGACGACCACATTACTAGCGTAATACCAACCACAGAATCAAGAAAACAAGCAAGTATATCTCGACTTAAAAATAAGCCCTCAGTCAGCAAGACCCCTATCAACATAACTTGTAATAAACTCAATCACATGAGGCGTTACACTTAGGATTATAAACTGATAAATTGTGGATTAGAATCGTTGTTTGAAGTGTGTTTTTTATTTCTTTTTCCTTATTTGATAGGTGGTATGACTAAAAATACAACATAATTTTGCTATATTTTTCTAAGATTTTTGCTCTATTTTCAACTGCGATAAATGCATAAACATGTTATATTTTTATTGTTATTACCATCACAGTTGAAACTTTAATTTTTTTTAAAGAAAAATTACCCTACACCCTCAGTTGGAAAATATAATTATTTTTTGTTACTTTAATGGTCGTGTCGATAAGGAAATTAAATTACATAATTTTGTAATTATAAATATAGTGAACTCAGTGATCGAAATTATTTCAAATTCTTTAATTTGAATCGGCATAAAAACTTGACTGTAAATTAATTTCTATCATCGGACTATTATAGTCGAAATCTACCAACCATTTTGATCAGAATGCATTTTCTGGCCTACTATTTTTCAAGTGATTAAATTTGACTGGCGATATGTCAAAAAATGATATTTTTTAATTGTGATTTTATCGTTAAGGGCGAAAGAAAAAAATAATTTTCTAGTGGTGTTTAAGTTTTTTTTTTTTTTTTTTTGGTTTTCAAAGGTATCCCCACAACCGACAGCCGTGAGACTTATCCTTCATTCCTCGGTCAGCGCATTTTGCGGTAGGGAACTGGACACAGAATTTGCTCCATTCGCCAGAGGCGGGAATCGAACCCCCGACCTCTTGCTTAAGGGACATAGCGCTAAATCACTATGCCAACTCTGATGGTTGTTTAAGGGGTTGTTAATGTAGGGAGTCCTGTTTTATCCTCTTGACTCTATTGCACTACTACCATGAATATATAAAATAAATGTACTTATTTTCATTTTACTTAGCTATTGATGATTTAACATTTTTCTTAAAGAAATAGTTATTATGAGTTTATCTTACTAAATATCCTTATTAATTATACTTTGAAATTTAACTTGTATTATTACTTTATATAGTTATTTATTGATGATAATAATATTGAGAAAAATAATAAATTTATCTTGACTTGCTAAAATAGATAAGTAAATAAAAATAATATTTTTAATATAAAGGCCAAGTAAAAATGAAACGGAGAAAATATTTTGTATTATTTAAAATTGGCGATATTTATTTTTTTGTATTTTTAATGAATTTCATCAAATCTTGATTTGGTAAAAGATAATTGCTTTTAAAGTTTTCATTTCCTAACTGCATAACAAGCCGATAAGGTGTTGGTCGTGCTCATCCTCCCTCCCCTTTTCATCCTAAAGAATCATCAATGATCTTCGCATCTACTCTATTGGTGTTGTCCAGTTGTTATCATCATTACTTCGTAAGTTTTTCTTTTAATTTAATTTTTCACATTTTACTTCGATAATCTCTTTTGTTTTCTATTTTTTACGATTACTGTCCAGATTTGATCCTAAATTTTGAAGACAAAACACAAGTTTTTTATGAATCAACTCGGCAGTCGATTTTCCGCCACCCTCCCCTCCCCTCCCCTTCATTTTTCATTGCTATTTTTTACTCCCTCATCTATTCACTTTATAATGTAACTTTAACCATGCGGTAGACGCTCATGACGATAAACCTGCACAACTGACCACTGCATAGGCAAAATTTAGAATTATTAGTTTCAAGTTTTTTCATGTGATGAAAAAAAATTCCTAATGCTTTTATATTTTTAGTTAACATCTTTTATTTATAATCTATTTTAATTTTTAATATTTTTATATTATATTATTTGTACAAACATGTACTTAGTTGTTAGTTTCAAGATTATTTTTTTAAAAAAAATGGGGATAAAATTTAAGATCGAACACTTACAGGAATAAAAATTCTAGATCGGACACTTAGAAAAAAATTGGTGCAATTTCCTCAGTTTAAACGGATCATGATCCAATTTAATTTTTTATTCAGCTCATATTAATCTCTTCAATACGTGCCCAATTTGTCAATTTTACAACCCTAAACTCTATACCTTTTTTTTCTTTTTGTAATGACACTGCCATGAGTCACCCTTCGACTGGCGCCCATGCTAAGCTAATGGTGATTTAATATAGAGGTTAAATATAAAATATTTTTGGAAATAAAATAGTTGAATTAAAAAAGGTAAAATATCCATTTATGAGAATGATTAACATATCCTGCATCAAGCAAGAAGGATCACATACATTCTGGCTTTTATTTTAATAAAAAATAAAGAATATAAATTTTTTTTTCCACCTTTTTTAGTCGAAAGAGGTATATTTGAGCCATTTATGTAACAGGGGTATAAATACATCACTTTTTCAATAAATGCTATATTAGTTCTAATTTTTCTAGATCAGGGATAAGCGATGGAACATAGAAGTTGCTTTGTTTTATTTAGATTTGACGACTTTAATTTTAGTATTTCTAATTAAATTTATGAAATATTTACTTGGTAAAAAATAATTGCTTTTAAAGTTTTCATTTCCTGATTAGCTTGACAAAGTGTTGTTCGTGCTTGTTTTCTTCCTCCTTTTTTCATAGAAAATAATCAATGGCTTTATTCGCATCCACTTTTCTAATTGTAAATATCCAGTTGTTATTATAACTCGATAATTTTTTTTGAGTTTACTATTTCACGCTTTATTCGGATAACTTTTTTGATTTTATATCTTTTATGATTACCGTAAAAAAAAAAAAACTAACTTTTGAAGTCAAAACACAATTTTTTTGTGAAGTAATTTGATGATCGATTTTTCCTTTCCATTTTTCATTGCTAACACCATGACCATGCTAAAATTCATTTTTTAAATGTTTGTGGTCGTTGCCAAGTGTATTCAATCTAAATTGATTTAATGTATTATTATTACTATTGTTGTTGTTGTTATTATTATTATTATTATTATTATTATTTCTAACTTTTAATTACTCGTCCATTCATTATATTATGTCTCAATATCTTTTCTTTGAGCTTACGCAATTGATTGCAGATCAAAGTTCTATTAATTCATGCACTAAATGAATAATGGTGATATATGTTGGTACACATAAAATTTCTCAAGTTTTTCGTAGAAAAATTCTTTTTTTTTTTTTAATTTTTTATGTTTTCCTTCTTTATTTCGGTTGTTTCAATATGTTAAATCTGATTATTTTGACATAATTTTCTATTAGGATCAATATTTATACTTACAACAAAAAAAATAGATAAATAAATATGATCAAAAATATGTTTCTTTAAATTCGGTCAATCATATCAAGCGACACGATATCTGTGTGGAATAGTTTGCTTGATGTGAGTTGGTGTTATCAGGTGCTGACCATATCTCATCTCATTTAAAATATGACGTCTTCATCCACTCATTATATTCTACCTTCTTATTATTTTTCATACAATACAGACTTGTAATGTGAGCATATATATATATATATATATCTACCTAACATGCTTTCTATCTCCAATTAACGTTCATATGCATAGTCATTACATGAACTACAGTTAGAAAGTACCATCGAAATATCAATCAATATAATAAGGTCAAGAGGAAGAATAAGATGACAAGTGATAAAGTTTTTTAAGAAATGTTTAGAGTTCTAATAGCCTTTGAAATGCCTTTTGATACAAAAGCAAATAAATAAATTGAAATATATTAGTAAGTAGAGTGCATTGCTTACTCGTTACTATCTTATGTGCACAAGCTATAACCTTTCACCAAGCGATAAAAATACATCAATCTCCCTAACAGTTGCTAAATGAATCAAGCTATCACTATTGTTATAATTTTGCTATATTATAACCACAATATAATTTTTTTTTATCTTTGTTGATGCAGGACTTGATACTTATGCAAGGAAAAAATCATCATTGCACCGACTTTAGATGCTCAAGTTTGTTGGTTCTCGCTTATAAATTTCAAATTAATTTCTTGCAGTAGACTATTATGGAAGAGTATGTAGTTATAAAAATCATATCTTCATCAAAACAATCAGTGCTTTCGCAAAAAAATAATAATTTTTTACTATAAAAATATGGCCTTTTATCTCTTAGATAAAGGTAAGATCTCTCACTACAAGAACCATAACCTCTTTTACTACAAGATTAGTGTTGCATTGTTTTTTTTTTTCCCCTTTTGTTCTTTATTTTTTCTTGAACTTGAAATGAAACTTGTATTAGAAATAAAATTTGTGATCAACAAAAAATAATTGTTATTATTTATGATTTATTTATAATCTACTAAAGAGTCAAATGTCATAACTATCATCATATCTTAAAGTCGAATATTTCTTGTAGTGGAAATATACACTTAAACTTGTATAAAGTTGAACAAATAGACACATGCGTCCGACGTGGTAATTTGCATCTTATGTATCGCCACGTAGAATATATGTGTCTATTTATTTAAATTTTATATATATATATATATATTTAAGTGCGCACTTTATGTATACATAAATTGAAGAACATACATATCGATTGAAACCACGTAAAAGAACACATTTATATACTATCATGCATGGTTATTTTACTAGAAGAAACATCCGGCTTCATGATACAATGATAGTTATGTCATTTTGCTCTTTAGCAGATTATAAATAAATAAATCATAAATAATCGTCATTATTTTTTGTTGACCACAATTTTATTTGTAGTAATACAATTTCCATTTCCATTTCAATTTCAAGAAAAAAGCAAGAACAAAAGGGTAAAAAGAAAGAAAAAAAAAACACTTGCAACACTATTTTTCTTTTACATACAATCTACCTTTTGCAGGCAAATTTATCTCCTATTAATACAAAAAATCTCCGGAATAATCTCCCCTCCCTCTTTCTATAATTGCTTGCAGTATTAGTTCTCTACATTTAGGGGGCAATACCCATAAGGTGAAGGAGAAATAGGTGTAGACAAATTTGGCCTTGAGGGTTTGGCGTGCTTTCCTTTTTTTTGCTCTATATAAATAAGTCATAATCTTGATTGTCTACAACCCCTATATCCAATCTATACCAAATAATAGATATCTTATAGTATGAGTTTTGTTATTTTGGGATAGTATTGGAGTTTAGGTACTGAAGCTTTTGTTGAATGCAGATTTTCTTGTTGGGTTTTAAGTACATTTGATTAATGTCTAGTGTGGAAGTTAAAGGGTTTTTAGTGACACCCACAAAGCCTAATTAGTCAGGTTTGTGGAAAAGGTTATGACTTTGATAATTGTTGCATTAAAGATTGGGGATTTGCTGGTATCTGGGGTTTGATCCTCTTGGTTATAGATGAATCTTGAATTTTGATGTGGTGTGAATGTATGTGTTGGTTGGTTGGTTTTTTGTTAGGGTATGTTGAGCATCCTTTGTGAGGTCTTTGCTTAGTTTTGGGATTTCATTTTGAGATTAAAGAGTGCTGTAATTCTTGGGGTTCTCATTTGTCTATGTGAGTGGGTATTGATTGCTGGTAAAGGTATCACCTTCTGTTTTTTTCTAGGGTTTATTGTGTGTTTTGAGGTGAAAAGCTTTATGTGAAAAGGATTTGTTCCTTGATCACTTGTTAGTTTCTTACTGATTCTTTGTTCCTCAGCTAGTGTTTAAAAGTTGCCCTTTTGTTCCTTAGTGGTGTAAGAACCCCGGCTGTGAAATAATTTGTGTGAGTCACAAATTTAGATATGAACAGGAGGATTAGGAGGAAATTGACAAGGAAGGGACAGGAGAAGGTGGATTGTCCTGAGGTCGATGAGTGTTTGGCTTTGGATGAGAGAGGGATAGTTGATTGGACTAGGTTGCCGGATGATACAGTAATCCAGCTCTTTTCGTGTTTGAACTATCGTGATCGAGCAAGCTTGTCATCCACCTGCCGTACTTGGAGAAATTTAGGCTCATCACCATGCTTGTGGCAGGTTTTGGATCTTCGTCCTCATAAGTGTGATTCTGCTGCTGCTGCTTCTCTTGCCCCTAGGTGTAAGAATCTTCAGAAACTTCGATTTCGTGGTGCTGAATCTGCTGATGCAATAATACAGCTTCAGGCTAAGAGTTTGTATGAGATCAGTGGTGATTACTGCCGCAAGATCACAGATGCTACATTGTCTGTAATTGCTGCTCGACATGAGTCACTTGAAAATTTGCAACTTGGCCCTGATTTTTGTGAAAAGATAAGCAGTGATGCAATAAAAGCAATAGCTATTTGCTGTCCTCAACTCCGGAGACTTAGACTTTCTGGAATTCGTGAAGTTGACGGAGATGCCATCAATGCATTGGCTAGGCATTGTCGGGATTTGGAGGACATTGGTCTCATCGATTGTCTCAACATTGATGAGGTGGCTTTGGGAAACGTTTTGTCTCTTCGCTTCCTGTCGGTTGCTGGCACAACTAATATGAACTGGAGTTTGGCTTTAGAGAATTGGAGTAAACTGCCTAACCTGATGGGCTTAGATGTTTCTAGAACAGATATAATTCCTAATCCCGTTCTAAGACTGTTTTCATCCTCACTATGCTTAAAGGTCTTCTGCGCCTTATATTGCCCCGCTCTCGAGCAAGACGCCAACTTTGTTTCCAATAACAACCTCAGAGGTAAACTACTGCTTTCTTTTTTCACTGACATTTTTAAAGTAGCAGCATCACTATTTGCCGATACTACACATAACGAGAGGAATGTATTTGTGGAGTGGAGAAATTTAAAGACCAAGAATAGAAAAATGGATGATGTTATGAATTGGCTGGAATGGATCCTTTCTCATTCACTTCTGCGAATTGCTGAAAGCAATCCTCAAGGGTTGGACAATTTTTGGCTAAGCCAGGGTGCCTATCTGTTACTTAGTTTAATGCGTAGCACTCAAGAGGAAGTTCAAGAAAGGGCAGCCACTGGCCTGGCAACTTTTGTTGTCATTGATGATGAAAATGCTAGTATTCATGGTGGAAGGGCTGAAGCAGTTATGCGAGATGGAGGCATAGGTCTCCTGCTCAATCTTGCAAAATCTTGGAGGGAAGGGCTTCAGACAGAAGCTGCAAAGGTGAAACTTCTTTGTCATCCTATGGCCAACTGTCTGGTTTGATTTTGTATATCTTCTTATGTTAGATGTTCATGAATTGTCTTGCTAGATCATATTTGTGTTGTTCTATTAATTTCAGTTCTGTCTTTGAAGAGTATCCATTAGCTTGCCTCCCCCCCTTCCCTCCCCTCGTCACTACTTGATGAATGGTTAAAAAATTTGCTAAAGTTATTTGCTCTCATGTCGAAGATTGATTTGTATGCATCTCAATTCAATGTGTAGGCTATAGCAAATTTATCTGTGAATGCCAATGTTGCAAAAGCTGTAGCAGAAGAAGGTGGGATAAGCATCCTAGCAATTTTGGCAAGGTCTATGAATAGGCTGGCTGCAGAAGAGGCGGCTGGAGGACTGTGGAATCTCTCAGTTGGGGAAGAGCATAAGGTCAGGTTAATAGCCACTTTTTTTTGTTCAGCAATTTGCTTCCTGCTAAACAAAAGTCAACTACAGGCTGCCATTGCTGAAGCTGGTGGTGTAAAAGCTCTGGTTGATCTTATCTTCAAATGGTCCATCACTGGTGGTGAGGGAGTTCTGGTACGTGCTTTAGCAAGGCATATGCATATGTAACACCCATGCCTTGTATTCTTACTTGTAACTTATGCCACATAAAAAATGAAAGTAGTCAGGTCATGTTTCTGTAAGTAATTTGCTTGTTTTTTCCACATTTTAGGAACGTGCTGCTGGTGCATTAGCAAATTTGGCGGCAGATGACAAATGTAGCATGGAAGTAGCAGCAGTAGGTGGTGTACATGCTTTAGTAAAGCTTGCTCAAAACTGCAAAGCTGAAGGAGTTCAAGAGCAGGTTCAGTTCTTTCAGACTTTGTAGTCAGCAATTTTTGTCAGACTGTTCTCGATAACGAGCAGAGAGTTTCTATGTTTTTTCCCCACCATATCACTTTATATTTCGGGTCTGAGAATCCATTTGAAATTGTTGAATGCAAGAGTTAGTCCGAACAAGCTTTTACGTGCATCAAACGCGCCGTGCTTTACCAAAAGGCATCCTTTCAAGTTGATAGGTCACTAACCAACCTGTGTGTATTATGAGACTAGAACATCATTTTCCTTTTCGACATGTTTGCGATGGGTCCTCAGGGGAGGTGGCTTGTACATGCTTGTACCTTATGCAGATTCATTGCATTGGGTATATCTGAGCGATATGAATTTCTCATGCTTCTAGTTAATTCTATTCGCAAAATTCTCTCTGATATTGTGCTGTCCTCGTGCCCCTTTTATTTCTTAATGTGCGAGTGCTTACATGCAACATCTTCTAGTTAGGACTGGTATAATCTGTTGCTAGAGAAGGGCTGCTTAAATTGTGGGGTCAGTGTTGCAATGTTTTGGCTTTCACTTTATGGACTATTTGGTGAAGTCTACGTTCGTACATTTGGTGCTCAGTTGTGTGATGATATCCTTTTTTTGTTTCTCCAGGCTGCCCGTGCACTCGCAAATCTTGCTGCGCATGGAGATAGCAATAGTAACAATGCAGCAGTTGGACAAGAGGCAGGAGCTCTGGAAGCACTTGTGCAACTTACTCGTTCTCCTCATGATGGAGTCAGGTAGTTTGTTTCCATAATTTAACTTGCATATTGTTTTACGTGAAGTGAAATATTTCAATATTTTCTTGCTGCTGACATGTAGCTATTGTCATTCAGCAAAATTTTTTCTAAGGTGGAGAGAGACTCTCCCTTCTCTCTAGACTACTTGAGACATAGAAATAAGCAAAACATTCATTCTCTGACAACTTTTCCAGGCAATTTCTACTACAACCCACTTTATCAAGCTCTAACGATCCGAGATCCTTTCGATGGCCTATATTGAAGGGATATCTATCTAAATTCGATTGATTGCATAAAGTCCGCAGTAGCAAATAGTATTAGATTATACAAAAATTAGCTTAGTATAAGAGAAGTGAAAAATAACAAAAGATCTGTCATATGCATAATTAAATTTGAAAATGAGTCCTTTTTAAAAAAAAATTAGGAGAGGAACATTTCTAAATAAAGTTTGTGGTAGAAAATTCATAAACATTGGGTTTGTGGGAAGTGAGGAATGAACTGCTGAATAGGAGACCTCGAAGTTTATAGACAAAGGAACATACCATTCAAAGGAGATCAGACAGAGGAACATACCATTCAAAGGAGATCACTAGGATGCCAGAAAAAAAGGTTACTAATTGCGGTGATCTATGAGTGGCCAAGTGAAAATCTTAAAATTTAGGATAAAACAATTGAGAAGATAAATCCAACGAGGAAAGCTCACTAAGCCAAGATTGAATCCTGATAGATGTTAACTTGTTAAGTGAGAAAATTAAGTGGGCTATGGGGTTGTTTGCTTACACCACTAGATTTTCCAATGGAAGGGTCAACAACCACAACCTAAGTTGCTCGTACTCGGGTGCGGGTGTCCGATACTGGTACGGATCTAAAGGTCGGATCCTTCGCGGTCTCAATTTAAAGATTCGGGGATATATGGATCTAGGGATGGATACGGGTGCGGGGATTCGGCAAAACATAATTTAAATATCTAACAATAGAGTTATAAAACATAAATTATGAGATATTATATGAAAAACTTGAGGAAAAAATGTTGTTCAAGAAGAAAATCTTGGAAGGAGATAAAAAGAAAAGCAATAACATAGAAATTTCTATATACAAGGTATTCCATTTTCTTCAATTTCACCTTAGCTTTTCTTTTGATTACAAAATTTCTTAAATCTGTCCGGACTTTTCCAGTCGATTTTGGTCAAAGTACCCAAAATCGGTTGACCAGATCGGGTACGGATCCCACATCCACACCCACACCCACACCCATGTCGTGTTGACACGGGTGCTGCACCAAAAGTGAAGAGTCCGAGTAACTTAGACCACAACCACCCAAGGGGCGTGATAAAGTTCTCTGAGATCATCATTGGCTTGCAGCTTGTTGATCCCCCTTTGGTTTGGGGCTCTTACACTTGGAATAGGGGGAATAATCAAGGAATCACCTCAAGATTTGATAGATTCCTTTTTTCCACAGAATGGGGCGAGAAATTTAGGAATATAAAACAATGTCTAATTACAATGTGGAGACTGGAAGTACAGGGAATCCTACTTCAAGTGTGGAACTGGTGGCTGAAAGTGGAAGGTTTTAAAGAAGAGGTAAAGGCATGGTGACTTTTCAGGTACAAGGTCATCCAGACTTTATCCTTGCTGACAAACTGAAGTTGTTAGAAACCAAGTTGAAGGAGCGGAGCTCTAATTATGAGAGCTTAGAAAAGAAAAAGACAGAATCACTGAGCTGAGTTGCTAACTTTGATAAGTTACAGGAACAAAAAAGTACATCTGATAATGACCTACTGTCAAAGGCAAAACCTGACAATGGAATTTGATGATATTGCAAAGTATGGGGAGACAACCCGGAGATAAAGATCTAGGGTGTTATGGTTGAAGGGAAGTGATAGGAACACTTCTTTTTTCAAAGAATGACAATTTGCACATAGAAGATTAAACAATATTGACAAACTAGAGTTTGAAGGAGTTGACGCGATAGATCTAGAAGGATTTAAATGGGAAATTATCTCCTTTTATCAAAAGCTATATGCTGAAACTGAAACATGGAGGCCGGATTTCAAGTTCATGAATCTCTCAGAATATTAGACAGAGCAGAATTGGCTTCAAAAACCTTTTGAAGAACAAGAAGTGCTAGATAGCATAAATATGTGTGTTGTTGACAAGGACCATGTGCGTCATGCTTGTTTGAAGATAATTCATTCTATGACAAATTTATCCCCAATATTTTTCTTTAAAAGAGTTCAAATGCTACTTTTTTTTTTTTTGAGAAAAGTAACAGTTAATCTATATATATCCACAAGTCCACTACATCAAAATAATGTAGTTCCCCTACAAAAGTGTTGTAGTTACATAGAGCCCTATATCTTCTAGATTACAACCAATCTATAGCTGTGTTAATAGCTTCTGGCTGATCTAAGACTACCTGTTTACACCAAAAATAATACAAAGCCAAACAATTAAACTTAAAACTTTGAATGTTGCTCCGTTTCCCGCCAAAACATCTTTGATTTCTTTCCTTCCATACTGCCCACCATACCATATACTTGTGGGGACAATCTTCCATCTCTCCTCTTTTTTAGCTGCATTTCCATCCCTATTCCAGCTCTTCAACACCTCTTTAATTCTTCCTGGTTTCACCCATATTAATTTCCTCATATTGATGAACATTTGCCAAAGCTGGTCAGTCCACTTGCAATGTAAAAAGAGATGGTTGACTGTCTCTACCTGTTCTTCACACAAAAAACACCTGGAGCATAGGTGAAAGCCTCTTTTGTTCAGATTCTCATGTGTCAAAACTGCTTCCTTGGCCAGCAACCAAGTGAAGCAATTTACTTTGTAAGGTATCTTGGTTCTCAATATTATCTTCCAAGGCCATTCTGTTTCCGAGACACCTGTAGTGTTGAGATCTCTGTAGGCAGATTTTACAGTGAAGCATCCATTACTCTCCGCCTTCCATACCATTGGGTCCTCTTCCCAGATAGATGGTTGATTTGTGCAATTGTGACATAGGATTCTGCTATCCAGCTTATTTCCCAATTGTTCAGATTTCTCCTTAAATGTAAGTTCCCATCCCTGGCCAGTCCACAATTCAGCTATTTTTACTTGCTGCAGTTGGCATAGATTATAAAGATCTGGGAACATTCGGCTCAATGAGTACTGGCCACACCATCTGTCTTTCCAGAAGGAAATCTTTCTGCCGTTTCCAACTTTGAAGTTTGATCTTTCTAACACTATATCCCATAAACTCCTGATGGACCTCCAGAAGCTGGATCCATATGGCGAATCTACCCTTACTGTCATCCACTTATCCTCCATGCCATATTTGGCAATGATCACTTCCTTCCATAAAAAAATTCTCTGCAGATGCAAATTTCCATAGCCATTTCATCATTAGACTTCGATTTTGGATCTTTAGATCTCTTATGCCCACCCCCCCTATCTTCTTGTTTATTGTCATCTCCTCCCACTTGACTAAATGATATTTTCTCTTATCGTCACTGCCTTTCCTGGAAAAGGTTCTTTTGATTGCCTCAATCCTGGTGATCACATTGGCTGGAGCCGGAAATACTGACATTATGTAGGTTGGTAAAGCATCAATTGCACTATTTACCAGAGTCAATCTCGCCTCTCTGGACAAATATTGACTTTTCCATGATGCCAACCTTCTTTTGCACTTCTCTATCACTCCGCTTCAAATTCCCTTTGATTTGCTTTTTGCTCCTAGAGGCATTCCCAGGTAAGTTGTGGGTAACTCCCGCACCTGTCCCCCCAAAGTGTCAGCCAGTTCTTCAATCTCTATTACTTCATTGATGGGGTAAATGTAACTTTTATCCCAATTGATGTGCAACCCTGAAACTGTTTCAAAAATTATGAAAATGGCCCTTAGAACTAAGAATTGTTCTCCTACAGCTTCACAAAATACTAGAGTGTCATCTGCATACTGCAAATGTGTGATCTCTAGGTTGTTCTCCGCCCTATTCTCTACTTGAAATCCTCTGATTAACCCCTTAGACTTTGTTGTATTGATGAGATTGCTCAATCCTTCCATTGCTAGTATGAACAAGAAAGGAGAAAGAGGATCCCCTTGCCTCAAACCTCTCTGAGAAGGGAAAAAGCCATTAGGGTTTCTATTAATCAGAACAAAAAAAATCTGACAGTGCTGATACATTGCTTGATCCAGCTTATCCATCTTGTCCCAAACCCCATCTTCAGTAGTATATTCACAAGAAAGCTCCAATTCAAGTGATCATATGCTTTCTGAATGTCAAGTTTGCATAGGATACCAGGTTGGTTTCTCTTTACTCTTGAATCCACCAGTTCATTCGCTATCATCACTGCATCCATTATCTGCCTTCCTTTGATGAAGGCCATTTGTTGCCTGTCTATTAGTTTATGAGTGACTTTTTTCAATCTTTCGGCTAACAATTTGGCTATGATCTTGTATACCCCTCCTACCACGCTAATGGGCCTGAAATCAGTCAACTCTATAGCCCCTACCTTTTTAGGAATCAATGCGATAAAGGTGGCATTCATATTTTTCTCAAATACCCCCTCCATATAGAAGTTCTGAACCGCAGCTATCAAATCATGACGGATAATATCCCAACACTGGCTGAAGAAGGCCATTGAATAGCCATCAGGCCTGGGGGCTTTGTCCCCAGCACAAGCCTTTATGCTATACAATATTTCTTGAGCTTCAAAAGGAGCCTCCAGGAAGTTGCAATCTTCAGCATCAATACTAGGGCAATCTCTCATATCTAACTGCGGCCTCCAGTCTTCTGACTCTGTGTATAGCCTCTCATAGTAGTCCACTATTTCCTTTTTGATTTCTTCGGTTTCTGGAATGACTTCGCCTCTAACTCTCAGTGTGTCGATGGAGTTGGCTCTTCTGTGGGTATTTGCTGTCCTGTGGAAGAAGCTTGTGTTCCTGTCACCCTGTTTAAGCCATAAGGCTCTAGATCTCTGCTTCCAATCTGTTTAAGCCATAAGGCTCTAGATCTCTGCTTCCAATCTGTCTCCTCATGCATAGCAATATCCTCAAGCTCCATAGTAAGAGCAAGTCTTGAAGCTATTTCCCTTTCTGTTAGAACTCTTTGCTCTTGAATCTCCTCTAAATCAGCTAGATGGCTTAACACATTAGCTTTTTGCATTTTTAGATTTCCCTGTATGGTTTTGCCCCATTCCTTTCATTTTCCTTTTAGAGCCTTTTACTTGGCCATTAGAACATAGTCTGGCCTGGCAATATAATGAAAAAACTCCCACCAGTTCTTGACCTTGTCATTGAAACCCTCTGTTTGAAGCCACCAATTTTCAAACTTGAAATATGACCTAGACTGCTCCCAATCACCAGACTGTAGTAGCACGGGTGAATGTATAGACTGTTTGATGCAGCTAAAATTGGTGTCCCATTCTTCAGAAGCCAAGAATATATCCAATCTAGCAGCTGCTGTGTGTGTTTCCCCTTTTTTCCATGTATATTTCCCCCCTATTAGGTTCATATCTACCAACTTCATGTCCTCAATAAAATCAGAAAAATCTGTCATTGCTCTACTTATATTACTGCAGTTCTTCCTCTTTTCTGATGGATACCTGACTGTGTTGAAGTCCCCACACAGGATCCATGGCCCAGAAAACAGTCCTCTTGCTACCCCTAGCTCCCACCAAGTCTCCTCCCTCTATATCCTATCATTTGGTGCATAAGTCCCTGTTATATGCCATTTGAAATCTTGATTTTTCCCTGACAGTTGACAGGACACAGAGTATATCCCAGCGCTACTCAATTCCCCTTCCCAAATTCTTTTATCCCACATGATCACCACTCCCCCCCTTGTTCCACTTGCCTTTAGTTGTACATAATCAGCCCATCTGTTATCCCATATTTCCTTCACCAAGTTAGAAATATCCCCCTTCAATTTTGTCTCTTGAAGACAGACTACATCAGCTTTCCAGTTTAATAGCATGTTCCTTACCATTCTTCTCTTTCTCCCACAGTTTTGCCCCCTCACATTCCATGAAACTATGTTGAGCTTCATTTATCATTAATAGCTAGTTGCCCCCCTCTAGTTCTTGAGCCATTGCTTATGAAGATAGTATCTAACTCTAGATTCTTCAGTTCATTCCGTCCTTTCCTCTTGTAAGTTTTCAGTTCTGACTGGCTAAATTTATTTTATTGCTTGTTGTTGTCGATCTTGAGAAACATCTCAATAGCTTTCTCTTCGCACCCTTTAAAGCTGACCCCAAATTCTCTGCTCAGTTTGAGGATATGTTCCTGTATCTAGATTGGTGCTGTTGTTTTGGGATTGACCTCTGGAAATAGAACTCTCAATGGAGTTACCTTTTCTGTGCCTGTGATGGTATCTTCTCCCTGGCTAGCATCTTGGATTGGCTCTAATTCTTCTTTGTCACAGTGAACCACTATTTCTCCCCAATTGTTCTTCTCTCTTTGATCCTCGATAGGGCTAAGAACTCCTGCTGAAATTTCCTCTTGAGCTATTTTATCGATAGTGCTAGCCCTGGAGAAGGCTTGTATTTCGATATTAAATAAGTCCAGCGGTTGGTCTACTTCAATTAAATGATGAACCTTTTCGGCAATAATTGGATCCATAGAGAGGCCTACTTCGTTATTTCTTCTATTGTGGGCCAACTGATGTTTGATATTTTGTCTTCCTTTTGGTTCACCACCACATGACCCCCAATTCAACTTTCCCCCATCCACCGAGGTGCCCACATGCCCTTCTTTAAGATTTGTTGTCCTTAGCTTAGAATGAGACTGTTGATTTTCATTGACCGCTGGACAAGAGCCCAGACCTTCTTCTTTATCCTCCAGCTTTCTGACTGTCATCGGGATCTCACACCACACTGGAATGGTGTACACTAAACCCTGACTGACTACTTCGATTTCCTTCGGAACCTTACTCCCATCCCCTTTCACCTTTATCCTGGTTTGGACCTGGATATATTTGGGTCACATGTTGGAAATTTTTTGCGCCCAAGCAAATTTAATTTTTTGGCCCAAGTGGAAGAAGAGAGCAAGATCAAGTTAAGTATTTCACCAGCTCCGTTGCTATTGGTAGAAGGATAGCATGCAATGGATGAGCAGCTTTTACATTTGAAAGGTTTGGCATCAAAGTATCTGAAAAGCCTTGCGATCTGGGAAGAAACAAATAAGCGGCAGAAGGAAGAAACTCCACACGTATATTCTTCTCTTTCTGTTGATTCGAGGAATAAAAGTATCGAAGCAACGAAGGAAAAAGACAATGATGACATGACAATTGCGGATGACAATTCGGATAAAGGAAATTGGTCACTACTTGAACTCCCGAACATGCAATTTATGCAAGTTCATGGTGCAGTATCGGTTGACATGCAGATGCAGGAAGTTCAAGAGGATAAAATGGAAGCTGATGAGAATGTGGAGTCAATTGCTAAACAACTATGGAGTTGTATAGATGGATGAAGTGTGAACTTTTAGAAGCTCAAGGTAGCAGTGGGGGTATTTTAATTCTTTGGGACAATAGAGTGTGGAAAGGGACTCTGATTTTCAAAGGAATGTATTCAGGCACTTATTATAGCTTTGAAGCTGTGCAACAGACTTTCAAATGGTGCCTTTCTGGTGTCTCACACCAGGCTTGATAAATTAGGATGTTGGGACAGATTGCAGCAGTTTTTGTGCTGGTCCATGGGTTACATGTGGGGATTTCAACACAAATAGATTCATGTGTGAAAGAAGAAACTGCACAAGAAATACTAATGTATTGTCTGACTTCTCTGGCTGGATTGAAGATATGGAGCATCATGACCCCCCATATAACAGGGAAGATTTACTATGTTTAGGGGTGTTAATCATAAAAATGCTGCTACACTAGACAGATTCGTATATTATATGGATGGGGAGGAGGCTTTCAGAGATATCAAACAAAATTTTTAACCTCGACTTCATTCTGATTATACACCTATCTTGTTGGAGTGCGTAAATGGGAGCATAGAAAGTCATATTTCAAATTTGAAAACGGGTGGTTAAGGGTGGAAGGCTTCAAGGAATTAGTTCCGAATTGGTGTCCTGAGTTTGAAGTTCAGGGCTGTCCAGATTTCATATTAAGCAACAAGCTAAAATTGTTGAAGAATAAACTTAAGGAATGGAGCAAGTCAAATTTTGGGGAGCCTAGTTAACAAGAAAAACAGTTTGTTAAATGAGCTCGCTGAGCTGGTCAAATTAAAATGGAAGAGACCTCAATGAAGATGAGATGCTGATTAGGGAAACTGTGATGGTAGAGTCGGAGGAACTTGCAAAAAATGAAGAAGCAAGATGGAGACAAAAATCAAGAGTACTGTGGTTAAATAAGGTGGTAGAATACACAAAAATCAAGAGTACTGTGGTTAAATAAGGTGGTAGAATACACAAAAATCAAGAGTACTGTGGTTAAATAAGGTGGTAGAATACACGATTTTTTCAAAGGATGGCTACTGCTCACAGGAGATATAATACCATTGATAGATTGGTAATATAAGATGTAGATGTTGTGCAACCTGAAGGCATAAAAAGAGCTATGTTGGAGTTTTACCAGAATCTGTATTCTGAAACAGTGTTTTGGAGGCTTTCTTTTGAATTCTCAAATGGTCTTAAGTGAATGAGGAGGAAAAAGAATGGCTGCAAAGAATGGAGATGTGAAGTGGTAGTTCAATGAAGATAAACATTCTATCATGGAACGTGAGGGGATTGAATGATGGGGAAAAAGGGAGATTAATTAAAATTTTGCTCAATGAATGGAGATGTGAAGCTTTATCTGGTTTACATGTTAATTGGAGCAAGAGTTTTATCTTTCCCATTTCCCAAGTGCCAAACATTCTGTCTCTTACAAACAATTTAGGATGTCAGGTGGGATCCTCACCTACAAAGTGTTTGGGTATGCCATTGGGAGCAAATAGCAAATCCTATGGAATGAGGTCGTTGAAAGATGCGAGAAAAGGTTGGCAATGTGGAAAGCTCGGTATTTATCTTTGGGGATAGGTTAACTCTAATCAATTCTGTGTTGGATGCCCTCCCTACATTCATGATGGCTGCTTTCCTATCCCAAGAGGGGTGGAAAAAAAGATAGACAGTATGAAGAGAGATTTCTTATGGTAGTACTCATCTGGTAAAATGGGATGTACTTACTCTTGGTAAAAAACAGGGGGGATTGGGCATAAAAAACTTGACATTGCATAATAAGAGCTTATTACAGAAGTGTTTATGGAGGTGCAGTAATGAGGCTATTACATTTTGTTGAAATTTCATCAATCAAAAATATGAAATGGAATGCCAATGCATCACTAAAAAACGGAAAAGTACTTTTGGATGCCGTGTATGGAAGAGCATTTCAGTGGGGGATGGTAGTAAGACAACTTTTTGGGAGGATCAGTAGATTGGTGACACTAGTTTGAAATCCACTTTTCCTGATCTCTACTCTATAAGCGCCCAAACTTGCAATCATATAAACCAAGTTTTGAATCAAGCGAAGAACCTTGTCTTTAGGGAAGTAGAAAGTTCTGTTACCATGATTCAACTTATAGGAACTTTTGGTGGAAACACAGGGCAACCAGATAGACTCAGATGGAGCCTTGGTAAAAAGGTAATTTCTCAATAAAATCAGCTTATTGGTTCATGAATCATAATAGCTCCATAAACGGGGTATGGCCTTGGAAACTGACTTGGAGAACAAAAATTGCAGTAAAGGCATCTTGTTTTGTTTGGTGGTAAGGAGTGCATGTTTAACTTAAGAAAGTTACAAAGAAGAGGTCTTCAGATTTGTTCAAGGTCTCTGCTATGTGGTCAGGAGGGTGAAAACAATGAGCATCTTTTCTTACATTGCAAGACAAAAATAAGTCTGCATTTGTTTTTTTTAAGATTCAGAAGTAATGCACATTTGAATGATTAAGATGTTGTCTCTAGATTTGAAAACTGAATAATTAAAACTGTTTGTTTTTCAACATCTGAATGTGCAAAATTTTTTTATTTATATATCATAAAATAAAAAATACAATTCAAATAAAAAACTAATTATATATCAGAAAAGTATGTAATTTCATACAACAAAATTATTATTTGATTGCAAAAAAATATTTATGTTTATTTGTGATAGTGGAGATGGTTTATAATGGTGGTTGCGGTGACAATGATTGATGTTAGTGATTAGTAATGTTGGTTGTGATGGTTGGTATTGTAGTGATTATTATGATGGTGATGGTTGATAGTGGTGGTGGTGGTTGTGATGTGATGTTGCTTGATGTTAGTAGTTGGAGGTGTTGATTGTGATGGCTGAAAAATGAATGCACGATGGTTGACGATGTGTTGGTGCTAGTTGGAGATGTTGTTAGTTGTGATGGTGGAGATGGTTGCTAGTAGAGATAAATTGTAGCGATGGTAGTGGTTGAAGTGATGGAAGAGGTTGCGTTATTAGTGACAATGGTGGTGGCGGTTGAAGAATGTGTGGAGGTTGTGATGTATTAGTGGTAGTTAGCGGTGGTCCTAGTTGTGATAGATGAGTTGGTTGATAGTAAGGATTGGCCGGTAGTGGTTGATGATGGTGGTGCTGTTGCCGGCGGTGAATATAATTAGAATAATAAAAGTAGTAGATGTGGTAGCGGTTGACAATAGTGGTTGGTAGCAATATTTGTTGTCGATGGTGGTTGTGATGGTGGAGGTGGTTGGTGGTGGTGGGTGGTGGTTGACAATAGTGGTTGGTAGCAATATTTGTTGTCGATGGTGGTTGTGATGGTGGAGGTGGTTGGTGGTGGTGGGTGGTGGTTGACAATAGTGGCGGTGGTAGAGGTGGTTAGTGGTGGTGACCGGTGATTATGAATTAGAGTGGCGGTGAATATTATCCAACACCAAAATACCTCTTCAGACCTGTTAAGATTTGATTCTAGATCTGAATAATTAAGACTTATTTAGACCTATTAAGAGCTAAAATCTTGATAAAAAACAAGCGCACTTAATGGTTTGAAATCTGAACCATTCAGATTCAGACCTCCATTAAGTGCAAACAAATGAGCCCTAAATCTGTGGCTCATGTTCTTTTGTATTTTGGGCATAAATTGGGCTATGCCCGGTCATACTATGGATCTTTTGATCGTTGGATGAATACGGGTAAGAGAAATAGAGAGGAAGATTGGTGGAAGATCATCCCTACATGTATTTGGTGGACACTATGAAACTCAAGACATTTTGAAAATACTAGCAATTCCATTCAAAAGATTACGATGAATTGTCTTAGTTTGTTCTTCTTTTGGTGTAAACAAAACTTATGGGGGGAAAGTGTAAAAATTACAGATATTGTAGGAGCTTTTCCCCCTTTGTTTTTGCTCTTTTTGATGATGTAAGGTTAAATTCAGCAACAGTTATGGTGTTGAGTTTTATATAGTTTATACAAACGGATACCTTTCTAAAAAAAAGATTGCGGAACTATAGACCTATCAGTCTGATTGGATGTATTTTTAAGATTAGCTCCAAGACTCTAACTGAAAGGCTAAAAAGGGTGGTGGATAACAATGTTGTCAAAGGTGCGCTTAAAGCGCTCTCAAGCCTTGAAGCGGCACTCAAAACATGTTGAGCGCTTCACCTCGCTTAACGTGCGCTTCAGTGTCATCATCAAAAAACGCTTTTCCTTGAGAATAGGGGAGAGCACATCGACCGATTCAGTCCAGTTTTATTATGATTCGGTTCGGTTTGTTGGTTGTAGTATCTTCAAAGTCAGATTTGCTTCATAATCTAATATGTTTTTTTGAAGAGGGTAACTTGTACTTCATATCCAAAAAAGGGGCTCAGCACCATCAAGCAGGTGCTAAGGCGAAAGGTTTCAATCACAAAATAGGTTAATGGGTGATCCTATGTACAACTGCTAACAATCACAAAATAAGGTTAATGGGTGATCCTAGGTACAACTGCTAACTTACAGATTGTCAAAGAAATCTACAAAAACTGCTATCTCCCCCATTACATCCTGTTTACACCAAAAATAAAAAAGATTGAGGCAATTCATCTTAATTTTGTGGATGGGATTGCTTTTGTTCTCAAAATGTCTGTGGTTCGTCTCTGTCCATACCGTCCACCAAATACATGCTGGAATGCTCTGCCACCAGTCTTCCTAATCTATGTGAAACAGTATTCATGGCCCTAAACACCTGTCACCTTAGGTCCATATTTCATCTCTCGTTGCTTTTCATTTTAATTATATTTTGTCTCTCATTGTTTTGCTTTCCTTCTTGTGATTTAGGCAAGAAGCTGCTGGAGCATTATGGAATCTGTCATTTGATGACAGAAATCGTGAAGCAATTGCGGCATCTGGTGGTGTTGAGGCTTTGGTATGGTGTTAATCTAACATTGGCCTTTTTTTTTCCTGAAATTAGAAAATACTTCTTAGTTATAGATGTACATGTTTCCCTGATATTTTATCTTACTGCAAGCAGTCAACATATCTAAAAATCAGGTATTTTGTAGATCTTGCTAACTTGGTTTAGTTTGTAGTTTAAGAATGGTCAGCTCAAAAGTGGAAGGAGCCTATATATTGGTGGTCAATTCATGTCATTTTTAGCTATTTGCAGTCAAGGCTGTCATCAGTTTGTGATGGTTTTGTAATCTTCTTGCAAGCAATTAGCATATCTGGGAATCAGGTTTTACGTTAATGTTGCTGATTCGTTCTAGTTTGTAGTTTAAGAATGGTCAGCTAAAAAATGGAAGGAGCCTATATATTGGTGGTCAACTCATGTGCTATTGAGGTTTTCATCAGTTTGTGACTCATTCTGGACCGCATTATCACATCACTAATACAAACTGATACAACTTGAGATACATGAATAATTGAAAGAAGTTGACTAATAAAAATAGAAGGATAGGAATTCCATCATGAAGAACAGGAGGAGGTTATCAAAAATTGAAACAGAAGGAATCGGAGACCCTATCTGAACGTTTAAGGTTACTATTAGCATATGCAACCAATCACCTCGAAAGAAAAAAAAAATGAAACTGGTAACATTTTATTCACAACAGCACTAAGGCAGTGCAAACCTATTTTACAGATTACAAAGCCCTATCATATCTAGCAAAGATTCGGTATCCTCTACCCTACTTTCTTTACATCAAAAATAAAATAAATGAACACAATTCATCTTAACTTCCCAAAAGGGCTTGTGCTTATCTTCAAAGATTCTATTGTTCCTTTCCTTCCATATAGTCCACCATATACAGGCAGGTACTAGACTCCACCACGATTTCTTCTTCACGTTTCCACCTTCGTTGTCCCAACACTCCAAAAGCTCAACAGTGGTTGCTGGCGTGGTCCAATTTATTCCAACCATGCTCAGGAAGAGTTGCCACAACTGTGATGTAAGAGCACAGTGAATAAAAAGATGACTGTTGGTTTTCAGAGCTCTACCACACATAATACATCTCGAACATAAATGAAAGCCCATCCTTTGCAACTTTTCTTGAGTAAGGCAAGCTCTTCTTGTCACCAGCCATGAGAAGCAAATGACCTTGGAAGGAGCTTTTACTTTCCAAATTTCCTTCCATGGCCATTTGTCTGTTTGCTGACTTGTGCTTGAAAGTTTTGACTAAGCAGATTTAACTGTAAAGATCCCATTAATACTGATCTTCCAAATTAAAGTATCATCATGCCTCCTTCAATCCTTTAAATCCCTTCAAGATTCCAAAGAATTCAGCAGCTCTTTCAAGTTCCCAATCATTAAGTCATCTCAGCAACTCTCTCAAGTTCCCAGTCATAAAGTCCTCTCCTAAAGATGATATTCCAACCATGCTGGCCTCATGCTTCTTCCAGTTTAATTTCAGGCCTTGTAGTGATGCTGTAAAATTCAGGAAACAGAAGATATATCTTTGAAGAAAGCTTTGAAGTTCCATCGGAACAAAGAGGGTTCCAAGCTTCACATTGATGTTTATCTATCTCAAATATGCAAAAACTCCTCGAAAAAAAGCCTTAACACTATCTGTACTTAACAACAAAACCCCAATTGAAAGACATGATTATTCCTAAATCTTTTTTTTTTTTTTGAGTAAGGCAACTTTTGTATTAAGGCCAGTACTTAGGTAGTACTGAAAAACCATATTTACAGAGGGAGAATAGATACAGAATACCAAAAAATTAAACCAAAAGCAAAATAACAGAATACAGTTTAGTTTGATCTTCTGTACTGAATTCCTTCTATCTTCAAAACATCTGTCATTTATTCTCTTCCAAATATTCCACCATATAAATGATGGGATGATCCTCCATCTCTCTCCGACTCCTGCACCCACTATCCCTAAATCCTTTTCAACCCGCAATAGAACAATGATCTGAATGCTCCACTACCACTCCCAGGTAAATGACTCGACCTAGATAATTGATTTGGAGTCTTTCCCCTGCCACTCTCAAGTCAACACTTGGAATCAAATCATTGATCTGGAGTACATTTAACCAAAATTTGACATTCAACTTGTTTGTAACAATCCACAAGCCTCTTAATGTGGTATTCCTTGCATGGATCATGAAAATGGCTTTCCAAACACTTTCTAGCCAATTCTTCAAGATCTCGCAGCTCTTTAAGTGTAGCCTTGGACACTTCTGGTCTTGGAATAAGTCAATGATTCAAACATGATGTCCAGGATCATGTCAATCATGGTTTTAATCCTTTATCCAAAAATGATAACTACATCACTAAGCTTTGAGCAGATTTGCTAGTCGTGGGTATGTTAAACTAGAATAATGTTAGGAGATTCTCGGCTAGACGTTGATACTAAGACCTCATTTGTTTTAGACATTGATACTAAGGCCTCATTTGTTTTAGACATTGATACTAAGGCCTCATTTGTTTTAGACATTGGTACTAAGGCCTCATTTGTTTTTATTAACATTAAGGTGATGTGCATGAAGTTTTATGTGTCTATTTGCATACACATCTGAACATTAAGATGTTGTACTAAGATCTGGATACTAAAATTGAGACTATTCGGCTTTTAAACTAATACTATATCAACAAAATATTTTTAAAAAAGTATATGGTTGGTGGTGGTTGTGGGTGCAGATTGTGGATGGTGTTGACTAATGGTGGTGTTGTGGGTAGTAGCTAGTGGGTGATCATGTTGGTAGATGATAGTGATAGCTAATAGCTATGATGAATAATGATAGTGATTATCGGTTGTGATTGGTGGTGGTTGTGGTAATGGTGGTGACGATTGTACGGTGGCTAGTGCTGATGGCAACTGATTGTAGTAATTGGCAGCAGTGGTGGTTATGGCTAAGGATGGTGTGGGTGGTGGATCATGTAGTTGATAATGGTGGGCGGAGGTGGCAGTATTTTATAATGGTAGGCAGTGGCTGCAGCGGCGAATCAATGAAATAAGTGAGCTGCTATTTTTGTTGAAATTTTGAGCAGACGTCTTAATGATATTAAGACTTCGCTATAGACCTGAATCATTCAAAATTTATTCGGACTCATTAAGTTATTGTAACATTAAAAAAACAAATGCACTTAATGGTTAAGATCTGAATGAGTTAGATTCCGATCTGAAAATCAAACAAATTGAATGGAATTATTCAGATTAAGACCTTCGTTAAGTGTAAACAAATGAGGTCTAATAATGTGGTTGCCATCTGTTTTATTTTCCGGTTTTAGAGAGCAGTCGAATGATGGTTTTCTTTCTTGGTTCATACGTTTCTGCTGAGTAATATAATTCCAAATATGCTCCTTTTTAAGTTGAAGGTTGATGTTATTCTTGCATCTTGTTTGATTGCCAGGTTGCTCTTGCACAATCGTGCTCAAATGCTTCTCCTGGCTTGCAGGAGAGGGCTGCTGGTGCTTTGTGGGGATTGTCTGTATCAGAAGCAAACAGGTCTGTAAAATTATTTGCTTTTGTGGTGGTGATGCTAGAATAGCATATCTCTTTTCTTTTGGATTAGTGTGCTAGATTAGCATATCTATTTTGTCTCAGGACACTATGTGGACCTAATTTTGAAGACATAACTAAGTAAATAAAAGTGTGTTTTCTCTCACAATTTAAGTTCTTAGCTGAGATAGTTACACACTTCAACATGGTATCTAAGCAGGCAAAAGTCATGGATACGAGTCTCATCTCCATCTATTTTCAAAAAAGTAATTTTATGTGCTTAGCCCAGGAGAAGAACCAGGCTTGCGTGTGAGGGGGCGTACGTTAATAAAAATGTGCTCTCTCTAATAGCTTAAGCTGTTAGAGGAGATAGTCACACGGTTAAACACTACTACTGCTTGCAGTGATGCTTCTGTTGCATTAAATTAATAGGCTTGGGTTTTTCATTAATTTCCGCGAAGATCTTTCTATAAACAATTTTCTACTGTATCTATGAATCGTATCAGGCTGAATGGCCACCATAATTTTTCCTGACCCTTTGTTCTAGATTAAACTACACTTGTTTTTAATGTTTTGTAATTCATCCTTTCCCTTTGTTATTTTATCTTAATTTGTTTTGTTGGTAGATAACAGTTCTATTAGAAAAGATTCAAGGAAGATTCGAAGAGGACTAATAGACATCATATTTTGAACCTCAAACATCTGCTAACCCTCATAAGAATCTGTTTGAGATTGTGTAATGTATTATCTGTACATGTATCAGACAATTGTTGAGCATGTGTTGCATAATCTGGTGATGTTTCTATAGCACCAATTTAAGTTTGAGATGATTGTATGTAGACCTTTGTCCTCCATTGCTGCCACTTCTCTCTTTGACCAAATTATTGCAAATTGGAGAAAATGAATTCAGACTACAGAAACTTCAATGTTGAGTATTATTGAAGCGATGAACTACGTAATCTAGGATCTTTTCAGTGTAAAGAATAGCACAGAAGAGGAAATATTCTCTCCAGAAGCACGCTTTTTATTGTATCCACAAATGTCGAAACTGTCAATTTGGTAGCTCCAGCTCACTATGATTGTGATCCTGCTCTAAATCTCTACTTAAGCTGAGACTTGTCCAATTTTTGCCGTGATCTTGCTGTCAGGCTCCACATTTGATTGTCCGAATGACTTCATGATCACAACGATCACTACAACTGCAACACCAATTCGTGATTTCTGAAAACTTGTGTTGAGATCTATTATATTATCTAGCTTTATGTTTTACTCAAATTTATTCTACTTTGTGTCAAGTCCAAGTTCTTTTTCCTTCTTTAAACCATCTCTCATCTTAACACATTTGTTTACAAAAATTTTGGCTCCTCCATTTTGATCTCTTAAACTATTGATGAAACATTGTCTGCATTTCAATTGAGACAGCCAATTTTAGAAGTTCTAAAATCACCTATCTTGTACATTATTAGATGAAAACTATTCTGGGGTCTTGGAGAGGAGGACTAACATGATAATACATTTTGGGTAAATATGTCACAGTAACTGGTCTTCTAGATGGATAGTTTTTTTTTTTTTTTTTTTTTTGGGGTGGGGGGGGGTGGGGGGTAAGGTAAGTCTATTTCATTCATAAACAAGGTCGAATTGGGCATATACAAAGGAAAAAAACCAAAAGGTAAAACATTACAAAATCTGATTCTCTGCAAAGTCAACCCATTCTTCTATACAACTAGGGATTTTTTGGTTGCTCCAAAAGAAAATAAGAGACCGGAGGCTATTCCTCACTTGAGAAAAACTCGACTCAACCCCCTCAAAAGCTCTCCTATTTTTCTCATTCCAAATATCCACATCAATGCAAGAGGGACCAAATTCCATTCCTTGTGCCTTCTCCTCCTATTCCCGCTTCTCCAACAGAACAATGAATCTTTCATAGATTTTGGCATAACCCAAGAAACTCCGAACCACTGGAGCATATCCCACCATAATCTCATGGTAAAGACACAATGTATGAGAAGATGATCCTCTTTTTCTCTCGTCTCTTTACACATGTAACGCTGATACAGACAACCTTATGCTTTCTAAGATTTTTCGCCGTCAAAATCACCCCTCTAGATGCTAGCGAAGAGAAAAAACACACCTTCCTTGGCACCAACGCTATCCAAATTGCATCACATGGAAACAAAACCTCCTCCTTAAGTTGGAGTTTCTCATAGAATGATATGATAGAGAAAACACCATTGTTCCCCAAACCCCACCACGAAGCATTAGGTTCATCCACCGCATTGACTTGCCTGTGAAGGATGACCATTAACCTTTGGAGCTCGGTCACCTCCCAATCATGGAAATGCCTTTTAAATCTCAAATCCCAAAAAGTTTCTCCACTACGCATCTCCCTAATTTGTTGGACTGGTAGGTTCCCTTGGCATGGCATTCCATACAGAGTCTAGGAATCATCTTTCAATAAGCTATCCCCACACCGCCTTTTCCCCTAAAAAAATCAATTCTCCTCCCATTTCCAACCTTGAATGAGATATTTCTAGATGGGTAGTTATAGTAAATCATGGGCCAACTTCCAGTCTTCCATTAGTAGTTCACTTCCATTATTGTCAATTTGTTGGAAAAGTTTTGGACTGTTTGGTTTGGCACAAAACTTTGATGGCGGTATTAAAAATTTTCCTTTTAGTTGGGGGCCTTTATAGGGAAAGAGAGTTTGCTTTCATTTACGAAGTTGGGTTGATGCTCATCCTGGCATTCATGCTATTCAGGTAATGGCAAGAAACCTTTGTTATCCATGTTAGTAGCTATAGTGCTAGTATTATTTTAGAATGTTGTATTGTTTGTTGTATTATTTGGTGAGTCTTGTTTGTGGTATTATTAGGTGAGGTAATTTCTATTGTCTCTTGTCCTTTTACTATTCCTTTTCTAGATTGTTTTATCTTGAGCTGGGGGTCTATCGGAAACAACCTGTCTATAGTGGTATGGACTGCGTACACTTACCCTCCCCATACCCCACTGTGTGGGAATATACGGGCTATGTTGTTGTTGTTGTTGTAAAGCTGTATTCTTTAACCATCAAATTGTCTACCTGAAGATCCTACAACAATTTTTGTAGGCATTTTCTTTCCTCAAATTCATCTGGCTCATTACACTTTCTCCTGCCTCTTTAATCTCTTGATCCCTTATTATTAATTCTGTTGCTTTTCAGTGTTCCTGCGCCCCGATGAAATTATTGGATTATCCTCTTATTAATTTAATTGAACCCTGCGCTACTGAAAATACACTTATAATTTGTTTATTTTTTGTGTTAAAACTATCCTGACATTTTCAACTGTTAACATCTAATCCAATTTTCTCCTCTTATGCAATTAGTGATCTCCTTCTCTGGCAGTGCCACCACCTCTTACCATTTTCATCTCCGAGTTCGAATTATTTTATTATTATGCCCATCCTTCTATCCTGAACTCTATCTTCCACCACCTCTTCATATCCTACAATTATTTTTCTCCATCAAGGTCACCGGAGAGAACTTTCGGGATTTGAGCTTTGGAAGGGAATTCCACAATTGGGAGGTGACAGAGTTTCAAAGGTTGTTGGCCTTACATCAGATTGATAATTCTGATGCTTCGTGGTGGGGTTTGAGGAATAACGGAGTTTTCTTTGTTAGATCTTTTTATGAGAAACTTTTGATTAGAGAGTAAGTTGCATTTTCCAGTAGTTCAATATGGACTGCGCAGGTACCGAGGAAGGTGTGCTTTTTTTCTTGGCTAGTTGCTAGAGGGGTGATTTTGATGGCGGAAAATCTTAGAATGCGGAAGATTGTCTAAGGAGGCTGGGAGGATGTCGTTCATCTTCTTCTACATTGTGATTTTATCATGAGGTTATGGTGGGATATGTTTAGGTGGTTTGGAACTTCTTGAGAAATGCCAAAAACTGTGAAAGATTTAATATTTTATTGGAGGAGTGGGAGAAGATGTAGGGCATGGAATTTGGTTCCTCTTGCGATGACCTGGGTTTGTTTGGATAGAGAGAAACATGAGAGCTTTTGATGGGGTAGAGTTGAGTTTTATTCTTTTTATACTATTTCATCTTGTCCAAACTCCAAAGCGAGCGGTCATGTAAATCATGTGTCTATTCGGATCTTTCCTTTATAAGAACAATCTAAATGTGGCACTTTCAGGCAAAATACCGGGGATTTTTGATACTAGAGTCCCAAAACCCAGGAAATTAAGCCAATGATCGACTAGCTGTGGGGTAGTCTTCGGTTACTTATTTTCTTTTGGTGCACCCATAAAGTTCCTTGTTGTATAGAAGAATTGGTGGAGTTCGTAGAGAATCATGCCGTTCTGTAGATTCTTTACCTTTTTGGTATACCCCTTGTATACGGCCAGATTTTTTGTCATGTTTATAAATGAAATACGTGTACCTAATTTAAAAAAAACTCACCAAGGTCACCACAATAATCCTTCTCCAGCACTGGCATATTACATTACCCACCGTTAACTCTGGGTAGGTAACAGAAAGGGGCACATATACAGCATGATGCCAACATAAATTTGATGGAAGTGAGCATAACTTGAACCACTAGGCCCTGAGCTTAATTGAATATGAAATTCAGTTCTTCATGTTTCTGCCCATTGCTTTATGTTATTTCCTTAGCCACGTTGCAACAGCACAATTTACTTTCTCTTTACTCGATTTAAAATTAATCTAATTTATAATTATTGAATCCTGTAATAGTATCGCAATTGGACGAGAAGGAGGTGTGGCACCACTTATAGCACTTGCGCGATCTGATGCTGAGGTAAATCTGGTGCAACTTCTATATGATGTATATAGATTTTTTTCCATGCCTACCTGGTCGCTCCTCTTTTCCATGCTGTCCACAACTTGTGGAGGCTTAATTTGTTTGATTTGTTAATTTTAGTTTCTACTATTGAATTATCTCATCTTCCTCAATTATAATTAAATTGGGTCCTTGCATACTTTTTATTCATGCTTAGCTTAGCTATATTTATTTTGTTTCAGAACAGACTGTAGATTTTAAATACAGATTTGTGAGCTTAGAGAACTTTTCCAGGGAGATCTGACCTGTGGATCTCAGTTGCCATCTATGTTGCTCCGACTCTTCAAAAATGTCAGCAGGTGCGTGTCGGATTCGCCCAAAGTAGTGTATTTTTGGAGAATCCGACACGGGTGTGGCATCAAAAGTGAAGAGTCCGTGCAACTTAGGTTGCCATACCTAGCAATTATGTTACTACTATTTGTGGCACCTCAACATGTGCTAAAAACACGGGGATATTAACATTTGTGAATTTGTGTTACTCAAGGGGAAACTAAATCACTTTTTCTGTATTTAGTGTTGTACCATTAATTGGTAACTCTTATTCCATTTTCCTCTGAAAAATTTTAGATGGAGTTAGCTAGCTCTTCAAACTTAAAAAGAAGAACTAACCAGCCTCTCCAATGATGGCTAGGCTTTAATAAATATATATCTTCTTCAGAGTTGCGTAGTTTAGAAAGTAAATTTTGGATAATCTTTTTGATCTCTAGAGTTTGTTTTAGGCTTAAACCCTTCCATGGCATGTTTCATCAAAAAAAGAAAAACCCTTCCATGGCATGTTGGCTAGTGCAGCTTTCACTAATTCCACCTTAAAAGTACTAAACCATCAAGTCACAAAATCTGCAAGTGGATAGTAGTTCCAACGTCTTTCACATAATCTCTGAATATATTGTCTTGTTAATCTGCCATAGTTAGATGTAGCATCTATTGGACATTTGTTTATGTATCTACGAGTCGTTTTACCTGACGGTGTAATGTTAATGATGCCTTATGTATTAATACAGAGAAATTTATCCGTATTATCCCTTTCTGGGACATAAAACTATTCTGTTTATTGGCATGTAATAACAAATGCATGGTACACTGAATCATATATGTTTTTCTGCCTTGTGGAGTCTGAGTGTAATTATTTTTGAGAAATGAGTATGAGTATGATTATGCTTGTACATACCTAAATTTCCCCTCTTTCCAGGATGTCCATGAAACTGCAGCAGGGGCTCTCTGGAATCTTGCTTTCAACCCTGGTAATGCTTTCCGTATAGTGGAGGAAGGGGGGGTTCCTGCCCTTGTTCATCTTTGTTCGTCATCTATCTCAAAAATGGCACGCTTTATGGCTGCATTGGCGTTGGCTTATATGTTTGATGGAAGGTACTTGACAAAGTCTTCATCCGTGTACCCTATACTAAAATACTCTGTGCTATTTAGTATAGGTTTATTCAAATAAGTTTGTCCTACTTTGTCTTAGTATGATACTTTTCCTGAAGCCATTTATTTCTGGCACTCTTGTCATTATATTTAGTAATCCAATCTAGCTTTAGCTGTTTCAAAGTAGACAACTAACTGGAGCGAGGTTTCTTCATCTCTTATTATGCTTAATAACAAGCGTGTAGTTTCTGTTCTCCCTCAAGTGTCTGAGCTGTTTAAGATGGAGGAATGGGGCAATTGTTATTTGAACATTTTTACTTTTTTAGTTCTTTTATCAGTTGTGGCTACTGGTAGATATTTGTAAAGAAAAGGACTCCCTTGGCAGCACAAGTTTCCTGATCTCACAGCGCAAGAAACTTCCATGTAGATATCGGTTTGAGAGAACTACTTGATGAGATCCGTTTGGATGTCATTTTTTTGCTTGAATGGGGATTAATATCCTGTGGAGGAGTTCAAGGGCATTTAGTTAACTTTGACTGGTTGTCAACTGTGTAGGTTTGATGAGTTATGGAGATAGAGAAACTTGCTTTTCTTGTGATGAGTCTCGCGGGACGATCACATATGCTTTTCTTTGGACAAGTTTTGATGTTCATTCCTGTTTTGTGACTGAACACTTGGGTACCCACTCCATGGGAGAGGCTAAACAAAAACTCTCGTGATTGGATTTTGTGAGAAATTCAGCGAAAATCTTTAAACTACAACTTCTTCACTATGGGTGTCTGCAAAGGGAAAAGAAAGATAAACAATGTGGTTTCTGAGATGTTCTCACTTGTCAAAGGAAAACAGAAATGATTGAGGCCTTGAGGCATTCTTCTTTTTTTTTTTTTTTTTGATGAAGTAAGATTAATATTAAAAGTATCAAGAAGATGCACAAAAGCACTGTACAGATGCTGTTACAAAAGTGAGATTGAGAGCTCTGTTACAAAAGTCCGGTGCTAGAAATGATCGAGGCATTCTGGAACATTGTTGCATTCTTTCCTTGTGTGCGTCCGAGTAAAAGTTAAAATGCAATTTTCTTTTTAACAGAATGGATGAAGTTGCACTTGTGGGAACTTCTTCAGATAGCAACTCTAAGAGTGTAAACTTAGATGGAGCTCGAAGAATGGCTTTAAAGAACATTGAAGCTTTTATCCTTGCATTTTCTGATCCACAAGCATTTTCTGCTGCTGCTGCATCATCCGTCCCTGCAGCATTGACTCAAGTTACTGAATCAGCTCGTATTCACGAGGCAGGTCATCTTAGGTGCAGGTATGCATGTTGCCCGCCCACCCTTCCTTTTCCATCCTTTTTAATTTAATGTTTACTGATAAGAATGTCTTATAAACATAAACATACTTATCATAATAAAGATTATACATCATGTCTGTAATTTACTTTGTGGGTTGTGTGCGACATTCACCATCTGAAAAAGCCGTCTGTTTCTCGCTCATTGAGACTTGTACGACTTAATGCCTATGCATTTCATGGGGAAGAAACATGGAAATGCTACTGAGTCGATTTTATGAAATTCAACACATTGCTTGATCTTCATCATTTCGTGACATGGTAAGATTGAAATATGTGGTGCTTAGCTGTTTTAGCTACTCTCTTGGGTCCCAAATTCTCTCTTGCCTTGTTGAATCTTCGTCTTTTATCCCCTTTCTTAGATATCCCTCTGCCTTTTTATTAATGATTTTTCTTAAATTGCCTCTTCAGTGGAGCTGAGATTGGAAGATTCGTTACAATGTTACGTAATTCTTCTTCTATTCTCAAAGCATGTGCTGCATTTGCTCTTCTTCAGGTAGGCTATTCTCTGTCAGAGTGGCATTGCCATTCTTCTGATATCAGCTTTTTTTATTTGAACGGGCAACTTAACTGATATTGTGTTTACATTTTTATAGTTCACAATCCCTGGTGGTCGGCATGCACAACATCATGTTTACCTATTGCAGAACACTGGAGCATCAAGGATTTTGCGTGCTGCTGCTGCAGCAGCCACTGCCCCTATTGAAGCCAAAATCTTTGCACGAATCGTACTTCGAAACTTGGAGCACCATCATATAGAATCCTCAGCCTAAGGCCTGTTGAGGACTAGTCCTAGGCTTGTGCATTTCGACCACTGCCATTGGTGCCTTACTCAGCAATCGTGGTAGGTATACTCCTTTCAGTGGCGTTGACATAAAGCTGCCAGTTTGTGTTAGCGCACCAAAACTAACAGTGCTGGCTTTTGGGAAGAAGCACAAGCTTCTTATTTTTCTACCCAAACGGCTGCCTCTTTTTGAGTTTCTATTAGTTTTATTTCTTGGGTACATATAGGCTGTGTGATTTTGATAGATCTATTGGGCAGCGCGTTATATATATAGTTCCCCAGTCCAGTTGTGTTTCGGATTCTGTATTTTACTTTGCACTGGCAGTTTGTTTAATACCTGTACATTATAGAGCTGCAGAGACGTCAGCATGCTGACAATTTCTGTACAAAGACTTTAAAAGAATTTCTATGATATACTTCTCGTGTTTGGATGATGAAGTGCATGGTGTCTTTCAAGCATCTAACATATTTTGCTAGTATTATATTTGCCAATGTTCGAGTCAACTTCTGAACTTGAAGTCTTATTGGGTGATATTGGTCTCATTTTAGAAATATGAGTCTCTACTCTACTCTTGATAGAGGGTTATAAATCCTCAAGTCTCATTAGGGGAGTAGTGGCACAAATTTTGACCCTTTCATGTCCCCTTCAGGAGAAATGGTCCAAATGTTATACGAGAGCGATCATTGATAGGTTCACCAAATACGGTCATTTCATTGCATTGAAGATTGCATACTCTACTCTAATGCAATGGCGGAAGAAGTGTTGTTGGAGTAATAGAGTAAGTTAACATGGCTTTCGAGAAGCCATTACCATGGACAAGTATCCTTAATATTGTCATTTGCCTGCATTAGAAGATAACATAGGCAGCAAATGATGCATGATTATGAAATCTTATTGCTAACAAGGGGACTAGTCTAACTTGAAATGATGGCGTTATAATCACGTCTTTCTCAGTTTAATTTTTGTACAGTATTGACTTAAGATGATCCTAAATTAAAGAAATACGATGGATGAGGATTGATATTGCCAACGTGTGAACTTATTTTTAATGAAACGTAGTACATTGTTGTTCTTTAATGTTCCGGAGGATAAAGAAGGAATATGATTAAAAAGGTGCTCTGCCTGTGTCCCTTTGTCCGTCCATTTGTTAGTAACAAGGATTCATTTGACCATTAAAAAAAATTATTATTCACTTTATGTGAAAATCAACATTGGGTTATGAAAATTCTAAATCAAACTTGAAGTTGTATTTCACACAACATTATTACATATATTTTGTGCAAAAAGTATAATCAAACATGGCTCATTACATATGTTTGGTGCAAAAAGTATAGTCAAACAATGCTCATCTTCAGCTTTAATTTCATAAATTACAACACAAAAAAAGGGTGAAAAATATTTATAATCAATAGCCAAACACCTACTAAAAGGTTTATTACCTGTTGAACGGGATGTCCTCATTTTTTGTTTTTAAAATATCCCAAAAAATAGAATTATGTTCTTTGAAGTTGGTTAACAATTTTTTTGTACTTGCAAGCCTGCCCTATTTTACATGCATTTTAGCATCGCCCATAATTAACACACACACACACACAAAAAAAAAAAAAAAAAAAAACTTAAAAAGGATTCTTCTTCCAATTAAGTTGCTTAATGTTACTCAAACAAGAATCTAATGAGCAAAATCCATTTACCCCATAAAGAGAAGAAGAAAATAGAAAAGACAATTTCATGTTGTTATATCAATACACAGTAGAGATAAAAGTGATATATACCACAAGGGCAAAAAATCAGGGTGTGGGATAAAGTAAAGAGACTATATCTTCATCTTACCTCTCCCTATGATCGCGATGAGGTAGATGCCTCCCAACCCGGGGGCGGATTGAATAAGAGTTACCTTAGGTAGCTACCGACCTACAGTTATCCTTGCACTAAAATTTCCATGATCTTAAGCTAACTGTTTCAGCATGAGTGTATAGCTGGAGTATTTCTTCGAAATCCCGGACAGATGATCTTGATGTAGTCACTGTAGAGGATACATTATCCACCAAGTATGGTAGTATGTTTTTCTTCATTTCACTAGTAGATATTTCAAGATGACTACCAGATACATTCAAGAACTTCACTTTTCCAGCTTCATCCAACATCTTCAGACCAATCCAGTCTTCTGTATAGAGCTTTGTCTACATACATAATCATACAACAAGATCAGGAAATATCCTGCAGAAAATCAAGGATTACATACGACGCTTCAAATTGAGTGATTTTATTGATATAAACAAAGTTAAATGACTTTGATACATAATTTCTCCTAGTTGAGTGACTTTTTGAGGTGAAGGGGGAGCCTTGGAGTAACTGGTAAAGTTGCTGCCATGTGACCAGGAGGTCACGAGTTCAAGCCTGGAAACAGCCTCTGGCAGAAATGCAAGGTAAGGCTGCGTACAATACACCCTTGTGGTGGGGCCCTTCCCCGGACACCGCGCATAGCGGTAGCTTTAGTGCACCGGGCTGCCCTTTTTTTTGAGTGACTTCTTGAGGTATTTACTCGTCGAAACAAATGTGATTGTGTTGTTATAAGGAAGATTAGGTGACGCGGAGAACATTATATATTACCTTCTGAGCAGGCAAAATAGTGCTGAAGGAACCATCAGGATAGTACCCAAACCATGAAGTCTGCTTTGGTACCAAGATTGTATCTTTTTCAAACTGATGAAAATAAGAAGTGCAAAAACTTACGAGCTATCAACTTTTAGTATGAAGAGTAGAAGCTGAAATCAATGTTTTGCAAAACAAAAAAATGTATGTTCCCTACTCACCATTATCAGTACTAAATTTTCCAAGCTTGTAAACCTTTTCTTGAAAGTAGAATTTCTGTGCACCTCATTGTTGAGTACTGGAAGGAACTTACATCCTTTTCTATAGTCAGTTATGTCCTGGAAAGTGCAAAAGGGCACGAAAGAAAAGAGAGAAGATCAGCTAAGAAGGATAAGCTAATTATTTTGTTGACGAGATTTCCAATGAAAAGCTGAGATGGGGCAAGTGTGAAGAGTCAACTATTGCCTAAAAAGGGGATTCTCGCTCTACTAAATCGAAAGAGTAGCTCTTGCGTTTAGAACAGGTAAGTTTGATACAGATAGCAAAATCGCATAATTTGGTTACTTACAGTAGGGATTTTGATGTAACCTGCGGGAGCAAGGTGTGCCTGGAATTGAATTAAAGGACACCATTTAATCGGAATGAAATCAACTCAAAATAAGGAAAGAACAAAAAAGATGATATAAAGGGACTAACATGGTTGTAGTAGTATATGAAAAGAAAAAGCACACCTGGACAAAATTGCTGTAAATTGCTAACTTGAGCAAAGAGTCTGCAAGAATGCACCAGATACCTGACTGCCAAAATAGAAAAGAGTAGACAGTATTATCGATCTTTCCTCGAAAACATAACCAAGAGCAGTTTAAAATGGCTAATTCAGTTCATGGGGTCAAAGGGCACATACTCCACAGAAGGGAACAGAAGCTATCCCAGCATGAGGACCACCTAATGATATAAGATTCCTCACCTGTTACAAATATTAGCAGAACATGAATAGATGTACGCGATTGGCTGACATACACAAGTATTTGTTGGAAATACTAGATAAAGGTTTTACTCCATCTATTTCAATTTGTTTGTCTGGTTTTGACTTGATACGGAGTTTAAGAAAGTATCGAAGACTTTTGAATCTTGTGGTCCAAAAACAAAAGATACATGGAATGTACCAAAATAACCTCTAATCTTGTGATCTTACACATGACAGGTGGAAAGTTAGAATTAAAGAGTTACCGATAAAAGGATAGAGGCATACTTTTTGGAAACGGACTAAAAGGGAAAATAAGAGAAATAAATTGAAACGGAGGGAGTAACTTCTTACCGGAGGTCCACCATCACAGAACTCAATAACCCCTCTGCCGACCATGTTCCCCTGAGAAAAGAAAAGAAAAGAAAAGAAAAGAAAAGAAAAGAGAGGAGTCACGAGACCAACGAAAATGGAAGTGGCACAGCTAACATGAAAGGGATTGGCACGCTTATCAAATTACGCACGGAAACTTTAAGAGCTCTACATTGGAAAATTCATTTCCTGCAATCTTATTGCTCTTTTAGGTTCATTGCTAAGCATTTGAGCCTTGAGCCTTAGTCTTTTGGATTTAAGGTTGATGCTTCAATACTTGTAAAGAAACAGTTTGAACACATAAACCTCAAGATAGCCGGACTTTCTATAGACCTCAACGCTTCTTATTTGAAACTAACAAATATCTAGCATATAGATTGATTCAGTAGAGATTCTTTGAGCCTTTGAGAAGAAAACTTTAGGGTGTAGAAATTCTTTTACCTGGGAGAGCCCGATTATGTTGTAGCCTTCACTAAGCTCACTCATTTTCTTTAACTGTAAGTTGAAGGAATAGTGCGATTAGGAACAAGTGCAGGTTCATCAAGCAAAATAACACATTACACCAGCTTGACCGACCTTCTCGCAAGCAATGTCTGCCTACAAACGAGAAAAACAAGAAGCACTAAAGTCATAATTTTGCTCTATCCAAGATAATATGAATCAGAGGAGAATCAGAACCACGATGAACATAGGTAACCTGCTTGGTAAAAGGCATAAACCAGGAGTCCCACGGTCCATTACCAATTTCTCTACGCAAACAGAAAAGTAAGAGATTACTCTTGGAATTTAGCTAGAAGTAAGTTGGTAATTAGAATAAAAAGCAGAATTGAGAATTAATCCCCTCCTTGCTTCTCTAGTCAACTCTTGGCTACTGGAATGGACATCACCAGAGCTATCAGACCAGACGCTATCTGGCTGTATGCACAAAATCCAGCATCCGTGCTTTTTCTAAAACCTTGAACATGTAAATGTGATCAATGAAGAAGTAGCTCGCTTACATGCAATGTCCTGAAGAGCCTGACCACTTGCTTAGAAGCTCGGTGAAATGCCTGACGCCTCCATTGCTACATTTATCTGATATTCCTGATTTATCATGTAAAGAAACCAACCTTCCCTTAAGAAATCGAACAATTTAGACCCCATTTTTGGGCTAAAAAACATTGTTACTCCGATATGATTACAAAAGACTGCGAGTACTAGATGTCATCGCAAACAATAAGCCAATATACTAATTTGTAATCCATATAAACCGGTTCCTATCTAATTTATCTTCATCCCCATCACCATTAAACTTCCTCCTCTCTTGTGATTCTTGCATATTTAGATGCTTCTAAGTTATTATACAATAGTTCCCTTTAACATATTAGAATACAAACAGACGCGGAACCACCTTTGTCCAAGGATAGTCAATTAACACCCGTTCATTGAAAAATTACACTATGTTAATACGCCAAATCTTTTTACGTGTATATATACTACACGTTGAATCCCCCTTTGACTTTTTTCCCCACTCCACAATTAAAAACAAAAGGTAAAGGAAGTTGGTTCCCTGACTTGCAAGGCATATCCACACAAGTTCGTGAAGAAAACACAAAAGATAAGTGCAATGCTGCAGCTTTACAATAATTAATCAACTCTAACACCAATATTCAAGAATATACCATAAAATGAGCAGTCCTAGAAAACAACATTAAACATAGAGCAATATAAAAAAGAAGAGAAGTTTACCATGAAAGACAACAAACGGAAGAGAATAAGTAGTGATTGACTGAAGGGTCAACAAGACAATGAAAATCAACCTGAAGTTCATTTGAAAAACCTCAAGAACCTTATAATATGATAGTATTATTTTGTACAGGATTTTTAAATCAGTTATATAGGATAAAGAAGACACGTGAGAAGAGAAGACTAGATGGAAGGAGAGATACAGAGAACAAAAAAAAATGATAGGATAGGGTGTTGAAAGGTCCAAGGAGCTGTGGTAGTTGACAATAACTGAACATGCGTTTGGTATGCAAATATTTTTTATAATGTTTAATTGTTTGGTTAGTCAAAATGTTTAGGAAATATTTTTTTCTAACAAAACAAATTTCCAGGAAATAAGCAAGAAAATCAAATATTTTTTTTTTTTTTTTTAAAAAGAAACTTCCTTCATGCCAAAAATAGTGATTATCAATCCGAAAAAAAAACGTGATTATACGTACCAATCATCTTTACACAATATATATCATAGAGATAGTAATTTGTAGAATTATAAATTCTACAATTAAACACAATATATCAATTTTAGTAAAAAAAGAATTTCAATATTTTAGTGGCACAGTGTTTTGAAGGACACTGTCCGTAAAATTTAGCAATTAGGGTGGAAGCAAACAGATCCTACCTATACTCAAATATATAATTGGAAAAAATAATATTAAAAATGATATTCAAATCAAAATAAGAAATACAATATTTAAATCAATATTCGACAAGATATTCAAATCTAAGCAAAAATACTCAAATAAAAATTACAACATTCAAACAAAACTATTTGATTCAAGAATACAATATTCAGTTTCAAAATACTGTATTTAATTCAAAAACACAGTATTCAAATAGAAAACAATGAACAATACGAATAACCTACTGAAGTAACATTAATTGTTTGTCTTCAACATGCTACATTGAATATATGAATGGGAGTATTGAGTGGTCATATTTTTGTCGCCTACGTGTGAGGATATTCTCTTTCTTTCATAAATTTTACACCTTATTTGTATAATGAGTGTATTTTACTAGTAAGAATACCAGAAGATCTAATGAAGAGGATGCATTTGTTCCTTATTGAGGGTATACATACATTCTTGTGTACAAATTGAAAAATTTTCATCCCGAATCCGATTTTCCTTGATGGTTTCTTGCAATTAGATGATCGTCAGATGCTGAATCCGATTTTCCTTGATGGTTTCTTGCAATTAGATGATCGTCAGATGCTGCGCGTTGGATGAACAATCTTCTGGAAAGCTTAACAGATGCAAGCGTCAACAATGTAGCAGCAGGCACAAACAGAACGTCTGGAACGAATTTAATAAATTTGAGCTGAGGCACGCCTTCACCGGCTTTCTTGGCTGCCATTGCTGCAGGGGGTGTTGCCAGCCCAATGATGAGCAATGTATTATCTGACTTGTTTGGTAGTATGTTCTCCTTCAAGAACTTTAGGACCTCCTCCTTCTTACCTTCTTCATCGTGTATGAGTTTTAAGTTCTCAAAACATTCCTATATTTGACCAAACACATGCATTAGCAACCAGTTTATGGGTGATGTCAATCTGTGCGCGTGTTATTTTGTGTATGTGTATATATATAGAGAGAAGACAACGTAACCTTAATATTGTCCAACGGAGGCACAATAAAGTGCTTGCCAGGCAATGCAGAATTCACAGTCCTGTGGTTAAAAGAAGTTTCAGCATTACCCAAGGATAATGGTTTTGTAGTTTCATCAGGCATCCAGACTATAAAATATTAATGAATAAGGCCATGTAGATTTAGGCTAGTTGCATTTTCAGTTTCCTTTGATAGTTTAGGCTAGTTGAATCAACACAATTTTATCAGAGTTTTGGACAAAGAATCTTACACAAACATGTCGAGAATTGCCAGATGGAACCCTTCTAAATCGTTGATATCTCTTTTAAGGAACAACTCATGGAATTTTCCCGTCACCTTATCAATAACCTGTGTTGTTGGCAATCCTGTAGAGTTGAATGGTTATGGTTCACAAATGTCATTACCTTCCGAACAAAAGACACAAAATCTAAAGCTATGCTCAAAGAAATTAAAGTAGGGAGACGACTAGCAAAAGTATAAGTTTTGAAAAGAGAAGGGAAGATGATTGACCTTTTCCCGCTAAGCTCATAAGCAGACCCATCGTTGTCAATATGAACAAACAAATTTAATCAAGTGTATATAAAGAAAGACGAATGAAGAGGATAAGAATGGCTTGTTTGTCTGTATAGGTGACGGGTGCAAGCAAAGAATCCAACAACTATGTTCCATTGGTTTGCTAGGATCTGATCCCTTACTTTCGTCAAGCTTTAGCTTTAGCAGGGATCTGAACAATGGGCTCCCACATGATGCTCTAGTTTTGCCTTGCAACAGTAGTAATCCCAAATGGACCATATACTGTGGCAGGGACAATTCTGATTCCTGACCAACTCTTTAACATTTCAAACTTTCATCATGTGGGTCTGTGGGAGCTCTTCGTGTAAATTCTCGACTTTTATTAAGCTTTATCTTAAGCAGGAATCTACAGGATGGGCTCCCACATGACACACTGCATTTATCAGCCAACAGTAACTCCGAAAGAACCATATTTGTGCATCCTTAATTTCCAGATTCCTATCCAAAAACAAACGTCCATGTACTAATTTTCTCTTGATCTTCAGTCTGAGGCCCTTCTTATGGTTCACAACTTTAGCTTATAAATACGCTCTTAACAAGGATAAATTCTACACACTACAACCGCACCAACTCCTTTCCCAGGAAGTTCAGGTGATTATCATGTCTCCGTATATAGATGGTGGTCTTTGTGCCCATTTCAATTGTCGTGCATGTATCTTTAACCTCAAGGCTGACATCTGAGATATGAGGGAAAGCAGCAGTATATACAAGCCGTGAAACACGTAGTATTGGCTAGATAGTCATCATTCAAAATTCAGCCAATCCAATATCATTACTATAAGGTGTATCCAGACCTCTCATGTACAACAGCAAATGCTCCAATAGAAGATGTATTTCCTCACACTGTGCATGTATTTTATCCCCAGCTACAAATTCACAAACCATACCATTAACTTCAATGGTACTGCAACCTGCCTCCTTTTTTGCCCCTTCTCTCCTCATCCGCCCCTTAATGTCTTCAACATCACTCCACCTCTTATCAGTGGCATACATGTTCCTTAACATAATGTAGATCCCATCATTCCACGGTTCCATCTCAATTGCCTTTTTCTTGAACTTTTCAGCCCTTGGAACATCTTTGGCATAACCACAGGCAAATAGAAAGGAACTCAATATTATTCCATTGACCTCATATGGCATGGTCTCGATCAAGTTTTCAGCTTCCTCCAAACACCCTGATCTCCCCAAGAGATCAACCAGACAGCCGTAGTGCTCAATTTGCGGAGTGAGCCCATAGTTCTCCATTTCTACAAACCATTTGTTGCCTTCTTCCACCAATCCACCATGGTTGCAAGCTGACAAAACACCAAGCATAGTAATCTCATTCGGCTCATATCCTTTACTCTTCATCTCCTCAAACACCTCCAACGCTTCTTTAGCAGATCCATTGACCGCCAACCCATTAATTAAAGCATTCCAACTTGATGACTCTTTTACTTTTATCTCATCAAAAAATTCCCTGGCTTTTGCAATTTCCCCACACTTGGCATACATATCAACCAAAGCAGTGCAAACATTTGAAGATCTATCTAATTTCTTCCTCTTCACATACTGGTTCACCCAGTTACCCAAATCTAAAGCACCCAAATCAGCAATAGCTGGAAGCACGCTAACAACAGTGACACCATCTGGCTGCAATGTCGCCTCCATCTGCAACTCATGAAACAACTTCAAAGCCTCTTGCGGCTGTTTGTTTTGACAGTATCCACCAATCATTGCGTTCCAAGAAAACAAATTTCTTACTGGCATTGCATCAAATAACACCCTCGCTTCGCTTACGTTACCATTACTGCAGTACCCATCAATCATACTAGTCCAAGAAATCACATTTCTCTCCGGCATTGCCTCAAACAATCTATTTGCTGACAGCATATCTCCTTTCTTCACGTAAGCATCAATTATCACATTAAATGCAGCTACATCTTTCTCAGGCATTGCATCGAAAAGTCCTTCAGCAATACCCGTAGATCCACACTTCAAATAACCCCCAATTAAAGCTGTCCACGAGACTGGACTTCTCTGGGGCATTTCATCAAACAACTTCCTAGCAAAAGCCATTTCACCAAACTTCCCATACATATCAACCAACGAAGTCGCCACAAACAAATTCGAACCAAACCCACATTTCAACACATGATTATGGATTTCCAAGCCTTCCCGCAACACTAATCTTGCACCACAACACTTGGAAAGGCTCGAAAACGTGTAATTATCGGGTTCAAAACTAGTCTTTCTTAGTAAATCTCTATACAGAAGTGTTGATTCGGCGAATTGACCAACACCCATATGAGATTTTATCATTGTGTTACAGAGGAAAGTGTCATCCTTTTGGAGACTTTTATCAAACATATGGCGTGCATGGCTGATTCCAGCAGCTGGGTCGCTGACGGAGAAGCTGGAAATGAGCTTGGTGAGGAGACTCACCTTATTCTCGACGGCGTTTCGAAGAATTATGGCGTGAATACAGAGAAGGGTGGCCTTGGAGTTCCTCTGTTGGAGCAAAACATGGCATTTTCTCTCTATTGTGTTCCGTAGCCCAAAGTTTTTTCCATCATTCATTGGATTTTGGGAGTTACACTATGTGTTGGATATTCACCAATCACCGAGGTGTTTGGTAAGGTGTACGATAGTAATGCTGAATAAGATGTATTAGTAATGCTGAACAAGTTTCGCAGCAAATAAAGATGTAAAATTGATGCTTCCCACAAAGTTTAAATGAGTGTAAAAACATCTACAATGTCTTCGGGGTTTAACCATACTCCTTTAAATATACAAAAAGGAAAAAAAAGTGTATGGAATATATACAGACATCCAAGAAAATCTTTAACTGCAACATCACTTACGAAATACTATAACAATCACAGAGCAAAAAGGTCATAATCGTATTGATGACTAGGACTAGTTCCGGGAGGTTGACAAAAGGTGAAAACATGCATTTCATCAACAAGGAACACTCAGCTCACATCCAAATGCCCGATGATTTCGAAGTGCATCTGGAGATCAGGGAGCTTATTACCAAAATACAATCTTTCGCGTATATACAATTTCCCCATATTCTTCCGAGTTGCTTCCTTGAGCAGCCGAAAAAACTCGTCTTTCTCCTTCCGGATCCAAATCCTGTCACGATCAAACCATTGTCTAGGAGTTCCATGAAGGAAAAAACGAATTCCAGGGGCTCCTTGGACGAGGCGCTCAGAGATTCTATTAATGACATCTTGGTTGGTTACATATGCTCCCTCTGTGTTTAGACCAACATCTACGTAATGGAACTCAGCTATGCTATTTAAAAAGCCATCTTTAGAATTTGGAATGATCTGATCTTGTGGCTGAGGGGCAAATCCTCCATTTGTGGCATTCTTATTTGCTAGCGACACGTCTTCAGTGAACTGGACTGGTGCGAAACTAAGCTCAGTAACCAGCTGGTTAAGTACAGTACCGCCCTTGCTAAATCCAAGCAGCAATGTTCTTGGTGTACTTGAGGATGATGTAGAAACTTCAGCTTGATAGGTCTCTTTTTGCTTCCCGAAAATGACACTTTTTGCCTGTTAAGGCAGTAAAGTAAATTTATAAACAACTAAACATGCAAAATCATTGCATATGATGTTTCATGAAAATGCAAGTACTAGTTCCCTTCTTCAAAGAAGCAATATATCACTATGATTCCTAATATTCTGCATATGGGGAAAAATGTGAAAACCTAAATGAGCTCAAATTGAATAAACACCACAAACAGAAGACGAATATTCACCAAGTCACAAGAGAGGGAGTTATAGCCTTAATACAAGATCCATATAAGAAGCATAGCAAAAAGCAATTGGTAAATTCGTCACTTTTTCTTGCAGGAATTAACAGAATCAATATAGATATAAACTAACAGACTGAATAAACTCGCTTAGGTCTTCACAACTCATCCATGTCATCCCACAAACATGTTTAGTGCGAGCTTTTAGTCAAAACAGCCCAAAGGACTTTTTCGTTCGCTTGATGAACTGCAGGTAAATGGTCAAAACCTTAACTTTGTTCCGAGGCTTATTTAGGTTTTTCTTGAGAACATGTGATTATTTACCTAAAGGACGGAGCCAAGATGAAGATACAAGTCATTACAAGAAACTACAGAACAGTGCAACCAAGGGCCAAAGAGACTTCCCACATGACATATTTAAGACCACAAGATTAAAGCGCATTTTGGTACATTCAGCGCATCTGTAGTTTAAGACAAAGTTTTCTTTACTTTCTTAAAATCCTTTTCAAGTTAAAACTAAACAAACAGATTAAAACGGAGGGAGTATAATCTACAGCAAGACTCTAACAAGGATCATCACCTTAAGTTTTCTCTTTCAATCAAGTTTTCACTTAACCAAAAAGTGGTACATTGTGATCAGTAAAAAACACACGGCAAATACTTCGAGTAATAGATAATACCTCTTTCAGGCAATTCCACAAAAGCAAGACAATGGAGGAAGAAGCAGGGAAACCATCAGCATCATAAACTTTTGGTTCTCCATATTCATTGACAGAAGGTATAAAGTCCTTATAAACTGCAAAAGGTCCATTAAAGACAGGTGCGTCGACAACCCAACAATTGATAGAATTCCCAAATTTTGAAACCAAGAGTTCAGCAATTTTCTGTTGGTCAGATAGCTTCTCAATCACTGGATTTCCTGTCCCTTCAATCTTATCTCCGTTGAAAAAAATCACATTTGCAGCAGGCGCCTATTCTCTCATACAAAATGCAATGCAATTAGGGACGCCTCATTCGATTAAAAACAATTAAGAAAACAACTTTCTTGCCACCCAAACAGTAAATGGCTAAAATGTGCATCACTTTAATTAAAAAAATAAATAAAAAAATCAAGATTTCCTTTTTAAGTATCTACATAACTCCGCCTATGTGAACTTTGCAATGGTAGAATTCGCCGTCAGTTGATATCACAAAAATAGTCTAACACTAAACTGAACATGCACAAATGTAAGTGTTCTTGAATAGAACAAAAGGGATAAATAGGGCTTATACAGCCAATCTCATCGAATAGAATGGATACATATAAATGAACACGAGTAATTTAGAATTGAGAGGCAGCAAAAACGGATACATATTTTTCTATGTGGACCGGTGTTTGGGCCAGCTTTCGCGCACCTCCACTAAATCCACAGGATGCCTGCCACCTCTCACCAACAACATTTACCAAATAACTCTATCCATCAAGCCTAGGCTTATACACGTGATGTCATGACCCGAGCCGGGGCCCTGGCTGTGACGGGCCTCCCGAACCATCAAAGGCCCGAGTGACCCTGTAACGTCCCAACCCAACCCGCTAGTGATATTGCCCGCTCTAGGTCCCGGCCCTGCTTTAAAATGCGTCACTAGAGAGTAAGACTTGCTTATTTATATGCCCAACATCCCTCCTGTGTTGTGTTTTGCCGATGCAGGACTCCTTAAAGTTGAGGTGTTGCACGTGACCTTCTGGTCACTTGGAATTAAGCCCAGTTCATTGATGGATTGATCCACAGAGCTACACGGTTAAAATGTAAATTCTAATCCCAAACGAACGTGTGTGGAGTGGACAGGGGTCAGGGGTATTTAAAAAATTAAAAAAAGAAGAAGAAGAAGAAGGGAACTTACAGAGAGAGATTTGGAAGAAGGTAAAAGGGAAAGAGAAGCAGCAACTCTATAATATTTAGCGTACAACGGCACCTTCAATATTCCTGTCCAACGATCCATGGCAAGTGGAAACTACAACCTTTTAAGCTCATACCAACTGTGAAATTGAAAAATGGCAAAAAGAATCTGCACTTTCCCGGGTTGCTTTGGTAAAGAATACTCCAATTCGGGTCGACCAAGATCCGATCAATGGCCAACCAATCTTTTAACTTTAGTATTTTCCTTTTTGGTGTGTTTGGTACTATGGAAAATGTTTTCCTAAAAAATAAGTTGATTTTCTATTTATTTTCTCATATTTGATTGATGGGTGGAAAATATTTTCTGAAAAATATTTATGGTGTTTGGTTGGTGAATAGAAAATATTTTTCTAAAAAATATTTTTAGTTGTTTGATTGGTGAAAGGTAAAAATATTTTTTGAAAAATACTACTAAATAATTAATTAGTATATCAGACAACTCAACATTTTATCGGAACTAATTTAAGCATAACAAATAATATTAATATCGAGTATCAAAGTATTACAAGACACTAAAATTTAAGCAACTATTACTTACATAATTCATGCTTCCTAATCAATTTCCACAAATGCACAAAAGAGAGAAGTTTGGAAGCAAATACACGATACATTATTAAAAACAAAAGAAAAGATAGAAGTTTGGAAGCAAATACACGAAACATTATCAAAAACAAAAGCGTGTGAATAATAGTTGCTTCCAAATCCTATGAAGCTAAGCCAACCAATAGGTGTCGCTGTTGTTGTTGCTTGAATCGTTCCAACCACACCTTACGAAGATTTTAATTTTTGACCATGAGTGCCTTAGCTAAAGTGTCGATTTGCACCAAATAATCAAAAGCATCACCGAGGAACTCTTCATTATAACCTTCCATTGCCATAACTTCTTCATACAACTTTGTCACATCTAGACGACTATCAACCATTCTACCGATTGCCGTTGCCACTTCTCCAAACTTTATTGATATATCACCTACGACATCTTGCACCTCAAAAGAACGTTTTCTTTTGCGACTTGCCTTGATTTGAGAAGCTTCGGTTACTTGCACATTCTTTTCGATGGATGGTCCTTCAAGGTCATTATCATTATCTTTCTCAGAAAAACTATCAAAATCTATATCTTCAAATGATTTAGCACAATCTCCCCTAACCCGATCATTTTCACACACAAGAGACATTTCGTCAAACATTTCAATGTTTTTGTTGATGAACTTGTCATGATTGGGATGTGCCTACATAACAAAGATTAGAGAAAATTTGGTGTCAAATTTATTTGGTTCTAATAGGTTAATGTAACATAAATATATCGTTACAAGTACAATAAGTAATTGTTAGTAACGAATCCAGTAGTATGAAAGATCATTCACAACTAGGTAGCATTAGGATTAAAAATCATTCACAATTATAAGTAGCATTCACAATTATCCACTACTGGATAGGTAGCATTCACTATCCAGTAGTATGAAAGATCATTCATAATTATCCACTCATAGAAGGTAGCATTAGGATTAAAAATCTTTTTATAAGTATTGTAGGAATTCTTAACATATGCACAACAGAAAATAGTGATTTAAGTTTTTTCTTATACATACTTAGGCACCAGATCCTAATCCTTAATCATTGTCTTCTCCAAAAAAATAAACATAGTATAGTATTAATTTGAAAATCAAGAGAAGTAATGTCAATGGTTGTTGAAAGTTGAAAAAGATGCACAACAAACTAGTTGCTGGAGTAGAACTAGTAAACCCAACATCAGCTTTTTGTGGACTTCCTCCTCATATTTTGATCAAGATTTTATGCTGCACCAATAATTGTATTGTGCGTAAAATGAATTGTATTGTGCTTGATAGTGATGGTTTATTTATTCCATGAAATAAATATAGATACTTAAAATTTGTACCATAGTCTTACTCTTACGCAAGTGTTGAGTTAGTTAAGACCATCTTGGATGTCCCTTAGACTTCTTTCAAGAGATTGAAATTGTAAAAGGAGATGAAGGAATGAACTTATGTATGCAATATAATAGTGCTAGAACTGCAAGTATAATGCGTGATGAAGAAAGAGAGCGGTAGAAGAGGGAGGTAGAAGAAAATGGAGCTGGGAGGGAAAATGATATGGAGGAGAAATGCAGGGAGAAAAGCCTCTCGGAGCATGTTGTTCGATCAACTTTAAAACTTTGATCAGGAAGCATGTTGTTTATCATGCTGTTTGGTTTATCGGAGAAAACAATATCGGAGAAAAGCCTCTCGGAGCATGTTGTTCGATCAACTTTAAAACTTTGATCAGGAAGCATGTTGTTTATCATGCTGTTTGATTTATCGGAGAAAACAATATCGGAGAAAAGCCTCTCGGAGCATGTTGTTCGATCAACTTTAAAACTTTGATCAGGAAGCATGTTGTTTATCATGCTGTTTGGTTTATCGGAGAAAACAATATCGGAGAAAAGCCTCTCGGAGCATGTTGTTCGATCAACTTTAAAACTTTGATCAGGAAGCATGTTGTTTATCATGCTGTTTGATTTATCGGAGAAAACAATATCGGAGAAAAGCCTCTCGGAGCATGTTGTTCGATCAACTTTAAAACTTTGATCAGGAAGCATGTTGTTTATCATGCTGTTTGGTTTATCGGAGAAAACAATATCGGAGAAAAGCCTCTCGGAGCATGTTGTTCGATCAACTTTAAAACTTTGATCAGGAAGCATGTTGTTTATCATGCTGTTTGGTTTATCGGAGAAAACAATATCGGAGAAAAGCCTCTCGGAGCATGTTGTTCGATCAACTTTAAAACTTTGATCAGGAAGCATGTTGTTTATCATGCTGTTTGGTTTATCGGAGAAAACAATATCGGAGAAAAGCCTCTCGGAGCATGTTGTTCGATCAACTTTAAAACTTTGATCAGGAAGCATGTTGTTTATCATGCTGTTTGGTTTATCGGAGAAAACAATATCGGAGAAAAGCCTCTCGGAGCATGTTGTTCGATCAACTTTAAAACTTTGATCAGGAAGCATGTTGTTTATCATGCTGTTTGGTTTATCGGAGAAAACAATATCGGAGAAAAGCCTCTCGGAGCATGTTGTTCGATCAACTTTAAAACTTTGATCAGGAAGCATGTTGTTTATCATGCTGTTTGATTTATCGGAGAAAACAATATCGGAGAAAAGCCTCTCGGAGCATGTTGTTCGATCAACTTTAAAACTTTGATCAGGAAGCATGTTGTTTATCATGCTGTTTGGTTTATCGGAGAAAACAATATCGGAGAAAAGCCTCTCGGAGCATGTTGTTCGATCAACTTTAAAACTTTGATCAGGAAGCATGTTGTTTATCATGCTGTTTGATTTATCGGAGAAAACAATATCGGAGAAAAGCCTCTCGGAGCATGTTGTTCGATCAACTTTAAAACTTTGATCAGGAAGCATGTTGTTTATCATGCTGTTTGATTTATCGGAGAAAACAATATCGGAGAAAAGCCTCTCGGAGCATGTTGTTCGATCAACTTTAAAACTTTGATCAGGAAGCATGTTGTTTATCATGCTGTTTGGTTTATCGGAGAAAACAATATCGGAGAAAAGCCTCTCGGAGCATGTTGTTCGATCAACTTTAAAACTTTGATCAGGAAGCATGTTGTTTATCATGCTGTTTGGTTTATCGGAGAAAACAATATCGGAGAAAAGCCTCTCGGAGCATGTTGTTCGATCAACTTTAAAACTTTGATCAGGAAGCATGTTGTTTATCATGCTGTTTGATTTATCGGAGAAAACAATATCGGAGAAAAGCCTCTCGGAGCATGTTGTTCGATCAACTTTAAAACTTTGATCAGGAAGCATGTTGTTTATCATGCTGTTTGGTTTATCGGAGAAAACAATATCGGAGAAAAGCCTCTCGGAGCATGTTGTTCGATCAACTTTAAAACTTTGATCAGGAAGCATGTTGTTTATCATGCTGTTTGGTTTATCGGAGAAAACAATATCGGAGAAAAGCCTCTCGGAGCATGTTGTTCGATCAACTTTAAAACTTTGATCAGGAAGCATGTTGTTTATCATGCTGTTTGATTTATCGGAGAAAACAATATCGGAGAAAAGCCTCTCGGAGCATGTTGTTCGATCAACTTTAAAACTTTGATCAGGAAGCATGTTGTTTATCATGCTGTTTGGTTTATCGGAGAAAACAATATCGGAGAAAAGCCTCTCGGAGCATGTTGTTCGATCAACTTTAAAACTTTGATCAGGAAGCATGTTGTTTATCATGCTGTTTGGTTTATCGGAGAAAACAATATCGGAGAAAAGCCTCTCGGAGCATGTTGTTCGATCAACTTTAAAACTTTGATCAGGAAGCATGTTGTTTATCATGCTGTTTGATTTATCGGAGAAAACAATATCGGAGAAAAGCCTCTCGGAGCATGTTGTTCGATCAACTTTAAAACTTTGATCAGGAAGCATGTTGTTTATCATGCTGTTTGGTTTATCGGAGAAAACAATATCGGAGAAAAGCCTCTCGGAGCATGTTGTTCGATCAACTTTAAAACTTTGATCAGGAAGCATGTTGTTTATCATGCTGTTTGATTTATCGGAGAAAACAATATCGGAGAAAAGCCTCTCGGAGCATGTTGTTCGATCAACTTTAAAACTTTGATCAGGAAGCATGTTGTTTATCATGCTGTTTGGTTTATCGGAGAAAACAATATCGGAGAAAAGCCTCTCGGAGCATGTTGTTCGATCAACTTTAAAACTTTGATCAGGAAGCATGTTGTTTATCATGCTGTTTGATTTATCGGAGAAAACAATATCGGAGAAAAGCCTCTCGGAGCATGTTGTTCGATCAACTTTAAAACTTTGATCAGGAAGCATGTTGTTTATCATGCTGTTTGGTTTATCGGAGAAAACAATATCGGAGAAAAGCCTCTCGGAGCATGTTGTTCGATCAACTTTAAAACTTTGATCAGGAAGCATGTTGTTTATCATGCTGTTTGGTTTATCGGAGAAAACAATATCGGAGAAAAGCCTCTCGGAGCATGTTGTTCGATCAACTTTAAAACTTTGATCAGGAAGCATGTTGTTTATCATGCTGTTTGATTTATCGGAGAAAACAATATCGGAGAAAAGCCTCTCGGAGCATGTTGTTCGATCAACTTTAAAACTTTGATCAGGAAGCATGTTGTTTATCATGCTGTTTGGTTTATCGGAGAAAACAATATCGGAGAAAAGCCTCTCGGAGCATGTTGTTCGATCAACTTTAAAACTTTGATCAGGAAGCATGTTGTTTATCATGCTGTTTGATTTATCGGAGAAAACAATATCGGAGAAAAGCCTCTCGGAGCATGTTGTTCGATCAACTTTAAAACTTTGATCAGGAAGCATGTTGTTTATCATGCTGTTTGGTTTATCGGAGAAAACAATATCGGAGAAAAGCCTCTCGGAGCATGTTGTTCGATCAACTTTAAAACTTTGATCAGGAAGCATGTTGTTTATCATGCTGTTTGATTTATCGGAGAAAACTATATCGGAGAAAAGCCTCTCGGAGCATGTTGTTCGATCAACTTTAAAACTTTGATCAGGAAGCATGTTGTTTATCATCTTACACTTTGAGATTTATCTTAACTAAGCTACATAAGAACTTTTTCGATATTATAATTTATAAACAGTCAACTACCTCTAGTTTAAGAGGGGGTGGGAAATTCCAAGTAAACTTTAGTTCTCCTCAAGACTGGTCAAGTTCATTCAGAAATGAGAGGAGAACAAGGAGAATGGTGGAAAAACAATTCTCAACAGCAATTTTTAGTGCCAAAGGTAACAACAAAATTTTACAGTTACATAGACCACTGCTTCTATGATGCCCTCCCTAATAATTGAAGCTAATAGAAATGATTGTTAGAGAAATTAGTTATAGAGTTCTCGAATACAGCAGCACATTCATTTATCGATTAACCATAGGATGTTAGAGATATTATACTCGAGGCATATATAATGCTTAAAATAGAGAAGCTTATAACTTGGAATAGGTTGTTTAGATAATTTAAACAAAATTTACAATTACAGCTTTTGCAAGTTACTTTGTGCAAGTCAAAGAGTAGAAAAACACCAGGAAACCAAAAAAAATGATGGGCAAAATTTAAAAAAAAAATTGTAATTTACAGTTGTAAAGACCTTAAGGATAAACAAACTCTATTTCTGGAACTCTTAGTTTCAAGTCGCACAATTAAGTAAAAAATAAGTCATTCCGTCAAACTACTCAAAGCATTTCCGTCAAACTACCCAAATTTTAATTTTTGAGCAAAGTTGAACTCAAATCAGAAATTCAAATTTCAATTTTTGAACAAAATTAGCCTCAAATCAGAAACCCAAACAAGCGAAAGAGAAAAAATCTCAGAAATTTTTTACCAAGCACCATAAAAGAAATTAGTTATGGACATATCTTTGAAATTCTTGCACTGGGAAGAAGGGAGAGAGAGGGGAGAAAGTCCTAAATTGAAGACGATGATGATCTGTGTGTGGGTGCGCTATCGATTTTGTTGGGGGTGAAGAAGAGGAGTGTATACGCGTAAGATCTCAAATGTTTTCTCCGGAAAATGACTTCCCTTCACTTATTAGGGAAGTCATTTTCCCTCAAATGATGGAAAATAAGTCACCTTGGAAAATATTTTCTCAAAATTTTTTAATAACCAAACATGAAAAAATGGAAAAATATTTTCTAGAAAACATTTTCCATCATACCAAACACACCCTTTATCTCTCATAAAAAAATTTACAACTACATAAATATTTCGAGATCATTTTACAACACAAATTTTTTTAAAAAAATTATTTTTTTAAAATACATTTCAAATAAAAAATTGCCACATAAAAGTGAGATGGAAGGAGCAATAATTTGGAATTAATAAAGATATATTTAAGTAATAGTAAAAAAAAAAAACATGAATTATTAATCACTCCGTATTTCAATTGATGTAAGTATATCGTTTCTCATTTGATAATGAATTTAGTGGCAACATCTATATTTTATAGTGGATCCTACTAAATATTTTATTATGATTTTTTTTTTTTTAACTAAAAGTAAACATTAAGTAGACTTTAATAGGAGCAACTTTAATAAAAATAATAAACTATTTTCTTATTTCTTAAACTTGGTGTAAATCGATTCAACTGGTGCCACATATATGGAAAGAAAATATTATTTTATGAGCTTATATTTAAATTATTGTATGTTTGTGTTTTCTATCCGAATTATAATTACCAAGTGCAACTATTTTTTTTTTCTTATTTTATTTATCTTTAAAATCAACTCTTTTGGAAGTCTAAATATTGCGAGTTCAATGAATTTTGATATTGATGATGAATTAAGACACATAAATAGAGTGTACTAAAAAGAATTAAAGGATAAATTAGTAGAAATACTACTTTTATTTATAATTTCTCGAGAGGACATAAAGTGGAACGTGAATAAGTAATTTCTTAAGTAACGTGTAAAGTAGAAAGTGAACAATGAATGTAGAAGAGAGTGAATGTAATACACTATATTATTTCATCTTTTTTTGTTTCTTGTTCTGTTATTTCTGATTTGTTGGAGAACGAAAGAACAAATCAGAATCTTTTAATCTTCACTTTAATTAATCTTTTCATGTTAGCCATCTTTGCAATGTTCATGTCGGAAAAACTCAATTTCTTTATAGTTTTCACGTTGGAATATATTTAAATTTGCAAAATATAGACACATGATTTTCGACCCACTTTTTTCTTAGCTTTCCGCCTGAACGAAATTTAATATATCTTATATTGAACTGATTGAGAATCCTCTGCATTGATATGTTTTGCAATTTGTTTTCATTATGCTCCTCTGAAGATAAATTCTCTACTGTAAATCATGGCTAAGCTTGTATTTGACCTCTTCAGATTGTCTTTTAATTCTTTATACCGCACATTTTACTAATGCATATTCGTCTTGATAATTTTCCTAATCAATGATTTCATCAGTTGGCCTTGAGGGAAAAAGTTAATGTTCTGTCCATCACAAGTTGAACTATGGTGTCTGTTAGATTGATGGGAATAAACTTCTTTTCTTGTTTTCCTTAGAAGTATTTTCGCAGTCGAGTTGTGCCTTCTTGTGTTTTTAACTTTTTATATAATAGGAGGATCATTAGCACTGTTACTTGTTTGTTTTTCCTAGTTTTTCCTCTTTTAAGTAATGAAGCTGCTATAAGTATGCTCAATGTTTGGAATCCGCTTAACAAAGCTTGAATAACTTTATGAAGCTTAGAGTAGTAGTACTGAAAAATGGCTCTCAGATGTCATGAAGTCCAGAACCATTTATTTTACATATACAAGGAAAGAAGTACAATATAGGTAGACGATATACGTATAAGCCTATAAGGAGTCATTGAGATGTCATCCTTTAAATTTTCTTGCAGATGCGTGCGTGCTCATAGTTTTCCTCCTGTGTTTTAAGAACTGATGCTGTGGATAGAAAAGAAAGAAAGAAATTTACGTCAGAAAAGATTTTTTTTTTTAATACTGAAACTTGTATCTAAATGCTTAAAGAATGTAACTTACGCATCACAGTTAACGTTTCTGGAGATAGGGGTATCCAAGGTGACACCACACTTGCTGGGAAGAGCTTGTGCTGCATCATCTTTTAGACTTGCGTACCGATTAGCAGCCTCCTTGACACAATTGCAAGCTGCCTTTTTGTCAGCTGTGGTTTGAGCCATTCCCTTCAGGCTTTTCACCCCGCTGCAGCAAGCTGCACCTGGCTCACCTCCTTGCGTAAGGTATGGTATGCACGGTGCCAAAGAAGCGTCTACTTGTCCACAAGTAAGGGCTTGTCCTGGCTCAAACATAAGCTGAATCATGGCCAAAACTACAATGGTCGAAATGAGAATTCCCTTCATCTTTACTTTGTGGTTTTCTTTCAATAATTTGATTTGTTTCTGCACTTGTCGATGAACTGCTAGTGTCTTAAGAGGGTATATATAGGTATATGAGAAGTGCTAAGAAAAGTAAGTTGTTCTTTGCTTTAGTAAGAACTAGTTATGCCATTTCTGTCCTTTTGCTTCCTTATTATGTCACCTGTCCTAATTTGTTACAGAATGTACAACTATTTTTGGGCTTATCCTTTTTTCTTCCCATATTGTGACATTTATTTGCAGGCATTCATGGTTAGTGGTGCTTAGGCATGATTGAATTCAACAAACCTTATCGTCTTTTGAATCATGTACAGACCATCTGTCTTTCTTTGGGAGCCTTAATTGATCATCAGAACAATATGATAGGCAAACCATGCATCTTGTTTAGATAAAATAAAGCAATTCTGATGGATATCATCGTGTATATATCGCTACTACTTATCGTGTGCACATGCATGAGAAGCAAACAGGACGATGCAGTTCAAAGGTGGCGCCGTAGAGCAGTTTCATCTAAATCGAATACTTTTGACGAAAAGTATAATTTTTACGTGCAAAAAATTTCGAAAATTACAATAAATAGTAGCTACGTTGAACTCATAACTTTAAAAGAATATAAGGCTTCAATGCTAAAAATCTCTAAGATTGAACCCGTAAAGTAAAAATCCTACATTGACCGGCAGAGGCGGATCTAGGATTTCGATGTCACTTTTAACGTTAAAGCTACTACTCAAAAAGGATAATTTTTATGGGCGTCCCGCTGAAATTTGGATTGTTAGTAAGAGATTTTTGAAGGAAAAAATTTCATTGAAACATTATCGAAGAACCTAATTTTTACGAATTCAGCTGGAAATCAGTTAATTTTTGTTGGGTTCGAAATCGAGAGGGCGTCATGCGGAAGCTTTTAGTTTGCAAACCATAAGACGATAAATCAGACGACACATGGAAAATTAAATTAAAAATATATTATTGGATATGATTTGGCCAAACGGCCTACATATTAAAAATAACATTGAAAATCCTAAAACTTATTGGGAGAAATCTCCCCCTAAACAAAGTCTCTTTAAAGACTACATTGTGGATGCTATTGTGTTATTACGTGAGAAGAGGGGTCTTCTATTTATAGATGTCAAAAATCTTTACTCCAAGAAAGAAATTTGTCAAATATGAAAAAGTTTTATATTTTCTTTCAGAAAAAGTAAAAGTATTTATGGTTACTTTTATTTTCCTTACAAGAAAAAGTAAAACCTAAATTTGGTAAGAAAATCGGAGCAAAAATTCTAACAATTTTTTGCTTTACGTTTTACTATTTACACTGTCCCAAATAAGACAAATATTTTGTCAATTTTATAGACTTTGGGTTTCGATTTGATTATTTGTCTTTTCAATTTGTATAGACAAATAGATCAAATAATAAAAATGTGATTATTATTATAAATACTATCGAAAACAATCTTTCTACTTCTCCGGAGGTAGTGTATGGACTGCATACATTTTACCCTCCTCAGACCCCACTATGTGGGAATACACTGAGTTTGTTGTCGTCGTTGTTGTTATTACGATAAATTGTGTAAACAAGAGTTAAATTCAACTTATCAGTCAGCGTGAAAGTACAAAATAGTTGCCAACATTCAATGGATATTTCCAATTCTACTGTTAAGAAATTATAACATCAAGCCAAACATTATTATTATGATTTACGAGGAGAAGTTAACTATAAATTTGAAGGAAGAAGGAATCTTCAATTATGTTCTACACTTAAGTTAAAAATTCTTAAACAAAGATTACCCAAAAAAAGGAGTCAAACAAAGATTAAGTCAAGAGGAAAAAAACTTATAGAAAATAGAATAACGAACAAAAAGTAACAAAACACTGTTGGCGTCTGGACTTGAACTCTGGTATACTACGTGAAATTTCAGCGCATTTGTCAGTGGCACTACTTCTTCAACTGCTGCACCGGGTGGCACTTAAATAATATATCAGTTTTATTCAATATATATATATATATATACACACACTGAGTTATCCGATCGAAGTTTGCCGCGGTAGATCCGCCCCTGTTGACCGGTGGAGGCGATCATGTCTGCTTGAAGCAGATTAGAAGATACATATACAACAATAACAACAACAACATACCCGTGTATTCCCACAAAGTGAGATCTAAGGAAGATAGGATATCGCAAATCCGTAACTCTACGTACTTGAGAGTTTAGAAGATAATGATATAATGCAAAAAATATTTGGATCATCACTAATGGCCAAAGGGTTAAACGCAAGGTTTATTGCGAATATCACTCTCCATGAATACATGTTGAATGTATATCACTATTATTAGTGACAATTAAATTTTATCATTCTTTGTAAATACCCCTTCAAAGGGTGCAGTGATCCAAACAACATAAATCCCGATAGTTTGGAATTTTATTGCAGAAAATTTTGACATTTTACATAATTACTGAAAATTTTGATTTCGGGTCTGTCGAGATACATAATACATTCAACGAAGACACATTTTTTCCTTTGTAAATATACATAATTAGCTCTCGATACATTTTTTTTGGGTCTGTCGAGATACATAATACATTCACCGAAGATACATTTTTTCGATACATAATTAGCTCCCGATATATTTTTTCGATTTTGGGTCTGTCAAGATACACAATTAGCTCCTGATACATTTTTTCGATTTTGGGTCTATCGAGATACATAATTAGCTCCCGATATATCCAACCAAGATATATAATTAGTTGAAATTTTTATAATTACTTTGTAAGAGTGGAGATTTGTGTCGATATGATAAGTTAAGGTGTATGTTTATGTTATTTTTAAGGAAAACAACCCGCAACTACCGCAACTAAGTACATTAAGTTTCGGTTAAGGTTTAATTTTCAGTAATTTTCATCATTTTATTCTCTAATCAATGTTATACAATACTATGAGGCATTTTAAAATGACATTTTGTTGGTAAAGGACGTAATATTTTGTGAGTAGTTGGTTTGCTTTTTTAGCCAATCATATGTAAGCAGGTGGAATTAATGAAATTAGTTCTTGTTTTAATTATATGTTAATGTGTACTATTTGATTATTCAAAATGTTGTTGGGAATTGTGTGAGTGGAATTGAAGTATTGAAATTATTTCTTTTTTCTTATATTAAACGTGGTACAATGGTAGTTTAATAAGTACACTCTCCGTTTCGTATTAGTTGGTCTTCTTACTAAAAAATATTTATTTTTTCAATTTAGTTGTTCTATTTATAAAATTAAGAGAATTTTAATATGTTCTTCCAAAATTACCCCTATTATTAAATGACTACATAACGTATATAATTCATATTTATACTTTCAAAGCATAATTAATAAAATCAATTTGGTAAAATAAGCACCTAATTAATATTTTTTTAATGGGTGTGCCAAGTCCATAGGGCCAACTAATACGAAATGGAGGAAGTAGTTAAGTACTCGATCTCTTCATTCCTTTTTATACGTAAATTTCGTTTTTCGAGAATTAAAGAGTACAAATTTTGACTAATATTTTTGAGAGTATTTCTTAATTACTTCCTCCGTTTCAAAAATTTTTAATTTGATTTTTCATTTTTTATTAATTAAGACAAAACAATCGTTTTTTTTTTTACCCTTAATATTATTTTTTTTTCCTCCAAATTAAAATGTAAACATCATTTAATAGGGGTATTATGGTAAAATAGTCATGTTATTAATTTTTTTATTAATCAATATGCAATGTCAAATTGGGACAAGTAAAATGAAACGGAGGGAGTATATTGAAAAGAAAAATTATAACTTACAATACTTTTCATATAGTATCCAAATTTAATCTAATTTAACGTAACTTTAAAAATTAATTGAAAGTTTACTCTCGAAAACCGAAGCATGCATATAAAAAGGAATGGAGAAAGTAGTATCCAAAGAAGAGAAAGGACGTAATTATGTCCTGTATATTAATCTAAGAAGACATCTTTGGAAGCTATGAGATAGTTAATTGGAATGAAATGAAAGATAATATTACACGTATTGATTGATAATTGATGATTAGATTATGTTTATTTTATATAGACTTGATTATTCATTATTTTTAGCTGAATTCCTACAATCGATTGGTCTCTCTCTTTGGGGTTAACACCAAGTTTTATCACCTCATAATTTTATTGAAACAACTAACATTTAGGCAAAAAAATCAGCTATCAAATAGCTAATGTTTGTCCAGTTGCAAAATATTGCTACATTTTAATAGCAAATGCATTACAAATATAAATATAAACACGTCTTGTAAATACACACACGTACCACCGTTGAATAGAATTATGAAACTGTTCAACTACGTATAACTGAATACATGTGAAATATACAATACATAGGCCATAAGACATATCAAATACGTATAAAAAAAATACATAAGACATCAAAACAGACAACAAATGTACATGATTGCCGAAATTCATTTTAAACAAAATACATAGACAACATTTTAGGCAACAAATGTATTTAGCTTTCATAATTTAGTTTAGGCAAAATACATACTCTATACATTTGCTATTAATTTAAAATGGTTTTCTTTGTTTAATACCCACTGTGTTTGTGCTTTAATTTATACTCCACTATATAAATAATGCGTAAATTATAGCATGCTATACGTGGGCACATTTTTAAAAAAAGCTAATCATTAAGTACTAGTACCCACAAATGCATTGTAACTGACTTTTTTTTTTTTTCCTATTCCTCCTTGTCGATATATTTCGATTATAGCAGTAAAATAAAAAAAATTTAAATAAAATTAATTTTATACTTAGAAAAGAAAAATTATAGCACATCCCAAATTCCAATGCTCCAATACTGTAAGGGGTCGTTAGATAGAGTGTATAAAAATAATATAAAATATGATGTATTAGTAATGCTTATATTTTTTCTTATATAGTGTTTGGTTGGATATATTAAAAAAAACATGAATCACATAATTTCTAAAAAAATAAATTTTCTTTTACATAATACCCTCAATATATATATTGGAAAGGATGCGAATTTTTTTTTGAGGGGTAATAGGGTCTTTAAGTATGTTAATGCATGCATTAGATCCATTGCATTACTAATGCCATGGATTTTGAGGTATTAGTAATACACACCTCAATAAACAATAGAGTGTATAATTAATGTCTGCATTAATTATACATAGGTTAAAAAAGTATACCAAACAAGATAGTACTAATACATATTAAACTAATGCATGCATTAATATTCCAATACACTCAACCAAACGACCCCTAATAAAATACTCCTGTAAAAATCCCCCTGTTATAACCAATGCGTACCACTAATAAATAAAAAATGAAAATGAAAATGTATAATTTTTTTTTTTTTTAGCAGTAGTATTCATTTGGGAAAAAGAAAGAATAAATTTCAAATGTTCAACGGTTTATTCATCTTTTGGCAAATGGATTACTCTCTTCTAAGAACCTTCCTTTTTATTGCATTAGGTGAAAACTTTGTACTCTCTTTTGAGATGAGATTTAACTAAAATACACCGTTGGTGGATAGTTTTTTTTACGGAGTCAAGGAATCTTAATACTTTTTATGGGTTCTATTTTTCAACTAATTTTATTTTTTACTCTCTCCGTTTCATAATAAGTGAATTGTTGGAACAATTTTAGTGTTTCAAAATAAGTGAATGGTTTACAATTCAAGATAAATGTTGAATTTTTTTTTCAAATTTACCCTCTATTAAATGTGCATTGGGAGTGATGTTCATAATAAGTGAATTGTTGGAACAATTTTAGTGTTTCAAAATAAGTAAATGGTTTACAATTTAAGATAATTGTTGGAATTTTTTTTCAAATTTACCCTCTATTAAATGTGCATTGGGAGTGATGTATCATGTGTCTTTGCCTTTTGAAGAGGGTAAAAATAGAAAAACAAGATAAATTTATGTCTTTATTTTTTTTTCTTAACATATGTACCAAAATCCAACAATTAATTGTAGAATGGAGAAAGTACTATTTTAGAAAAGAAATAGTACTCCTATAAGGTAACTTGTACTACTCTTAAATTTGTTTTATAGAGTTTCTTTCCAAGTATGACATGACTCTAACAAAAATTGAAAGGACTCCATTTCTCGTCTTCGTCATCATTAGTTTTAGGTATCGTTTGTAGCTAGATCATTGAGCAAAATAGAGGAATAAACTTTCGAAGACCGAATAATAAATCATAATTTTAATGGTAATTATTTAATCATCATCTCTTTCTCTGTTTCAGATTTTAAAGATGAAACAAATATGATTTAATTTACAAAATGAATAAATCAAAAAAAGTGTTTCCTATATTTCATAAGTTTATTAAGTAATTAGGTGTTTACATGATTCAAAAGTAAGTTCAGATGTAAATCATTTTTGTTGCAATATCACTCATAAAGATAGTTTCATCTCAATAGATTCAAAATAAATTCTCTTAAATATCAAGAAAATAATCTTCCACTTTAAAAAATACGCACACAGTTCTTGCAATGAAGAGTTGACATTTTGACATCGATAGAGAAAGATATGAAGCCATAGATGAGGGGGAGTCAGGGAGAGAGAGGAGACTGCTTGTAGACGGAGTCACAGAGATCTGCGAAGGAAGAGAGAGATTTTGGGGAGCGGGAGGAAAAATAAAAGGAATCTTTAGTAAATAGCTATCCTTTGCTATATAATTCACCTTTTATAGTTATATTTTACATAATTATCATTTATACCTGCTTTATTCAATTTACGCCCGTTGTATTCAATTTTATCAATAGTCTGTATTCATATAAAATATAAATACAGTACCTATTGTATTCGATTCACAGCCGCCGTATTCACTTTTACTCAGTGATATGTATTTATAAAAAACATAAATACACTACATATTTAGTCTTGCCAAAAACACTATCATTTTTTTCCTTTTTCGTGTTTTTCTCGTTCTTTCTTCTTTTTTTTTTCTATTTTTTTCTTTTCTTTCTCTCTTTTATCTCTAACTTCTGTTTCTCTTTTTTTTTTCCTTCTTTATTTTTTTTTGTACTTATTTTCTTTATTCTATTTTATAGTTTCTGTATTTTCAAAAAATACTACTCAAGCACAAGTCATGGATGATAACGTAAATGCCACAATTGTTTATCGTATTTGTAGTCACATTGTCATTTATATTTTTGTATTCATTGATACAACTGTATTTGTATTTTAAAGTTCGCACTTGTATATTTATTTTGTAGTTCACATTTATATTTGTATTTTACAGTTCTTACTTATATTTGTATTTGTTAGTTCGCACCATCATTTATATTTTATATAATTTGCACTTGTATTTTAAGGAACTGTTTTATATTTGTATTTTATAATTGAGTGTATATTATATTGGATTATATTTGTATTGTGGTTTGATTGTGTTTGTATATTTAGATTATATTTTTATTTGTATTCTATTTTCGTGGATGTCTTTTTTATTTTTAAAGAATTATTTTGTATTTGTATTTGTAAATTGATTGCATATTGTATTTAGCCGTGATTATGTACAATTTATCATTTGTATTTGTATACAAACAAGTAAATACATTAATTGTATTTTCTTGATCCTAAAATATATAAATATGTAATGTATCATTTGATAAAAATGTACCATTTTGTATTTGTATGTCAAAATTATCATTCGTATTTGTAAATAAATAAATATCACTTGATACAAATACAACTACAAACAAATGGAACAAATGATTTTTCAAATACAAATACCATATGTATTTGTATATATTGTATTTGTAAAAAAAATTGAATTGTATTTATTTGTATCAATAAATACAACTCGTATCAATAAATACAAACAGGTATTCCGAGAAAGAAAATCAATCGTTCCTTTTCAATAATTAAAAAATATAACTGATAGTTCACACTGGTATCTGTATGTTATAGTTCGTATTTGTATTTGTATTTTATAGTTCACACTTGTATTTGTGTTTGCTAGTTCGCACAAATGAAAAGAAGGAGAAAAGATGAAAAAGAAGAAAAAAAGAAAGAGAAAAAATGAGAGAAGAAAAAGGATAAAAAATACAAAAAAAAAAAGGAAGAAAGAGAGTAATAGATAATATAGAAAAAAAGAAGGAGAAAAAATAAAAATAAGAAAATGAAAAAAAATGAAAAAAGAAAAAAGAAAGAGAAAACAAAAAAAGAAAAAGAAAAAATGAAAAAAAAAGAGTAATAGAAAATAGAGAAAAATAAATAAATGAGAGAGGCTATGAATTATAATTAAGAATATTTAATAGTCAAGAGAGCGCTACGAATTGTAATTAATTGAAACATGGGCTAAATAGGGTAATTATGAGTCTATGGTTAATAAGTTATGTAGAAATAACGTGAAGTTAATTGACAATATTACCCATAAAAGCATTAGAATTCCTTGATCGTGTAAAAAAACCTATCCACTGACAGTGTATTCTAGTTAATCTCTTTTGGGATTCATTAATTAGGAATATTGCTTAGTAAGCATTTGGCCATCAATATTATTCACAATATTTTAAAATATATTTTAATTTTATTTCATACTACTGGTTTGAACATAAATATTTTAAAATATATTTTTACTATTTTAAAATTTTTGAATTCACTTTTTAAATTTTTTACTTATTTTTTTTAATAAACAATTAATTTTTATTTTCATAAAATAATTCAATCAACGATCAAACACAATTTTATTTTTATTTTTAACTTCAAAAATATCAAATAAAGTAAATATAATTTTAATTTTCATAACCAAACGAGTTCTTAAAAGTAAGTTCTAGAAAAGCACAATATATTATCTGTGACAAAATGTCCTTTCAAGTGATTATGACAAGTAGCAGAAGCTTGTTTTTTTTTTTTTTTTGGTAAGTTAAGAAGGATGCATTGATAATTAAAAGAGCTTGTACAGGTGCCTATCCAGGCGCAAAAATAAAGTTGTTTTGGTTCGCTACATGTTGAGCATTTACAGAACGAGAGAGAGATTTTTCTTCTAAGTTTTCCCAAAAATCTATGCCTACACTAGCTGGCGGTGTCGTATAGACATGTAGTCTGTCAAAAAGGTCCTTTTCCGATCCCTGCTTAGCCAGCATGTCCGCTAACCTGTTCTGCTCTCTATAGATGTGCTGGACTGGAGGATTCTCTAAGCTCTCTAGTAAAGATCTGCAAGCATTAACAATTGAATCATAGAGAGAGTTACCATGATGAAGCATATTTAAAACTTTCATTGAGTCTACCTCTACAGTTAAAGGTTTGATGTTATGATGAAGAGCTAAAGTTAGGCCTTCTCTTAAGGCCATTAGCTCCATGAGGTTGTTGGTTGCATGGGTGAAGCTTTTGTTAAAGCCCATAACCCAATCACCTTTGTTATTTCGGATGACACCTCCAATTCCCCCTTTTCCTGGATTCCCAACACAAGATCTATCAGTGTTGAGTTTGAAAGTGCTAGAGTGAGGGGGGAGCCATCTTAGATTGATGACAGTGTTGGGGTGGTTTTCTTTATCATTTCCCAAAAGGTGGTATTCTATAGACTCAACATGAAGAATGCTGAAACAAGGTTGGGACTTGGCATTTTGAAAAGAGTTGGCATTCCTAACCTTCCAAAGATGCCAAAGAAAGAAGGGTAACAGGATGTTCCAAGGAGTGGTGGTGTCAAAGTAGAGGTTGTTAAGTCTTTCCCAAGTGTTTGGCCAATTGTTGAGGTCCATATTGGGGTGGGGCTCAATGTTACCCCTGTACTTTTGAATAAGTTGAGCCCATAGGGATTTGGCCATGGTGCAAGAAAAGAAGATATGGGATTGGTCTTCCTGGGTATTGTTGCACTTATGGAAATAGGGGTTGATGTTGATGCCCCTATTGTAAAGGTTAGTGTTTGTAGGGAGAGAGTTATGATAGATGAGCCACATAAAGATTTTGATTTTATTGGGAATGTTCAGGTTCCAGATCCAATTGAAAGAGTTGTTAGGTGTTTGAGGGGTTTTGTTCTTGTTGGCAATGTAGGTAGGCACTCTTACAAGAGAAGGTTCCATTACCGCTCATCACCCATATGTGGGTGTTCCTGGTAAGGTAGGAGCTGGGGAAGAAAGAATTTTTTACAGAGTTAACAATGTTAGGAGGGATATCTGATACGTGTACGATCATGATCGGGGTCCAATGTGTCAAGACTCGAGCTCGGGGGGCTGCCCATCCAAGGAACAAGCTTTGAAGTGTAGAGAACAAGTCCCACAAGCTCCAAAACTGTTTCACTGTTCATTCACGTTCACTGTTCATCCACCCTTTGCAAGGGTTTTTTAGTCATTTGTAATAAGTTAACCTAGGTATAAATAGAACCTCATTAGGTCATTTTTGGGAGATTTTTGGAGAATATATTTTGTAGCCTCTTTGAGAGTCTTTAGCAAGGTGGAATCCTTGGACAAGGTGGAATCCTTGTGTTGATCATTTGCCTAGAAACAGAGATTGCTTGGGAATTTCGGTTCCCTTGAGGTCATGTAAGAGATGGGTTTAGGTTGTGTGTGATATTAAATTTCCAAAAGTGGAATAAACTTGTGGGTTGTTAATATTATACGATCCCTTTGTCTATCTATCTATCTTTACTTTCTTATAACCGTTTGTCTATATCTATGTAATCCGTTTGTGTTCTTGTCTTGTAACCGTGTGTTGTTGTTATTACATCTTGTTCATCAAGTGTTGTTGTTGTTTTAGTGTGTTTTACTCTTGATATCACTTCCCTTCTTGTTCTTCTTGCGAATTCGAGAGAGGTCATCAAAAGGGTCTATAGTTTTTGCCTCCAGGCATCCACTTTGGAACCAACTTTAATGGCCCAATGTAGAGCATTCCTGCACATGTTCCAGCTCTTGATAATGCTGCACCAAGTTCTAGAAATATTGTAAAGGTTTTTTCTCCTGTTACCATACTTAGTAATGAGGGTACTAGACCACAAGGTGTTAGGGTTGGAATATATTCTCCAACCAAGCCCACAGAGGAGGGAAACATTCTTAATATCAGCCTTATGCATACCCAACCCCCCCTCTTTTTTTGTAAGAGTGATGGTGTCCCACTTAATAAGGTGATTTTTTTCCTCAGCTCAGTGGTGCCCCAAATGAAGTTCCTTTGGGTTCTGTCAATAATTTTATGCAGGGAAGTAGGGAGATGGATGTACTGCATAATATGGTTAGGGATGCTGGCAAGAGAGGATTTAGCAAGGGTAACCCGTCCAGACATGTTAAGGTATTTTGTCTTCCAGCCTGCAAGCTTGCTCTTGAAGTTGTCAATGAGGAATTAAAAATCAGACCTAACAGGCTTCTTATGGAAGATGGGAAAGCCTAAATATTTACCAAAGCTGGTAGAAGATTGGATACCTAAGAGAGGGGATAAGTTAACCTGGGTATCTTGGGAATAGTTCATGGAGAAGACAACCTTGGATTTACTATAGTTAACTCTTTGCCCTGAATGAGAGCTGAAATTATAGAGAATTCTATTAATGGTATGACAGCTTTGAGAGTCTGCCTTGGCAAACAAAGTAAGGTTATGAGCAAAGAAAATGTGAGAGATGGAGGACCCAGTTCTAGAGATGGATAAGGGAATCCAATTCAGAGTGTCAACCTCATAGTTGATTTTTCTGGAAAGAAGTTCCATGCACAAAATGAAAAGGTAGGGTGACATAGGGTCCCCTTGTCTAATGCCTCTAGAGGGGTTAAAAAGGGAAGTTTTCTCCTCATTAATCAGAATGGAGATGGAGGAAGTTGAGATACAATAGAGGATGAGATTGGTGAGGTTAATGGAAAAGTTAAAGTAGAGGAGGGCCTGTCTAATAAAAGACCATTCAATCTTGTCAAAGGTTTTCTCTAAATCAATTTTCAGAATCATGTTAGTCTTCTTGCCCTTCATTTTTGAGAGATGACTAACATATTCTTTGATAATGATGGCATTGTCAGAGGCTCTTCTTCCTGCCAAGAAACTGGCTTGAGTAGGGCCAATGATATTTGCCAGCAAGGGTTTGATCCTAGTGGCAATGATTTTGGTAATAATCTTATACTGAGTGTTGCACAAACCAATAGGTCTGAAGTTTTTTAGGGTGGTAGCATTTCTACACTTGGGTATTAGACACAAGTAATTGAAGTTCACTCTAGGATCCATTGAATAGGAGGTGAAGGTATCCTGATAAAATCTAATAATGGGAGGGCCTAGAGTGTCCCAGAACTTCTTGTACATAAATGGATGAAGCCCATCAGGGCTAGGGTCTTTGTCAGGCTTGAAGGATAAAACCTCTCTCTTGACCTCTTCCTGAGAAGGGACAACTTGGAGTAACTCATGCACAGTTGAGTTAATGGATCCCTCAGAGGAGGGATTGGATTGAGTCTTGGAATACCCCAGGGTGTGCTCAGTGGTGTAGAGTTTAGAATAGTAATTGGAGACAGTAGACTCAATATCTTTTTGGTGATAGTTCCAGGAGCCACTCTCATCCATTATGGAATTGATTCTATTTCACCTCCTTCTGTTCAGGGTGGAGGTATGGAAAAATCTAGTATTTGAATCACCCTTGATTTTAATTTCCAAAATTCAGACTCCAAGTTGAGAATATTATTGAAGTTCTTCAGGAGGGTTTGTTCTAACCCTTGGAGGAAGTGACTAGTGGGATAGTTTGGGGATTTCTGGATACCAGCCAACCTTGCAAACAAGTGCTTTTTCTTTTTGAAAATATCCCCAAAGATGTGTTTATTCCAAGATCTGGCCTTGTTTTCAAAGTCAGAAGTGGCTGAGGTAATACAAGTACAGTTATAGAAGGAGTCTCTGATGAGGTTGGGGAAGTCCTGGTGACTTAACCATATCGATTCCACTCTGAAAAACTTATTCTTATTGGTAGGAGTGGTGCCAAAGTTGATGAATATGGGGGAATGGTCAGAGTGGGTTCTGGGGAGGTGAGTGATGGTGGCTTCAGGGTAGGAGTGGATTCATTGATCATTTGCAAGGCATATGTCTAGTCTTTCTAGAATGAGCCCTTGTCTATTTTTGTATCTCATGTTCGACCAGGTGTATTTACTCCCTCTAAAGCCTAGATCAATAAGGTTACAGTAATTGAGGCAATTCATGAACATGTTGATTCTATTGAAGTTAAATTTTGAGCCTCCAAATTTCTCCGAGGCTCTAAGCATTTCATTAAAATTTCCTCCAACTAACCAACTCTTACCCTTAGGGGTAATATATGTGTCAGAGAAGGTTCCTAATTGCTCCCAAAGGTTAATCCTAGAGCAAATATTTGTACTAGCATAGATAATGCTAATGAACCAGGATATAGGAGGAGAACTAACCTTGACTTGGGCATTGATAGACTGAGTAGTGATGGAGATAGTGGAGATGGAGATGGAGTCATCCCTACACATGATGACTAGACCTCCTGAGTTACCAGAAGCTTCAGATTTGATGTAGCTATGAAAACCCAGGCCCTCACAAAGATCCTGATGGTTAGACATCTTTGTTTCCAAGAGGGCAAGGATACAAGGGTGATGGATGTTGATCATTTCCTTTCAATGCTTCCTGAACTCAGCATTTTTGGCTCCTCTAACATTCCATATTATACAGTTCTTCATTTTGGAGTGCAGGGGATGGGGATGCTGTGTCACATTCACCTTGTCCTTTCCCTTGGGGTTGGAGGTGAAAGATAAAGTTGAGGCCTTCCTCTTCTTGTTTAAAGGAGTCAGGGTGACCTTGGGAGTCTCGTTCGTCGGGCTGTTCACTATATGTGAACTTACTCCCAGTTCCCCTAGCCCCAGTGGGATCAGGATGGTCACTATCTCCTGGACTGGGTCTAAGAAGTCGAGAGTTAGGGGTTCGACCATGTTTAGAACCTCTGTTCTTGGTACTCTTAGTAGTGATAGGAATTCTTCCAACTCTTTGTTGGATTCTTTTAGTGCCTCGAGGGCATTCACACTCTCTATCCTCTCCAGCGTTAGGTATGAAGAGATTGAGGGCACAGAAGGGAGAGGTGGGATAACTTGGGGTGCCTCCGATGGGGGCAAAGGATGGTCCCAGGAGCATCAGAGCAGGGTTGGGAGCTGGAAAAAAGGGGAGGCTCAGGCTCATTTCGTTCATAATACTGGAGAGGGACTCTGTGCTTAGCTCCTCTTGGAGAGGAGAGTTGATTACTTAGAATAGTGTGGCCATCCAGACATTGGGTCCATAAGTTTTTAATCCCTGGATCAGACTTGCCATTGTCAGTTGATCCAGCTATTGAGGGTCCTAGATGAATATGGTGATTTGTCTTCCTTCCCATTCCAAGTGGAATGGGACTGTCTGGTTGGTTAGAAAAATTTATAGCCATGAGGTTGGTTGGTGATCCGATGCTAGAGGGACCGTTGTGATGGTTATATTAGAATTGCGGCTGTCCATGGTTATTTTCTAGAATGCTCTTATTCGTGCATTCCTCCATATATAAGGGGTGGTGAGAAGTGTCTGAGGGAAGCTGAGGCGTTTGGCCTTTGGGAAGACCACTAGCATTTAATGATGTGTCTGAACTAAGGTTGTTTTTCATCAAATCACAGGGGGAAGTGCAAGAGTTTCCCGCCGTCATGCCAGTAGGCTTATCATTGCCTATGTCCAACTCAGCTTTGGGGGACCTACTGAGGTGAGCCTCTTTTATTTCAGTATCTTTGTTTAGAAGAGGGAGGGGCAATTAAATTTGAGGGGTAATCAGAAGGGAGTTGGGCCTCGTGGGTTGTCCCAAGTGGCCCAATTGGGGCACTATAACTGGTCCTCTGCATGCCAGCTGCTTTTCCTTTCCCTTTAGGGCTGGAAGCTGATTGGGCCTGGTTAGACACTTGGCCCATGTCCCTTTTGGTACCCGTATTGGGTTTTGAGGGTTGTTCATGGTTCAGCCTAAGGGAGGTAGAAGAAGAGACGGTGGTCCTAACTGACCCGCTCAGCGTAGGGTTAGGGTACTTACCTGGAGCCGCCGCCTGGGCTTTTGTTTTTCCGGCGTTCAATCCCTTCGTGTGGGGTTGGGATTTTGTTCCTTGTTTATTTTTCTTGGCAAAGGTTACCGTTTGCCATTCTGATGGGTTCCCTTCCGATGGTAGCTTGGATTCAATTGGGGTATTTGTAAGGTCCCCATCTTTGCTTGTGGTAGCTTCAGTCGATTTGAGATTGCGCAGGGGGAAGGAACAACCACTCATCGTGTGCCCCAATCTGCCACAATTTTTGCAGAGAAAGCCCTCTCTCTTGTTTTTATAACTAACAACTACTGGTATTATTATATCTCAATCTCAAATAAGTAGATCGGTTATATATATCCGAATTTCATCATTTAAGCTCATAAATCATATTATATTATCATAAATCATATTATAATTATAATAAATAAAAATTTAAAATACTTTTAAAAAATATATATAAATACTACTACTGATAATGATTATAACTAATAACTATCACCTCGCTCGCATTAGTTAGATGAGAATTAAGTTATGTCTCTTAATTAATTATTACAAAGTTTGTTTAGAACTAAAATATTACTTCAATCGTCATAAATTTTGTAGAAATTAAGCAACATATTTTTTTATGCCTTTTACACATAACTTGTGTTATATTATGATACGAAGAGGTAAACTTATTACAAGTGAAAGTTGTTTGTTATTTCAATTTTAAAGGTACTAACGATTGCGTATTATTTTGCTTAAAGTGCTGAAGATTAAAAGTCAAAAATCATTAAATTTAAGGACAAAAATTAAAAACGGATCATAGACATTTGTGAGAATGACCCCTTCTACCTTATAATATAATTAGTGTAGTAATGCCCGTGCTGTGCACGGCCCAACAATTGAAAATGACTTTTAAAATTGCTTTAGTTAGTTTAATTTGCTGTACTTATAAATTAAAATTTTAAAATAAAATATAAGATTATATTTGAACTATAGATAAATAAGGATATGAAAAGTATTGCAAATTATGTATAGTAATATAACTCCCTTCCCAATTTTTGTATTATGGTATTTTGTATTATAAGTCCTCAGCCGGAGATCTATCGGAACTAGTCTCTCTACTTCGCCTGAGGTAGTGGTATGATCTGCATACATTCTACCCTTCTCAGACCCCACTGTGTGGGAATAAACTAGGTATATTGTTGTTGGTATTTTGTATTACAAATTATAGATTAATTATTTATATAATTGTATACTCTTTTTTCATTTATGCGATATATTTTTTTAGTTCGTATTAAAAAGAATATCATATTTCTATAAATGAAAATAATTTAACTTTTAAAATTCTCTTGTTATTCTTAATATAATGATTTATAACCGCAAAAATAATCGTGAATAACAATTTTAAGCTTTGAACAAAAAAATTAAAATAATAATTACTTTTATTATTACTTAATTATTAACAATAAAATATGACTAAATAAATAAATTAAAATTTTATAACTTCTTATAATTAACTTTTAGGAATCGTTTTGTTGGAAAAGACTTATCTCGGGATAATTAATCTCCAAATTAATTATCCCACTATATATATGCGTAACATATTCCATCACTATGGTGTAAATGATAAATAAATAATTTTGGTACTAATTATTATCTCACATCATAAGATAAAATAATTATTTATTTTATTTCATGACTAATTGACTATTTGTGATAAATGGAACTTTTTTTCAAAAAAATAAAAAAAGAAGAAATTCTTTGGGCAATGAAAAGAACGGGGCAAGACCCAAATCCAAATACAAACTTTAAAATTAGCATGTATAGTAATAATAAATCATTCTTTATTGTGAGATACTTGAGAAACCAAAAAAAAAAATAAAAAAATTCTTTAGTATGTTTTTGTTGAAGTGAAAAGAAAAAGTGAGGCGGTGGCTACCTGTAGTCCGACTTTCTTGCTCAGCCTCTCTGTAGGTTTTGCTTCTTTGATGTTGATGACAGTTCTTTCCTCTCCGATCAATCTCCGTCATTTTTTTAGAGGCCTCAATTTCGTTGTGTTGTAGAATCAGCTGATTTCTCTTCTATTCCTTCATTGTTCAAGTTGCTTTTGTTGCGGACGCTCCTTAGTTTCTTCTTCCCTCTTCTCTTTTTCATACTCATTTCTTAGTAATGGTATTTTGCTAAACATTTTCTCTTATTTTGGATGATTTTTTTACATGCATGTCACTATATTTCAATTCTCTTTCATTTGCATGTTTCAAATTGGTGAATAGACACTTTAGTGGTGTCTCGAAATGCAGTATAAGTTTTTCATGTCTTTTCCTTTTAAATTTCTTCTTTCTGGATCTATTGTGGGAGTACCCCAATTTTTATGTGCTTTAGAATCAGTTGATTAGAATTCAAAATCAGTTGCTTTACCTTCGGTAGATTTTAATTTTCATTAGATTTATTGATCTTTGTTTACAAAGTTTGTTTCTTTTAAACCTTTTCGTAGATCTGAGTTTGGGTTTAATGATCTTGAAGAGAGAATCTCTGGTTTGAAGATTGAGATGTTGTATTCTTAGATTTGGTGCAGAAGTATTTTTCTGGGAAATATTGATTTTGCCTATTAGTCTGAGCAAAAGCTTATAAAATACATGAAGTAACCGAGATTTACGAAGGAGGAAGCAGTGATTTTTGATAGTTGAATCCACGCGTTCAGCTACCAAGAAGTCCCAAACTGAAATGACAAAAATACCCCTCTTGATGAAGCAGAGATATCGATGGAGTGCTGCTTGCTTAACCCCCAACTCCCTCTTATATATTATAATAAAATAATATAATCCAGAGCAGGTGATATTTGAATTTATAATAATATAATTCAACAAAAAAGAGAGCGCCATTTAGTTTATTTATCCAATTGTATGAGTTTAGTCGTAATATATTGACTAGGAGGAATAGAAAAAACAAAGTCTCCAGGGCAAATACCCACTCCTCCCTTCTTTTTTTAAAAAAAAATAAATAAATATCATGAGAATCTTTCTTTCATATTCTTCAATATAATATAACTATGTATTGTATTTGGTTTGATTTAAATTTAATAGTTAAAAAATTAGCTAAAGTAATTTGATTTTATTTTAAACCAAAAATCACCCATGAATAACCCTAGATTATTGTTTGGTACGAAGGGTAAAAGATAACTTATTTTAGAATAAATTTCTTAAAATGAGTTTATATCATGTGCATTTAGGGTAAAATCACAGGATAACTTATCTCAAAATTAATTATGGTGATTATAGTGTTATTTTTATCCTTAAACTTAAATTAATCCAATGTCACGTATTGCCATTTTCAAATAGAAATATTAGGACTGATTTCTTCTCAATTAGTCGATTTTTACTAATTTGTTACTATTTCTTTTGACCATTACCTTAGTTTCTTGAACTTTTGAGGTGACGGAGAAAACAATTCAACCAATTATAATGAAGGCGCCTTTCTCTTCTGTGCAAATTATTTAACTTTTAGCATTTTCATTTATCTTTGATGATATTAGGCTGTTGGAATTTACTTAATATAAAAATCCATTATTTTATAAAGAGAGAGAAAATAAAGATAGACAACTCTCACGCCACTCACTTATGAATAATTTTTATATTTGATTTACATATTAAAAGTCGTGCTGAATTATTTAAATTTCGTATTCAATAAAAAATACACATATCCGTAAAGATAGCTGAATTAATGCAACAAGTGGTATTCATAATATAGACCGGATCAAAGATTTATTCTTTCTGTCAATTCTTTTTTAGTTGAGCTTGTTGCGTCGGATTTGCTTAGTGTGATTTATATCTCTGTAATTTGTAAATTATTGCATAAAAATAAATTTATCCAATGTACACCCAAAGAAAAATGATTGTCAATTTCTAGGGTTCCAATAAAAGAATACACCTAAAATGAGATGTTTGGAATACTTTATTTATTTAGGGTGTGTTTGGTATGAAGGAAAATGTTTTTCATGGAAAACAAGTTGATTTCTTACTTGTTTTTTTATGATTGGTTAGTGGATGGAAAATAATTTTCGAAAAATATTTTCTAGTATTTGGGGGTTGGTAGGCGGGTGGGTGGGGGTGTCAGAATAGGTAGTACGGGTGGGGTAAGAAAAAGTTTAGAATTTTTTTTGTTAAAGTTTTTTTTTTTTTAAATTGGCGGCGGAGGGGGGGAGGGGTGTAGTAGGAGCTGGGGGGGGGGGAGAAGAAATTGATTTTTTTTTAAAAAATAAATTTAATTTTTTTTTTTTTTAGGTTGGGGGGTGAGAGGGGGGGGGGGGATGAAGCGTAGGGGGTAAGAGAAAAGTTTGAATTTTTTAATAAAATATAGATATTATTTTTGGAAGGGGGCTGGTAGGGGTAGGGGTGTGGTGGAGGTAGGGGATGGACTAAGAAAATTTTTTGAAATACTTTTTAAAACAATTGAATTTTGGGAGTGGGGGTTGGGGATTGGGGTAGGGGTGTAGTGGGGTTAGGGGTAGGGGGCAGAGTGGGGGTAGGGGTGGTATTGAGGTGATAGGGTATTGGGAGCGGGGGAGCGAAGTAGATGATTTTGAGAATTGTATGAGCATTTCAACTTTAAAGTGAGTTTAAAAGAGAGTTTTGGAAAATGTTTTTCTTACTTTTTGAAGGAAAGTCATTTTCTTTAGATTTAAGGAAAATAAGTTGGTTTGAAAAATATTTTTCAAAACATATAAACCAATCAAACATAAGAAAACTGGAAAACATTTTCTGGAAAATGTTCTCCTTTCATACCAAACACACCAGTCTATATTTTTATTTTTCCTTCCAAAGGTCACTAAAACTCAGATAAAACACATGCCAAAATATATACCATACAATAATATGAATATGTGAGCTTCCTGGAAATTCGTTAAGACAATTTAACTAAGTACAGTAACTAGTAAGGACCCCTATATATATATATGAATCAGAAGAGCATGATCAATCAAATCCCACAAAGATTAGATTTGTCAACCAATTAAAAGAGAATGATGCAGCCAGAAATAATTCTCTCATCTGAAGTAGCATTTGACCTCAGTAATATTTTATGTTACGATGATCCATTTGAACATTATGATTTCTTTGAAAATTCAGAAATGATAAGCCCTTTCAATAATATTACTAGTGGTATTGGCTACTCTTCTGATGATTCTACTCCAATATTATCCACGGTGGAGCGCCGTGCAGACGCTCCACCAACGTGGAGGAGATATCGAGGGGTGAGGAGGCGTCGGTGGGGGAAGTTTGCGGCGGAGGTAAGGGATCCAACGAGGAAAGGGAATAATAATAATAATAGGGTGTGGTTGGGGACATATGAGACACCTGAGGATGCAGCATTGGCTTATGATCGCGCTGCGTATAAACTGCGAGGGACAAAGGCATTGCTTAATTTCCCACATTTGATTTGTTCAAATGTGACTGATCACTATAATAGAGTTAGACCAAAGAGGCGTTTAGGTCTAAACTCTCTTGATGAAATCTCCATTGCATCCACCAAAACAAGTACTACTAATGAGTACTCTCCTAGTGCAAAAAGGAGAAATGTTGAGTTAATAAACAGCCTTGCCAAAGCCAATTTGAATAGCCATTGTATCATGGAGAAGTTTTATCAGTTGCGCACCTTGGCCTGATTATTGCTTCGCGTCGGAAAAATCCCATTTTGAAGGTGGAATAATGGTCGTTATGATCAAAAGAACAATTTTCAAAGTTCGAACATGAAATTAATTCTATCGAGACTTGAAAAAAATGTATTCCCTTGAATGGCTTAATGATCTTATTAAATAATATTGATATTCTGCTGTTTATTCATTTCATTTTGAATGGTATAGAAGCTGCATTAATAAAGTTCTAACTATAGTTAGATTAGACTGATCAATTAATCAATAGTACGTATAAGTTAAATGAAAACCCTTAATTTTCTTTTGTGTCCTTGTTTGTCGATCTACGTAATAAAAAGTTATGATTATGAGTAGATAAAATGACAAAAAGTTTGATTTTGTAGTTTCTCCTATTTTTTGTGTGTCTAATATAATTTTTTGTTTCATTTAGAATTTGATGAGACTTTTCTAGTGTTCATGATCAAATCTTTGTTCTTATAGTTTTACCTGGAAAAGTGAGAAACGAACATACACCAATGGCATTATATGGTTATGACTTATGATAAGCCATTCTTAAAACAATGCCATGATAGTTGGGATTTATGATATTTGTGTTGTGCCAATTTTATTTTGATGTGTTTTAGGTTTTAGCTCACCTTAATTTAAGAATTCGTTAAAAGAAAACTCTTTTAAAAACACTAAATACAACCTTAAGTAGAATTAAAAATTACTTGTATACTTGTAATTCAATGTCTGATGAACTCGAAAACCTTAAAGAGTTGAGTGTAGTGCAATATATCTTGTTGAGTGACAATAAAAATCCTTCGTTATATTCTTGAATTTGTTGACATGCTACAAAACAAGAAACAAAATTAAATAGTAAAATTCAAAGTACTCAATCACATTTGCATCAATTTTATTAATTTTATTTTGATGCATCACCATACACCATCTAGCACATTGTTGAAGAACGTGCGTTGTCCCCAATTAACTTTTCTTATTAGTGTCATCTAATCTTAGTAGGACATTTCTTGTTTCTTGTTTAAATAAATGGGAGAAATGGACAAAACACAAAGTTCTCAACTTGTTGTATTAAAATAGAAATCAGAATAATGTTCCCTGCACGTGTCATATAACATTCATATTGGCTTGTTGTGGATTAGTGATATTTTTCGCTCTGGCCCTAGACCCTCACGGTTTACAGCGCAAACTTGCTTACTTATATACCCAACATCCCTCTTGTGTTTTGCCAATATGAAACTCCTCGTACAAAGTTGGGTGTTACAATTAGTGGTCCTACTAATTAAACAGGGAAGGGACTCTCAGTAATGCTAGGACTTCATTATGGTGCTTTAATTTTTAAAAACAATTTTGATTTATGGTTGCTCTCTCTAGTAAACATGCACCTTCTTATTATTGGGTTTGGATTAATGGATTAAATTGTGAATGAATTAGGATCTAATAACAATAAATGGAAATCAAGAGTAACGTTAAATGATCACTCCAACATAATTTTTTACTAATTAGCAAGAGGAGGAGATAATACATAACCTTAGAAGACACACTTACAGCATTTTTATTTACTTAAACTATATATTAGAATTCATAAAACTTAGAAGACAAACGTGGTGTAATCACTACTTCCACTGGATTAGCCTTTGGCATAGTAATGCCTAAGCCTTCTGTCATATCAATCGGTATGTTCGATGGCGTACTAAAATCAAAACCTTGAAGCAATCGACCAAGAATTACATGTGTCACTAGTGAAGCGAACGTCATTCCCGGACAAGATCGCCTCCCAGAACCAAACGGAATAAACTCAAAATGTTGACCACGACCTTCTATCCTTATTTCTTTCGTCAAGAATCTCTCCGGCATAAAACTTTCAGGGTCGGAATAAATGTTGGGGTCGCGATTTATTTTCCATACGTTCACATACAAACGTGTACCCTTCGGGACGTGATAGCCAGCCACTTTACAATCTTCCACTGCCTCATGAGGTACTAATAAAGGGACCGGTGGATATAACCGTAACGTCTCTTTAACAATAGCTTGAAGATAGACTAAATCTTGAACATCGTAGTCTTCTATCCACCTCTCTTTATCAATTTTAGTGTCTATTTCTTCTTGGGCATTTTTCATTACGTGTGGATTGTTCAATAACAAGGACATTATCCATGTCAAGTGAACCGCCATTGTGTCGGAGCCATCCTCGATCATACTCTGCAAATTCAAGGATATTGTTGTTAGTTAAAAACAAATGTTCAAATATGAGCAAATATACGATCCCTTTTTACTGGATCAATTATCCAAATATTACTCTTAACGAAGAATATAGTTAGGAGCAAAGAGTTTACCAACACTGTTGCCTTGATGACAGTTGATTGAGAATAACCATAAGCTTTGAAATCATCACAATCCGTCACCATAAGCATTGCATCAATGAAATCTTGATTTTCATCATCTATAATATTTTCCTTCCTCATATGGTCATCCAACCAACCTTGAAGAATCCCATCAAAACCTTTAAAAATCTTTTTCATGGACTTAATATGTCCTTGAAAATCCACGTACTTAAATAACTTGAATGGAATTGTATCATACAGAACAACTTGCCCAGACACAAACATAGTATCTCTGAATATCTTTCTCATACGTTGAGCCTCTTCATCTTCCTCCACTCGATTATATCGCTTCCCACGTACCATCCTAACAATAATGTTCAATGTCAGTTGTTCAAACCATTCACTTATATTTATAGTACTCTTCACGTTCGTCCAAGAATATAATTCTTTGATGCTTGTTTCAATCTCAGAGATTCGTACATGCTTCAGCTTCTCGAGCTTACTACTCGATAGAGCTAATTGTAAGACTAATTTGCGTACGTGGCGATAATAAGGACCATAATTGGAATAAGAAAACCTTGCATAATTGTAACCAATGAGTTCACTAGCCAAAGTTGCTGGCCTCCCAGACAACTCTTTGTCATTTGTTGTGAAGCAATTTTTAGCAACTTCCCAATTGCTAACAATCAAATAAGGGGAAATCCCAATTCTAATTGTGAAAGCAGGCCCATATTTGTCAGCCAGTTTCCCTAGAGTCCTAGCAAAAGGGACATTTTTGTTGACATTAAGGTAGTGGAGATGACCTATAATAGGCCATGCACCAGGGACTTGAGGGGCCAATATTTTGGTACTAGTTAGTGTTTTTCTTGATCTCCATAAAATACTACTAACAATTAAGAGTACAAATAATAAAAGATGGAAATAGGAGGAAAATGGACAATCCATTAAGTTTCTGAATTGCTATGATTAAGAAGCAAGAGCCAAGATGGTTCTCCCTTAATTAACTTAAATAAACCATCGTTGATGAATATTACTATTTTGCTTACTATAAGGCTTCTTGTTATTAACAATGGAAACACAAAATAAAGACAAAGGGTATTGTGGAGTTTACTGTGTATAAAATCAAATTTCTCTACCTTGTTCTTTACGATTTTGTAATAAACAATTACAACAGCAACAACACACACCTAGTGTGATGTGTGCGCAGACATTATCCCTATCTTGTGAGAGGTAGAAAGACTATTTTCGTTATATTATACCCTCTGCTCAAGAAACGTGATTTTGATAATTAATCTGTTTTTGCAATGTAAATTCAGACCTATACGTCAATTAGTTTCTCCTAATACAATCTTTCACTTTTACCAATTCCAGGTTTCTACTTAGTAGAAGGCACACAATCATTAATTAGTCATCAAAGGAAGAAATAAGAATAATTTAGTTTAGGGATCCCTTAAGCAAACTCACAACTAATGCTACTAACCTGTCTTATGGGCTCCGCCCAACCTAGCCCATTTAGTTGCATTGGGTTGGGCTGGTATTTTTTGGTCCATTTTAAATCAGGAAACTACACCTAATTGTCTAAATTGCCAAATTGGTTAAGTTTTGATTCCGAGGCAAACCTTCAAAGTTAAAAGTTAGAAAATCTATGGAAGTACCAAAGACAAACAAGGCTCTCAGGTCGGGACGATTGATATATGTTTGACCTCCTACGCCGGAAGCAAGACTTAAAGGGTGAGCTTATGGCGATTAATTTCTAACACAAAATAATAGGTAATAGGCATTCTGATCTAAGAGAGGGCAAGACAGTCATTAATATAAGAAGGCAGTACAACCATTAGTATATGTAAAAAAGCAAATCGTGTTCATGGAGCAAATTAGGTCAAAAGTTCAAGAGTCAAGACCACTCGCCTCCAAAACTATTCTTCCAACGAATCACCCATGCAATTCTACAACATACTGTGAAGAATCCAATATCGTCCCTTTAAGGGAATCTTTACCTCTTTACCTTTTGAATTGAGTTAGACTGAAGATTCGTGTCTAAATATGAATATCATAGCTGGACCCTCTCAATGTTGCACTCCCATAAAATTGATGCACCAGATATCTAATCTTGGGCATAAACGGGTGAGGGGTGAAGAATCCCACATCAACCATTTAAGAGATTGATGATCTTTTTAATATGACTCGAACAATCATCACCACTTGTACTAATTTTTGGATCGAGTTTGACACTATATCCATTTCTAACACATACTAGCATATGACTTATTCATTATGATCAATCAATCAACATCCTCCTCCCCAATTCTTTTTGGCCTTTATTAACCAGAAATGTATTTTTTCTTTCTTTCTTCTTACACTACAAGAAAGAAAACATTTTCCAATAAAATTTTTCGTTGCCATATATCGGATATTGTTACCAAAAGTACTTTTGACAATAATTAAAAAGTTGTTGCATGTCGTTGCAATAAACGCTGATGGAAATAGGGTTGTGCAAATTTTGATTCAAACCATTAACCCGAACCGATAATTTATTTATCGGGTTAACGGTTCGGTTTTTTAACTTATTGGGTCGAGTGACGATTTTAATTTTTTTTTTAACGGATTATCAGTTCGGGTGGCGGTTTTTCTGAAATTTTTATCGGGCCACCCGATAACCCGATAGTCAAATAGACAGCCCATTATATTTCCCAACTTCCCAAGGGCCAAGTCCATTACTGATTACCCAGTCCCATCGCCCATCCCATTTAAATATATTTAAATCCATTTCCCAAGCCCAGTAGCCCACGTCATTACTTACCCTAGAGGCAGAAAGGGATTCACAATTCATAATTTACTTCTGACTCCGCCTCTCACTCTCTCTTAGTCTCACTCTCTCTCAGTCTCACTCTCTTTGTCTCTCTCAGTCATAATATCAGTAGACCCAAAGACTGCAGGCATAGGTGACACTCAGGCGTGCTAATGGTTTAATCGCAACTCTTCCACATGCTCCGTACTATCCATTCCCCAAGGGAGAGAACTTCTGGTTTGGACTTGCAGATGCCAATTCAAACGATGACTGGTTTTCTGAAAGTATCAACTTTATGGATGAAGCAGCAGCCATAACAACTGCTTCAACAATAACCAAAGCGAAAATAAAAGCATCAGGGACGAGTATGAAGGAGATTGCTGCTGCTGTTAAAGATGCTGTTGCAATGTTAAGAGAGGGTGCCGTCTGATCTTTGGAAAGATCCAAGCTCCACAGGCAGGGAATTAAAGTTTAAACAGTCATTTGATGTGTGACGTATGGATTGGGTGTGACATAAAGACAAACTTAAAACTAAAAATATTGAAGAGGAGCATAGCTGGAAGTCGAAGTGGTAATGTGGCTGGGGGAGGGCAGGAAGATAATGATGTTGAAGATGAAGACGAAGATGATATTGAAGAAGACAAAGAGGGTGTCCAGAGCGAGTATAGCGAGGATGAGAATGAGGATGATATGGCTGTCAAACAAAATAATACTAATAGAAAGGGCTCTGCTAATGGCTCCGATAATATCAGTAGACCCAAAGACGATTTGCAAAAAAAACTGAAGAGATTCAAGGTTCAAGCTCAACATTTTCTGAAAACTCAAAGAGATTAGAGACGGCCAAAGAGGATTTGCTGCGCTCACAGTGTAGACACCTAATTTCGTCCCTCCCTGATATTGTTTTTACCTATTTGTTTACCCTATCCTACCGTATACCCTCACCCGTGTGATAATCCCTCCACAAAATGACAAAAAATAACAACCCCTAACTAACTTTGTCTTACCCTAATATCCTAACAACCCACCCAACTAAAAATTGACAACACATCCTAACCCCTACCCCTCCTACCCCTACCCCCACGTAACCACCCCTTCCCCCCACATTTCTTGGACACAAAGAAAGAGAAGAAAACCAACAGAAAAAGGAAACAAAAAAATTAAAAAGACACAAAGAAGGACATATATAGATATACACACTCACAGGGACGGGGGGGGGGAGGGGAGATCACGAAAAATACAGAGATGGCCATTTTTTTGAAAGCTCCCTTTTTGTTTCCTTTTCTTCTTCGCACAAGCACACAACCTCACATTTTCCATTAATGGGGACGACTAACAGTGAATAAGGGAGCAAAATATATACACATACACATTCTATTCTCATCTTCTACACAGAACATCACACGCACACACGCACCTAAAAAATAGAGATCGGAGAGAGAAACGGAGAGAGAGATCTGGCCGGAGTGGAGAGAGAAACAGAGAGAGAGATCTGATCGGAGCGAGGGAGAAACGGAGAGAGAGGGTCAGAACTGAGAGAGAGAAACGGAGAGATCTAGTCGAGAGAGAGGTCGAGAGGGAGACGGTAGGTTCGGACTTCGCCGGCGAGCTCATCATCCGACCAGCAGTGACGAAGAGAGCGAGAGAACGGACAGAGCTACTGTTTCCGTTTTTTTTTTCTCCGGTGAAATCTAGCCAGAAAAGCTATTTCGTTGACTGTCAGGTTGGCCGGAGCTCCGACGTGGTAGAAAAGTGATAATTCGACCTCGATTCCGGCAAGCTGCGTTAGCTTAGTTTGAAATCAGTTGATTTTGGTTTCGTTTCGGATTTTCCGTACGGGGTTTTGGTTGATTATTCTTCGAGTTGTGATTTTTCTAGGTTCATTCATCAGTCTTCATACTAGTTCAAGGATTTGTTTTCTGTTTTGCCTCGATCGGTTCATCGTGGTTAGTTTGGAATTTCCATTTTTGTGCTATCGAGTTTGGGTTTGGTTCGCCGTTGAGGTTCTCTATTCGGGATTCCAAGTCCGGGTTCTCTTAAATATTATTATTATCAAAAAATCTGTTCTTCGAAGGTCCATCTCTTGACTCTACTCTTTTATCTTGAAATTGGTTAATGTCATAAGTTTGTGGTGTGACTGTGAATATTTTGAGCAAAAAATATTAATTGTTGGTGTGGATGACTTGTATGTCTAAGTTCGAATCTTTGTTGGATGTATATGTTTGAAGTTGATTTTAGACTTTCGAAAAGTGTTTGATAATCGGAAAATTTGTTAACCATGGCTTGAGGATTTAACTTGTTGATTTGGGGGTCGGGATTGAAAATTTGATAATCAAATAGGTTGAAGGTTGTTTGTTTTAATTCATCACTGACTATGGGATAGTATCATAATAGGTCAAGTGGTTAGGTAATCGTAGGGTCGGGTAGGCAAAATTTAGAAATAAATATTTTGTTGGAGTGTTTTGGATATGTGCTTGAATGACACTTTCTATTTTATTTCACGAAAAGTTTAAATTGTATTCATTTGGCCGGGGAATGCCCCGAAGGATTTGTATAGATTTATCCGGGGAATGCCCCGAAGTACCTTGTACCTGGAGGACGTCCGTGATGAAGGCCCGAGGCATCGGGTAAAGCATTAGTTTAGGATTAGCGTAGGTTTATTTTCAGTTTTTTTCTATTTTTGGATTGTAATAATTGGACTGGACTTACATTTCGGTTTGTTTCATTTTGTTTTTGTTTGATTGTTTTTGCGTGCTTTTTCTGTGGTTTATACACTTCATAATGCCAGAAATAGTCGATACACTCCACCAAACGACCGTGGTCGAACCACGGGATCGAGGGGTGCCTAACACCTTCCCCTCGGTCAACAGAATTCCTTAGCCGGAATCTCTGTGCGCAAACCGGTTTAAGAGTCAAATGGTTTCGAAAGGGATTTTTCAAAGGTGACTTGGCACACCGGATTATGCCAAGTGGCGACTCTGAATAAAAAATGCAAATAATCCTTTTCCGAAACAAATTTTCATTTCTTGTCACTTAAATAATAAAACCCTTTCGAACTTTAAAAAATGTATCCATCTTTTGGAGTACGCATTAAAAAGGGGTGTGACAGCTCTGGCGACTCTGCTGGGGACATTCCAAAATTCGAGCTTATTTTTGAGTCGTATCAGCTTTGTTTGGCATTACGAGTGTATAAGCATTGTTTGTGATTATTATTTTGTTATTGTTTTCACTTTTGTGTATTTTCGTGCTCTTTGTTTATAGTATTTATCCTATGTGTTACCACTTTATATCTGTCATCATGAGTCCACCCCTCGGCCTTCTTTCTGCAACAAGTCTTAGAGCACACGTCGTGCGCACGAACTCTAGTCGAGTCACCTTTATTTTAGGGGGGGAGCCGTTGGATGTATGGAGTAGGTGGAAAGCAAAGCAGCCACTATCGACCATATGCTCCCCCGAACGGCCTTGTTAGTAAACCACAACGTAGGTCAGCCTTTAGGTCATTCTTATGTGCATCATATTGAGACCTAGCGGGGCCTACACGGTCCTTTGTAGGAGACTCACCTTTAAAGCATCCCTACGTGCTAACTGTTGCATATTTGAGGGTAACGTGGTCATTTGACGAATTACGCACCCCTGATTCTCCTCTCTCGGGAGTGAGATACGTAGGCAACCTATTTTAGGTTCGGGGATCTTATTTCAAAAATTCAAAAAAGGATTTTCTTCACTCTTCATTTAGAGTAGGTGTCTCATGTACATCTTTAAAAGAAAGCAAAAAAATATATTTTCCTTTAATAGGTTCAAGTTTCATTTTCGTATGAAATTTAAAATCGAAAATCCAAAAATATTTTCTTCGGTAACCATAGATTTCATGTTGTACAGGAATCTGAAAAATTCAAAAAGATTTTGTTCACTCTTCACTTAGAGTAGGTGTTTCATATACATCTCTAAAAGAGAACTACAAAAAGATTTTCTTTTAATAGGTTCAAGTTTTATTTTCGCATGAAATTCAAAATTGAAAACCCAAAAAGAGTTTCTTTGGTAAACATAGGTTTCACTTTGTTTAGGAATGTTAAGCCTAAAAAATGCAAAAAAAAAAAAAAAAGATTTTAGTCAATTCTTTTGACAATTTGTTATTTTCTTTTCTTCTTAAAGTTTCAAGAAAAAAGGAAAAAAAGAGGACAAAGAGTTCAATTGGCCATTTTGGCACGGCTTCACGAACTACGCACACCTGATTCTCCTCTCTCGGAAGTGAGATACGTAGGCGCCCTTCTTGGGTTCGGTGATCTTTTTTTTTTTTTTAAAAAAAAAGGTTTTGAAAAAGTGTTGAACTCTAACACATTTGTTGTTTTATGTTGAGTCAGTTTAAGGTGGTTGGTTTGTGGCATTCTGGCTGGTCCTCCACATTACACCAAATTCAAGGAAGGTTTAGTTTTGTCCAACAAGGATATAGAGAGTGGCATCATGGATGAAACAAAGAGTCAGGAAATCTAGAGTTTAAAGGAAGAGAATTTGAGACTGAGACAACAAATGATGGAAATGTATCGAGCTTGAGCCAGTGGGTTGCCTCCTCCTCCATTTCCCTTTATTGATCCTACAAATACCTCGAGTTTTCCACCAAAATCTCAAAGTCAGTTTTTTACTGTTGTTGATGCACCGCAACATGACTCAGAATTCATTCCAAGCCAAAAGCAACTCAATACTTCCACCACTTTTCCTCTAGCTCCTCAGCATAAGTCTGCTACATTCACAACACCGCATGTCATCTGCGATCTGGTTGCTCAATCCTCTACTGAGACTTCCACACTGGCTCGCCCAATGGTTATGCGTCCCCATGCTGCTAGTGAACTTATATTCAATACTTTTGGTGATCATTGTTATACTCTTGAGCCTGCTTTTAAGTTAACTGAACCACCAAATTTCTTAACAAGAAGTCCAGTGTGCCAGAAGAGTTGGAGAAAATGATTGGAAAAATAAAGAGTGCAAAAAATGCTATGAAAAATTCTCTAGGACCTACGGGTAAAGAAGATGTTTCGTACAAAGACTGGGGCATGTCTTCAAGTATCAGCCTTCTTCAAAGCTTTGAGATATCGAAATTTGAGGAACGTGATGAGCAAAAGGATTCTATGAAATATTTGGGACGATATTGCAATCAATCCAGGGAAATTGAAGGAAAGAAGAAGGGAAACACACCTATTGTCGTGCCAGGGCCAAAGCAGAGTTTGAGAGGTTCAACTCACCAATATTGTCAGCCTCAATCCTGAGCTTGCACATCAAATCCACTTACTCATCTGCAATAAGGTGTCTCTTTTCAAAATTCAAGGAGTTTCATTCCACTTCCTCAATGTCCTTTGAATAATGTACAATTATTTACCCATCCGTCTTCTTATCCACAATGGTATGCACCTGTCCCTCAACATCATCCTCAACCCCCACAAATTTACCAAGGAACCTCTAAATCCACGTTTCATCCAAGGCCAGAGTTCGCAATGATGAGGAAGAAAAAAGATAATTTTACTCCTATTGGGGAATCTTATGCGTGTTTGTTCCAGAGATTGAGACATAGGGGCATGATTACTCCTCTCCTTGGGCACACCTTTAATCGACGTTCAAGAAGTTTTGATCCTAACGCACGATGTGCGTATCATTCTGAGGCTCAGGGTCATAGTATTGAAGATTGTCGAGTTTTGAAAAGTTGATTCAAGATAAATCAATCATGGTGCAGAACATTGACAGTGAGGAAAGCTCTAGTCACTCTGATACGCAAATCAGTGGCTAATTTGTCAGGCTGAGCAATTGAGAAATCACCCTCCTTCTTACTAGGAAGGGGTCTGGTAGTTTGTTTTATTTTATTTTCTGCTATTCGAATTATTTTAGGGTTGTAGTTCGGGATCTTTCTTGTTTTGTCCTTTTGTTGTTTATGTTCAAACCCTTCTATCTTTTGTTTCAACTAAATGAAGTGTCCCACTTTTCTTTGTGTTTTAAATATGCGTTGTTTGTTTGTTTTCTTTACATAAGTACATTTTATGTTGACCCTAGTGATATGACACGCTAGTGAAATTTTTAGCCAGATCTTAAAATCCAGTTTAAGCATAAACTTTTAATCAGAGGGTTAAAGTTAGAAAAAGAGAGCATATGAGAAAATAGATAGAGTACTGAGACATTTGGTAATAGGTTAAGGCAATTGTTTGGAGAATCACAAAAACAACTTGGTCATCGATCGAAAGACAGGTCCCAATTAGGTCAAACAGTGGTTGTATGATCCTATATCAAGAGGAACAAAAAGAAAATCATCTCCGCAAAAGTATGAATCACTCTATGTGAGGGATGCATAACAAAGGTAGATTTGTATGCCGGACAAGTATAGAAGAAGAAGTGACACACGTTCAGTTTAAGTTAGTATTGTTAAAGTGTCACACATGATCTTTATCTCCCACTTTCATATTGCATGATATGTACTTGCATTTTCAAGGATTGGTATGACGAAGGCATTTCATTCTGCTATCCAAACATCGTGTCATCCTTTGTTTACCCCATTTGAGATTCAGTCCTATATTATTTCATACCCCTCTTTTGGAATCAATATAGTCAGCAAAGCTCAAAAGAAAAGTGTCGGGCAAAACAATAAAGTCTGAAAAAAAAATAAAAAAAAATGAAGAAAATATGTCCAAAAGGAAAGAAAAGAGAGAGTGTCAAGAAAAATAGAGTAAAAAAGTTCCAAAGAGAAAAGAGTCAACAAAAGAAAAATTAGAATCAAAAGAAAGAACAAGCTGCCAGAACTACGCATGACCTGATTCTCCTCTATCGGGGGTGAGATACGTAGGCTGCCCTACTAAGGGCTCGGTCCGACCAAATAAATAATTTAGCGTCACCCAGTCAAAAGAAATTGGGGCATGATTTAATCCTCATTGTTCGAGTCGATTCCAAGAGTTGTAAGTCCTAACCCACTTCAAGTGTCGTTTGGGCCTCACACCATCCTTTCTTTCCAACTCTATCCAAAAGCCAAGTTACAACCAAAGAAAGACCTTTAGATCAATCTTTGAGGATTTTAAGGCAAAGCATGCAAGGTATATAATGATGTATTTAGGAACTACTTGTCTTCCTCAGCACAAGGAATTAAGAGAGAAATAAAAATGAGAGAGTCTTATTGGTGAAAACCCTCACGGGCACCATAAGGCGATGGTAACTTGAGAGAGATAAAAATGAGAGATTCTTATCGGTGAAAACCCTCATGTGCACTATAAGACGACTGTGAGTTGAGAGAGATGAAAATAAGAGAGTCTCAATGGTGAAAAACCCTCACAGACACCATAAGGCAATGGTGAGCTGAGGAAAAGACCCTTTAAGGCGTCACTAGCCGAATGAGGTTTGAATGCAATTAGCCTAAGAGAGCAACTCAGATTCAAGGCCATTAACTGAACAACAATTGGTAAAAAGTTTGGATGGAAAGATCAGGTAGCTTAATCCAAAATGCATGGCATAATCCTTAGAGTCGACTGTCATTTTTAGATAAATTTTTCATTTCTTTGTTTCAAATGGGGACACTCATTGTCTTTTCTTTCTTCTCTTTATTTTTATTTTGTTTTCTTAAGTCAGTTATCCAAATAAAAGTCATTGTCATTTTTCTCTTGTTGTTGAGTCAAGTCTATGTCGAAACAAGTGAGAAAAGATTTCAAAATTGGCTACCAGCTTCTTCAATTGCTGAAAGCAAGACAAAAGGATAGCATTTGAAAGAGACATGATTGTGAGATGAAATAAGGCATGCAGAAAGTTGTATCAACAGAAAATTCTGGGAATTCATGAAAATACCAAGGGTCAAAGAGTTTATCTGAGAAACATGGAAAAAGCAAAGATACTGTGTTTGTTTCAGAAGAACTCTTAATAATTGGAGTTTGGGTCAATGATGCAGCAAGTCAATAACACACGCTAATGTTTGAAAGCAAGATTAAATGTGACTGGGGCAAGAGCGATTTCCACGAAAGCCAAAGCCACAAACCAGCCACCATGTTTTTAAACTAACAAGTTTTCTTTGTATGAAACAGGAACACATGTTACCTTCAAATCTAGGATTTCAAAGCCTAAACATCAAAAAGTGAAATGCCTCACTTCCACAAATGCAGGAGACGCACTTCCTTGTTTAGTTAATTCAAGAAACATTTGTAAGGAGATGCACTTCCTTGTTTGGGCAATTCAAGTAACATTTATGAGGAGATGCACTTCCTTGTTGGGTAATTCAAGTGACATTTGTAAGGAGACGCACTTCCTTGTCTGGGTAATTCAAGCACTATCATAAGGAGACGCATTTCCAAAGGAGACACACTTCCTTGTCTGGGTAATTCAAGCGCTATCATAAGGAGACGCACTTCCAAAGGAGACACACTTCCTTGTTTGGTAATTCAAGCGCTATCATAAGGAGACGCACTTCCAAAGGAGACGCACTTCCTTGTTTGGTAATTCAAGAAACATTTGTAAGGAGACGCACTTCCTTGTTTGGGCAAATCAAGCGGTATTTGTAAGGAGACGCACTTCCTTGTTTGGGTAATTCAAGCAACATTTGTAAGGAGACGCACTTCCTGGTTTGGAAAATTCGAGAAAAATTTGTAAGGAGATGCACTTCCTTAATTCCAGCGCAATCATAAGGAGACGCACTTCCAAAGGAGATACACTTCCTTATTTTGTTAATTCAAGCGCTATCGTAAGGAGACACACTTCCTTGTTTGGTAATTCAAACAACATTTGTAAGGAGACACACTTCCTTGCTTTGGTAATTCCAGCAACATTTGTAAGGAGGCGCACTTCCTTGTTTGGACAATTCAAGTGGCATTGGTAAGGAGACGCACTTCCTTGTTTTGTAATTCAAGCAACATTGGTAAGGAGATGCACTTCCTTGATTGGGTAATTCGAATTTTGCTTTTTAGGTGATGCACTTCCTAACTTAAGTCTTGATTCATAGGAAATGCACTTTCTAGTTGAGTTATCGCACTTATCCCTAAGGAGACACACTTCCTTGCTAGTTTTCATTTGTCAGGTGACACACTTTTTAACTTAAACTTGTATCTCTAGAAGACGCACTTTCTAGTTAGAATCCCTCACTTTAATTCATAGGAGATGCACTTCCTAGTCTTGGTTATTTAATTTTACTCTTAAGAGATGCATTTCTTAGTCAGAGTCTTGATTCATCATTGCAACATGCAAGTAGGTATGATGTGACTTTTCCAAAAGTCTTATGATGATAAACTGGGGCAAAAATTCAATTTTTGTTTTTGAAACTTTACTTTTCTGGCAAATAAAACCTCTTTATAATAATATTTGTTTGGGATAATTTTCTTTTTAGTTTTGATGTGATTTCAGGAGCCTGCCCGAAGCACAGGGCGAAGAAATGAAAGTCAAGCAACAAAGTGATGAAATAGCAAGTCAGGAGCCCGCCTGGAGAATAGGGTGAAGAAACGAAAAGTCAAGCAACAAAGCAAAGCAATTGAAAGCCAAGCAACAAGTTGAAAGAAATTGCAAGTCAGGAGCCCGCCTGAAGAACAAGGTGATAAAAGTCGAGTGAAGAGCCAACATAAGCTGTATAGATAGGATTTTTGTAATTTCATTTATGTTTTAGCTTGTAATTTTCATTTTGATGTAATAACAGAGCCGCGGATCGGAACCTCGACGAAACCTCACTCGACTCTCCAACTCGGTATAGTCCATCTCCGTCCTATCTTTGGAGATACTTATCACTTGATCCCTTCATAACTTGGGTGGGTAGGCTGTCTTAAGTCAAGACTCGGTTGTCCTTCTTCCTTCTATTTCTTTATTTGAATAATGGTCGGGTCAAAATTTGGTCTTGCTGTCTACTTCTTTGCCTGAAAACACTCTGTGTTTACATACAAAGGGGGCATGATGTAGACACCTAATTTTGTCCCTCCCTGATATTGTTTTTACCTATTTGTTTACCCTATCCTACCGTATACCCTCACCCGTGTGATAATCCCTCCACAAAATGACAAAAAATAACAACCCCTAACTAACTTTGTCTTACCCTAATATCCTAACAACCCACCCAACTAAAAATTGACAACACATCCTAACCCCTACCCCTCCTACCCCTACCCCCACGTAACCACCCCTCCCCCTCATATTTCTTGGACACAAAGAAAGAGAAGAAAACCAACAGAAAAGGGAACAAAAAAATTAAAAAGACATAAAGAAGGACATATATAGATATACACACTCACAGGGACGGGGGGGGGGGATCACGAAAAATACAGAGATGGCCATTTTTTGAAAGCTCCCTTTTTGTTTCCTTTTCTTCTTCGCACAAGCACATAACCTCACATTTTCCATTAATGGGGACGACTAACAGTGAATAAGGGAGCAAAATATATACACATACACATTCTATTCTCATCTTCTACACAGAACATCACACACACACACGCACCTAAAAAATAAAGATCGGAGAGAGAAACAGAGAGAGAGATCTGGCCGAAGTGGAGAGAGAAACGAAGAGAGAGATTTGATCGGAGTGAGGGAGAAACGGAGAGAGAGGGTCGGAACTGAGAGAGAGAAATGGAGAGATCTAGTTGAGAGAGAGGTCGAGAGGGAGACGGTAGGTTCGGACTTCACCAGCGAGCTCATCATCCGACCAGCAGTGACGAAGAGAGCGAGAGAACGGACGGAGCTACTGTTTCCGTTTTGTTTTTCTCCGGTGAAATCTAGCCAGAAAAGCTATTTCGTTGACTGTCAAGTTTGCCGGAGCTCCGGCGTGGTAGAAAAGTGATAATTCGACCTCGATTTCGGCAAGCTGCGTTAGCTTAGTTTGAAATCGGTTTATTTTGGTTTCGTTTCGGATTTTCCGTACGGGGTTTTGGTTGATTATTCTTCGAGTTGCGATTTTTCTAGGTTCGTTCATCAGTCTTCATACTGGTTCAAGGATTTGTTTTCTGTTTTGCCTCGATCGGTTCATCGTGGTTAGTTTGGAATTTCCATTTTTGTGCTATCGAGTTTGGGTTTGGTTCGCCGTTGAGGTTCTCTATTCGGGATTCCAAGTCCGGGTTCTCTTAAACATTATTATTATCAACAAATCTGTTCTTTGAAGGTCCATCTCTTGACTCTATTTTTTTTTCTTGAAATTGGTTAATGTCATAAGTTTGTGGTGTGACTGTGAATATTTTGAGCAAAAAATATTAATTGTTGGTGTGGATGACTTGTATGTCTAAGTTCGAATCTTTGTTGGATGTATATGTTTGAAGTTGATTTTAGACTTTCGAAAAGTGTTTGATAATCGGAAAATTTGTTAACCATGGCTTGAGGATTTAACTTGTTGATTTGGGGGTCGGGATTGAAAATTTGATAATCAAATAGGTTGAAGGTTGTTTGTTTTAATTCATCACTGACTATGGGATAGTATCATAATAGGTCAAGTGGTTAGGTAATCGTAGGGTCGGGTAGGCAAAATTTAGAAATAAATGTTTTGTTGGAGTGTTTTGGATATGTGCTTGAATGACACTTTCTATTTTATTTCACGAAAAGTTTAAATTGTATTCATTTGGCCGGGGAATGCCCCGAAGGATTTGTATAGATTTATCCGGGGAATGCCCCGAAGTACCTTGTACCCGGAGGACGTCCGTGATGAAGGCCCGAGGCATCGGGTAAAGCATTAGTTTAGGATTAGCGTAGGTTTATTTTCAGTTTTTTTCTATTTTTGGATTGTAATAATTGGACTGGACTTACATTTCGGTTTGTTTCATTTTGTTTTTGTTTGATTGTTTTTGCGTGCTTTTTCTGTGGTTTATACACTTCATAATGCCAGAAATAGTCGATACACTCCACCAAACGACCGTGGTCGAACCACGGGATCGAGGGGTGCCTAACACCTTCCCCTCGGTCAACAGAATTCCTTAGCCGGAATCTCTGTGCGCAAACCGGTTTAAGAGTCAAATGGTTTCGAAAGGGATTTTTCAAAGGTGACTTGGCACACCGGATTATGCCAAGTGGCGACTCTGAATAAAAAATGCAAATAATCCTTTTCCGAAATAAATTTTCATTTCTTGTCACTTAAATAATAAAACCCTTTCGAACTTTAAAAAATGTATCTATCTTTTGGAGTACGCGTTAAAAAGGGGTGTGACACACAAGTAATAATTTTTGCTCTTCTTACTGCTCAATCTTACTTTAAAGGTCCATTTTGTTTGGTGTTTCACACAAAGAAGAGAGACTATTCGATGATGAAAATGTAACAATAATCTTTATTTTATTCCATTTATTCTGGGGTAGGGGTGGAAGAGGGTCCATGAACAAAATATTGAAAAGTAAATAGAGATGACCAAACTTTTAGAGCTAAATAGGGTGTTATAACTATCTCACCATTCATAACCTGCGAGTTAATACTTTATTTTACTGGTAATTTTAGTGGTATGACAAACCAACTGCCGTTGTGCAACCAAATTAAATGTAGATAGTGAACGTTATTGCAAATATAATTCGTTATTCGTACACCATGTATATTGTACCATCTATTTGAATTATGTGTACCTTACTGGTCACATTTTTTTCTTTAAGAAATTTGCACACTAAATATTTGATTTTTGGTTTCTGGAATTTGCAATTTTGCATTGTTTTCTGTTTTATGAAATTTGCATTATTGTATTTCTGATTTCTGGAATTTTCTATCTGTGTACTGTCTGTAGTTGCTAATTTGAACTGATTTTTTAGTTTGTTTTTGTTTTGTTTTGCATCAATGCATGGATCATCTTTGTTTCTGAGGCAGTAGCTTACTAGCTTTGGACTTCAAATTAGATATGTTTAATGTTAATGGTTAACCCGATAACCGAATCGATAACAATGAAAAACTGATAAATCGATAACCGATTAACCGATATCTTAACGGTTTTTTAACAATTTAGCATATATACAAACCGATAATGAATAAGTAAAATCGATAATTTTCAAAATCGAACCGAACCGACCGATATGCAGCCCTAGATGGGAAAAGTTTTTTCAGCGACAAAATATATTGTTGCCAAAAATGACTTTACGCAACCAAAAATATTATTGCCTTACATTTGTTTAGTTGTGGCTTATAAAACTTTTCACAACAAAATTTAATGTTGCTACAAATTAACTTTGTTACCAACAATATTAATTGTTGCAAAAACCTTACAAAATTTTAGTTATTAGTCTGTTGCGAAGCTTTTTAGCAACAATAATTTTTTATTACGATAAATGTTATATTTTTTGTACACCTTTAGCAACAATTTGAGTAGCTGCTATATACATAATACCCTTTTTAAAAATAGTTACATATAAATATTAAAATTAAAAATTAAATAAATTTGCAAAGGTCAACACATATGATTGATGCACTACATTATTTTCTACTTACAAAAAAATTAAATACTTCTACGTATGTTTCCAACTGTAAAAAAAAAAATAAGCAATGTCATTATATTCTAATCCTATTGGTAATTTTAAAAAAAAAAAAATCTTTCCCTGGTGGCACTTATATTTCTAATTGATTTAAATCTTCTCACTTGATTTATTCTTCTCTAGCCCTTCATTTTTTTTCTCAAGTGATGTTTTTTTTACTCGAAAGCCTCCTTTTTGTTTCTTCTGCAGTATGAAACATAGTATGAGCTTTCAGTTCTTCTTGAATCTTTTGTAAGACCTACAAGTGAAAGTCACATAAGTTTGTGTTTTGCATAGTGTAGAAGTTGCTAAAATATTGACTAATTATGATGCTGACAAATTTCTCTACAGTGTTTAACAAATCATGATCTTTTGAAGTAATTACACTATTTTAGGTGAACTGAAAGATTAGACATTTAAATCAGAAAAACGGGAGTCTCTATTAATTTACCAAGAGCAGTTCACTTTTTTATGTTTCCGGCAAGAAAATCTATACAAATTTACATGGCTATTTAAAGTTAGCACATAAGAGCATGGTACCATACATTGATGAAACAGATATAAAAAGTGTAAGAAAATTCTTAAGTTTCTCTCAATGGAATAAGAGAGATCACCAATACATGTTCTTTACAATCTGGTTGAAAATATTTTCAATTGAATAGGAGAGATCACCAGTACATATTTTTTACAATCTGGGTGAAAATATAGAACTGAATGTGGTCAGTTTCAGGAGTCTAAACTATGATGAGTATTCAAATTGTGATTTATCTGTTGAAAACATAATTAGGTGAAGCTTACATCTGACCTTTAAGGAGGTGAAGCTTCCACAAAAGAGAATACAATGTTGTTGAGTTGCAAAAGTTATGGAAGAAGTAGTGTAATAAAATTACATTGCAGTTCTTACCTTGGTGAATTTGAGAACTAAAGATCGATAAAGGAAAAATAACTTGTGGACATCAAACTCTGATATTGTGTCTTAGCTTAAGTTAAGTAACTAACAAAGCATAGTTCTTGCAACTCACAAACATCTAATTGGCAGTTCTTACTTCTGCATGCCAAAGTTCATACCGCTTAGCAAGAATTCATACATTAAATCATGAATCACTACTATTATCTTATTTCATAGGACACCAAAGTCTTTTTAATCAGGCACTTTACTTCTCTTCCACTCTTTTTGCAACTACAAATACCAAATAAAATAGCAAAAAAGAATAGTATTTTTCTTATAGGGAGAGAGTGTGTCAATACAGGGGAAAATAGATGTAACAACCCAAATCCAGCAAAAATAGATCTTATTTTATTTTTTGGCTAAGTTTCTTTTTTGATAGCGCATAACAGTGTACACTCGTTCCCTTTTTTGATAATTTTCTTGTGGATTAATTTAAGCTATCGTAGGAAGCCAAAATTGGTTCAGGCCATTTGATAGGTTGAGTTCAACTATATCCACACCGATCATCTATGAGTACATTCCTTTTCTACTGGCATAATTTTAGGCGTGTTGGATTGTATTACAATTTTAAGGGCTAAATTTGACATCTCTAAAAAAGGTCAACCATTAGCATTCTGAATGTTGCCCAATTTCAATAGAAAAACTTACATATGAGTGAAGGAACCTGACAACAAAGATCAAAGTTCCTTCAAAGGATAGTCAACTTTAGCCCATGAAACTTGGAAGAGATGGGATAGGAATAAGTTCACTGATGAACCAACACAGATACAACCAAAATTATGTATTTTTCTCACGTTTATGACCATTACTCATTGAACAGTTTGTGAAAAACTTGACATTGTACAGAAAAGAATAATTGGCAGTTAAGATATCAAAAAATAAAAATAAACACCCCATTTAACAACAAATTTGTAGAATCAAATGCACAGATAAGAGATGACTTGCCTTCAGAGGGATGCCCAAACCTTGAATCCACAATTTCCCTCAGTAGCTCTGGCTTTAAAAGAATGTCTCTTAATTCAAAACTGTGAATTCTAACATAACCCCTATATTAACAAAGAATGACCAAACCATTTAGACTTATTATGAGATTCAAACTCTCAAGCTTAAGAAGTAGAAAAAGAAGCATATTAATCAGATATGGTGGCATATTAGACCATTTATTCAGTATGTGTGTGCTGACATTATGTTAAATTGGAAATAGAAGAGATTCTTACTCTCACTATAAAAGTACATAATTACATGAGAGAAGATATGTATTTCTAACTCAAATTGTATAAAAAGACAACACAACAACAACATACAGTATAATCCCACAAAGTGGAATATGTGGAGGGTAGATTATGCTTCGACCTTACCCCTGCCCCAGAGAAACAACAACATACCCAGTGTATTCCCACATAATGGGGCCTTGGGAGGGTAGATTGTACGCAGATCATACCACTATCTCAGGTGAAGTAGAGAGGGTGATTCCGATAGACCCCCGGCTTAAGAACGATAACAGTATATCAAATACAAAAGATAAGTGCATATAACCTAGTACGGTACACAAAATAAACTAACAGTATAACAAACACCAAATATAAGTGCATCTAAAATAGTATGGTATGCAAAATAGCCACACGATAATACTACATCCACAACACCATGATCAAGAAACTCCAGACACAAAAGGACGCTCCTCTACTATTACCGACGTACTCCCACCCCCTAACCCTCTATCCTAATTCGCATCCTCCACACCATCCTATCAAGGGTCATGTATTTCATAAGCTGTAGCTATTCCATATCATGACTAATGAGAATAGTCCAAAATGTCAGAGGATTAGTTTTTCCCACCTAAGGAAAGAATTTAACTTCAAAATAAGATAAAAATTAAATAGATCATTATGCACATAATCACTGTGAAATTTGTTCAAAAAGAGTAGTGAAATTCATATTACAAAAAAGAAAATTATGTCAAGGCAGTTTGAACAGATCATCTTCAGGTTATATCTTAAAGGAGATTCAAATGGAGCATCATGTATAGCAATAATCTAACATTTCTATAATATATTGCAACTGCCCATAACCAGTCAGAGAAACATTGAAGATATACAAAAACCATAGATTTGAGAGGCCTTAAAAATCCGCATCAATAGAGAACTTGCCTTCAACGGCTCATAGATGTAATATCTAACGTCAAAGTCAGAAAGAGCTGGATAAGCACTTTAAAATCTGTGTTATTCACATATTCAAATATAAGACTTGGGGTCTTCGATTGCTGATCTCTGACAACATCAAGTAACTACACCATATTGGGTCCACCATAAAGATTCTGCAGTATCTTAATCTCACGCTTGATCTGCAGTTAGTAACAATTAACAGATAAGTATCTGTGCAAAATAAAGGAGAAGATATATTGTAATAAGCAAAAGAGTATGATTCAGAGTATGATTCAGAGTGCCCATGAGAAGACAAATACGCAGTTAAATTGCAGATAGTTCAGCACTCATAAGTAATCAAGAATTATTACAGTAAGTTAACAAAACAGAAAAAAAGTTAAAAGATATACACAATAAAGAACTCACTTGACTAAAGAATGAAAGATAACGAAGGTTAAAACGTGGAGATATCTGATGAGCTTGAAGAATATCAATAATACATTATATGTAGCTCAAAAATACAGAACTAAAAAATCACTAACCTGTTTTTGAACATTCTAGGAAACTGGTTCGACTCAGGATCATAGACACAATAAGATCAAATTTGAAGAACATCTATAAGACTTTTTATGTTTAACAAGCTTGGAGGAGAAAAAACTTTAAAAAATGTAGTAATGTAGTAATAATATGACATAAGGGATACAACAACATCACTGCAAAATGTGATAAATTAAGCTTCAGAAGGTGTAAGTAGCACACATCGAGGACAAAATGAGAGGTCGCTTGAGCTTGTTTGGTCATATCGTCAACCTCAAGACGCACCAGTCCCTACATGTGAAATCATGGTGAGTAGAGACCTAAAATCACATTGAACAAAGTTTTCTTGAAAGATTTAATGCACAATCCATGATACAGATAGACCCCAACAATCGAACCGATTATCTTAATGCACAAGAACACTATATTACATAGTAAAAACGTTTGAAAACATCACAAACACACATAGGCTGAGGCACACCACTAGTGCTACATACACATACACACACAATGGTTCAAGCTATTCAAGTATGTCTGGATCAACAAACTACTCAAGTGTATTCCTTCAAGCTACAAGTGATGCCTGAAAAGAATAATTAACTTATATCTACCAGTACTTGATGCTTGCTGGCAGAACATTTACAGCTACCATGTGTTTGTTTAATGTGTAATAGACAATATTTTCAATTGCTTTTCTTGTGCAATATTCAAGCCAAAATAAAAGCAAACATAAATAAACAAATGCTAAGGAAAAATAACTAGCCAGCAACTTAACTTTAACTCTTTCTAGATCAACTTTTAATTTTGATTTTAAATTTTAAAACATTCTTTGTCACTTCTCCAACACAATTAAACCACAACAAGAATTTGGGATATAGGGAATCAAAGCCCTAAACATTGAATTACTAATAATATTAAAAAATTTATTACAACCACCTTTCATACTAAAATGTTCAATAAAAAAAAGTTTATGAGTTTCTTTGTAGAAAGAAAGGAGAACTTACAGATCGAATCAAGCCAAGAACTTCCAGATAAAGTGGTAAGCCCCTACAAAGACAACAGAATAGTCCAATTTATTAAAGTATAAAAAAGAAGTGACCAAAAAGAGGAACCAAATTAAAAAACATAAAATAACAAAAGGGTAAGGGAGATCAAGAAATCAGTAGTATAATTCATTAGTTCGAAGGCAGACTTAGCGACATAATTTGAGATGAAAACAAACAACGTAAGCAATTGGAACTAGTGCGTAGCTTGTTGTTTACAGTATATTGTATATTGTGTAACTGTTTGGTGATGGATGAATTGAGCAAACCTCATTCTGCTATTGCATGTTCGCGTAGTAGTACTGGACAACAACAATAACAAGAGAGGCTGCCAATTAATGATGAAAATCAACTTTTTAAGCTCTAGGCAATATGTTGAATTATTCTGTCCTCGAAAAATTGATGCAACACAAGGAAATTTTAAAAAATAGGATTTAGTAAAACAAAGAGAATAACAAACACAACTATCAAGTAAATAGCAACTCCACTATTCTAATGGCAACAATGAAAACTGTACTTTAACATTACAATACAACAACATACCCAATATAATCTCATAAGTGTAGTCTCGGAAGGGAAAGACCCAATCACTTGAATGCTTGCACCTAAAATGACTATTGAGCCATAAAAAAAATAGTAAAATTATATGATCCTATATAACACACTATGCGGACAAGCATGTCATGTGAAAGGTAGGCACAAAATATCTTTGAAAAATAAGAATTGAGTTATCACCTTGTGCTCACAATAGTGAGACATAATAAGCCTCGTATATGTCACCATTGGCTTCCAAGAGTAAAATTCCTTCACAATAGCTTCATGTTTTTGATCAGTTGTTCTAATAAACTTTTCATTACTTTTAACATTACAATAACCCCCAACAAAAATATATAGATCCAACAAGGATTTCAATCCATACTTTTCCCCAAAATATAATTTCACAAAGTATATTTCAGGAAGAGAAATTTTGTATCTTATACGCAACTATAGTTCCTGTATCTATATACAAATACAAACCCTCAAGCTTCTAAGTCAACAAGATCAACAAATACCCAATGTTCATTTCCACCGAAAATATGAAAACCAACATAAAAAATTACCAGAAGTGACCTTGGCAAGCAACAAAATGCAGAAAGAAAAAAAAAGAAAAAAATGACTATAACAACAAATAAAAAAAAAGATATAAAATTGAAAGGCATGAAGATATTATTTGCTCGCATAGGCCCAACTTTTTCTACAAAATTCAATGAATAGGATAATAAATTAATTGAATGTTGATTTTTCAGAAATAATTGAAATTAGAGCGAAAAGAACTTACCGATTGGAGCCCTAGTTTTTTATTAGGGAACTCAAGTAATTCAAAACTCTAATTGGCATGTGGATGGAATTGGGAAGGAGAAGTGGAAGAGAAAATCTAATTTGAATAAAAATAAGGAAGGGAAATTGAGTAAAAAGAAAAAAATGAGGAATTTTTTTTCCTCTTCTACATTTGCTAAAAAATTGAGAAAGGCCTGTTATTTTTATTATTATTAGCCACAAACAAAGAAAATTGTGGAAAATTTAAATATTTTAGCAACAACCAAAATACTTTTAGCAACAATAAAAATATATTATTGCAAATATATATATAGTTTGAATTACTTTATTAACTCATGATATTTGGCAACAAGATTAAAAGATTTGACAATAAGAAAAAGTTCATTGTTAAAAATTCTATTTTATGCCAACAATAAACTTAGGTTGTTACCAATTATTAAATTTAGCAATAACATTTTATTTGTTGGCAAAAAATTATTGTCAGTTCTATATTTTCTTGTAGTGTTAGTGGTTTTACAAGTGTTTATGTTGAGTACTTTCATTCTTGTCATAGGCACAATCAGATGTGGATCTCTGCTTTAATTTCAAAGATTATTTATTATACTTTTGGAATCATCATTTTAAAAAGATAATATTTGTTAAAATTTTAGTAAGATGTTAATCTTCATGTAATTACAAAATTAATTTCTACGTAACTCTAACTAGCAACGACCCCTTAGTATTTTAGCCAAAAAATTACTCGTAAGAGGAATTTGACGTGGTGGGTGTTGGACAATAAAATTCTCGAGAACGAAAATAATAATCGAGATAAGAAAAATACTGCAAAAATTGATTTATTGATTTCAATAAGTGAGTATTACAATTTCTATGATTCCTCTGATTCGCCTTTTCAACTATAAATTCAAGGGCTTCGAGCTTGATCTTGAACTTTAACTTGAACTTGATGGATTTGATCTTGACTTGTGTTTGAATCCAAGGGTTTGGTAGCTTGTTCTTGAATCTTGCAGTCTTGATCTTGAACTTGAACTTGATTTAAAGACTTGATGAACTTGATCTCAACTTGTACTTGAATTCAAGGGCCTTTGAGCTTGTTCTTGAATCTTGTAGTCTTGATCTTGAAGCTTGAACTTGTTCTTGAATCTTGAACTCTTGATCTTGTTCTTGAACCTTGAAATCTTGAGCTTGTTCTTGAACCTTGAACTCTTGATCTTGAAATCTTGAGCTTGTTCTTGAATTTGTAGAGAAATTTGCTGCTTTGATCTACGAGCTCTCTTTTGATTCTTATTAAAATTGTTAGTCCCTTTTCTGAATTATGAGGCCCCTATTTATAGTTGTAGGAGGTGAAGAGTCATGATAAATATGAACTTCCTTTGACCAATCAGATTTAAGTGACATGGCACCTTTTATGGATTTTTAATTACTGCATCATTTTGACATGTGGCATGGTCTTATTGGCTCTTTCACTTGATTTGGCATGCCTCGTCATTTGACATATGGCACCCAATTGGGCCTCTAGAACATAATGACATCTTAGGCTTGCTAAAGTGGGCTTAGTCATTTGTAGCCTAAATTAATATGATGACATTTTGGCCTTGATAAAGTGGGTTAGTCATTTCTAGCCCAAATTAATGGACTAACCCAATAGCAATTGGACTTTAATTAAATCCATGGATGTTTGGACTTAAATGATTAATCCTATTATATTAATCTCTAATATTTATTTGAGATTAATATATTTTGAATTTAATATAATCCGAATTTTGTACGGATTTAAATTTAACAAAATTTCGTTACATACAAATTGCCCCCTGCTTCAAGACTTGTCGGAGTATTAATTTATTTAAACCAAAGACAAGTCTTGAAGTACCATTAAATCAAATTTAGATCGAGTTAATTTATTTATTGGGCCATGTGCACTTTCAACACATATAAGAAATCGTTTAACAATGATTATGTTTCCTGGCCCATTTTACTTTCAATATGGGAAAATACAATTATCCTTTCCACTAATCACGTGCCAGTGATTAGTATTATTTTTTAAACTATGCAAAAGTAATAAGATAACTTTCAGAAAGTTAAAGGATTTCAATCGGCACATTCACCACTTAAAACTGGTCGTATTCGAGCAGAATACAACTTCTGCTACAACCGTCTTTACTAGTCCTTGAATCTTAGTTGGATTATATTAATCCCTTTTAACTCAAACTAGGAATCTTAACATGCACAACCTCTATACATCTATAAATACCCCATGCTATTCATTGTTTGCATCATATTCTGTAGCATTCTCGGCAGCAACCTTGTGGTGGATTGGAATCAATAGCAAGGTAATTTCTTTTTCTTTTATTGATTTTATTCTTTTTTTTAACAGTTTATGCATGAATTATATTTCTCGCCCAAATAACGTCTTTCATGCAAAGACGACAACCACATGGCGCTAAAGGATATCTACTTATTTTCTCCATAAGAAAGGTAATTTTATGGTAATCTTATGGCGCGTAGGGATGGCTACTTGTCCCCGCCATAAGAAAGTTAATTTCATGTTAATCTTATGGCGCATAGGGATGGCTACTTTTCCCTACCATAAGAAAGGTAATTTCATGATAGTCTTATGGCAAAGGTAAAAGGTAACTTCATGGTAGTTTTATGGCAAAAAATAAAAGGTAACTTCATGGTAGTCTTGTGGCATGTAGAGATGGCCACTCATCCCCTCCATAAGAAAGGTAACTTTATGGTAATCTTACGACGCATAGGGACGGCTTATTCGCCCCTGCCATAAGAAAAAGTAACCTTATGGTAATCTTATGGCGCATAGGGATGACTACTCGTACCCGCCATAAAAAAAGGTAATTTCATGAAGATTGAAAGGTAAACTCAAGAAGGTTTGAATGATTTAAAGACTTCAACTTATAGATCAAAGAACCCGATGACTCCAACTTTCAAACTCTGAAAGCTTCAATATGACAGACTTGAAGACTTCAACTTATAGTCGCAGAGCATCTGAAGACTTCAACTTGTAGACTTCGTGAACTTTCAGGTTTCAATATGGTGAAGTTGAAATCTCCAACATAAAGACTTAGTGAATTTGAAGACTTCAACTTATATGCATAGGTCATTTGAAGACTTCAACTATCAGACTTTGTGAACTTGCAGGCTCCAATATGGTAACTTGAAAGCTCCAACATGAAGACTTAGTGAATTTGAAGACTTCAACTTATATGCATAGGTCATTTAAAGATTTCAACTATCAGACTTTGTGAATTTGCAGGCTCTAATATGGTAACTTGAAAGCTCCAACATGAAGACTTAGTGAATTTAAAGACTTCAACTTATACGCATAAGTCATTTGAAGACTTAAACTATCAGACTTAGTGAACTTGCAGAATCCAATATGGTACCTATTGAGTCACCAACAATTGGTGCAAGTCTGAAGATTGATGATGTTAAAAGTCTTTTGAAGACTGAATTTTTCATATGAAGGGGAACATGTATTTTTTTTACACTCATGCAGCTAAACTCAAAATAAAATTCCAAGTGCCTACGTACCTCAATGAAGAGGATCAAGTCACAACGTAGTTCTGGGGTGAGTGTTTTTTTTTTTTACATCCTAACTTTTTCCTAGGCTGCCTCTTTCGAGGTTTTCAACCTAGCGGACATTTTTTTTAAGCCGTTTATAGTTTCTACTCTTGCGGGCCAGGAGTAGATATGCAGTTTATACTCGTGCCTTAAGGAGTGTCATCTTCCTTCAAGGATAGTATTTCTTCAAGAACTTGGCATTGATGAGGCCAATCCTCACGCCATCTTCATCAACAAGCTTGTAAGCACTATTTGAATATGCCTCTTGTACGACGTATGGTCCATCCCACTCCCGGGTGAATTTCCTCCAGACTTACGAGAAGTGATAATGGGTCTTCTTACTGCAAGGACTTGATCTCTAACTTGGAAGCACCTCAAGAAAACCCTTTTGTTAAAAGAACGAGATAGTCGGGCTTAGTAACATTCAATATTTTGTTGAGCCTCCAGCCTCTTCTCATCAAGATCTTCTAACTCCGCAAGATGCAAATTAGCATTTTCTTTATCAGTGAGCCCTTCTTGAATAGCCAGTCTCAAAGAAGGTATTTGACGCTCAATTGGCAGGACTGCTTCAACTCCAAAACCAAGTGAGTATGGGGTTGCTTGCGTTGGTGTACGGTAAGTTGTCCTATACGCCCATAAAGCTTCTTCCATTCGCTCATGCCAATCTCATTTGGACTTTGAGACGACCTTCTTCAACAAATTACATAAAGTCTTATTGAATGTTTTGGCTAGACCATTGGCGGCAGCATGGTACATAGAAGACTTGCGCTGCTTAAAACCAACGAGATTACAAATTTTGTTCATCAGCTTATTATCAAAAGGCTTTTGATTATCAGTTATTATGTACTGAGGAATTCTAAAGTGGTAGATGATGTTCACTCGAATGAAGTTTGCAACATTTTCCTTCTTTACTTCCTTGAGAGCAACAACTTCAGCCCATTTTGAGAAGTAATCTATTGCGGCCAAGATGTATAAGTGTCCGCCAGAAATTTTGGTAGTGGACCAACAACATCCATTCCCCAAGCATTGAATGGCCAAGATGCTACAGTTGGGTGTAGTACATTTGGAGGTTGATGTATGAAATTTGAATGGAATTGGCAAGCTTTGCATCTTCTAGCATAGTACAAACAATCTTTCACCATCGTTGGCCAATAATACCCCATCCTTTTAATGTGAAAATGGAGCTTTGGTCCAGACTAATGTGATCCACAAACTCCCGAGTGCCCTTCTTGCAAAGCTTGAATTGCTTCTTCCTCTCCCAAACGCCGTAAGATTACTTCTTCAAATGATATTTGGTAGAGTGTGTCTTTTTAATAAAGGAAGTGAGGTGCACGACGACGAATGTCAGTCCTTCTCCTTGGATCTTCTGAAAGTATTCCATAACACAAGTAGTCAATGATAGGCTGTCGCCAATCTTTCTTTACAGCTTCAGACACAACAATGAGGTATTCAACTTTACTTTCTTCATCCTCAGTTGATGGCGGTACTACCCATTCTTGGAAGATAGTGACTTGCGTCTGATTTAGAAGAGTCAGGGTTGAGGCCAAAGTAGCTAGGGCATCAGCTTGCTTATTTTCTTTCCTTGGCACATGCTGGAGGGTTACTTCTCTAAGCCATCCCATCAACTTTTGTGTATATTCATGATATGTTCTTAACTCAGGCTTCCGAACTTTATAGCTTCCCAACAGCTTCTTTATCACTAATTGGGAGTCACCAAAAACTTGTAATTGCAGTTGTTTCATGTCGACAGCCATCTCTTGTCCGAGTATGAGCGCTTGATACTCAACAACATTATTGGAGCAACAGTTCGTCAAGGTAAAAGAGTAGGGGATGACCTCTTATTGTGGAGTGACAAACACTACGCCAGCACCAGCTCCATCTCGATGTGCAGCACCATTAAAGTACATCTTCCATGGGGATCTAACTTCAACAACCAATGCATCTTCATCAGGGAGTTCATCGCTCAGCTCCCAGTCATTAGGTATTGGGTGATATGCCAAGAAGTCAATCAATGCTTGTCCTTTTACAGCTTTTTGGGGAACGTACACAATCTTAAACTATTGAAATTAAAGGTACCACCTTGTAAGTCGGTCACTTAGGAATGGTTTTGACATTACAAACTTAATGGGATTTGACCTAGACACGAGATGGAAAATATGAGCTTGAAAGTAGTGTTTCATATTTTGGATAGAGAAAGCCAATGCCAAACATAACTTTTCAATTGGAGAATATTTCAGCTCATTTGGTGTCATCATTCTGCTCAGCTAGTAAAGTGACTTTTCTTTGCCTTCACTATTTTCTTGAGCCATTAGTGCTCCAACTGACCTCTCTTGTGATGCGATGTAGAGTATCAATGGTTTACCAGGTATGGGTGCCGCAAGAACTGGTGGCTTCATTAAGTATGATTTGATACTCTTAAAGGCGTTACTACAAGCTTGGTCCCATTCGAAGTGAGTATCCTTCTTCATGAGACAACTAAATGGCTGATATTTTTCATCCAAGTTTGAGATGAACCTCTTTAAATATGCTAACCTTCCTTGAAGGCTTTTTAATTCATAAATATTTTGAGGCTCGGGTATCTTAAAAATTGTATCAACCTTGGCTTGATCAATTTCAATTCCTCGGTATCGCATAATGAAACCAAGAAACTTTCCAGAAGTAACTCTCAAGGCACACTTCAATGGATTCATCCTAAGTTGATATCTTTGAAGTAACTCGAATACCATTCTTAGGTTTTTTAAGTGGTCGTCTCTCTTTCTTGACTTCACCACTAGATCATCCACGTAACATTCAACATTTTTGTGGAGTAGGCCATCAAAGATGTTTTGCATAGCCCTTTGATAAGTGGATCCAGCATTCTTCAAACCAAAAGGCATCACCTTGTAGCAATAAATACCTTTGGGCGTACGAAATGCAGTGAGCTCTTCATCTTTTAGCACCATGCGGATTTAGTTGTAGCTAGATGAACCATCCATGAAGGACATTTGTGACGCCCCAAAGTTTTGGGGCCTGTCACCTGCCAGGATTGTGCATGCCAACTAGGCCACAACCTTGTCAGCTATGCAGGCGGCATGTGCTGAGGGAATATGCTAAAGTCGAAGATGAGGAAAAAGGGCATAACATGAGGTAAAAAACAACTATATATGTTGTATTACATGTCCTAAGAGTTCCAAGGTGATTTGGAGAGGGCTTGGTGTGAGCCCAAGGGGGTGGAGGCATGGTGAGGATCGTGTACGGTGTTCGATGTCAGCGCCGTGCCATTTTGAGATACAAGTGGAATCTAAGGATTCCGGTTTAAAGTATTGATATTAAAGGTACCTTATGTATGCTTACCAAATTTGGGGTCATTTGGAGTCCGTTTGGATAGGGGCTTGACTTGGTCAAAGATCAGTGGCATTGTCGTAATTTGTTGATTGATCCGAAGGCCATAACTCGTTCCATGTGTATAGGAATGGGGTGAAACTTCATGGAGGTGTGAAGAAAGTCAAGATAAAGGAGTAGGAATAAACGGAACCCAATTTAAAGATCGGATGAATGATCTAAGCCCAGTACAGTTCTCGGGCGAAATGATGTCTAGTGGCGGACATTGGGATTATTTATTTTAAGCATATATAAGGGGGGTATACATGGTGACAGCTTCCCCCGGGTGTGTCGACAGATGGCCACCCCAAGTGTGCTGCCTTGAGGGACAACCTCAAGGGCCTGCCTTGGCATGTCAAAGGAATGCCCAAGGTACTCATAAGGCTCGGGAGCCCTATGGGCAACGTAGGGTCGGGTGGACAATGGTTGGGTGCCCCGACAAGGCTAGAGGTTGGCTATATAAACCGACAAGCCCCGCGGGCTGTCTAAGTGATGAAAGGATGCCTCCAAGCCGATAGAGCAATCGAGATACTCTCCCCAAGAGACTCGTACGCTAACTTGTGAACTTGGTCAAGGTTCAGCCAAGCGAGCAAGGGTCCGTTGGCCTAGACGCGCAGTTGTGGGGCGACACTATGCTATGGAAGTTGGATGCAAGTTGTGTGGGCTTTTTTTGGATATGCCATAAGACATAAGAGAGAATGACTAAGGAAGACACTTGAGACAAAGGCCAAGGATTGAAGGTTGCCCTACTCGGGCGAAGCAAAGGCCAAGTGCACATGCACAAGGCGATGTCAAGCTTGAGGATAGGACTGTGTACGCTATAGAGATGCCCAGGTCCAGGCGAGGGACGAGTATGTCCGTAGCCATCCCCGGGAGCGCATATGGATGAGATCTCAGGATTAAAGGTACGCCATAAGAGTTGTTTATAGGTTGGCCATGTCAACCGACATGTTGATAGAGCGGAACCAAAGGGAGCAAACCTCTGAGGCAAGCTTCCCACAGGTACAGGATCGTGCTAAAGACCTGGGAAATGAGAAAGTCTGGCCCATAGTTCGGGGAACCATGGGCGCCGCACGGGCAAAATTGTGTGCCGCTGACACAGTGAAAAATGAGCCTGTGACAAGTGGTATCAAAGCATGACCACTTGATATGCAAGTGGTATCGAAGCGTAGAATTGAGAGTAGGTTGTGAATGTCATTGCAGCGATCACATCAAAGCATAGATTGACATTCTTCGTGCTAATGAAGATCGTTTGAGACGATGCTACCTTGTGAAGGGAATTGGTTGTATGTTGAGATGCTTGAGTTAGCTATGTCAACCAAGACCCATCATTTCAGAATCACACCATGTCACAACCATTGATTCCGCCTTTGTCTGTGTGGGTTGATTCATCTTCAAAGCATCTGAGAGTGATTGAGAAACCTTCAAGGGATGACTTCAAATCAGTGGGTACCGTATGCAGAGGGATTATATGGAGGCACGTTGGACCAACAGGTGTGGTCATCGTGCGATGCTGTTTGAGTGGAACCACAAAGTTGGACAGTCGGATAGCTGGTGCTCAAATATCCTTGATTGTGGGGAATTGTCAGTTCGTCAGAAACTCTGTTAGCGGTATGTTGGAATCTATGGTCAGAAGAGAGCATGGACTTTACAAGGACGTCAAGAAAGGTTGGTGAAGTGCATCAGAAGCTTGTCAGTCAAATAGTTTGTTCATGCAAAGTGACGAGCCAGGGTTGTCAGCCATGAAAGTGTCTAGGCTGAGGTAGAGAAGGGGATATATCGATAAGTCGGGTGGTCAAGAGGATGAGCCATGTCTGCCAGGTCGTGCAACCATGTTCCAAGAGAGTTGAAGCCGTAGACTATTAACATTGGTCTTGATCATGCTTAGATCTTGCCATGGATGCATTTAAGGCATCAAGTTGAGTGTCCGCCAAGAAGGTTGGACTTGAGCTTTGCCGAAAGGCATGCGAAGGGGTCCGTCTAAGGAAGTTGGACTCAAGGTTGGAACTAAACCTACCCACCTAATGGGTTGCGAAGAGTGGCAGGAGAGTCCCTAAACCTAGCCACCTAATGGGTTGCAAAGAGTGGTAGGAGAGTCCCTAAACCTAGCCACCTAATGGGTTACGAAGAGTGGCAAGTGAGTTCCTAAACCTATCCACCTAATGGGTTGTAAAGAGTAGCAGGAGAGTCCCTAAACCTAGCCATCCAATGGGTTGCGAGGAGTGGAAAGAGAGCCCCTACAGAAGATATACATGCACGATGAGTGGGCAGTGAAACCTACGTCATGGGCAAGCGGAGCTTGCAGTTCGAGAGAGTGCTATGCAAGGCAAGAACCAGGCTAGCACCAAGCGGACCATTGGGCCGCGACAACGTAAAGAAGGAACTGAGTGTAGGCTTCTTTGTGGAAAGATGGGCGTTAAAGTCAAGTGAAGGTATAACCATCAGGTGTGTGAGCGGTACGCATAAACCAAACCATTTCATGGAGAGGTGTTGTGCCAAAGTACTATGGGTAAGGAAAGTTGTCAATGTGGGATTAGCTAAAGCGCTGAAAATGAATTGGGTTCTGAGTTCGAGGATGGGTTTTTTTCAAGAGTAGAAGAGCGGGTCGGAGGCCGCAGATGGGTAAACCAAGGGAGTTCTCTCCATAGGCTATCGGTACGAGGGTACCCCAAACGTCGAAGGACTGCGAAGGGAAAAAGCGAGTTTTGAATGAAGTGTCTAATTCACAGAATAGTGCACAGATGTCGGAACTTTGAGATAAGAAGTACTTGACAAAGGTATGTCCCAAGAGAGTGCGATGTGCCTATGGGTGCGGAGCACACGAGATGTCAGAAGGTGCCATGGTGAAGCATTGGTTTCCAAAGGCTGTTGTGAATGATGATTGGGACAAAGTTCGTAATTTGGGCTACCACCAGTAACGTCACTTGAGGAAAGGAGATAAGGACCATGAGGGCATGGTTGGAAAAGATGCCACATCGAGGGATGCCTACCTAGCTATGTTATGTTGAAACGGTAAAAGTCCAGGAGGGAAGATAGTTATCTACCAGAGGCAAAGGATTAAAGTGGGTAGGTAATCGTAGGGTCGGGTAGGATAAATTAAGAAATAAATGTTTTGTTGGAGTGTTTTGGATATGTGCTTGAATGACACTTTCTCTTTTATTTCACGAAAAGTTTAAATTGTATTCATTTGGCCGGGGAATGCCCCGAAGGATTTGTATAGATTTATCCGGGGAATGCCCCGAAGTACCTTGTACCCGGAGAACGTCCATGATGAAGGCCCGAGGCATCGGGTAAAGCATTAGTTTAGGATTAGCGTAGGTCTATTTTCAGTTCTTTTCTATTTTGGGTTGTAATAATTGGACTGGACTTACATATCGGTTTGTTTCGTTTTGTTTTTGTTTGATTGTTTTTGCGTGCTTTTTTTGTGGTTTATACACTTCATAATGCCAGAAATAGTCGATACACTCCACCAAGCGACCGTGGTCGAACCACGAGATCGAGGGGTGCCTAACACCTTCCCCTCGGTCAACAGAATTCCTTAGCCGGAATCTCTGTGCGCAAACCGATTTAAGAGTCAAATGGTTTCGAAAGGGATTTTTCAAAGGTGACTTGGCACACCGGATTATGCCAAGTGGAGACTCTGAATAAAAAATGCAAATAATCCTTTTCCGAAATAAATTTTCATTTCTTGTCACTTAAATAATAAAACCCTTTCGAACTTTAAAAAATGTATCCATCTTTTGGAGTACGCGTTAAAAAGGGGTGTGACAGCTCTGGCGACTCTGCTGGGGACATTCCAGAATTCGAGCTTATTTTTGAGTCGTATCGGCTTTGTTTGGCATTACGAGTGTATAAGCATTGTTTGTGATTATTGTTTTGTTATTGTTTTCACTTTTGTGTATTTTCGTGCTCTTTGTTTATAGTATTTATCCTATGTGTTACCGCTTTATATCTGTCATCATGAGTCCACCCCTCGGCCTTCTTTCTGCAACAAGTCTCAGAGCGCACGTCGTGCGCACAAACTCTAGTTGAGTCACCTTTATTTTAGGGGGGGAGCCGTTGGATGTATGGAGTAGGTGGAAAGCAAAGCAGCCACTATCGACCATATGCTCCCCCGAACGGCCTTGTTAGTAAACCACAACGTAGGTCAGCCTTTAGGTCATTCTTATGTGCATCATATTGAGACCTAGCGGGGCCTACACGGTCCTTTGTAGGAGACTCACCTTTAAAGCATCCCTACGTGCTAACTGTTGCATATTTGAGGGTAACGTGGTCATTTGACGAATTACACACCCCTGATTCTCCTCTCTCGGGAGTGAGATACGTAGGCAACCTATTTTAGGTTCGGAGATCTTATTTCAAAAATTCAAAAAAGGATTTTCTTCACTCTTCATTTAGAGTAGGTGTCTCATGTACATCTTTAAAAGAAAGCAAAAAAATATATTTTCCTTTAATAGGTTTAAGTTTCATTTTCGTATGAAATTTAAAATAGAAAATCCAAAAATATTTTCTTCGGTAACCATAGATTTCATGTTGTACAGGAATCTGAAAAATTTAAAAAGATTTTGTTCACTCTTCACTTAGAGTAGGTGTTTCATATACATCTCTAAAAGAGAACTACAAAAAGATTTTCTTTTAATAGGTTCAAGTTTCATTTTCGCATGAAATTCAAAATTGAAAACCCAAAAAGAGTTTCTTTGGTAAACATAGGTTTCACTTTGTTTAGGGATGTTAAGCCTAAAAAATGCAAGAAAAAAGGAAAAAAATAGGACAAAGAGTTCAATTGGCCATTTTGGCACGGCTTCACGAACTACGCACACCTGATTCTCCTCTCTCGGGAGTGAGATACGTAGGCGCCCTTCTTGGGTTCGGTGATCTTTTTTTTTTTTTTTTAAAAAAGAGGTTTTGAAAAAGTGTTGAACTCTAACACATTTGTTGTTTTATGTTGAGTCAGTTTAAGGTGGTTGGTTTGTGGCATTCTGGCTGGTCCTCCACATCACACCAAATTCAAGGAAGGGTTAGTTGTGTCCAACAAGGATATAGAGAGTGGCATCATGGATGAAACAAAGAGTCAGGAAATTGAGAGTTTAAAGGAAGAGAATTTGAGACTGAGACAACAAATGATGGAAATGTATCGAGCTTGGGCCAGTGGGTTGCCTCCTCCTCCATTTCCCTTTATTGATCCTACAAATACCTCGAGTTTTCCACCAAAATCTCAAAGTCAGTTTTCTACTATTGTTGATGCACCGCAACATGACTCAGAATTTATTCCAAACCAAAAGCAACTCAATACTTCCACCACTTTTCCTCTAGCTCCTCAGCATAAGCCTGCTACATTCACAACACCGCATGTCATCTGCGATCTGGTTGCTCAATCCTCTACTGAGACTTCCACACTGGCTCGCCCAATGGTTGTGCGTCCCCATGCTGCTAGTGAACTTATATTCAATACTTTTGGTGATCATTGTTATACTCTTGAGCCTGCTTTTAAGTTAACTGAACCACCAAATTTCTTAACAAGAAGTCCAGTGTGCCAGAAGAGTTGGAGAAAATGATTGGAAAAATGAAGAGTGCAGAAAATGCTATGAAAAATTCTCTAGGACCTACGGGTAAAGAAGATTTTTCATACAAAGACTGGGGCATGTCTTCAAGTATCAGCCTTCTTCAAAGCTTTGAGATATCGAAATTTGAGGAACGTGATGGGCAGAAGAATTCTATGAAATATTTGGGACGATATTGCAGTCAATCCAGGGAAATTGAAGGAAAGAAGGGAAACACACCTATTGTCGTGCCAGGGCCAAAGCAGAGTTTGAGAGGTTCAACTCACCAATATTGTCAGCCTCAATCCCTAGCTTGCACATCAAATCCACTTACTCATTTGCAACAAGGTGTCTCTTTTCAAAATCCAAGGAGTTTCATTCCACTTCCTCAATGTCCTTTGAATAATGTATAATTGTTTACCCATCCGTCTTCTTATCCACAATGGTATGCACCTGTCCCTCAACATCATCCTCAACCCCCACAAATTTACCAAGGAACCTCTAAATCCACGTTTCATCCAAGGCCAGAGTTCGCAATGATGAGGAAGGAAAAAGATAATTTTACTCCTATTGGGGAATCTTATGCGTGTTTGTTCTAGAGATTGAGACATAGGGGCATGATTACTCCTCTCCTTGGGCACACCCTTAATCGACGTTCAAGAAATTTTGATCCTAACGCACGATGTGCGTATCATTCTGAGGCTCAGGGTCATAGTATTGAAGATTGTCGAGCTTTGAAAAGTTGATTCAAGATAAATCAACCATGGTGCAGAACATTCACAGTGAGGAAAGCTCTAGTCACTCTGATACGCAAATCAGTGGCTAATTTGTCAGGCTGAGCAATTGAGAAATCACCCCTCTTCTTACGAGGAAGGGGTCTGGTAGTTTGTTTTGTTTTATTTTCTGCTATTCGAATTATTTTAGGGTTGTAGTTCGGGATCTTTCTTGTTTTGTCCTTTTGTTGTTTATGTTCAAACCCTTCTATCTTTTGTTTCAACTAAATGAAGTGTCCCACTTTTCTTTGTGTTTTAAATATGTGTTGTTTGTTTGTTTTCTTTACATAAGTACATTTTATGTTGACCCTAGTGATATGACACGCTAGTGAAATTTTTAGCCAGATCTTAAAATCCAGTTTAAGCATGAACTTTGAATCAGAGGGTTAAAGTTAGAAAAAGAGAGCATATGAGAAAATAGATAGAGTACTGAGACATTTGGTAATAGGTTAAGGCAATTGTTTGGAGAATCACAAAAACAACTTGGTCATCGATCGAAAGACAGGTCCCAATTAGGTCAAACAGTGGCTGTGTGATCCTATATCAAGAGGAACAAAAAGAAAATCAGCTCCGCAAAAGTATGAATCACTCTATGTGAGGGATGCATAACAAAGATAGATTTTTATGCCGGACAAGTATAGAAGAAGAAGTGACACACGTTCAGTTTAAGTTAGTATTGTTAAAATGTCACACATGATCTTTATCTCCCACTTTCATATTGCATGATATGTACTTGCATTTTCAAGGATTGATATGACGAAGGCATTTCATTCTGCTATCCAAACATCGTGTCATCCTTTGTTTACCCCATTTGAGATTCAGTCCTATATTATTTCATACCCCTCTTTTGGAATCAATATAGTCAGCAAAGCTCAAAAGAAAAGTGTCGGGCAAAACAATAAAGTCTGAAAAAAAAATAAAAAAATAAAAATAAAGAAAATATGTCCAAAAGGAAAGAAAAGAGAGAGTGTCAAGAAAAATAGAGTAAAAAAGTTCCAAAGAGAAAAGAGTCAACAAAAGAAAAATTAGAATCAAAAGAAAGAACAAGCTGCCAGAACTACGCATGACCTGATTCTCCTCTATCGGGGGTGAGATACGTAGGCTGCCCTACTAAGGGCTCGGTCCGACCAAATAAATAATTTAGCGTCACCCAGTCAAAAGAAATTGGGGCATGAGTTAATCCTCATTGTTTGAGTTGATTCCAAGAGTTGTAAGTCCTAACCCACTTCAAGTGTCGTTTGGGCCTCACACCATCCATTCTTTCCAACCCTATCCAAAAGCCAAGTTACAACCAAAGAAAGACCTTCAGATCAATCTTTGAGGATTTTAAGGCAAAGCATGCAAGGGATATAATGATGTATTTGGGAACTACTTGTCTTCCTCAGCACAAGGAATTAAGAGAGAAATAAAAATGAGAGAGTCTTATTGGTGAAAACCCTCACGGGCACCATAAGGCGATGGTAACTTGAGAGAGATAAAAATGAGAGATTCTTATCGGTGAAAACCCTCATGGGCACTATAAAATGACTGTGAGTTGAGAGAGATGAAAATAAGAGAGTCTCAATGGTGAAAAACCCTCACAGACACCATAAGGCAATGGTGAGCTGAGGAAAAAACCCTTTAAGGCGTCACTAGCCGAATGAGGTTTGAATGCAATTAGCCTAAGAGAGCAACTCAGATTCAAGGCCATTAACTCAACAACAATTGGTAAAAAGTTTGGATGGAAAGATCAGGTAGCTTAATCCAAAATGCATGGCATAATCATTAGAGTCGACTATCATTTTTAGATAAATTTTTCATTTCTTTGTTTCAAATGGGGACACTCATTGTCTTTTCTTTCTTCTCTTTATTTTTATTTTGTTTTCTTGAGTCAGTTATCCAAATAAAAGTCATTGTCATTTTTCTCTTGTTGTTGAGTCAAGTCTATGTCGAAACAAGTGAGAAAAGATTTCAAAACTGGCTACCAGCTTCTTCAATTGCAGAAAGCAAGACAAAAGGCTAGAATTTGAAAGAGACATGATTGTGAGACGAAATAAGGCATGCAGAAAGTTGTATCAACAAAAAATTCTGGGAATTCATGAAAATACCAAGGGTCAAAGAGTTTATCTGAGAAACATGGAAAAAGCAAAGATACTGTGTTTTTTTCAGAAGAACTCTTAATAATCGGAGTTTGGGTCAATGATACAGCAAGTCAATAACACACGCTAATGTTTGAAAGCAAGATTAAATGTGACTGGGGCAAGAGCGATTTCCACGAAAGCCAAAGCCACAAACCAGCCACCATGTTTTTAAACTAACAAATTTTCTTTGTATGAAACAGGAACACATGTTACCTTCAAATCTAGGATTTCAAAGCCTAAACATCAAAAAGTGAAATGCCTCACTTCCACAAATGCAGGAGACGCGCTTTCTTGTTTAGTTAATTCAAGAAACATTTGTAAGGAGATGCACTTCCTTTTTTGGGCAATTCGAGTAACATTTATGAGGAGATGCACTTCCTTGTTGGGTAATTCAAGTGACATTTGTAAAGAGACGCACTTCCTTGTCTAGGTAATTCAAGCACTATCATAAGGAGACGCATTTCCAAAGGAGACACACTTCTTTGTCTGGGTAATTCAAGCGCTATCATAAGGAGACGCACTTCCAAAGGAGACACACTTCCTTGTTTGGTAATTCAAGCGCTATCATAAGGAGACGCACTTCCAAAGGAGACACACTTCCTTGTTTGGTAATTCAAGAAACATTTGTAAGGAGACACACTTCCTTGTTTGGGCAAATCAAGCGGTATTTGTAAGTAGACGCACTTCCTTGTTTGGGTAATTCAAGCAACATTTGTAAGGAGACGCACTTCCTGGTTTGGAAAATTCGAGCAACATTTGTAACGAGATGCACTTCCTTAATTCCAGCGCAATCATAAGGAGACGCACTTCCAAAGGAGATACACTTCCTTATTTTGTTAATTCAAGCGCTATCGTAAGGAGACACACTTCCTTGTTTGGTAATTCAAGAAACATTTGTAAGGAGACGCACTTCCTTGCTTTGGTAATTCCAGCAACATTTATAAGGAGACGCACTTCCTTGTTTGGATAATTCAAGCGGCATTGGTAAGGAGACGCACTTCTTTGTTTGGTAATTCAAGCAACATTGGTAAGGAGATGCACTTTCTTGATTGGGTAATTCGAATTTTGCTTTTTAGGTGATGCACTTCCTAACTTAAGTCTTGATTCATAGGAAATGCACTTTCTAGTTGAGTTATCGCACTTATCCCTAAGGAGACGCACTTCCTTGCTAGTTTTCATTTGTCAGGTGACACACTTTTTAACTTAAACTTGTATCTCTAGAAGACGTACTTTCTAGTTAGAATCCCTCACTTTAATTCTTAGGAGATGCACTTCCTAGTCTTGGTTATTTAATTTTACTCTTAAGAGATGCATTTCTTAGTCAGAGTCTTGATTCATCATTGCAACATGCAAGTAGGTATGATGTGACTTTTCCAAAAGTCTTCTGATGATAAACTGGGGCAAAAATTCAATTTTTGTTTTTGAAATAGCAACAAAGTGATGAAATAGCAAGTCAGGAGCCCGCCTGGAGAATAGGGTGAAGAAACGAAAAGTCAAGCAACAAAGTAAAGCAATTGAAAGCCAAGCAACAAGTTGAAAGAAATTGCAAGTCAGGAGCCCGCCTGAAGAACAAGGTGATAAAAGTCGAGTCAAGAGCCAACATAAGCTGTATAGATAGGATTTTTGTAATTTCATTTATGTTTTAGCTTGTAATTTTCATTTTGATGTAATAACAGAGCCGCGGATCGGAACCTCGACGGAACCTCACTCGACTCTCCAACTCGGTATAGTCCATCTCCGTCCTATCTTTGGAGATACTTATCACTTGATCCCTTCATAACTTGGGTGGGTAGGCTGTCTTAAGTCAAGACTCGGTTGTCCTTCTTCCTTCTATTTCTTTATTTGAATAATGGTCGGGTCAAAATTTGGTCTTGTTGTCTACTTCTTTGCCTGAAAACACTCTGTGTTTACATACAAAGGTGGCATGATGTAGACACCTAATTTTGTCCCTCCCTGATATTGTTTTTACCTATTTGTTTACCCTATCCTACCGTATACCCTCACCCGTGTGATAATCCCTCAACAAAATGACAAAAAATAACAACCCCTAACTAACTTTGTCTTACCCTAATATCCTAACAACCCACCCAACTAAAAATTGACAACACATCCTAACCCCTACCCCTCCTACCCCTACCCCCACGTAACCACCCCTCCCACCCACATTTCTTGGACACAAAGAAAGAGAAGAAAACCAACAGAAAAGGGAACAAAAAAATTAAAAAGACACAAAGAAGGACATATATAGATATACACACTCACAGGGAGGGGGGGGATCACGAAAAATACAGAGATGGCCATTTTTTGAAAGCTCCCTTTTTGTTTCCTTTTCTTCTTCGCACAAGCACACAACCTCACATTTTCCATTAATGGGGACGACTAACAGTGAATAAGGGAGCAAAATATATACACATACACATTCTATTCTCATCTTCTACACAGAACATCACACGCACACACGCACCTAAAAAATAGAGATCGGAGAGAGAAACAGAGAGAGAGATCTGGCCGAAGTGGAGAGAGAAACGGAGAGAGAGATCTGATCGGAGCGAGGGAGAAACGGAGAGAGAGGGTCAGAACTGAGAGAGAGAAACGGAGAGATCTAGTTGAGAGAGAGGTCGAGAGGGAGACGGTAGGTTCGGACTTCGCCGGCGAGCTCATCATCCGACCAGAAGTGACGAAGAGAGCGAGAGAACGGACGGAGCTACTATTTTCGTTTTGTTTTTCTCTGGTGAAATCTAGCCAGAAAAGCTATTTCGTTGACTGTCAGGTTTGCCGGAGCTCCGGCGTGGTAGAAAAGTGATAATTCGACCTCGATTTCGGCAAACTGCGTTAGCTTAGTTTGAAATCAGTTGATTTTGGTTTCGTTTCGGATTTTCCGTACAAGGTTTTGGTTGATTATTCTTCGAGTTACGATTTTTCTAGGTTCGTTCATCAGTCTTCATACTGGTTCAAGGATTTTTTTTCTGTTTTGCCTCGATCGGTTCATCGTGGTTAGTTTGGAATTTCCATTTTTGTGCTATCGAGTTTGGGTTTGGTTCGCCGTTGAGGTTCTCTATTCGGGATTCCAAGTCTGGGTTCTCTTAAACATTATTATTATCAACAAATCTGTTCTTCGAACGTCCATCTCTTGACTCTACTCTTTTATCTTGAAATTGGTTAATGTCATAAGTTTGTGGTGTGACTGTGAATATTTTGAGCAAAAAATATTAATTGTTGGTGTGGATGACTTGTATGTCTAAGTTCGAATCTTTGTTGGATGTATATGTTTGAAGTTGATTTTAGACTTTCGAAAAGTGTTTGATAATCGGAAAATTTGTTAACCGTGGCTTGAGGATTTAACTTGTTAATTTGGGGGTCGGGATTGAAAATTTGATAATCAAATAGGTTGAAGGTTGTTTGTTTTAATTCATCACTGACTATGGGATAGTATCATAATAGGTCAAGTGGGTAGGTAATCGGAGGGTCGGGTAGGCAAAATTTAGAAATAAATGTTTTGTTGGAGTGTTTTGGATATGTGCTTGAATGACACTTTCTATTTTATTTCACGAAAAGTTTAAATTGTATTCATTTGGCCGGAGAATGCCCCGAAGGATTTGTATAGATTTATCTGGGGAATGCCCCGAAGTACCTTGTACCCGGAGGACGTCCGTGATGAAGGCCCGAGGCATCGGGTAAAGCATTAGTTTAGGATTAGCGTAGGTTTATTTTCAGTTTTTTTTTTATTTTTGGGTTGTAATAATTGGACTGGACTTACATTTCGGTTTGTTTCGTTTTGTTTTTGTTTGATTGTTTTTGCGTGCTTTTTCTGTGGTTTATACACTTCATAATGCCAGAAATAGTCGATACACTCCACCAAACGACCGTGGTCGAACCACGGGATCGAGGGGTTCCTAACACCTTTCCCTCGGTCAACAGAATTCCTTAGCCGGAATCTCTGTGCGCAAACCGGTTTAAGAGTCAAATGGTTTCGAAAGGGATTTTTCAAAGGTGACTTGGCACACCGGATTATGCCAAGTGGCGACTCTGAATAAAAAATGCAAATAATCCTTTTCCGAAATAAATTTTCATTTCTTGTCACTTAAATAATAAAATCCTTTCGAACTTTAAAAAATGTATCCATCTTTTGGAGTACGCGTTAAAAAGGGGTGTGACACACAAGTAATAATTTTTGCTCTTCTTACTGCTCAATCTTACTTTAATGGTCCATTTTGTTTGGTGTTTCACACAAAGAAGAGAGACTATTCGATGATGAAAATGTAACAATAATCTTTATTTTATTCCATTTATTCTGGGGTAGGGGTGGAAGAGGGTCCATGAACAAATTATTGAAAAGTAAATAGAGATGACCAAACTTTTAGAGCTAAATAGGGTGTTATAACTATCTCACCATTCATAACCTGCGAGTTAATACTTTATTTTACTGGTAATTTCAGTGGTATGACAAACCAACTGCCGTTGTGCAACCAAAATAAATGTAGATAGTGAACGTTATTGCAAATATAATTCGTTATTCGTACACCGTGTATATTGTACCATCTATTTGAATTATGTGTACCTTACTGGTCACATTTTTTTCTTTAAGAAATTTGCACACTAAATATTTGATTTTTGGTTTCTGGAATTTGCAATTTTGCATTGTTTTCTGTTTTATGAAATTTGCATTATTGTATTTCTGATTTCTGGAATTTGCTATCTGTGTACTGTCTGTAGTCGCTAATTTGAACTGATTTTTTAGTTTGTTTTTGTTTTGTTTTGCATCAATGCATGGATCATCTTTGTTTCTGAGGCAGTAGCTTACTAGCTTTGGACTTCAAATTAGATATGTTTAATGTTAATGGTTAACCCGATAACCGAATCGATAATAATGAAAAACTGATAAATCGATAACCGATTAACCGATATCTTAACGGTTTTTTAACAATTTAGCATATATACAAACCGATAATGAATAAGTAAAATCGATAATTTTCAAAATCGAACCGACTCGACCGATATGCAGCCCTAGATGGGAAAAGTTTTTTCAACAACAAAATATATTGTTGCCAAAAATGACTTTACGCAACCAAAAATATTATTGCCTTACATTTGTTTAGTTGTGGCTTATAAAAATTTTCACAACAAAATTTAATGTTGCTACAAATTAACTTTGTTACCAACAATATTAATTGTTGCAAAAACCTTACAAAATTTTAGTTATTAGTCCGTTGCGAAGCTTTTTAGCAACAATAATTTTTTATTACGATAAATGTTATATTTTTTGTACACCTTTAGCAACAATTTGAGTAGCTGCTATATACATAATACCCTTTTTAAAAATAGTTACATATAAATATTAAAATTAAAAATTAAATAAATTTGCAAAGGTCAACACATATGATTGATGCACTACATTATTTTCTACTTACAAAAAAATTAAATACTTCTACGTATGTTTCCAACTGTAAAAAAAAAATATAAGCAATGTCATTATATTCTAATCCTATTGGTAATTTTAAAAAAAAAAAAATCTTTCCCTGGTGGCACTTATATTGCTACTTGATTTAAATCTTCTCACTTGATTTATTCTTCTCTAGCCCTTCATTTTTTTCTCAAGTGATGTTTTTTTTACTCGAAAGCCTCCTTTTAGTTTCTTCTGCAGTATGGAACATAGTATGAGCTTTCAGTTCTTCTTGAATCTTTTGTAAGACCTACAAGTGAAAGTCACATAAGTTTGTGTTTTGCATAGTGTAGAAGTTGCTAAAATATTGACTAATTATGATGCTGACAAACTTCTCTACAGTGTTTAACAAATCATGATCTTTTGAAGTAATTACACTATTTTAGGTGAACTGAAAGATTAGACATTTAAATCAGAAAAACGGGAGTCTCTATTAATTTACCAAGAGCAGTTAACTTTTTTATGTTTCCGGCAAGAAAATCAATACAAATTTACATGGCTATTTAAAGTTAGCACATAAGAGCATGGTACCATACATTGATGAAACAGATATAAAAAGTGTAAGAAAATTCTTAAGTTGCTCTCAATGGAATAAGAGAGATCACCAATACATGTTCTTTACAATCTGGGTGAAAATATTTTCAATTGAATAGGAGAGATCACCAGTACATATTTTTTACAATCTGGGTGAAAATATAGAACTGAATGTGGTCAGTTTCAGGAGTCTAAACTATGATGAGTATTCAAATTGTGATTTATCTGTTGAAAATATAATTAGGTGAAGCTTACATCTGACCTTTAAGGAGGTGAAGCTTCCACAAAAGAGAATACAATGTTGTTGAGTTGCAAGAGTTATGGAAGAAGTAGTGTAATAAAATTACATTGCAGTTCTTACCTTGGTGAATTTGAGAACTAAAGACCGATAAAGGAAAAATAACTTGTGGACATCAAACTCTGATATTGTGTCTTAGCTTAAGTTAAGTAACTAACAAAGCATAGTTCTTGCAACTCACAAACATCTAAATGGCAGTTCATACTTCTGCATGCCAAAGTTCATACCGCTTAGCGAGAATTCATACATTAAATCATGAATCACTACTATTATCTTATTTCATAGGACACCGAAGTCTTTTTAATCAGGCACTTTACTTCTCTTCCACTCTTTTTGCAACTACAAATACCAAATAAAATAGCAAAAAAGAATAGTATTTTTCTTATAGGGAGAGAGTGTGTCAATACAGGGGAAAATAGATGTAACAACCCAAATCCAGCAAAAATAGATCTTATTTTATTTTTTGGCTAAGTTTTTTTTTTGATAGCGCATAACAGTGTACACTCGTTCCCTTTTTTGACAATTTTCTTGTGGATTAATTTAAGCTATCGTAGGAAGCCAAAATTGGTTCAGGCCATGTGATAGGTTGAGTTCAACTATATCCACACCGATCATCTATGAGTACATTCCTTTTCTACTGGCATAATTTTAGGCATGTTGGATTGTATTACAATTTTAAGGGCTAAATTTGACATCTCTAAAAAAGGTCAACCACTAGCATTCTGAATGTTGCCCAATTTCAATAGAAAAACTTACATATGAGTGAAGGAACCTGACAACAAAGATCAAAGTGCCTTCAAAGTATAGTCAACTTTAGCCCATGAAACTTGGAAGAGTTGGGATAGGAATAAGTTCACTGATGAACCAACACAGATACAACCAAAATTGTGTATTTTCTCACGTTTATGACCATTACTCATTGAACAGTTTGTGAAAAACTTGACATTGTACAGAAAAGAATAATTGGCAGTTAAGATATCAAAAAATAAAAATAAACACCCCATTGAACAGCAAATTTGTAGAATCAAATGCACAGATAAGAGATGACTTGCCTTCAGAGGGATGCCCAAACCTTGAATCCACAATTTCCCTCAGTAGCTCTGGCTTTAAAAGAATGTCTCTTAATTCAAAACTGTGAATTCTAACATAACCCCTATATTAACAAAGAATGACCAAACCATTTAGACTTATTATGAGATTCAAACTCTCAAGCTTAAGAAGTAGAAAAGGAAGCATATTAATCAGATATGGTGGCATATTAGACCATTTATTCAGTATGTGTGTGCTGACATTATGTTAAATTGGAAATAGAAGAGATTCTTACTCTCACTATAAAAGTACATAATTACATGAGAGAAGATATGTATTTCTAACTCAAACTGTATAAAAAGACAACACAACAACAACATACAGTATAATCCCACAAAGTGGAATATGTGGAGGGTAGATTGTGCTTCGACCTTACCCCTGCCCCAGAGAAACAACAACATACCCAGTATATTCCCACACAATGGGGCCTTGGGAGGGTTGATTGTACGCAGACCATACCACTATCTCAGGTGAAGTAGAGAGGGTGATTTCGATAGACCCCCAGCTTAAGAACGATAACAGTATATCAAATACAAAAGATAAGTGCATATAACCTAGTACGGTACACAAAATAAACTAACAGTATAACAAACACCAAATATAAGTGCATCTAAACTAGTATGGTATGCACAATAGCCACACGATAATACTACATCCACAACACCATGATCAAGAAACTCCAGACACAAAAGGACGCTCCTCTACTATTACCGACGTACTCCCACCCCCTAACCCTCTATCCTAATTCGCATCCTCCACACCTTCTTATCAAGGGTCATGTATTTCATAAGCTGTAGCTATTCCATATCATGACTAATGAGAATAGTCCAAAATGTCAGAGGATTAGTTTTTCCCACCTAAGGAAAGAATTCAACTTCAAAATGAGATAAAAATTAAATAGATCATTATGCACATAATCACTGTGAAATTTGTTCAAAAAGAGTAGTGAAATTCATATTACAAAAAAGAAAATTATCTCAAGGCAGTTTGAACAGATCATCTTCAGGTTATATCTTAAAGGAGATTCAAATGGAGCATCATGTATAGCAATAATCTAACATTTCTATAATATATTGCAACTGTCCATAACCAGTCAGAGACACATTGAAGATATACAAAAACCATAGATTTGAGAGGCCTTAAAAATCCACATCAATAGAGAACTTGCCTTCAACGGCTCATAGATGTAATATCTAACGTCAAAGTCAGAAAGAGCTGGATAAGCACTTTAAAATCTGTGTTATTCACATATTCAAATATAAGACTTGGGGTCTTCGATTGCTGATCTCTGAAAACATCAAGTAACTACACCATATTGGGTCCACCATAAAGATTCTGCAGTATCTTAATCTCACGCTTGATCTGCAGTTAGTAACAATTAACAGATAAGTATCTGTGCAAAATAAAGGAGAAAATATATTGTAATAAGCAAAAGAGTATGATTCAGAGTATGATTCAGAGTGCCCATGAGAAGACAAATACGCAGTTAAATTGCAGATAGTTCAGTACTCATAAGTAATCAAGAATTACTACAGTGAGTTAACAAAACAGAAAAAAAGTTAATAGATATACACAATAAAGAACTCACTTGACTAAAGAATGAAAGATAACGAAGGTTAAAACGTGGAGATATCTGATGAGCTTGAAGAATATCAATAATACATTATATGTAGCTCAGAAATATAGAACTAAAAAATCACTAACCTGTTTTTGAACATTCTAGGAAACTGGTTCGACTCAGGATCATAGACACAATAAGATCAAATTTGAAGAACATCTATAAGACTTTTTATGTTTAACAAGCTTGGAGGAGAAAAAACTTTAAAAAATGTAGTAATGTAGTAATAATATGACATAAGGGATACAACAACATCACTGCAAAATGTGATAAATTAAGCTTCAAAAGGTGCAAGTAGCACACATCGAGGACAAAATGAGAGGTCGCTTGAGCTTGTTTGGTTATATCGTCAACCTCAAGACGCACCAGTCCCTACATGTGAAATCATGGTGAGTAGAGACCTAAAATCACATTGAACAAAGTTTTCTTGAAAGATTTAATGCACAATCCATGATACAAATAGACCCCAACAATCGAACCGATTATCTTAATGCACAAGAACACTATATTACATAGTAAAAACGTTTGAAAACATCACAAACACACATAGGCTGAGGCACACCACTAGTGCTACATACACATACACACACAATGGTTCAAGCTATTCAAGTATGTCTGCATCAACAAACTACTCAAGTGTATTCCTACAAGCTACAAGTGATGCCTGAAAAGAATAATTAACTTATATCTACCAGTACTTGATGCTTGTTGGCAGAACATTTACAGCTACCATGTGTTTGTTTAATGTGTAATAGACAATATTTTCAATTGCTTTTCTTGTGCAATAGTAGACAACCACATGGAGCTAAAGGATATCTACTTATTTTCTCCATAAGAAAGGTAATTTTATGGTAATCTTATGGCGTGTAGGGATGGCTACTTGTCCCCGCCATAAGAAAGGTAATTTCATGTTAATCTTATGGCGCATAGGGATGGCTACTTTTCCCTACCATAAGAAAGGTAATTTCATGATAGTCTTATGGCAAAGGTAAAAGGTAACTTCATGGTAGTTTTATGGCAAAAAATAAAAGGTAACTTCATGGTAGTCTTGTGGCATGTAGAGATGGCCACTCATCCCCTCCATAAGAAAGGTAACTTTATGGTAATCTTACGGCGCATAGGGACGGCTTATTCGCCCCTGCCATAAGAAAAAGTAACCTTATGGTAATCTTATGGCGCATAGGGATGACTACTCGTACCCGCCATAAAAAAAGGTAATTTCATGAAGATTGAAAGGTAAACTCAAGAAGGTTTGAATGATTTAAAGACTTCAACTTATAGATCAAAGAACCCGATGACTCCAACTTTCAAACTCTGAAAGCTTCAATATGACAGACTTGAAGACTTCAACTTATAGTCGCAGAGCATCTGAAGACTTCAACTTGTAGACTTCGTGAACTTTCAGGTTTCAATATGGTGAAGTTGAAATCTCCAACATAAAGACTTAGTGAATTTGAAGACTTCAACTTATATGCATAGGTCATTTGAAGACTTCAACTATCAGACTTTGTGAACTTGCAGGCTCCAATATGGTAACTTGAAAGCTCCAACATGAAGACTTAGTGAATTTGAAGACTTCAACTTATATGCATAGGTCATTTAAAGATTTCAACTATCAGACTTTGTGAATTTGCAGGCTCTAATATGGTAACTTGAAAGCTCCAACATGAAGACTTAGTGAATTTAAAGACTTCAACTTATACACATAAGTCATTTGAAGACTTAAACTATCAGACTTAGTGAACTTGCAGAATCTAATATGGTACCTATTGAGTCACCAACAATTGGTGCAAGTCTGAAGATTGATGATGTTAAAAGTCTTTTGAAGACTAAATTTTTCATATGAAGGGGAACATTTATTTTTTTTACACTCATGCAACTAAACTCAAAATAAAATTCCAAGTGCCTACGTACCTCAATGAAGAGGATCAAGTCACAACGTAGTTCTGGGGTGAGTGTTTTTTTTGTTTTTTGCATCCTAACTTTTTCCTAGGCTGCCTCTTTCGAGTTTTTCAACCTAGCGGACATTTTTTTTAAGCCGTTTATAGTTTCTACTCTTGCGGGCCAGGAGTAGATATGCAGTTTATACTCGTGCCTTAAGGAGTGTCATCTTCCTTCAAGGATAGTATTTCTTCAAGAACTTGGCATTGATGAGGCCAATCCTCACGCCATCTTCATCAACAAGCTTGTAAGCACTATTTGAATATGCCTCTTGTACGACGTATGGTCCATCCCACTCCCGGGTGAATTTCCTCCAGACTTACGAGAAGTGATAATGGGTCTTCTTACTGCAAGGACTTGATCTCTAACTTGGAAGCACCTCAAGAAAACCCTTTTGTTAAAAGAACGAGATAGTCGGGCTTAGTAATATTCAATATTTTGTTGAGCCTCCAGCCTCTTCTCATCAAGATCTTCTAACTCCGCAAGATGCAAATTAGCATTTTCTTTATCAGTGAGCCCTTCTTGAATAGCCAGTCTCAAAGAAGGTATTTGACGCTCAATTGGCAGGACTGCTTCAACTCCAAAACCAAGTGAGTATGGGGTTGCTTGCGTTGGTGTACGGTAAGTTGTCCTATACGCCCATAAAGCTTCTTCCATTCGCTCATGCCAATCTTATTTGGACTTTGAGATGACCTTCTTCAACAAATTACATAAAGTCTTATTGAATATTTTGGCTAGACCATTGGCGGCAGCATGGTACATAGAAGACTTGCGCTGCTTAAAACCAACGAGATTACAAATTTTGTTCATCAGCTTATTATCAAAAGGCTTTTCATTATCAGTTATTATGTACTGAGGAATTCCAAAGTGGTAGATGATGTTCACTCGAATGAAGTTTGCAACATTTTCCTTCTTTACTTCCTTGAGAGCAACAGCTTCAGCCCATTTTGAGAAGTAATCTATTGCGGCCAAGATGTATAAGTGTCCGCCAGAAATTTTGGTAGTGGACCAACAACATCCATTCCCCAAGTATTGAATGGCCAAGATGCTACAGTTGGGTGTAGTACATCTGGAGGTTGATGTATGAAATTTGCATGGAATTGGCAAGCTTTGCATCTTCTAGCATAGTCCAAACAATATTTCACCATCGTTGGCCAATAATACCCCATCCTTTTAATGTGAAAATGGAGCTTTGGTCCAGACTAATGTGATCCACAAACTCCCGAGTGCCCTTCTTGCAAAGCTTGAATTGCTTCTTCCTCTCCCAAACACCGTAAGATTACTTCTTCAAATAATATTCGGTAGAGTGTGTCTTTGTAATAAAGGAAGCGAGGTGCACGACGACGAATGTCAGTCCTTCTCCTTGGATCTTCTGAAAGTATTCCATAACACAAGTAGTCAATGATAGGTTGTCGCCAATCTTTCTTTACAGCTTCAGACATAACAACGAGGTATTCAACTTTACTTTCTTCATCCTCAGTTGATGGCGGTACTACCCATTCTTGGAAGATAGTGACTTGCGTCTGATTTAGAAGAGTCAGGGTTAAGGCCAAAGTAGCTAGGGCATCAGCTTGCTTATTTTCTTTCCTTGGCACATGCTGGAGGGTTACTTCTCTAAGCCATCCCATCAACTTTTGTGTATATTCATGATATGTTCTTAACTCAGGCTTCCGAACTTCATAGCTTCCCAACAGCTTCTTTATCACTAATTGGGAGTCACCAAAAACTTGTAATTGCAGTTGTTTCATGTCGACAGCCATCTCTTGTCCGAGTATGAGCGCTTGATACTCAGCAACATTATTGGAGCAACAGTTCGTCAAGGTAAAAGAGTAGGGGATGACCTCTTATTGTGGAGTGATAAACACTACGCCAGCACCAGCTCCATCTCGATGTGCAGCACCATTAAAGTACATCTTCCATGGGGATCTAACTTCAACAGCCAATGCATCTTCATCAGGGAGTTCATCGCTCAGCTCCCAGTCATTAGGTATTGGGTGATCTGCCAAGAAGTCAATCAATGTCTGTCCTTTTACAGCTTTTTGGGGAACGTACACAATCTTAAGCTATTGAAATTGAAGGTACCACCTTGTAAGTCGGTCACTTAGGACTGGTTTTGACATCACAAACTTGATGGGATTTGACCTAGACACGAGATGGAAAATATAAGCTTGAAAGTAGTGTTTCATCTTTTGGATAGAGAAAGCCAATGCCAAACATAACTTTTCAATTGGAGAATACTTCAGCTCATTTGGTGTCATCATTCTGCTCAGCTAGTAAAGTGACTTTTCTTTGCCTTCACTATTTTCTTGAGCCATTAGTGCTCCAACTGACCTCTCTTGTGATGCGATGTAGAGTATCAATGGTTTACCAGGTATGGGTGCCGCAAGAACTGGTGGCTTCATTAAGTATGATTTGATACTCTCAAAGGCGTTACTACAATCTTGGTCCCATTCGAAGTGAGTATCCTTCTTCATGAGACAACTAAATGGCTGATATTTTTCATCCAAGTTTGAGATGAACCTCTTTAAATATGCTAACCTTCCTTGAAGGCTTTTTAATTCATAAATATTTTGAGGCTCGGGTATCTTAAAAATTGTATCAACCTTGGCTTGATCAATTTCAATTCCTCGGTATCGCATAATGAAACCAAGAAACTTTCCAGAAGTAACTCTGAAGGCACACTTCAATGGATTCATCCTAAGTTGATATCTTTGAAGTAACTCGAATACCATTCTTAGGTTTTTTAAGTGGTCGTCTCTCTTTCTTGACTTCACCACTAGATCATCCACGTAACATTCAACATTTTTGTGGAGTAGGCCGTCAAAGATGTTTTGCATAGCCCTTTGATAAGTGGCTCCAGCATTCTTCAAACCAAAAGGCATCACCTTGTAGCAATAAATACCTTTGGACGTACGAAATGCAGTGAGCTCTTCATCTTTTAGCGCCATGCGGATTTAGTTGTAGCTAGATGAACCATCCATGAAGGACATTTATGACGCTCAAAGTTTTGGGGCCTGTCACCTGCCAGGATTGTGCATGCCAACTAGGCCACAACCTTGTCGGCTATGCAGGCGGCATGTGCTGAGGGAATATGCTGAAGTCGAAGATGAGGAAAAAGGGCATAACATGAGGTAACAAACAACTATATATATTGTATTACATGTCCTAAGAGTTCCAAGGTGATTTGGAGAGGGCTTGGTGTGAGCCCAAGGGGGTGGAGGCATGGTGAGGATCGTGTACGGTGTTCGATGTCAACGCCGTGCCATTTTGAGATACAAGTGGAATCTAAGAATTCCGGTTTAAAGTATTGATATTGAAGGTACCTTATGTATGCTTACCAAATTTGGGGTCATTTGGAGTCCGTTTGGATAGGGGCTTGACTTGGTCAAAGTTCAGTGGCATTGTTGTAATTTGTTGATTGGTCCGAAGGCCATAACTCGTTCCATGTGTATAGGAATGGGGTGAAACTTCATGGAGGTGTGAAGAAAGTCAAGAGAAAGGAGTAGGAATAAACAGAACCCAATTTGAAGATCGGATGAATGATCTAAGCCCAGTACAGTTCTCGGGCAAAATGATGTCTAGTGGCGGACATTGGGATTATTTATTTTAAGCATATATAAGGGGGGTATACATGGTGACAGCCTCGCCCGGGTGTGTCGACAGATGGCCACCCCAAGTGTGCTGCCTTGAGGGACAACCTCAAGGGCCTGCCTTGGCATGTCAAAGGAATGCGCAAGGTACTCATAAGGCTCGGGAGCCCTATGGGCAACGTAGGGTCGGGTGGACAATGATTGGGCGCCCCGACAAGGCTAGAGGTTGGCTATATAAACCGACAAGCCCCGCGGGCAGTCTAAGTGATGAAAGGATGCCTCCAAGCCGATAGAGCAATCGAGATACTCTCCCCAAGAGACTCGTACGCTAACTTGTGAACTTGGTCAAGGTTCAGCCAAGCGAACAAGGGTCCGTTGGCCTAGACGCGCAGTTGTGGGGTGACACTATGCTATGGAAGTTGGATGCAAGTTGTGTGGGATTTTTTTGGATATGCCATAAGACATGAGAGAGCATGACTAAGGAAGACACTTGAGACAAAGGCCAAGGATTGAAGGTTGCCCTACTCGGGCGAAGCAAAGGCCAAGTGCACATGCACAAGGCGATGTCAAGCTTGAGGATAGGACTGTGTACGCTATAGAGATGCCCAGGTCCAGGCGAGGGACGAGTATGTCCGTAGCCATCCCCGGGAGCGCATATGGATGAGATCTCAGGATTAAAGGTACTCCATAAGAGTTGTTTATAGGTTGGCCATGTCAGCCGACATGTTGATAGAGCGGAACCAAAGAGAGCAAACCTCTGAGGCAAGCTTCCCACAGGTACAGGATCGTGCTAAAGACCTAGGAAATGAGAAAGGCTGGCCCATAGTTCGGGGAACCATGGGCGCTGTATGGGCAAAATTGTGTGCCGCTGACACAGTGAAAAATGAGCCCGTGACAAGTGGTATCAAAGCATGACCACTTGATATGCAAGTGGTATCGAAGCGTAGAATTGAGAGCAGGTTGTGAATGTCATTGCAGCGATCACATCAAAGCATAGATTGACATTCTTCGTGCTAATGAAGATCGTTTGAGACGATGCTACCTTGTGAAGGGAATTGGTTGTATGTTGAGATGCTTGAGTTAGCTATGTCAACCAAGACCCATCATTTCAGAATCACGCCATGTCACAACCATTGATTCCGTCTTTGTCTGTGTGGGTTGATTCATCTTCAAAGCATCTGAGAGTGATTGAGAAACCTTCAAGGGATGACTTCAAATCAGTGGGTACCGTATGCAGAGGGATTCTATGGAGGCACGTTGGACCAACAGGTGTGGTCATCGTGCGATGCTGTTTGAGTGGAACCACAAAGTTGGACAATCGGATAGCTGGTGCTCAAATATCCTTGATTGTGGGGAATTGTCAGTTCGTCAGAAACTCTGTTAGCGGTATGTTGGCAACTATGGTCAGAAGAGAGCATGGACTTGACAAGGACGTCAAGAAAGGTTGGTGAAGTGCATCAGAAGCTTGTCAGTCAAATAGTTTGTTCATGCAAAGTGACGATCCAGGGTTGTCATCCATGAAAGAGTCTAGGCTGAGGTAGAGAAGGGGATATATCGATAAGTCGGGTGGTCAAGAGGATGAGCCATGTCTGCCAGGTCGTGCAACCATGTTCCAAGAGAGTTGAAGCCGTAGACTATTAACATTGGGCTTGATCATGCTTAGATCTTGCCATGGATGCATTTAAGGCATCAAGTTGAGTGTCCGCCAAGAAGGTTGGACTTGAGCTTTGCCGAAAGGCATGCGAAGGGGTCCGTCTAAGGAAGTCGGACTCAAGGTTGGAACTAAACCTACCCACCTAATGGGTTGCTAAGAGTGGCAGGAGAGTCCCTAAACCTAGCCACCTAATGGGTTGCGAAGAGTGGTAGGAGAGTCCCTAAACCTAGCCACCTAATGGGTTACGAAGAGTGGCAAGAGAGTTCCTAAACCTATCCACCTAATGGGTTTCAAAGAGTAGCAGGAGAGTCCCTAAACCTAGCCATCCAATGGGTTGCGAGGAGTGGAAGGAGAGCCCCTACAGAAGATGTACATGCACGATGAGTGGGCAGTGAAGCCTACGTCATGGGCAAGCGGAGCTTGCAGTTCGAGAGAGTGCTATGCAAGGCAAGAACCAGGCTAGCACCAAGCGGACCATTGGGCCGCGACAACGTAAAGAAGGAACTGAGTGTAGGCTTCTTTGAGGAAAGATGGGCATTAAAGTCAAGTGGAGGTAAAACCATCAGGTGTATGAGCGGCACGCATAAACCAAACCATTTCATGGAGAGGTGTTGTGCCAAAGTACTATGGGTAAGGAAAGTTGTCAAAGTGGGATTAGCTAAAGCGCTGAAAATGAATTGGGTTCTGAGTTCGAGGATGGGTTTTTTTCAAGAGTAGAAGAGCGGGTCGGAGGCCGCAGATGGGTAAACCAAGGGAGTTCTCTCCATAGGCTATCGGTACGAGGGTACCCCAAACGTCGAAGGACTGCGAAGGAAAAAAGAGAGTTTTGAATTAAGTGTCTAATTCACAGAATAGTGCGCAGATGTCGGAACTTTGAGATAAGAAGTACTTGACAAAGGTATGTCCCAAGAGCGTGCGATGTGCCTATGGGTGCGGAGCACACGATATGTCAGAAGGTGCCATGGTGAAGCATTGGTTTCCAAAGGCTGTTGTGAATGATGATTGGGACAAAGTTCGTAATTTGGGCTACCACCAGTAACGTCACTTGAGGAAAGGAGATAAGGACCATGAGGGCATGGTTGGAAAAGATGCCACATCGAGGGATGCCTACCTAGCTATGTTATGTTGAAACGGTAAAAGTCCAGGAGGGAAGATAGTTATCTACCAGAGGAAAAGGATTAAAGGGCTAGACATGCCAGGTATGGATGGGATAGTAGGATCTCCAGGGAGGAAACAAATTCCCGGAAAAGATGAAGGCCGTGAGGAGCATGGTTCGGATATGGCTTAAGGTCACCGCAAAGTTAGTCACCAGAGGGTGCAGGTGTGGAGACACCGTCTGAGCAGAAGTACGGAGTGCACGCTTGGATAAACTTGGGGGAGAAGGGAAAGGGGCCTGACTCCAATTTTAAGAAGGAGCTCGCAAGAGTTCCCACACACAAGGATTTGGGGGCCGCGATGTAAATCCTCAAGGGTGCAGACTTTGGGTTGTCGTCGGTGTTGCATGTCATTAAGGACAATGACTACTTCAGGTGTGTGAGGGTGTGACTCCCCAAAGTTTTGGGGCCTGTCCCCCGCCAGGATTGTGCGTGCCAACTAGGCCGCAACCTTGTCAGCTATGCAGGCGGCATGTGCTGAGGAAATATGCTGAAGTCGAAGATGAGTCAAAGGGGCATAACATGAGGCAAAAAGCATCTATATATGTTTCATAACATGTCCTAAGAGTGCCAAGGTGATTTGGAGAGGGATTGGTGTGAGCCCAAGGGGGTGGAGACATGGTGGGGATCGTGTGCGGTGTTCGATGTTAGCGTCATGCTATTTTGAGCTACAAGTGGAATCTAAGGATTCCGGTTTAAAGTATTGATATTAAAGGTACCTTATGTATGCTTACCAAATTTGGGGTCATTTGGAGTCCGTTTGGATAGGGGCTTGACTTGGCCAAAGTCCAGTGGCATTGTCGTAATTTGCTGATTGGTCCGAAGGCCATAACTCGTTCCATGTGTATGGGAATGGGGTGAAACTTCATGGAGGTGTGAAGGAAGTCAAGATAAAGGAGTAGGAACAAACGGCACCCAATTTGATGGTCAGATGAATGATCTAAGCCCCTGTACAGTTCTCGGGCAAAATGATGTCTAGTGACGGACATTGGGATTATTTATTTTAAGCATATATAGGGGGGGTATACATGGTGACAGCCTACCATCCTCCCCCGGGTGTGTCGACAGATGGCCACCCCAAGTGTACTGCCTTGAGGGACAACCTCAAGGGCCTGCCTTGGCATGTCAAAGGAATGCGTAAGGTACTCATAGGGCTCGGGAACTCTATAGGCAACGCAGGGTCGGGTGGACTAGCGTTGGGCGCCCCGACAAGGCTAGAGGTTGGCTATATGAACCGACAAGCCCCGTGGGATGTCTAAGTGATGGAAGGATACCTCCAAGCCGATAGAGTAATCGAGATACTCTCCCCAAGAGACTCGTGAGCTAACTTGTGAGCTTGGTTAAGGTTCAGCCAAGCGAGCAAGGGTCTGTTGGCCTAGATGCGCAGTTGTGGGGCAAAACTTTGCTATGGAAGTTGGATGCAAGTTGTGTGGGCTATGTTTGGCTATGCCATAAGACATGAGAGAGCATGACTAAGGAAGACGCTTGAGACAAAGACCAAGGATTGAAGGTTGCCCTACTCGGGCGAAGCAAAGGCCAAGTGCACATGCACAAGGCGATGTCAAGCTTGAGGATAGGACTGTGCATGCTATAGCGATGCCCAGGTCCAGGCGAGGGAGGAGTATGTCCGTAGCCATCCCCGAGAACGCATATGGATGAGATCCAAGGATTAAAGGTGCGCCATAAGAGTTGCTTATACGTTGGCCATGTCAGCCGACGTGTTGATAGACCGGCACCAAAGGGAGCAAACCTCTGAGGCAAGATTTCCACAGGCACAGGATCGTCCTAAAGACCTGGGAAATGAGGAAGGCTGGCCCATAGTTAGGGGAACCATGGGCCCCGCTCGGGCAAAATTATGTGCCGCTGACATAGTGAAAAATGAGCCCGTGACAAATTGCCTCATAACCAGTAGTGGAATCAATCATCAACTCTGGTATGGGGATTGGAAAATCACCATTAGGGCATGCGTTGTTAAGATCTCGAAAGTCGACACAAACTCAAATTTGGCCATTCTTCTTTCATACTGGAACAATACTTGAAATCCAAGTGGGATATTTGACTTCATGAATAAATCCATCTTCAATGAGTTTGTTTACTTCATTTTCGATCAGCGGAACCAACTCTGGACTAAAGTGTCTTTGAGCTTGCTTAACAGAATGAGCACCATTCTTGACCGCCAACTGATGGACCGCTACTTTCTGATCTAAACCAGGCATTTCCTTATAGCTCCAGGCGAAGACATCCATATATTCTTTGAGTATGTCCATATTAGCAATTTCTTCCTCCATCTCTAGAAAAACACTTAGATAAGTTGGTCTTTCATCTCTTCATCAACTTTTATTTGAGATGAGGCCTCATTCTTATTTTGGGTCGTAACATGATATGAGGAGCCAACACTTTCTTCATCTTCCTCACGTTCCTTGGTATAACCACATTATGAGCCTTTGCTTTTAACACCTTATTGCATGAAACTACCAGTTTTGTCTGTCGCTCTATTCTAGAAGGAATCACTCTTTGGAAATCCTTTTGTATTTTAAGTAAAGAGTGCATCATCGTGCTTTGACGACTCCTCTTACACTTGTTGCTTTTTATCTTATTTAGAGGTCCCAACCTTTCAAACACAAAAGTTCTTGCAGTTGACCCTCCAAGTCGGTCAAATACATAGGGTCTTTTATTAGCAGCAGTAGATTCTTCTTCCACGGTAATGTAATTACTGACTGCCCTTCTTATGGAGATGTGAATCAGAGGTGGCTGCGTGTATCCTAGGCCTTCACGTTCCTGCCTGGTTATGCCCTCCGATAGAAGTTTTCCCAACCTTGATGACTCATTAGGATTATATCCGGCCTTTATAAATAGCTTATATGCATTTGGGTCAAACCCTTCTTTAGTACGCTTCGTAGGGAGTGTCATATCTTATGGTAGATTTTGAGCCACAGACTCTTCAAGAAATCTTGAGGATGGATTTATTGCATCAATCTTCCTGATAGGTAAAGTTAGCCCCTTTATCACATTATCTTGGGAATTCGATGGGTGATCTTTCTCTTTCTTTACCTTCGGTACATAGCGAAGAACGGGAATTGCCTTCTTTTTTGTAGAAGTGACACTTTATTTATTTGAAGTGGAGATAGGCTTCTTGGTATTGACTTTTTTGACAGTCACCGCGACCTTCTTAGATGCAAGATCATCACACTTGGTCTTAGTGACATCTTCAACCCTTTTCTCATCCACAACATGCTTCTTTAAGTAGAATTTTGCAACGGCAAAATGTGACTCAGCTTCAGTGAATGTCTTGTCATCGGAAACTATCTTTATTTCCACTCCGCCTTTGAGGTACTTCAAGCATTGATAGTAAGAGGACGAGATAATTTTGTTCCCGTGCACCCAAGGCCCACCAAGCAATATATTGTATGAAGTTTTGGCATCGATCACATGCATCAATGGGTTTGATTGAAAATTATCCATACGAATCCCCAACTTGATACTTCCCATGGCCCTCTGTTCCCCTTGGTTGAAGCCTTGGATCATTATACGACTTTCTCCAGTTCGCTAGTAGTGATGCCAAGTTCCTTCATCGTGCGGATAGGCAGGATGCCGACTCCATATCCCTCATCTAGCAAGATTCTATTGATCTTCTTTCTTAGAATTTGACCTATCTTGTATAAAGGACGGTTATGTAGGGCCTCACCAAGCAGAAGATCGTTATTTGTGAATGTGATTTTTGTATCACACATATGTGCCTCTTCACCAAGAGTTTCAGCAAGATTTTCAGAAGATGAAGGAACTTCCATGGGTAGATTCTCACACTTTGCCCCCTCTTTGGTGGTATTAAAACAAGACGCCTCAAGGTTGACTTAGGCAGTCTTTACACGAAACCAACTCGGTAAGAATTCCTCTAAAGTCACCGTACACCAAAGTTTTAGGGGGTGAAGCTCTGTGACGGTCTTCCTTTTTGGAAGTTCAACCAGCTTCTATTTTTTTGTCTTCTTCACCATTCTTCTTCTGGTTGGATGTTCGGCAGACTCCTTTCGCAGACTTGTCCTCCTGTGTCTACACCTGGTCACCAGAGTCCAACCTTTATCATCGCCTTCATCAACTAAAGATCTATGATGCTCTAATATTTTATCATTATGCTCTTCGACACATATTTGGACTGGATCGAGCGAGTCAAATGTGGTAGAGATATGATGAGAACTGGTCGTCTCATCGTCGAAGATCTTCTTCTCTTTTGCTAGTTGCATGACTTTATCTGTAAAGATAAAGCATTTTTCTAGAGAGTGACTTATGAGCCTATGATATTTGTAATAATTAGGGTCATTGGTCCTCCCATCTTCGTTGGGACGCTTCATCTCTGGGAGTTCAATAAGCTTATGCTCAAGGAATTCATCAAAAATCTCGGCAACATCAGAATCAAGGAAGGGATATTCATTTTCTTGTATCTCCTTTAAAGTTTTCTGATGTGGAAGTGCTCCAGAAGTCTTCTTCAAACTTTGCTTCTTGCTCACCTTTGTGGTGACCTTCACAGGAGACATATCAACATTCATGGACTCCTTGTTGTCATTTTTGGGGACAAACTTGCCCCATCTTTTGGGTTCTTTCTTATTCTTTCCCCTTCGAGGGTCATGGATAGGCGCTCATTCTTTTCCAGCAGAAGACATGCTCAACTCCATGTCGTGAGCACGAGCAGCTAACTCTTCAAAGGATTTTGGTTTAATTCCTTGCAAAATATAGAAAAGCCCCCAATGCATTTCTTGGAAACACATCTCAATCGCAGAAGCTTCACTGAGCCTATCTTTGCAGTTTAGACTTGCATTTCTTCATGGATTGATGAAGTCGATGACTGAATCGTCCTTTCTTTGTCGAGTATTTGTGAGCTCTATCATGCTCACTGTACTCCTTGTGCTATAAAACCAATTTAGGAACTCGTGTTCCAATTTCTCCCAACTATCGATGGAGTTAGGTTCGAGGTCTGTATACTAATCAAAGGCATTTTTATTTAGGAAACGAATAAACTGTTTAACAAGATAGTCATCGTAAGTTCCATCATTATTACATGTCTCAATAAAGTGTGCGATATGTTGTTTCGGATTACCTTTTCCCTCAAATTGTTGAAATTTGGGGGGCTGATAGCCGGCAGGCATTTTGAGGCTGTCTATTCTGGCAGTGTAGGACTTGGCATACGCAAGGGAAGACTTGGTGACAACATCATACTTGTCTTTGAGGGTCCCTTTAATAAATTCCCTCAATTGCCCAATCGAGATCATTCCTTCAGCAGAAACTTGCATCTCTTTAGTCGGTGGTGTTTGTTTCACAGGATTTTCTATCTCATGAACCTCTGGAGCTTTTCCCGGCGTATAGCTAGATTCTCCGTCTATCAAGCCTTCCACCCTATCCACTATCTTATTAATCCTAGCCTCTTGATTCTGAACATAGTTTGCTAGGCTTTCAATTGTCTTTGTCAGATTCGCAAGCCTGCCTTGCTCCTTGTGACAGCTCCTAAAATTCCGAAAGTAACACCAAAAATGTTTTCCACTTCGGCAGAGAACCTTGAATCAACAGCCTTGGAAGCAGTTGATTGAGAGTTGATATTCTTGGAAGTCATTTCAGCATTCTTAATCTTCAAAGTCTGAAAAATTAAGATGAGAGGTAGAGATCATCCCACTGGGCGTGCCAGAATTTGTTGGACAATAAAATTCTCGAGACCGAAAATATAATCGAGACAATAAAAATACTGCAAAAAATGATTTATTGATTTCAATAAGTGAGTGTTACAATCTCTATGATTCCTCTGATTCGCCTTTTCAACTATAAATTCAAGGGCTTCGAGCTTGATCTTGAAATTTAACTTGAACTTAATGGATTTGATCTTGACTTGTGCTTGAATCCAAGCACTGTTCTTAAATCTTGCGGTCTTGATCTTGAACTTGTACTTAATTTGAAAACTTGATGAACTTGATCTTGACTTGTACTTGAATTCAAGGGCCTTTGAGCTTGTTCTTGAATCTTGTAGTCTTGATCTTGAAGCTTGAACTTGTTCTTGAATCTTGAACTCTTGATCTTGAAATCTTGAGCTTGTTCTTGAACCTTGAACTCTTGATCTTGAAATCTTGAGCTTGTTCTTGAATTTGTAGAGAAATTTGTTGCTTTAATCCACGAGCTCTCTCTTGATTCTTGTTAAACTTGTTGGTCCCTTTTTTGAATTATGAGGCCTCTATTTATAGTTGTAGGAGGTGAAGAGTCATGATAAATATGAACTTCCTTTGACCAATCAGATTTAAGTGACATGACACCTTTTATGGATTTTTAATTACTGCATCATTTTGACATGTGGCTTGGTCTCATTGGTTCTTTCACTTGATTTGGCATGCCACGTCATTTGACATGTGGCATCCAATTGGGCCTCTAGAACATAATGACATCTTAGGCTTGCTAAAGTCGGTTTAGTCATTTGTAGCCCAAATTAATATGATGACATCTTGGGCTTGATAAAGTGGGCTTAGTCATTTCTAGCCCAAATTAATGGACTAACCCAATAACAATTGAACTTTAATTAAATCCATGCATGTTTGGATTTAAATGATTAATCCAATTATATTAATCTCTAATATTTATTTGAGATTAATATATTTTGAATTTAATATAATCCGAATTTCGTACGAATTTAAATTTAACAAAATTTTGTTACATAAAATGGGATCAATTGCAGGAAAATATGTGTAGGAAAGGGACTATAGAGAATGTATATGGAACAACACACATTAATCAACATTTGAAAGTGAATGAACACCAAAACAACGACTAATTAACAAGCGAAATTGACATAAATAATCATCCATCAAAATAATATTCAATCCATATATATTTTTATACAAAATATGTATTTTTAACATAATCTTTTTTATATGTATATATAATTATTTTAAATTATTGAATATAATTATTTTTAATCGAATCGCATAATGCCACATCATTTTTTGTTGAGACAATTTTTGTAATTTTGCCCTCATACCTGCCAGTCAACTGATTAGTCAATGAACAGAAAACGAAAGGAATGTTTGAGGTGAAATTAAACTTATTTTATGTCAAAGTTAAGTGGGGCCAAAATAATTTTCGTGCATCAATTTGTCCGCTAAATCATTCCATAATATTGTATCTGATTTCACCATTTGTCTATCAAACCAAAAGGAAAATAAAAGAAAAAGCCTTATCGGACAGTAGTCTTACCTGAATTTATATGAGAGAATGACAAATTATTTTGTACTACATTAGTAATAATTATAAGTTTCAATTTATATGATATTATTTTTATATTTTATTTATATGCTTTTAAAATATTTTAAATTAAATTATTTTTATAATTTATAATAACTTTTTATGTGATTTTTTAATTTATAAAAAGCTTGAAATGTCCAAATATATGAGAGATGAGATACTATTATCCTTGAATTATAGTTAAAGTTGCTACAAACACATTTTAACTTCACGAGGATTTTATTACCTCCTAAACTTAATTTTACAATATTATTGTCCACCTTTTATGCTTACGTATACCTTTTACGACATACCTTAATTATAAGTTTTTAGGCTACATAAACACAAAAGGTGGATAATAATACGATAAAATTGAGTTTAAAGGAGGAATATATTAAAAAGTATCGTAGTAATTTCGACTATCATTTGAAAGTAATAGTATTTTATCTGAAAATATGTGATCTAAATAAAAATATTTCACTCTTAAAATTTAAATTATGTTATACTATAAATTAGGACTACAGGAGTAATATTTTTTGTTAATTGCCAGTAAATTGTGATGTGAGTCATCAGCTGTAAAATTTTGGAGGCAGCAGCCGGGGGCGCCGCAGCCTCAGCTTTGTCAAGTTTTGATTTTTCTGGAAGATTAATAGTAATTATTATATTAATTAATACTAAGTCAGACTCATTTAATAATTAGCTATATATAGTAAGAGATAACGTTGTTTATCTGTATATATATAAAAGCAAAATTAAAAATACCAGAAAAAATCAAGTGGCGGAAGAAAAGAAAGTCATGGTATTTTTTAGGACAAAGCTTGATAGTATTGTAATAAAAATTTTAAGTTAAAGAATATTAAATTTGAAAAGGTTTAAAAGATTATAAAATATTTGAACTTGAAAATACATTATCCTTTTGAAGAGTTTTAAATAGACTTTTACTCTTTTATAAACTTATCCATCTTAAAATTTTAATGTTATAAAACATATCTGAATGAAATTTAATTAAAGATTAAATGAATAATGATGATGATGATGATAATAATAATAATAATAATAATAATAATAATAATAATAATAATTAGTAGTAGTAGTAGTAGTAAAAAAGGTTAATAGTATTGTGATAAAATTTTAAAATTATTTGAATTTAAAAATATTAAGTTTTTTCTTTAAAAGAAATTATCATTAGCTTAAAATTAGAAACCCAAGATTAAAGTATTCTAAATGAACTCCTACTATTTCATAAATATATTCCCTTTAAAATGCTATTAAATATATTTGAACACATTTAATTTTATAATTAATAGAATTAGCAAGAGTATTAAAAAATTTAAATCTTGTTAGCCGGTCTAATCTTAACTATACAAAAATTATCAAAAGATAAGGCCGACTTCTAAATCATTTGAAAATTAATCGCCTTAGTCAACAATTAAAATATTATTAGGATTTTAAAAGAATTTGAAACTGACATAAACAATGAAATTGAATTTATTGACAAATATTTGATAATTGACATAGCAAATATATGTTCGACACAGAATTAAAGAGGCAAGGATAATGTGATGATCCATTTGTCATCACCTTAACATGTCAAGTTAATAATAAGAATAATAATAATAATAATAATAATAATAATAATAATAATAATTTATTTACATAATAATAGCAATAAAGAACGCGTATTCCTACTTTCTAGCAACTAAAAAAATATTTTAATTAGATGAAAATGTTGAATTTAATCTGATTATAACTTTATCAGTGGGTTTAGAGTTTTAGTGTTATCTTAATTCTTAGTAGAGGTGTGCATTGGTCGGTTCGGTTCAATTTATCGATTTTTGATTTTTAAATATGTAAAACCAATAACCAACCAATAAGATATTTTCTTATTGGTTTCGGTTTATCAGTTTTTGGTCCTTAACAGTTCGGTTTTCGATTTAACCAATAAGAAAAATACTCATAAAATAGAAATAGTAATAACTAACATAAAAAAACGAAATGTTAGTTACCGTCAAAATACTACCAATGCATTTTATTTTATAAGAATCTTCAAACTTGAACTGAATGTCAGTTCGAAAAAAATTGAATCCTAATTGTTGGAAGCTACTAAATGCTTCAAGCTTTCCAATACGATAATACCCGAGCTTTATATTGTGCCTTTGTTGCCCTGAATAGGTTAATACTTTATGAATCACTGGATTGTGAATAAGTAGTGCATATAATATATATATATATATAGATAGATAGATAGATATATATATAGAGAGAGAGAGAGAGAAAGAGAGAGAGATTTAATATATATATAGAGAGAGAGAGAGATTTATATATATAAGATATATAGGGATAAAACAATAACTTAGTGTATCCTTATTGAGTTATCGGTTTAACCGATAACCCAATAAGCTAAAACCGAAACCGAAACCAAACCGTTTACCCAATAATTTTTTTTAAAAAAATCATTAACCCAATACCAATAACCCAATAGCATTTTTATCGGTTCGATTTATCGGTCAGTTCGATTTTTGCACACTCCTAATTCTTAGTGCTTATCATGATTTAATTTGAATTTGAATTTAAAATAGTATTATTTTAATTTTTTTTAATCATTATATTAATTTTGTAATTCAAAAACTAAAACCATTAGTCCATTATAAATACATACACTGATGTATTTCAAATATATCCTCAGAGAAAATTCACCATCTAATAACTATCAAAAACTATGTCTACTAAAATCGATAGTCTTCATTAGCAATTATAAAATATGTCTGCTAAGCTTTCTTCTCATTTTTATTTTTTGTTATGTTATTTATTATTTATCATTAGTTTAATTTGTTCCTAAATTTGTTTACTTTATTTTTCATATTCTTTACTTTTGATTTTTTTTTTTTGATACTTTCACTTTTTATATGCAGATGAATGATGACGGTATTATACATTAATTTATTTTTCTAGCTTGAATTCAATAATTAATATTTTTTATTATGATTTTGTTCATTTGATTTTTGATAAAAACAAATATAAAGCAATAAACAGTATTAATTATTCTCATCAATTTTTCTCTAATTTTAATTCTGTTGGTGTTTTTTCTTACGACTTTGATACGGTATATTGAGGGGCATCACTATACGGTGTTTATTGAGGGGTATCACTATAAATAATTGTATTATGAATAATGCATTATTTTATGATTATTATCACTATATGGTGTTTATTGTTTCTTATGCATTATTTTACTATTATTATCATTATTTTATTGTTGACATTGTTGGTGTTTTGTTCTTATGACTACTATCACTATACGGTGTATGGAGTCAATAATTTTGTAATTTTTTAGTTAGTACTTTATTGTTAAGTGTTGACATTAATACATACATTATTGTATGATTACATGCCAATGTGTTTAGATCTACAAAAGAAGTGAGAGGTTTAGAAAAAAATGAAGAATTTGTGTAATGATGTTCAATAACTACTGATGGATGATTTAATATTAAGCTATTTAATATACATATTAAAAAATCTCCCAACGAAAAATCGAAAATAAAATCTGAGAAGAAGAAAAGAATAATGAGGTTTATGTAGGAAAATATGATGTCTTATTAATGTTTTATGTAATATGGAGCTAAATTATATATGTTGACTCATATCATTGTTTTTAATTAAGCTGACTTGTAGTAGTTGTGCTCTTAATCTACTTTCGAGCACGATAAATTCACGTGTTAGCGTCTTCTTGCTAAGTGAAAATTGAAATATTTTATCCAATCATAAATGAGGAATTATGAATAATGTTTAATCTATGTGTAGTTTATCTAACCAAAAGAGAGGAAAATAATCCTTCTCCTTTAAGGGTCATTTTGTCAAGTTTCTTCGATATGACTTTCTCAAATGTTTATCCTTAATCAAATTTATACGAATAAAGATGATCACATAATTAGGGTTGTTCAAAATCGAATCGTAACCGTTAATCCAACCTCAAAATTAGTTTATTGGCTAATTGGTAATGGATTATCGGATTAATGGTTGGAGAACGGATAAATTTTTTATAATTAATGGCTTATTGGTGCGGGGACGGATTACTCAATTTTCTTATCGGGTAAACCGTTAACCCATTAAGAATTATTATAATTATATCTTTACCCCTAGATATATAAGTATCTTTTGTTAATCCAACATATAAAACTCCATTTATTATTCTATTCACTTCTTAGTTTAGAAAATAACATGACACTTCTTGTGACATCTAACCATAAAGTGCAGTCATACTCCCTAAAATGTAAAGAAAATCTGAAACCGCAATAAAAATGAAACAACCCAAATGTGTCCTTCACAAAGTTTGATAAAATAACATAAAAATTCAAATAATATTAAAGTTTTAATTTTTTTTCTGTCAATTCAGTAATTAAAAATATTCTACATACATTTTAGGTCTAGAAGGAAATTCTTATTTGATTCGATGTTTTAACCTATTAAATAACTACACGAACAAAATCAAGAAGCCTAAAAGATTGATAAATAGATTAATCATAGTATACAAATAACTTAGTCGGTGAAGAAACAGAGGAACTATCAATAATCCTTTGATATTTCATTCTCTCTTAAATTTATCCGTTACACCATCCGATAACCGTCCGTTAATTGCAAATTCGATACTGAACCAACCATTATCTTATTGGGTGGCTAGCGTATATTTAAAAACCGATAACCAATAAGCCGAACCGCTAAGCATAATTATCAAACCGATTCAACCGATAAGCAACCATACACATAATTGTAGAAAAATTATAGTTCATATTTTTCTTTATTATGTTGTTCATAATTAAAAGAAATTAAATCGTTAATATTGATTTATTTTAATTTTTAATTTTTTTTCTCTTTATTCACATCTATTCAGTTTAAAATTTCTGAAGCGTATTATCTAACTACTTCAATGCATTCTTAAAATTAGTTCAAAATTCATTATTTGAAACTAAAATAAAGATGAACTATAAATAACAAATTAGTTTTGAATTTGATATTGTTTCTATTATATATAATGTAAAATACTAAATGAATAAAAACGATTTAAAATATTAGAATAGAAAAAATATACACGAAAAGAAAAATAGTCAAATACACAAGTAATGATTATACTTCACATGAATTCAATTTCACAACTTTAAATAGAATATAACATTATTTGCATAATAGATAAAATACTAAATGAGATACAAATACAAATTCAAATTTAAATATCATCATGAAAAATGTGATGTATAAAAAAAAAGAATAAAAATATTATATTATTTTTTGAGAAAGTGACATTTCAAAAATTTGAAAAAGTTGAAAGATGAGTTATTGTACTATTTGAGAAAAATGTCCTTCTCATCTCTCTCGGGGTAGGAGAAAAGGGGGGTAAGAGAAAATTTGAATTAATTTTAAAGATACAATGAAGTAATTAGATTATACACATAATAGTATTTATAAATTTTAAATGAGAGAGATGAAAGAACAGTAGAATAAAAATTTAAATATTTTGACAATTTCAAATATTTAAATTGCAAACCACACAATAAAGAAAAATAAGAAATAAAGCTTTTTTATCAATACATATTATTTTAATCATATAAGATTTGGTTAGAGGTGAGGAAGGAAGGAGGTGGGGTTGGTTAGGTATTTAATAATCTAATATATTTAAATTATGAATAATATAAAAAATTATGAAACATAAAAGTTTATTTTACAGTTGTATGATTGTTTTAGTATAAATTTGATTGAAGAGGGGGCGGGGGGTGATTGGGGTGGAGATGGAGGTAGAGGCGTAGAGCTGTGGAGGTGAGGGTAGGGGTGGGTGGGGAATAATTTTTTTTCTTCATATTTTTATTAAGAAATAATATGATATTTAACTTTTTTGAAGGTAATATGATTTAATATACTAAAAAAACATTTCAACATGAATTGATTAGAAATATTACTTTGATATCATTCGGGCATCGCACCGATACGTATACTAGTTATCATTAATAATTAAGTTATTTTTTGTTATTTAAGATTTTCATATTAATATACGATTTCTATTAGTGTACAGTAATTAGTACTCCTTTTCGTTCACTTATCTGTGGTACTTATTTTTTATGGTTCACAATAGTTTTAATTCTAAAAACTAATAATATACAATTAACCATTAGTTTTCATTTTTATTTTACTCAATAAACGTGGAGATAAATTAATGTATTAAAAAAAGTATATATTTGAGATTAGAGAATAAATAAGAACAACTTGGTTAAATCTCTTTTTTTTAGTTAATATTTCATTGAGAGACGAGAAAAAAAAGAAGATATGACAAATAAAATGAAATAGAGGAATTTACTTCATTTAATTTATATTTAAATTAACGTAAAAGGCAATATATGTTATGCATCATTGTTTTCTTCGATTAGTTTTACAATACGTTTGGTCATATTACTATTGAATTTACTTATTTTAAAAAAAATTTAAATTTTGTGCATCGTCAGTATAAAAATATTTTCCTCAAAAGTAGCTTTGGGAAGTAGCATTTTATATTTGACTAATTAATTCAAAAAATATTTTGTCAATATTAGAAAAGCAATTTATGTTTGGCCAAAATTTTAAAAATACTTTTCAAGAAAAACTAATTCTTTTTAAAATGTGAAATAATTTATGTTACTATTATTTAAAACCAGTTGATTTTTTCTCTAAAAGCTTGATTAAGAACCTCAAATCTCTAAAATGAACACTTTTTAAAAATTTAAGAATACAAGCACTTTTCAGTTTTCACAAGTCTTTTCAGCAAGTGTTTATATATATATATATATATATATATATATATGTTGTATCCAAATTTTGAATTTGATACGATTAATCAAAATTCAAATGTCTACTATTTATTATTCACCTAATATATTGAAATATCATCTGTTTTTAACATGTTTAGGTTTAGTCTCTTTTTAAAATGTTATTTTATAGAAATTTTTGCAACATTGTAATTATTATTAAGGAAGTTAATTTGCGTGTTTGGACTAAAAAAATGTATTTTTCCGATGAAACGTTTTGTCTTCCTAAACTTTTACTTTTAGACTAATAAATTTTTTCACCCTACTATGGATTCTGTATTCCTCAATAAAACTTTGAATTTTCCACTAGTTTTCCCAGATGACGTTGTTTAACAACAACTTAATTTTACAATTCGTATCTCCTAAATCATGTCGTTTTTCGTTAATAAACTTCGTATACAATAAGATTACACCATTAAGCTCACATGTAAATCGAGTGAATTATAAAATACATACGACATTACACAAAACGAGAGTAAATGGTCAACACACATCTAATAGAGCGCCACTCCAACATTCGCTTGCAGCTAATACAACCACAACTTAACTTGCATGAGAAATCATCAAAGCTACCGAGGCATCGTCCTCCTATTTTAAATATATTACGTAATAAAAATAGAAATATTTCATCTAATTAAGTTGAGCCAACTAGATTAAAAGAGAACGTATTTTCCATTAGATTACTTGAACAAACAAACCTTGTTTTTTCCCTATTAAATTAATCTTCAGAAACGTCTGGACATGGTCAAATAATTAAAAGGTGATGTCTTTTTTTGTCTTATTAATCAAAACAACGATTGAATATTCTTATTATTGCTTTAAAATTGAGATCAGATGAGAATATAAAATTAGCTTCAACGATGCTTTCCGAATATTGAAAGTGGGTCCAAATTAAAGAAATTCATTCAATGAACCGATCAACAGAATGAAGGATGAAGCTAGCTGGAATGACCTTATACATCTATGAAGAAATTATACAAATTAAACAGTTAGATATGACATTTGACAAGTATACTTAATATATAGTATAATATTATGAATCTGCAGACATGCATTACATTATTGATGGTTTGTGGAATGATCAACTGCGTAAGGTGCAAAGTTACTGAATGCTGAAAAAACTTCTTGCATGCTATTGGATACAACACACGTCGCACTTCATTATTATCACATCTATAGTGATCTCAAATTCATATTATCAGGTGATAATAATTAATAAATTTATAGTTAAATGTTTGTACATTTTCACTAAATTTCTTGATAGTGGAAGGAAGAGCCACAAGCATTGAGAGGTGTCAGTTTATACTTCATTATTATACAAAATTTATTTTATCAAAAACTGTCCCTCTTAACAATGTTTTGATAAGATTCAGCATAGGCGAATTTGAGCTATATATCAATTTAACTTTTAAATGGCTAAATTGTATGAATCAAAATGGACCGACTTAATAAATAAACATGTTTTATAAGTGGATGATTTACAAGAACATGTTTTCATATCTTCTTCTGTTGAAGGTCCTCTACATATGTGACACTATGAATTTAAGTTTTGTTCATTGTGAACTTACAAAAAATTCTATAGTAAACTTGATTTGCTATTGCAAGATCCAATTTTTTATTTAAAACTAAAAAAGAAAAAATTGAGTAACCTACAATAGCAAGTCAAATTTATTTGATAGTGTAGAATATTTTGTAGTTTCGCACAAAACTTAAATTCGTGGAACTATGTGTACTGAATTTGTTGTCCTTTTTTTTTTCCCATTTTAATGCATATTTTTTAAGATTAAATTATTTAATTTGATTAACCACAGATTGAGAATAATTAATTATTTTTTGCTGAAATACTCCGTTGTTAATAGAGTTTTTAACTTGAAATCAATGCTAGGACTAGGGGTGTTAAATGGGCCGGGCCGGGACGGGCCAACCCGGAATCGGCCCTTCCATTTTAACCGGGTTGAGACCGGTTAAGGGCCGGTTTTGACGCTAGCCGGGCCGGGCCGGGCCAAACAGTAAAAAAAATAAAATTCACCCTAACCTGGCCCACTTAACCCAACCCGGTCAAACCCACCAAAACCCGGTCAAACCCGGTTAAAACTCGATCAAACCCGTTTAAAAAATAAATAAAAAATCCAATATACACTATATACACTCCAATATACACTATATACACTCCAATATACAATATATATTTTTAAAAAAATATATAAACAATTACACATATATACGTACCATTCAATATATAATTATATATGACTATACGTACTACTTTAAATAAAACATATACTATAATAGTATAATATATATATATTTATATACTAATTTATAAAACATATACACATGTATACGTTAAATATATACTACTTTAGAAGATATATACACATATATATGCACCATTCAATATATATGTACTACTTTAAATAAAATATATACTACAATATACATACATACATATATATATATATATATATATATATATATATATATACAACAATATGTATATATATATAGTTACATACTAATGTATAAAACATATACACTTGTATATGTTAAAGATATACGTGTATAGAAGATATATACACATATATACGCACCATTCAATAATATATACTACTTTAAATAAATTATATACTACAATATATATATATATATATATATATATATATATATATATATACTACTATATATATATATATACTTATATACTAATTTATAAAACATATACACTTGTATACGTTAAAGATATAAGTCTATAGAAGATATAAACACATATATACACACCATTCAATATATATGTACTACTTTAAATAAAGTATATACAACAATATATATATATATATATATGTGTGTGTGTGATAGTTAATTAATAATATATTAAAAGTAAGTTTTTAATTTAAACTAGAAATTCATTTTAAATCATTTTAAATCAATATATAGGTACTACTTTAAATAAAATATATACTACAATATATATGTATATACTATGTATGTATATATATATATATATAGTTATATACTAATTTATAAAATATATACATTTGTATACGTTAAATATATACGTCTATAGAAGATATATACACATATATACGCACCATTCAATATGTATGTACTACTTTAAATAAAATATATACTACAATATACATATATATGTATTACAATGTATAGATGGTTATATTATACTAATTTATAAAACATATACACTTGTATACGTTAAATATATACATCTATATAAGATATATACACATATATACGCACCAATCAATGTATATGTACTACTTAAAATAAAATATATACTACAATATACATGGATTACAATACATAGATAGTTATATTATACAAATTTATTAAACATATACACTTGTATACGTTAAATATATACATCTATATAAGATATATACACATATATACGCACCATTCAATATATATGTCATACGTTAAATAAAATATATACTACAATATACATATATATATATATACTACAAAATGTATATATATATATAGTTATATACTAATTTGTAAAACATATACACTTGGATACATTAAATATATACATTTGTAGAAGATATATACACATATATAGACACCATTCAAAATTTATGTACTACTTCAAATAAAATATATACTACAATATACATATATATATACTACAATATGTATATATATATATAGTTATATACTAATTTGTAAAACATATACACTTGTATACGTTAAATATATACGTCTAGAGAAGATATATACACATTTATACACAACATTCAATATATATGTACTACTTTAAATAAAATATATACTACAATTTACATATATATATACTACAATATGTATATATATATATATATATATATATATATATATAGTTATATACTAATTTGTAAAACATATACACACGTATACATTAAATATATACATCTGTAGAAGATATATACACATATATACACACCATTCAATATATATGTACTATTTTAAATAAAATATATACTACAATATACATATATATATACTACAATATGTATATATATATAGTTATATACTAATTTGTAAAACATATACACTTGTCTATGTTAAATATATACGTCTATAGAAGATATATACACATATATACACTTCTATAGAAGATATCCAATTTATAAAACATATACACATGTATACGTTAAATATACACTTCTATAGAATATATATACACGTGTATACGCACCATTCAATGTATATATAATACTACTTATAAAATATACTACATTATATATACATTACAATATATATAGATATACTTATATACTAATTTATAAAACATATACACATGTATACGTTAAATATACACTTATATAAAAGATATATGCACAAATATACAAAACATATGCTAATATTGAATGAATTTGGGGAATTTTATTGATTGCAAAATGATCCAAAATTTATAATTTACATGAATGAAAAATCTATAAATTATGCATCATTTTTTCCAACTCATCCATGTTAATATTAATGGGAACTTGCATAGGATAGTCGAAGTCAACGGGAGCAAAACCATGCATTGGACTTGATTCTGCTGAGTTCTCCCGTGAAGTCATAATTTCTTCAAGTTTCAGCTCGTCGCTCGGCTCCGGTTTCATTCCTTGGTTTCTTCTTTCCGCTCTAATCCAATCTCTGAGGCAAACTAGAACATTCATTGCATTGCTTCTCAATGAGTGTCGGTTGTCTCCAAGCTGCTATCGTCCCTGACTAAAGGCGCTCTCTGATGCAACGGTTGACATTGGAACATTCAAGATATCTCTAGCTAATCTTGAAAGCACAGGATATTGTGTTTCATTACTCCTCCACCAATCCAACGTGTTGATCCGTCGTCTGCGATCCTCTGGTGCCGTCCGAAGATAATATTTCAGCTCTTCCCGATAAGTTGATGTGTAAGTTCTCTCATCAACACTGTTCCAACAATTGAAATCATAAAACGAATCAGAAAAAATACTATGTGCCGGCCTTTTAGAAGATGATGGCTCCTCGGGAGGATGAGGAGCGACAGTTGGAGTGATATTTGTAGGTACGGCTAAATCAAATAAATCAACATAGTGATTATATAATTTTTCTATGTAATCCTTTGCATCAGCCGTAGCTGTCCACAAATCAGGTTGTACTTGTTCAGAATCATGGTTAGTATTTATTTCTAAGTTAGTATAAATAAGAGTACTAAAGTGACACATATTATTATATTTCATGCACGGATTTAGCATAGCACTAACCAAGTAAATAGGGGGAATCGGGAAAAAATATTTCTTAAATTTCGTAAACATGGCGCCAACAGCTTCTTTATAACCTTCTTTATTTTTATATTCTTTGAGCAAACCAGAAATATTGGCTATATATGCCAAAATATTACAAACAGTAGGATAATAAGCACCGGAAAATTCAACCGTAGCTACATAAAATTTTTCTAAAAACTTAACAAGATCATTAATTACAACTCAATCAGAATTATGTAGCATGCAATCAGCAGAATCAACAAATGAACCGCAATGTTGGTTAAAAGCTAGTGTAATAGGAATTCTATATTTATAACAAGTTTTTAAAAATTCATACGTAGAATTCTATCTAGTATCAATTTCCTCAGGCATCAAAATCGGTGTAAGTCCATTTTCTTGACATTTAACTTTAAATTCTCTAATTCTCGATCTACGATTATTTCCTTGAATAAAATCAACAGCAAGACGAATTTTTTCAATATAAAACTCAAAAAACTCAAGACCATCCTTTACAATTAAATTATATATATGACATGTACACTTAATATGAAAAATTTCAGGCAAGGACGGAGATAGCGTAGATTTTAATTTTTTTATAGCAGTGTTGTTGTTAGAAGCATTATCAAAAACAATACATAAAATTTTATTTTCGATACCATAATATCTGGCAATTTTAACAATAGAATCAGCAATAAATTGTCCAGTATGTTTACGATATTCATCATATAAAAAAGCAAGAATACGTTTTTGCATCACGAAATTACTATTCATCCAATGACAAGTAACGGTTAAATAATTATTTTTATTTACAGCACGACCAAGATCAGAAGTTAGGGACAATCTACATTGAATATTTTTTAACAATGTTGATAAATAAAAACAATATTGTGAATGAAGTCTAAAATTATCAGACCGACAAGTAGTTCTAGGAATACCGTTAAACATAGGATTATAAATTGCTTGTATATAACGAATAAAGGCATCAGAAGAAGGAAAATTAAAAGGCAAACAACCCACAGCTACCATTTTAGCTATTTCTTCCCGGTCCCTCAATTTATTATATTTTTTCGCTACGTGATCGGTTGCTGGGTCCATTCTAGTTTGCGTTGGCCCACCAACATCCCCACCACCTTGTGCAATATTTAACTCTCTTTTGTGATCTTCAGCTACACGTCTCATTAACGTACCCATACCCCCTTGCTTGCCTCCACTTCTATGCTTATATATTTGTTGACAAATATTGCATTGCACCTCAATATTTGATATACGTTCAAAAAATTGTCATGCAATACTAGTTCTTTTACGAGGTCTTGGGGCACTGGGAGGACGGGGAGGGAGATTAACCGATTCAGATCTAACGTTAGCATCTCCTATTGCGGGTGTCTCAGCAATATTTTCATTATCTTCGTCTAAATTAACCGCATCTACTTCATTTTCTTCTTCTATACCGTAATTTTCCTGCGCTTCTACATAATCCATATCGTGAGCACCTACACCTATTTCTTCTTCAAAAGGTGTACCAAGCGGTACCGGAGGCGAAGGCACACGGGTATATCTACTACTTGAACTACCTCTACCGCTAGTAATTCGCTTTTTACTACCACTACCGCTTCCGGGACAAAAAATTTTAACACCTTTAGTAGCGAGGTTTCTTAATTTATCCATAATATAAATTAAATTAAACTAAAAATATTCAAAATACACAAATATAATAAAATTAAATATTAAACAATTAATACAATAAATAAAAATTAAACGTAAGAGATGGAACGACAATACCAAATTTTGGAAGTATCCGAAGATTGCGACTTTAGAAACTTCCGCTCGTACTTTGTAAACGAAAAATTAAAAAAATTAAAGTGAACACTTTAAGAAATTAAATATATTGAATATTTGAGAATTGAGAAATGAGATTTGAGAGAGAATGAGATTTGAGAGAGTGAAAAATTGTGTGAAAAATGATTTGAAGTTGTAGGGTATTTATAGAATTTTTTTCGAGATTAAAAAATATTTTTTAAAGTTAATTTTTTTTTTTTAATAAATGGGCCCAAACTAGCCGTTTGGACCCAAAAACGGCTATATAGCCGTTGGGCCAACGGCTAGTTTGGCCCAAAATCCCTTTTTTTTTTTAAAAAAGGTATTCGGGACGGGCCGGTTAACCGACGGGCCTGGACCGGGCTTGTTTCGAACCGGGTTAGCCGGGCCCATTTTAAAAAAATAACCGGCCTAGGACCCAAAACCCTAAAGCCCTAGGGCTTACCGAGTCGGGTCAAACCGAGCCGGGTTAATTACGAGGGCCGGGTCGAGCCGGCCCACTTGACACCCATAGCTAGGACCTACCTGTATTCTTGATCCTTACGAAAATATGCCCTTTTTGGAAAGAGTATTTATTTTCCTTTTTTTGAAAAGTCAACTAAATTTCCCCGCTGCAATAAAGCCGACATATTATATCTCACATTCGTGCACTACTTATACTTTCGAAAACACCCCCTCTCTCTATATATATATACACATATCATCAATTTTCTTATCACTCTCAAAAGTGTCCAAAAAAAAAGAAAAGCAAAAAAAAAAAGAAAAAAAAAAGAAAAAAAAAAAACCTCAATTTCCCTTACAATCAAAGAGATCATGCAGGGACTATCCTTAGATTTTGAACAAAATTATCTTGATAATATGCAATATCTCTTCAATGATCCTGACTTTTCTCAAATCTTATCAGAAATTCAAACACCTAGACAATATTCCTCAATTCCCGATCATCATCAAAACGATATATTCCAACAAAATATTCATCAAGAAAATCAATATAGTGTCCCTGTATCACAAGAGACAACAGAAAATGTAACAGAACCAATATTGAATGATAGGCCGAAAAAGTACAAAGGAGTGAGAAGAAGGCCATGGGGAAAATACGCTGCGGAAATAAGGGACCCCCATAGAAGAGGCGCGCGGCTTTGGCTAGGAACATATGAGACACCGGAAGATGCAGCATTAGCTTATGATAGAAGCGCTTATAGGCTACGCGGTTCTAGTGCCCTACTGAATTTTCCTCACTTGATTGAATCAAATGTAACGGAGATCAATCGAGTGAGGCCAAGGAGACGTCCCCGTACACCGGAGTTATGTTCGAGGTGTTCATCACCACCTTCTTCGTTGGGAGATAATAATCAGAGTAATAATAACAATACTGATGGGCCGAGTTCGAAAAGGAGAAATGTTGAGCTAATTAATAGCTTAGCTACGGCAAATAATTTGGATAGTCAAAGTATTATTATGGAGAGATGTTTGACGTCTAACAATTATTTTTTTGCATGAATGGATGAAGATTTATAAGCACTTACATGCAACAAATAATTTATGATCTCTTGTTTGTTGTTGCTGTAAAGGAAACAAAACTAGCTCATAAGGTCAAGTTTTAAATTCGTTGTGTTTTTTTCTTTCTTGTTTCTTTAATTTATTAAATGCACTTGTGCTCCAAGAATATTACTAACATTTAGTACCAAGTCATATACTATAGGTTGTCTCTGTTTTATCTTTTTGAAAAGGATGGTTCCACTTTTTATGAATTATTACTTGTAACTTTCATTAAGATTATGTCTGGTGATAAAAATAATACTATTGTTATATATATACTAGAAATTAAGCTCATGTTCCAATTTAGCACGGACGCAACAAGCTAATTTGTTTCGTACAATATTCATTCATTTAATTAATCTCAAGATATGGAGGTTTTAATTAGTACGTAATTTTTTAGAAAAACACAATGTTACATGTAAGAGAGCATGACATCATGAAACTTTGTGTGATACACTACTAGGGACTATTTTCCACTTCTCCCGGAGTATATCTGTTAAACAGAATAAACTAGTCTTATTGTGTACCTTTTATTTTTGTGTCAATATAAAAAGATTAACCTTAATTATAATTAGTAGTAAGGATTTTTTAATTGTTTAGCTACTTTATGGTAAGGTTCACACGTCAAATTCTCATTCACCTCATGAGGCTCTATTAATAAAATGTTCAACATTAATATATAAAAAATTAAGTACATTATACAAAAGGAGGTGAGGATGAGGACTGAGATGATGAAAGGCTCAAAGAGAGCATTGAAATGTCCAAGACTGATACAACATATTTGTAACTAGACTGGTTTCTTTGTTTTTTGCTTTAATGAGGTCTAGTTGTTTGAGGCACCCTTCCTAGAAGGTGGTCACGAACACTCGAGGGACCTTAGGTTGTATTCGTTCGTTTTGCTTGGTATGGTAATATTTTCACAGTTTATTACCCAAAAAAAAATTAAGTACATCTTCCAGGCCTGTCTACCTAGTTATTATAGTACGATAACTATAAGATCGATGGGATATGGTCAGTTAGAGGACATCTATCGATAATTAAAAAACTAGACCCTTTTCGATATAGGTAATTAGCTTAATTAGGTGGATCAAATGGCGTGAGAAGGGAAGAGGCCGGTCTATACCTATTGATCTGAAAGTACTTTTTTTTGTGTGTAGGTAGAAAGGAGATTTATTCATTAATTAATATGCATCATACATAGAGTTACCCGGATATGGACTAGCCGGAGATTGTTCAGGTCTATTACTAATATTACAAACATTTGAACATATGGGCTTTTCCCCCTACAAAAGGAGTTCCAACCTTGTCTAATTCCAATAGCTTTTGAACAAACACTGATGGAACTATCCATTCTTCTAAAAAAAGGCTCCAACATTAACTTTTGGCCCTCCTTAGTTAGCTGATCTGCGACTCTATTCTTGCTCCGACCTTCATGAAGAACCCGCGGGTTCCCCAGCTCCTGCATGCAGATCCCTACAAAGAGAGAACATGATGGGGTCATCTTCATAGGAATGCATAATTTAATAGAATCAGTAGATATAACCGAATGTGTATAGTTCGGTGCTAGAGCTATTTTTAAGCCTACTTGCTTGTAATGCCATAGCTTGGGCTTCAAGACTCAAGAGGTGAGTTAATTACATTGATAGAGGCTCTAAACCCTCTTATCCATTTTCCCTCATTGTTTCGAAAGACTACTTGTAATTCCATGGATCACCGCGCGCGCTGCTGCAAGTCATCAGAGATGTTTGCTTAACAAAGCAAGTTTATTCCCTTCTGATCAGTGAACAAAAATAGCTCCTACCTCTTTCTGCGTCGAACCGAAAATGTATGTACAAGTGTACTTGTCATCCTCGTGGTTTTTGAAGAGTTTTAAATAAGCTTTTACTCTCTTATAAACTTATCCATCTTAAAATTTTAATGTTATAAAACATATCTGAATGAAATTTAATTAAATATTAAATGAATAATGATAATGATGATGATGATGATGATGATGAATTTAGGGGTGTACAAATCGAACCGTTAAGTCAAACCGAACCGATGAATCAAATCAAACCGAGGAAAAAAACCGACTTATGGTTTGGTTTGATTGGTTTGGTGTTGGCAAAAAAAACCCGATCATTCTTGATTTGGTTTGGTATTAGCAAAAATAAAATCAAACCGAACCGACATAATATATATATATATATAATTTTAATTTTTTATACGTAAAAAAATATTACTTATAATCTACTTTCTAATTATTTTTATTACTTTTTTATATTCAGAAAATAGATATATATTCTTGGGCCTTTAATTATGATATTTGTCCATTAGTAACAAATTAATATAAAACTCAATATTAATATAAAAAGAAAACATTATATATTATAGACAAAATACTATATTAATTACATGGTATGGTTAATGTTTTAAAAAATTACAATTCATAGTTATTTGGTAGTTTAGAATTATTATTTTTTGTTCTATTGGCAAAAAAAAGGCAACAATGGGAACATCAAAATGCACGATTATTGAAGATATCTTCTTCAACTTTTTTTTTTCTTATTTTTCTCTCAAAATCACTCTAATATCCTTGATTTTACATTGAAGAAACAACAGCATTGGCAACATCATAATAGTGTTCTTCAAGAGAACTTCTTCAATTTTTTTCTCCTTATTTTTCTTTCAAAATCACTTTAATATCACAAGATATCATCCTTGATTTTACTTTGGAGAACCTTTTTTGCGGATTTGTCACCACATAAAATTTGTTTCGAATATTTATTGAAGATTTGAGGTAATTTTCAGTATTTTTTGATATTAGATTTTTTTTTTTTATATATATTTTGCAATCCAAGCTATCATAAATTTTGATTGAGATAACTTAGTTCAATCATTATTTTCTCAATTCAACTAAATTGTTATCAATTATATATTATGTGTCAATTATATATGCGTATATGTATAAGTTGTATATTAATTGTGTATATGATGTAATTGTATAAGTAGCATATGTGTAAGTCAATTGTATAAGTCATATATGTCAATTGTATATGTCAATTGTACAAGTCATATATGTATAAGTTGTTAATTGTATATGTATATATATGCGCATATGTATAAATTATATATTAATTGTATATATGATATAATTGTATAAGTCGTATATGTATAAGTCAATTGAATAAGTTGTATATGTATAAGTCATATATGTATAAGTTGTTAATTGTATATGTACATTTATTTATTTTTCAATTGTATAGCTGAATGTTTGTATATTATTATAGTGTATATTAAATAACTATATATCTGTATATATACAGTTTGCAGAATTTATATTGAGTGTGTACATATACATTTTGCATAGTTTATATACAAATATACAATTCAGAGAGGCGAGAAAAAGTGTGAGAAAGAGAGGAATTTAAGGTATATCTATGTTTTCTAACTATGCAAACATCAACCATGTCTTGTAATTATGGACTAAAAGTTACCTATATTTGAATTTTTGCCATATAAAAACCTAAAACTTTTCATTGCTTCACTTTACATTTTGTTCATTCGTTCGTCAAGTTGTGATTTAGGTTTGTTTATCTTCTTTCTCTTTTTTTTTTTTTATGGAATTATGTTACAGTTAATTACTTTATGGACTTAAGTTTTTAATAAGTTGTCTCCAATTCTTCATTCTTTTGTATGCTCACATTTTATGTGAAGGGAACTTTCAGACAAGCTACTGTGACTAGTGATTAAGAAATTGAATCACTGGGTATCCGCATAATATTACTTTGAGAGATAGTAGTTTAGACGTCTTAGTAATTTGTCAACTTAATTTTAATTGAAACTACTCTATGACCATTTTTTTTTTTCATCTTTTTAGTGAAAACATTTAATTTTTTTTTCAATAACATTATAATTGTAAAAAACCGAGAAAATCGAAAAAACCCGACTAAAATCGAAATTTAAAAACCGATTGTATATTGGTTTGATTTGGTTTATAGATTTAGAAAACCGACATTATTGGTTTGGTTATATTTTAATGAAAAAATGAACCAACCCGACCTATGTAAACCCCTAAGGATGATGATGATAATAATAATAATAACAATAATAATAATAATAATAATAATAATAATAATAATAATAATAATAATAATTAGTAGTAGTAGTAGTAGTAGTAGTAGTAGTAGTAAAAAAGGTTAATAATACTGTGATAAAATTTTAGAATTATTTGAATTTAAAAATATTAAATTTTTTCTTTAAAAGAAATTATTATTAGCTTAAAATTAGAAACCCGATATTAAAGTATTCTAAATGAACTCCTACTATTTCATAAACATATTCCCTTTAAAATGCTATTAAATATATTTAAATACATTTAATTTTATAATTAGTAGAATTAGAAAGAGTATTAAAAAATTTAAATGTTGTGAGCTGGTCTAATCTTAATCATACAAAAATTATCAAAAGATAAGGCCGACTTCTAAATCATTTGAAAATTAATCGCCTTAGTCAACAATTGAAATATTATTAGGATTTTAAAAGAATTTAAAATTGACATAAACAATGAAATTGAATTTATTGATAAATATTTTATAATTGACATAGCAAATATATGTTCGACATAGAATTAAAGAGGCAAGGATAATGTGATGATCCATTTGTCATCACCTTAACATGTCAAGTTAAATTTAATACTACTATTACTATTACTATTACTACTAATAATAATATTTTGTTTACATAATAATAGCAATAAAGAACGCGTATTCCTACTTTCTAGTAAATAAAAAATATTTTAATCAGATGACAATTTTGAATTTAATCTGGTTATAACTTTATCAGTGGATTTAGAGTTTTAGTGTTATCTTAATTCTTAGTGCTTATCATGATTTAATTTAATTTTTGAATTTGAATTTGAATTTGAATTTAAGATAGTATTATTTTAATTTTTTTAATCATTATATTAATTTTGTAATTCAAAAACTAAAACCATTAGTTCATTATAAATACATACACTGATGTATTTCAAATATATCCTCAGAGAAAACCCACCATCTAATAACTATCAAAAACTATGTCTACTGAAATTGATAGTCTTTATTAGCAATTATAAAATATGTCTGCTAAGCTTTCTTCTCATTTTTGTTTTTTTGTTATGTTAATTATTATTTATCATTAGTTTAATTTGTTCCTAAATTTCAGTTTAAAATTTCTGAAGCGAATTATCGAATTACTTCATTGTATACTTAAAATCAGTTCAAAATTCATTATTTTAAACTAAAATAAAGATGAACTATAAATAACAATTAATTTTGAATTTGATATTGTTTCTATTATATATAATGTAAAATACTAAATGAATAAAAACGATTTAAAATATTAGAATAGAAAAATGAAAAGAAAAATAATCAAATACACAAGTAATGATTATACTTCACATGAATTCAATCTCACAACTTTAAATAGAATATAACATTATTTGCATAATAGATGAAATGCTAAATGAGATACAAATTCAAATATTATCATGAAAAATATGATGTATAAGAAAAAAGAATAAAAATATTATATTATTTTTTGAAACTTCCCCAGTGACATGACATTTCAAAAATTTGAAAAAGTTGAAAGATGAGTTGTTGTACTATTTGAGAAAAATGTTCTTCTCATTTCTCTAGGGGGTAGGGTGGAGGAAAAGTTTGGCAAAAGTCCACTTTTCAAACTTTTTTTGACATTTATCCACCAAGTTTTTTTAATTTGAAGAATGGACACTTTTATGGGACCACAAAAATAAAATGCAACCCTAACACTCAACTTACAAAATCTAGTCTTAATTTTGTTAAAACTACACTTTAGTCCATCTTGAAAAATATAAATATTGGATAAATAATAATAAAAAAAAATCCCACATCTTCTCAACCAATCCACTAGCAATCAACCTATTTTGACGCCATTTTCTCAATTTTTCGATCATTTTTCGTCGAATTTTCCGGCATCCATCGAAAAGTGACATTATCTCCATTGTTATAAGCCTTTTTCAATTTTTTTTAGCTCTAATTTTTCTTCCATTTTGATACAAAAAGCTCAAAATTCAGTCCCACATTTAGAAATCGATTCTTGGGTCAATAGCAACATTCCAATACTTCTTAGGTTGTTTGTAAGCTGAAATTCGTCGGATTATTCCGGTGGTCGACAAAAAAGGGTCAATCGTGCACTGTACGACCAGCAGCTAGGAAGAAGACGACTTCAGTCTATTAAGTCTAGGCGCATAAACCACTATTCAAGTCTATTGAATACTATTATCGAGGTATATTATGTCTATTATAGATTACGTGATTGTTGGTGGTATATTTTCTGGTGAATGGGAAGAGAGTCCTAAATGTTGGGTTTGGAAAACCGAGTCTAAGGAGACAGTGTCCGTTGCCCTTCATCACAACGGTTCATACGCCGATATGGTTAAAAGCATAATGGAGAGCGGTGAATTAAGTTGTGATCAAAGCGAGGTGTTAATTAGTTACTTGATGAACGGGAGAGGGAAAATCCATCCAACGTTCATAAGGAATGATAGACATGTGGAATTATATATGCTTTGCGTTGATTTTGATAACTCCAGACCTATATTGCGGGTTAAAGTTTTTGAAAGGTCCCGGAAAGAAGCTTCCACATCAGCCCCACCCTCACCCTCACCTCCACTCCCACCCCCGAATGTGGATGATACGTCAACGGAATACTATTTCATGGGTTATGATGAATGGGATAATAGTGAAGATTATAAAGAAGAGAAGTGTGGAGCAAGTGAGGACGGGCAACTCGAACCACAAAGAAGCCACTCTTTCTCGGACGGTACCAATCTTTTTTTAGGACAAACATTCAAGGATAAGAAAACATTAAAACTTTTGTTGAAGCAGGCATCGGTGAAAATGTCGTTCTATTACATAACTCTGAAGAGTAGTAAGAAATACTTGAGGGTGAGGTGCGTAGATCGTACTTGTCGGTGGATGGTGCGCGCATGTGCTATCGGAGAATTGGGTTGGTTTCACGTCCAGAAGTACGTGGGAGAGCATACTTGCGGCGTTGATCATGTCACGGGAAAGCACAAGAATGTCACCGTGGAGGTCATTGCCTCACTTATTTTGAACTTTTTTGTCGACAACAAAGGTCCAAGCCCGAAATAGATCGAGAGGATCGTATTTAGGGATCTACATTGTAGGCCGAGCTATTGGAAGTGTTGGATGGGAGACGTCATTGCGAAGAACATAGTTAGAGGTACGCCTGAGCATGGATATGCAGTGCTTCCCGCATTTTCATATATTTTCAACGGCCTCAACCCCGGGTCTATTAATTCCCTCAGGGTCGATGAGGAGTCTGGCATGTTTATTTACTATATTATGGCGTTTGGGGATTCCATATGTGGATATGCACACATGAGAAAGGTCGTTGCCGTTGATGGCACGCATTTGTCTGGCAAGTATGAGGTAGTGTTGTTATCCGTTGTCGTTCAAGATACACAGAATCATATCTATCCCTTAGCGTATTGTGTGGTGGATAAGGAGAACGATGCGTCGTGGGGCTTCTTCTTCGAGAAGCTTAAGGCCTTTGTCGTTGATGAATCAGAGCTGTGTGTTAACTCCGACAGACACGTAAGCATAGCCAACGGCCTCGCAAGGCATTATCCATTTGCGCATCACGGTGTTTGTATGAGGCATCTCGGTTAAAATCTTTGAAGAAATCACCATTGTTTCGATTCTCTCTATTTGTACTACCATGCAGCCAAGGCGTACCCGTTGGAAGAATTTAATGACTATTTCAACGCCCTTAAAGAAAGATGCCCCAACGCAACAGCTTGCCTCGAGCATGAAGTAGGATTTAAAAAGTGGAGCCGGGCTCACTTTCCAGGTAATCGATTCAACGTCATGACCTCAAACATTGCCGAGTCGCTCAACTCAATGTTGAGCGACGAAAGAGAGTATCCAGTGGCGGTCATTTTTAATTCAATTGCACATAGATTTGGAGAAATATTCAGGAAGAGGTATGCGGAGGTGGACAATTCAAAATCAACCTTCGTTCCCGTATCCGAGACGATCTTGAGGGAAAATAAGATCGAGGGGGACAAATTATATGTGAACAACATAAATTAGAGCACCGTTGAATTCACCGTGCTTGACTACGGTCGTTCCGCAAAAGTTAATCTTTCGAGACGGTCATGTTCTTGCAGAAAGTACGACTTGGTGAAATTGCCATGCGCTCATGCAATTGCAGCGTTGCTTTTGAAGCACTGGGACGAATACGGCACTAGCATTTACAACTACTCTTCGCAAATATATTCGAAAGAATCATACCTCCTTGAATACTTAGAACCTATTTGTGCAGCACCACTTGAGTCGGAGTGGAGTGTGGCGCGAGAGTATCTTGAAATGCAAGTTCTTTCACCCGACTTCGATTCCAAACTCGGACGGAGGAAGGTGAAACGCGTTAAGGGTGTGTTGGAGCCTTCAAGGTACAAGAAAAGAAACAAGTGTTCCAAATGCAAAAGGCCGGGACATAAGAGAACAACATACCGCCTTAACGTAGGATAATATGATTGGCATTGTATTGAATGTTTTTGTTTGTTCAAATGCACTAGACAGTATGTAATGTTTTTTCTGTTTTGAAAACCACTGAACTGCAGTTAAAATCGACTTTTTTTGTTGCGCATTATCGATTCCTGTTCATATATTATATACTACGTACTAAATAGATTCTAGTCTTAAATAATCGACAAGACTCATAATATATAATATATCAGTGTTTGGTCTACTAAGTAAATGTTCAGTACGTAGTGTATAATCAACCTACCTGGTTATCTATTGAACAAACCCTTTTCTTCATACAATGTTGAATTAGAAATAATTCCGACGCATTGGGCTGGGTGGCAATTCGAAAATTATCTTTTCAAGTTCTGAAATCGACTATACACATTACACATAGACTAGACTCAAAATATATAATACATCAATGAATTTTCTAGGGGGTATAGTGTAAAATACATAGTCTATCATTGATCATTCATGTAGTCTATTACAGAAACCCTATTCCTCATACACTGAACCTTTCCATGTAACTATTACACTTCGCGAAACGGCAGGATTTTAAATGCCTCGACTGCCACAACTGCCGCGACTTTTCGTTTCTTATTCTCACACGCCTTCTCCCCTTCAATCAACACGTGTAAAGCTTCTATTGGTCGATTTTCTCATGGTCTGATCTACTTAAAAAGACCATGATTAATTTTGAACACAATTTCAGAAGAAAAAAGACTTAAGGGAGAAGAATATGGCTAAGAGGATGCACCCACTACGACCATTGCACAAAATATCAACAATAAACAACATAGAGTTTCTAAGGCTTCAGAGTGACCTGGATTTCCTTTTCGAGGGTCTTGCCGTCGATCAACGATGGCTGGATAGAGAGCATTATCGGATGACTCGTTTTCTTCAGACAATAGCCGAGAGGCTCAACCTGGACCCTCGTGAACTCATCACCCCCCCTTCGTCCCCCTAGTGTAGTATTTTTTTTTGTTTGATTTGTAGTTCATTGCTTAATGAAGCTTTCATGGTAGCATTATGTAAATGAAAGCTTCATTTTTGACTTTTTGTTTGGGATTTTTTCCCCAAAAATTGTAAATATAGATGCAATGAACATTTATATATCTATAAACAAGTTTCAAGTTTCTGTATTCATGATGTTCTTTTTATCTATAGTGATTTGTTAGTGTTTCTTCAGTAGTCCCTGTTTTAAGATTTGTAAATTTTATTTACACTCTGAGTATAGTAGGAATAAATAATCGACTACGGCAAATACACATTCTATAATCGACTGTGTCACGGGTGAATTATAGAATGAAATCGGTGTTCATGATCCTGTATATTGAGAGATTATAGACTTATAAATGAGTCTATTATTGACCACTCATATAGTCTATGATCAACTTACTGAATATATTGACGGCTTAAAATAATGGAAAAAAAGAAGAGATTAAATAAAATAAAATTAGAGTATGTCAATTAACACCATTAAAACATTGTAAAGAAATTTTGATGCATCAATTGTGACTCCCAATCACTTTTGGACGTGATCAAGTGTTATCTTAGACACGGCATAGTCGTAGATCATTGAGATGACATAAAAAGGAGAAGAAATAAAATAAAATAAAATAATTATTAATCATCCAAGCACTGATGAATGACCACTTATCATGACAAGAGATTAGACTTGTGTGATGACCATAAGGATGAGTGGTGGTTGTTACTTGTGAGTGTTCAATGGACAAGTAGTGTATGAGAACAAGGAGTCCTTCTCAACAGAGACGCTTGTTCTAGGTAATTGGTTGGTACTACCATTGCCCTCCCCTATACCCATTTGATCGAGTGTCCAATTGATTTGTAATCTTGTATTATGATATTTAGTCATTTTACATTGCGTGAGTGATGTTAATTTATTTTATTTTATTTTATTTCTTCCTTTTTTTAATCTCACCTCTTTTGAAAATAGACTTGTTATGATATCTTGAGTATATTATAGATAAATAGCTTTATCTATACCAGACTTTATTATTAGTCATGTATCGACCAAAGAAGTCTATTTTCAAAGGATGTGAGATTAAGAAAAGGAAGAAATAAAATAAATTAACATCACTCACGCAATGTAAAATGACTAAATATCATAATATAAGATTACAAATCAATTGGACACTCGATCAAATGGGTATAGGGGAGGACAATGATAGTAACAACCAATTACCTAGAACAAACGTCTCTGTTGAGAAGGACTCCTTGTTCTCATACACTACTTGTCCATTGAACACTCACAAGTAACAACCACCACTCATCCTTATGGTCATCACACAAGTCTAATCTCTTGTCATGATAAGTGGTCGTTCATTAGTGCTTGGATGATTAATATTTATTTTATTTTATTTTATTTTATTTTATTTTATTTTATTTTATTTTATTTTATTTTATTTTATTTTATTTTATTTTATTTTATTTTATTTTATTTTATTTTATTTTATTTTATTTTATTTCTTCTCCTTTTTATGTCATCTCAATGATCTACCACTACGCCGTGTCTAAGACAACACTTGATCACGTTCAAAAATGATTGAGAGTCACAATTGATCATCAAAATTTCTTTAATGTTTTAATGGTGTTAATTGACATACTCTAATTTTATTTTATTTAATTTCTCCTTTTTTTCTCATTATTTTAAGCCGTCCATATATTCAACAAGTTGATCATAGACAGTATAAAAGATCTATAATCAATCGTAGTCTTAATCGATAATATTCTAATACACAGGATAATCAACACTGACATCAGTATATAAGTTGTAAGTCACCCAGTCGATAATAGAAGACATATACATTCTTTAGAGAACCTTTGAAGTAAAAGATAATCCATTTAAATTTTCTCCAACAGTACAATTCTAACGGGTAGAATTTTTCCATTGTCAGATTTTGATAGCCTTACTATATTAATTAAAGGGACCCTTTTAGACTCCTCCATGTTCATTTATTCATGACTTTCAAGTTTTGCATCAACAATAACAATGTTGCAGTCATCTCAAACTTCCAAAAGTTCTTATATTTGCCGTTGTGGTAATCGTGCAGTGTTGAAAACATCACGCATCGACAGAAATTCGAGGCAAAAATTCTACAGTTGTGTGGCTGGAAAGGTTTGTTTTTGTTTAAGTAAAAATTTATTTGTGTTCATCTCATAATTCAATTTACTAATTTATCCTCGTTATTTTAGGATAATGGTGGATGCTCTTATTTCAAGTGGATTTCCTCCAATTTCGAGGTGTCAAAATTTCAAGGCATTGCAAAGTTTGAAATATTTGAAAGGCTTAGAGATTTCGAAGAAAATAGGGTTCTTCTAATGACATTATACAGAGAATCGAAACACAAGATTGATTACTTAAAGAGATTGTTGAAAGATATCGAAATTGAGAGGGATCAACTTAAGCATAAGTTGGCTATGGCTGAAGAAAAAGAAAAGGGCATGAAATTTATGGTCTATGGTTTACTATTAGTTTTAACTTTTTGGAAAGGTGTAATGGGGGTGTAGTGGGATTGAATGCATTCTGAATGTTTTATTAATCGACTATTTGTTACTTATATTATAAATGGTTTACCTTTTTCATTCATCGACTACGCATTGCTCTACTGTATATGCTTTACCTTTTAATCAGAGTCTATAATCAACGACGACAATTCATGTAAAAGAAATGATACGTTGATTATATAAAATGAAAAATATTTATTATAAACTATAAAGGCAGTTAAGAAAACAAAATTGTTCAGTTCTACGCATCCCGAGCTGAAAGTTAGAAGTTAACATTATCTAGTCAAATAAAAATAATCATCAGCCACAAATAAAAATTTAATAATTGTCAAAAGATTTACCATTTCCGATTTCCACCATCATCTTGTCGATTTCCTGACTAACTTCATTCAGAAATTCATCCAAGTTTGAAAATTCATTCTCGTTATCCTTCTCCGCGATGCCTTCTTTTTCTGGTGCATCACTTTTTCCTTCTTCTTTATGCTGTTCTTTCTCTACTTCTTGTGCATTCTTCTCTTCTGTTTTCTCTCCATCTCCTTAATTGTTTTCTTCTTCACAATCATTTTTTTTTTTTTATCATCTTTATCCTATCCGCCTTCGTCATGATCCTCCTTCTCCACACCAGCTGATCCACCAGCTTTGTTTTATTCTTCACAAATAACTTCTTCATTTTTTTCTTCTTCTTTCTCTTCATCGCCTTCATCCAGATTTTCCTTCTCTACAACAGCTGCAACCTCAGGGATCATCACCTCATCAGCATTGATGGAGGCATGTTTCAAAGCTGCTACCTCAAGGAAGGCTTCTTTGATGACGCTGTCATCGCGGCCAGCCCTCGCCGCTGAATGCCGACTTTGTACCTGTACACCTGCATTTTCAAGTATTTAGCGTTTATAATAAATTAAGATATCGGTTGATGAAGAATGGTATAGATTCTATTATTATAAGTAAAAGAGATTATATAAAATATGCATCTTGTATAATATATAGAGCAGATATTACCTTCAGCTTCATCTCTCTTCTTTTGCCTCTCTTTTTTTGCTCTCCTCAGCCTTTCTTCTTTTACTAAATCAGCGATGTCCTTGATCGACTCCTCCAGCCTAAACACGTGTTCTTTCAGATTTTCAATCATCGGTGTGTTTCCCGATGCTCTCAGCTTACTTGTCCCCGCACCCCGAGTGACATGCTTTGAAATAGTATTTTCACCCAAATCCCGGTCATCATCCCCATCCTCACCATCCTCCGATGAGGTAATGACAGTCACAACCTCCAGATAGGCCTTCAAGCCATCAATGAATGCGTCGTTTGGTTCGTCTGTAAATGCTTTGAACTTTTTCATGTAGTGCTGCTTCATTTCACGGACTGTGGGGATAAGGTACGGGTGCACTCTCTACAGATAAATAGCCAAATGTGATTGATTAACAACACAATATTGGTAAAATTATTCATCGGAAGAAATGTTTCATGCCTTTGTGCTCCATCCTTTCAAATATGAATCACCTTCGATTAGTTTATCGCCTTTTGAGGTGTGCCATCTGAGCAATCGGGGAATGGGCAGCGGGTCTTCAGTTGATTTACCATTTTCCCTGCCGAGCGTGGGAAAGACTTCGTATATCCAAATCTGTGATCAAAAGAAAAAACCAAAACATAAAACTGAGAGTAAGTATATTATAGACACCATAGATGAATTACAGTATATAATAAACTACTTCAATGGTTTATAATCAAATACCATAAATGCCCAGAGAAATATGTAGAGCGCGTACGATGAAACTCCCTTTATCTTAAATGTCTTGTTCTGCCTGCTGAAGTCTATCCGCTTCTTTAGATAGTCTAGAGTCAAGGAAAATGACTCCTTACCCCAAGGGTATTTCTCAAAGAAGCCTAAGTTATCCACCATCTTGATGGTGTCTATGTCCACGATTTTTGACAAGTCCCGTGTAAGCAACATGTAGTGCACGAACCAAACCAAGCAGCATTTGAACTTGTCTTCCTTGTCCAGCCTCCCACCTCTAATAAGCTTCAACAATCTCTTTGCATTTACACTCCTCTTTTTCACAATCTTTTTGAAAAAAACTTCACCCTCCTCCATCGCTTTGACATGTCTTGAAGAACGGGGATAACGCCCACAATTTAAATCAGTGATTAGCGCAAACTCCTTCAGGCCAAAACATGCAGGCCTGTCATTGATGTTGAACCACATTTCATGCAACTTGTTGTCCGGTTTGACTCGACGCAGAAGTTTATAGTGGACAAGCTGTCCGTTGAACTTCATATGTTCTGGCAGGTCCCATAAACCACCAAAACAGGAATTCTTAAACCTACACTTCAGACGTTGATCAACCACGACTTGTTTGAATTCATTAAACATCTTCAAACGGGACCTAATTGATATCTTATAGCCGGAAATGATCCGACATCATCCAGAACTGTGGCGAGGTCGTACCTCTCAGCCTAAACAAACCTTGAACTGTGGGGCCACATCAGTGCTTCCTCGTCTATCCTAGCCCCGAGAGGATCTATTTCCTCTGGCTCATCTCGAACCGAAGCTTCAACTACTTCCTCACTGCAATTTCTATTCTCCAATTGATCGACTGCTCTTTTTTTCTTCTCTCAGATCTATCACCTTCTGTAGTCTTGCGTTTGTTACCTCTAGCCATTTGTTATGATCTACGGACAAAAACTACCATTTTTCAGCTATAACAGCAACTACAATACCTAATCAACCTAGCAGTCTATTAACATGGCAGCAGTTGTAGCACCAAAAATTCTAATTTACAGAACAAGTTTCTTCAAAAACAACCCCATCCACAAGAACATGCATCTAAATCACCATTATATTGAACAAAAATATGAAGGAACTAAGATTTTAAGCACACAAATCGAGAAAAATTCGCAAAAAAAATTCAATGCAATCGTCGAGAAAAGTTAAAAACCAATGAGAACAATGCACAAATAAATCAAATACCAACTTAAAAACACAAATTATAAGTAAAATCAATCCCTATTTTTTCAAAAAAAATTCAATTGACAGCAGATACAATACCTAATCAACCTAGCAGTCTATTAACATGGCAGCAGTTGCAGTATCAACTCAATGCAGCAGTTGCAAAAAAAATTCAATTTACAGCACATTTTTATCACGCAAATCGACAAAAAGTGGCAAAAAAATCTCAACGAAATCGTCGAGGAAAGTTTAAATTCAACACAAACAGTGCACAAATAAACCGAATATCAACTTAAAAACACAAATTCTAAGTAAAATCAAGCCCCATTTATTTATTTTTTTAACTTTTCGAGTCTAATTATCAAATACGCAGTGAAGAAACCCCAACATGAACATGCTTCTACAACACCCTTACATTGGAGAAAAGTTTTAACAAAAATTACATCTCTTGCCACATTCCGACGAAATTATTGAAGAAATTTCAACATGCAATCGCAAAGGATAATCGATACACACTAATTATCCGTAAAAAATAAGTAAATACCAACTAAAAACAATCACTTTCACTGAAATCAAGCCCCATTTTAAAAAAAAATCAATTTATTTGAACTCCAACGACTTCACCCGCCACAAATGAGTACGGAAAAAAATGAAAAAAACCCCATCAATATGGAGCACAAATTAACCGGAACAATAATATAGCTTACCTGAAGTTGAAGATTGAAGTTGCAGCTGATTTACATGAGCTCGAAATTGAAAATGGTGAAAAGGGAGAAGAAGCGATTTTGGTAAAGAGAGAGAATATGAGAGATTTTTTATTTTTTTTTTGGATTTAATGGAAGACTAGGGTTAAATATGTATTTAATAAATACATAAGGGGTTTCAAAAAATTTTAAAAATACATAAGGGGTGCCAAAATATTTTTTTCTTTTACACTTAAGCCCATGACCCACCAAACCCTAAAAAATTAGGATTTGTCAAAATTAGTGTCCATTTGTTAAAATAAATTTTCAAAGTGGACCAACAACTAAATTTTCTCTAGGGTGGAGGGGGGAGGGGGAGTAAGAGGAAATTTGAATTAATTTTAAAAATACAATGAAGTAATTAGATCATACACATAATATTATTTATAAATTTTAAATGAGAGAGATGGAAGAACAGTAGAATAAAAATTTAAATATTTTGACAATTTTAAATATTTAAATTGCAAACCATACAATAAAGAAAAATAAGAAATGAAACTTTTTTTATCATCACATATTATTTTAGTCATATAAGATTTGGTTAGAGGTGTGGAAGAAAGGAGGTGGGGTTGGGTAGGTATTTAATAATCTAATATATTTAAATTATGAATAATATAAAAAATTATGAAGCATAAAAGTTTATTTTACAGTTGTATGATTGTTTTTCCTATAGATTTGATTGGACGGGCGGGGGGGGGGGGGTGGAGAGGGGGGAGGAGGGGGTGTGATTGGGGTGGAGATGGAGGTAGAGGTGGAGGTGAGCGTAGGGGTGGGTGGAGAATAATTTTTTTTCTTCATATTTTTATTAAGAAATAATATGATATTTAACTTTTTTGAAGGTAATATGATTTAATATGCTAAAAGCGCATTTCAACATGAAACGTTTAGAAATATTACTTTAATATCATCCGAACATCGCGCGAGTACGTATACTAGTTATCATTGATAGTTAAGTTATTTTGTGTTATTTAAGATTTTCATATTAATATACGATTTCTATTAGTGTACAGTAATTAATACTCCCTTTTGTTCACTTATCTGTGGTACTTATAAAAATAGTTGGTTCACAATAATTTTATTTTTAAAAACTAGTATACAATTAACCATTAGTTTTCATTTTTATTTTACTCAATAAATGTGGAGAAAAATTAATGTATAACAAAAAGTATATATTTGAGATCGGAGAATAAATAAGAACAATTTGGTTAAATCTCTTTTTTTAGTTAATATTTCCTTGAGAGACATGAAGAAAAAAAAAGATAGGACAAATAAAATAAAATAGAGGAATTTACTTCATTTAATTTATATTTAAATTAATGTAAAAAGGCAATATATGTTATGCATCATTGTTTTCTTCGATTAGTTTTACAATATGTTTGGTCATATTACTATTGAATTTACTTATTTTAAAAAATATTTTCCTCAAAAGTAGCTTTGGGAAGTAGCATTTTATATTTGACTAATTAATTCAAAAAATATTTTGTCAATATTAGAAAAGCAATTTATATTTGGCCAAAACTTTAAAAGTACTTTTCAAGAAAAACTAATTCTTTTTAAAATGTGAAACAATTTAAGTTACTATTATTTAAAACCCGTTGTTGTTTTTTTCTCTATAAGCTTGACTAAGAACCTCAAATCTCTAAAATGAACACTTTTTAGAAATTTAAGAATACAAGCACTTTTCACAAGTCTTTTCAGCAAGTTTATATATGTTGTGTCCAAATTTTGAATTTGATACGATTAATCAAAATTCAAATGTCTACTATTTATTATTCACCTAATATATTGAAATATCCTCTGTTTTTAACTTGTTTAGGTTTAGTCTCTTTTTAAAATGTTATTTTATAGAAATTTTTGCAACATTGTAATTATTATTAAGAAAGTTAATTTGCGTGTTTGGACTAAAAAGTTTATTTTCCCGATGAAACGTTTTGTCTTCCTAAACTTTTACTTTTAGACTAATAAATTTTTTCACCCTACTATTTTCCTTTAAGTGAAATCATTTTAGCATATGGATTCTGTCTTCCTCAATAAAACTTTGAATTTTCCACTAGTTTTCCCAGATGACGTTGTTTAACAACAACTTAATTTTACAATTCGTATCTTCTAAATCATGTCGTTTTTCATTAATAAACTTCGTATACAATAAGATTACACCATTAAGCTCACATGTAAATCAAGTGAATTATAAAATACATACGACATTACACAAAACGAGAGTAAATGGTCAACACACATCTAATAAAGCGCCACTCCAACATTTGCTTGCAGCTAATACAATCACAACTTAACTTGCATGAGAAATCATCAAAAGCTACCGAGGCATCGTCCTCCTATTTTAAATATATTACGTAATAAAAATAGAAATATTTCATCTAATTAAGTTGAGCCAACTAGATTAAAAGAGAACGTATTTTCCATTAGATTACTTGAACAAACAAACCTTGTTTTTTCCCTATTAAATTAATCTTCAGAAACGTCTGGACATGGTCAAATAATTAAAAGGTGATGTCTTTTTTTGTCTTATTAATCAAAACAACGATTGAATATTCTTATTATTGCTTTAAAATTGAGATCAGATGAGAATATAAAATTAGCTTCAACGATGCTTTCCGAATATTGAAAGTGGGTCCAAATTAAAGAAATTCATTCAATGAACCGATCAACAGAATGAAGGATGAAGCTAGCTGGAATGACCTTATACATCTATGAAGAAATTATACAAATTAAACAGTTAGATATGACATTTGACAAGTATACTTAATATATAGTATAATATTATGAATCTGCAGACATGCATTACATTATTGATGGTTTGTGGAATGATCAACTGCGTAAGGTGCAAAGTTACTGAATGCTGGAAAAACTTCTTGCATGCTATTGGATACAACACACGTCGCACTTCATTATTATCACATCTATAGTGATCTCAAATTCATATTATCATGTGATAATAATTAATAAATTTATAGTTAAATGTTTGTAGATTTTCAGTAAATTTCTTGATAGTGGAAGAGCCATAAGCATTGAGAGGTGTCAATTTACATCCCATAGTCGGAAAGATATACTATGTTATTTATGTAATTAGGTCATAGCTCAATACGTCCAACTCTCACTAAATTTTAGTATCTTCATCTATTTATTTATTTATTTATTTAAGTATCTAATAATTTATATTTTATTATTATAAAATATTTATTGTTTCAAAAAAATGTCCCACTTAAAAATATTTCGATAAGGTTTATCATAGGCCAATTTGAGCTACATATCAATCTAACTTTTAGATGCCTAAACTGTGTGAATTAAAATGGACTGACTTAATAAATAAACGTGTCTTATAAACAGGTGGTTTACAAGAACATGACCTTGAAATTGATAATCTTCAACTTTTAACTCCACTTTTCCCATAAACAAAGTTTTAAATTAATCAAATTTTGTTCCATAGGGAATCACGTTTTCATGGCTAATCTATAATCTGAAACCCGTAGTTAACAATAATGAAGATCTGGCTCTACCAACATACAAATTAAACATGTATAGCGTATGTCAACTTTTACTCAGTCAGAGCTATGTGATGTGTTAATTGTGCATATATTTTTATTTGTCTTTGGTTTTGTATATATTATTGTTGTTGCTTCTTTTTCATCTCCTCTAGGTAGAAAGTCTATTGAAAATAGTCTTTCTAGCTACCATCACAAGATAGAGATGAAATTTGTATATATACTATCCTTCTCAGACTCCATATATGTGGAACTATGAGTTTAAATTTGGTGCATTTTTAGTGTACAAAATATTTTATACTATCAGATAAATTTGAAGGCAGTGTAAAATATTTTATTGGTTTTATACTAACAGTGGAGGAAACTTAAATTGGTGGAACTGTGTACTGAATTTGTTGTACTTTTTTCCCCCCATTTTAATGCATATTTTACAAATTGAGAATAGTTAATTATTTTTTCCTGACATACTCCGTTGTTGTAGAATTTTCAACTTGAAAAATCAATGCTAGGACCTACCTGTAGTATTCTTAATCGGTCCTTACAAAAATATTCCCTCTTTGGAAAGAGTATTTTCCTTTTTTTGAAAAGTCAACTAAAGTTCCCTGTAGTAATAAAGCCGACATATTATATCTCACATTAATGCACTACTTATACTTGCGAAAACTCACTCTCTATATATACACATATCATCAATTTTCTTATCACTCTCAAAAGTGTCCAAAAAATAAGAAAAGTGTAAAAAAAAAAATCCTCAACTTCCCTTACAATCAAAGAGATCATGCAGGGACTATCCTTAGATTTTGAACAAAATTATCTTGATAACATGCAATATCTCTTCAATGATCCTGACTTTTCCCAAATCTTATCAGAAATCCAAACACCTAGACAATATTCCTCAATTCCTGTTCATCATCAAAACGATATATTCCAACAAAATATTCATCAAGAAAATCAAGATAGTGTCCTTGTATCACAAGAGACAACAAAAAATGTAACACAATCAATATTAGATGACAAGCCGAAAAAGTATAAAGGAGTGAGAAGAAGGCCATGGGGAAAATACGCTGCAGAAATAAGGGACCCCCATAGAAGAGGCGCGCGGCTTTGGCTAGGAACATATGAGACACCGGAGGATGCAGCATTAGCTTATGATAGAACCGCATATAGGCTACGCGGTTCTGGTGCCCTACTGAATTTTCCTCACTTGATTGAATCAAATGTAACGGAGATCAATCGAGTGAGGCCAAGGAGACGTCCCCGTACACCGGAGTTATGTTCGAGGTTTTCATCATCACCTTCTTCGATAGGAGATAATAATCAGAGTAATAATAACAATACTGATGGGCCAAGTTCGAAGAGGAGGAATGTTGCGCTAATTAATAGCTTAGCTACGTCCAATAATTTGGATAGTCAAAGTATTATGGAGAGATGTTTGACGTCTAAGAATTATTTTTTTTGCATGAATGGATGAAGATTTATAAGCACTTACTTGCAACAAATAATATATCTCTAGCTTCTTGTTGCTGTAAAGGAAACTAAACTAGCTCATAAGGTGGAAGTTTTAAATGAGTTGTATTTTTTCTTTCTTGTTTCTTTGATTTATTAAATGCACTTGTGCTCCAAGAATATTAACATTTAGGGCCCGTTTGACCATGTAAATTTTTCCCTTTTTTCCAGAAAATTTTTTCGGAGTTGGAAATTTTGTTGTTTGGCCATGAAAATTCAGAAAATAATTCCGGAAATTTTTTCTGAAAAGGGAAAACAGGTTTTTGTTGTTTTCACAATTTTCCAACTCCAATTTCAACTTTTATTATTATTTCATATAACCACAATCTTTTAAATTTTTACATAAAACTCTCCTTATAACATCACTTTTTCAATATTACGTATATAACAGTTTTAAAGAATAAGATAATTATAATTTCAAACTTAATGCTAGCCTAATTAATATATATCTCTTTTTCTCTCTCATCATTATTTTTATTCCTTATTTAATTTTCTCCCTTATTTAAGACATTATTTTACTACTAATGTATATTTATATCCATAAATATATAAAGTATTATATCTTAGGAGTCGAAACGACCAGTACTTTCTTTTATGTTACAAAACGGATAATTTGTCCAAAAATGAGCGAACTATAACTAACTTCGTTTGTGAACGTTTGGAAAGAAAAAAAAAATGTTAATAGGGGTTGCCAAAAAATGGACAAACTACATTTTCATAAATTCTTTTTTAATAGTTTGCCCCAAACTATGATTCTTCCCATGAGAAATTCCACTGATAACTGATTAAATATCACACTGTTAATATTTCTGAAAAGGTTCTTATTATGAACATTTTGTCACTTCAATTTTTGAGAAATGGTACAATTTTTTCACTTATAAAATATGTGTTCTTGCATTGTTCACTTCATTTTATCTCATTCATCTATCATATTATATATATGAAAAAAAAAATCTATCATATTATTCTACTAATATCATTTCTGTTGGGCTTTGAGAATTGATAATTATGTCTCAACAATCTGAAATGTCTTTATATTCAGTTGAACCGAATGTATACATTAGAAATATAATGGTTAAAAATCGTCCTTCTTCCACCTATGGGATCAAATTTACGTCTCAACTTTTTGGCTCAAAAATATCCTTAACTTATTAGAAATGACTCAAAAATATCCCCCTTCCACCTATTGGATCAAATTTATCCTTAACTTATTCTTAAACTTAAAATTCTCCCTCCATCAACGGCACAATTATATGATATTTAATTAGATTCAAACACATCGCTTTTATATATTGGCCGTCTACATAAAATTCTGATCCATTAAACTCAGCCCAAAACAAAATTCATTTTAAAGTAATAACGTAGCTAAGATAAAATAAGTCTCACCTATTGTCTTCAACTGGTTGCTGTCTTCGATAGTGGAGGCAAAATTTGATAATTTTGAAGCTTAAGGATGACTTTTTCAAGTCCTAACTAAGACTATACTAAGGTGGTCTACTCTCAAGAGAGAGGATTTCAAGTGTTTTAATCTTTCATATTTCATCAACTAACTAGCAAATGAACTAATAGAACCTATTTATAGTCTAACTTATTACATAACAAAATGACCACAATACCCTTAATGAAAAGGGGTGGTCATGGAGTGTTACTTGGACAAGACTAAGTAACCAAAATACCCTTAATGAAGGCCAAAAATCGTGAGTCCTCAATCTTCAATGCCAAGCAATCTTCCACACGTGGGATTGCTCTTTGGTGTACTCAAATCGGCCCCTCCATGTAGGATCCCATGTCCTCAATGCGACCAAAGCTTGATGCCCCACGTACTGACTTTGAATGATGTCATCGAAAGCTATGAAGTCCATTTGAATCGTATCAACAGGCTTATGGTGATGGACTTGTTTATCAAGAAGAGCAAAAAGAGTATGGCTGGAAAGGGGTGACCTAGAACTAAGTAGGGTAGCTTAACGTCAGTTAGTGCACTGGAGTTAGGGATGAAGGTGGCGGGAATAGGGGTGTGGGAGTGTAGGGGGGACGTGGATGTCATGTGGGATAAGGCATCCAGCTGCATTTGGGAGACGACTAGAGAGATGTTGGGTGTTTTGAGGGGTCGGGCAGGACGACATAAGGAGGACTGGTGGTGGAATGAAGAAGTTAAGAAAAAAGTGGAGATTAAGAAGGGGGTGTATGTTAAGTTGATTAAGAGTAAAGATGAAGAGGAGAAATAGGTGAATAGAGAGGTGTACAAAGTTGCAAGGAAAGAGGATAAGTTAGCGGTTACAACTTCTAAGACAGTTGCGTTTGAGAGCTTGTATGTGGGGTTAGAGGAGAAAGGGAGAGGGGGAATAGGTTGTATAAGTTTGCTAAGGCTAGGAAGAGGAAGGGGCGTGACCTCGATCAAGTGAAGTGCATTAAGGGGGAGAACGGTAGAGTTTTTATGGAAGATGGTCATATTAAGAAGAGATGACAGGAGTATTTTCATAGACTTTTAAATGAGGAGGGGAACAGAGGCATTGTGTTAGGAGAGTTGGAGCGCTCGGAGAAGAGCCGTGATTTTAGTTACTGTAGACGTTTTAAGGTAGAGAAAGTCAGACAGGCTATTCGTAGGATGCGGAGAGGTAGGGCGATGGGGCCTGACGAGATTCCGATGGATTTTTGGAAGTATGCTGGTGGGGTAGGGTTAAGGTGGTTGACTGATTTATTCAATGCCATTTTCAAGACTGCGAGAATGCCTGAGGCTTGGAGATGGAGTACGATGATTTTGTTATATAAAAACAAGGGTGACATTCAGAGTTGCAACAACTATAGAGGTATTAAGCTGTTGAATCACACTATGAAGATTTGGGAGAGGGTGGTTAAGTGGAGATTGAGGAAGGTAGTGTCCATTTTGGAGAATCAGTTTGGTTTTATGCTTGGTCGCTCGACGACAGAGGCAATCCACCTGGTGAGAAGATTGGTAGAGCAGTATAGGTAAAGGAAGAGGGATTTGCGCATGGTGTTCATCGATCTGGAGAAGGCGTACGACAAAGCCCCTAGGGAGGTTCTTTGGAGATGCTTAGAGGTGAGAGGAGTTCCGATGGCATACATCAGAGTTATTAAGGACATGTATGATGGAGAAAAGACTCGGGTGAGGACGGCGGGAGGAGACTCAGGGAATTTTACAGTCGATACAGGTTTGCATCAGGGATCGACTCTTAGCCCGTTCCTTTTTGCGCTGGTGATGGACGTGTTAACGCAGAGTATTCAAGGTGAGGTGCTGTGGTGTATGTTATTTGCGGATAATGTAGTGCTGATTGATGAGACGCAGGAGGGTGAATGAGAAATTGGAGGTTTGGAGACAAACCCTTGAATCTAAGGGATTCAGGTTGAGTAGGTCCAAGACGGAGTATTTGGAATACAAGTTTAGTGACTCGAGTTACGAGAACGGTGTTGTGGTGAGGTTAGATTCTCAGGATGTTTGTAAGAAGGATAGTTTTACGTATCTGGGGTTTATGATTCAGGGAAATGACGAGATTGACGAGGATGTCACTAAATGTATTGGAGCAGGTTGGATGAAGTAGAGGCTCGCCTCGGGAGTGTTGTGTGATAAGAAGGTTCCCCTTAAGCTTAAATGCAAATTCTGTAGAGCGGCAGCCCGTTCGGCCATGCTGTTTGGAGCGGAGTGTTGTCCAGTCAAGAACTCCTATATTCAAAAATTAAAAGTGGCGGAAATGAGAATGTTATGTTGGATATGTGGCCTTACTAGAGGGGACAAAATTAGGAATGAGATTATCCGGGAGAAGGTGGGAGCGGCCTCGATGGAGAACAAGATGCGAGAAGGAAGGTTGAGATGGTTTGGACATGTGTTGAGGAGGGGCACGGATGCCTCAGTTCGGAGGTTTAAGAGGCTAGATTTGGATGGATTCAGGAGGAGTAGAGGTAGGCCAAAGAAATATTAGAGGGAGGTGATTAGGCATGACATGAAGCTGCTTTAGATTACTGAGGATATGACCCTAGACAAGAAGGTGTGGAGGTCGCGGATTAGGGTAGACGGCTAGTGTGAGTGTGTAGGTTGTGGCTAGGTGTTAGGAGAGTTTGGGTGTGGTGGGTGTATTAGGTCTGCGAGTGCATGTTACTATTACATTGGTATTCGTTTTCTGTTCCCCTATTCCGTATTGTTCGTATTTCTCTTATTTACTTTTTCTCTGATACTTAGGGTTATTATTTCTTATCTCTTATCTCTGTTATGCTATACATCCTGTTTCATGTCTCATTACGACCTTGGTATATTATTTCCTATCTTGAGCCGAGGGTCTATCGGAAACAACCTCTTTACTTCCTCGGAGGTAGTGGTATGGACTGCGTACATTTTACCCTCCCCAGACCTCACTTTGTGAGAATATACTAGGTCTGTTGTTGTTGTTGTTGTTATTATTATTATTATTGTTGTTGATCCAATAAGTTGATCCAATAAGTGATAGAAAGACATTTTTGAGTCATTTCTAATTACTACTAAAAAAAGGTCAAAAAGCGACGTAAAAAAAAGTGGTGGACTGTGTCGCTTTAAAAAGCGACGTTGGCCATCGTTTTTTTAGTTTAATTTTAATTTTTATTTATTTTTTACTAAAAGCGACGGCCAACGTCGCAATATCCGTCGCTTTTTTTCATAGATTTTTGTGCCAAGTAATTAATAAATAATTTATAATTTTTTTAATAAAAGCGACAAACAACGTCGTAATTTATTGAAATGTAATAATTATTATTTTTTAAAAAGCGACGTAGTCCATCAATTTTTATATTTTATTTTTATTTTTATTTATTTTTATTAAAAGTGACGGGCAACGTCGCTATAATTTTTATTTTTATAAAATATCAATTCTAGAAAAGCGACATTGTCCGTCGCAATTTGTAATTATTTTAAATTTTTCTTTATTTTATATAAAAAGCGTCGGATAGCGCCACTTTTGTTAAAATTAAATAAAAATTAATTTTTTAAAAAGCGACGTAGTCCGTCGATTTTTAAATTTGATTTTTAATTTTTGTTTATTTTTATTAAAAGCGACGGACAACGTCGCTATAATTTTTATTTTTTAAAATTTTAATTCTAGAAAAGCGACGTTGTCCGTCACAATTTGTAATTATTTTTATTTTTACTTTATTTTTTACAAAAAGCGACGGATAGCGTCACTTTTATTAAAATAAAATAAAAATTAATTATTTAAAAAGCGATGAATATCGTCGATATTTGATATTTTTAATTTAATAATAAATAAATAATGTTTATAAATTTAAAAAATAAATTGAATTTATTAATCTTTAAAAAGCGACGGCCAACGTCGAAAATTAAGTCAAATTTTTTAGTCCTCGCGTATTCGGGAAACAACATACCCATTTCGTTTCTTTTCTCTCTCTCTTCCTTTCTTTCTCTCTCTTGCCCCGCTTCTCTCTTTCTCACTCTCTTCCTTTCTTTCTTCGATCAACGTCCCTTCAACACAATCATCGTTATAACGTCGCAGCCGAAGCTCTCATCGACCAGGTACCTCAAAAAATTAAGGTACTGCTCCATTCTTAATCTCAATTGTTGAGTTGGAAAAAAGTTTGCTTTTAGCCCCTAAGTTGAAGATGATAGTTATTTGTGTTATCTCAGTTTTGGGTGATCTCAATTGTGGGTTTCAGCTGAGGAGTAAATATTGACTTAGTTTTAGTTGTTGAAATACCTTTTAGGTTCTGTTATCTGATACTATGATGTCATTTTGTAATTGTTGTGAAATTTTTGTTGTAGTAAGATTATATAACTTGTTGGCAGGGAAAATTTGGTAAACTTCAATTTTTTTTTTGTAATGATGTAGTGTGTTTTATTCTCTAGTCGTTAGACATTTCATAAATTTCTGCTTCTTCATTGTGCATACTTGAGCCAACAGTTGAAAAAAGATGGCAAGGTGCAAGGAATAATTCAGGCTGATAAAGGAGTATGCACACTTAACCCCTTTAACATCCTACAAGAAAAAAGAGAGGACCCTAGAAACTCACAATAAGAAAATGCAATAGCTTAATCATAGAGGAGGGACAACCAATAGTAATAAGCAGGAGGTCAAGTCAAATACATGTGTAACTACAATTGAAGAGAATAATGAACAAGCTATGAAAAGTCTAATAAATAGTTTAAAAGGAATAACATGAGGCGAGTTCATAGTCATGATGTAGATAAGACCTAAGTGTAGCAAAGTGAGACAATTTTGTACCATTAAAGTCTTCAAGAATATGGGAGCAAGAGTAATAGTAGTACAAGTGACAATAACACTACAACATAGAAAATATCAAGTATAAAAGTGATGAACAAAGTGATGTGACTACTGATAGTGCTAAAACTAGTAATGATAAGAAGGTTGTAGTGCAACGTTGTTTTTATATTATCATGGATGATATTGTGGACCACTGAAGCCCTCAAGTAGATAGAATCAAGGAAAAAAGTGACAATAAGACTCCAATACAAGAAGCAACAGGAAAGCATCAAATTCCTAGTTGGACTATTAATACTGTTGATGAAGTAAAGGTTGTACTGCAGAGTGCTTTACTTATTTTCTTGGATTCTGAAGCTATGTAGATGGCTCTTGCACATGCTACATATCATGAACCCTTACAAGTAGATGATTTAGGGGTCAGAATAGGGGGTGAAGATATGATTGCCATTAAAATAAAAACATACGACATTCAAGTAACAATGTCCTGCAAGAGCTATAATTTTCTTTTTAAAATGCAGAATGTTCTTTGTTTTCTGTTTAGGATTCTACATAAATCCCCTTTGCTAAACTACGTACTCAGTCTGAATAACCAATTAACTGGTAAACTTATCAAATTTAATCCGTCACTTTCTACGTGTTCAATGTCACTGTCATATACTATATAGTATATATTTATGAAATAAAATTGAGCGTGCACATACGATGGTAAGTGACATTATTTAGTAGTACTTGCTGTTCTATAATTGTACGGCATATGCCATAAACAGTAAGTAATATCATTAGCTTCCAAAACTGGGAGATCTGGTTTCAAATTTCATTACCATCTACATCCAAGTATTTTTTTATTTTTTCTGTTGAATTCTCATTATTTACCATTGGAGTATTTAACACAAAATTTCTTATTTTCAGATTTTTCTTACTACCATCGCATTAGTTTTGGATTATTGCATGTCTCACTGGTATGCATTGGCATTTTTAGGTGGGTTATACTCTTGTTTGCAGTTTATGATAATGCTAGCTCTGAAACTTGATGGGAATGCTCAAAAGCACTGTGCTTGTCATAATGAGATGCATGAATAAGCACTACATGAAATCTATTTATTAGATGGATCTATGTTTCTTGGACTCTTCAAAATGGTCAACACGTGTGTGTTGGATTCACCAAAGGTAGTGTATTTTTGGAGAATTCGATATGGGTGTGGCCTCAAAAGTGAAGACTCTGTGCAACTTATAGATGGATGACTTAATGTCTTTCTCAGCCTTTTGCAATTTCATTCTTACCCTTATTTGAGAATGTCATTTATTTGATGATTTTAACTAATGCAGTTGTTGTATCGGTATTTCCCTCGCAGTTATACATATTATAGCTTATCAGTCTCCATATGAAGGACTAGGTATTCTTGCTACTCTTATTTTTTGGTTTACCGTACTTAGAAAAGCTTCTTGTGGGGGTACATTTGTTTCTTATAGTTTTCTATGCATAAGGTACATAGAGATTGTTGTAAAAATAAAATTAAAGGCTTACTGTGTGTAAATGTAAATGTCAGGTTCTTCTAATAATTTGACACCATTGCAGTTGGAAAGCTTGCTTACTGAAGGGAATACATCACGATTTTGGCTGGTTGGTTCTCTGCAGTTTATTTATCTGTATTTTCTACTTAGTGTTGTGGGTCTTGTGCTCCCCTGAAGATTAAATAACATACATGTTTTTAGCTATGGTGATTGTGGTGAAATGTGAACTAGAGACTTGAAATGTGAAGTTAATGACTAAGGACTTGAAAATGCTTAAGTGTTGCTGCTTGAAATGTGAAGTTAATGACTTGAAAAAGCTTAAGGGTAGTTAGTTGAAATTGTGACTTTGTGACTTAAAAATGATTAAGCGTAGCTACTTGAAATGTGAAGTTAATGAGTTGAAAATACTTAGGTGTAGTTACTTAAAATTGTGGGCTTGCGACTTGAAAATGCTTAAGTGTAGCTACTTGAAATGTGAAGTTAATGACTTGAAAATGCTCAAGTGTAGTTACATGAAATTGTGACCTTGTGATTTGAAAATGCATAAGTTTAGTTACTTGAAATTGTGTCTTTGTGACTTAAAAATGGTTAAGTGTAGCTACTTAAAATGTGAAAATGAGTTGAAAATACTTAAATGTAGTTACTTGAAATTGTGAGCTTGTGACTTGAAAATGCTTAAGTGTAGCTACTTGAAATGTGAAGTTAATGACTTGAAAATGCTCAAGTGTAGTTACATGAAATTGTGACCTTGTGGTTTGAAAATGCATAAGTTTAGTTACTTGAAATTGTGTCTTTGTGACTTAAAAATGGTTAATTGTAGCTACTTGAAAGGTGAAGTTAAAGAGTTGAAAATGCTTAAGTGTAGTTACTTGAAATTGTGACCTTGTGACTTGAAAATGGTTAAGTGTAGCTACTTGAAATATGAAGTTAATGACTTGAAAATGCTCAAGTGTAGTTACTACAAATTGTGAACTTGTGACTTGAAAATGCTTTAGTGTTGCTACTTGAAATGCGAAGTTAATGAGTTGAAAATGTTTAAGTGTAGTTACTTCAAATTGTGAACTTGTGACTTGAAAATGCTTAAGTGTTGCTACTTAAAATGCGAAGTTAATGAGTTGAAAATGCTTAAGTGTAGTCACTTGAAATTATGAATTGTGACTTGAAAATGCTTAAGTGTAGCTACTTGAAATGTGACGTTAATGACTTGAACATGCTCAGTTCTAGTTACTACAAATTGTGAACTTGTGACTTGAAAATGGTTGAGTGTAGCTACTTGAAATGTGAAGTTAATGACTTGAAAATGCTCAAGTGTAGTTACTACAAATTGTGAACTTGTGACTTGAAAATGTCTAAGTGTTGCTACTTCAAATGTGAAGTTAATGACTTAAAAAAGCTTAAGTCTAGCTCTTAAAAATGATTCAAGTGTATTCACTTGATATCTGAACTAATGACTTGATTTTTATATGTTTTAATGTAAAGTTGCATATTATTGAATATCTATATTTTTGTAGATGGATCATCGTCTGTGGATGTATGATATGGATTATGGAAATGTTGGTGGTTTAAAACCCCAATATCTTAATGGCGTTAGAGGTTTTATCGATCATGCGATGTCACTAGATCTATTTCAAAAAATGGAGTGGTTGGGTGTCCTTGTAGTTCATGTAGGTGCTTGAAGTTTTTTCAACCAGATATAGTTATGACTCATCTCTATCGTAATGGATTTAAGCCAAAATACTTTGTGTGGGTCGATCACGGAGAAAGTGATGGTTTGAATGGTATATTTTATAATTCGTTGCCTGTGGATGAATATGACATGCTTGTACATGGTCGACATGCTAGGATTCAACATGCTAGAGTTCAACATAGGGTGCAATACGATAGAGTACAACACGAGGATAGGATTCATGAAATGGTCAATAATGCTTTTGGTATTGGGGATGGGATGGAACCCAAACAAAATTTAGAAGAAGATACTAATGAAGAAGCAGCAGGTTTCTATCAACAATTAGAAGAGGCTAGTCACCCACTATGTGAAGGGAGTCTACATTTTGCTTTATCTGTTGCAGTTAGATTACTGAGTATTAAATCTGATTGGAATGTTGCTCAAGCTGCTATGGACTCTATGGTCGGTCTTTTGGGTGAACTAGTAAATCCAGAGTTGAACATACCTCAGAATTCTTATCAAGCAAAGAAATTAGTTTCCAAGTTGGGATTGTCATATAATAGAATCCATTGTTGTATAAATGGTTGTATGTTGTTCTATAAGAATGATTCTGAATTAGAAAATTGTAAGTTTTGTGGACATGCTCGTTATAAGTGGACTCTCAGTGGAAAGATGAATTCTATTAAGGCAATGCACTATTTACCTCTTATACCTAGGCTAAAGAGGTTGTATGCTTCAATGAGTTCTGCCCCACACATAAAATGGCACCATGAAAATAGAAGGCCACCAGGTGTCTTGTCTCATCAGTTAGATGGAGAAGCTTGGAAGTACTTCGATAGAACTTATCCTGATTTTGCTAGTGAACCAAGAAATGTTAGATTGGGGTTGTGTGCAGATGGTTTCACACTATTCTCTAATTCTGGCACACCTTATTCTTGTTGGCCTGTATTTATTACTCCATATAATCTTCCACCTGAAATGTGCATGACAAGTCCCTACATATTTCTAAGTTGTATTATTTCAGGTCCCCGCAATCCAAAAAGTTTGATCGATGTGTATCTCCAGCCATTGATAGATGAATTATTACAATTATGGCATGAAAGTATAGTGACATGATATATCAACTAAGCAGAATTTTGTCATGCATGCCAATTTAATGTGAATTATAAGTGATTTTCCTGCATATGGGATGTTGTCTGGTTGGATAACTGCTGAAAAGTTAGCTTGCCCATATTGCATGGAAAATAGCAAAGCATTTACTTTAAAGTATGGTCAAAAAAATTCTTGGTTTGATTGTCACTGCCAGTTCTTACCAATGGACCAAGAGTTTAGAAGGATGAAAAATGTGTTCAGAAAGAATAAGACTGAGAATGATCTGCCATCTCCATTACTGTCAGGGCATCCGATTTGGGAGAGAGTTTGTAATTTTCCTAAAGTTACAGATGGTCCACCTTCTAGACTTTCTGGATATGGTGTTGAAAATAATTGAACCAAGCAAAGCATATTTTGGGAGTTGCCATATTGGGTGGACAATAAACTAGACATAATCTTGATCCGATACACATTGAAAAAAATTATTTTGATAATTTATTCAACACAGTCATGGATGTTAAGGGCAAGACAAAATATAATTCAAAAGCTAGAATAAACCAATCGCGTTCCAGAAAAAAAATCTCAATATCGTATTCGTCTAGAAGAAAAATAAAAATTGCATTTTCATTATGGTCTTATAGAACGAGAATTACTTAAATACGTTCGAATCGCCAGAAAAGCCAAGGGATCAATAGGTCAAGTTTTACTACAATTACTTGAAATGCGCTTGGATAACATCCTTTTTCGATTGGGTATGGCTTCAACTATTCCTGCAACCCGTCAATTAGTTAACCATCAACATATTTTAGTTAATGGTCATATAGTAGAGATACCGAGTTATCGCTGCCAATCCCAAGATAGTATTACGGCAAAGGATGAATAAAAATCCAGAGCTTTGATTCAAATTTCTCTAGATTCATCCCCTCATGAGGAATTACCAAATCATTTGACCCTTCACCCATTCCAATATAAAGGATTAGTCAATCAAATAATAGATAGTAAATGGGTCGGTTTGAAAATAAATGAATTGCTATTCATAGAATATTATTCTCGTCATACTTAAACCTCAGACTAAAACCAAGGGTTTGTAAAATTTTATTCCCTTTAGGCGAAGTAAATTAACCCAAGGTTAAGTAAGATAAATCCGAGTTTGATCTGGATTTCCCCCATTTTTGTATCATAGACCAAGGATCTATTTTCATTCCTTGTCTACTTTTTTCTTTCCAGTATTTTGATTATGGTTATTTTTTAGTATTCTATTTTACGCGTCAAAGCAATTAGGAATTGAGAATCTATATCTTTAGATCAAAGAAGGGTCTAGCTACGCCTTGAACCACTCGTCCATCTCTCCTACATAATGATTATGACCCCAAAACCGAGTGAATAGAGAGTCAGTCATAACCCATATTCCATTATTGGACTAGGTACGACCAATCCATTTTAACTTTAACTGAAATTTTTTCATCAAAGTCAAAGCAAAGAATGATTTTTCTTTCCTTCGAGGCTCCGGGATAAAGATAGAATTTTTTGTAAAAATTGTTAAAAAAATTCAATTCATGTTTGCAAAAGCAACGTTCCCTTCTTTTTCTGATATTTTTATAACGGATTAATTCAATTAATTAGAACGAATCAACTGATTGATGGTCTATATCTTTTAGACTATAGTTAATGGCTACTCTTAAATCATAATTCTAATTATATAGATATAGACTATGATTCCATACCAGAAAATTTTTCAACTTCCTTTTTGGTTTTGGAGTTCTTAACAACAAATACCTACCCCTCTATTAGATTGAGATTTGATTGTATAATGTATACCCGTTATGTACACAAAATTGTCAGTTATTCTATTTTCATCATAGAATGATTATTTGATCTTTTTTCTTCTTTGTAATTTGTATTATGATTCAATCAAAATTTTTCGAGTTCTTCTAATTTGTAACTTCACCGAAATCGGAATAGTTCCTATACTACTACATCCTATACTACTATACTAGTATGAAATCGAATCGCGTTGAAATATTTCTTATTTCTTAGTGACTCCTGTCAAAAAGGAACAATTGGAATAAAGGATTCATATCTTTTGTTTTTTTCTTAAAAAAAAAATAAGGTTTTATGTTATTTCGTACTATACAATTCTTTTCTTTGTGGGATCTTTTTCCCACGAGAGGTAATGAGAAGAATTCTAGAATGGATTGCTACCTATGCCTAGATCACGTATAAATGGAAATTTTATTGATAAGACCTTTTCAATTATAGCCAATATCTTATTACGAGTAATTTCGACAACTTCAGGAGAAAAAGAGGCATTTACCTATACAGAGATGGTGCGATTTGATTCTTTTTTTTATTTCATATTTATTCATTTCTCTCAGTCTTACGAGGAGAAAAATATGTGATTTAAGAAAATTTTTGAAAAAAAAAATCTACGCTTTTTGAAGGTGAAGTTTGGACATCGAACAATTCCTTCTGTCGTGTATCCTCGATTAATGCAACCTCAGATGCTATGTTTTAATTATCGATTCTAGTATTAAGCAAAAGGTTATGCCTAGAGGTTCTGTATTATGGGTCAATCCTACTCTACTAGCGCTAATAGGCAGCATAGGGGAAGAAGCGCTACACCTAGGAATCAACAACACGAAAACTTTGTTCTAAGTCATCCCTTCCCTTAGCGAGCTTGGGACTAAAAGAATGGTTGGGAAAACAAACTTCCATCTCGTTCGTCCTTTGGATACCCGTATATCCATTGAAGGCTATTGAAGTGACTAATTCCTGTAAATTAGGAGGCGTTAAAAACAAAGAAATTGTTGGAGTTATCTTATCATTTCTATCTAGTCCCAATAGGCATGATGTTAAGAAAGAATCTCTTGCAGGAAGGTTGGCTAGAGATTTCTTGTAAAAACACTAGCCCTGCTTCATAATGAGAATATTTTCATCATTAATTTTTTTTAAAGTCTATGTATTATTCTCATTATGCACATAAGGGAGGAGCCGTATGAGGTGAAATTCTCACGTACGGTTCTGGAACGGAGATTCTTTCAATTGAATGACGACCGTAACGGATGTCGGCTCAATCCGAAGGAAATTACGCAGAAGCTTTGCAGAATTATTATGAAGCTATGCGACTAGAAATTGATCCCTATGATCGAAGTTATATACTCTATAATATAGGGCTTATCCACACAAGTAATGGTGAACATACGAAAGCTTTGGAATATTATTTTCGAGCACTAGAACGAAACCCATTCTTACCATAAACTTTTAATAATATGACCGTGATCTGTCATTACGTGCGACTATCTCCCCTATAGAAAGAAAAAAAAAATCTAGTAAAGTAACTACTAGAACCAAATAGGCTTTCTACATTTGCATCGTCTAAAACAACGATTTTTATCAGCTGTAGCAAAGAAAGAAACTTCATAGAAGTCAAAATAGGAAAAAATAAAAATGCCTAGCAACTTTTCTATGGATATAAGGTTTTAATTGATAGAGAGGAAGCATCGTAAAGATCAACTAGCGAGGTTTTGGACCGATACATTAATAACTGCGTACTTATCTCATAATGTGAGATAAGAATTGGGAATTAACTTATGTAATAGAGTCGATCCACTAAAGTCTTGAGCAGCGGTGTAGGATCAGATCCCAAAGATAGTAAGTATTTTCTTTCTTATGAAAGAAAGTCTTTTTCAAAGATTCTATATAAATTTATCTATGAAACCGAGACAGAAAATTCTACCAGTAGTAGAAATGCCTATGCTTTATTCTTCTGAAGGTGGGAAAAAAGATAAAACTAAATAAATGGATTATTCATCCAAATTTTAGTTTGAAACTCATGTAATTAACCTATTTTTCTTTTGGTTAACCCTAAAACTGGGATAGATCTATGAGAAATCTGATTAGATAGATATGGTATAGATCAAAATGGGACACCAAAAGAATTGACTGCTTAGCCGTATGAGGTAAGAAATTCTCAAAAACGGTTCTAAGGGAAGGAATTGAACTACCTATTCCGTCCGGGGAGAACATGCCATTCAACAGGAAGATTTTGAAATTGTAGAGGCTTGGTTCGATCAAGCCGCTGAGTATTGGAAATAGGCTATAGTGCTTACTCCCGGTAATTATATTGAAGCACATAATTAGTTGAAGATCACGAGACGTTTCGAATAAAAGAAGACCCCGTTTATTTATTATCTATTATTTAGAATTTAGATATTTGTTATAATTAATTATTTGTTGGACCCATCAGATCAGTTAACTAAAAAACAGATCATTCCTTTGCTTTTGGAAGACCCAATCACATAATTTCATTATCTCCCTTCTAAGCCTTCTATTTCACTTCTATATTCATCTGCTTTTTTTAGGAATAAAAAAGACAGATAGAGGACAAAATAGACTTATTTTTATTCTATTTATTTATATTAAATATTAAAATGAAAAAATTTAATTAAACAAAATTCTTATTAGTTATTAGTATTAAAACTAATAAAATAAATCCTTGAATCACTAAATATATATATACCAGGTAATTGCAAGAGAAAAGAATTGTGGTTGAAGAAAAAAGAAAATGGTAAATTGTTTAAGCCCAAGGCCAGTTTCTCATTCACATTAGATGAGAAACGGGAAATATGTGAGTGGGTTAATAATTTGAGGATGCCTGAGGGGTATGCTTCGAATTTAGGAAAATGAGCGGATATGGAAGAACGGAAGTTGATTGGTATGAAAAGCCATGATTGTCACGTTTTTATAAAGACCTTGATTCCTATCGCAATTAGCCACCTTCCTGAGAGGATATGGAAACCAATCACAGAGATAAGTTTATTCTTCAAAAATTTGTGTTCGAAAAAGTTGTTGGAGAGTAGCTTGGACAGAATGGAGCAGAATAGTCCTGTCAGCACTACTAAGTTGGAGAAGATCTTTCTATGTGGCTATTTTGATGTGATGGAGCATCTTCCAATTCACCTCGTAGAAGAGGCACGTCTTGGAGGCCCAGTTCAAATGAGGTGGATGTATTCAGGAGAGAGGTAAATTTTTTAAAATTAATGCCATCATTTTCTTAAAAGAATTATTTTTATCTACCTAAGATAAAATTATGCAGGAAAATTGGCGAGTGCAAACAAACTATTAAGCAAAGGGAAAAGATAGAAGGATCGATTTGTGAAGCTTATCTTGCAAAAGAAACTGCTTATTTTTGTTCTTACTACTTTGGGGATAAAGTGCCATGGAAGAGAAATAGGTTCAATCATAATGATGAAGGTGATGGTGATCCTATGTTTCCACCTATATCGATTTTTAACAATTTAGGCAGAAGATCTAAAAGTTATTGTACGCGAGCCCTCATTGAGATGGAAAGAAAATCTATTGTGACACATGTTTTGCTCAATTGTCCAGAGATTCAACCATATCTTGAGTAAGAGTTAATAATGTTATCGAATTATATTAATTTGTTTAGGATACTTTAGTAATAAAAAATTCTTACTGATGTATACTTGACAGTTTATTCATTGGCAAATGGGATAATGATGCCATATATACGAGGTTTTTCGATTGGTTGGAAGAATACATAAGTATGATAGATCATATGTGCATTTACTAAAATTATATATATGTCATTTAATAAATTTGTATTTTGATTTAACGATATGTAGGTTTTGGATGAACATAGTACCGTCAAACATTTGCCATTGGTGAGAGATATTATATTTGATCCTGCAACTCAAATTCGGATAATGGATAAATATTGTGTGAATGGTTTCAAGTTTCAAACCGAGAAATTTTCTAAGTATAAGAAAACTTATAACAGTAGTGTGTGTGTTGAAGGTGATATTGACGGGTAATGGTTAAATCGTTGAATATTTTGGTGTCATCAAGAGATATTAGAAGTCGGGTACCCTGATTGAACAAAAAAGAAGATAATTCTATTTTGGTGCAAGTGGTTTGATCCATCACATAGAGGTACCAGGGTGAATAAACAACATAATATAATTGAAGTTAAGCACACGAGGTAATATAATCGTTATGATCCCTTTATCATTGCACAAAATGCCAGGCAGGTATATTATGCTATATATCCATTGCGCAGAGATAAAGTGAATTGGTGGGTGGTTATAAAGACTAATCCTGTGGGAAGAATTGAGATTGAGATTGTGTCAGATGTGGCATACCTGAATGAAGTCACAGTTGTTGATCAGATTGTAGATGATGAGTTGGAAAACAATCTAGAACATCCTCAACGCATATTATAAGAAGTTTCTGATGATGAGATCATTGACATCGCAAATACAACGGAAGAAATAGATGAGGAAAATAAATCATTCTGGGAGGACGAATGGGACCATGAAAATGAAACAACGGATGAGGAAGAATAGGAGAATAATGGAAATGAAATAAGCGATGAGGAAGATTGAGAGAATATAGATTAACTAGTTTGTTTTTTTATTACCACTAGTTAGTGTATTATATTTTGTTGGTTAGAGTTTTTTGAGATTATTTGTTTGTACTAGTTATCTTTTTAACCTAAAATCTGTTTACTGGTGTACATGTTGTTTTCTCTGTTTGTTACTTGAATTGGATATTCTGACTGAGGAAGTTCCACTTACTGGTGTACATGTTGCTTTCTCTATTTCTCTGTTTATTGTTTTCTCTGCTTTCATGCGTCTGTTAGTTACAACTTTGATTAATGTTCTCTATAGTTTTTACAACCAGATTGTTGTTGTATACTAGCTGTCAGCTATAGAGTTATCTATTGCAGGTAAATAAAAGCAAAAAATAGGTATACAGGTGATAATCATTCTTTAAATCCAGATTTTTGCTTTTATTTTTTTTCCTGAACCTTACAGTAGTAGCTTTTAATCCTTTTGCTGAATCAGAGCTACCTATTCAAAGAAATAAAACATGTTCTAATTATTTGCTGGATTATATCCATGGAAAAACAGTGTGTGCTTGTGTGGTATTTGGATGATTTTGTTGGTTGCATTTGCATTGAACTATAAGGAAGCAGGGGTGTATCATCATTTCCCAACCATCATCAGTTGGTATGATAATACACAACCAAATCTAAAATAATTTTGTTATTTCAATATGTGGGTATGCACCTCTTAGTATTCGCCTGGTTCAACATGCAATTCGACCAGGGTGGTGAGATATTCTTCTTTAGAGATTTTCTGTGTTAGATTGTCCATCTTAACATTCCTAATTCAAATAATTTGTGATTTTCTATGAATCTGCCTGCTTTAATGATTTTAACAAGATTCCTTGTGATTCACTGGAATAAGATACTTCTATTCTATGTAATTCTAGAGTTGGGCTTCATTACGTTGAGAAGCAGTCATGGAATTAAGTCCTTGCAAGAAAAGTTCATTAATTTCTCTTTTTGCTGTTAGAAATCTTACCACTGTTTCATTAATTAATTTTCTTCCTCCACTGTCCACCATCATGTGGGTGGCTAACTCCACTATCTCAGCAAATGTTATTTGGAACATAGTGTGAAAAATCTTAATCTCAGTCCACTATTTATGACATCTGTATAATTTTATATTCAGGTACCCTATTAAAGATATATTAAAGTTGTTGCCAGGTCCACACTCAGATACTAAGAGGGTAAACTTTTAGATTTTTGTTTATATTTTGTTCTTCACATGGATTATTCCTTTATTTGATCATCTTATGAAAGGACACAACTCTTAATATGTTGTTTTGGCTTGTTTCTCTGTAGGGTGGATTTTTCAGCAGTCCATTACCAGACTCATTAAATGGATCTTTACATAGCTCAGACAAGTACGTATCGAAAGTGTATATTCCCTGGCCTATAAAACACTGTCTAACAGAAATTAATGTCATTATTACTTAAATCAGAAAGGCCACTAAATGGAGAAAAGTAAGTTTGGTTATTGAACTTAAAGTGATATTGATAAGACTATAGTATGAATGATTTTTCTAATTGGATCAGATTGAACCAAGTCCCCACCTTATCACTCTTCTAAAACAACAAAGTTATATAAATTAGCAAAAAAAAAATGAAGCAACTTTAGGAGTTTGAGAGTTCAAGATTTCCAATATTACTACTTGTTCAAGTTCAAGTACAAGTTGTTGTACATGTAGTTGCCTTTTAATTACTTGGATGTAAGTTTCTGAAAATTTATATTTATAGGATGCTACTAGCATTACTGGTAGAATACAAATTGATTTTTATATGTTTTAATGTAAACTTGCATGCAGATGACATCCGGTGGTAGCGGTGATCGGCCTCGTCCTGATAAGAATTTGAAGTCAATTGCTAAAAAGAAATCTAGGACGCATATAAATCCTGATGATATTCCTGGTCGATTTTCTTCACAGCTACAGATGCACACCTTTTCATCAGGGAGGTCTTATGTCCCATTTGGCATTGGTAATCCTGTAGATTATCATGGTTCTAGAAAGCAGCGACAGGTGTGCACTTCTTACGCTCCGCATACTTTCAGGCCTTCTACAGATATAGGGACTTCAAGATTATCATCTGGTACTTCATCCCCTCGCGGTTCATCCCCCCACCTCTCAGGATTGCGGCTGAGAGACAACTCTGACTCTGATGCTCAGACATCTACTCCCCCAGTTAACGAACCTTGGGTAATCCCGGGGGTAGCATCCGCATCTGGATCTGCACCTCCACCTCCACCTCCACCTGTAGCAGATGATACTGATGCACATTTGATTGGTCTCATTCCTGGAGATAAGAACAGGCTTGGTAGAGTCTTCATCGAGCCTGATGGATCTACGTAAGTTTATGTTTTAATTCATAAGTTTATTTTTCATTAATAAAATATTCATACTTACATATTTATTTTGTTACGTTAGTACTGTCACGTGACATGAGGTACAACTTTGTAGTAAGTGTTGTCTAGGGATTCTTTTGATGTACTAGATCATTTTTGTAGACAGTTAAATTAGAGAAGGATTTGTTCACTAGACAACAACAGTAGCAGCAACATAAGTGCTAAGTGCTTTACATAATTATTTTATTCTTTTACAGGTGGCATCCCGCATCAAAAGAAGTTAATAAGGCTGTAAGGGAGAGCATTAGGAGGCTTTTTTCACAACCTTGGCACAGTTGGTCGGAGATTCCAGAAGACCATAGATAAGTCATGTTTGAAGAGTTCAAGGTATACTAGATTTAATCATTATTTGGTTAACTTTAATAGTAATATATATTTCTATATGCTTGTGTGTGTGTATATATATATATATATCATATAACACTACTCACTTGATTTTCAGACAATGTGTACTTGGTTGAAAAAACATAATAGAGTTATATCCACTATTTTTTAGAGGAATGCTGGTGCAAAGCTACGCAATTGGCTTGAACTTGTTAGACGTACAGGCAATGTTGCACAATAACTTCTCAAAACCGTATATGATGACTTGTGTATTTATTGGGAATCTCCTGAATATAAGGCAATCTCTGAGCAAAATAAGAAAGTTAAAGCCAGTCTAAAAGGTGACTCGTTGCACACCGGAGGTGCAAAGAGTATTGGGGTCATAGCTCGAGAAATGGTATGTAGTAACCTTAGGTTTTACTTTATGCGTTTATATAAAGTTCATTAAATATTAATTGATTGTGCTTATTTACCTTTTTGTTTGTAGGATAAGGACTTGGGTCGCGAACCAACTCGACTTGAGGTCTTCAGACGAACACATCTGCTGAAAAAAATGAATGAGTCAGACCCGGATGTGTGGGTTGAGCCCAGGGATAAAAATGCCAATGTAAGACTTATATTTATATTTTACTCTGTTATACCTTTATATTTAATTAGCTATATCATTGTCCTATTGGCTACCTTCTGTTATCGACTAGCAAGTAACCCGTATGGTTCTTAAGGTTTCAAGGATTTGGTTTTTGGTTAATTGGGCATTTATTCAGTAGTGATTCAATATGCACTTTTATTCCTCTTTAAGGTGCCGAGAGATAGTACCTTAAAGCTATAACCTTGATTGATCAAGAACTGTTGTCTTTTGGTTGAGTAGTACATTTCCTGCATTTCAACATAGCTTGTAAGGTCATACTATTAAAACTGTTGTATCCAAATGACTTATAAGAAGATATCAGATATCAACAGAAACTAGCAAACAGAAAAAGATTTTGCACCTGGGTATCTGTTGACATGAGGAAGTAAAAGAACGCATTATACTCCTCTTTACCTCCTGCTATCTTATCTTGATGCCAACCCTGTAAACACAACAATGAGCTAAACACAGCTGGATTTGGAAATATGTAATGAAATCTAGGGCTTGCATTAGTTCACGTGTTGGGTAAGAAGTTGCAATATCTATATATCAATTCTCATACTTAACACGGTTTTCTTATAGGATATATATTTCCACAAGAGGTCAAATATTGATTACACGCATGCATTTACCTAGAGTAAGCAACTTATCTTCAACTCATAACTCCCTTTTGACTCTCATTAGGAAATTATCCTACGAAAAAACATCCACAAAAGATGAGACAAATTCTAATGGTTTTGCTTATTTGAATATTCTCATACTAATGGGTGATAAAGTCATAGATGTATTTATAGCTTTAAGCTTTCTCTTTCTTTTTTTTTTCCTTTTTTGATTACTGAGAAATTCCCAAGGACTTGTAGCAAAAGGTTTGAAACCTGATAGATAATGGATTCACTCTTCTACCCTTTACTTATGGCAGGTATTTATCTATGGCATGGTCGAACCTGTGACGTACTTTAAGCTTTCTTAGAACTCGTTAGTTAGATAGAAGATACTGAGGGACCACATAGTTTCAAAGTCCATATCCAGAACCCATTGAAGAAAAAAGAATTTTTTCTTTTTGTGCCAATTTGTCAATTCATAAAAAAAAGTTCAAGAATTTCATGGGCTTGTCAGCAGTCATACCTCTCTCTAACATATTGGTCATATGAGATATCTCCAGGTTTAGGGGGGTTCAATATTACCCCTATTTGTAAGACCCAAAAGAACAGGACATTACTAAGTTGATTGGAATAGAAAATGATGTTGCTAATTTAAAGCACATAACATTATCCAGAGGAGACATGTAAATATTGACTTACAAATATCTGTCCAGGTACATTTGGACTGAGTGATATTGAAGCAACCTTGTATATTTCTTCAACTGCCTGCATATCAAATGCAAAAAAAGGAAATGTTCTGTCTTAGGTACATAAGAGTCCAATACCAGAAAAACCGTGTTAGGTGCATAAAGGCAAAAACCTAGAAGATTTGCATTTTGAAACTATAATATGTCTGTTGCTGGTGGGACGTGGCATGTATCCCGTGAAATTAGTCGAGGTACGCGCAAGCTGGTCCGAACACCATGGTTATAAAAAAAATTTATAATATGCCTACTTGGTTGACCTGTTTAATACCAGTAGGTACATCACAGTAATCAATATTAAAGAGTTCTGACTTCCTAGAAATGCTGGCAACATACACTAAATATTTGAAGTTATTTCCAGTTTCATGTTTAAAAACCACGAAAGAAGGTTTGTTTTTTCTTTTTTCCTCTTGCACAAAAATGCTTATAGAATAGTCTGTTAGCTAAGTACATGTTCCTACTTATCTCAGGGGGAATTTCAACCTAAAAATAGCTAGGAAAAAGACTAAACATCTTCTAGTTATATATATGGCCTTACAGAACACAACCACCTTGTTATTTGTACTAGAGATATTTTATCAGTTATCAGAACACTTTTACTTGATACTATTCTGCCAAAGGTTCCTACTAGCCGATTTGCAAGGAGCTTATATGCATTGTATTTATGCTGCTGTCCAATTCCACAATCATCTTTTAGATTTGTGCTTTAGTCCTTGTTTTGACTCTTAATGTTACTGGGAAGAACATAAAATACAACATTCTTTCCTATCCTTGTCTTTTTTAAAATTCAGTAAAATTTACTAATGTATCTTTTTTAATATGCAGAATGAATTTATACGCTACTTGTCTGAATTTGGTTCAACCGAGCCTACACCGGAGGAATCAAATAAAATTTGGATCGAAAAAGTGGTGGTAGAAAAAAAAAAGGGGGGGAAACCTGTGGGTTTGGTTCTCGAAATGAGTTACGACGTCTTCGTGCTGGATGGGATGGTATTGGTTCCTCGCGCCAGGCTGAGGCGATTGATGGTGTTCAGCTTGCTGCTATGTCGCAGCAGATTACAGATCTTTCACGTGCCTTCGCACAGTCCGTCGGTCAAAATGAAGTCATGAGCAAGACTGTCGAGGAACTCAAGAAACAAGTGGTTATCATGAGTCGCCGTCGTCACCGTTCTCCATCTCCCGATTCAAGTAGCAAAGAAGAAACAGAAAGTGATGAGTTATTTGACCCTACTCCTTACTGTTAGTTGGATTTGCTTCTAGACTTTTTTTAGACATTAATGTTTGAACTTAACTTTTAACTTTTGAATTAAGAAGCTTAAAGACTTAAGTGTTTTGAATGTTTTTGAATTACCTGTTAAGTGTTTTTGAATATTGGATTAGTGTTTTGGATGTTGTTGAAGCGTTAATGATTGAATTACTTAAATGTTTTGATGATGTAGTTCTTTGTATGATTAGTAATGTTTGTTGCATGACGTCTATATTAAACTGTATTTATTTGGCAGGTGGGATGTAGAAAATGCAAATATTTGCATTCCAAAAAAATGCAAAAAAGCGACGGACAGGGTCTCTTTTGGCCGTCGCTTTTTTTAAATATATTTTCAGAAATGCGACGATTTGCGTCGCTTTTTAAATCGGTAATTTTTTTTTTAAAGATTAACGACGATGACCGTCGCTTTTTATTTATTATGAAGAACAAAAAACGACGACCAACGTCGCTTTTAAAAAAAATATTTTATTTTTCTCAAATTACGACGGACAATGTCAATTTTTCTAAAAAAAATATTATTTTTTTTCAATAAATCGACGATGTCCGTTGTTTTTTGTTCATCATGTGTTCTTCACATGATGAACAAAAAACGACGCACATCGTCGCTTTTTGTTCATCATGTGTTCTTCACTGAAGAACAAAAATCGACGCACAACGTCGCTTGTTTAAAAAATAATTAAAAAAAAAATTCTCCCTAAAAGCGACGCTGTCCGTCGAAAAAAAAGCGACGCAGACCGTCGTTTTCAAAAACCAACGCCCCTTTTTGAGACGGAAAAAAAAGTGACGGATTTCCGTCGCTTTTGCCCCAAAAAGCGACGCTGGCCGTCGCTTTATGACATTTTTTTAATAGTGAATATGTTAAGTGCACTTTTGAGCCAAAAATACGAAAGAAGAGATTTTTTAAAGTTATTTAGAATACGTAAAGGACATTTTTAATTTGACATTAATCAATATAAGTAATTAATAATATAAAATATTTAATGTCTGGACAAATCTAGCCTTCTTTCAAATACAATACATAGGTTTAGTCCCATATACATATGTTGTTAGGAAATTAGAAGCTTAAGCCTTTACATCAAATCATGAAAAATATCTAAATAGTGGTGGTGGGGTTCAATTCTTAATTAAGCCTCCAACGGTGAATTGACTCATTTCAGTAGTAGTAATATATGGCTTTAAAACTGAAAATATGAAATAATATAGGCTAATAATACTCACAATAAAATAATATAATATAATATAATTTAATATAATATAATATAATATAAGAACTGATGAATGTATACTAAGGGTGTCAAACGGGCCGGGCCGACCCAGCCCGACCCGGCCCGGTTTGACCCGGCCCGGTAAGCTCTAGGGCTTAAGGGTTCCGGGTCCCGGGCCGTTTTTTTTGTTAAAATGGGCCCGGTTAATCCGGCCCGGAATATAAAAAAAGATAAAAAAAAATTGATTTTGGGCCAACTAGCCGTTGGCCCAACGGCTATATAGCCGTTTTTGGGTCCAAACGGCTAGTTTGGGCCCATTTAATTAAAAAAAAAAAAACTTTAAAAAATATTTTTTAATCCCCAAAAAAAATCTATAAATACCCTACAACTTCAAATCATTTTTCACACAATTTTTCACTCTCTCAAATCTCAATTCTCAATTCTCTAATATTCAATATATTTAATTTCTTAAAGTGTTCACTTTAATTTTTTAATTTTCGTTTACAAAGTACGAGCGGAAGTTTCTAAAGTCGCAATCTTCGGATACTTCCAAAATTTGGTATTGTCGTTCTATCTCTTACGTTTAATTTTTATTTATTGTATTAATTGTTTAATATTTAATTTTATTATATTTGTGTATTTTGAATATTTTTAGTTTAATTTAATTTATATTATAGATAAATTAAAAAACCTCGCTGCTAAAGGTGTTAAAATTTTTTGTCCCGGAAGCGGTAGTGGTAGTAAAAAGCGAATTACTAGCGGTAGAGGTAGTTCAAGTAATAGATATACCCGTGTGCCTTCGTCTCCGGTACCGCTTGGTACACCTTTTGAGGAAGAAATAGGTGTAGGTGCTCACGATATGGATTATGTAGAAGCTCAGGAAAATTATGGTATAGAAGAAGAAAATGAAGTAGATGCAGTTAATTTAGACGAAGATAATAAAAATATTGCTGAAACACCCGCAGTAGGAGATGCTAACGTTAGATCTGAATCAGTTAATCTCCCTTCCCGTCCTCCCAGTGCCCCAAAACCTCATAAAAGAACTAGTATTGCATGACAATGTTTTGAACGTATATCAGATATTGAGGTGCAGTGCAATATTTGTCAACAAATATATAAGCATAGAAGTGGAGGCAAGCAAGGGGGTACGGGTACGTTAATGAGACATATAGATGAAGATCACAAAAGAGAGTTAAATATCGCAAAAGGTGGTGGGGATGTTGGTGGGTCAACGCAAACTAGAATGGACCCAACAACCGGTCAAGTAGCGAAAAAGTATAATAAATTGAGGGACAGGGAAGAAATAGCTAAAATGGTAGATGTGGGTTGTTTGCCTTTTAGTTTTCCTTCTTCTGATGCTTTTATTCGTTATATACAAGCAATTTATAATCCTATGTTTAATGGTATTCCTAGAACTACTTGTCGGTCTGATATTTTTAGACTCCATTCACAATATTATTTTTATTTATCAACATTGTTAAAAAATATTCAATGTAGATTGTCCCTAACTTCTGATCTTGGTTGTGCTGTAAATAAAAATGATTATTTAACCGTTACTTGTCATTGGATGGATAGTAATTTCGTGATGCAAAAACGTATTCTTGCTTTTTTATATGATGAAGATCGTAAACATACTGGACAATTTATTGCTGATTCTATTGTTAAAATTGCCGGATACTATGGTATAGAAAATAAAATTTTATGTATTGCTTTTGATAATGCTTCTAACAACAAGACTGCTATAACAAAAATAAAATCTACGCTATCTCCGTCCTTGCCTGAAATTTTTCATATTAAGTGTGCATGTCATATATATAATTTAATTGTAAAAGATGGTCTTGAGTTTTTTGAGCTTTATATTGAAAAAAATCGTCTTGCCGTTGGTTTTATTCAAGGAAATAATCGTAGATTGAGAATTAGAGAATTTAAAGTTAAATGTCAAGAAAATGGACTTACACCGATTTTGATGCCTGAGGAAATTGATACTAGATGGAATTCTACGTATGAATTTTTAAAAACTTGTTATAAATATAGAATTCCTATTACACTAGCTTTTAACCAACATTGCGGTTCATTTGCTGATTCTGCTGATTGCATGCTACATAATTCTGATTGGGTTGTAATTAATGATCTTGTTATGTTTTTAGAAAAAATTTATGTAGCTACGGTTGAATTTTCCGGTGCTTACTATCCTACTGTTTGTAATATTTTGGCATATATAGCCGATATTTCTGGTTTGCTCCAACAATATAAAAATAAAGAAGGTTATAAAGAAGCTGTTGACGCCATGTTTACAAAATTTAAAAAAGATTTTTTCCCGATTCCCCCTATTTACTTGGTTGGTGCTATGCTAAATCCGTGCATGAAATATAATAATATGTGTCACTTTAGTACTCTTATTTATACTAACTTAGAAATAAATACTAACCATGATTCTGAACAAGTACAACCTGATTTGTGGACGGCTACGGCTGATGCAAAAGATTATATAGAAAAATTATATAATCACTATGCTGATTTATTTGATTCAGCCGTACCTACAAATATCACTCCAACTGTCGCTCCTCATCCTCCCGGGGAGCCATCATCTTCTAAAAGGCCGGCACATAGTAGTTTTTCTGATTCGTTTTATGATTTAAATTGTTGGAACAGTGTTGATGAGAGAACTTACACATCAACTTATCGGGAAGAGCTGAAATATTATCTTCGGACGGCACCAGAGGATCGCAGACGACGGATCAACACGCTGGATTGGTGGAGGAATAATGAATCACAATATCCTGTGCTTTCAAGATTAGCTAGAGATATCTTGAATGTTCCAATGTCAACCGTTGCATCAGAGAGCGCCTTCAGTCAGGGACGACAGCAGCTTGGAGACAACCGACACTCATTGGGAAGCAATGCAATGAATGTTCTAGTTTGCCTCAGAGATTGGATTAGAGCGGAAAGAAGAAACCAAGGAATGGAACCAGAGCCGAGCGACGAGCTGAAACTAGAAGAAATTATGACTTCACGGGAGAACTCAGCAGAATCAAGTCCAATGGATGGTTTTGCCCCCGTTGACTTTGATTATCCTATGCAAGTTCCCATTAATATTAACATGAATGAGTTGGAAAAAATGATGCATAATTTATTGATTTTTCATTCATGTAAATTATAAATTTTGGATCATTTTGCAATCAATAAAATTCCCCAAATTCATTCAGTCCTTAGTCGTTGTTTTTTATTTTTTTTTGAATAAATTTTGAATATTTGTGCATATATCTTATATAGAAGTGTATATTTAACGTATACATGTGTATATGTTTTATAAATTAGTATATAAGTATATCTATACATATTGTAATGTATATATAATGTAGTATATTTTATAAGTAGTAGTATATATACATTTAATGGTGCGTATACACATGTATATATCTTCTATAGAAGTGTATATTTAATATATACATGTGTATATGTTTTATAAATTAGTATATAACTATACAAATATATATTGTAATGTATATACATTATAGTATATTTCATTTAAAGTATTACATATACATAGAATAGAGTGTATATATGTGAATGGATCTTCTATAGACGTGTATATTTAACGTATACATGTGTATATATTTTATAAATTAGTATATAACTATACAAATATATATTGTAATGTATATATATTGCATATATCTCATTTAAAGTATTACATATACATAGAATAGAGTGTATATATGTGAATAGATCTTCTATAGACGTGTATATTTAACGTATACATTACTTTATGTTTTATAAATTAGTATATATATTGTAGTATATACTTTTTTTAAAGTAGTACATATCTTTTGAATGGTGCGTATATATGTGTATATATCTTCTATAGACGTATATCTTTAAAGTATACAAGTGTATATGTTTTATAAATTAGTATGTAACTATATATATATATACATATTATTGTATATATATATATGTATATCACTATATTGTAGTATATATTTTATTTAAAGTAGTACATATATATTGAATGATGCATATATATGTGTATATATCTTCTAAAGTAGTATATATTTAACGTATACATGTGTATATGTTTTATAAATTAGTATATATATATATATATTGTAGTGTATATATATATATATTATACTATTATAGCAAATGTTTTATTTAAAGTAGTACGTATAGTCATATATAATTATATATTGAATGGTACATATATATGTGTAATTGTTTATACTTTATATATTTTTTTAAAAATATATGTTGTATATTGGAGTGTATATAGTGTATATTGGATTTTTTATTTATTTTTTAAACGGGTTTGACCGGTTTTTAACCGGGTTTGACCGGGTCTTGGTGGGTTTGACCGGATTGGATTTAGTGGGTCGGGTCCGGGTGGATTTTAATTTTTTCACTGTTTGGCCCGGCCCGGTTAACGTCAAACCCGGCCCGAAACCGGCCCGAAACCTGGGTAAAATGGGAGGGCCGGTTTCGGGTTGGCCCGGCCCAGCCCGTTAGACACCCCTAATGTATACATTTTATTTTCTGATCTGGTCTGGTCTGGTCTTAATTAGTCGTCTATCTGGTGCATCTACCAACATCAAGTGGATCTTCCATACAATCCAAATACATAGGCCCCTTAACGTTTCCAACTGACTTCTCTATTGTCAACCCCCCCACATGGTAAATTAAATTTAAATTTTTTAAGAAAGATGTAGAAACTGAAAAATTGTGGAATTTTACCAGATCAGTCTAATTCTGTTCGGATTTTTGAACGCTAATCTATATTTAAACGATAGATATTTCTTTGAAGAGACATTTTAAAAACCCACATATTCATGAGATATTCATATATAAATCAAGATGTGAACGGATTCTTCTTGAAAACTAAATACTTCAAGAAGATTTGCAAACCCTCCTTTTAAAGAGAACAAATTTAAATCGTCTAAATTTGATAAATACACTACTAACTGTCCTCGAAACACAGAGAAAATCATGAGAAGAATCAAGAGAGGAAAATAATTGCACCCATGTTATTTATCAATAAATATTTTTGTTTCTTCATATTGTGTTTGTGGTTGAAGTCTATTTTTCATGAATTAAAATTTATTGCAAGCAAACGAATCCAATATTTAAGAAGATGAATATACTAATACAAAAAGATATATGCCGGATTAAATTATATGATTTGACGAGTTTATTAACGCTTATTAACGTTCTAGATTAATGCATATTGAATTAAAAACAAAAAAGATTAATGCACATTACGATGATGAGGTGGTTCAGAATATAAATTGGACAGATTCATTTTTTAGGTTCTATCATTAAATCCTATATATATATATATATATAGTATATCAATTGTACCCATTGAGCTATATGTTACATACTTCAAAGCTAGCCAGAAGCTATTAATTGAATATGCATATTACATTTGATTATATGAAGTGTTAGACAAAAGAGAATAGAATTTCAATATATGTCAAAAGTGAAAATTTGAAAGAATAAATCAAAGAATGAATGAGTGTAGTCTTCTCAATTGTCAAATTTGAATTCGTGGAATCAAAACAGGGGCGGAGTGAAAATTTGAAAGAATAATAATCAATTTATTATTTTATTTTTATTTTATTTTTTATTAAATATTATTATTTTTTTAATGCTTAGATGACTTATAATAATTTATTAGGGGTGATATAATAAAATTACGATTGAAACAGTTGAAACAGATATGTCATAAATATTTATTTTATCTTTTTTTATTAAATATTATTAATTTCTAAATAGGTAAATGAGATATAATAATAATTGAATATGCATGTTACATTTGATTTGATTAGATAAACTATTACATTGACAAAAGAGAATAGAATTTCAATATATGTCATAAGTGAAAATTTGAAAGAATGAATGAGTTTAGTCTTCTCAATTGTCAAATTTGAATTCATGGAATCAAAGCATATTAGTAATAATTTGAAGAAAAACTAACTCAAGCAGAGACTTGCATCCTAATATTTTTAAATAAAATATACTGTATATCACAAACATATAATTTAATTTTTATTTTGGAATTACCAGCTATCATTTGGACCGTTGAAGTAAATTCGACCATACTTCAGGTTTGATGGACATATGTTTACCCCACACCTAACTTTTTATCTTATCTCTACTTGAATTATTATTCTTTTAACAAATTTATTTTCAGAATGGAAGGAAGAAAATTAGAAGGGTAGAATGGTCAATTTACTCCAAAAGAAGCAACACCAAGCACAGCGTACAAGCTTTTTCAAAATTATGAAGCAAGATACAAATTCAAAAATGATGGCCTAAGCCCCAACTTCTGCTTCTGGGCTGGCTCAACTCTTTAGACAATTTTTTCACGAAATTACATGACCCTTTAAATTTTCGTCCTTCATAACAAGAATTTTTAAAAATTAATCTTCTTTCCTAGTTATGTATAAAACATATCATAAATCAAGGTACTATGTGACAATGTCAACTCTTATTCATGGGGCGTAACTCGCTGTTTGAAAGAAATTGGAGAAAAGAAAAATAATAAAAAACAAAAAACAAAAATCAAAGAAATAAAAAAGGAGGAAAAAAATAGACAGATTAAAAAAAAAGAAATAAAAGACAAAACAAACATAAAGGCCGAGAAAATTTAAAATAAAACAAAAAAAGCAAAGTCATCAAATATGAAGGTCATTTATTAAGTTTACCCAATTTTTTGGTGAAAAATTCACTCAAATAAAAGCCCATATAAGTTTTAAACACAAACTATCCGTAATTTATTTTGATAATTTCATTATAGTCAAACTTTCACGAGTTAATACTTTTATTAGCCAAATAAATAGTTTGAGTAATTTAAAGTTTTGATTCTATCATATGTTTATGGGGCAAGGACAAGTAAATTTGATGTATAATCAATGTAGATTTATCTTTTCGATGTATAATCATCATATCATTAATGTATAACTTTTTTTTCTCAGTATATAATATTTAGATCAGTAGCTACTGTATAACTATTAGCTATGTGTAATCATTTTATAATTAATGTATGTATGATTATCTTTTCTCATTATTTAATGTTTATACATATGTTATATATTGAAATATAGTTCTTAAATTTTTTTTCTTTTCACCCAATTCATGCATATAGGTGGTTTTTGTATCACTCTACCACTATATATCATTGTACTGTGGTATTAGAATTCTAAATTTTAATCATAAACTATATAATATCAAAACTAAATTTTAATTTTAGGATATTACAATCTTATTAATCATAAACTATGTTGCTCTCTAAGAGTAATGCGTCTATCCACACTCCAAAAAAGAGTTAAATGGTGATTTAGAGAGCACACGAGAAAGGTGAATTTGCAGCTATATCAAGGAAAGAAAAAACCAAAATAATGAAAACATTATCATCTTTGCTAGCTATATACTAATATCCTGCCATAATACATACTAAACCAAAGAAAAAACCAAACAGGTATGAAATTTTTTGTAAATTCTTACGCACTTTATCGACCGTTTGCCGCTTCCAAATTAGTATAAATACACTACACTCAATTCACAATTATATTCATCCCATAAAAGAAAAAGAGAGAGATATTATTATATACAAACTAAGGAAATTAAATTAAGTTATAATCATGAAGGCTGTTGCAGTACTAGTTGTAGTTGTGCTAGCAGTGGTACAACTAGCAATGGTTGCTCGGGGCGCAGTCACTTGTGGCCAAGTGGATGCTAATTTGGCACCCTGTGTCCCATTCCTGACACAGGGTGGTGAGCCCGGTGCAGCCTGCTGCAGCGGGCTGAAAACCCTAAATGGTTTGGCTCAGTCGACTGATGAGAGGAGGACTACTTGCAACTGTGCTAAGGCTGCAGCAAATCGATACCCAAACCTTAAAGATGATGCTGCCCAGTCTCTCCCAAGCAAATGCGGTGTATCCCTCAATGTCCCCATCTCCAGGACCATCAACTGTGACACGTAAGAATTTAACTTATATATAGCAGAAAAGTGTCAAGTTAGCTGTTTAAATGTTTTATACTTGTATATATTTATCATTAATCTCTATTTTTTCTCTCTTTTATCCTCTTCTGCAGAATAAGTTAAATTCAGCTGCGCAGTTTCGGGTATATATAACGCAGTGGAGATTCGAAATTCTGTTAATTTACTTTGTGTTATATGTGTTAAATAAAATCAAGGGTTGTTAAACCCTTTGAAGTTGTAAATATACTCAATTACTACGCAGTAATTTGAGTATTTTTTACTATTTTACCAATGTATATATTATGTCTATAATAAGAGTTCAAATTATCTATAAATTTGCTCTATTATTTTTACTTTTAACGAATATATCTTTGCCTACAATAAGATTTAAATGTTCTAGACATAAATGTTACCTTTTTATTTTGCTTTTAAGGAGAATCTTCTGTCAATAATATGAGTTCAAATGGTCTATAATTGTCTTTTAAGGACAAACATTGTCCTTTTATCTTTGCTCTTAACAAATGTCTTCTGTCTATAATAAGAGTTCAAATGATCTCCAAATCTAAAACGTTCATCTTCATTTCTAAGTTCATATATGAAATGTTCATCATTTACCTTAAACTGAAATATAAAATTTTATCCAAAATCACCCTAATCTTATCTAAACATCCTAAAATTTGAGATGTTTAGACTCCTCAAAAATTTTCAATAAAATCCAACAATATCCATTTGAAACAAATGACTCTTCTGAAAACTCATTATTTTCAATTGTTAGCGTCTTTCGAAATGGTGACATGTAACTCATGATGTAGTTTCGCACGTAAGTGATCCCTGCAAGTGCATTGGCGAATAATGTGTGCTCTGCCTCTGTACGATGGATGAGCAAGCCACTGCAAAGTTACTTAATGACCAACTGACTAGATTTGGTCCAAAGAAAAATATGTTACCTGATATAGAGATTTTGTCATTCGAATCACGCCAGTGCAATCTGCATCAACATACATATACAAATTAAAGTCGGGCGGGGCTATGAAAAATACGAAGTCCTGAATGAAAGTGTAAGAGGGACGGGGTGGGGAGGCGTGGGGTGGGGTGGGGGCCGGGTTGGAATTACTATTTTTTGATTTCCAAGTCGACTTAATATGGCAGTCAGTCAACTGTCAGAACAATTTTGAGGAAGTAAAGTAAATACTCTAATAAAAGATGCCGAACATAAATTTGACACAGATATTTTATACTGGTTGTGACCTAGAATAGGTCTTACTCTATTTTCCTTGGATTGCAAAGGATTCTACTAATTCTTCTTTGGTGAATAAAGATAGTACAAGATTTGAGTGAAGCTTTTTGACTTATACGCACACTCTTCTTTTCTTTTTCCACTTTTTATATAATGCCTCACCAATTATATTTTTCTCTCCTTTCTTTTTTGATACACAACAAACTTATGAAGAATACAATATTTTATAAAAGTAGAGCAAAGAGCTAAAGAAGATTGGGACAAGTTGTATTCCTCTTTCTTAATTTTATTTTTTGGACTTTTGTGTCTAATGGTCTTCTTCAACATAAGAACAACCTGAATTTTGATTGATCCGGCCTGCCTTTGGACTATTAACATTCATCCCATACATGAAATAAGCTTGATGATATTAGGAAATGAATTCATCAGTAGAATTTGACTTCTAGCCTGATGATAAACTTCATGGTCCATAAGAAGCTGGTAAACCTTCTCTCTATTCATATGAGCAACAAAACCTTTTGATTTTTTACAATCACAAGCAGGTGGAGGTACAAAAGCCTCAAACTCATCCCAAAGATTTCTCAATTTAGTGTAATAAGCAGACATAGATGAATTACCTTATTGCAAGGTAGTGATTTTCTTATGTAAGCTATAAGTTCTTGATCCAACTACACACTCAAATCTCTCTTTCAAATAATCCCAAATAGTACACGCATTTTAGGCAAACTCAATTCCACTCAACACTCTTAGATAATGACATTGACCCAATAAATCTTCTGTAAATGCATCTTTCCAACAAGTTTCATCTATCAAACCCATCTTATTTCTACTCGGAAGGGCATGTTTGATTGATCGACTTCACAATGCATAATTCTCATTTCCAAGAAATTGAAAGGATATTATGCTTAGACCACTAACATTAGTAGGACTCAAGAAAAAAGGGTGATTGTAGTTTACCTTACCCTGGTATTGGAAATCCAGAATTGAAACCATTTTTTGTGGATGAACAAAAAACTTTCCATTCTGCATACCAAGAAATTGACCAATCTGCATATTTCTTCATTTCTTTGTTCACTCGTTATCTTAAGTTGTAACAAATCTCAGAATTTTGAAGAAGGAAGAAATTTAAACTCTCTTCCGCTGAAGCAAATTTTGAATAACAACTGTGAATGTACTCCGAAACAAAGCAATACAAACAATGACAATGTTGACTTCTCAGAAATCAACACTAACTGCACTTCAAACTGTTATTTTCCTTTTACGAGTACAAGAATTTGTATACTAGAAACAATCACTTCAACTAGTTTAAGTTTATAAACCAAAAACACAATGAGTGCAGAAAATACCCTCAACACAAGATCAAAGTGATCTTTCCAAGAGGTGTATTTTATTTTTAGAAATAAATATGAAACAGAAATGGCCAAGTCGTCCGAATTCACGGAGTTTTCTTAAGGAAATAATTCTCCTCACTGTACCCGAGGTTGTGGAATTTTTCCTCCCAGGATAAAATGGCCAAACAGACCAACTGTAGCGGTACCTCAAACAATTGGAATATCTTCGAACTCACTGAATGTTTTGAGTGATCACACAGAATATTTTGAAGACAAGAAGAGAGTGTTTTTTCAGATTTTCTTTTTCATATCAAAGCCTATGAATGAAACCAGGTTTATATAGCCATAACATGCCTTTTTGAAAAGGTGGCAATGGTTCAATTTAGAGGTGTGACTTTTCTGGAAATGCATGTCTGTTTTCCCAAAACAGTGCAGTATTTTTGCTGAAACAATATACCTTTTCACTAAACAGTGCACCAGTTCGAAACAGTGCATCACTTCATTGAAGAATTGCATCTGTTCAAACCAATGTATTAGTTCAGGAAACACTGCTGTGAAAATCTGCATCAGTTCAGTTGGAATAGAAACAGTGCATCAGTTCAGTCGAAACAGAAACAGTGCATCAGTTCAGTCGAAACAGAAATAATGCATCAGTTCAGTCGAAACATTGCATCTCTTACTGTTACTGCATACATATAAATGGAGTATTAAACACACAGAAAAATTTCCTGCATTTTTTTCATTGATCAGATTTCGTCAAATAAAGTTTGTCCAAAAATATAGATCTCATCGATTGATCATTTGACAAATCCAAATCCAAATCCAAATCCGAAGTCAAAGCCGAAGCCGAAGCCGAGCCGAGCGAGCGACGACGACGGCGGCGTGAGACATCTCTTATTTCTTGCCTCACTTATCATTTGGAGTAAGTGTTCTTGATTATAAACACTTCCAAGTTCTCTTCTTCCACCAATGTGGGAGAAAGAGTAAACTTTCTAATTTGAGAGTACACTTTTCATTTTAGTGTCTCCTTCCCTCCACCATTTTACTCTCCATTTTTCCATTCACACTTCTTTCATCTACTATGAACCCAACAATCCCCCACATGAATGGGGAATGACTATTTTTCATAAAAGTTTTACGGACAAGTATGTGATCATCAAGCAAAGACTGATTGCATCTGGATAAGTGGGTTTTCCTTTAAACTTTTCATAGTGAACATGTATCGGATTCACTCAGTCAATCGGTAGATTTGATATCTTTGAACCGTCGAGCTTTAATGTACACTTAGACAATACATGTCACACAACCAGCCTTTTAACATTTATGGTTCTCAAGGTTTTGTTCTTTTCAGCCATGAACACGTCTTGGTTTCATGAGATCTTAGAGAATAGGCCTTTACTAATATTCTCCTCGAAGCGGCTTCCACTTTACCCTTACATAGGTGATTTCTAAACGTTCAATGCTATAGATTAAACTATTTGGTCAAATCTGCCAAATTTGGATAATCATTAAAAGACTTTTCACCTTAAGTCTTATCCTTGTCTACAATATATTGTCTACATCATGAGAATGGGTTGGGTAATTGACAATGGTGAACTTGTCAGATACAACTATATTTGATCTCCTTAAACCTAGCTTTTGGGATCTCCAGTCTGCTAGGTAGAGTTACCGCCATGCTGACTTGTCCTAGGCCTTAAACCCATTCCCTTGGATGTCCTTTCCACTCCTTCTCTAGATAGGTCTTTTGTAAGTGGATCCGACACATTATCCTTTGACTTTACATAGTCAATAGTGATAATTCCACTAGAGAGAAGTTCCTTAATGGTATTATGTCTCCGTCGTATATGACGAGATTTACCATTGTACATCATGCTCCCTGCCCTACCTATAGCCGTTTGTCTATCACAGTGTATACATACTGGTGCCACTGTCTTATGCTAATATGAAATATCTTCCAAGAAATTTCGAAGCCATTCTGCTTCTTCACCGGCTTTATCCAATGCAATAAATTCAGATTCCATTGTAGAGCGAGCAATACAAGTCTGTTTGGATGATTTCCAAGAGACTGCTCCTCCACCAATAGTAAATACATATCCACTTATGGATTTTACTTCGTTTGATCCGGTGATCCAAGTTGCATCACTATATCCTTTAAGTACCGCAGGATATTTATGATAATGCAAAGAATAATCTTGAGTGTATTTAAGATACCCCAAAACTCTTTTCAATTCCATCTAATGAGTTTTGTTGGGATTACTCGTGTATCGACTCAATTTACTGATAGCTCATGCTATGTCTGGTTGTGTACAGTTCATTATATACATTGAACATCCCAATACTCTTGCGTACTCCAATTGTGAGTCATTTTCACCTTCATTTTTTTGAAGTGCAAATCTCGCATCCAATGAAGTCTTACCAATACCGAATTCCATATACTTGAATTTGTCAAGTACCTTTTCGATATAATGAGACTGTGACAATGCCAACCCTTATGGAGTTCTATGGATTCTTATACCTAATATCATATCCGCAACTCTAAGGTCTTTCATATAAAACTTGCTCTCGAGCATTCGGTTTATTGCATTTATATCAGAAATATATCTACTGATGATCAACATATCATCTACAAATAAACATTCAATGACTTGGTGATTTGGAGTGTCTTTAATATAAATACATTCATCACATTCATTTATTTTGAATCCGTTTGCCAACATGGTTTGGTCAAACTTTGCATGCCATTATTTTGGTGCTTGCTTTAGTCCATGCAACGACTTAATAAGTTTACACACCTTATTCTCCTTTCCTGGAATCACAAAACCCTCAGGTTGTTCCATGTAAATTTCTTCCTCCAATTCTCCATTAAGGAATGCGGTTTTCACAGCCATTTGATGGATTTGAAGATCATATATCGCCGCCAAGGAAATTAACATTCAAATCAATGTTATCCTTATTAATGGAAAGTATGTATCGAAGTAATCAAGACCTTCTTTTTGTTTGAAGCCTTTTACTACAAGTCTTGCCTTGTATTTGTCAATAGTACCATCTGTTTTCATCTTCTTTTTGAAGATCCATTTGGAACCTAAAGATTTATTTTTGGGAGAAAGATCAGCCAATTCCCATGTATGTTTGCTTAAGATTAAATTGATCTCACTATTGACTGCCTCTTTCCAAAAGGATGAGTCCGAAGATGTCATCGCTTCCTTAAATGTTTGAGGCTCATTTTCTAAAAGAAATGTTACAAAATCCGATCGAAACGAAGTAGACATTCTCTGACGTGTACTACGTCTTGGATTTTCTTCATTATGTTCATTCTCAATTGGTTCATCACGAGGTCGTTTAGACCCCCCACTAGACTGTTCATGTCTAGTTTTATATGGATAAATGTTTTCAAAGAATTCAGCATTGTCTGATTCAATTACCGTATTTTCATTAATATCCGGATGTTCGAATTTATGAACCAAAAATCGACATGCTTTACTACTTTTGGCATATCCTATGAACACACAGTTGTCACGCCCCAAAAATCCCATCGGGCCGGACTGGCACCCGAAGCCGAGAAGGCCCGGGAGAACCCGTTCAAATACCTGTACTTTCACTTATATGTCACCAAAAATTTGGACAGCACTTCGTTGTATATAGAAGGGTCTAATTACCTGTATCAGCACAACACGCACAAATATATATATATATAATACTTGGTCGTCGGGGCCACCACATATACAAATATAACATCACTATATAAACTTCCATGACTTTACCCTTCCTTATGTCTACAAAGACTCTAGGATATACATGACATAACTAGGGTCGGGACAAACCCTCGCCCACACATGACTCCCGTACAATAACAAAACATAAGGAACTGACTCGGAAAGCTCCGAAGCAAACTGGAGCTCACCAACAATAGCTGTATGACCTGGCTCCTACTTGTGCGGTGTATGAGCTGAGGTACCTGTGCCTGCAGCATGAAATGCAGGTCCCCGTGGGGGACGTCAGTACGAAATATGTACTGAGTATGTAAAGCTGTATATAATCACATATGATATAGGAGCTCAATAGAAATCAGAAACAAGTGAATAAATCGTAATAGGAGTGGACCACACTTACTAGAACTTGTGACAACCTGTACATTGTATTTATTCAATCACTTTACCTTCGTTCTTATCGTCTTTGTAATCATTACTGTACTGTACTGTGACCATTAGGTTGCCTCCAGTACATATCAACTGGGATCGACCCATGCTAGGCTTATGCCCCTGGGATACCACCCATAAACACATAAATAGGGATCGACCCATGCTAGGCTTATGCCCCTGGGATACCACCCGATAAGAGAGAACTTCCATCACTTAGTTCAATTAATCTTTGAGATTGTTTTTTCGGTCGCCACCACATTTTTGATACTTTGAAACAATGATACATCAATAGGAACCAAGTAATAGACCTTCTATACAATAACGATGTAATAAAGACTCATTGGTACATCAACAATGTGTTTCAGAATCATCAATATCACAACAATGAAATAGGAGCCTTTTGGTATATCAATGAAACATTTTGACACTTTATAGGATGGAAACAACTTCGTTGGTAACGTAGAACAATACATGTTTTTGGACAACCTCGGAATCTTACTTGATGGAACATTGGTGTTTTCATGCCAAAGAACATTGTTAGAGTATGCTTTACATACCTCGTCGTAGATTCGGATACCAATTCAACACAACTTCCCACCTTTACAAATCACATATCTACAATGAAATATTTGGCATCTAGTATTATCAACCCAACACCACAATTCTCTTCCATAATTCCATACAACCAATATTTGCATAGCATTCCAAAAACCAACTTGAACAATAGGTTTATGTGTGTATATATATATATATATATATATATATATATATATATATAATCATCATTTCAATACCACATCATCACACCAAATCCCTTCACAATTCAACATAATCCAACCATGCACAAGAATAATCCAACATCATTTCCAATCATCTTTCAACAACAATCAAATAACACACTTCTTATGCTTACATGCATATATATACATATCCATATAAATAACACCAACATAATTTACATCCTTACCATAAAATGTCCCTTTTGATTTCGAAGTCCTGTTGGCACAAATAAGGGGTGCTTCTCGAAGCCCTCGAGACGGTGAACACAACTACGGAATCAATTTGGATTTTCTACGGTTGAATCACAAGATAATTGGAGTTGAAAATTGGCTAGGGTTTCTTATTCTTCAATAATGGATGATAAATAATGGATATGATGCTAAGTATATATATATAATGACAAATTTTCGTTCATGAGGTGATGGAAAATGACCATATTGCCCTTAAAATTTTAAGTAAATCCGAATCTGTCCATGATGGATTGTTTTGACAAGCTAAAGTAGATCGACCATAACTCTTTGATCCGATATCGGATTTGGGTGAAATTTGTATCGTTGGATAGATAATTCAAAGGGATTTTATTTCATATAAAGTAGTCCACCCAGTTCGTCCTGTACAAGGAGTTATGATCGTTTGAAGTTGACTCTAAAAATCTATTTTGAGAGGCTAAAGTAAAACGAGTATAACTCCTTACTAAGACGTTGGATTTGGATGAAACCAATTGCATTGGAAAGAAGACTCAAAGATCTTTATTTTGATAGGTCGTATCTCTCCCAGTTCATTATATTAAGGGAGTTATGATCGTTCAAAGTTGACCCAAAAAACTGGCAGGCCTCAGTAGTTTGTGTGCAGGAAATTTTCCTGCACATTTACTATTCACCATATCCCGGCCATCGTTTTATAGTTTCGAACGTGCTCGATTATATCCAAAACTTATCCGTTTTTGGAAATCTTTATATCGTTGGAAAGCTTATTCAATAACCTTCGTATGGAACCATCGATGGGAAAATTCCGGTATAAATAAAATAAAAAAATTAATTCCATATAAATAAGACCAATACACGTACTTGAATACGCCAACACATGTACTTGAATACGGGGTGTTATAACAGTCCACCGTCTTAGGTCCTATCTTAACCCTTTTAGGCATAGGAATTTGGACCTTTGCTAGACACCCACACACTTTGAAATATTTCAAGTATGGTTTTCTTCCTTTCCATTTTTCATAAGGAATTGATTGTGTCTTACTATGGGGAACTCTGTTGAGTATACGATTGGCTGTAAAGATAGCCTCCCCCCATAAGTTTTGTGGTAAACCGGAACTTATAAGCAAGACATTCATCATTTCCTTCAAAGTTTGGTTTTTCCTTTCTGCAATTCCGTTATATTGAGGTGAATACGGGGCCGTAGTTTGATGGATGATTTCATTCTCTACACATATTTCGGCGAAGGAAGATTCATATTTTTTGCCCCTATCACATCTTATCATTTTTATCTTTTTATCTAACTGATTTTCAACTTCAGTTTTATATTTCCTAAATGCATCTATTTCTTCATCCTTATTATTTAGCAAATAGATGTAACAATATCTAGTAGAATTGTCAATAAAAGTTATGAAATACTTTTTCCCACCACGTGATGGTGTTGACTTCATATCATAAATGTCAGTGTGTACTAAGTCTAAAGGATTGGAATTTCTTTCAATGGACTTATAAGGTTGCTTTGCATACTTTGATTCTACACACGTTTGACACTTTGATTTATTGCACTCAAAGTTTGGCAAAACTTCCAAGTTCATCAGTTTTCGTAACGTTTTGTAATTAATATAGCCTAAACGTTCATGTCATAAATCATAAGACTTAAGCAAATAAGAAGAATTTTAATTTTTATTTATTTCAACATTCATTACATTCATCTTATAAAGTCCCTCGGTGAGATAGCCTTTTCCTACATACATTTTTCCTTTGCTAATTACAATTTTTCCAGAATCGGTTACACATTTGAATCCGTTCTTGTCTAGAAGTGAAACAGAAATTAAATTCCTACGTAACTTCGGAACATACAAGACATTGTTAAGTGTCAAGACCTTTCCTGAAGTCATTTTCAAGCATATTTTTCCTGTTCCTTCTACCTTAGTAGTAGCGAAGTTAGCCATGTAGATCATTTCTTCTACTTAAGCAGAAACAAATGATGAAAAGAATTCTTTGTTGGCACAAACATGGCGGGTGGCACCAGAATCCATCCACCACTCATGAGGATTCCCTGCCAAGTTGCATTCTGAGAACATAGCACATAGATCATCATATTCTTTGTTGGACTCAATCATATTTGCTTGGTCCTTTTTCTTGCCTTTCTTAGGGGCTCGACAATTCGTGGATTTGTGGCCAATCTTGCCACAGTTGAAGCATTTTCCCTTGAATTTATTCTTGGGTTGATTGCTTCCTTGTTCAACTTTCTTCCTTTTCTTAGAATTGTTTTGATCATCTTCTACAATATGTGCTTCATTAATTGTAGAATTCCCTTTTGACCTTCTCTCGACAGCCTTATTATCCTCTTCAATACGTAGTCGGACAATAAGATCTTCAATAGTCATCTCCTTGCATTTATGCTTCAAGTAGTTTTTGAAGTCTTTCCACATAGGTGGTAGCTTCTCAACTATCGCTGCTACTTAAAATGCATCATTCACAATCAAACCTACAAAACAGTTTTTGTGAGTATTAAGAACATTTTTAATTTTTTCAACTAAGGTATTTTTCAAAGATATACCTTCTACTAGGAGATCGTGTATGATAACTTGCAACTCCTGCACTTGAGAGACAACCAATTTGCTATCTATCATTTTAAAGTCCAGGAACCGTGCAACAAGGAATTTCTTAATTTCTTCATCCTCTATTTTATATTTTCGTTCAAGTGCCCCCCACAATTCCTTCGATGTCTTAGTTCCACTGTAAACATTGTAGATGTCGTCTTGGAGACCACTCAGAATAGAATTCCTGCAAAGGAAGTCTGAATGTTTCCAAGCTTCTAAAATTCCGAAATGCTCTTTGTCCGAGGTTCCCTCGGGCACCTCAGGAACGTCTTCGCTAGTGAACCGTTGCAGACACAAAGTGCTGAGGTAAAAAAATATCTTTTGCTGCCATCGCTTAAAGTCAATGCCCGTAAATTTTTCGGACTTCTCCGCCGGTGCCATTGTAGGCGGAGCATTTGTGCGACTTGATGTGGCAATATTAGTTGCCCCCACAGACGTTGCCGCATCTTGCATTTGACTTTCGCTTGTCATTTTTCCTATCACCACAAGACAAAAATTTTAGTATTTTCAGAATACTACTTATAAAGTTAAATAACTTTTAAACTTTTCTTCTTGTTTCTAGTTAACGATGAAGTTTTTATAACTTCAAATCGCCAACCGAGTGAACTTTAACTCGTGATGAAGATTTTATGTCTTCTAATCACTAGTTAAATTCAAGCGGAGTAGAAAGCTTAAAGCTTTAATCTCCAAAAACAAGTAATACAGATTCTGAGATTATTTCCTTAAGATTGTTATTTTCCTTCTACAGGTAAAAGAATCTGTATACAAGAAACAACCACTTCAACTAATTCAAGTTTATAAACCAAGAACACAATGAAGTGCAGAAAATACCCTCAACATAAGATCAAAGTGATCTTTCCAAGAGTTGTATTTTATTTTTAGAAATAAAGATGAAACCGAAATGACCAAGTCGTCCGAATTCAAGGAGTTTCCTTAAGGAAATTAATAATTCTCCTCACTGTACCCGAGGTTGTGGAATTTTTCCTCCCAGGATAAAATGGCCAAACAGACCAACTGTAGCGGTACTTCAAACAATTGGAATATCTTCGAACTCACTGAACGTTTTGAGTGATCACACAAAATATTTTGAAAACAAGAAGAGAGTGTTTTTTTTAGATTTTTTTTCATATCAAAACCTGTGAATGAAACCAGGTTTATATATAAATGGAGTATTAAACACACATAACTCATCGATCGATCATTTTCTGAAGTCGAAGACGAGAGACGACGACGGCGCGAGGCATCTCTTATTTCTTGCCTCACTTATCATGTGGAGTAAGTGTTCTTGATTATAAACACTTCCAAGTTCTCTTCTTCCACCAATGTGGGAGAAAGAGTAAACTTTCTAATTTGGGAGTACACTTTCCATTTTAGAGTCTCCTTCCCTCCACCATTTTACTCTCCATTTTTTCATTCATACTTCTTTCATATACTATGAACCCAACACAAACATCTACGAAAAAACCAGCTCTTAGGGTGGCGTGTTGAGACTCTATTTGAGCAAGAAAATCAAAGAGAAAAACACCAATTCTCTGAGTTCGTGTAACAACGCTAACTCAAACGATCGTTGCTCTGATACCTTGAAGTCATTTAAGAAGCAACTAAACTATGTAATAAAGGAAGCAAAGAAGAAGAGAGTAGAAGAAAAAATCACAGCAATAACATTGAAAAAAAATGAATTATATAGTGCTGATATGTCCCTGAAGTTAGTTATAACTAACTTAACCAAAATTATGCAACTAGCTAATAGTGGTTACAATTGTGAATTGACTAAACTACCTCTACGATTACTAACTAATATAACACTATCAGCTAAGTATGTTAACAGAAACCCCTTTACAATTCTCCATATCCAATTCAAAAAGAATATCCAAAATGTATTTGATTGAGAAAGAGTGCGACCATCCGGTACTTGCTAAACATTAACACTAGAAGTAGTTCAAATAGATAAAATTCTTTAGTGAACATAATTAAACTATTAAATACCACATGCTAGCTAGAATATCATCTGCTCTGCTCGAAAGAAGAAAAAAAATATGCAGCTCAAATCAACGTAGAAGGAGACAAAGATGAAGAAAGAAGAAAGAAAATGGGCGTACAAAACAAGAAGTTGACTAGGCAATTAACTAACGAAAATGTACGGTAGGTATTTTGGTGGAATTAAATAATACAAGTAAATGGTCAAACAAAATTATGAAGTATTAAGTAGGATACAATTAGAAAGAGAAGTTAGATAATGATATGATGACATCAAATTGACCATTACATAAAATTAGACTTTTCGTTAATACGTAACGAAAGATTTAATAATGTAATACAATATATTTTAATTAACAATCAAATAAATGTCACACCCTTTTTTTCGCTCGGAGGTCGAGTCGAAGGGTTTTCCCAATTAAAGTGACGGTTTTGAATAGGGATTAATTTATTATAGAGTTGCCACTTGGAATTGAGTTATGGTGTTCCAAGTCACCTTTTTTGAATCCCTAATCAAAAAGGAAATGACTCTTTGTTGGTCTGCAAAAATAGAAGATCGAGTAAGGAATTCTGTTGACCGAGGGGAAGGTGTGAGGCACCCCTCGAGTCCCGTGGTTCTAGCACGATCCCTTTCATTGACTTATCTTGATTTAAATTATTGTAATAAATTATGTTAAGGCCTAAAAACCGTTCATTTTTATTATACCAAAAATTTGTCTATTATCTTATATTATATAAATCGATGAAAAGTTAATTTTAGAAAAATATTTATCAAGGTGCATTATTGCATCCTTGAATTTAAAATGTCTCGAAAAGATGCGTTTGCCGCATTCTTAATTGAGACAGATATCCTAATTGTACCTAAAATTACTTAGCGTTTAAAAAGTTGATTAGTTATTTATAAACTTATAATAATTAATTTGATCAAAATTCATTTTTAACAAATAATTATTAAGATTTATTAATAACAATGTCATAAATAAAAATAATAATAATAAGAAGAAGAAGAAGAAGAAGAAAAAGAAGAAGAAGAAGAAGAAGAAGAAGAAAAATAATAATAATACAAATATACAGAAAATAAGATATATCTATATAATACTAATTTTATTATAATCTTTAAATGTACTATTATTTAGTTTAAATAATAATAATAAATAAAATAAATAAATAAATAAAAAATAATTAATTAAAACACATATATAACTAAACAATGGTAAACCATTTTGGAGTCCAACAATCCTTAATAACGTTTCTCCTGGATAAAAATAAGTCCATATATTTTCTGGGCAATGATGGTTTTGGGATTATTTTTCGGAGAGATTTTTCAGCGCATCTGGTTTTAGTCGTCGCCAGAAAGAAGGAGAGAGAGTGGCGGCGGTGATGGAATTGCTGGTTAGTTGGGGTTGTTTTCCGGTGGTTCTCCACCGGATCTAAAGCAAATAGGATCGGCTGGTGTGGTGTTTTCCGGTCAGATCAGTTCGTCGGTTGGTTCACCGGTGACAGTGACGTTGGCGCGTGGAAACAGAGGGAAAGAAAAGGTCGGACGGTGACGGTGGTGGCGCCGATTGGTGGGGAAGAGGAAGGTGACAGCCCTGCTGTCTTGCTGGTAGGATGCGCAAAAGGGTGACATTAATGATTCCGGCAAGAACCAACCGGAGTAAACTCGAAAATGGATCAATTTTGATGATGTTTTTTAGTTTTTGATCTGATTTTTTAAAGCAGATGCTACATTCCGGTGAGAGAACGATTCTGACAAAGATAGTTTCGCAAATAAATTTCATTTTTTTTATATTTTTTTAATCTCTGTATATATATGTCGATCTATTATACAATAAAAGAAAATTAAAGAATGTGTCGTTACTTACTGTGTATACGAATGTGAATCTGTGTACATATAAATTAACTGATGAATATGTATGCATATAGCAGTGTATGAAATAATAACAGTGTTCATTTTTTTTATTTTGTTTAGCATATCGAGGTCTAACATTCATATAAACATTCCATAATTTAATATACAATACATAATAACAAATAAATTCATATTCTGATTCCTAATAAAATTTAATACAGTAAGGAATGTAGGATTATAGAAGAACCTGTTGATGAGCTAAACAAATACTACAGCAAGAAATGTTGTCACCGGAAACTTCAGAACGGAATTACGAAACTCGAATCACAACTCTTTCTTTCCTTCTTTCTCCTTCTAAGTTTTCTTTACTGTATTTTTCTTTCTGCTTTTTTTTACTGTTTTGTTTCTGTTTCTAGATGAATATACGTTGTTTCTGAGGAGAGAAAGTCCTTAAAAAGATGAACATTTTGGGGGGAACAGTTTTTTTTTACTGAGGGGAGTTTTTAACAGAGGGATCATTTGAAATTCAAATTAATTATATATATATATTTTTTAAATAGAAAATAATAGTAATAATAAAGATAATAATAATCAAAAATAAATAAAATTAAATAAATAAAAAGAATAAAATAATAATAATAATAATAATAATAATCAATTAATTTAATATTTAATAAAATATAATAATAATTTATAAATAGACAAAAATATAATAAAATAGTATTAAAATTACTAATTTATTTATTAAAATTTTAGAATAAATAATATACATATATTTTTGGATTTTTGTATTATTAGGATAAAAATAAAAAATAACAATAAAAATATCTCAAAATTAACTTTATTTATTATTATTATATATATATATATATATATATATATATATATATATATTTAACTAAAACTTAATTAAAATAAAAATAAGAAATTACATAATATTATACAAAATATAAATATCTAATATCGATAAATAAGTTAAAATTTAGTGAGGATAAAAAATCACGTGTCTATATTTTTGCCCCTCTTTGTGTGAAATCTCGAAGAGTTTTCATACAAAGAAGTAGACAAGATATGATTTTTGACCTTCCAATTATTTGAAAGATAAGAAGGAAAGAAAAAAAAAGGAAAAATGTGACCGAGTCCTGGTTTTGGACTGCCTACTTATCCCGGGTTATAAGGGAATCAGGTCACGAGTAGTTCAAAAGTAATTTGGTGAGAGAAGAAGTTAAAGTCGAGTGAGATTCCGTCGAGTTACCGGTTAAAAACTTCTGTCTTTTACATTCAAATGACTAATAAAAAATAAAAAAGTACAAATGAAAATTGTAATCTTAGAATCTTGATCCTAATCTTCGCGTCTTGAATTTGAAAATTCACCCTATTCTTCAGGCGGGCTCCTGGACTTTCAATTTCTTCACCTTGTTCTTCAGACAGGCTCCTGGACTTTCAATTTCTTCACCTTGTTCTTCAGGCAGGCTCTTGGACTTCTTTTTTCTTCACCCTGTTCTTCAGGCGGGATCCTGGACTTACAATCTCTTCACCCTGTTCTTCAGGCGGGCTTCTGGACTTACAACTTGTTCACCCTGTTCTTCAGGCGGGCTCCTGGACTTACAATTTCTTCACCCTGTTCTTCAGGCGGGCTCCTGGACTTCCTTTTTCTTCACCCTGTTCTTCAGGCGGGCTCCTGGACTTCCTTTTCTTCACCCTGTTCTTCAGGCGGTCTCCTGGACTTACAATTTCTTTACCCTGTTCTTCAGGAGGGCTCCTGGACTTTCTTTCCTTCACCCTGTTCTTCAGGCGGGCTCCTGAACTTACAATTTCTTTACCCTATTCTTCAGGCGGGCTCCTGGACTTATAATTTCTTCACCCTGTTCTTCAGGCGGGCTCCTGAACTTACAACTTCTTCACCCTGTTCTTTAGGCGGGCTCCTAGACTTTCTTTTTTCTTCACCCTGTTCTTCAGGCGGGCTCCTGAACTTCTTTTTTTTCTTTACCCTGTTCTTTAGGTGGGCTCCTAGACTTTCTTTTTTCTTTACCCTATTCTTCAGGCGGGCTCCTGGACTTACAATTTCTTAACTTTGTTCCTCAGGCGGGATCCTGGACTTACAATTTCTTCACCTTGTTCCTCAGGCAGGCTCCTGGACTGACAATTTATTCACCTTGTTCTTCAGGCGGGCTCCTGAATTTGCAATTTCTTCACCCTGTTCTTCAGGCGGGCTCCTGACTTCTAATTTCTGATTTTCAAATATGTTTCTGAACTCAAAATAAAAGGTGAAACAGAAAAATAACATCCCATTCTTCAGGAGGGTCCTGAGCAAAAAGTAAATTCCCAATCCTCAGGAGGGTCCTGAGCAAAAATAAATTCCCATTCTTCAGGAGGGTCGTGAGCAGAAAATAAATTCCATACAACACACATAAAATTTTTGCCCCAGTTTGTACTGGAAAAATTTATGTGTCACTGGATCTTAATATATCTCGCAAAGAATAAAGTTTACCATGACCAAGATCCAGCATCGGATGTTGTAACCATGCTTCTTAGATTGAGTGAAGTGTGAAATTGCATCTTTTATCTGAAAATAATTATTTTATCTTTGTTCCAAACAAAGAAAAATTATGAGTTTTAAAACATGTGGTGGTTGTTTTGTGGCATTTGGCTTTTGAATTTGTCGCTCTCGCATTTGCCATACTCAACTCTTCTCCAAACCATGATAATATTCATTGAATTGACGTACTTCTGACTCAAAATTTTGACTAGTGAGATCCTCAACTCAAATCATGTTTCTATTGTATGATGCTTCTGAGTTTAACTTCCAATACATCCCTTAGATTTTCATGAGTTTAAAATGGTCAAATCACAATCATCTTGAGTATCTTACTTTTACTTTGAAACGTTGTCTCTGTGCATCGACCCTTTGTCTTGCTTTGTACTCTTAAAGGAGTTGGTAGCAAGTTTGGAGTTCTTTCTCACTCGACCTGACGTGAATTTGACTCAAAAGACAACAAAAAATTTTCATTTGATGACAAGGACACAAAAATCAAAAATAAAAATAAAAAGAAAAAGACAATAGGCATCTCTTTTTCAAAACAAAGAGAAAACTTATCTGAATATGGAAACCGATTCTGGTGATTATGACATGCATTTGAATCAAACAACCAGATCTATCCACACCAATCATTACAACTTTTGTCCACTTATTGAGCTTGAAATTAAGTCAATCTTGAACTTGTTCTTTCTTGATAACAACCTTTCTTCGGCTAGTGGCACCTCAATGGGTTTTTGCCAACGAGCCTATCTCCTTTTCATTTCTACCTTAGCTCACAGTCGTCTTATGGTGCCCGAAAAGGTTTTCACCAATAAGACTCTCATTTTCATTTATTTTTTTTAGATAAACACCCAAAATATGAAATATCATGCACTCATAACATGTTTAGCCTTGACATTCTGAAAGAATGATCCAAAGGTCTTTCTTTGGTTGTAACTTCACTTTTGGATAGGGTTAGAAAGAAAGGTCGGCATGAGGCTCAAAAATTTTATATAACATTGGGTGAAACATACAACTTTTGGAATCGATTCTTTTAAGAAAATAAATTTTTGCCCCAGTTTCATTTCATTCTGGGTAATTTAAATTTTCTTCTAGTTAGACCGAACCCCGGAGTAGGGCTGCTTACGTATCTTGTCATAGCAAGAATCAGTTCAAACGTAGTTCGGGAAACATCATTCTTTTGTTTGATTTTGAATTTTTGATTGATTTCTTTTTTACTTTAACTTGATTCCAAAAGAGAGGTACGGAGAAAAAAAATAAAAACTCCAAGGGGTAAGCAAAGGTTGATATATTATTCGGATAGTAGAACAAAATGCCTTCATCATTTCAAATCTTTAAAAATGTAAGTACAAAACATGCATAACATAATTGTACATGAATATCATACATAATATCTTTTAACTGCATCAGCATTGACCGACATTCCTTTTATTTTTCCTTCTACATCAGTCAGATATAACGCGCCATTAGGTAATACTTTCTTCACCATGAATGGTCCATGCCAATTAGGAGAAAATTTTCCTTTGGCTTCAATCTGATGGGGTAGGATGCGTCTTAGTACCAACTGACCAACTTTAAAATGTCTGTGACGCACCTTTTTGTTATATGCTCGTGTTATTCTCTTCTGATACAGTTGTCCATGACATACTGATGTTAATCTTTTCTCATCAATCAAGCTTAATTGCTCCAAATGAGCCTTGACCCATTGGTCATCACCAATTTCATCTTCCACAACTACTCAAAGAGATGGAATCTCAATCTCTGCAGGTATAACTGCTTCAGTTCCATATACTAACAAGTAAGGAGTTGCACCAATTGAAGTTTGAACTGTAGTACGATAACCCAACAAAGCAAAAGGTAACTTTTCATGCCATTGTCGGGAACCCTGCACCATCTTGAGAAGTATTCTCTTTAAGTTCTTATTAGCAGCTTCTACTACTCCATTCGCCTTTGGACGATAAGGAGTTGAATTCTGATACATAATCTTAAATTGATGGCACACTTCTTGCATCAGATGGCTATTGATATTCGTAGCATTATCTGTGAAAATTATCTTTGGAATGCCGAAACGACAAATGATGTTGGAGTGAATAAAATCGACCACCACTTTCTTGGTCACTGACTTGAAAGTCACAGCTTTCACCCACTTTGTGAAATAATCAATGGCTACCAAGATGAACCTATGTCCATTCGAGCCTTTTGGTTCAATCGGTCTAATTACGTCCATTCCCCAAGCCACAAAAGGCCATGGAGTAGTCATTGTATGCAACTCAGATGGAGGGGAATGTATCAAGTCTCCGTGTACCTGGCATTCATGATATTTACGAACTAAATTGATAGAATCTCGCTCCATGGTAAGCCAATAATAACCTGCTCGGAGTATTTTCTTTTCCAAAACATACCTACTCATGTGTAGTCCACAAATCCCAGAATGTACTTCAGTCATGATTTTTGAAGCTTCTTTAGCATCTACACACCTCAGAAGTCCCAAATCAGGAGTTCTCTTATACAAGATTCCTCCACTTAGGAAAAATCCACTAGACAAACGTCGAATGGTTCTCTTTTGATTACCATCGGCATATATAGGATATTTTCCAGTCTGAATATATTCTTTGATATCATGTAACCACGGCTCCCCATTAAGTTATTTCTCAACCACATTGCAATATGCATTTTGATCATGAATTTGTATATGCAAAGGGTCAATATAAGTTTTGTCGGGATGTTGAAGCATCGAAGATAAGGTTGCCAAAACATCAACAATCTCATTATGAGCTCTGGGAATGTGTTTGAACTTTATTGATACAAATTGTTGACAAAGATCTTGCAAACAACCTCTATATGGTAAGAGTTTTGAATCACGAGTCTCCCAATCTCTTTGGATTTAGTGGACTAATAAAGCTGAATCTCCTAATACCAACAGTTCTTGAATCCCCATGTCAATGGCTAATTTCAATCCCAGAATGCAAGCTTCGTATTCTTCCATATTATTGGTACAGTAGAATCGAAGTTGGGCTGTTATAGGATAATATTATCCTGATTCAGAAATAAGAACCGCTCTTATCCCCATTCCTTTTATATTAGCAGCTCCATCAAAGAACAACTTCCAGCCCGAATGGCAATCGTCAGAAATAAACTCATCAACATACAATACCTCTTCATCTGGAAAATAAGTCTTCATTGGCTCATACTCCTCATCAATAGGATTTTCAGCCAAATGATCCGCCAAGGTTTGATCTTTCATTGCAGTTCGTGTCACATAAACAATATCAAACTCTATGAGCAACATCTGCCATTTCGCGAGTCTGCCTGTGGGCATAGGCTTCTAAAAAATGTACTTTAAAGGATCCATACGAGAGATGAGGTAAGTAGTACTAGATTACAAGTAATGTTTCAGCTTTTGGGCTACCCAAGTTAAGGCGCAGCACGTCTTCTCAAGAAGAGTGTACTTAGCCTCATAAGTGGTAAACTTTTTGCTGAGGTAGTAGATGGATTGTTCTTTTCTACCCGTGACATCATGTTGACCCAATATACATCCAAAAGAACTGTCTAACATAGACATGTACAATATCAAAGGTCTGCCTGGCTCTGGAGGAACCAAAATAGACGGATTCGACAAGTACTTCTTAATTCTTTCAAATGCCTCTTGACATTCTTTAGTCCAATCAACTTTAGCATTCTTCTTCAACAACTTGAATATTGGCTCGCAGGTTGTCGTAAGCTGAGCAATGAATCTACTGATATAATTCAACCTTCCAAGTAAGCTCATCACCTTCATTTTATTTTTTGGTGGAGGCAAATCTTGAATAGCTTTTATTTTTGAAGGATCTAACTCAATGCCACGTCGACTGACTATGAACCCCAAGAGTTTTCCTGACGGAACTCCATATACACATTTCGCTGGGTTAAGTTTGAGATCATATTTTTGAAGCCTTTCAAAGAATTTTCTGAGATCTTTGACATGGCCAGACTGCTCTCTTGACTTAATGATCACGTCGTCTACATAAACTTTAATCTCATTGTGCATCATGTCATGAAACATTGTGGTCATTGCCCTCATGTAAGTTTCTCCAGCATTCTTTAATCCGAAAGGCATGACTCGATAACAATATATCCCTCATGGAGTAATAAATGATGTCTTTTCCGCATCTTCTGGATCCATAATGATTTGGTGATATCCCGCATAACAATCCACAAAATATGCAAGATCATGTTTGGCACAATTATCCAATAAAATATGAATATTGGGAAATGGAAAATTATCTTTAGGACTTGCTTTATTTAAATCACGATAATCAATGCACATCCGATCTTTGTCGTCCTTCTTTGGAACAGGGACAATATTTGCCAACCAAGTAGGATACTCGGCCACTCGAATGACTTTAGCCTCAAGTTTCTTCATAATTTCCTCTTTAATTTTTACACTCATGTCAGTTTTGAGTTTTCTTAGCTATTGCTTGACAGGAGAAAAAGCAGGATCAATTGGAAATTTGTGAACTACCAAATCAGTGCTTAAACCGGGCATATCATCATAAGACCACGCAAAGATGTCTTTATACTCATGCAAAGCTTCAATTATAGCTTTCTTTTGTTGTGGTTGAACATGTACACTTATCTTAGTCTCCCTAATATTTTTAGGATCTCCTAAATTAATCGCCTCAATTTCTTCCAAATTGGGATTTGTATTCTCAAACTGTTTGAAATCTTTGCTTATATCCTCAAATGTTTCCTCTTCATCGTATTCAACCTCCTTATTCATTATTTCAAAATTAGATTGGGTTTTTAAATCTGGTTGACAATTCTTCATGCATGTCATATCATTAGAATCGGCATAGAAAGAACTGTATGATAGAAAATAAATAAATAAAAATCAGACTAAAAATAAAATGAAGGGAAACTACGCTTTATTAGAAACATAGATAGAAAGAGTTTTAACCTAAAATACCAGATTTAAAGTTTTGAATTACAATCCTAGAATGATTTAAATTACAGGGGTAAAAACAAATAAACTACTAAGATTGTAAGAAAAAACAAACAAACTACCAAGACTCCTTTATAATAGGGAGAGGGGTGGCCTCCCAATTGTTAAGCTGGACATCAGGGCCGACAAACTGGACATCTGCATTGCTGGTACCTTCCTCAATTTCAACCATATCAGCTTCAATGAACATATTCTGAAAAAGGTCAATCAACTCTGTATCATCATCATTCATTAATTCTGCAGCAGGTAACTTGGAGGATCCAACAACACTGAATTTGATGAAAGACTTGTGAAGTGGCGGTATCGGCTTGGTAAGTGACCACGACTCTTTTTTATGCTTTTTAACCTTCTTTATATCTTCAACAGTAGGCTCGTATCCCAGACCAAAAGTACTAAAGTTCTCATAGAGGTTTACCGGATAAACAATACCTTGCAAAAACATCCCTAAACCTTTTCCTGGTTCGAAACTATGCTTCAATATTTCATTCCCTACCATAACAAATGCAGAGGAAAATTGTGGTCTTGCGATGTGATTCCCCTCGAGGATATGCTCAACAGCCACTACCTCAGAAGCTTGATGAATTAACACATTGGCATTATCTGCTTCGATGGAGGAAACAGAGTAGTATTTATACATGGATAAGTCTCCTTCACCATGAACAACTATCTCTTACCTGTCACATTCGAATTTGACCATTTGATGCAACGTTGATGCGACTGTTTTAGCCCTATGAATCCATGGCCTTCCCAATAACATAGTATATGAAGCATCAATGTTCAGCTCTTGGAAATCCATAGCAAAATCTACAAGCCCGATTGTCAATATGAGTTCTATTTCACCAAGGGCATCAGTTTTTGATCCGTCAAAACCCTTGACGCATACATTGCTAGGTCGAATTCTCTCCACATTAACATTCAACTTTTGCAAAGTTGATATAGGACAAATATTAGCACCTGATCCTCCATCAATTAACACTTGAGTAACGATGGAGTGCTCACATTTTACAGTAATGTAGAGACCCTTAATATGTCCAGTACCTTCCACAGGCAATTCATCGTCTGAGAAAGTAATCTTATTTGCTTCAAGGATCCTTTCAACAACTTTTTCCAGTTGATTCACTTTAATCTCACTGGGAATACATGCTTCATTAAGAATCTTCATTATAGCCTTGCGGTGTTCCTCTGAATGTATCAATAAAGACAATAAAGAAATCTGTGTTGGTGTCTTCTTCAACTGTTCTATAACAGAATATTCTGGCAATTTTATTTTCTTTAAAAATTCTTTAGCTTCTTCATCAGTAACAGGTTTCTTAACTGTCATTCGTTCTTCACCGCCTTGTTTATTCTTTCTTAACTCTACTGGTGCATAACATCTTCAAGATCGAGTTAATCCTCTTACTTTATGTACATCTTCAGTCACTTATTTCCCCTTGTGCATCACCACAACACGATCATAATTCCAAGGGACAGCCTTGGTATCAACCATAGGCAGCTGTGACACTGGTTTAATAATAATACGAGCTATGGGAGCTCCTTTTATGATTAAAAGAGGCTTATTGGATCTTCTGGGAATAATGAGTTTCGGCTTTATTTGACTTTACCCAATATTTTCTGAAATCTCTTTCCCCATCACCAAGGGAGCATTCGATGATTTGGGTTTTGCTATCACCACCTCCGCTTCTGCAAGCTTTTCTTTTGTCAAATCTACAACATTTGCTGATTTTTCTGAATCAGTTTTAATTTTAATGATCGACTTAAAGAAAATCATAGAATTTTTGCCACTGAGTATCACTTCGAGCATGTTTGTTTCATTATGATCTGGCAGCGGATTTTGATTGACATTTGGAGCGTCTGGACTTTCTACCATAATTTGTTGGGTATTAATCAACTCTTGAATGGCTCTTTTCAGATACCAACATTTCTCTGTGTCATGCCCTGGGGCATCAGAAAAGTATTCACATCTTCTAGAATAGTCCAAGTTCTTCGGAGGAGGATTCGGGATCCTTCGCTCAATTGGGTTTAGAACATTCATTTTTCTCAGCCTATGAAATAAACTGGTGTAATATATTCCAATAGGAGTGAAATTATCTTTTACCAGGTTATCCCTTTTGAATTATGCTCTAGGTCAAAAATTAGACCTAGGAGGGCCTCTTTGAATTTGCGGGGCTATTGGATGATTTTGGATTGCTGGTGCACGCTATTGCGGGTAAGAAGGAGCCCGAGCATATGATTGTGCATTGTAAATAGGATATTGGGGAGATGGAACGACATATAATGGATTCTGTGCGTATGGTTGATGCGCACCTCTCCAATTTTGTCGTGGACTTGTCACGACAGTTGCTACATCCTCTTTTCTTTTCTTTCCCCCGAAACTTCCTGCACCACTTTGAATTGCCTGTGTTGTTTCTTTCAAAGCGTCCTGGCTGATGATCTTTCCTGACTTTATTCCATTCTCTACCATCTCTCCAACTTTGATAACTTTGGTAAATGTGTTTCCGATAGTAGAGAGCAAATGATGGAAATAATCAGGTTCTTGTGCTTGCAGAAAAATATCAATTATTTTAGATTCTTTTATCGATGATCTGACTCTTGAAGCCTGCTCTCTCCATCTGATAGCATATTCTCAAAAACTTTCAGTCATCTTTTTTCTCATGTTGGCAAGCGTAGTGTGATCTGGCACTATCTCAATGTTATATTGAAATTGTTGAACGTAATCTCGAGCCATGTCATCCCATACGTGCCAACGGGAAATGTCTTGATCGATGAACCATTCAGAAGTTATCCCTGTAAGGTTTTCTCCAAAGTAAGCCATCAATAATTCTTCTTTTCCTTCTGCTCCCCTTAATTGATTGCAAAACTTTTTCAAATGAGCTACAGGATCGCCGTGTCCTTCATATTTGTCAAATTTTGGTATTTTGAACCCTATCGGCAAATGAACATCAGGAAACATACATAAATCCTTTTATGAAATACTTTTTGGTCCACCTAATCCTTGCATATTTCTCATGCTCTGCTCTAGGCTTCTAACTTTTCTAGCCATCTCCTCCTGTTCCTCATTCTTTGCAATATTCTCAATCACGATAGGAGTATCGTGTTGATGAACATGATAAAATGGATTTTGGGATTTGAAAGTCACTTCAGGAGGATATAACATATCATGACTTGGTTTCCCCATATTCTTCGGTACTGTCGGTTGAGTACCCGCAGTAGCTGGTGCTACAGAAGTAAAAAATGGGTTATTTGTGACAAACGGATTCGGTGGACGCATGGTAGAAGTACCAGCAACTCCAGACATATTAGCAAATGGGCTAAATCCTGGTGGGTAAAATGGATCATTAGTTTGAGTTGGGCCAGAATTAGGATCATTCGAAGTCGAAAGTCCAGGGATTGAAGAAGGCAGGGCTTGTCCATTCAACCAAGCTTTGTACATCTCCGCCATCTGTTGTTTCAATTATTTTATTTCTTCCATTGATGCTACTTCCTGCGAAATCAACTGATTCTGCTCTTCTTCACTGTCAGACCCTATACTCTCTCTACGAGTCATTCTTCTTTTACCCTTGTATCTGGTGTTATACGGATGTGATGCCAGTTTAACCACAAACCAATCACCAATTACTTTATCTTTTTGTTACCAAGTAGCAAAAGGGTGAGTGTTATACATTTAACACATTATAATGCCACGTTATATGTCATGCTTCTATATGCATTTTTCAACCTATCATGGAAGCTTTGTGTTTCATCCCGTTTTTTCTAGGCATATTTTCAAAAGTTATGATCGAACCCTTTGGATGGTTGCCTACGTATCATGCCAGGACATGAATCAGATCGTGCGTAGCGGGAGGAATTTAGCAAAATTGTTTTGTCTTTTTTTATTGAATAAAATATTTAAAGTAAGTGACGTAAAACATATGTAATATATATAAAAATAAACAGTCAACTTCATTACATTCTATAATATAAATACGACAAAATAACTGACCCAACTCCTAAAATAAAACCTACTAACTGACATCTGAAAACTAAAAGACATAATATCTAAACAAGAAGTTTTAAAACTAAAAAAAAAGAAAAATTATGACAAAGAAAACAACTATCCCTTCAAGGAGACTTCGATTTAATATGTCCTCCCAAACTCAAATATATGTCCTCCAATGAAGTAGTGAGACGATGTGCGAAAGCTGGTACTTGTGCCAAAAAGTCCTCACGATCCAACTGCTGATAATCCAAACCCATTCTGGCAGTATGTTATGCTACACTACGGACCTTCCCTCGAAGAGAAGTGAAAGCCTGATCCCATTCTTGGGCCTGTCGATCTCGGAAATCAACCATCTCTCTTGCACGCTGTTCACGAGCAGAAGCAACCTCCAACTGTTCTCTCAATATTCCTCTTTCACGAATCCACTGAGATCTCTCTCGATCAAATTCTTCTTGCATATTCTTTTCAACTTCTTGAAGTTGTTGTCGGCGAGATGCGGCAAGTTCTACAACGTGTGGACCCCTAGTGGTAGCAAGCTTGATTTGTCCCCGAAGTGCAACCTCAATATCTGCTGACTTAGCTTTCTCTTCAGCAAATTCCCTTTGTTGTTTGTCTATTTTTGCCCTGGCATGCTCTAATTCTGCTCTCAAAGCTTGGTTGGCCTCATGATGTTCTCGCATGGCTCTCTCAATTCCTATCCTGATTGCAGCTTCCTGATCTATAGGTCCCCTAACCGATCTTTCTTGTCTGACTGGCGGACTCGACTGTTCTTCAAACCATTCACGGTAATCTGGGTGCACTTCTCCTTTCTCACGCTCTATGACCATTGTTTCAATCCCCATAATACGGCAACCCTCCCAAATCTACTGGGCCAAATCTTCTGAAAGTGGAATCTCTGGTCTGACCTCAAATACAAACTCAGTCATGTTTTCTGTTATGGGAATTATTTGACGCCTGCCTAGCTGACGTAGAACCCTCAATGGAACATACGGTTGAGCACCTCTAATACCCATTAATAACAAGAACGGACGAATGACAGAACTATGTATGACTTGTCTCCAAGGGAACCAATGGATATTCCAAGTGATTTTATCTGCTGTCAAAGAATGAAAAAGCTTAACCCAATCTCCAATTTCTTTTGGACATTTATATTTCTCCATCCTTTCCTCGTAATCGTTGATGTGATTAAATCGCTCAGGATCGAACCTTGTCAATGTAGGACGTTGATAAAGATGCTCCACAATCCACATCTGTAACAAGATATTACATCCCTCGAAAAAACTCTTTCCCTTCTGACAAACAGTCAGAGCACGGTAAATATCAGCTAGGATCATTGGTACCATAGTGTAATCTTTCTTAATCAGTATCTGTACCACTCCCACTAAACGAATATTAATTTTTTCTTCTCTTCTCGGGAAGACCATAGTGCCTAAAAAGGCTACCATGAATGCAAATCGTCTATGAATTTTCCAAGCCTCAAAACTCCCCTTATTACAAAGTTGTTTACCGTACTTTTCAAACCCTTCTTGCCTTCCGTATCTTTCATACAAAAATTGCAAGGAAACCCAATCTTTTTTCATTGATTCTTCTTTCGTATTCCGTATGTTCATGAGCTTGCAAAATCTGTTTATTAAAATAAGTCTTGGGGCTATAAGTTTCTTCCGATGTATATCCCCATATCCAACATAGCCCGCTATCTCTTCTAAAGTAGGTGTCAACTCAAAATCTGAAAAGCGGAATACATTATTCTTCGGGTCCCAGAAATTCAGTAATGCAACAATCACCTCCCTATTAGGGTTGATTCTCATGATACTCATCAAAAAAAAAAATACTTATGTATCTCGTCATAATCGAATGTATCCATTTCATTTCACCACAATCAAAGCTGCAAAGGAGTACAATCCACAACCTGAAGCGATACACTCCCATCTCTCTTTCTCTTTGGACGTTTTCCACGAATAGGGCAGGAGATTTTATACCTATTGACAGGGACATAAGATTAATAAATATCTATATTTAGACAAAACTTAATTTATTAATTTTGAAAAGAATTTATAACTTAACTTGTAAAACCTAGTGCGACCATTAGTTGGACTTAGTTGCAAAGAACAATTTTATCAAAAATCAAAGCGAGAGAAACAAGATTGATAATATTTTTTAAGAAAAACACTTATTTAAATTGACTCTATCAAAAACTTTGGTATAACAGACTTCTAGACAATTTTATCTATATGTTTGAAGACAATATTTCCTAAGTACAAAAATAAAATAAAAGGACTCACAAATAAAGAAAAATAGAATGACCGTTTTATGTATGAAGTTGTATAAAAATTTCAGTCTCACGACCCTAAAGGTTCAGGACTGTTAAAATTGATATATATATATATATATATATATATATTGTAAAAACTTAGCCTCATGATCCCTAAAGATTCCGGGCTGTTAAAATACATATTTTATTTATTTTTATTTTATAAAAACTTAGCCTCATGATCCCTAAAGATTTCGGGCTATTGAAATCTATTTTTATTTTATTATTATTATTATTATTATTATTATTATTATTATTATTATTATTATTATTTGTAAAACCTTAGCCTCATGATCCCTAAAGATTCAGGGCTATTAAAATATATATAAAAATTGGACTTGAGAATTAGAAAAATAATTATGAAAGTAATCATATTTTCAAAATATTCCTCAATAAATCTATGAATAATTTTTCAAAAGATAGGGTCGTATCCTGGGAAGGACTTCCTACGTATCCCACTAAAATGTGAGAATCAGTCCCTCGTAGTTCATAAAGATTGTAAAAATTTTGTGGCTATATATTTTTTTAAAAAAATTCTTTATTTAAAAGTAAAATTTTTCTTTCAAAAATGATTGACTAAATTTGAGGATAAATTAATCTCTCGCATTTTAAAATTGCTTAAAGCCGGTCAACAAATAAATAACCTTCCAAGCAAATGTCAAAGAGCACGTAGGATGCACATGTTGGTTTTTAGAAATTAGGTCACCTGTCCTAGACAGACCCGACCCCTGTGTCGAGTCCCGCTAAATCAAATGCATATGATCCAAATAAAGCGGTACCTAATAGGGATAACCAGATTCTGAGTTTTCAGTTCTTCTAAGTTTATGCCTAATAGGGATAGGTGTCTAGACTGGCTTACCCGAGCGGACACTCGAGACGGGGAGGGACAACTTATTCGGTAGCAGGGCAACACCGCCTTCGTTGTCGATCTGAATCTCTCCTAACATGTGTGACAATATCCTTCACCAGGTGTCTTGACACTCCGGCTATCTCAAAAAGAAGATGGGATGTATATACTGCATTCCCTCTATCCTATTTCAGAGACTCAGAGGGGGTACGTGAGAGAAGATAGTATATAATACAGTTCAATCAATATCAAAGCAGTAAATAAGCGACAAGTAGCACATAAGGCCAACAAACACAACATAAAAAATAATTAAAGCAAGTATAAGTCAGTATAAAAAGCTCGAATTCTTATTTAGTCCCCAACAGAGTCGCCAGAGATGTCACACCTATTTTTTCGCTCGGAGGTCGAGTCGAAGGATTTTCCCAATTAAAGTGATGGTTTTGAATAGGGATTAATTTATTATAGAGTCGCCACTTGGAATTGAGTTATGGTGTTCCAAGTCACCTTTTTTGAATCCCTAATCAAAAAGGAAATGACTCTTTGTTGGTCTGCGAAAATAGAAGATCGAGTAAGGAATTATGTTGACCGAGAGGAAGGTGTGAGGCACTCCTCGAGTCCCTTGGTTCTAGCACGGTCGCTTTCATTGACTTATCTTGTTTTAAATTATTGTAATAAATTATGTTAAGGCCTAAAAACCGTTCATTTTTATTATACCAAAAATTTGTCTATTATCTTATATTATATAAATCGATGAAAAGTTAATTTTAGAAAAATATTTATCAAGGTGCATTATTGCATCCTTGAATTTAAAATGTCTCGAAAAGATGCGTTTGCCGCATTCTTAATTGAGACGGATATCTTAATTGTACCTAAAATTACTTAGCGTTTAAAAAAGTTGATTAGTTATTTATAAACTTATAATAATTAATTTGATCAAAATTCATTTTTAACAAATAATTATTAAGATTTATTAATAACAATGTAATAAATAAATAAAATAAGAAGAAGAAGAAGAAGAAGAAGAAGAAGAAGAAGAAGAAGAAGAAGAAGAAGAAGAAGAAGAAGAAGAAAAATAATAATAATACAAATATACAGAAAACAAGATATATCTATATAATACTAATTTTATTATAATCTTTAAATGTACTATTATTTAGTTTAAATAATAATAATAATAATAATAAAAAAATTAATTAAAACACATATATAACTAAACAATGGTAAACCATTTTGGAGTCCAACAATCCTTAATAACGTTTCTCCTGGATAAAAATAAGTCCATGTATTTTCTGGGCAACGATGGTTTTGGGATTATTTTTCGGAGAGGTTTTTCGGTGCATCTGGTTTTAGTCATCGCCGGAAAGAAGGAGAGAGAGTGGCGGCGGTGATGAAATTGCTGGCTAGTTGGGGTTGTTTTTTGGTAGTTCTCCACCGGATCTGAAGCAAATAGGATTGGCTGGTGCGGTGTTTTCCGGTCAGATCAGTTCGTCGGTTGGTTCATCGGTGACAGTGACGTTGGCGCGTGGGAAGAGAGGGAAAGGAAAGGCCGGACGGTGACGGCGGCGGCGCCGATTGGCGGGGAAGAGGAAGGTGACAGCGCTGCTGTCTCGCCGATAGGATGCGTAAAAGGGTGACATTAATGATTCCGGCAAGAACCAACCAGAGTAAACTCGAAAATGGATCAATTTTGATGATTTTTTTTAGTTTCTGATCTGATTTTTGAAAGAAGATGCTACATTCCGGTGAGAGAACGGTTCTGACAAAGATAGTTTCGCAAATAAATTTCATTTTTTTTTATATTTTTTTTATCTCTGTATATACATGTCGATCTATTATACAATAAAAGAAAATTAAAGAATGTGTCATTACTTACTTTGTATACGAATGTGAATCTGTGTACATATAAATTAACTGATGAATATGTATGCATATAACAGTGTATGAAATAATAACAATGTTCATTTTTATTATTTTGTTTAGCATATCGAGGTCTAACATTCATATAAACATTCCATAATTTAATATACAATACATAATAACAAATAAATTCATATTCTGATTCCTAATAAAATTTAATACAATAAGGAATGTAGGATTATAGAAGAACCTGTTGATGACTTAAACAAATACTACAACAAGAAACATTATCACCGAAAACTTCAGAACGGAATTACGAAACTCGAATCACAACTCTTTCTTTCCTTCTTTCTCCTTCTAAGTTTTCTTTACTGTATTTTTCTCTCTGCTTTTTTCTACTGTTTTGTTTCTGTTTTCAGATGAATGTACGTTGTTTCTGAGGGGGGAAAAGTCCTTAAAAAGATGGACATTTTGGGGGGAAGAGTTTTTTTTTACTGAGGGGAGGTTTTTTAACAGAGGGATCATTTGAAATTCAAATTAATTAATTGTATATATATATATATATAATAAAAAATAATAGTAATAATAAAGATAATAAATAAATAAAAATAAATAAATAAAAAGAATAAAATAATAATAATAATCAATTAATTTTATATTTAATAAAATATAATAATAATAATTTATAAATAGACAAAAATATAATAAAATAGTATTAAAATTACTAATTTATTTATTAAAATTTTAGAATAAATAATATACATATATTTTTGGATTTTTGTATTATTAGGATAAAAATAAAAAATAACAATAAAAATATCTCAAAATTAACTTTATTTATTATTATTATTATATATATATATATATATTTAACTAAAACTTAATTAAAATAAAAATAAGAAATTACATAATATTATACCAAATATAAATATCTAATATCGATAAATAAGTTAAAATTTAGTGAGGATCAAAAATCACGTGTCTACAATAAATATTGACATGTTTGTAATGACTAATTTAATAACTACAATGCAGTGATAATAAGATTGATTGAATTCGATTTGAGTGGATTGAAAATGGATTGAATTGCAATCCCACCTATATGAATATGACTGAAAAATAGATTGGGTAAGACATGGATTGAAAAATATTTCTAACTGACGCTAATCTCTAAAAGCCAAAAAAATTTAAACGTTTAACGGAGTTAATTGAAATCACCTTTTAACTATAAAAAAATTACTTTAAGAATGTGTTTGGTACGAAGAAATATTTTTCATGTTTGGTTGACTTAAATATTTTTAAAAAGTAATTTAAAATCGACTTGTTTTCATCCAATGCACGGAAATTCTTTCCTACATAAAATAAGAAAATATTTTTCAAAACTCTTTCAACCTTCACCCACTGAATTCAACTTGGAACACAACCCTTGACCCCGACCTTAGACTAGCTTTTGACCACGACCTAGGAGCCAAGACCTAACCGCAACTTGAGATCTAGTTACGTTCTCGGTCTCGACTTGGGAACCAAGATCCAACTATTGACCTCCATACCGGACCCATGACCTGACTATTAGGATCTCAACATGAGACTTTGATTAGGCCCTAAATTGGGACCCGACTCACGATCCCGACCCGAGACCCCGGACCTGACTCTGATCCTGACATAAGTCCCATACTAGACCCTAACTAGGCACCCAACTTTAATTTCGACCCCGATAAGAACTTAGAACCCAAAACCCAAAACCCAATTTGTAACCCAACTCTTAACTGCGACTACTCTTATAACCTGAATCTCAATCCTGAATAAAGATCCAAATCCCGATTTGATCTCGATGCTAGGAACCAACCCTAACCCAGGACTCAAATCTCGACCCCAAATTCGGACTCGAATCTCGATTATGAACATGATCTGGGTCTTGAACTCGACTCGACACCCAAAACCTAATTGGGGACGACCCAACTTGGAACTAAGACCAAACTCAAGACTCAAATATTGATCCCTGCCTTAACAAGAGACTTGAGATTCGACTCTCGGCATTGATCTAGTGCATAGAATTCGTCTCTCGACCCTGACCCAAAACTGGACTCTCAATCCCAATTCAAGACCGACAACCTGATTCTTGACCCCGACATCAAACCCTTCCCTAACCCAAAAATTGATTGGGACTCGAGACTTAAATCACGACCCCTACAGGGGCGGATCTACGGTAGCGGGTGAGAGTTTTCGGGAACCCCCACCCGCTACCTTAAGACTTATAATTACATTAGAAAAATTATCAATATGTTTAAATATTAACAGGTAGGAATCCATGACATGGCAATGAGATAGCTCAGTGGTAGGAGAGGCACACTTGAGATGCGTGCCATGTTGTTGTTGATCGTGAGTTCAAACCCCATGGAGGTTCCTTTTTTTATCCATTTAATTTTTCCAAACTTTATTTATTTTATTGGGAACCCACAAGTTTGAAATCCTAGATCCGCCTCTGGACCCCTACTAGTGACAACATAGGACCCGACTTTCAAACTTGATCTTGACGTCGATCCTATATTCGGGACCCGACCCTCGATCTGACCTAGGACCTAAAACCCAACTCTAACAAGGGACTTGAAACCCATCCTTTAATCGGGTGTGGTGTAGGTGGTCGGTATGCAGGTAGTCATGGGTAGATAGTGCAAGGGGGTGGATTAGTTATGCATTGGTGTGTTTTTATTTATCCAAAATATGCTTTTCCTCAAAAAATTTAAGAAAGATTTTCGTCTAGTTATAAAAGTGAGTTTGTATATTTATTCAATATTTTTATGGGTTAAAAATAAACTGAAGCTCATATTTATTCAATTAAATATAAGTGATCTAACGCATTGAAATATGAATTAAATGTACTGACTTTTATAACTATGGGCTGAAGCCAGCTTAGCTTTAACGAGTAACAACGATCCAAACAAGGTGTTATTATAAGTAATTATAATGTGTCTATCCATTCCAAATTAAAGTAGCGTTAAATGATGATGTAGAGTTAGCCACGAGAATGGTGCAGTAGCACTCATAATATATAAGGGAAGAAGAACCAAAATTAATATAACATTGTCATCTTTGCTAGTGCTAGCTAGACAAGGCATATATATAACACGCCATAATATATACTAAACCAAAGAAAAAACCAAAATTAAAACAACATTATCATCTTTGCTAGCTATATAACAACATGTCATAATATATATACTATACCAAAGAAAAAAACAAACTACTATACCAAATTTTATAAATTCTTACGTCTTTATCGACGTTTGCCGTCTCCAATTTAGTAGTATAAATACACTACATTCAATTCACAATTATATCCATTCGATTAAAAAGAATATTTATATATACAAATTAAGGAAATTAAATTTTAAGTAGTCATGAAGGCTGTTGCAGCACTAGTTGTAGTTGTGCTAGCCGTGGTACAACTAGCAATGGTTGCTCGGGGCGCAATCACTTGTGGCCAAATAGATGCTAATTTGGCACCCTGTGTCCCATTCCTGACACAGGGTGGCGAGCCCGGGGCAGCCTGCTGCAGTGGGGTGAAAACCTTGAATGGTTTAGCTCAGTCGACTGATGAGAGGAGGACTACTTGCAACTGTGTTAAGGCTGCAGCAAATCGATACTCCAACCTTAAAGATGATGCTGCCCAGTCTCTCCCTAGCAAGTGCGGTGTATCCCTCAACGTTCCTATCTCCAGGACCATCAACTGTGACACGTAAGAATTAAACTTATATATATGTTGTAGTGTAAATTATTTTTCATAGTGCTATGTTACTTAATTAATTAAAGATAACAAGACGTACTATATGTTTCATACTTGTGTATATTTACAATTTGGGAAACCTTTCAGAGTGAAAAATAATCTCTAATTTTACTCCTTTTTATCTTCTTCTGCAGAATAAGTTAAATTCAGCAGCGTGGATCCGGGAATAATGCCAATGGAGATTCGAAATGCTGTTTAATTTACTTTGTTTCATATGATATGTATTGAATAAACCAAGGGTTGTTAAACCCTTTGAACATTGTAAAAATACTCAATTACTATACCGTAATTTGAGTATTTTACTATTTGTGAATGTATTCTGTCAATAATATGAGTTCAAAAGATCTATTAACGTTGCTCTTTTATTTTTACTTTTAACGAACGTTTTTAATTTATCTACAATAAGAGTTCAAATAGTCTAGACATGAATGTTGCCTTTTGCTTTTTACGAGCATCTTCCGTAATAAGAATTCAAATGGTCCATACACAAACATTGTCATTTTATCTTTGCTTTGAACGAATGTCTTCTGACTATAATAAGTGTTTTAATAGTCTGTAAATTCCAAATGTTCATCTTCAATCCTATGAAATGCTCATCTTTCAACTTAAACTAAAATATGAAATTTTATCCAAAATCGCGCGCCTTAAATCTTCTCTAAACTTACTAAAATTTTAAATCTTCTCTAAACTTCCTAAAATTTGAGATTTATACTCCTCAAAAATCCCCAATAACATCTGTTTAAAACAAATTTTTCGACACTCATTTTTCAACCTTGAGGTTCAAGCTTCAAGAATGGCTATCAATGAAGTATATTTCAAACGTATGGGACGTGGGAGGAAAAAAACATGAGAACGAGTTGAGTAATTGTCTTCTCTATTCAAAGAGAATATAAGCAGTAGAAACAAACACTTGTTCGAAAAGGTTACAAAAGGTTTGCAGGACAAACATGTTCCCTGATAGTATATTGATAGTGGTACCCAAACAATTTTAATGATGGTATCCGGGCTCGTATCGAAACTATTTCAATTGCAGTACTCAAATTTGTGGAACTTTTTTCTTTAAACAACTGCCCCAATATTATAAATTATATATCAATATAATCCCAACTTGTTTGTATACTATTCTTAATGGATCCAAACCTCGACTTGAAGACTCAGACCCCTAATTCCCGCTTGGGACACAAGATCTAACGCCCCTACACTAACTCCCTACCGAATCTAGGACCCAACTTCCAATCACTACACTGACCTGAGACTTAAAACCCAACTCTCGACCCTGACTTGGGATTCAAATCTCAATTTTGATCTGGGATCCAAAACTCAGACTCTCGATGCTCTCAGGTCCCATCTTCAACTCGGGACTCAAGACCCAAGTACAAACTCTTTGACTCCAAAACTGAACCCAAACTCTTGTATTGGGCAAAAATAACTCTAGCAGGTGAACAGATTAGAAATCTGCTACACACCACTAGCCAGGCAGAGTCGAGTAAACTGATCGAAAAGCTTCCGCTAGTGAAACGAACTAAGCGTACCAAGGTGATAACGTCAATACTGATGGAAGCCTCAATTTTGGTACTAACATTGGGGCATAATCATGGACAAAAATGGTGACCTGCCCTTTTCATCTCCATACAATGCAACAGTAATAACATGCAAGAAGCATTTGCGGCAAGGTGTGGAGGAAAATGGTGTATCCAACATGGATATACTCCACTAATTACTCTCTTGAACTGGACTTGTTGTTAATTGTCAATATGTTAATTGAGAAGAAGACCAACAATCGTAAGCTTCAGCAAGTCATTCAGAGAACTGTCAAGATAAAGCAATGTGTATATCACTCACATATTTAGAGAGGGAAATCAATTGCTTGGCTATTCTACAATTTTTAACAACTTCCAAGAAGTGCAAAAGGTCCATTTCAACTAGATAAATGGCAAATGTCAAGCTAAGTATGATATAAAGCCAATTCTTAGTAAATTGATTGTACATACTTGTGCAGAAGGAGTAGTGTAAGTTTTCACTGTGTGCCTTCTTCTGTTGTTCAGGGTGATTGCATCACCTCTCCTCTTTGTTGTAAAAGAGGTATGGTCTAGCCCTCCTCTTCTTTTGTTCAAATAATACTACCCAGGCTTCACTTTGCTAATTAACTGGATTTAAAAAAAGATAGAATCAAGTGACAGATCATAATCATGCAAAACAAATCACATGGAATCGAGTCATAGATCGAGGGCACCGCAAAATATCATATGCTGTGAGAAATTATACATTGTATCAGGAAGATATCTTAGCCCGGATCAAGATCAACCATCTCATATTAGTCGTTGGTGTTACGTAGTTGACCCTTGTATAGTGGACTCCAGGCTTTACCCCTTTATCACTTAACTAGAAGTCAATTAAGGGGTTTAAATGTATAAAATACGGTCATGGGAGATGGACCCCTATATAAGATCATATAATAATCAACAACAAACAAAATTGTTATACATTTAAACACCTTATGTATTCTGATGATACTAATCGATTATTCTGATGATACTAATCGATTATTTTCTTATCTTAAATATTGTTATATTTTTCTCTTTATTATCTAACGGCTCACTAATTTGTTCAGGACTAGCAACTTTAGCCGGTCCTCCTTCAGGCCATTCATGATCCCTCGTGATCACAGTCAGCTTCGGATTTATCAACCCTTGGCTAACTCTTTTACTGCTCGCGTTCACTTTTATTTCACTTTACACTATTGTACTTTGTTTTGCTATGCCTGTCGCCCGATCGAATCAGTACCTGTTATCCTCGAAACCTCACTAAAAAGTCAATTGTACCGTTTTTAGGATAAACAAATGGGTCCAGCCAGACTGACTCCAAATTTTTATACAATACCCAAAACTCAACTCCAACTCGTGACCTGGGACCCGATCCTCGAGTTGGGTCGGGTCGGGTAGGGTGGGGTGGAGGTGGAGGTAGGCCGGTAGGCGTGGGTGGATAGTGTAAGGGGGTGGATCGGAGACTGTGTTTTTATTAATTCGAATAAAATCTTGTATTTTTTTCTCAAATTTTTAAGGGAAAGATTTTCTTTTAGTTATAAAAGTTAGTTCATATATGGATACCCACATTTTATTCATATTTGATCATATTCTTATGGGTTAAAAACTTAAAATTAAATTGAAACTTATATTTATCCAACTAAAATATAAGTGATCCACTCATAAAAATGTAAATTAAATTAACTGATTTTCTAAATATTAGTTGGAATTGTCAGCTCTAACCATGGGTAGCAACGATCGAAACAAATAAGCACAAGTAATGTCTATCCACTACTCCAAATTAAAGTATAGTCAAATGCTGATGTAAAATAGTTCAATATCACTCGTAATAAGGAAAGAAAAAACCAAAGTTAAGATAGAATTGTCATCTTTAGCTACACAAGGCACATAGATGTATATATCATGCCATTATGTATACTATACCAAAGAAAAACCCAAAATTAACATCAAACATTTTGTAAACTCTGACGCAGATTATCGTTTGCCGTCTCCAAAGTAGTATAAATACAATACACTCAATTTACGATTATGTTCATTCCATAAAACAAGATCTACATATACATACAAATTAAGGAAATTAAATTATCATGAAGGCTGTTGCAGTAGTACTAGTTCTAGTTGTGCTACTAGCCGCGGTTCAGCTAGCAATGGCTGCGCGGCTAGAACAAGGCGGTGGAATTACTTGTAGTCGAGTAGATGCCAGTTTGGCACCCTGTATCACGTTCCTGACACAGGGTGGTGAGCCCGGTGCAGCCTGTTGCAGCGGGGTCAACACCTTGAAGGGTATACCTGGGTCCACTAATGAGGAGAGGCTTGTTTGCAATTGTGTTAGGGCTGCAGTGAATCGATACTCCAACCTTAAAGATGCTGCTGCACAGGCTCTCCCTAACAAGTGCAGTGTATCCCTCAACTACCCTATCTCCAGGACCTACAACTGTGACCCGTAAGAATTTAACTTATTTATACTAACAACATGAAATAATTTTTATTGTGTTAAGTTATCTAATTAATTAAGGTAACAACAAGCAAACCGCCCATATTAAGTTAGATTAGTAATAACTTAGAAGCTTAGGGCGTATGACCTGCTACAACTGATTAAATTATCAAGTATTGATATTATAAAATTAAAGTTGTTCGCACTTTTAATATTTGTAGCTTAAATCTGACATATATCATAAATAGTTTAGATGTTTCTACTATTTAAATTTTATGCTCAGTCAAATTCGTCATGTACATAATTTCTATTTACTAATTTTGCTTTTTTCTATCCTCTTTTGCAGATTCGCTTAACTAAATTACTAAACCAGATGGGAATAGTGTTTTGCAATGATGTTGGTCTAGTTTAGTTATATCCACATATATGTATTAAATAAACCAAGGGTTGTGAAACCCTTGAACATTGTATATATTCAATAACTATGAAGTAATTTTGGCATTTTTAATGAGAATGTTGTCTATAATAAGAGTTCAAATGATCTATACATAGATGTTACTCTTTTGTTTTTGCTTTTAATGTATGTCTTCTGTCGATAATAATAATTAAAATGGTCTATATACATAAAAGTTATCTTTTGTCTTCGCTTTTAACGGATGTCTTGTGTCTATAATAAGAGTTCAAATGGTCTATTAATTTGAAATGTTGATCATCAACCTTAAGCCGCTCAAATCTGAAATTTTCATCTCTTGCCTTGAACTCAAATTCAAAATTTTATTCGAAATCAACTTAAATCTTCTCTAAATTAAACTCAATAAACTTTGAGATTTAGACCCCTCCAAAAGGTCCCCAACAAAACACAATAATTACTCCTCTGCAAAATATTTTTTATATCCATGTTATGTTATGTCAAACATTTAACATTTTCATTAAGAGCTCTCGCCCATCCTCTTCTGTGACAGTAGGCAATATGATCATCCTACGATAACAATTGAGAAATTAATGAGAGATCAAAATTGCTGAATTGGATAACAATGGGGAAGCTAGGGATATCGTCAATGGCTAAACTAGAAAAGTTTTCCATCTTTAGGGAGTGATTATTCGATAAAAAAAAACTTTATTCTTTTGTCGGAAAAGGGTACGAAAGGAGAGAAAACCGAGGAGCTTTTTGAAGGAAGAAGTTTATTTTTATTTCTAATTTGAGCTTTTTTTTTTTTAATTAAAAATGTTTACAGATAAACATCATTTAGTTTCGGACTTGTTGGTGACGTAGCAAACAACTACGAGTTGAGTTGTAGTTGAGACTTGTTTTTTTTTTTTTGTGGAATAAGATGGATTGTTCGACCAAAAAAGAAAAATTAAAAACGTTGGGGATAGAGAGTTTTTTTGTTTCTTTTTTTTTTTCAAAATTTTTAGCCTGGGGATGCAAGTCTTTTAAGACTTTGGGTATGGCTGTCAAGTGGGCCGGGCTGGGCCGGTCCCAACAGTAAAAAAATCAAAAATCACCCTAACCCGGCCCACTTAACCCAACCCGGTCAAATCCACCTAAACCCGGTCAAATCCGATTAAAAAAACGGTCAAACCCTGTAAAAAATATAAAAAAAAAACTTTTTTTCAATATACATTATATATACCCACCTATATACATTATAAATACGTTAAACAATATATATACACTATATATATAGTATATACTACATTAGAATTTAAAAAATATATACACATATATACGCACCATCCAAATATATATGTACTACTTTAAACTTTAAAGTTTAAATAAAATATACTACAATATATATATATATATATATATATATATATATATATATATATATATATATATATATATAATTATATATATATACACATCTATATGTTAAATATACACGTCTATAGAAGATCTATTCACATATATACACTCTAATCTATGTATATGTAATACTTTAAATGAAATATACTATAATATATATACATTACAATATATCTTTGTATAGTTATATACTAATTTATAAAACATATACACATGTATACGTTAAATATACACGTCTATAGAAGATCTATTCACATATATACACTCTATTCTATGTATATGTAATACTTTAAATGAAATATACTATAAAGTTATACATTACAATATATATTTGTATAGTTATATACTAATTTATAAAACATATACACATGTATACGTTAAATATACACGTCTATAGAAGATCTATTCACATATATACACTCTATTCTATGTATATGTAATACTTTAAATGAGATATACTACAATATATATACATTACAATATATATTTGTATAGTTATATACTAATTTATAAAATATATACACATATATACGTTAAATATACACGTCTATGGAAGATCTATTCACATACATACACTCTATTCTATGTATATGTAATACTTTAAATGAGATATACTACAATATATATACATTACAATATATATTTGTATAGTTATATACTAATTTATAAAACATATACACATGTATACGTTAAATATACACGTCTATAGAAGATCTATTCACATATATACACTCTATTCTATGTATATGTAATACTTTAAATGAAATATACTATAATATATTTGTATAGTTATATACTAATTTGTAAAACATATACACTTGGATACGTTAAATATATACGTCTATAGAAGATATATATACACACCAATCAATATATATGTACTAGTTTAAATAAAATATATACTACAATATTTATATATATATATAGTTATAATACTAATTTATAAACCATATACATAACGTATACATTAAATATACTCATCTATAGAAGATATATACACACATATATATACCATTCAATATATTCACTACTTTAAATAAAACATACACTACAATATATATATATATATAGTTATATACTAATTTATAAAACATACACACATGTATACGTTAAATATATACTGCTTTAGATTTAGAAGATACACACACACACATATATATATACCATTCAATATATACACTACTTTAAATAAAAGTATAAAACATATGCTACTTAATATAATAAATTAATAATACTTGATAGTAAATTAATAATGTATTAAAATTAAGTTTTTAATTTCAGTTTGTGAAATTCTGAATTTTCAAGAAAAAAAAAAACCTTAATCGGGCCGGGCCGATTAACCGGCGGGCCCAAACCGGGTTGGGTCCGGGCCGGATTAACCGGGCCCAAATCAAAAACCCAACCAGACCGGGACCCGGACCCCTAAAGCCCTTGGGCTTATCGGGTCGGGTTAAACCGGGCCGGTTTAATTATGTGGGTCAGTTCGGGCCGGTTTTAAGCGGTCCGTTTGACACCCTTACTTTGGGTATGAGACTTTGATATTTTCAAAAACATTGGAGCTGTGATGTAAATCTTTCAAGACTTTGGAGATTGGAGACTATTTTATATTTTTCAACACTAGGGTTAATAACTTTTAAAATTCTTAAAAGAACCACAGTATAAGCATGTAGCCTATTATAAGAACAAGTAATGCGTCAATAATCAATATAATCCAGTCCAAATTAGAGTTAAATGCTGATGTAGAGGTACTAGCAAAAACAAAAATTAAATCTCACATTGTGTCATCTTTGCTAGCTATATAAGGCGTATATTCAATGCAAATGCTATCTAGTTTAGGTAGAAGTTAAATACACGACAAGTAAATATATAATGGAAAATACGGAATATATAAATACAATGTAATGCGATATATGATGACGTGAATGATTGAAAGTCATTGCATGATTTATATATATATATATATATATATATCGAGTCTCAATATTCCCAAAATAGGACTCATGGAGGGTTCGCAATCCGTATACTATCTTAAATTTCTACTAATCTCAATCTCATATCTCAATATATCCGACCGGCACATTCCTTAGTCTAGACGTTTTTAAAAATGTCTCATTTTCTTTCAAAAATTAATGTTCCTCAATGGTACCGATATCTCATGATATCAATTCTAGTTGGGCACCATTGAAATAAATGTGTTGGAGTCCCACATCGGTGGGTTAAAGGGTCTTTGGTCTCCTTATATGGTCTTGAGCAATCCTCCCCTCATGAGCTAGCTTTTGAGGTTGAGTTAGACCCAAGGTCCATTTCTTTATCAATATGCATGCAAGACATTACTAATTCATATCAACCCATAAACACAAGTACTAACACGGAGCCTTCTCCTTTCGAACGGCCTCAGAATCAACTACAAGATTCAAATATATCATCTACGCGTTAAAAGAAAGCTAATGATACCCATATTGTCCATAGTTAAACCGGGTCCAACATGTGTTTGAAAATGAGTTCGAAAATAAAAGAGATAAAATTAAAATTTTATTTTGGAAATACATTCCCCAAAGTCAAAGAAATCTACATTTGAAAATCCACGCGAAAATGAGTTAAAAATGAAGTCCAAAATGAAGAAAAATTATTTTAAAATTTTTTCAAAAAAAATCTCAGAACCCCATGTTAAAACCAAGATTAAAGAGCGTTTTGTTGTTATGATTCAATGTAAAGCAATGAAAATAAAGTTTTGGAGCTTATCCAAGCTCAAATGGTGATGAAAACCCTAAAAATCACCCAAATTCAAAGCTCAAAGTTAAAAAATGATGAAAATCCTGAAATGAAGCATTTATACTGTTCTATGATTAGTACCTCATGAATGCAGCCAACCCTTCACATTCGCGAGGTCGACTTTGACCAACCAATAAAATTAGGCTTCACATTTGCTATGGAAGGAACAAGCCCACCTGGACCAACTTATCCTTCGCGATCTCAGGCACCATCTCACGATCGCAGTGAAGAGATAATTTCTTCTCTGCGTTCGTAGGAGGATCTCTCATTTGCGAAGAAGGATCAGACATGCACTAGATATTAGTAAACTGATTGAGTTTTACATGCCTTTGAAATCTCCAAATGGACCTTTGAGATCCGTTCGCTACCCTACAGAAACATATCATATATGCTACTAGGCTATTTTTGATATTTTGGACTCAGTGGCAACATAGGATTTTCAAAAAAGAAAGATTGTTTGCAATAAATTAGTCACAGAAATTCTTAAAGGCAAATTTCACTAGTTTTTCAAATGAAGGATCCAAAATGCAAATTAAAGACTCTGAACCGAATCAGTCCCGCTCCTAATCCAAATTCAACATTCCAGATCCAATGAAAATGTTGAAATCCCCGTCCAGCACTCAGGACATCAAATGTTGACTGAAATAAATTATGAAACTTTTGAAGCTCCTAAACACCTAAATCTCTCCCAAAACCCTCCCCAAGACATTGAGAATAACGCTAACCATCTTCACACCCCAAAATCATCATGTAGCAACGATAGAAAAGGAAAAAAAAATGGTCAAACATAAAAAATAAGATTTCACACTTTAGGTCATTACACTTATTTTTTCCAGAAGTGTTTATTTTTTCTCAAAAGTGTTTATTTAAAAAAGAAAAAAAAAAGGTGTTTGGCCAAAATTTTGGGAGAAAAAAAGTATTTCTAGGAGTAGCAGAAGCTATTTTTTAGAGGCCAGAAAAAATAGCTTCTTTCTAAAAACACTTTTGAAAAAATAAACTTAAAAACATTTAAAATTTTTTGGTCAAACTCTAATTGCTGCTCAAAATGCTTTTTAAATTTATTAGCCAAACACAAATTACTTCTCACCAAAAGTGTTTTTTTGAACAACACTTTTAGAATAAGTACTTTTAAAAATAAACTGATTTAAAAAGTTTAATTAGCCAAACATACTATTAGACTCCTCAAAAAGTATTTTGAAGGAAGAAATTTATTTTTATTTCTAATTTGGGCTTTTTAATTAAAAATATTGGGGATAGAGAACTTTGTTATATTTTCAAAATTTTTGGGCTTGGGAATGTAAGTCTTTTAAGACTTTGGAGATGAGGACTTTGATATTTTTCAAAACTTTGGAGTTGAGGTGTAAATCCTCAAAGATTTTGGAGATGGAGACTATTTTATATTTTTCAACACTTTAATACGAGGGTTGATAACTTCTTAAATTCTTTGCTCATGCCATAAAGGGCGTCTATTTCACTAATTTTCCGTTGTGTTTATTTCACTAATTAAATTTTCAAAATGACCTTTTAGTTGAGAGAACCACAGTAAGCACTTAGCTTATAAGAACAAGTAATGCATCAGTATTCAGCCCAAATTAGAGTTAAATGTTGATGAAGAAGTAATGCGTCAGTATACATCAGACCAAATTAGAGTTAAATGTTGATGTAGAAGTAATGCGTCAGTATAAATCAATCCAAATTAAAGTTAAATGTTGATGTAGAGGCACCTAGAAGAAAACCATAATTAATATCACATTGTGTCATCTTTGCTAGCTATATAAGGCGTATACCTAATATATATCACGTCCTAATGAATACTATATTAAACCAAAGAAAAAACAAAATTAACATTACAAATTTTGTAAATCCTGACGCACACTTTATATCCATCGCTTGCCATCTCCAAATTAGTATAAATACACTAGACTCAATTTACAATTATATTATTCCATAAGAAAAAACTACTATATATACAAATTAAGTAAATTAAATTAAGTTATCATGAAAGGTGTTGCAGGAGCACTAGTTCTAGCTGTGCTAGCCGCGGCTCAGCTAGCTATGGCTGCACGGCTAGAACAACAGGGCGGACTCGCTTGTGGTCATGTAGATGACATTTTGGGTCCGTGTTACTCGTTACTGGAAGGGCTTCGACGTGGCAGGCTTGATTCAGCATGCTGCACCGGGTTTAGAACCATGACTGTTATAGCTCAGTCCACTGAAGATAGGAGGTCTGCTTGCAACTGTGCCAAGGCTGCAGTGAACCGACGAAACTCCTCGATTAATGAAGATCAATCCAGGGCTCTTGCTAGCAAGTGTGGTGTTTCCTTTCCCTTCTTTATCTCCAGGACCATCAACTGTGACACGTAAGAGTTTAACTTACATATATTGACAGTATGAAATAGTTTTCAGAGTGTTAAAGTTACCTAATTAAAAGATAACTACATGTTTTATACTTGTATAGTTGTATATATTTCAGAAGACTAAAAAATTAACAATCACTAATTTTGCTCCTTTATATCTTTTTGTGCAGAGTAAGTTAAAATAGGCTGCATGGTTCCGGGAATAATGCCAGTGGAGATTCGAATGCTGTCATGAGTTTACTTTGTTATATATTAAATAAAATCAAGGGCTGTTATAAACCCTTGAACGTTGTATATATACTCAATATTCAATAACTATGTGAGTATTAACTTTACTGTTTTATACATTTTGTGCTTGGATAATTTTACTCAATAGCTACGTGTTAATTAATGTATTAATCCAATACGTTGTTGAAAAGATCAAGCTAACAGTTACACTAAATTTGAAGTCCGATCTTTAATTTTATGATTCAAGTCTATGCACTTATTGTCCGCTTTGAATCTATGCACGCACAAATTTTGAAGGAAAATTAACTTGGAGATTCGCACATAATAAGACACTTCTTCTTCTAGGATTCATGTGTGTTACTATCACAGATTACCAAATGATTTTTTATAAGATCACTGGAGTCTTATAAATTGTCCACAACATGACAATATTGAAACTTATAGCTCCACTTCAATCAAGACCTTCATCATCCCTTATCCATTAACTCCCACTTCATTCAAAATCACATAACTCGTCCTTTCTTTCTCTTCTTTTCTTCATAAGGAGTTATTTGGTGGAGTTGTAACTTATCTTCATGAATGAAGCAAGTTATGAGTCACCGTACTAACTAACTGTGGTACTATTTTCAATTGTGGTACCCAAATTAGTGGTGCCTTTTTCTATAATATTACTCAAGTATCAAAAACTATAGAACTATATCCCCATTCCCCACTACCTCATAATACTATTTCTAATATCACACATAATAAAAAGTATCTCTATCACAGCTCCCAATAATAGTGGCATAATAGGAGTAATTAGGTACAAATATGGCAACTAGGTTTATGGGCAACATATTTGATACTGCCTCTGTCAAGGCAGAACTGTACGCGTTTGTTAGGAAACAATGGTAAAAACTCATAATTTTGTTACTTTGTTATAACAAAAATAATGATACTGAAAATTAAATAAATATTACTTTGATAATATGTTATGTGACAAATAATGATACTTGAATTGTGTGAAGCATTTTTCTAAGAAATTATTTTAACAGTGTGAAATGTTCTCCCATAATTAAACAAGTCTTCTCTAAATAAATGAAGAATACAAAAATTAGAAAAAATAAATAATTAGTACCAACAAGTTAATTAGAGGATCAATAAAGATAATTACTATCTCTTTAAGTAGTAATATCACAAAGATACATTCAGATACATAAGTCTTATGTATCAGTAGCATAAAAAAGTATTTCGATACATAATTTCAAAGTATCTGACTCGGCGTTGGAACTTCCTTTGTCCTTGACCTGACGTTGGGATTTCGTCAATGCTCAAATCATCTAAGTATTTTTGAAGCTTGTCGGAGGAGAGAGACTTTTGGAGTTTTATTAGATTTTTGATAGAGGAAAAGAGGAAAAATGAAGCGGTTGACTGGTGACTCGCTCGCCAGAGCAACGACGATGGTTGGTGCGATCTCACCAGTTGGATGGGTTGTTGGTCTGTTGAGGTTTGCTCTGGTTCATCAGAGCTGGAGCTCCTTACCAGAGCAACGACGAAAGCAAAGAGACGGAGTTGGTGGAGGGTGCCAACCGGAGAAGAGTGGGATGCGGCAGTTGTCGGCTAAAGTGTCTTGATTTAACCTTTTTGTTTAAAGCTTTATGAATTTCTCTAATTTTCGATACTGTTGTTTTTGTTTTTGTTGATGTTTATCCCTCGTGATAATGTCCTAGATTTTAAGCTATGTTTAAGGATCATTAAGAGTTGAAATGGGGAGGTGGATTATGTATCTGATAGTTGAAAAGAGAAAGTGTGAGAAGGGCATTTTCTAATTAGCTTTGGGGGATTGAGGTTTTAAGTAATACTAGTATACGTACTCGTCCCATGCGCGGATGATATTAAAATATTTCTTTTAATCTTTTCATTATGGAATGTCGTGTTCAAATATGCTAAATCATACCACCTTTAGAAAAAAAGTTCAGCTTTCATTTTATTTCTCAATGAAATGTGAAAAAAAAGAAATCTATACTCGACCCACTTTCCACCCCTACCCCCACCTCCGCGTCTATATCCATATCCATCCCCCATCCCCCACCCCCACCCCCACCCAACCCTTAATTTTGAAAAAATATAAATAAAAGAATTCTACTTCCCCCTCCCTACACCCATCCCCCCATCCCCCTTACTCTAACTAAATCTATAAAAAAAAATCATTAGTGTTAAAAAATAATAATTATATTTTTTATGTTTAATTATATTATTCATAATATTTGATTTACACCAACCCCCACCCCACACGCATAATTCAGTGTACAAATTTTTTTTACTTTATTTTTTTTAATGTGACTTTCCTTTAAATTATTTTTTTGTGTTACATGCAGTTGAGTTTTTTTATCTCTTATCTCAAAATATAGAAATTAAAATAGATAAATTTTGTTATGCACAACCAAATAAATGAAATAAAAATTAGAAGAAGACTCCAAAATAATTTAATTACTGTGAATTTTTTACCTCGTTTAAAATTTGTTAAACACTTTCACATATACCGAAATATAATTTTATCTCATATTTAATTTTAAACGTTTTTACTCAAATTAAAAAAATATTAGCTTTTCCTAAGAATTAAATTTAATTTCATAGTGTATGTAATATTTCTTGAATATTAATTTTAAAGAAAAAATTAAAATCATAAATTCATTAAAATATAAAATTTTACTCATTATTGTAGACACCTAATTTTGTCCCTCCCGAAGTCTAATTTTATTCATTTTTAGTTCACCTTACCATGTGTCCAACCTCATGTAATTATATCCCACAAAAATACAAAAATAAATAACAAAAATACCTCTAACTAATTTATCTTATCCTAACAACCTACCCAATCAAAAGCTTCCACCTACCCTAACTACCCATATGATCCCCTTCCCCCCTCCTTTTTTTGTCCACAAAGAAAGAATATATGGGGGACCCACCAAAATTCCCACATTATAACAAATCTATGCCCATTATAAAAGAAAAATTCTAAGAGGAAAAGAGGCTCATTCTTTGATCATCATTTTCTCCACAATAACAAGAATCACCAAATAATCTTTCCTCACAAGAACAAGAACAAGAACAACAACGGAAAAAAAAAGTAACCGGTGAACAATGACCGGTGAACAGTACCGATGAACAGTGACGGCGTGAAAAGTGACGGTAAACGGGTCATTATTTGTCGAGTTGGATTGTTGGTGTTAAGGTTCGGCTCGAGGTTTCCGGGTGCGGACTCTCTTTATTCGAATAACATTGAGTTTGAAAGCTTCAAATTTAAGGTCCAACTCTATCTCTTCTAATTTTACTTTACTATACGTGTTTGATTTGCCTGATGTGTGCTGCCCCACTCAGGGCTCGGTCCAACCAAATAAACAATTTAGTGTCACCCAGTCAAAAGAAACTGGGGCATGAGTTAATCCTCATTGTTTGAGTCGATTCCAAAAGTTGTAAGTCCTACCCCACTTCAAGTGTCGTTTAGGCCCCATGCCATCCTTTCTTTCTAACCTTATCCAAAAGCCAAGTTACAACCAAAGAAAGACCTTCAGATCAATCTTTGAGAATGTTAAGGCTAAACATGCAATGGTGGCGATGACACATTTTGGGAACTACTCGTCTTCCTCAGCATATGAAATTAGGAGAGAAATAAATGAGAGAGTCTTATTGGTGAAAACCCTCACGAGCACCATAAGGCGATGTAAGTTGAGAGAGATAAAAATGAGAATCTTATCGGTGAAAACACTCACGGGCACCATAAGACGACTGTGAGTTGAGAGAGATGAAAATAAGAGAGTCTCAATGGTGAAAAACCCTCACAGACACCATAAGGCAATGGTGAACCGAGAAAAAATGAGAGAGGCTTGTTGGCAAGAAACCTCCAAGGCGCCACTAGCCGAACGAGGTCTTAAATGCAATTGACCTAAGGAAACAACTCAGTTTCAAGACCATTAACTCAAAAACAATTGGTGAGAGTTTGGATGGAAAGATCAGGCGGCTTAATCCAAAATGCATGGCATAATCATTAGAGTTGATTATCATTTAAGATAAATTTTTCATTTCTTTGTTTCAAATAGGGACATTCATTGTCTTTTCTTTCTTCTCTTTATCTTTATTTTTATTTTCTTGAGTCAGTTATCCAAATAAAACAAAATTTGTTGTCATTTTTCTCTTGTTTTTGAGTCAAGTTCATGTCAAAACAAGCGAAAAAGATTTCAAAACTAGCTACCAACTTCTTCAATTGCACAAAGCAAAACAAAAAGGCCAACGCATGAAAGAGACATGATTGTGAGCCAAAAAAAGGGGGGTGTGCAGAAAGTTTTGTCAATAGACAAGTCTGGAAACTCATGAAAATAACAAGGTTTAAAGGGTTTATTCATAAAGCATGGCAAAGCAGAGATGCTGTGTTTATTTCAAAGTCACTCTTAATAATCCGAGTTTGGGTCAATGAAACGACAAAGCAGGGGCAAGTGCCAATAATCTGAAACAAAATGAAGGGAATGAACACTGGAGCAGGTGTCGGGACAGCCAAGTGCCGCAAGCCATCACTAAGTTTTTAACTGACAAATTTCCTTTGATGAAACAGGGCAAATTCATTTCAATTAATTCATCTACCATTGGAAATGCACATCCGTGGGATTTTATCTTATGTTCAGGACCCTCCTGAAGAATGGGATTTTACTTTTGTTCAGGACCCTCCTGAAAAATGGGATTTTACTTTTGTTTAGGACCCTCCTGAAAAATGGGATTTTACTTTCTGTTCAGGACCCTCCTGAAGAATGGGAATTTACTTTCAGTTCAGGACCCTCCTGAAAAATGGGATTTTACCTTATGTTCAGGACCCTCCTGAAGAATGGGATTTTACTGTTGTTCAGGACCCTCCTGAAAAATGGGATTTTACTTTATGTTCAGGACCCTCCTGAAGAATGGGATTTTACTTTTGTTCAGGACCCTCCTGAAAAATGAGATTTTACTTTATGTCCAGGACCCTCCTGAAAAATGGGAATTTACCTTATGTTCAGGACCCTCCTGAAGAATGGGATTTTACTTTTGTTCAGGAACCTCCTGAAAAATAAGATTTTTTACTTTATGTCCAGGACCCTCCTGAAAAATGGCAATTTACTTTCAGTTCAGGACCCTCCTGAAAAATGGGATTTTACTTTCTGTTCAGGACCCTCCTGAAAAATGGGATTTTACTTTTGTTCAGGACCCTCCTGAAAAATGGGATTTTACTTTATGTCCAGGACCCTCCTGAAAAATGGGAATTTACTTTATGTTCAGGACCCTCCTGAAGAATGGGATTTTACTTTTGTTCAGGAACCTCCTGAAAAATGAGATTTTTACTTTATGTCCAGGACCCTCCTGAAAAATGGGAATTTACTTTCAGTTCAGGACCCTCCTGAAAAATGGGATTTTACTTTATGTTCAGGACCCTCCTGGAAAATGGGAATTTACTTTCAGTTCAGGACCCTCTTGGAAAATGGGAATTTACTTTCAATTCAGGACCCTCCTGAAAAATGGGATTTTACTTTCAGTTCAGGACCCTTCTGGAAAATGAGAATTTACTTTCAATTCAGGACCCTCCTGAAAAATGGGAATTTACTTTATGTTCAGGACCCTCCTAAAAAATAGAATTTTACTTCATGTTCAGGACCCTCCTGGAAAATGGGAATTTACTTTCAATTCAGGACCCTCCTGAAAAAATGGGATTTTACTTTCAATTCAGGGCCCTCCTGAAAAATGGGATTTTACTTTCAGTTCAGGACCCTCCTGGAAAATGAGAATTTACTTTCAATTCAGGACCCTCCTGGAAAATGGGAATTTACTTTATGTTCAGGACCCTCCTGAAAAAATGGGATTTTACTTCATGTTCAGGACCCTCCTGAAAAATGGGATTTTACTTCATGTTCAGGACCCTCCTGGAAAATGGGAATTTACTTTCAATTCAGGACCCTCCTGAAAAATGGGATTTTACTTTCAGTTCAGGACCCTCCTGGAAAATGGGAATTTACTTTCAATTCAGGACCCTCCTGAAAAATGGGAATTTACTTTCAATCCAGGACCCTCCTGAAAAATGGGATTTTAGTTTTAGTCCAGGACCCTCCTGAAAAATGGGATTTACTTCATGTTCAGGACCCTCCTGGAAAATGGAAATTTACTTTCAGTTCAGGACCCTCCTGAAAAATGGGATTTTACTTTCTGTTCAGGACCCTCTTGAAAAATGGGATTTTACTTTATGTTCAGGACCCTCCTGAAAAATGGGATTTTACTTTCTGTTCAGGACCCTCCTGAAAAATGGGATTTTACTTTCAGTCCAGGACCCTCCTGAAAAATGGGATTTTACTTCATGTTCAGGACCCTCCTGGAAAATGGGAATTTACTTTCAATTCAGGACCCTCCTGAAAAATGGGATTGTACTTTCAGTTCAGGACCCTCCTGGAAAATGGGAATTTACTTTCAATTCAGGACCCTCCTGAAAAATGGGAATTTACTTTATGTTCAGGACCCTCCTGAAAAATGGGATTTTATTTCAATTCAGGACCCTCCTGAAAAATGGGAATTTACTTTATGTTCAGGACCCTCCTGAAAAATGGGATTTTACTTCATGTTCAGGACCCTCCTGGAAAATGGGAATTTACTTTCAATTCAGGACCCTCCTGGAAAATGGGAATTTACTTTCAATTCAGGACCCTCCTGAAAAATGGGATTATACTTTATGTTCAGGACCCTCCTGAAAAACGAGATTTTACTTTATGTTCAGGACCCTCCTGAAAAACGGGATTTTACTTTATGTTCAGGACCCTCCTGAAAAATGGGACTTTACTTTCTATTCAGGACCCTCCTGAAAAATGGGATTTTACTTTATGTTCAGGACCCTCCTGAAAAATGGGATGTTAGTTTCTGTTCTGGACCCTCCTGAAGAATGAGACTTTACTTTATGTTCAGGACCCTCCTGAAAAATGGGACTTTACTTTCTGTTCAGGACCCTCCTGAAAAATGGAATTTTACTTTATGTTCAGGACCCTCCTGAAAAATGGGATGTTACTTTCTGTTCAGGACCCTTCTGAAAAATGGAATTTTACTTTATGTTCAGGACCCTCCTGAAAAATGGGATTTTACTTTATGCGCAGGACCCTCCTGAAAAATGGGATTTTACTTTCTACTCAAGACCCTCCTGGAAAATGGGACAACGCTTTCAAAAGTGAAATACTATTTTACTATAATTTTTGTTTGGGATAATTTTTGTTCTAGTTTTAATGTTGGGTTTCAGGAGCCCGCCTGAAGAACAAGGTGATGAAATAGCAAGTCAGGAGCCCGCCTGAAGAACAGGGTGATGAAATAGCAAGTCAGGAGCCCGCCTGAAGAATAGGGTGAAGAAACGAAAAGTCAAGCAACAAAGCGAAGCAATGGAAAGTCAAGCAACAAGTTGGAAGAAATTGCAAGTCAGGAGCCCGCCTGAAAAATAGGGTGATAAAAGTCGAGTCAAGAGCCAGCAGAAGCTGTTAGATAGGATTTTGTAATTTCGTTTATATTTTAAATTGTAATTTTTATTTTTTATGTAATGACAGAGCCGCGGACCGGAACCTCGACGGAGCCTCACTCGACTCTCCAACTCGGTATAGCCCACTTCTCTTCCAATCCTTTGAAATATCCGTGACTTGATTCTTTCATAACTTGGGTAGGAAGGATGCCCTAAGTCAAGACCCGGTTGTCCTTCTTCCTTCTGTTTCTTTCTTTGAATAATGGTCGGGTCAAAATTTGGTCTCGCTGTCTACTTCTTTGTCTGAAAATACTTCGTGTTTACATTCAAAGGGGGCATGATGTAGACACCTAATTTTGTCCCTCCCGAAGTCTAATTTTATTCATTTTTAGTTCACTTTACCATGTGTCCAACCCCATGTAATTATATCCCACAAAAATACAAAAATAAACAAAAAAAATACCTCTAACTAATTTATCTTATCCTAACAACCTACCCAATCAAAAGCTTCCACCTACCCTAACTACCCATATGATCCCCCCCCCTCCTTTTTCTTGTCCACAAAGAAAGAATATATGGGGGACTCACCAAAATTCCCACATCATAACAAATACATGCCCATTATAAAAGAAAAATTCTAAGAGGAAAAGAGGCTCATTCTTTGATCATCATTTTCTCCACAATAACAAGAATCATCAAATAATCTTTCCTCACAAGAACAAGAACAACAACGAAAAAAAAAAAAGTAACCGGTGAACAGTAACCGGTGAACAGTGACCGGTGAACAGTGACGGCGTGAAAAGTGACGGTAAACGGGTCATTATTTGTCGAGTTGGATTGTTGGTGTTAAGGTTCGGCTCGAGGTTTCCGGGTGCGGACTCTCTTTATTCGAATAACATTGAGTTTGAAAGCTTCAAATTTAAGGTCCAACTCTATCTCTTCTAATTTTACTTTACTATACGTGTTTGATTTGCCTGATGTGTGGTTGAATTTTGGTGACATTAATTTGGTGTTCGATTTTATTGAATAGATGGTTGTGGATTGTTGAGATGACTGTCTTGAATCGTTGGAATTTGGTATAAAAAATGGAATGTGGGGTTGGATGGTAGGAATTGATAAAGAATGAATATTGTTTTGATTTATTGTCGTTGGTTATTTTGAAGCAAATACGAGTGTTTGATTGGGTAGTATCATGATGCGCCGATTGGTTTAGGCAAACATAGTTTGGGTAAGCAAAGTTTATAATTTGTGATTTTATTGAACGTTTGAAATATTGTTTGAATGATTGAAATTTGGGTGAATGATTTGGTTTTCTCGTATTGAAAAACTGTATTTATTTAGCCGGGGAATGCCCCGAGATCACTTGTATTTATTCACCGGGGAATGCCCCGACGTATCATGTTGGCGAAAAATGATCGTAATGAAGGCCCGCGGGGTCGGGTAAGGCATTGGAGCTTAATCTAGAATTAGTTTAGACTAGGATTTATATTTTTGTATCTTTCTATTTTTGGACTGTATAATTGGACTGGACTTTACATTTTTGGATTGTTTTGTTTTGTTTGATTATTTTTGCGTGCCTCTTGTGTGGTTTATACATTTCGTAATGCCAAAATAGTTGATACACTCTACCAAGCGACCGTGGTTGAACCACGGGATCGAGAGGTGCCTAACACCTTCCCCTAGGTCAACAGAATTCCTTAGCCGGAGTCTCCGTTCGCAAACCAGTTTAAAGAGTCAAATGGTTTTGAAAAGGATTTTCCAATGGTGACTTGGCACACCAGGTTATGCCAAGTGGCGACTCTGAATAAAAAATGTAAATAATCCATTTTTAAAACAAATTTTCATCTTTGTCACTTTAATAATAAAAACCCTTTCGAAACTTACAATACATTAATTTTTGGAGTCGAAAAAAGGGTGTGACAATTATAATTTAAAAAATACTTTTGAAAATTAAATTGATTTCTTAACCTTTTCCATTGTTTAGATTTATTTATATTTTAAATTATTATTTCATATTAATATAATATATAAACAGAGATGTTGGCTATTCATTTAAATTTATTGAATTTTTCTCAAGAGTTATAAGAAATTCAATAAGGTAAGAAATTTTCTTGAATATGAATTTAAAGTACAAAAATAAAATAAAAAAAATTAGTCTACATTGAAAAAAATCATGTAATCTGTATACAACATGCTTACGATAATGTATTAAAACCTTGAATTAAACAACTCAAACTTTATATTAATAATTAATGTTTTAACAACAACATCCAAATTAATATATTGCAAACAAATAACTAACATCTATCTTATTAACTAGAATGAATCTTTATTTTATTAATAATCATATTATATATGAATTTAAAGGTTATGTCTGTTTTAAAAATATTCACATAAAAAACAACTAATATTCAACAACAAAAAAAATAATCTAAATTATTATAATATTATTTTTATATTATAATATTATTTTTATATGTATATTTATATATTTAAGGGCTCTTGTTTAAATTTAACTTTAGATCACCAATTTTATTGAAACGACTCAAACTTCCTTCACTAATTCCAATTCATGAACACTTGCACGAGAAAACCTTAAAAGCAGAACGATTCATATAGGTAAAATATATTCCATACTTCTTTAGTCATTTAACGTTTTTATTTTTTATTTAAAAACAATTTAAGATTTTTATTAAGAGCACTTTCTCATCTCTTCATGTAAACACACTTATCATCTTGTAATAACAATAGCGAAATTGGATAACAATGGCTGAAAATTAGGAATAATAATGATTAAACTGAAAAACAAACAACTCGTGAGAGTTATTTTTGGATGAAATTTTTTTTTATCGAAAAAGGGACTTGAAAGGAGATAAAAATGAGTTTTTGGAGCTAATAAATTGATTTTTATTTTTAATTTGGGTTCTTAGTTTTTAAGACTTTGGAGATGGGTACTATTTTATATTTTTTAAGATTTCAAGATGAAGTGTATATATCTTTTAAAACTTTGGTATGAAGATTATTCTATGTTTTTAACCACTTTGATGATGTTATAAAAGGTGTCTATTTCACCGATTGAGCTTTAAAAATAATATTTCTTTAGATGAGATCCACTTAAATATATAGCTTATTACACTCTGTTTGGATCATTATTCTTGCCACTGTTATAAAATTTATTGTATCATATTTTATTATTATACTTTATTGTATTTATAATATTTGTATAGATTAGTATCTTTTATTGTTTATTGTTGTTTAATTAATAACTTTTCTTTTGTTTGATTTGATAGTATCACTATGGATTTAAATGATAATTTTAGTGAAACGACTTAAATTATTGTAGATATTAAATTTATCAATAGTTATTAATAAAAATAATATAAGATAATTTTGTACAGACAAAATTGATAAAAATGAATTCATGCAGCTGGGTGAATGAACATAATATATATATATATATATATATATACCATAAAAGTAAGATCTTGCCAGGCGGGGGTATACCGCGCCGCCTGCCAGACTAATTTCCAAATATTAGCCATAGTAGACGTAGTCACTAAGACAAAGCCAACATTAGTCATATTAAACTCGACTGTACCACCATTTTGAAACCAAGTCAAGAAACTATAGAAAAATTTCTTCATATTTTGATAGAGTCTGGATCTTTCATAGTTACCTTGTAAATGAAGTTATATCTTCAACATAGGTATGAGAAGTCTCTGAACAAATAATTGTTGATATTTATGCTGACCATCCAAATATTTTTATGGTATCAGAGCCCAGGAACTTTCATAGTAATCAAAGTAATTGATGTGAAGTATTCAGCATAGGTATGAAGTTTTAATATAAATGGATATGGGAGAAGTTAGTACAAAAAGTACTAAACTTGAAGAGGTAGACTTACCTCAAAATATGAATTTATTAAATAAATGGACAATTTCAAAAGTCAATATAAAAACCATTTATGAATATGGCTTTCTTGATAAATTTAAATATAAGCAGATTATAAAAACCACTAAGCAATCTATTGCTTTAAATGCTGAAGAACAAATTATAAAATTACTGAATAAACGAGATATTGATATGTTTAAAAATCAGTATAATTTTATGCCTATTGGTTTAGTGCAAATTGCTTTTAAACCTTTAACTTTGAAAGGTCTTCCAGAAACATTTCTAGCTGCACTACGCGATGCTAGAAATTTAAATTTCAGACAGTCTCTGATGGGATCTATTGAATCTACTCTTTCTTATGGCCCTGTATATTTTAACACTCAGCCAAATTTACAATTATCTTTGACTGATGTGAATATCCTTGATGCTTTGACATTAAATGTGAAAATCCATGGTTATAACTATGCGTCTGGATCCGAACTAATATGTCTATCATATCGCATTTATTATCGTTTATTAGCTACAATGAATCCTCGATGTAAATCGATTGATGATGCTTCTGATTATACTATGCTTATTGAAACAAATTTTGCAAAATCCAAGGTCACTACCAGGAGACCTATAAGATGGGATGAAATTAATTTCCCAAAAATATGGATTTTAAACTCAGTCATTTCTCCAAAACAACTTGCGGAGGATATGACAAACTCAGAGTTAACTCATGTAACTCAAAACACTAACGGAAGAATTTGTCTTCAATTTGATGAAAATCCTACCGTTTATAACCGAAATTCTTTTTCTATGCCTAGAATGTTGCCTGCTATGCATCACATTTCTCCAGTTGAACCAACATATGGTCCAGCTAGAAACCGTGTTGCATCATTACATACTCTAAGTTCTGCAGATTTGCATACTCCTCTTAGAAGTATTGAAAGGATTAAAATCAATCCTAAAATAAATATAGTTCAAGATAATGATAATGTCCCAGATAGAGATAACCCCACTCCCTCTGAAATGGAGTTTGATGTTAATTCTTTTTAAATCATGATTCCATATCTAAATGATTTTAGTCCTGGTTCACAGGCAAGAAATTATATTAAAACAGATTTTTTTGGTGAAAAAATGGAAAATATTTAGGACATGATTTTTTGAAACTTATAGTCCTAATGAAATGAAAAATATTTCTGAAGAATTCTATGAAATGTGTGCATTAAATAGTCAAATTATTTGTTTTGTGCCTTGGTTTATATCGGTATACCTGCCTTTATATGTAAGAATTATTGAAAAATCATACCAAAATTCAAATGGTACTATTACTCAGGCTATTTACCCTCCTCAATCATCTTTTATACTACCTAATAATATCGGTATAACTTTTTCTGCTTTTTAAAAATTCATTGATAATGAAGTTGAAAAAATCACTATTTCTGAAATAAATAGTTTAATTGCTCAAAATAATTATTTGAGTTTGTATGTGAAAGTTCTTGGAGAACATATTTCATCTCTTGATAAACTCGATACTATGACAACTTTGATTAAGAAGCTAATCGATAGTCAAAAGTCATCTGATATTGCTTCCACATCGGAAAGCAAAACAGAAGATTTGACAGCTAAGCCTCATATTCAAAGATCTCCTGATATTCAGAGTTACGGACATAGGTGCTGAAATCCACTCAGAGTTAAATAAACTTCGAGGTTTGGTAAGAAAATAATCAGAAAAAATATGTTGATGTTCTCCGTATGCAAACTGCTTATTATCCAAGACCAATTCCTCAAGATGTTCTGATAGAGGAAACAGATTGGTCCATGACAAACACATCATATAGTGGAGATCATATTTATGAATGAAATTTAGATGATTATCAGAAAGACAATTATCTATTTTAGTCCATCGTATATTAATGTATTCTACGATTGCCAAAGTCACTAGCCTAAAGATAGTGAAGGCAATCCTGTTCAAACAGAGGCCACTATATGTAAAATAATTGTTGCAGGTTTTACTGGCCAACTTCGTGGCTGGTGGGACAACTTTCTTTCTAACGATGAAAGAAATAAAATTTTTAAGGCTAAGAATATGTTGCTTGGTATTGACAACCTAGGTAGACAACTACCAGAAGGTAGAGAAGATGTAGTCTATACCCTTATGCTCACTATTATTCAACAATACTAGGGTAGATTTACCAATCAACATGAAAATATTTGTACCCTCTTAAATGGCCTTAGATGTAAACATTTTGAAGAATTCAGATGGTACAAGGATACTTTCATTAGTAGAGTTATGGATCTACCCGAATCCAGGCTAGAACATTAGAAAGCTAGATTCATAGATGGCCTTCCACCTTTTTTTGCAGAAAGGGTTAAAAAATCTATTAATGGACAATATGGTGCAATCCCTTAGACAGATTTTACTTATGGTTAGCTTATTGCAGCCTGTACTCAAGAAGGTCTCAATCTTTGTAATGAGTTGAAATTGTCTAGACAAATTAAGCTAGATAGGCTTAAAGGGAAAACCCAATTAGAAAATTTTTGTGGACAATTTGGTATGAAAAATCCTGCTTCTACTTTTAAGAAAAAGAGCCATAGGTATGTTGTTGTTAGAACTAATGACCCAGAAAAGCCTTATAGGATAAAAAGAAAATCCAGACATAGATTCAAAGAAGAGCGTGAAGCCAGGAAAACCCATCGTAAGTATACTAGATTTACGAAAAATAGGTCTAAGAGAGATTTAGCAAAAATAAAGAGTTATAATTGTGGTCAATTTGGTCATATTGTTCCAAATTGTAAACTTCAAAAACTCAAGTCCTTAGGACTTTCTGATGAGGTTCATGATAAGGTTTATGGTTTATTATAGACTTCAGGTTCTGAATCTGATTATGAATATGAATATGAATCTGATACTGAGGTTGAGTTATTTGATTTAACTGATAATGAAAATCATGCCAACGAAAAAACATGCACTGATTGTAATAATAATTCTTGCGATTGTGATGATACTTTCTATAAATTGCAATCCCAATTTGAAGATTTAGATTTAAATATTCAAACAATCACTGCTGATAGCGCTTTAGAATTATTAAAAGAAGTTACTGATAAATAGCTTCGACTAAAAATTATTGAGCTTACTTCTTCCCAAATCGGTACTTCTAAGCTTGTTGATAATAAACATGTCAAGAAAAATATTGGTTCTATTATTGATATTATGCCTTATTCTCTAAACGAAGTTAATAGACGTCTTGCCATTAGTCAAACACCTGGTAAAGATACGTCTTTCAATGATTTAAAATTAGAATTGAAAATTTAAAAAGAGAAATTTTTTATTTGAAACAAAATCAAATGATTTCAGATCATAGAATTTCAAAAATTGAATAGGATATTTCTCAAAATGATATTGCCTCTAGTTTCAAAGGGAAAGAAAAAATTCTGAAAAATCTAACAATAATGTTATTTCTAATGTTGATGTAGCAAATGATTATTTTTTGGGTATGATGCAAATAGTTACAGCCCATAAATGGTATATAAACTGTACTATTTTGATTAATAATGAATTTTCTGTAACTAATGTGGCTATGATTGATAGTGGTGCTGATGTTAGTTGCATTCAAGAAGGATTAATTCCAACCAGATATTTTCATAAAACCACACATATAGTCAAATCTGCATCTGGTCATTCTCTTGATATTAATTATAAACTACCTCATGCACATATTTGTAGAAATAAGATTTGCATTTCACATTTCTTTTTCTTAGTAAAAAATCAGTTATATCCTCCTATTATTTTGAAAACGCCTTTTATAAATGTTGTTTATTCTTACACGCATATTGATGCGAATGGTTTCAAGGCTACTTATAAAAAACAAGAAATTTTTTACCCTTTTGTTACAGATCCAGTAACAAAGGACATAAATGCTTTAATTGAAATGAAGCATCGACAGGTAAATTTCTTACAGTTTGAAATGATGAGTATGAATATTTATAATACAATGAATTCTGTGAAAATTCAAGAAAAAATGAAAATGATCTCTGAATAAATGATTGTTGATATTTGTGCTGACCATCTAAATGCTTTTGGGAATCTCAAAGAGCATATTGTTACTCTTCCTTATGAAGATGATTTTAGCGAAGATAAAATCCCAACTAAATCTTGACCCTGCCAAATGAGCACAGAGTTAGTTGAATTATGTAAAAAAGAGATTGATGATCTCTTACAAAAGGGTCATATAAAACTTTCAAAATCCCCTTGATCATGTACTTCTTTTTATGTTAATAATGCTGCTGAAAAAGAACGTGGTATGCCAAGACTTGTAATCAATTACAAACCTCTCAATAAAGTTTTGAAATGGGTTAGGTATCCAATACCTAATAAAAAGGATTTGTTATCTAGATTATATGATGCTAATATATTTTTAAAATTTGATTTAAAATTTGATTATTGGCAAATTCAAATTTTTAAAGAGCAAACATATAAAACTGCTTTTAATGTTCCTTTTGAATAATATGAGTGGAATATAATATTGTTTGGTCTGAAAAATGCTCCTTATGAATTTCAAAAAATCATGAATGATATATTCAATCCATATATGGATTTTATAATTGGTTATATTGATGACATTCTTGTATTTTCAAAAACATTAGAATTGCATTTTACATATCTGAATATATTCAAGCAAATTGTGTTACAAAATGGTTTGGTCATTTCTAAATAAAAAATGTGCTTATTTCAAACTAATGTTCAATTTTTAGGACATACTATTTTCCAATGAAAAATCGAACCTATACAAAGGGCTTTGGACTTTGCTAAAAAAAAATTTGATGTTATAACTGATAAAACTCAATTGCAAAGGTTCTTAGACAGTCTTAATTACATTTCTCCTTTTTATCAGAATTTGTCTCGAGATTTAGCCCCTTTATATGATAGGCTAAAAAAGATTACAAAGGACCTTGGACTAATACTCACACTAATCTGGTAAAAATAATTAAAGAACGTGTCGAGTCTTTACCTTGTTTAACCTTAGCTAATCCTGCTTGGTTAAAAATAGTTGAGACTAATGCTTTGAATGTTCGTTATGGTGGAATACTTAAACAAGTAAATCCCCATAATAATATTGAATGTCTCATTAGGTTTCATTCTGGAAAATGGTCTGAAAGTCAGAAAAAATACACCACTGTGGCTCATGAAATGTTGACTATTGTTAAGTGTGTTTTAAAATTCCAAGATGATTTATATAATCAGAAATTTATAGTTAGGACTGATGCTCAATCAGTTAAATATATGTTTGATAAAGATTTCAAACATGATGCTTCTAAGTTAATCTTTGCAAGGTGGCAAGCCCAAATAGCCCCTTTTGATTTTGAAATACAGTACAAGAAAGGGAGTGAAATTTTTTTACCTGATTTCTTGTCTAGAGAATATTTAAGTGATTAAATAAATTTTTATACGTACTTTCTTTCTAAAAAAACAATAATTACTATTATCAAATGCATTCCTCTAAATGAAGATATTCATTTTATTATATTAAAAAAAATCATCAATGACATGATAGAAGAAGACTTATTTCTTCCCAATTTTGAAGATATACGTGATAAAATTGATTGGTATGATATTGATTTATCTGATTAATTTTTTGCTGCAGTATGGCTACGGATCCACCTGGCAAATAGCCAGAGGTCGAGGCAAAGGCAGAAATCATGGAGGAAGATACTCCTCCTCTGGGGGAAGATACTTTCCTTTATCATCTTACGCCTCATCTTCATCTAATTTTCCAGTATTACAAAGGGGAAATATGAGCTTGATAAATGCAAGGACTCCGCAGATTGCAGAATCTTCATCAAAAGATGAAAAAACTCAGCATACAAGCATTCGATCCATCTAGATGATATTTTAGAGGATCATCCTTTATATGAGCAATTGCAGTCTCTTATAAATGCAAAGCAAGCAGATTTGTTTGCTTCAATTGCTAAAAAAAATTCTGTTGATAGGCAACAATATGAAAAGCTTGATAATCGAGAGATAATAGTTTTCATAGAAAATTCTGAAATATGCAAACAAAATGATCCTTGGAAACTCCTCCATAAATATTTATTGGCTAACCTTTATGTTGCAGGGGAATCATACAAAATAAGAGCACTTTATGATATGATATTGCAGTCCACTGAGAGTGTAGAATTAGAACATCACCAAATGGGTGATTCAACCCCAGACGTACACAGATATTCAAAGATTGTTATTAAAAAATTAATTTCAATAGATGACTGGGGCACAACTTCTATGACCGAAAAGGCTATGATGATGAAAGGATCAAAAATCTCTTTTACATATTGGTATTATATTAAGGCTTTTATCCAAACCTTATAATATAACAATATCAAGCATAAGCATACTTGGTTCTTGAAGATTTGTTCTAAAGTATTTGAAGAACCAATTCCTAATTTGTTTATACAATGGTGGTCATATCATGGCCCTACAATTCAAATTCTGTCAGAAGAATATTTACAACTCTATAAAAAATGGATCAAGGTATCACCGTTTTTAACGAAATTATATCATTCAGACCATGTTTGTAACCTTGACAAAATTGATCAGATGTATTTCTTCATAGAATTCTTCATCCCATGAATACATAAATGGAGTGTTGAATTTGGATACACAAAAGAACAAATACCCGGACTCTATAGGGTATTTTATAATAATTTCTGAAAAAAGCTGACAAGAAAAGACCCATTCACTAAATTTCCACATGTTCGAGATCTGATAGAGTCCATTAATAAAAAGATCCATGAATACTCTATTACTCCTCAAAAGAAAGTCATTGAAGATAAAAATCTCGGCTACATTTCAAGACGAATTTTTATTCATGAAGGCGATAAAATAGAAATGATTGAACAATATTTAGAAGAGGTTCGCAAAAATTTAATGAAAACAGTCGAACAACACTCAGATGCTTCCATGAAAAGAATTACAAGTGAAGAAATGACCGAAGATTCCCAGCCACTTACTCCAGAAAATATTCTAAATAAAGAAAAAATTGAAGAAACGGAAAAATTATTTCGCCAGCTTAAAAGAGGAAAAGACAAGATATGACCTAAAGGACCCAGAAATTATCTTTACTATGTTTGTGGGACCTTTTTAGATCAGTGAAAACACTATGCACAGGGAATCGAATGTGGGACCCGTAAGTACTGTGTGCAGATGCTTTCTTTTTCTATATATAGGTTCCTCATCTGTTAGGGAGGTACAAGTTAGAAATTTTCATTTCTCTTTCTCTCTCTAAGCCTAGTGCTCCCCCTTCTCTCTTCTTTCTCTTGTATATTATCCGAAGGTTTAAATAAAAGAAGGCAAATAGTCGTCGTTACTCACTATTTCGGCGTTGCATCCGGCCAAATTTAAGATACTTATTTCCTCTCTTTTGACGTACTTTTAATGCTTCTTCTTCCCTTCCAGCCGTGATTATGTCCGGCTAAAAAGACTTCTCATACCTAAGTTGAAGATATAACTTCATTTACAAGGTAACTATGAAAGATGATAATTTCAGTGAAATGACTTAAATTATTGTAGATATTAAATTTATCAATAGTTATTAATAAAAATAATATAAGATAATTTTGTAGAGACAAAATTGATAAAAATGAATTCATGCAACTGGGTAAATGAACATAATATATATATATATATATATATATATATATATATATATATATATATATATATATATATATATATAAGCAAAACTAAAACAACAGAAGATTTCAAGTGGCAATATATAAAAATAGCCACGTGGCAGTTTTTAGGACATAAACTAATGATATTGTAATAAAATTTTTGAATAATAAGATATTAACTATTTGAATTTGAAAATATATTATCCTATTGTTTTTTTTTAAAAGGAGATTTTTCATTATCTTCAAAACAGAAACTCATTGTTGAAGAATTCTAAATAGACTTTTACTCTTTCATAAACTTATCTCTTTTAATATTTAAATATAAAAAAATATAGCTGAATATAATTTATTTAAATATTAAATAAAATATAATAATATAACGATAATAATAATTGTAATAAAAGTAGTAGCACATAGTTATATTACCACTATATATAAGCGTGAGTAGCAGGCAGCTGCCGGTTGTCATGCTTGCTTACAACTGCTTGCTTTCAACACCCTATTTGTTCCGTGATTTTACTATGTCACCCTAATTAATTATTATATATCATTTACGTATTAGAAAATTAATAATATTTAATAAAAAATAAAATAGACAATTATGTCTGTTTCAGTTGTTTCAATCGTAGTTTTACTATATCACCCTTAATTAATTATTATAAGTCATCTATGTATTAAAAAAATTAATAATATTTAATAAAAAATAAAATAGACATAAAATGATAAATTAATTGTTGACATTTTAAATTAATTTGACACCTTATATAAGGCGCAATTAAATATTTTTACAGGTAATTTTTATAATAATTTTTCTATATCACTTTTAATTAGTTATTATGAGTCATTTAAGACATATTTGCTCCGCTACTTCAATCGTGGTATATGGTTGACTTTCAAAATTATATCAGTGTCACTTGAATTGGAATAGAAGAAAAAGTATTATAAATCACAATAATTAAAAACTTAAAATATTTTTAAATATAATTAACTATCAATGTCACCAAAATTTGAACAAAGAGAGTATAATAAATTACAATAGCTAATAACTTGAAATAATAAATTACAATGTTGAAAAAGTATTATAAATTACAATAGCTAACGGCTTAAAAAGTTTAAAAATATATTAAAAATATAATTGATTCTCTAAATTTTAATTTAATTATTTTATTTAACTTGTTATATATATAAAAATTGTGTAAAAATATTATAAATTACAATAATTAATAATTTATTTCATATAAATTGGAATAGAGGGATATTACTTAAAAATTACTTAGAAGGTCGTATAAATCATAACATAATTAACAACTTAAAATATCGAAAACTATATAACAAATTTAATTGACTTTATCAAATATTCCATTAGTGTCACATAAATTGGGACAATAAGTGTTGCATATAGTATCTGAAAAATTATGTAAATATATTATAAATTAATAACTAATAACGTAAAATATTTAAAAATATACCAAAAAAATTATTGACTTTTCAAATTTTATCTATACCACATAAATTGAGATAAAAAGGTAATATATATTGGACACGTGCTGGCATGGGCTCCGATATCTAGTCCCATATAATAAGTAAGAATGAAGCACCTGAAGTAGGTTGCTCATGGTCGACATGCCTGCTTCAGCTGCTTCAATCGTGATTTTACTATATTACCCCTAATTAATTATTACAAGTTATTTACGTATTAAAAAATTAATAATGTTTAATAAAAAATTAAAATAGACATTTATGACATGACTATTTCAGCTGCTTCAACTGTGATTTTACTATATAATCTGCAATTAATTATTATATGACATTTACGTATTAGAAATTAATAATATTTAATAAAAAGTAAAATACACATTTATGACATGTCTGCTTTAACTGCTTCAACCGTAATTTTACTATATCATCCCTAATTAATTACTATAAATCATCTAAATATTAAAAAATTAATAATATTTAGTAAAAAAGATAAAATATACATAAAATGATAAATTATCTCTTGATGTTTTGAATTAATTTAACATCTTATATGAGGTTCATTTAATTTTTTTTCCTAAGTATTTCTTATAGCAATAGTAGTAGTTAGCAGCAACAGCAGCAGTAGTAGTAATACTACTACTACTAATAATAATAATTTTTAAAAATTAAATAAATAGTAATAGTAGTAGCAGCAGTAATACGCAATATAGTAGCAGTTGTGGTAATAATAATAATAATAATAATAATAATAATAATAATAATAATAATATTTTAAAAATTAAACACAATAACAGCATAAGAAGAGTCGTACACTCATCGTTAAAATTAACAATAGTAATAACATAGAAGAGTCCTTGAAAACACTCATCGTTTCATAACCTTATTCCAAATACTAAGTGTATTTAAACATTAAATAAAAGATAATAATAATAATAATGACGATGATGATGATGATGATGATGATGACGACGACGACGACGATGATGATGATGATGATGATGATAAAAAAATAATAATAAACAACGCAACAACAGTATAGTGGGAGTAGTAGTAATAGAGGTAGTAATAATATTAATAATATAGTATAATAAATGATGATGATGATGATAATAATAATAATAATAATAATCTATGTCTATATCTTTATCTATAATCTATAATCTATAAACTATAATCTATATCGATAATCTATATCTATAATATATTAAAAGTGTGAAGACCCTTATAAAAGTGATTTGAACTCTTTGCCCTCCATTAAAAATCTCCTCTTTAGACAGAATCGTCTTTCACTATTTTCCTCAAATTATTATTTAGTTATTATTAATATTAGAACTTTGAAATTAATTAAAATTCTTATTTGAGTTAGGAAAGAAAGTTCTAAAATCAATTCAAATATTACCTTATATGTAATTTATTAATAAATTAAATAAATAAAAAATAATGTTGATTTGAATTGAAAAGAACAAGAAAAAAACGTCAAAAGCAAAAAAGAGAATAAAAAAAGGAAAATACATAAATGGAAAGAAAATTATATTGAATTGAAAAGGAAGAAAGAAAACATGTGGAGAAAAAAAAAAGGAAAAAAGAAAAACAAAACCAAACATAGAAACCAAAAAGATCACAAAGGCTAATTTATTAAATTAAATAAATACAAACTGAATTGACAAAGAAGGAAAGTAAGCTAAACCTAACATTTCTTATAAATTGAGAATTCTTCCTTTCTACAATAATACGTCCACAATGTAGTTCTCAAATATTTTTTTTCCTTTATTATCATTGTTAATAAATTTGATTGTGATTTAAGGTATGTTTTCTAAATTTTTTATTTTTTTATGTTTACAATCTTGATAATATCTATGATTAAGAAATAAATTTGCTTGTGATTTGAGGTAAGTTTTCTAAAATTTTAATTAGTATGCTCTTGAAGTTTATAATAATAAATCATCATGTATTCGTAATAGACAATTGTTAATTGAGAAGCTTTTAGTGAAATATTAACAGTACTTATGATTGAAGAGATAAATTTTCTTGTGAATTGAGGTAAGTTTTCTAAAATTTTAGTATATTTTTATGTTATAAAAATAAATTATCATGTATTTTTGTTAGACTTCTACTAATTGAGAAGTTCTCTTTGATGACTTTTGTATGTTCTTGAAGTTTAAATAATAAATTATTATGTATTCTGGATAGGTAATTGCCAAATGAGATATTTTTTGTGATTTTTTTATAATGACTTATATACAATAAATAATTTGAAATTGACTTATTTATAATTTTGACACGATTCTTTGGATTATATTTCGACATAAGAAATTGGTTAGCCACTCTAATTGTATACAAATTTCTTCTTTTTTTTTCTTTTATCCATGTGAGATATTAGGAGATTTAGTTAAATTAACAATCTAGCTTTTAGAAAAGTACTAACTAAATTGAATTCTAATGATATTAAATAATTTTATTCAAAAATAAAATTAAAAGAAGTGAAAGTAGAATTTTAATCCAATGACTAGATAATTATAGTATAATAGGCATGTTTATTTATTAATCAAGATATATTTTCTTTTATAATATTAAAGTGATTTTATAAAACTGAACTCATTGTACGAGATACACGCGTGTAGCCTAAACTAGTAATAAAAAAAACAATAGCAGTTTAGTAGAAATATACATAGTATTGGAGGGGAGATAGATGACAATTCTTATTCAAGACCCAAGCTACTTAGCCCTAGTGGCAATGGAATGCCTTAATTAGGGCCTCCAACAATTTGGTCCAAATGTTTGGATGGCAACACTGATACAGATTTTCCATTCAGAATTCCAGTGGGACCTGACTCCTGCGACATTATCCGAAATGATGAATCTCACCAGCTCAAGCCTCCTCTTCTTTCCTCCCCAGAATCCACTCCTCCTAACTCTGGGACCTCATTTTGTGAGACTCAATGGGAAAACCGCTCTCCTGCAGGGCAACTCTCATCAAGTCTGACATTCCCAAGCACTCCTCAAAGCTTAGAAACTTTAGAAAAATAAAAGACCCTAGAAACATTAAGGACAAGAACCAGAGATATGGAATCACTTCTTGCTCAGTTGAGGATACCCAAAACAGATGTTCTCACTTTGGAAAGACTTGTAAACATAGTTTTCGAGGGTCTAACTCAGAAAATGACCATTGTCCTACTTCCTCAGGACATCTCAAGATTCGAACTAAGCTTAGGTTTTCCAAACCTTACGATAGAGGATCCCTACAAAGTCAAAATCTCCCCACTCCCCTGGAAGAGGAAAAACAGGGACCAACCCAGCCCCTCGGATCCCTTGTGGAAAGGGAAAACCATAGTTTAGGAGACCACCCATCAACCAAAAAAAATGATGTAGAGCTTCCTGATATGGAATACTAGGGGATCCAATAATACCTAGTTTAGGAGGCATTGCAAGTCTCTAGTTGATATCCACCATCCCTCTATCCTTTCCCTTTTAGAGACTAGAATGACTGCTCATAGGAATCTAGCTAATGAATTTGGTTAGGAATCTAGCTAATGAATTAGGTTTTCCTTCCTTCATCCAGTCTTTTGCTATTGGTACTTCTGGGGGCATTGTTATCTTCTTGAAAGATGACAACATTGCCATCGAAGGTATATTTATTTCTCCTCAGGCCATCAATGTCACTGTTAAGGTGAGTCCCCTCTCTCCCCTTTTTGTCGTTGGATTCTTAGTGTTATCTAAGGTAGTAATTCTTTTGCTCTTAGAAAGAATTTGTGGGATCAACTTACGTGTTTAGATGACTCTCTTCATACCCTGGATAGTGATTGTTGGTCAGTGGGTGGAGATTTTAATGAGATTCTACAAACTTTTAAAAAGCTTGGTGGAAATAGTTTTAATTGCGGAATAATACTCACAAAAATACCTGAACTTTGACTGGATTTCTAGTTGAGCATACTGAAATTTGCGGGGGTCCTATTACCCCCTAGAATTTTTAAAGTGGATTTAATTCCTCCCTGAAACTCTATACCCAGTTTCAGCGGCTGGCGGTGTAATACACGCGCCAATCTCATTTTTACATGTGTATTGGCGCGTGTAATACACGCTCCAAACTCATATTTATACATGTTCAAGTGGGAAGATATATGTCATTAAAATACGAAAAAAAATCTAGAGGGGTAATAGGACCCCCACAAAGTTCATTATGCTCAACTGGAAATTCGATCAAAGTTAAGGTATTGTTGTGAGTATTATCCCTTTTAATTGCTTTAGGTCATCTTTTTTCTGGGAATGCATTAATCACTGTAATCTTATAGACTTAGGGTTTAGGGGTAGTAAGTTCACTTGGCCCAATATGAGATATAAACATAGACAATATCTTATTTTGGAAAGGCTGGACTGATTCCTGGCCAATGACCTATATATTTCCTGAAGCCTCTGTTCTTCATCTTTCTAGAACTCACTCTGACCACTCCCCTCTCCCTCTGACCTTCAGCAGAAATGCTCAACCTATCACTGAGACTTTTAGAGTTGAGTCCATATGATGCAATCATGCTGATTTCCACACCCTGGTTTCTCAATCTTTACCTGAGGGCTCCAACATTACTAGAGCCTCAATCAACTTTGAATTCATTGCCAAAGATTGGAACAATATTGTCTTTGGCAATCTCTTCCAAAGAAAGAACATCTTAGTTAGGTTGGATGGTATCCAAAAATCTCCTAATTATCCCACCAATTCCTTCCTTTATAATCTCGAAAAAGTTCTCACTGAGGAATTTAGCCACATCCTTAAGAATGAGCAAGATTTTTGGATGCTTAAATCCAGAATAAACTGGTTTATGGAAGGATATAGGAACACTAGATTCTTCCACTCATCCACTTTGATTAAGAGGAGGATAAATAGAATCAACTCCATGTAGGACCAAGGATCTTGGGTCCATGATCAAGCTGACATCAAGAATACCATCTTGTCTTTTTACACTTCTTCTTTCACTATTGAGTAGCTCAGTGCTACTCTAAGGTGTCAGCAAAATCATTCTTCCTCTGTCTCTATCCTTTCATCTTCTCATCCCCTGCTTGATTTTATCCCTTCCCTTGCTGAAATTAAAGTTTTTGTCTTCTCCTTCAATCCTTTCAAGTCCTCGGGCCCTGATGGAATGCACCCTTTTGTGTACCAAAAATATTGGGACATTTTTGCCTCTCTCTTTGACTTTTGTACCAGTACCTTCTCAAATGGTATCATGGATACAAAGGTCAATGCTACCTACCACTGTCTTATACCCAAGTATAGGAATGTCATCTCTCTCAAGAACTTCAGACCAATAGGTCTCTGCAATACCCAATATAAGATCATTACAAAATCATAGCTAATAGGATTAAACCTATCCTTTAGTCCTTAATTGGTCCTACTCAATCTAGTTTTCTCTCCAAAAGAAGAGCTTGTGACAATGCTATCACTGTTTAAGAATATATTGATCACTTCAGAAGAATGAAAGGGAAAAACCCTAATATGCTTTTGAAATTTGATCTTGAAAAAACCTTTGATAGATTGCAATGGTCTTTCATTAGACAAGCCCTGACCTATTTTAATTTCCCCACTGGTCTCTCCAATCTTATCATGTCCTGAATCTCCCCCACCACTGTTTCTGTCCTGGTTAATGGAAGATATACTACTAGTTTTGAGCCTTTCAGGAAAATAAGACAGGGGGAACCTCTATCTCGTTACATTTTTATTCTCTGGATGGAGCTTCTCTCAAGAAGAATAAACCATGAAGTAGACACTCTTCAATGGTTTCCCATCCAAATAAATCATAGAGGTCCTAAGCTTTCCCATCTTTTCTTTGCTGGTGATCTCACTTTTTTTGCCGAAGCTGACATTCTTAATTGCAATACTATTGTTAGAACTCTTAACAACTTCAGCCACCATGCTGGTCAAAAATTAAATCATAGAAAATCTAAAATGCTCTTCTCTTCCAATTGTCACCCTTCTACAAGGGATCACCTGTCCACCATTCTTGGAATTAAGGTCAGTTCTACCTTTGGAAAATACATAAGCTTCCCTATCTTCCATGGCCCTCTCAAGTTAAGTGATTTCCAGTTCATCCTTGACAATTTGAGCACCAAGTTAGCTGGTTGGAAGGTCAATTTTCTTAACATGGCTAGTAGGGTCACTCCAGCCAAGGCCAGCCTAGGTAACATTCCTAACCATCTGATGCAATACATCCTATTGCCTAGGAAAATCCATAATCTTATAGATAGGGTCCAAAAGAATTTTATCTAGAGTACTACTGACTCCAAAAGGAAAATACACTTGGAAAACTGGGATACCATAACTCAATCAAAGCACCTTGGTGGATTGGGTATGCAAAAAGCCAGCCTTAAGAATGATACCCTTCTTTGTAGCCTAGACTAGAGACTACACTCAAATCCTTCCTCCTTGTAGGCTAATGTACTCATACAAAAGCAGTCTTCCCACACTAGCAAACACATCCACTCCCAATCTAGAACTTGGAGAAAAGTCCATAGAGCTTGGCACCTTTGCCAAGATCTAGTCCCCTGGTCTGCTCACAATGGATAAAAAAATAATATTTGGAAAGACAGATGAGTCCCTCATCACCTCCATTTTCTCTATTATTCAAGGACCCCTCCCCCATCTCTGCCCATCTTTACAGCTCTCTTCCATCTGGCAAAATAGGTATTGGAATTTTGATTCTCTACCTTTTCAAATCCCCAACCAAATCAAACTTGACATAAAAAAATCCTTCTTGACAAACACTCACACTAACTCTGGCATTCTCTTTTGGCTCTTAACAACCAATGGAGCTTTCTCCTGCAAAACTGCTTATCATCACATCTTTTTCCTTAAGAAGTCTTCAAATCCAAATCACCTTCACCTTGGGTGGATTTGGAAGCTGTTTGTACCCAATAAAATCAAATTCTTTCTCTGGCTCTTCCACCATGATAGCCTCCCCACTAATTGTACTTTACCTTACAGAGGACTAAACATTCTCCCTTATTACCACCTTTGTCAGCATCACCTAAAAGACACCCAACACCTCTTCTTCAGTTGTGTCCATGAAAATAATTTTCAGCAAGATCTTATTCGAGGCTATAAAGGTGATAATTCCATCACTCTACAAATGTTTCATTCGCCCCAATGGGATACCACCTGGAAACTGCTCAAAAACTCTAAATATGATACTATTCTTGATTGGTCAACCTTATTACCCTTTAGCCTCAGGAAAATTTGGAGGAGCGGAAACTCCAATGTTTTTTATCACAAGAATGTTCCTCCATATTTTGACTTTGCTTACTCTGAAGCAACTCATTTTTTCCATCTAAGACCCTATTAAACCCCCAAACCAACAGCTACTGTCCATGTCCAATAGATTCCCCCCCTCAAGTCACCACTACAAACTTAACACTGATGCGTTCAGCCTAGGAAAATCTGGCAAGGGTGGCATAGGAGGTGTCAGTCGAAACTCGAATAGTGACAGAATTCTAGGCTTCTCACAAAGTTTTCTTTATGTCTGTAACAATTTTATGGAGCTTTTAGCTATAAGGAAAGGCCTGCAGCTAGACTTGGATCATAATTTTCATCCCTTAATTATAAATATTGACTCAAAAATTGTGATTTATATGCTTAAACATGGAAATCCACTTTGTATCCCTTACCCCTATGATTGCAGATTGATGCTAATAAGACTAGGCGCACCTCGATCCAACATTGCTTTAGAGAATAAAATCAGGCCGCTGACGCGCTGGCAAAGGAAGGCTCCAAGCAGGAATTTCTGAAAAATTGTGAAGTTTTTGTCACCCCAACCTTTTTGTAGTCCATACAGTATGGGACGATCTGGAAGGCAAGAACCAATGTAGGACAATATCAAACTTGTAGATGCTTGGGCTACACCCATATTTTTGTATATTAGAGACAGATTGAGCTCCAACTTTTCTCTCTATATATAACTCTCTTTTCTACCAAAAAGAAAAAGAAATATACATAGTAGTAGTAGGTAATAAAAATAATAATATATAAAAAAATTAATAAGTCTTTTATAACTATGTGGATACTATTATGTTTAAAAGATTAACTTGAGTTTAAATTATAATGTAACTATTATAAGAAAATGTTGACATTCTATTGTAATTAAAGATTTAAATTACAACAACAACAACAAACCCAATGTACTCCCACAAAGTGGGGTTTGGAGAGGGTAAAGTGTACGCAGACCATACCGCTACTCAGCTAAAGTAGAGAGGTTGTTTTCGATAGACCCCCGGCTCACGACAAATAACAAATATAACAAAACATACAAGCAATCAATAAACAAGGGGTGGTATACGCCTCTAGATAATAAAGAAACAAGATACCCACAAAGTAATAATATAAACTCTCTAAACGAAAGCATAAACATCACCACAACACCATGGTCAATTGGCTACAGGACACTACAAGCACCAGTACACACTGAGCAGTCTTACCTACCATTACAAATGTACTCCTACCTACTAACCCTTTACCCGAATCCGCGTCCACCATACCTTCCTATCAAGGGTCACGTCTTTCGTAAGCTGTAACTGCCTCATGTCCTGCCTAATCACCTCCCTTCAATATTTCTTTGGCCTACCTAGACCCCACCTAAAACTATACAGAGCCAGCCTCTCACACGTACGAACTGGAGCATCCATGTCCCTCCTCATCACGTGCCCTAACCAACGCAACCTCACTTCTTGCATCTTTTTCTCTACCGAAGCCACACCCACCTTCGCTCGAATGATTTCATTTCTCACTTTATCTCTCCTGGTAAGTTCACACATCCACCGCAACATCCTTATCTACACCCTCTTTAACTTTTTGATGTGGGAGTTTTTAACCGGCCAACACTTCGCTCCATACAATATAGTCGGGCGGACTGCCACTTTATAGTACTTATCTTTAAGCTTAGGAGGCACCTTCTTATCACACAAAACTCCCGAGGCGAGCCGCCGTTTCAACCATGCTGCACCAATACGGTACGATACATCTTCATCAATATCGTCATTTCCCTGAATCATAGATCCAGATACTTAAAACTCCCTCTTTTCTGAATGGCCTGAGAATTAAATCCCACGACCACGTCTTCCTCATGCTGCAAATCGCTAAACTTACATTCCAAGTATTCCATTTTAGTCCTGCTTAACCTAAAATCTTTAGACTCAAAAGTCTTTCTCAAAACCTCCAACTTATTATTAACTCTACCCCGGGTATCCTTAATCAGTACAACATCATCAACAAATAACATACACCAAGGCAACTCCCCTTGAATACTCTGAGTCAAAATATTCATCATCAAGGTAAATAAAAATGGATTAAGAGTCGATCTCTAATACAATCCTGTCAAAATAGGAAAGTGCTCTGAATCTTCCCCTACCGTCCTCACACGAGTCTTCGCACCGTCGTACATATCCTGGAACGACCTAATGTATGCCACAGGCACCCCTTCTAGCCTCCAAGCACCTCCACAAAATCTCCCTAAGAACTTTGTCATACGCCTTCTCAAGATCAATGAACACCATGTGCAAGTCCTTCTTCCTCTCCCTAAACTGCTCCATAATCTCCTCACAAGGTGAATGGTCTCCGTAGTCGAGTGACCTGACATGAAACCGAACTGATTCTCAAAAATGGTCACGCTCCTCAGTCTCAACTCTACCATCCTCTCCCAAACCATCATGGTATGACTCAATAATTTAATACTCTATAATTTTGCAACTCTGAATGTCTCCCTTGTTCTTATATAATGGAATCGTCGTGCTCCATCTCCAAACTTCGGGCATCTTTACCGCCGTAAAGATGATGTTAAACAACCTCGTCAGCCACACCAAAGCTGCCTCACCCGTGATCATTAAAAAATCAACTGAAATCTCGTCTGGGCCAGTCTCCGTACCCCTACGCATCCGTCGAATCATACCCCTGACCTCCCCCACGTATTTGAATTTGAAAATACATTATCCTTTTTAAAAATATATTCATTAACTTAAAAATAAAAATAATTGCAGAAGAGTTCTATATGAATTCTACTATTTCATAACTTATCTCTTTCATTTCAAGATATTTAATTTACGTATTAAATGAAGATGAAAATAATAATAATAATAATAATAATAATAATAATAATAATAATAATAATAATTTGAAATAATAAAATAATAATAGCAATAATAATATATAGTAATAGGGGTAGCACGTTGTATTAATTAATAATAATTTAAAAAGTAATAGTACTTATTGGCAATAATAATAATAATAATAATAATAATAATAATAATGTTAATAATAAATAATAATTTATATATATTGTTAATTTTATAAGAGAATGGTGTAGATTAATTTTAGTTTTATTAATTTTTGTTTTAAAAGGGACTTTTTAACAAACAAATAAAGAAGAAACAAAGAAAAGGAGATAAAATGAAACAAGAGAAAAACAAACCACGGGAAGAAAGGATAAAAAAAGCAACGAAGTTTATTTTTGTTAGCTACAAAATCTTTTTGGATTAATATCATTGTTTTCAAATATTCTTTTTAATTCAAATATATAAATTATAAAAAAAATATATGTATTATATTTAAAAAATAAAAAAGAGCAATAAATTTATCTTCTCTTAATAAATTGATATATTATTTGAATTTGAATTTGAATGAAATTTGAGTTGGAATAGAGTTTTAACTTCTTAATCTATTTTTTATATATACTACTACAATTATATGTAATATTAAGCTTTCTTCCCTTTTTAGTTAATATATTGATCATTAACTTCAATTATGGATTTTATTGACTGCATTTTTCATACTCTTCATTTTCTAGAAACTTTTTATATTATAATATTTTTATTTTTATATGCAGATGAGTGATGGTCATATACAAATTAATTAATGTTGTCATTATATTCGGATCTCCAAGTAAATAATAATTTTCATTCTAATTTTGTTTGTTTGACTTTTGTCAAAAACAAATGTATCTGATTATGCAGATAAAAATATAATCACCTTTTATTGAGAATTTTAGTCAACCATTAAGCTTTTTAAATATTAGTTTATGTTATTATTTTTACATCATTGTTCACACCTAATTTTGGCCCTCTACGATTAACTATAATTTTGAGTTTCTTCGGTCTTAAATAAAATTACAATATTTATTTTATCCGAATAAAAGTTTTTCAAAATATTTTTTCATTTTAAGTAGCGATTATATATTCTCGTATTCGTATATACGAGATCGTATGATTTGTTATTTAAATAACTATTCTGTTAAAATCGAATTTTAATCAAGGATTGTCTTAAAAATTAATTCAAGTGGGTAAAATATTGATTTAAACATAAGTTGTTCTCAAAAATAATTTATTTGATTTTATTAAATCAAGAAGCTTCGCATTAAATTGATAGATGATTCGTGTCGAATTTTATTTTAATTTTAGCCAATTTATTAAATTTGAACATTAATAAAATTACTTTGTCCACAATTGCAATGTAATTGGCCTATTAATTTTTAACATGATTTAACGTTAAATAAAATTGACTGAAATTATAATTAGGGCCATTTATTAAATAAACTAGTCCTATATCTCTAATCTCATACACCAGACCAACCCCTTCTAGGATTAATTCCCTAGGCCCAATCTTTCCTGACCCGTCCAACCCAACATCAGCCCAACAACTCGATCCCAAACCCGACCCAAATTTCCACCTCCTCTTCAACCTTTATACTCCTACAAACAGCCGACAATACTTCATCCTCTATGACATTTTTATGCTTGTGTGTCAAAAAGAAGATTCAAACGTAATTGCTATTGCGAATTTCGTGTTGGGGTGCGAATCTTCTTTTGAATTGGTCTTGTTTGGATTCAATGTGGTCATCCATGTTAGTTCAAAATTCTCCAGCTTTGGTGTTGCACATTGGATACTATTTAATAAAGTTAATGATTTTGTTTTGTGTTTTGAGGACCTAATAATGCCTTAGGCTAATCAGTACTTGAATATTATTTGTCATCGGATTCTAGTTTAAGAGTTGTTTGGTTTCAACTAAGAAGAAATTTGGTGTGTTGATAGAATCATGGTTCCTTTCATCCTTTGTTTGATATAGTTAGCTTGTTTTAACAGATGTTTTTGGTATGATTTTGACGTCGTGGAATGCATAGTAATGGTAAATGGATTTCAGAATACTACGAATTTCCGGAATTATTTGGTTATGGCTTTGAAACTTATGTGTCCTTAACCTATTTGTTAAAATGTCAATGAGAATGGGACCTTGATCTGAGTCTATGAGACTCTCCATATCCTTACATCCCACGTCCCAAAAATTCAAAGAGACTAGCATGGAAAAACGAGGCTGATATACACTACTAGTATACGCTTGGCATATAAGATTTACGGGTCAAAGGTGGCTGGTATAAGCCAAGATATGACATATGGTAAAGCTGGAAGCGAGCATACGAGGTTTTATTTGCTGACATATATAGCTTATATATAGAAAAACGTAAAAAAATGGGACTGATATACACATAGTATACACTGCAGAAAGAAGATTCAAAGTCCAAAGTTGAGCAGCTTTATTGATGGCCAATTAAGGGCCCAACTTCAATTGTTGTATTCATTTTTTGTAATTTATAATTTATCTTTATTTATTTGTATTAACTAATATTTTAATCAATTAATCTAGGTAAATTCTCTAAAGTGTTGTCATTTTATTTTATCTTAGTTTTCTTTTACTTAATTCGTAGTTTTTTCACCTAATTTATATTGTCTAAAACAGATTAAATTGGTTCCTTCTATTTTCTCCTTAAAACAACTCTTTCAACGATTAAGTATTTTATTTCAAAATAATATTTGTGTTGTTCATGTAACTAATAGCTCATTTAGATTAAAGTGATTTTCTTCAAACCTAAGAAACTAATTTGTTTTGAAGATTAACTTTTTAAAAAAAATTAGGAAAGCACTTTTAATTTTGATACGCGCTAAACATTTTTTAAAAAGTGTTATTTATAATAAAAATGGTTTTTCCTATAGTAGTAATAATAAGAAAGTAGTTGTATAATCTTTTCTTTCTCCGCGAAAGCAAAAAATTATTTTCCTTTTAAAATTCAAAAAGAAAAATTGCAACTCAATTTAATTCAAATAGAATGTTTCTCCTTTGAATAATTAAATGTCATGTTTAAATAAATGATTTTAATAGTTTTTATAAAATCAAGTCTTTGGAAAATTTAGCCACTTTTGGTAAGTCAGTTTTTTTTGATAAATCGTTTTAAACGGACGCTCCCAAGTGCCTTAAAAACTTTCTTAGGACGTTAATTGAACCCTTACCTAGTTTTTCTTATTTCAAAGATTTATTTCTGTTTTTAAATCTTTGAAGTTTCTTTAAGTTTTCTTGATATTTTCTATAAAAATCAAGTGGCGACTCTGTAAATTTCTCAGAATTATTTCAAAATTTTCTTGAATCTTTTGATATAGTTTTAAAGAGGTCAAATCATTTTCTTGTCAAAAGAAATTCGAAAAGGATAAAACAATCATTATTTTATCTAAAAATTACACAAACCTACAACTTAAGTTTCATTTATTACAAAAAATTTCATCTTTCCAAACATATTATAAAAATCCTATTTTTCTCTAAAAATATATATACATAGCTTTCTATGTATATGTCGGTCCTGTTATGTATATGAATCAATTTTGTTATGTATATGTCGGTCTTTGTTATGTATATGTCGGCCTTGTCATACATTTTATGTATATGAATCGGCCTTGTTATGTATATGTCGGTCTTGTCATATACAAAGGTTTCTATGTATATGTCGATCTTGTTATGTATATGAATCGTGAGAGAGAGTAAAGTAATTAAGGAAGTGAGAGAGAGAGTAAATAGTTCTAATAAGGTTGGGATTTATGTTATTTTTACTTATTTTATTAAAACAAGTGATAATATTATTTTATGTGTTTTTGTATGATCTATTTATTTAATTTGGTGTTGAGAAATTTTTTGGATGAAGATAAAAAAAATTAAGCAACTAGCAATTCAATAACTTTTGTTTTGATGAAGAATACAACAACAACAACCCACTGTATTTATAAATTTTAAACACATGAGAATAGGAGAAAGAAGAGGAGGGAGATGACACAATAAAATAATCAAAATTAACAATATAAATCTTTAAATTATAAATAATATATAATATAATATATAAAAATATGAAACATAACTTTTTAAAAATAATTACAGGATTATTTTTTCGTATTGATTTGATTAGAGGTGGGGGATTAAGTAGGTAAGGGTGGAGGCGCGAGGGGAGAGGGGATAGAAATCTTTTTTAAAAAATAAATTGAAGGGAGTGTATGTAGATGGAGGTGGGTGGGGGGAGTAGAAAAAAATATTTCATTTTCGCATTTTATTAGAATTAATATGACAGTTGATTATTTTAAGCTAATATGATTTAACATACTCGATGAACATATCCCAATATAAAATAATTAAAAATAATAATTTAATATTATCCACGCATTGCGTAGGTACATATATTAATTAAACTATTAAATAACATATGCTACCTAGAATATTATCCCCTCCACTCAAATGAAAAAGAAAAAAAGAATGAAGCATGCAACTCTATTAACTTCCAATTTATGAAAACTACAAGCTATTTATGAAAATGCAACAATGGAAAATCCAATTTCATTCAGTAATTGCCATGGCCAAGGTGTCTCTTTTCATTAAAATTGTATTCAGTTTTTATTGAGATAATGAATTATGTATATTGACTGTGTGTTTATACATAATGACAACTCATACTACCAGCCGACTCTAACAACCCCATGTGCTAATCACGTGCAACATTCTTCTCTAGCTAACTCATTTTTGCTACTCTTCTTTCCTACTTTCACTGCACACTTAATATTCCCCCTCAAACTGGAGGTTGGAAAATGTCCACACTCCAAGCTTGGAAGATAGAAACTAATGTTGCTCTGCTCCTAATCTTTTTATCAAATTGTCTGGTACCTGTAGATTAGTGCTCAAGTATTGAGTGTCAATGAAGCATGGCTTCACTCTCTCCTTGAAGAAGTGACAATCTAACTCTTTATGCTTTGTTCTTTCATGAAACATAGGATTTTCTGCTATTTGAATAGCTGTTTTACTGTTACTGAACACTTTGATTGGAATTGTGACTTTGATATTAAGTTCCTTCAACAAGTCATCCAGCCAAATCAACTCTGCTACCAGTGCAGCCATGCTCCTATACTCTGCCTCTACCGAGCTTCTGCTTACAATGGACTATTTTTTTATTTCCAAGAGATCAAGGGATCTCCTAATTTTACTACATACCCTATTACTGATCTTCTGGTGTTAGAAAAAGATGCTCAATCTGAGTCACAATAGCTTGTGAAAACTATTCCCTTTTCCCTCTCCATTAACACACCTAGACCAGGTGAACCTTTTACATATCTGACCAGTCTGATTGCAGCATCCTAGTATAAAACTTTTGGACATTGCATGAACTGACTTAGTACCTGTACAGCTGTACTCCAAAACAAATATCTGACCTAGTGGTAGTGAGATATAACAGTTTTCTCACTAATCTTTGATAACCTGTTACATCTTCAAAGATTGGATCACTAGTATTTTTTGTTTGTTCATCATAGTCCAAGCTGGTGAGTTTATGATTAAATTTCAGAGGAGTTGATGCAGTTTTAGTACCACCCAATCCTATTTCATAGATAAGCTGCAAAGCATATTTTCTTTGATTCAATAGTATACCTTCTTTTGACTTCAGGACTTCTATCCCCAGGAAATACCTTAGGGCACCTAAATTTTTCATCTTGAAGTTTTGATTCAAGGTGTCTTTAGCCTCTTGTATCACTTTTGAGCTAGAACCTGTATTAAGTAAATCATCGACATAAATCAATATTATCAATATATCAATTCCTGTCTTCTTGGTAAACATTAAGTGATCATGCATGCATTGACAATATCCTGCTTGTAATAGTGCATCTGTCAACTTGATATTCCACTGTCTTGAGGCTTGTTTCAAATCATACAAAGACTCCTTTAATTTGCATACTCTGTCCTTCCCCTGTCTGTGGAATCCATGAGGAAATTTCATGTATACATTTTCCTTCAAATCACCTTAAAGGAAAACATTATTGATATCCATTTGACATAAATCCCAACCATAAGAGGCTGCTAGACTGATGCATGACTGTCCTTACAGTGACCATTTTATCTACTGGTGAGAATATTTCATGGTAATCTAAACCCTCTTGGTGGTTGCAGGTCTTGACCACTAGCCTGGCCTTGAACCTTTCTACATCACCATTGGCTTTGTATTTTACTTTGTAGACCCATTTTGATCCAATAGGCTTGACACCAATTGGAAGATCAATAATAAACCAAATATGGTTGTCCTTCAGGGCAGTGATTTCATTTTGCAGTGCATCAATCCATCTAATATCTTAAGAAGTTTCTTTATAACAACTTGGTTCAGTGATTGCAGAGAATGCACCAAGATATCTTTGGTAGGAATGAGATAAGTGATCATATTGAACATGATTTGTGATGGAATGAGGTGTTTTAGCCTTATTGGGAGCAATGTCGTCCTTGGTACAGATGAGAGGTTTAGGTGACCTTACTGGCCTCTATTGAACTGCAACATCAGATGGTGGTGGTGCTGCGATTGGATCACTTGTTGGCACTTTAGTTTCAACTATTGATTCGGTAGTTATAAGTAATTTTGTTGGCATTACTACATCTGCACCACCAGTATGATATAATGATATATATCTGTTGTGTGTATTGGTTCATCAATTGAGAAACCTGGACCTGAGCCCGAACCTACAGTATTAGTTACTATAGTATGAGTTACATCAACTTCATTTCCAGCATCCTGCAAAAAAAATGATAGTATAGTTACAACCACTTCATGTCATGTTGTATCATTGAAAGAAAACACATGCTCCTTGAATACTACATCTCTACTAACAAAGAGAGTGTGTATGTCTAGGTCATATAACTTGTATCCCTTTTATGTAGTTGAAAAGCCAATCAACACAACTTTTCTTGCCCTTGGTTCAAATTTATCCCCTTTTGGCAACACACTTGCAAAACACAATCATCCAGAAGTCCTCAGGTGCTCAAGTCTTGGTGGTTTTCCATATAACAACTCATAAGGTGTCTTCCCTTTCAACACACTGGTTGGCCACCTATTTATCTAATACGTACACAGATCTTTGCACACATTCACCCCAAAATCTTGCTGGAATAAAGAATAAAATTTCAATGCCCTTCCTACTTTAAGAATGTGTCTATATTTTCTTTCTACCACTCTATTTTGTTGCGGAGTATATGGGCAGCTACTTTGATGGATTATACATTATCAATCAGCAATTCATTCGTTTGAGTATTGAAAAGTTTTGTACTATTGTCAGACCTCAACACTTTTATTTTTGCATCAAACTGAGTATATATTATGGAGATAAAACTTTTCAGAACAACAGTTACTTCCTTCTTAGATTGTAAAAGAAATATTCAAGTGAATCTATTGAAGTCATCAACTATAGTGACAAAATAAGGCTTTCTATCATGTGTAGGGTGCTTATAAGGGCCCCAAACATCTAAGTAAACCAGATCAAACAAACCACCACATATACTACTGCTAGAACTAGGAAAAAATAACCAGTATTGTTTAGCCAAAGGGCATACTAGACAATTCTGTTATGATGCATCAACTACTGCATCTTCTAACATTGGTATGTGCTTCATGACTTCATGTGAAGGATTTCCAAGCCTAAAATGTCATAAGGATTACCTTCCTTTGCTCTTTATTATTGTGTTACCAACTTAGGATATTTGATTCCTCAAAATATACAATCCTGTTGATTCCTTACCAATCCCAATCACCTTGTCAGTGAAGAGAGCTTGTACCACACACAATTCAGGATAGAAAAATATACAACACTTTAATTTCTTTGTGATATTTGACACTAAGAGTCCTTGAATTTAATGTCTAGAACATGCAAGACATCTTTCAAGGTGTAACCTCCCAGAATAACTGTGTTCCCTATGTGTTGTATTTGTATTTTATTTTCTGTTGGTACTTGTACTTGTCTTCCTTTTTTATCAGTAATATATCTAGCATTATTCAATACTTTATCTGATGATGGTGTTATATGGTGTGTGGCACCTGAGTCAACAATCCACTCTGTCCAATTTACACTACATGCACGGCTGAATAATGAGAACATACCTGATCCTTTAGATTTGCAAGGGCCTTTTGGTTCAGATCGATCCATCATGTTCAATATTTCCTCATATTGTTCTTTAGTGAAATAACTTTCTTTGTATAGATCAACATTCCTTGAGCCACTTTCTGCTTTCACAATTGTGCTATTGACATGAGGTCTGAAATTTTTACCTTGAGGTTTCCTCTGGCTCTTTACCTTGAAATTTTTTCTAATCATTCCCTCCATCTGTGCCTACAAGTTTTTTTTGGCTTTCCTCTTTTGTATTGCCATCACATATGCTTGGTTCACACTAGGAAAAGTAGCATTAAACAAAATATTACTCCTCACCTGTGCGAAACATTCATTTAACCCAACCAAAAATTACATTAATCGTTGTTGTTTTATGTATTTCACATGATGCCTCGATTCAGCATAATCACATGAGGGTGACGACACCATAACATCGATCTCATCCCATAAATCTCTTAATTTGGAGTAATATGTTGTAACAGAGTCAGTGTCTTGTATTAACAAGCTGATTTCCTTCCAAAGATAAAAAAAATTCTTCTTAGGTTTGATTTATCAAACATTTCCTTGAAATCTCCCCAAATCTTCTTCGAACTAGATGCATAGACAATGCTAGTCATCAATTCCGACGCTACCGTCACACTGATCCACGACATTACCACTGCGTCACATCTCTCCCACTTTGCCGCCGAAGCACCTTTGTATGAGTTTTTTGCACAAGTTCCGTCATCAAATCCTAGTTTGTTTTTGACTAGAAGTGCTAATCTCATCGACCTACTCCATACACCGTAGTTTTCCGGCCCCGTGAGCTTCATAGGAATCAATACTACGCGTTGTATATCCGATGCCTACAAATGCAGGGGATGATTGTGATCCGTCTGTAGATCTTTAACGCCTTCTGCTGTTTGTGCTTCCGTCATGATTAAGTTGTGATATTCGGTAAATCAATTTCAAAAAACGAAGATTAACATCTCCCGATCGTAACGAGAAGCTTTGATACCATATTAACTTTCAATTTATGAAAACTACAAGCTATTTATGAACATGCAATAATGGAGAATCCAATTTTATTCAGTAACTGCCATGGCCAAGGTGCCTCTTTTCATTGAAATTGTATTCACTTTTTATTGAGATAATAGAACATGTATATTGACTGTGTGTGTATATATAATGAGAACTCATACTACCAACCGACTTTTACAACCCCAAATGCTAATCACGTGCAAGATTCTTTTCTAGCTAACTCATTTTTGTTGCTCTCCTTTTTTGCTTTCACTGCACACTTAATAAACTCAAACAAAACGTAGAAGGAGAGACAAAATGAATAAACAAAAAGAGCAGATGTACAAAGCAAGAAGATCAAAAAGCAAAAGAAGGAAAATGTAGGATAGGTTGTTCGGGTAGAGTTAATAATATAGGATAAATAATAAAATAGAATTCTGAAGTATTAAGTAAGGACATAATTAGAAAGAAAAATTAGAATATAATAGGATCACATTAAATCAATTGTTACAGAAAATGATATTTTTCATATTACATAGAGCCAAATATTGCATATATTTGTAACAACTAACAACACAATACAATAGGTGATAACAAATGGATGGATTGGATCGGATGAATTAAAAATTACTTGAGTTAAAATAAGTTGGATTGTTATTCACTCATATGAATATAGGTAAACAATGAATTTGTAAGATATAGATTGAATAAAATGGTTCGAAACTTCTTAATGTCTAAAAGCCAAAAACCTTTAAACATTTAACTGAGTTAATTGAAATCACCTTTAACAATTAAAAAAATAGCTAATTAAAGATGTGTTAGGTGTGAAGTAATTGTTCTTAAATTTTCTCATATTTGGTGGACTTAAATGATTAGAAAAAAAATAAATTAAATTGAGTTATTTTTCTTCAATTTAAGGAAAATGACTTTCCTACATAAAGTAAGAAAATATTTTTCAATTTTTTTTTTTTCAACTTCACTACCCAATCTAACCTAGGACACAACTCAATGTATATCCGGGACTAGACATCTGACCATGACTTAAGACCCAACACCTTGGGTTCCGTGGCCTCTTCATCTCGAGTCCCTTACCTCGACCAAGCCAAAACCTAACTTCCGATCCTGACATTAGCCATTGGCATCCTTTACATTCATAGTTGATGCTTGTATAGCACCAGGCATACCCTTTATCATTTAATGTCATTTAACTAAAAGTCAATTAAGGGGTTTAAATATATAGTGCGATCGTTGGAAAGGGGCCCCTATATAAGATCATGTAATCATCAACAATTGAATTAAAACCATACAGAGTTATAACAAAGAGTTAAAACCATCATCTAAGGCTCATTAATTTGTTCGGGCTTAGCTACTTTAGTCCGTCCATCTTCAGGTCATTCACGATTCCTCGTGATCTCAGACAACTTTATGTCCATCCACACTTAGTTTCTTTTGCTTCTTACATTCACTTTTATTTTACTGTACAACATTATACTTAATTTTGCTATGTTTGACTGAATTAAGACCTTTATCCTCTAAACCTCACTAACAAGTTCAATTGTACCTTTTTTAGGGTTAACAACTCTAACTCGGACCGATTCCATATCTAGATATAGTACTCGAAATCAGGGGCAGATCTACAGTGTCGGGTGGGGGTTTCCGGGAACCTTCGCCCGCTATCGTTGATCTCATAAGTATATTAAAAAAATAAAAGAAGTCAATAAAATTGCATAAATGGGAACCCATGCTCAAATTGAATGTTGGCTTATTGGCATAGAAGGGGCCCTTAAACTCCTCATGTTCCATGAGAACATGGGATCGATTTGTATTGAGGTTTTGTCTTTTTATTTTTATTTATTAAATGGTAGTTTATTTATCGGGAATGCACAAATTTAAAATTCTATATTTTTCCTATTCCAAAAAATATTGTAATTTTCTCTCAATTTTTCATAGAAAAGATTTGTTCTAGTTATAAAAGTGAGTGTGGATATCCACATGACCACATTTTATTCATATAATTTTTCATATTCTTATGGATTTAAAAAAAAAAAAAAAACTAAAGCCCTATTTATCTGATAAAAATATAAGTGATCCACTCCTAAAAATGTAAATTAAATAAACTGATTTTATAAATATTATCTAATGTCAGCTCTAACCATGGATAGCAACGATCAAAAAAAAGAAAAGAACAAATAATGTGTCTATCCACTCCCAATTATGGGTGTCAAACGGGCCAGACTGGGCCAGCCCGAAACCGGCCCTTCCATTTTAATCGGGTTGAGGGCCGGTTTTAACGCTAGTCGGGTCGGGCTGGGCCAAACAGTAAAAAAATTAAAACTCACCCTAACCCGGCCCACTTAACCCAACCCGGTCAAACCCACCAAAACCAGGTCAAATCCGATTAAAAACCGGTCAAACCCGTTTAAAAAATAAATAAAAAATCCAATATACTCTATATACACTCCAATATACACTATATACACTCCAATATACAATATATATTTTTTAAAAAATATATAAACAATTACACATATATACGTACCATTCAATATATAATTATATATGACTATACATACTACTTTAAATAAAACATATACTATAATAGTAAAATATATATATATATACACTACAATATATATATATATATACACTACAATATATATATATATATATATATATATATATATATATATTTATATACTAATTTATTAAACATATACACATGTATACGTTAAATATATACTACTTTAGAAGATATATACACATATATATGCACCATTCAATATATATGTACTACTTTAAATAAAATATATACTACAATATACATATATATATATACAACAATATGTATATATATATAGTTACATACTAATTTATAAAACATATACACTTGTATACGTTAAAGATATACGTCTATAGAAGATATATACACATTTATACGCACCATTCAATATATATGTACTACTTTAAATAAAGTATATACTACAATATATATATATATATATATATATACTTACACACTAATTTATAAAACATATACAGTTATATACGTTAAATGTATACTACTTTAGAAGATATATACACATATATACGCACCATTCAATATATATGTACTGCTTTAAATAAAATATATACTACAATATACATATATATATACAACAATATATATATATAGTTACATACTAATTTATAGAACATATACACATGTATACGTTAAAGATATACGTCTATAGAAAATATATACACATATATACGCACCATTCAATAATATGTACTACTTTAAATAAAGTATATACTACAATATATATATATATATACTACTATATATATATATATATACTTATATACTAATTTATAAAACATATACACTTGTATACGTTAAAGTTATAAGTCTATAGAAGATATAAACACATATATACGCACCATTCAATATATATGTACTACTTTAAATAAAGTATATACTACAATATATATATATATATATATATGTGTGTGTGTGATAGTTAATTAATAATATATTAAAAGTAAGTTTTTAATTTAAACTAGAAATTCATTTTAAATCATTTTAAATCAATATATAGGTACTACTTTAAATATAATATATACTACAATATATATGTATATACTATGTATGTGTGTATATATATATAACTATATATATATAGATATATATAGTTATATACTAATTTATAAAACATATACACTTGTATACGTTAAATATATACGTCTATAGAAGATATATACACATATATACGCAACATTCAATATGTATGTACTACTTTAAATAAAATATATACTACAATATACATATATATGTATTACAATGTATAGATGGTTATATTATACTAATTTATAAAACATATACACTTGTATACGTTAAATATATACATCTATATAAGATATATACACATATATACGCACCAATCAATGTATATGTACTACTTAAAATAAAATATATACTACAATATACATGGATTACAATACATAGATAGTTATATTATACTAATTTATTAAACATATACACTTGTATACGTTAAATATATACATCTATATAAGATATATACACATATATACGCACCATTCAATATATATGTCATACGTTAAATAAAATATATACTACAATATACATATATATATACTACAATATGTATATATATATATAGTTATATACTAATTTGTAAAACATATACACTTGGATACATTAAATATATACATCTGTAGAAGATATATACACATATATACACACCATTCAAAATATATGTACTACTTCAAATAAAATATATACTACAATATACATATATATATACTACAATATGTATATATATATAGTTATATACTAATTTGTAAAACATATACACTTGTATACATTAAATATATACGTCTAGAGAAGATATATACACATATATACACAACATTCAAGATATATGTACTACTTTAAATAAAATATATACTACAATATACATATATATATACTACAATATGTATATATACATAGTTATATACTAATTTGTAAAACATATACACTTGAATACATTAAATATATACATCTGTAGAAGATATATACACATATATACACACCATTCAATATATATGTACTATTTTAAATAAAATATATACTACAATATACATATATATATATACTACAATATGTATATATATATAGTTATATACTAATTTGTAAAACATATACACTTGTATATGTTAAATATATACGTCTATAGAAGATATATACGCATATATACACTTCTATAGAAGATATCCAATTTATAAAACATTAACACATGTATACATTAAATATACACTTCTATAGAAGATATATACACGTGTATACACACCATTCAATGTATATATACTACTACTTATAAAATATACTACATTATATATACATTACAATATATATAGATATACTTATACACTAATTTATAAAACATATACACATGTATACGTTAAATATACACTTCTATAGAAGATATATGCACAAATATACAAAACATATGCTACTTAATATAATAAATTAATAATATTTGATAGTAAATTAATAATATATTAGAAGTAAGTTTTTAATTTAAAGTAGAAAACTAGAAATTCAATTTAAAATTTTAAATCGTTAAATGAAAAAATATAAAAAGCAAGGACTAAGGAGTGAATAAATTTGGGGAATTTTATTGATTGCAAAATGATCCAAAATTTATAATTTACATGAATGAAAAATCTATAAATTATGCATCATTTTATTCAACTCATTCATGTAAATATTAATGGGAACTTGCATAGAATAGTCGAAGTCAACGGAGGCAAAACCATGCATTGGACTTGATTCTGCTGAGTTATCCTGTGAAGTCATAATTTCTTCAAGTTTCAGCTCGTCGCTCGGCTCCAGTTCCATTCCTTGGTTTCTTCTTTCTGCTCTAATCCAATCTCTGAGGCAAACTAGAACATTCATTACATTGCTTCCCAATGAGTGTCGGTTGTCTCCAAGCTGCTGTCGTCCCTGACTAAAGGCGCTCTCTGATGCAACGGTTGACATTGAAACATTCAAGATATCTCTAGCTAATCTTGAAAGCACAGGATATTGTGTTTCATTACACCACCACTAATCCAACATGTTGATCCGTCGTCTGCGATCCTCTGGTGCCGTTTGAAGATAATATTTCAGCTCTTCCCGATAAGTTGATGTGTAAGTTCTCTCAACAACACTGTTCCAACAATTTAAGTCATAAAACGAATCAGAAAAAATACTATGTGCCGGCCTTTTAGAAGATGATGGCTCATCGGGAGGATGAGGAGCGGCAGTTGGAGTGATATTTGTAGGTACGGCTAAATCAAATAAATCAGCATAGTGATTATATAATTTTTCTATGTAATCCTTTGCATCAGCTGTAGCCGTCCACAAATCAGGTTGTACTTGTTCAGAATCATGGTTAGTATTTATTTCTAAGTTAGTATAAATAAGAGTACTAAAGTGACACATATTATTATATTTCATGCACGGATTTAGCATAGCACCAATCAAGTAAATAGGGGGAATTGGGGAAAAATATTTTTTAAATTTCGTAAACATGGCGCCAACAACATCTTTATAACATTCTTTATTTTTATATTCTTTGAGCAAATCAGAAATATCGGCTATATATGCCAAAATATTACAAACAGTAGGATAATAAGCACCGAAAAATTCAACCGTAGCTACATAAAATTTTTCTAAAAACTTAACAAGATCATTAATTACAACCCAATCAGAATTATGTAGCATGCAATCAGCAGAATCAGCAAATGAACCGCAATGTTGGTTAAAAGTTAGTGTAATAGGAATTCTATATTTATAACAAGTTTTTAAAAATTCATACGTAGAATTCCATCTAGTATCAATTTCCTCAGGCATCAAAATCGGTGTAAATCCATTTTCTTGACATTTAACTTTAAATTCTCTAATTCTCGATCTACGATTATTTTCTTGAATAAAACCAACAGCAAGGCGAATTTTTTCAATATAAAACTCAAAAAACTCAAGACCATCTTTTATAATTAAATTATATATATGACATGCACACTTAATATGAAAAATTTCAGGCAAGGGCGGAGATAGCGTAGATTTTAATTTTTTTATAGCAGTGTTGTTGTTAGAAGTAATATCAAAAGCAATACATAAAATTTTATTTTCGATACCATAATATCCGACAATTTTAACAATAGAATCAACAATAAATTGTCTAGTATGTTTACGATCTTCATCATATAAAAAAGCAAGAATACGTTTTTGCATCACGAAATTACTATCCATCCAATGACAAGTAACGGTTAAATAATCATTTTTATTTACAGCACGACCAAGATCAGAAGTTAGGGACAATCTACATTGAATATTTTTTAACAATGTTGATAAATAAAAATAATATTGTGAATGAAGTCTAAAAATATCAGACCGACAAGTAGTTCTAGGAATACCGTTAAACATAGGATTATAAATTGCTTGTATATAGCGAATAAAGGCATCAGAAGAAGGAAAATTAAAAGGCAAACAACCCACAACTACCATTTTAGCTATTTCTTCCCGGTCCCTCAATTTATTATACTTCTTCGCTACATGACCGGTTGCTGGGTCCATTTTAGTTTGCGTTGGCCCACCAACATCCCCACCACCTTGTGTAATATTTAACTCTCTTCTGTGATCTTCAGCTACATGTCTCATTAACGTACTCGTACCCCCTTTCTTGCCTCCACTTCTATGCTTATATATTTATTGACAAATATTGCATTGCACCTCAATGTCTGATATACGTTCAAAAAATTGCCATGCAATACTAGTTCTTTTACGAGATCTTAGGGCACTGGGATGACGGGGAAGGAGATTAACTTATTCAGATCTAACGTTAGCATCTCCTACTGCGGGTGTTTCAGCAATATTTTCATTATCTTCGTCTAAATTAACCGCATCTACTTCATTTTCTTCTTCAATACCGTAATTTTCTTGAGCTTCTACATAATCCATATCGTGAGCACCTACACCTATTTCTTCCTCAAAAGGTGTACCAAGCGGTACCGGAGGCGAAGGCACACGGGTATATCTACTACTTGAACTACCTCTACCGCTAGTAATTTGCTTTTTACTACCACTACCGCTTTCGGGACAAAAAATTTTAACACCTTTAGTAGCGAGGTTTCTTAATTTATCCATAATATAAATTAAATTAAACTAAAAATATTCAAAATACACAAATATAATAAATTAAATATTAAACAATTAATACAATAAATAAAAATTAAACGTAAGAGATGGAACGACAATACCAAATTTTGGAAGTATCCGAAGATTGCGACTTTAGAAACTTCCGCTCGTACTTTGTAAACGAAAAATTAAAAAATTAAAGTGAACACTTTAAGAAATTAAATATATTGAATATTTGATAATTGAGAATTGAGATTTGAGAGAGAATGAGATTTGAGAGAGTGAAAAATGATTTGAAGTTGTAGGGTATTTATAGAATTTTTTTTGGGATTAAAAAATATTTTTTAAAGTTAATTTTTTTATTTTTAATAAATGGGCCCAAACTAGCCGTTTGAACCCAAAAACGGCTATATAGCCGTTGGGCCAACGGCTAGTTTGGCCCAAAATCCTTTTTTTTTTTTTTTTTTTTTAAAAGGTATCCGGGCCGGTTAGCCGGCGGTCCTGAACGGGGTTAGCCGGACCCATTTTAAAAAAAATAACCGGGCCGGGTCAACCGGCCCGGCCCACTTGACACCCATACTCCCAATTAAAGTATATATGCAGATGTAGAGGTACCCACGAGAATGGTTCAGTATCATTCGTAATAAAGAAGGAAAAAAAACAAAATTAAGATAACATTATCATCTTTGCTAGCTATACATGGCACATATATGTATATATCATGCGATAATATTATACTAAACCAAAGAAAAAACCAAAATTAACATAACAAATTTTGTAAACTCTGACGCAGTTTATCACCGTTTGCCATCTCCAAATTAGTATAAATACGCAACACTCAATATACAATTACATTCATTCCATGCATTAAAAAAAAGATCTTATATATACAAATTAAGGAAATTAAATTAAGTTATAATCATGAAGGCTGTTGCAGTAGTACTAGTTCTAGTTGTGCTGGCCGCGGTTCAGCTAGCAATGGCTGGGCGGCTAGAACAACAAACCGGAATCACCTGTGGTCAAGTAGACGCCAATTTGGCACCCTGTGTCTCATTCCTGACACAGGGTGGCGAGCCCAGTGCAGCCTGCTGTAGCGGAGTCAAAACCTTGAGTGGTCTGGCTCAGTCCACTGATGAGAGGAGGACAGCTTGCAACTGTCTCAAGGCTGCAGCAAACCGATACGCCAACCTTAAAGATGATGCTGCACAGGCTCTCCCTGGCAAGTGCGGTGTAGCCCTCAACGTTCCTATCTCCAGGACCATCAACTGTGACACGTAAGAATTTAACTTATATGTACATGATAGCATGAAATAATTTTCATACTGTACGTCAAGTTACCTAATTAAAAGATAACATGAACCGTCCATAATAAGTTAGACTAGTAATTAACTTGGGAATTAGGGGATTTGACCTGCTATAATTGATGTTTCTACCATTAGTGAGTCTTACGTACGTATTTTTTTCTCTTACGTACCTGAAACTATTATGAGGTTTTGTACTACTTCTTCATCCCAATTTATACTATACATTTTTTAAGTTTGTCCTGGGAAAAAAAAACGATATCTTTCTAAATTTGAAAATAATTGAAATTTAAAGTTTCATTTTACCCCTTAAGGAGATGATTAACAGACACAAGATAATAACTTTCTAAAGTTTCTTTTTTTTTTTCTTGAATTTTATCCTCAGTCAAAAATTGTCACCTACATAAATTGAGAATGAAAGAGTACTTAATTAGCACTAATTTACTCCCTTACTAAATGTTTTATATTTATACTTACCATCAAACAATCTCTAATTTTGCTCTTTTCTAATCTCGTCTGCAGGGTCAGTTAGTTAAATCAGCAGGGTGCATGGTTCCGGGAATAATGCTTTGCAATGGTGTTAATTAGTTTAGTTATACATATATATATATATATATATATGTACTATTAAATAAACCAAGGGTTGTTAAACCCTTGAACGTAGTATATATACTCAATTACTATACAGTAATTTCAGTAGTTTACTGTTTAGCGAATGTATTTTGTTTATAATAAGAGTTTAAATGATCTATACATAGACGTTGCTCTTTTATCTTTGCGTTTAATCAGTGGTTTAGAATGCAGAGGCGCTTTACTAGTAAAATAGTATAAACAAAAAAGAGTACTTTATATTTTTTTTGAAAAAAAAATTAATAGGTTTAAAAAATTAAAAATATGATTGAAGAAACTCATAGAACTTCTAACATGATTGGACAAGTACTTATAATGCATGCAATGATATAAAAATTATTTTAAGATGTAAATCAGCTCTTACATCTTAACATTCAAACAACAAAAGCATCACAATTTCTTAAAATGTGTTAATACCATACCATACCATACTATTTAATTACCCACTAAAGGAAATTAACTAATGAACTTTATTTCATATTATAATTAAAACTTTAAACATCACTCCTGAATAGAAATAAAATTACTTTCAAATAGAGAAATAACAAGATAATTTTGAGACATTTGATAAAATATAAAGAACAATGATAAGTGAAGATGGAAAATTCAAATATATATATTTAAAAAATATTAAGTGATATTCAACTCATTGTGTTTTCAAATGGTAAATATATATGCAATAATACAACTTCTTATTTGAGTAATTCTTAATTTTCCTATTTCTATAGATGAGAAGTTATCAAGTACCATTCCTTTATTAAAAATTATGTGAGTCAACAGTGTTAACTTATAAGGAATTTGACAGTGCATATTTTATTTAAGTACGATATATTAACGAAGATTGGGTCTTAGTGGGTGTTTGGAAGAGATTATAATCTAATTAAAATAGATTATAAATTATTTTTTTGCTTAAAAATGTGTTTGGCAATTTTTGGAAGTGCTTTAAAAAAAGTTATTTTTGGCTTTTTTTAAGTCAAAAACAAGAAGCTCCAAATCCTAGCTTTTTTTATTGGAACTTATAATCTATTTAAGTTGACCAAATAAATTACCTTTGTATCCCTTGTAATTATTCCTTATTCCAATTTTACCCTTTAGCCCTAATTCTCTTTCATAGAACACTTCACACAAACCCTTTCATTTCTTTGAGAAAACCCACGCCGCTGCCAAATCAATGCTGAAATTATTTGACCATATTTATTTATGTTTAATAAAAACAATATTGGTGAGTGACATTTGCAAATCTTTCAAGTGGACTCGTGTTTACGTGATGTTTTTTATTTTATTTTTGATAATATAATCTAAAATACTGGTTAATGATTAAATTATCTTCCATGTTTCGGATAGACATAAAACTCTAATGCAATAATTTAGGAAACAAATCTAAATAGTATAATTAGCTGATTTACACTCAATTTGATCATTTTAAAATTGGAGAGGATCACAATAATTGATATGAAAGTAATGTGCATTGGGTTTGGCTTTGTGATATGATTTGTTAATGATATTTGTAATGCTTAATGCTTGTACTAATTAAATATTTCCACTTTTTGTATTTATGGCGAACTTAATTCTAGCCATATTAGTACTTTTTTTGTATGAAACTATTTATCTATTAATGTAATTATAATGATTAGTAACATATATATTTTGCTTAATAATAAGCTCGACATATATATTAATATAATCCTCGAAGGTTAAAAGCAACAAGTCCAGTTTAATAAGAAATGGAAGTGTCGTCACAAATTGCACCTTAATGATACGAAATCTTAACGTAACCATGAAGAAACAAATAATCTTTTAATATATAACTATCCTTTTCAAATACAAACATTCAACATTTAAACTTTAAAAAAAATATTTTTTTATCGCACAAATTAATAGTCATTCATGAATTTTTTTTTTAATATATATATATATTAAATTATATATTAATTTTAATTTGAATCATTTGAGCAATAAAAATTAATAATAATCAACTCTATATATTACCAACAACTATAACGGTATTTCAGTCATTTTGACAAAAACAAAGTGCTTAAAAACATTATTTACCAAACACATCAATAACTTTTTTTCAGTTTCAGCACTTTTATCCAAATACTTAACTGCTTATTTTTAAAATAAGTTCAGTACTTTCAAAAGCACTTTTAAAGAAATTTTTTTCCAGACTATCGAAACGGACTCTTATGCCTGTTTACGACGTTCAATCAGACACTTGTGACGTAAGTTTTACCAAAACTAAGTCTCACACGTGAGACTCGAGATATTTTACCAGTGCCACACTTCGAGACAGCCCCAAATGAATTTCCAAAACTATTTTCTAAAACACTATTTTTAACGAATGTCTTCTGTATATAGTAAGCATTCAAATGGTCTAGGCATAAATGTTACCCTTTATTTTTGTTTCTAACAAGTGCCTTCTGTCTATAATAAGAGTTCAAATAGTTTCTACATAATTTTTTATTTTTTTTTTAAAAGGCAGCTGATGCACTAAAACTTTCGCTATGCACAGGGTTTGGAGAACTACCCCACCACAAAGGTGTAGTGTGTTAGGTTCAAAATCGAGAGGGCGTCATGCGGAAGCTATTAGTTGCAAACTATGAGACGATAAATCAGACAACAAAAAAAACAATACTAAAAAGCATAAAATTATTAGTATATGTTTTGACCAATTGGACTACATATTATAAAACCTAATATTAAAAACATAAAAACTAATGAGAAAATCTCTCCCTACACAAATTAAAACTCATAAACGACTATTGTGGATGCTACTGTGTTATGGTATGAGAAGAGAGGGTCTTCTATTTATAAAGTTCCAAAATCTTTCCTCTGATTAGCCAAATATGAAAAAGTTTTATATTTTTCTTTTAGGAAAATTAAAAGTAATTATGGTATTATTTTTATTTTTCTTTCAAGAAAAGTAAAACTTAATTTTGGAAAGAAAATCAGGGCAAAAACCCTAACATATTGTACGCAGTCTTACCTTGTATTTCTGTCAGAGGTTGTTTTCAAGATTTGAACCCATGACGTCACATGGTAGCAACTTTACCAGTTACTCCAACGCTTCCTTTCAAAATATTTGTTATTAAAGTTTCTACATAAATATTGTTTAATATATTTGATCTTATGGAGTATCTTATATGTCTGTTATGAGAGTTCAGATGATCTTCAAATTTGAAATGTTCATTTACAGCTTTACACTCAAATCTGAAATGATCATTATTTACCTTCAACTCAAATCGTAAGTTTTACGCAAAAACTGCCTTAAGGGTGTGTTTGGTCCGGAGGAAAATGTTTTTCATAAAAAAAAATTAATTTATTTTGTTTGGTTTGTCGAAATGCCTGAAAAATATTTTCTTTATTAAATTAAGTTTCTTAAAAAAATTTAAAAAATTACTTTCTTAATAAAAGTAGGGAAAACAAGTTGCATGCATCAGTGACAGTCCAAGTTTGTTGTCTCCTTTGATCCCCACCCACACAAACCCTCCAACCCCACTCCTTTACCCCCCACCCCTCTCTTTCCGAGCCCTCACTTCCCATCCCATCACGATTCACGTCTTTATATATAGTGTTTTGCTTGAGACATATAAATGCTTTTGAAATAATATTTTTTTACTTGCTTATCAAACACTAAAAAATAAATTAAATCCACCTATTTTTCAGAAAAAATATTTTCTAGGAAATCATTTTCCTTCCTACCAAACACATCCATAATCTTCTCTAAACGTACTAAAACTTTAGATTTAAACACTTCAAAAGTTCCCCAATAAAATCCAATAAGACTCACTTGAATTAAATCACTACTTCACAAACCTATTTCTCAAACTTAAAAGCTCAAGTTTAACAATAAGTCAATAACCATTCTCAAATTCACACATAATAGAAAGGATCTCATAGATTTACTAAAATACCTTAAGCTAAATAAAAGTTAGCAATGATTACTATTTAAAATAATTTAAGACAATTTTATGGTGCTAATTTGTCACAAATCATGCTTTATAAACATAGCTATTAAATTATTCATGCATATTCAGACAAAATTAATGAAAATGGAATTTATTGAAAACAAACTCAAGCCAAATCCAAACACAATTAAATTCATGCACCTAAGTGAAAGAACATCATTAAACTATTACATAGCACACACACGACCTAGCTATCCCTCCATTCCATTTTAGTTATCTTCCCTTATTTTTCATAAGTCAATTTGACTAAGTTTCAAAGTTAAATTAGATTAGATTGATTTAATTTTTTAAATTAAAATTTAGATGTTCAAAAACTACATGAAAAGTATTATATATTGTAATTTTCCTTTTTTTCCATTTGATTAAGCAATACATCTTCGGAAACAGCCTTTCTACTTCTCCGGAGGTAGTGGTGTGGACTGAGTACATCTTACCTTCCCCAGACCCCATTATGTGGGAATACACTGGATTTATTGTTGTTGATTAAGTAATACATCTTAAAATGTTGATCAAAATTTATATCGTTTGACTCTACAAAAAAAAACATACTAGAATTTTATCTGGTCCACACCAAAGAAAGAAAAACGAAGCATGCAACTCAAACACAACGTAGAAAGAGACAAAGATGATCAAAGAAATAAAGAGTGGACGTACAAAGCAAGAAGATGACGATGCGAAAAACGGAAAACGTAGGCTAAGATATGATCGGGTGGAGTGGAGTTACAATAGAATTATGAAATATTAAAGAGAGATATAATTGAAAAGATAAATCATATAACGACATGTTACATAAAATGAGACTTTTTAATATTAGAAGACGAACTTAAATGATACGATGCAATTAATAATTTTAAATTACAATCAAAATAAACATGATATATATTTATAATGACTAATAATGATACAACGGGTAAATTAAACGATCCAAACAAGGTGCTATTATAAGAACAAGTAGTGTGTCCAAATTAAATTAGAGTTAAATGGCGATCGATGTAGAGGTACCCACGAATACGATGGAGGTGCAGTATCACTCGTTCGTAATAAAGCAAGAGAAAACCAAAATTAGTACGACATGATTGTCATCTTTGTTAGCTATATAAGGCACATATCATGCGATAATATATACTAAACCAGAGAAAAAACCAAAACTTAATGTACCATTGTCATCTTTGCTAGCTATATAAGGCACATAGATATCATGCAATAATATATGCTAAACGTAAGAAAAAACCAAAATTAACAAAACATATTTATCCACAAATTCTGAGGCATTTTATCCACCGTTAGCCATATCTTAATTAGTATAAATACACTACACTCGATTTACAATTATATTCATTCCATTAAGAAAAGGTTTAGTACACATACAAACTAAGGAAATTAAATTAATTTATATATAACCATGAACATGAAGGCTGTTGCAGTAGTACTAGTTCTAGTTGTGCTAGCCGCGGTTCAGCTAGCAATGGCTGCCCGGCTAGATGAACAATGGGGAATCACTTGTGGTCAAGTTGACGCTAATGTAGCACCCTGTGTCTCTTACCTGACACAGGGTGGTGAGCCCGGTGCAGCTTGCTGCAGCGGGGTAAAAACCTTGAGTGGTTTGGCTAAGTCTACTGATGAAAGGAGGACAGCTTGCAACTGTCTTAAGGCTGCAGCAAATCGATACCCCAACCTTAAAGATGATGCTGCACAGGCTCTCCCAAGCAAGTGCGGTGTAGCCCTCAACGTCCCTATCTCCAGGACCATCAATTGTGACACGTAAGAATTTAACTTATATCTATTGACAGAATGAAATGATTTTCATAGTGTCAAGTTACTTAATTAAAAGATAACAAGAAGTACTGCATGTTTTATACTTGTATACATTTACCTTCTGGGGGATCTTTCAATTTCAAAAGAGCAAAAAATAATACTTAGTATCTAATTTTGCTCCTTTTGTTCTATCTTTTGCAGAGTTAGTTAAAATCAGCTGCATGTGTGGTTCAAGGAATAATGCCAGTGGAGATTAGCAATAGTGTTAGTTTACTATAATATATAAATATGTACTATTAAATAAACCAAGGGTTGTTAAACCCTTGAACTATGTATATATACTCAATTACTATGCAGTAATTTGAGTATTTTGCTGTTTTATATATTTTGTGCTTGTTTAATTATGCGCATTTTTCATCAATGATCAAGAGTAGTTACACTATTTAAACAAATGGGTTGATTTACGTGTTATTGTATTTATCCAACACCTGCAGCTGCACGAAAATTAAGCTAACAATTACATTAAATATGTATGAACTCCTTAATGTTACGGATCCAAGTCTATACATGTATCGTCCATTTGAATCTAGGCACGTACAAATTTTGAACGAAAAATAATTTGGATATTTGTGTTATCCTGTTATATATAACAAAATTGAAATTTGTAACTCCATTTCAATCAAGAGTTTCATCACCCTTTATCCCTTTTAACTCTCACTTCATTCAAGAATCACTCAACTCTCCCTCATCAACCCATGCTCATCAAAGTGTCGCACTTATCAACAATATATCATATAAAAAGTTTATTTTGGCCTTTTGGGGTCATATTTATGAGAATTTTTAGTACTCTAATTAATATTCAATTCAAGTAATATGCATGCACTTTGAATATTGCACTTTGAATACTTCATCACTTCGTAATGTACTTTCGATTACTTCGGATCAGGAAAATTGTATTTTCTTCCTTCATTTTTACTTGTCCATGTTATTAAATGTAGCTAAATGTTCAATAATATTTTTAGTTTTGGAAAACCAAAGCTAAATTTACTCGTTTGTGCCTATTTTACCCTTGCTATTATATACTATTCACTGTCCAATGCATTTTCTAGAGCATTAAATTTATTATATTTAAAGAGGAATATAGTAAGATTATATTATCCGTATTATTTATTATTTCTTAAGATTATGTCAAAATCAGTAGTGAATAAATATTGTTAGACAGAGGGAACATTTCTTCATAAATAATATATAATTGAACTCTGCAATTGTAACGACCCACCCGGTCGTTTGTGAAATTTTCTCATCTTCTCTATTTTAGCCCTTCTCGTGGTTGATGTACGTAAATTATGACTCATGGGATGAGTAGTATCAATTCTTGAGGTGTTTGAAAGTTTTGGGTATTTTAAATAATTATTTAATTAATAAATTAGTGGGTCAAAATAACAATTTATTTATTTATGTGGTTAATATAGGGATGAAATTAAGTGGTTAGGATTTACCATTTATGATATTAATATCATCAGATATTAGGGCAAAGAGGGGCACAAGAGTTACAGTTTTCGCGTTGCAGCTTTGACGGGTGGGAATCTCTATCTCTCTCGCACTATTTCAAGTAAGTGAGTAGTTCTCTACTGCAAATTCCTTGTATGCTGCATTCTTATATGATGAGAAAATGTTTCTTGATCCTTCTGGATTTGTGAATAGAATGTGAGATTGTATATTGTATGTGCATTAGACGGGTTTGGTTATGCTATTCATTACACTAATCCTAATACCAACAATAGACGTGTAAATAATCTATAACAGTAAAAGGCTTCTTTAGAATGCTTATACTTTTACCTCGTCCCCATAATTTTCTACCTGGGAAGTTTTGATACTATGGTTTCCAAGTATGTAAATTTATATTCAAAAAGTTGTGAATTTAACAAATTTGATGCTGTTGTAAAGAATTGGCATCAATTGGCAGCATTACAGTGGGTTGATGTTAATTATATGTTATAGATTACGTGAATGACCTACAGCACCACTAAGTTGTAATTGTTTGATACTTAGAGTTAGTTAACTTGTAATGAATAAGTTTTCCTTAATAATGAGAAAAAGAAGAGAAGATGTTATGAATGAGAGTTTGATGGCAGTGACGTTAATTAGGCCATTGGGCAGCCACTGTTTCAACGGTTCACTTCAATTTTGAAGTGAATCCTAATCCAATTAAAAATAATCATAATAGTAGGATTTTCATTAGATTCGTATTCTTATAGGGATTATATTTTTTAACAGAGTTTGATCATTTGGAGACCTTACGGAAGGACACGACCCTTGCAAATTAGCTTGCATTTGGATTCTTCGATTGAAGTAGGTTACGATTTAATTGGAGTTTAAACTCGACTTAATTATGTGTATGCTCCTAAATTAGATACTTGTTGATTGGTTTTCGTACATGCTTAGCTTGAAATTATTGATGTTTGGATTGTTGATGCGTGTATAAATGATTATTGAAATTTACTTGATGGAATTGTCTCATGACTTTAAGTGTACTTGTAAACTTGGTACATTGTGTTGTATGTTGTGGGATTGTGTAAATTTGATATTGATAGGACTTTTATATGTTGGATCGGGTACCACATCGGTACGGATGTGTATGTGTTGGATCGGGTACCACGCCAGTACGGATGTGTATAGGTTGGATCGGGTACCACATCGGTACGGATGTGTATGTGTTGGATCGAGTACCACGCCGGTACGGATGTGTATAGGTTGGATCGAATACCACGCCGGTACGGATGTGTATATGTTGGATCGGGTGTCATGCTGGTACGGATGTGTATATGTTGGATCTGGTGCCACGCCAGTACGAATATGTAGATGTTGGATCGGGTGCCACGCCGGTACGGATATGTATATGTTGGTTCGGGTACCACGCTGGTACGGATGTGTATATGTTGGATCGGGTACCACGCCGATATGGATGTGTATATATTGGATCAGGTACCACGCCGGTACGGATATGTATAGGTTGGATCGGGTACCACGATGGTACGGATATGTATATATTGGATCGGGTACCACGTCGGTACGGTACATGAACATAGATTGTTCCCTGCAGGTCGTGACTATTTGGGCAAAAATAAGTTTCATAGCATATGTGTACATATTTGTGTTGATTCTGTGGATTTTTACCATATGGCTGATACTCTTGATGGCGATGTAGCTTATTTGTGAGCACTGTTTGACCTATTATTGTTGTATTGTTGATTCATTGAATATTTATTATGTGACGATGCCTGTTTATTTGTTATTTGATTTATGTTGTGTATGTACTATTAAATTGAGTTGACCTATGATACCTGCCAGTACATAATGGTTTGTACTGATACTACCCTGTACTCTTCTTTTGTTGAGTGCAAAAAGTGTTCTAGAGACTCAGACATGACCTCACCTTTAGAGTTTGAAAGCAGATCTTGATCCAAGGGTGAGCACTCCGTCTCCAGGCTGCCATGAGTCATCTTATTGTTCTTGTCCATCTTCGAACAATGAAACATTTTTTATTTACTTTATTTTTGGATATCTCTTTTGGACATCATCATTGTTTAGAAGTTCTTGCACGATGACTGATAACACTCAATTTATACGTCAATTTAGTGCAATGCGGTCGTTGTCAATATATTTACCCAACAAGAGTCGGGGTCGAATCCATAAGGAACAATATGAGTGGCGATTGAGTTAATTCAAAATAGGAGTGTTTGCCCAATTCAAGCCGAAGGTGCAAAATGGTTTGGGGAGTTTTCAATCATGTCGGATATGAAAGTAATTTTTGGACTTCTAAGGGACTAATTTGAGACTAAGAACCATTAGAGTGTAATCAATTAAAATGGATCTTAGGACTATGCTTTCCTAGGGACAAGATATGAATGGGAACATGACAATTTGATGCAAATTCTAATTATTGATGATATGGTAGGCTAGGTCTAACGTCTTGGAGGCTAGACTTTCGACAAAACCACAAAGATTTCACTCGTTGGCTCTTTCGAGCACCTAACAAATGTGTCAATCAAAGCCATCCAATATGTCACGCCTCAAATTCTATTGGGGCGGACTGGCACCCGTAACCGAGGAGGCCCGGGAGAACCAGCTCATAACCTTATACTTCCCATGCATACCTCTATGACAACCCGAAATTCGGACAGCATCATGTCGCATATAAAAGGAAATAATCACCTGTATAAGCTCGAGCACATATATATATGTATATACAATACTTGGTCGTTGGAGCCATCACGTCTACTAACAAAACACCACCTTGACTGTACATTAGGTCTATAAAGCCTCTAAATAATACACAGAGTTTAACTAAGGTCGGGACACACCCCGCCATATAACTAACTTCTATACAATACCAAAAGTGACTGGATATGACACGGAAAGCCCCGAAGCAAACTGGAGCTCACCAAAAGCAGCTGGATATCCTGGCTCCTACCTGTGCGGTGTATGAGCTGAGGTACCTGTGCCTGCAGCATGAAATGCAGGTCCCCCGTGGGGGACGTCAGTACGAAATATGTACTGAGTATGTAAAGCTGTAGATAATCACATATGATATAGGAGCTCAATAGAAATCAGAAACAAGTGAATAAATCGTAATAAGAGTGGACCACACTTACTAGAACTTGAGACAACCTGTACATTGTATTTATTCAATCACTTTACCTTCGTTCTTATCATCTTTGTAATCATTACTGTACTGTACTGTGACCATTAGGCTGCCTCCAGTACATATCAACTGGGATCGACCCATGATAGGCTTATGCCCCTGGGATACCGCCCATAAACACATAAATAGGGATCGACCCATGATAGGCTTATGCCCCTGGGATACCACCCGATAAGAGAGAACTTCCATCACTTAGTTCAATTAATCTTTGAGATTGTTATTTCGGTTGCCACCGCATTTTTGATACTTTGAAACAATGATACATCAATAAGAGACATATAAATAGACCATCAATGCAATAACAATGAAGTAAGAACTCATTGTCACATCAATGAAGTGTTTTGGAGTCATCAATGCCATAACAATGAAGTAGGAACTTATTGGTATATCAATGAAACGTTTTGGAGTCATTAATAGCACGTGGATCTTGTTTGAGTAACCGGATACCTTATGACATACATTAGTGCAATAAACATGTAAGATTTGGAAAACAAGTAAGTATTGGAATGTCTTGACATCTTGTAGGGTGGAAATAAGTTCATTGGTAACGTAGGACATCATACAAAACCATTATGGATCACATGTTACTGAATAACTTTGGAAACTTTCTTAATAGAACAATTGTTCACTTTTATGCCAAAGATATGGTATAGAGTATGCTTTACATACCAGACTGTCAACCTTCAATACTAGTCCCAAATGGACTTCTCGTCTTTTCGGATTACTTATCTACAATGAACATATATAGCAATCTAGTATTAGCGACCAAACGTCACAATTCAATTATTTGAATTCACCAAACTAGTGGTTAAGTAGTAAACCTTAATTACACCATAAAGGGTGTCACTTTAACCCTCTTATACTCCAATTACATTCACATGCCATGCATATTCATACAACATCCTTCAATATCAAGTTTGGATTCATTTATCCTTCCAACCAATCCATTAAACCAAATTGAGCCATAGACATAAATAATCATCAATTCAATAGTATATCACCATATCCACCTTCCATAACTCAATTATCATATCCACCTTCCACAATTCAATACAACCAAACCATGCAAAGTAGTCCATAACCCTATTTTCGTCACATTTCAATAACAACCAATACATATAATCCTCTATCACACATATACATATGGAAGAGAACAAAGGCAAACAATATTCATACCTTAGAATTCACCTCTTGATCATGCAATCCTGTTTGGAAAAATAATAGGTGTCGTTCGAAGCTCTCGAGATGAGAAACGCAGTTATCGGATTACTTTGAAATTTCTACGGTTGAATCAAAAGTAATTTAAAGGTCAAATTTAGCTAGGGTTTGTTCTTTCTCAATGATTAATGATGAAAATGATTTTTTGAACTCATATACATGTATATATACGCATATTCCCGTCCATAATATAATAGGGAATGACCAAAATGCCTTTAAAATTTAAATAATGTCAAATTTGTCCTTTGATGGACTGTTTTGATAAGCTAAAGTAGATCGACCATAACTCTTTGCTCCGATATCGGATTTGGGTGAAATTGGTATCGTTCGAAAGATAACTCAAAGGGATTTCATTTCATATAAAGTAGGCCACCCAGTTCGTCCTGTACAAGGAGTTATGATCGTTTGAAGTTGATCCTAAAAATCTATTTTGATAGGCTGAAGTAAAACGAGTATAACTCCTTACTCAAACGTTGGATTTGGATGAAACCAATTGAATTGGAAACAAGACTCAAAGATATTTCTTTTCATAGGTCGCAGCTCTTCCAGTTCATTATATTAAGGGATTTATGATCATTCGAAGTTGACCCAAAAATTTGGCTAGCCTCAGTAGTTTGTGTGCAGGAAATTTTCCTGCACATTTACTATTCCCAAATATCCCGGCCACCGTTTTATAGTTTCGAACGTGCTCGATTATATCCGAAACCTATCCTTTTATGGAAATATTTATATCGTTGTAAAGCTTATTCAATAACCTTCGCATGGAACCATCGACGGGCAAATTCCGGTATAAATAAAATAAAAAAAATTAATTCCATATAAATAAGACCAATACACGTACTTGAATACGCCAATACATGTACTTGAATATGGTGTGTTACACAATACCTCAATTGGGAATCCCTATTTCTAGGATGAAAGTCATGGCATAGTTAACTTCGCAACCACCCTTACGTCTAAGATAGTGATAGATTCACAAACTACACACATAATTGTCTACCATTGCTTTGGTCTTCACATCCCTCTTTCGAGGATGATATGGATTTCCAAAGCTTACCCAAAACCCTTCTTTAGAAGATGGCCTTGAGATTTCTAGAGTTTGGAGCTTTCACCCATCAAACCCATACGGGTATTTGGGGCTTTCACCAATCAAATCCCAAACACATTACTCAAGCAATAATAGAACCCATCATCAATAAACTAGCATATGCACAAATTAATCACTACCCACATACAATTTTATCTTAATCAAGCATAATTCCAAGAGGTAGATTTAGAACCTCATAATGATAATAAACACAAATAAATCAACATTTTCATCAAAGTTATCCATAAGAAAATAAAGATAGTGCAAACCACCCTTTATCTTCAATGGGTGAAGCCAAATCTACACTTAGAAGTCACTATAATGTCTTCTTAGCTCAAAATTTAGTACAAGTCTTGCTCCAAGCACCAATAAGTTACAAAAATCCTAGACTAAATAAGGAAGGTAGAGTTGTAGAATGATTGGTGAAAATGAGCTACAAGACCCCTTAAATAAGCCCCACTTGCACATATGACAAAATTACAAAATTGACACCTTGCTCTTGATCTGCTTGAGTGGATCCAAAGCGGATGGAGAGCAAATATAGATCAGATGGAAAAAAACTCCTAAATAGATGCAAAGCGGATGCAAAGCAGATGGCTCTTTTCCTTCACATTTGGCCTCTTGTTGACTTGAATGACTTTCTCATCTTCCATTTTTAACTTTTACCTACATAAATGAGCATGAAGAAAGAGATTACCATCAAATCAACGGAAAAGTATGACAATTTAGGCCTAAAGGGTGCTAGCAAGTCGTCATATTGACGACTTGTCAACCCTCCAAACTTAAACTATTGTTTGTCCTCAAGCAACCAAGAATAGTTCAATGAGATAGGGTATTCAACTCAAATCAACCCAAAAGAAAGCTATACTAACGGAACAAGCTAACAAAGCTTTACAAAGACTTTTCAAACACGTCATGGCAACAAGTAAACTAAAAAATTTCAATAAGCTCATATTTAAAATGCAAGGATGTAATTTTGTATCAAATGAACCTTCAAAAATCAACAAAGCAATATTAAGAGGAAACACAAAATTTTCAAAAATTATCTCATTTTTCACAATGCAACTTACTTCACCCATTTACCCAAAGCGAGAGTAAGACCTCACCCTCTACCCAAAGTATCGATGCCGCTCACAAGCCAGAGTTAGCTCCACACACACAATACATGAAAATTTGTAAAGGAGCTCAAATAATGAAGGAATTCACACTCACTCTCGCTAAGAAATTCAAGTACAATGAGTAGAATCATAGGCTTTCCCTTTGTGTTTTTCGTCACTAATGTAGACTTACCTAGTTTGAAATCGCCAAGGTCTTGCGGGTCAAGATGAAGACTTAAGGTGTAGGAAGGAATATCAATGGATCAAGTGACTAAAATACCTCCTTCAATGAAATTTCTCAACTCTTCATACCCCAAAATTTTCAAACTATCCACCTTATTCTCCTTTAAATCATTTCCCATTTTCCCAAAAAAATTTTATTAACATTTACCAAACAATTCAAAGCCACAATTTTCTTTCTTTCTTTCTTTCTTTCTTTCTTTCTTTCTTTCTTTCTTTCTTTCTTTCTTTGACTTTTTCAAGAGACATTCTAACTTTGAACTCTTCTTAGCCCCCCATTTGTCTCATTTTTCTTCACATTCTATGGGCTAGGCTATATAACTTTATAATCAAGTATGTCTCTTGCCTATCAAGCACATGAATTGACCACCTCACATACACCTTTTTTTTTGGCTCATCTTAGCACATCACATTAATTCTCTCAAACTTGGAGTATGAAACATCCTTAAATTACTCTCCCAACTACACAAATCCTCCAAACTTAGGCTTTCACATATATTTCAATACCTTAAATCATACGATGCATCAAAGGAGGTTGAGTGCCAAAAGGAAGATTTTAAAGGGTTTAGGTGTTTTAGCAAGGTTATCATTACAAAAAGAAAGAAAAATGAGCAAAAAGGCTCAAAGGGTTTACCTAGGGAACGATGTTGAGGTAGAAATTTGGTCATGTGATGGGTCAAAAATGGCCTCGGGTCATTCTCCAAACCAAGCTTGTCTAGGATTTCTCTTTGAACACACTCGGAGAAAGTTCTAGACTACACATATGTACAAAAATTGTTCAAACATCTCACCACACAGAGCATTGTACTCATACAGCAAAAAGTTAATCTCTCAACCGATTTGAGTAATTTCACTACAAAAAAATGGTCAAATTGTGGTGGTTAATTTTATAATTTGCGGGGGTTTTAAACCCCCACAAAATGTAATTCCGGCTCTTTTCAAAAACCCCACAATTTGAGCCATCACAAACAATTTGTGGCGGTTTTTTCCGACTTCCATAATTAATTTGCAGCGGTTATTTTGCGGGGGTTGACCCCCGTTACTCTAAATTTAATTATTTTTATAATAAATTTTTATTTAAAAGTTGCGGGGGTTTAAAACCTCCGTAATTTTATTTTTTATTTTTTAAAGAAAAATGGAGAAAAAGGCTCAAAGGGTTTAACTAGGGAACGATGTTGAGGTAGAAATTTGGTCATGTGATGGGTCAAAAATGGCCTCGGGTCATTCTCCAAACCAAGCTTGTCTAGGATTTCGCTTTGAACGCACTCGGGGCAAGTTCTAGACTACACATATGTACAAAAATTATTCAAACATCGCACCACACAGAGCATCGTACTCATAGAGCAAAAAGTTAATCTCCCAATCGATTTGAGCAATTTCACTACAAAAAAATGGTCAAATGTGGGGGATAATTTTATGATTTGCGGGGGTTTTAAACCCCCACAAAACTTAATTCCGTCTCTTTTCAAAAAACCCACAATTCGAGCAGTCACAAACAATTTGTGGCGGGTTTTTTCGACTTCCATAATTAATTTACAGCGGTTATTTTGCGGGGGTTGACCCCCGTTACTCTAAATTTAATTATTTTTATAATAAATTTTTATTCAAAAGTTGTGGGGGTTTAAAACCTCCGTAATTTTATTTTTTATTTTTTAAAAAAAAATTATTAGGCCCATCAATTTTCAATAACTAATTATAGATTCTAATTTTAGCACAAATTTAATTATTCCTTTAGACATAACCTACAATCCAATATTTGTTCAATTCATATATCATTAATACAACATGAGTAATTAAACATTGTAATTGACAAGCATATCAAAAATACAGTGAACATTAAACTTCAAAATTAAATTTTCAACATTAACTAGTATCTTGAAACTCCAAAATCAAATTCAAACACAAAAACTTCAATATTCTAAGATCCACTCCAACTACACAATTACATCATCATAATTGAATATTGACTTTCTCAGCTCCTCACCCTTAAAACATCTCCTTCACCCAGCTAATATTTTTTAGCACTCACAAGATAGAGCAGGCTTTCTGACCCTTCCTCTCTTCTTCTTCTTTTGCTTGGGTGGTTGTAGTACCACATTAATGGCAGCATCAAGAATAGCCTTAATATTCTAAAATTTTGGCAATTGAAATATATGATTAGATAAATTGAAAATTTAACCATATAAGTTATCGTTGAATTAGAAAAGCACCTGTTGTGTTTTTGCACTACATTCAATGTAAGCAGTAGCACCAATCGACTTTCTCAGTTCTCACCCTTAAAACGGAGTAGGAATTAAGGTTCTACTAGAGGGAATGTACAATTGTTCTTCATTACACGTTGAAGGTAGTATACCTGAGTTGTGGTAAGTGGAACAACACCTGGATGGTTCACGAAGAACTTCTTATCCTCTCGGAGATCTAATTCAGGTCGAACTCATCAAATTTTATATGTACTAATAGTTATATTACTATCTCATGTTTGCAAAACTCTTTATCAAAGGAGAAATGGCTTTGAAAAATGTTGATGTTCCCACTTTATAGGGCTACATTTGTTATTGACATAAAAGAAGTATCATCAAGTTTAACTTGAGTAGGATTCTTGATTTTAGCTTTTCTAAGCATGAATAAAATGTTATAAGCAACTATTGTACTATGTTACTCGAACTCTTTAGAAATGTCGACAGGCATGTGTTGGATCCTCCAAAAGTAGTGCATTTTTTAAGAATATGATACGGTCCAGCTACACTTTTGGAGGATCCGAGCAACATACCTGATTGAAGTAAACTCCGGTGAGAAGAAACAACATCAATATCAGGGAAGCAACCATCCCAGCCCTTCTAATGCTCATAACTGAAGCTCCAAAAAGCTCTACAACTCCCTATAACCAAAGAAACAAACAAATGCATTCATATTTTTGAAAAAAAAATGAGTGGAACTGTCACACCCCTTTTTACACTAAAATGATATATTTTAAGATTCGAAAGGGTTTATATTATTAAAGTGACAAAATATTAAAAGTTCATTTCAAAAAAGGACTATTTACATTTTTTATTCAGACTCGCCACTTGGCATAATCCGGTGTGCCAAGTCACCTTTGGAAAATCCCTTTTAAAATTGTTTTGACTCTTTTAAAACTGGTTTGCGAACAGAGATTCTGGCTAAGGAATTCTATTGACCGAGGGGAAAGTGTTAGGCACCCCTCTATCCCGTGGTTCGACCACGGTCGCTTGGTGGAGAATATCGGCTAAATTTGAAACTAAAGATGTATAAACCATATAAACACACAACAATCAAGCAAACGAACACAAACCAAAACAAACTACAAAAATATAATGTTCAGTCCAATTATACAATCCAAGAAAAAATGCGTAAATAAATCCTATCTAACCTATACTAATCCTAACTACGCTCCTATGCTTTACATGATGCCTCGGGCCTTCATCACGGACGTCCTCCGAGTATAAAATACTTCGAGATATTCCCCGGATAAAATAATAAAAGTACTTTAGGGCATTCCCCGGCCAAATGATACAATTGAATCAAGTACGATAAACCAGAAGATATTCAATCAACATTCCATATTCAAACATTCAACGAAAACTTAATCCTATATTTGCTTACCCCAAACTATGTTTGCCTATTCATTTCCACACATTATAATTCTATCATTTTCCGATCCGCATTCATACTTATTTCAAATTAAACAAAAGACTACCAACCCAAATTAACCTACATTCAACTTTTACCGATTTCTCCATTCCCGCCCCGAACTTTATTTTCATCAATCAACAATTAACATATGGTCAAACTCATTCCTCAAACATGGCCGAATCAATAAACGTCATGATCAACATCAACAAAAAAAAACTAACAAAACATAATAACGCCACTCATAATCACAACCAATTCACCACACCAAGATAAATAAAAGAGAGCGAGTTAAGAAATAGATCTTCCAATATCAAATTTCATTGATAATATGAGTTAACAAAACCAAATCCGAGAGCCCGAATAGTGAGACCTCAACAGTGACGAAATTCAAACTCGGTATAGAGAAACCGAAAATCACAGAAATTGACCAAGAATGATCTGATTGAGACTAACGGCACCCAAAGCACCTAAATTCCAGCATAACGCGACCAACAGTTGATGAATACCACAACCGATTTCAGCAACAAAAATGCAAAATATACGAAACCCCAAAAAAAGTGTACCCACAAGAACCCAAACAAATCGAAACTAACTTGAGTAAACCAAAATCCAACCCAAACTATCCAAAATCTGACCTAAAATAATCCTAATTTGGTCTCTTAGCAATGGCGATGGATTAAATTGAACTTCCAGTGGGTTTCAGAGTTAAAACAGAGAGGGTGAGGTATTTTCCGATAAAAAACGGCCAAAAAATATGATCTCCGGTCAGGTTCTTCTCTCTTGTCTCTCTCTATTCTACTCCCTTTTGGGGTGTCTATGTGTGATATCATGTGTGGTTCGAATGTGTGATGAGAATGGTGGCGGCGTTTTGGTGGTGTACGTGTGGTTATCTATATGTGGAGAAGAAAAATGGAGTTCATCAATGGCTCTTCCCCCATTCGTATCTCTCTCTCTATGTAAAATAAAAAAAATCAAGAATCCCCTTGTTCCTATGTGTTCTTAGTGCGTATATACGCCTTTTTTTGTGGAAAAGAAATATGGTGGAGTCACGTGAGGGGTTGGGCTGTCTAGGAGGGTGGGGTAGAGGTGGGGTAGTAAGGTGGTTTATTTTGATTGGGTAGGTTGTTAAGATAAGATTAAATTAGTTAAAGGTTATTGTTTTGTTATTTTTTGGTGGGATTATCACACGGGTGAGGGTGTGTAGTAAAGTGTGAGATAAAAATGAATAAAATAGAATTTGGGAGGGACAAAATTAGGTGTCTACAGCATGCTCCCTTTGAATGTAAACATGAAGTGTTTTCAGATAAAGAAGTAGACAACGAAATAGAATTTTGTCTCGACCATTATTAAAAGAATAAAACAAAAGGAAGGAGGGACACCAAGTCTTGACTTAGGACATCCTACCTACCCAAGTTATGAGGGAATCAAGTGACAGGTATCTCAAAGGATTGGATAGAGATGGACTATACCGAGTTGAATAGTCGAGTGAGGTCCCATCGAGGTTCTGGTCGTGATCTGTCATTACATCAAAAAATGAAAAATTACAAGAGTTAAAAAGATAAATAAAATTACAAAATTCCTATCTATGCAGCTTCTTTTGAACTCTTGACCTGAATTTCATCACTCTATTCTTCAGGAGGGCTCCTGATTTGCAATTTTTCAATTTGATGCTTGGCTTTCAATTGTTTCACCTTGTTGCTTGACTTTTCATTTATTCGCCTTGTGCTTCAGGCGGGCTCCAATGTTGCTTGAGTTACCAAACAATGAAGTACGTCTCCTTACAAATGCCACTTGAATTACCCAAACAAGAAAGTGCATCTCCTTACAGATATTGCTTGAATTACTCAAATAAGGAAGTGAGTCTCCTTACAGATGCTGCTTGAATTACCAAAATAAGAAAGTGCATCTCCTTATAAATTTCGGTGGAATTAACTAAACAAGGAAGTGTGTCTCCTTACAAATGCTGCTTAAAATTACCCAAACAAAGAAATGTGTCTCCTTACAAATGTTGCTAGAAATACCCAAACAGGAAAGTGCATCTCCTTACCAATGCCTTTTGAATTACCAAAACAAGGAAGTGTGTCTCCTTACCAATGCCGCTTAAATTACCAAAACAAGAAAATGTGTCTCCTTACCAATGCTGCTTGAATTACCCAAACGAGGAAGTGCGTCTCCTTACAAATGTTGCTAGAAATACCCAAACAGGAAAGTGCGTCTCCTTACCAATGCCTCTTGAATTACCAAAATAAGAAAGTGCGTCTCCTCACCAATGTCGCTTAAATTACTAAAGCAAGAAAGTGTGTCTCCTTACCAATGTTGCTTGAATTACCCAAACAAGAAAATGTGTCTACTTACAAATGTTGCTTGAATTTCCCAAACAAGGAAGTGAGTCTCCTTACAAATATCGCTTGAATCACCAAACAAGAAAGTGCGTCTCCTTACAAATACCGCTTGAATTACCAAACAAGGAAGTGCATTTCCTTAGAAATGTTGCTTGAATTACCAAAAAAGGAAGTGTGTATCCTTACAAATGTTGCTAGAATTACCAAAACAAGAAAAGTGTTTCTCCTTACAAACGTAGCTTGAATTACCAAACAAAGAAGTGTATCTCCTTACAAATACCGCTTGACTTACCCAAATATGGAAATGTGTCTCCTAACAAATTTCTCTTGAACTACCCTAACAAGGAAATGTGTCTCCTTACCAATGCCGCTTGGATTAAACAAACAAGGAAGTGCATCTCCTCATAAATGCCGCTTGAATTAAACAAATAAGGAAGTGCGTCTCCTCATAACTGTCGTTTGAATTACCCTAACAAGGAAGTGTGTATCCTCACCAATGTCTATTGAATTACCCAAACAAGGAAGTGCGTCTCCTCACAAATGTCACTTGAATTACCTAAACAAGAAAGTGCATCTCCTCACAAATGTTGCTTGAATTACCAAAATAAGGAATTGTGTCTCCTTACAAATGTTGCTTGAGTTGTTCAAACAAGGAAGTGCGTCCCCTTACAAATGTTGCTTGAATTACTCAAACAAGGAAGTGCGTCTCCTTACAAATGTTGCTTGAATTACCCAAATAAGGAAGTGTGTCTCCTAGAGATATTGAATTATAAGTTTTACCATAGTTTTGAATACCAAATATGAGTAGCAACATTGCCTCTTGTATTTGGAGAAGTGAGAATATTACGGCCTTTGATGTTTAGGCTTTGAAATCCTTGATTCGAAGGTAACATGTGTTCCTGTTTCATACAAAGAAAACTTGTTAGTTTAAAAACATGGTGGCTGGTTTGTGGCTTTGGTTTTTGTGAAAATCGCTCTTGCCTCTGTCATATTTAATCTTGCTTCCAACCATTTGCATGTGTCACTAACTTGCTGCATCATTGACCCGAACTCAGATTATTAAGAGTAACTCTAAAACAGATACAGTATCTCTGTTTTATCATGTTTTTCAGATAAACCCTTTGAACCTTGGTATTTCCATGAGTTCCCAGACTTGTCGGTTGATAAAACTTTTTGCATGCCTTATTTCGGCTCACAATCATGTCTCTTTTATGTGTTGGCCTTTTGTCTTGCTTTGCGCAATTGAAAAAGCTGGTAGCCAATTTTGAAATCTTTTCTGACTTTTTTTGACATGGACTTGACTCAAAGACAAGAGAAAAAATGACAATAATTTTATTTGGACAACTGACTAAAGAAAAATAAAATAAAAATAAAGAGAAGAAAGAAAAGACAATGTATGTCCCCATTTGAAAAATTTATCTAGAAATGATAGTCAACTCTAATGATTATACCATTCATTTTGGATCAAGCTGCCTGATCTTTTAATCTAAAATCTTTACCAACTGTTGTTGAGTTAATGGCTCTGAAACTAAGTTACTTGCTTGAACTCATTGCATTCGAAGAGCTCATTCGGCTAGTGGCACATTGAAGGATTTTTGCCAACACGCCTCTCTCGTTTTTCTCTCAACTCACCATCGCCTTATGGTGCCCGTGGGATTTTCACCAATAAGACTCTCTCATTTTTATCTCTCTCAACTTACTATCGCCTTATGGTGCCCGTGAGGGTTTTCACCAATAAGACTCTCTCATTTTATTTCTCTCCTGATTTCTTATGCAGAGGAAGACGAGTAGTTCCCAAAATATGTCATCATATCCATTGCATGCTTAGCCTTAGCATTCTCAGAGATTGATCTAAAGGTTTTTGTTTGGTTGTAACTTGACTTTTGGATAAGATTAGAAAGAAAAGATGACATGAGGCCCAAACAACACTTGATGTGGGGTAGGACTTACAACTTTTGGAATCGACTCAAACAATGAGGATTAACTCATGCCCCAGTTTTTTTTGGTTGGGTGACTCTAAATTGTTTATTTTGTTGGACCGAGCCCTTAGTAGGGAAACCTACGTATCTCACCTCCGAGAGAGGAGAATCAAGTCATGCGTAGTTCTGGCAGCTTGTTCTTTTGCTTGATTCTAAATTTTTTCTTTTGTTGACTCTCTCTTTGGGACTTTTCTGACTTTATTTTTCTTGACACTCTTCTCTTTTTTTCTTTTTGGACATATTTTTTTCTCTCTTTTTTTTTGAAATTTTTCTGACTCTATTGTTTGGCTCGACACCTTTCTTTTGAGCTTTGATGACTCTATCTTGATTCCAAAAGAGGAGTATGAAATAAAATAGGACTAAAGCTCAAATGGGGTAAACAAAGGATGACACGATGTTTGGATAGCAGAATAAAATGCCTTTGTCATATCAATCCTTGAAAATGCAAGTATATATCATGCAATATAATGAGAGACGAATATCATTTGTGACATCCTTTAAGCATTAACTTTGACTGAGTCTGTGCGTCGCTACTTCTTTAGCAAACTCCACCTTTGTTGTACATTCCTCACATTGAATGACTCATGATTTTATGGAGATGATTTTCTTTCTGTTCACGCAACCACTATTTGACGTAATTGAGCCATGTCTTTGAATTGATGACCAAGTTATTCTTGTGATTCTCAAAGGAAGTGCTTTAATTTTCAAAGAAGGCTTCAACTTGTCATCAAACATCTCAACACTCTACCTATTTTCTCGGATGCTCTCTTTTTCTAACGTTAACCCTCTGATTCAATGTTCATGCTTAAACTGGATTTCAAGATCTGACTGAAAATTCTACTAGCATGTCATATGACTAGAATCAACATAAAATGTGATGTGTAAAGAAAACAAACACATATTTAAAACATAAAGGGAAAGGGACACTTTATTTAGTTGAAATAAAAAAAAAATAGAAAAGTTTGAACATATACGACACAGGGACAAAAAAATATAAATCCCGAACTACAACCTTGAAATAATTCGAAAAACTGAAAAGAAAACAAAACAAACTACCAGACCTCTTCCTAGTAGGGAGAGGGGTGACTTCTCAATTACTCAATCTGACAACTTAGCCACTGATTTGCATATCAGCATGACTAGAGCTTCCACCACGATCAACGTTCTGCACCATAATTGATTTATCTTGAATCATCTTTTCAATTTCTGTTTTTAAAGCACGACAATCTTCAATATTGTGACTCTGAACATCAGAATGATATGCACATCGTACAATAGGATCAAACTTCTTGAATTCGGGTTAGGAGTATAACCAACGAGAGGAGTGATCATGCCCCGTTGTACCAATCTCTGGAATAAACTGGCATATGACTCTTCAATTGGTGTGAAGCTGTCCCTCGACTTCTACCTCATTTCATTATTTGGCTTGGACCGAAAATCTGGCCTAGAAGGGCTTCGGTATGTTTGTAGAGTTTGAGGATGACTTTGAGGAGTTGGTGCACGCCATTGTGGGTAAGAAGGGAATTGAACATATGGTTGTGCATTGTATATTAGATATGGCGGCGGAGGAATGGAGTATAATGGATTTTGGGAGTGATTCTATGGAGCTTGGGCATAAGCTTGGGTTTGAGCCTGTGGGTAACGATGGTGTGGTCCCCTTGCCCACGCCTGTTGTCCAACTACAATGGCAGATGCATCTTTCTCATACTTCTTCCCTCCGACACTTCCCGAACCTTTTTGAATTGCTTGAGTAGTCGCTTTCAATGTTGCAAAACACACAATGCGGGCGGTCTTAATTCCATCCTCTATCATCTCCCCCATTTTGAGGACCTCAATAAATGGCTTGCCTAATGCAGGTAACAAGTGTTGATAATATGTTTCATCCTGTGCTTGAATAAATACCTCCACTATCTTACTTTCTTTCATTGACGGTTTTACCCTAGCATCTTGTTCACGTCATCTAATCACATACTCTCTGAAAGTCTCAGTACTCTTTTTCTTCATGTTAGTTAGGGATTTCTCATCAGGAATCAACTCCACATTGTATTGGAATTATTGCAAAAATTCATTAGCTAGGTCATCCTAACTAATCCACTTGTCGATGTCTTGGTCAACAAACCATTCTGAAGCTAGGCCTGAAAGACTCTCACCGAAATATGCCATGAGTAATTCTTCCTTCCCTCCAGTGCCCCTTAGTTGGTTGCAATAGAGTCTCAAATATGCTACAGGATTGTCATGTCTATCATACTTCTCAAACTTCGACATTTTAAAACCAAGAGGAAGATATACACCTAGAAACATGCACAGATCTTTATATAAGACACTTTTGTACCCCGCAAGTCCTAGCAAGTTTTTCATTGTCAGTTCAAAATTTCTCAATTTTCTGGCCATTTTCTCTTGTTCTTCTGTCATAACAGGTTTCTCAGTGTTAGGAGAAAATTCAGGCGGTTGAGGACAGTCGTAAGGACCAGTCAACTTAAATGTGGGCTCAGGAGCATAATGCAGATCACTAAAAATATTCAATACAGGGTCGCTTGTAGAGTGAGGAATCACAGCCGTTGGATTGATATTAAAAGCAGGAGCTTCAGACGGGAGTGGGGCTGCAAAAGCATGAATAGCAGGCGGAGCCAAACATGTGGTAATTTTGTATTGAGGAGTGAGGAAATGAATATTGGAAGTGTTTGGATACTGTTACCCCAGAGTAGGTCCTGATGCATGTTGTGACGTATCAACCAAAATAGCGAATTGTGCATACCACACTGGAGGCAAACTACAAAGATATTTCAGATTATCAGCGAGAAATGGAGAAGACGGCAACCCATTCATCCAAGCTCGATGCATTTCTATCATTTGCTGCCTTAATTTCCGAATCTCTTAATTAGCTCCTACATTCTCATTCCCCGAACTCCTTATCTGATTACTGACAACAAACTCGATATCCTTGTTGGCCATAACTTTCTTTGTGACTTGGTGCAATATGGAGCACCAGCCAAAGTGCCACAAACCAACCACCTTAAAATAACTGAACAAGAGATAGCGAATGCGTTAGAATTCAACACTTTTTTTAAAAAAAAAGTCACCGAACCCAAGAGGGCACCTACATATCTCACTCCCGAGAGAGGAGAATCAGGTGTGCGTAGTTCGTAAAGTCTTGCCAAGATAACCAATTAATTTTTTTTCCTTTCTTTTTTCTTTTTCTTTTTTCTTGAAACTTTAAAAAGAAAAGAAAATAACAAATTGTCAAAAGAATTGACGAAATTTTTATTTTTATTTTTTTGCATTTTTCAAGTTTAAACTCCCTATATGAAAATGAAACTTGAACCTATTAAAGAAAAAAATATTTTTTTTAGTTTTCTTTTAAAGATGTATATGAACACCTACTCTAATAAATAGTGAAGAAAACCTTTTTTAAAACAAAAAAAAATTCAAGTAAGATCCCCGAACCAACAATAGGCTGCGTACGTATCTCACTCCCGAGAGAGGAGAATCAGGGGTGCGTAGTTCATCCAGATTAGACAATTAAGAATTAAAGAACAAACAAAACCTTGACTTGAGAGACACGACTACAACGATGAAGATAAAATCTTTTTTTTTTTTGAATTTTTCTTTTGTATAAACTCCTATGAATGAAAAATATTTTTGAAATTTTCGAATTATGAATGCTTACTAACGGAACAAAAGGAAAATCTTTTTGATGTATTTTTGAGAAAATAAGTGTGAAAGGTAAAAAATCTTTTTGAATTTTTGGATTGTGAAAAACAAAAGTCATAAAGAACTCTAAAAACTACGAAACTCTTTTTTTCTTTTCGACTCACTTTTTCTTTTTTTTTTCCTCTTTTTTTTCAGTTTTTCATTGCCTATACACTTTCTTTAATTCTAGCACAAACTTTCTCCCAAATCAATCTGTCAAATGACCATATTACCCTCAAAGATACAACATTTAGCACGTAGAGATGCTTTAGAGGTGAGTCTCCTACAAAGGGTCACGTGGGTCCCGCTAGATCTCAATATGATGCAGATAAGCATAACCTAAAGGCTGACCTACGCTGGGGTTCACTAACAAGGCTGTTCGGGGGAGCATATGGTCGACAGTGGCTGCTTGGCTTTCCACCCACTTCATACGTCCGACGGCTCCCCCTCCTAAAATAAGGGTGACTCAATTAGAGTTTGTGTGCACGACGTGCACTCCAGGACTTATTGTAGAAAGAATGACTCGGGTTATGCACATGATGCCAGCTATAAAGCAGTAACACAGACGATAAAAATTATAAACAAAGAGCACGTAGACACTCAACAATGATAAACAATAACATAAAACAACATAAACAATATGTCTATACACCTATAGTACCAAACTAAGCCGATACAACTTCAAAAAAATAAGCACGAATTCTGAAAAATTTCCAGCAAAGTCGCCAGAGCTGTCACACCCCTTTTTACACCAAAAAGATATATTTTAAGATTCGAAAGGTTTTTTATTATTAAAGTTACAAAATATTAAAAATTTGTTTCAAAAAGGGACTATTTACATTTTTTATTCAGAGTCGCCACTTGGCATAATCCGGTGTGCCAAGTCACATTTGGAAAACCCTTTTCAATATTGTTTTGACTCTTTTAAAACTGGTTTGCGAACAGAGATTCCGGCTAAGGAATTCTGTTGACCGGGGGGAAAGTGTTAGGCACCCCTCGATCCCGTGGTTCGACCACGGTCGCTTGGTGGAGCATATCGGCTAAATTTGAAACTAAAGATGTATAAACCACATAAACACACCACAATCAAGCAAACGAACACAGACCAAAAAAGACCCCAAAAATATAATGTTCTTCCAAAAAAAATGCGTAAATAAATCCTATCTAACCTATACTAATCCTAACTACGCTCCTATGCTTTACCCGATGCCTCGGGTCTTCATCACAGACGTCCTTCGAGTACAAAATACTTTGAGGCATTCCCCAGATAAAATAATACAAGTACTTCGGGGCATTCCCCGGCCAAGTGATATAATTGAATCAAGTACGATAAATCAGAAGATATTCAATCAACATTCCATATTCAAACATTCAACGAAAACTTAATCCTAAATTTGCTTACCCCAAACTATGTTTGCCTATCTATTTCCACACGTCATAATTCTATCATATTCCGATCCGCATTCATGCTTATTCCGAATAAAAAAACAAAAGACTACCAACCCAAATTAACCTACATTCAATTTTTACCGATTTCTCCATTCCCACCCCGAACTTTATTTTTATCAATCAATAATTAACATATGGTCAAACTCATCCCTCAAACATGGCCGAATCAACAAACGTCATGATCAACATCAACAAAAAAACCAACAAAACATAATAACGCCACACATAATCACAACCAATTCACCACACCAAGATAAATAAAAGAGAACAGGTTAAGAAATGGACCTTCCAATATCAAATTTCGTTGATAATACGAGTTAAGAAAACCAAATTCGAGAGCCCGATTAGTGAGACCTCAACAGTGACGAAATCCAAACTCGGTATAGAGAAACCAAAAATCACAGAAAATGACCACGAATGATCCGATTGAGACTAACGGCACCCAAAGCACCCAAATTCCAGCATAACGCGACCAACAATCGATGAATACTACAGCCGATTTCAGCAACAAAAATGCAAAATAGACAAACCCCCCAAAAAAGTGAACCCACAAGAACCCAAACAAACCGAAACTAACCTGAGTAAACCGAAATCTAACCCAAACTATCCAAAATATGACCTAAACTAATCCAAATCTGATCTATCGGTAATGGAAATGGATTAAATTGAACTTCCAGTGGGTTTCAGAGTTAAAACAGAGAGGGTGAGGTAATTTCCGGTGAAGAACGACCGAAAAATGTGATCTCCGATCAGGTTCTTCTCTCTCGTCTCGCTCTGTTCTACTCCCTTTTGGGGTGTCTATGTGTGATATCGTGTGTGGGTCGGATAAGTAATGAGAATGGTGGCGTCGTTTTGGTGGTGTACGTGTGGTTATCCATATGTAGAGAAGAAAAATGGAGTTCATCAATGGCTCCTTCCCCTTTTGTATCTCTCTCTGTGTAAAATAAAAAAATCGAGAATCCCCCAGTTCCTGTGTGTTCTTGGTGCATATATACGCCCTTTTTTGTGGAAAAGAAATATGGGGGAGTCACGTGAGGGGGTGGGCTACCTAGAGGAGAGGTGGGATAGGAGGTAGTGAGGTGGTTTATTTTGATTGGGTAGGTTGTTATGATAAGATAAAATTAGTTAAAGGCTATTGTTTTGTTATTTTGTGGAGGGATTATCACACGGGTGAGGGTGCGTAGTAAAGTGTGAGCTAAAAATGAATAAAATAGAATTTGGGAGGGCCAAAATTAGGTGTCTACAGGAACTTTTTTAGTTTGCGAAAAAAATTGGACTTACCTGGTTGGTTATCGCTATTAATAGTGTTGTAGCCAACGTTAGAAAAAAGCATTGGACGGTCCTCTTGAATCTAGCCATGAAGTATACAATGCACATGAAAAAAGTCAGATACAAAACATACGTTACCATGTCACACAATGTGTTGCGGATGTAATAGACACTCAGTCTATACATGTCTGTTTTCCGTTCTTTCACCAAATACATCTTCTCGAATGGGAAGACATACACTGCTCTGAATATTGATGAGAAAGTCCAGAAGATACAGATGTAGAACATTAAACCAATCTGCAATGCAAGTATAAGTTAACTTTCTTGCGAATACTTAGCTAGGAGAGGAAAATATAAAATCAGGATTTTTCCTGATCGCAAAGTTGAGCTTCCATTCCAGTTGAGGATTTCCACCAAAGAAGTCCGAGCAGTGGTGCAACTCCAAACGTTTGAACTAACCGGAGCTTTTCAAAATAGTCTTTACATCTCTCTCTGTATGTTTGCTTTCCTCTCTACCAAGCCATATCTAATTCACATTTTTATCTGTGACACCATAAGTAGTTTCAAATTGTTCCTAGTTTAAAAGGAATATGAAATTCAAGGTTGTGGTATCATATAAGTTCATCTTCAAACAACGCTCTATTGAATGAGATGATTTAGTTTTATAGATCAGCCGGTAGATAGCAACAGTTTCCATTTATCATTTCTATTATATCTTCCCATACATAAATAAACTATGTCATAACTTTGGGAAGTCTCATTCTTAAGAACAAGCCGAGCTAAAATGGTTGATATGAAATCAGATAATAATATTTTCAGTTGTTAATTTGACCATTGTGTTACAAGAAATAGTTGCAATATCAGTAAATAGGTTCAACCTCTCAAAAAGGAGAAAAACAAGATACAGTGAGGGCATGCAAATGCTAATTACTAAGGCAACAAATTACAAAAAAAGATGAGGAAGCCAAACGTTTACATAACATCAGCAACCCAATTTCAATCCTAAAACAAATTTTTGATTAAACATCACTAATTAAACCAGGAAACAATAACTACCACAAAATTAAATAATCAGTGGAACAATCACTATTATATCATTGAACATCAAATTTAAATGGTGCTGATATAAGAAACAACTAAGCAAAACTAACAATCCTTTTCCCCCTCTTTTGATCAATTCACGCAGAACAGGTAAATATAAAAGTAATCAGGTAAAAAATTTGATGCATTAAAGCTATCGCTGTGTACAGGATCCATCAAAGGCCAAACCACAAGGGTTTATTGTATGGGAGGAAAAAAGATTGCAAATAACAAAATAACACCCAAAAATAAAAACTAAAGCAGATGAATATGAAAATTCAGAACTCCATAATACCTTAATTCCAGAAGGAGACATCCAGAGCTATGACCCAAACCGAGTAAAATCGGACCCACCAAGATATGACGCCTTGGTAGGTCTGTTACATATGCTGAAAGCAGATCGGAAAACAGTGGCAGTCTCCATTCTGGCAAAATTGATAATGCCACAACTAACAATCAGCAAAAACAAAACCATAAAATCATTTCTAGGAAAATGCTAGAACAAAAAATACAGTAATAAAAAGAATCTTAGAGAGAAAAACAGAAAACTAATACTTTTTAGGGAACATCACTAATTGTCGTACTGTGGAACAAACGACAGAGCTTGGGGATTTCCATCTTCCCGTGCAACGATCAATCCACCTAAGCCATAGTAAGATCCAAGTGAATGATATAGGGAAATGAGAGAGGAAAAGTAAATGAGATAGTGAAATGGCCTGCCGATTTGAGAAATGAGAGAGGGAAAATAAGATAGGTGAGGGAGCTGCCTAAAGATATGAGGAAGCGAGGGAAATATTTTGCCCAATAAAAAAAAGGAAAATGTTAGGTGGCAACGCTATTTTTTTTCGATTATAGCGGGGTTCTAAAACCCTCGCAAATTTATATTTTTATGGCATATAATCGTTATTTTTGGGTAGATAGCGGGGTTTAAACCCCTCGCAATTTATATCAGGGGTCTAAAACCCCCGCTACTTTATAAATTTTAGCGGCGGATTTTTAACCCCTGCATTTCATATAATTTTACGGAGATTAAAATAACCCCCGCAATAAACCCCCGCAATATTACCCTTTTTTGTAGTGTTTGAGCTTAATAAGTTACTCCGAGTCAAAGACTCATCCTTATAAAGAGAGAGCCAAAAATAGAATTTAATGGTCTCACTCAAAAGAAAGCTCAAGAACATCCTTGATCTCTTTTTTTTTAAAAAAGAAAACTATAATTTTTTTAATTTTTTTTCTCAAAATCAATTTATTTCTTGCCAACGACATTTTGAAAGTATTTTTGAACTTTTGCCTCTTCCTATACAGTTAAAGAAAAACTTGAGTGAATGGAAGGCAACATTATCATTACACCTCATGGATTCCTTCCTCACCACTTCACATATCGCCCATTTAAATCATAAAACACTCGTAACACCAATAGAAACATAAAAGACCCTATACCCTTAAGAATGGCATCACCCAATCTATCATAGGGAAAGGCAAGCATTCGTGTCTCTCTTACCAGGGGAGCAATATTCCTCAAAGATTTCAATCAAAGACCACCTGTCATTCCACAGTCAAGACCAATTAGACTCAAAGCTATGCTCTAAAAATGATCACAAAATGCCCCAAAGATAGTTCCCATTAACCATTACAAGCATATAAGGCATTAATCTCGTATTGGCATTTTAACAAACATGTGGTGTGCAACAAAGGTAAAATCTTTAAAAATAGAATGACAACACATGCGAGAAAGCTCAATGTCCCAATTCATCACCAAACATACCATTTGTAATCACACTAACCCAATTAAATCACCCACCACTCAATTAAGCAAACAAACTACAAGTGGGTATTTCGTTGAACACATGGTGTGTACTAGTGTATGGAAGCAAGAATTGCAATTGGACAATGTAAACCAAGGCATGGGTTCAAAAATGTTCATCCAAACAATCACATTTTGCCAAATTAAGTTCAAATACAATAAATTTAAACCAAAAGAAAGCATGAAAATGTGATCACTATTCAACCTTTTTAAAGAGAACTCCAAAGAATATTTAATCAAAGATCATACCTTATGAGCTTTCTTATGGGAGGAAAACGATGAAAGAAAAGCATGATATACTTATCGGAGATTCTACTATTGAAATAAAATCTTAGAGTTCGCATTTGGGATGGAAACGTGTGGAATTTACTTCAGCAAATCCGCTCTAAATCTGCCCATAGGCGTGTACCATAGAGGATCTGCGCCCCAAGTGCTTTGCACCTGCATCTGGCCTGCTTAAACAAGTCCAGCATAGGTTGTGGCAGAATGTAGCAGCTATGTTTGCGCCCAATATACTTCTGGACTGCTTGAGTAGGTCCAGCGCAGGTCAATGCAGTGACCTTTAGTGAAAACAACCCCTCATGCGTCCCTTTTGCGCCTGGACTGCTGGAGCAGTTCCAGCGCATCTCACTACAGAACACCAAGGGTTTAACTGCGTCCTAAGTGCAGCTGACCTGCGCCTGGACTGCTTGAGCATGTCCAGCGCAGGTCTGGACAGTACCTTCAGTTTTTTGGCTTCAATTTTGCATTCCAAATGCTCCCCACCTGCGGCTGACCTACTAAAGCAGGTGCAGCACAGGTTATACCAGTTTTGGCCCCCGAATTTTCTTCACAAAGTTCTTGGTTCGGAGCTTAGTTTTGAGCTTCCGAACCAATCTTCTCGCACCCAAAGTTTTTGATATTACCTGCATCAACCAAAAGTACGCTAAAATTAGTATAAAAAATATTTAAAACATCAAAAATAAATCTTGGGTTGCCTTCCAAGAAGCGTCGTAGTTATAGTCGTGGCACAATATCACTTGGTCATTCTTTATCTCTCCACTTAGACAATTTGAATCGTTCGGCCCATCTTTTGATCATAACATATTTTAGGTACATTGGGCAAATGTGAGAGCATGATGATGAATGTTCTATCATGCCATTTCGAAGACTTGAACCGTTTGCCTAATTTTGCATTGAACTTTCATGTGGGCCCGTTGGGCAACGGTGAGAATCTTAGAAAGCCACTAAATGGACATCAATCTTTAAGCTTCTTGGCCTTCAAGATTGGGGTCTTAGTATACCCTTTTGGAAAGATAAACTCCAGGATGTAAGGAAATAACTCATTCTCATCATCATTCAAGATTTGCTCGGATGGATTGATTTTCATCAACTTCACCACACTTATTGTTGACAAATGGTTAGAATGTGGTCTTTTCCCCAATTTTAGAGTGGTCTCCATTTTGGTATCCTCACCCTAAAATTTACTAGAGTCGATGTAAGGGATTTTCTTGGCTTCTTCTTCCGACTCTAGTACCATGTCCTTCTTTTTGGCATTATCTCTCATGTTCAGCTTGATTGGTTGGGAAATTATTGAGGATTCTTCAATATCATGCTCATTTAGAAGAGCGGGCATGGTTGTGGTGTTTGAAGTATTAACTTCCATGCCCACATCTTCTATCTTCTTGAATTTCTCTCTAAATTTCTTGTGTATAATGGTTGTTTCCTCTTTCGTCGTTGTTGTCAATTCCAATATATGTTGAAGCATTGCTTCAATTCCACTACTTCCCGTGCTTCGTTCCTCGCTTTTCTTCTCATAAGACCAAGTAAAATCATAAGAAGAACTAGAAACCGGGTTAGCATAACGGGGGGAAGGGGCATTTGGACAATATTTTCGATGTCCATCTCGACCACCACCTAGGAAACAATTATGCTCCCAAAAGGGTTGAGATGGTGAACACATCTCTTCCCGAGGAGCATATCTACAATCTCGTCGAAAGTGGGGTCCACCACAATATGGACATGGGTCATCGAGGTATGGCTTCCAACTGCCAAATCTACATTCATTCCAAGATACCATAGTAACAAATGAACAAGAATAAAAATCTACCTAAGACAAGAAACAAAAGAAAATAACAAACAAATATTTACAAATTTGAACCAAAGCAAGTAAGCTAAAATTCCAAACCAACTCAATACACCAAATTATTTCGCGGCAACGGCGCCATTTTTTATAACGCTCAACCTACACGTCAATTTAGTGCAAGGCGGTCTTTGTCAATATATATACCCAACAAGAGTTGGGGTCGAATCCACGACGAATAATATGAGTGGTGATTGAGTTAATTCAAAATAGGAGTGCTTGCCCAATTCAAGTCGAAGGTGCGAAATAGTTTGGGGGTTTTCAATCGTGTCGGATGTGAAAGTAATTCTTGGGCTTCTAAGGGACTAATTCAAGACTAAGAACAATTAGAGTGTAATCAATTAAAATGGATCTTGGGACTATGCTTTCCTAGGGATAAGATGTGTATGGGAACATGATAATTTGATGCAAATTCTAATTATTGATGATATGGTAGGCTAGGTTTAACGTCTTTGAGGCTAGTCTTTCGACAAAACCACAAAGATTTTACTCATTGGCTCTTTCGAGCACCTGACAAATGTGTCAATCAAAACCACCCAATACCTCCATTGGGAATCTCTATTTCTAGGATGAAACTCATGGCATAGTTAACTTCACAACCACCCTTACGTCTAAGATAGTGATAGATTCACAAACTACACACATAATTGTCTACCATTGCTTTGGTCTTCACATCCCTCTTTCGAGGATGATATGGATTTCCAAAGCTTACCCAAAACCCTTCTTTAGAATATGGCCTTGAGCTTTCTAGAGTTTGGAGCTTTCACCCATCAAGCCCACACGGGTATTTGGGGCTTTTACCAATCAAATCACAATCACATTACTCAAGCAATAATAGAACCCATCATCAATAAACTAGCATATGCACAAATTAATCACTACCCACACACAATTGCATCCTAATCAAGCATAATTCCAAGAGGTAGATTTAGCAACTCGTAATGATAATAAACACAAATAAATCAATATTTTCATCAAAGTTATCCATAAGAAAATATAGAGAGTGCAAACCACACTTTAGAATCCAATGAATCTTCAATGGGTGAAGTCAAATCTACACTTAGAAGTCACTCTAATGTCTTCTTAGCTCAAAATTTAGTACAAGTCTTGCTCCAATCACCAAGAAGCTACAAAAACCCTAGACGAAATAAGGGAGGTGGAGTTGTAAAATGATTGGTGAAAATGAGTTATAAGATCCCTTAAATAAGACCCACTTGCACATTTGATAAAATTACAAAATTACCACCTTGCTCTTGATCTGCTTGAGCGGATCCAAAGCGAATGAAGAGTAGATACAGATCAGATGGAAAACAGCTCCTAAATAGATGCAAAGCGGATGCAAAGTAAATGGCTCTTTTCCTTCATATTTGACCTCTTGTTGACTTGAATGACTTGCTCATCTTCCCTTTTTAACTTTTACCTACACAAATAAGCATGAAGTAAGATATTGCCATCAAATAAACAAAAAATCATGATAATTTAGGCCTAAAAGGTGCTAGCAAGTCGTCAAATTGACGACTTGTCAATGACTTTCGGATCTTGGAAATTTTAGTAAGTAGTTTTGACTTTCGCATTAATAATGATTACGTCCTGAATTATTGTTATTATGTGATTTTATAATAATATCATCTTAATATTTACTAAATGATTAGGTAATGCTTCAGTTTAAATGGTTCTCCCAGAGGAAGATTAATGTGGGTGCCACTCATGGCCATTTGGGTCGTGACAGCAATGCATAATCATTTCATGAGTTTAAATGTTTAAAATGAAAAATTATATTTTAGGTGGCAAATTGAAAGTTTGAGTCAAGTTTAGGAGTCTAGCGGTGTATTTTGTTTTACTAAAAATAGATGTCTGACAATACTTGCAGTTTAAAAAAAACAAACGCTAAATTTACGCATTTGAGACCATTTTATCCTTACTATTATAATATTATTCATTGTCCAATGCATAGCATTAAGTTTATTATATTTAAAAAAGGATATAATAAAATTATACTATCCATATTATTTATTGTTACTTAAGAGGTCTTCCAAATCAATATGAATAAATATTATTGGGCAGAGAAAACACTTTCTCATTAATAATATACTAGATAATAAAGGGCCCGTATACGGGCCTAATATTATAATTTTAAATATGTTTATAGCTATTTAACTATTTTTTCAAAAAAAAAAATCATTAATATTTTGAATAAACATAATAGATATTGTAAGTAGAAATCACACTGTATAATAAAAGATAACTTCTTATTTTTATAAAATTAAATAATACTTTACAAAATAGTAAGTAGAAATCACACTGTATAATAAAACATAACTTCTTATTTTTATAAAATTAAATAATACTTTACAACTTCTTTAAATTTCCATAATTAACATTACAATATTAATATCATATACTCTAATGCAGATTTTAACATTAGATCTAGCAAACACATTCTTTGAGACTAATCAATTAATTTTAGTGTTTTTCTTTTTCTGTTTTATTTAAAAATTATACAAGAGAGTAGGTTAAATTATAAATATCTATTTATTAATATTTTTTTGTAGAACCATACAAAACAATAAAGGATACTAATTCATACATAAATTGATTTTAAATAGATTTAAATTTATTTAATGGGTGTTTAATAGACAAAAATAAGCACCTACTCGATGAACATTTTAATGATTCATAATATTAAAGGATTGATTTTATGTCTTGTTTTATATACGTTAAAAACAGGAGACCAATTTAATATAGCAAGCAAGAAATTTCTTTTAAAGTGATTTGTCTACCTGTTAAGGAATTTACAACCTCAAATAAAGAGAATCAAAAGAATTAACAAAAGTTAACATGATTAAGGTAGTTAATATTATATTTTTAAATAAGTTGATTAAAATAATTTTAACAGGTGATTAGTAAATAATTATGTTTCCATAAATTATATGTATTGTAAATCATTGTAACGAAATGTATCATGTGAAATTATGGAGGAGTTGCTTATTGTGTTTAATAGATAAATGCCTATTTAATATTTATGAATATTTTTTATTATTTTATTATAATATAGTAAATAGTTACTTTATGCAATTAAATGAGTGGTCAAAAATTAATTTTACTTTTTCATCTTTTACTAAACATATGTGAGTATTTGCACATCCTCCTATAAATTACATCTCGCGTTATTTCAATTTATATCATTTAAATTAGACATCAAATTTAAGATATATGAAAAAAATTACAATGTTTGAAATTATCTTTAAAATAAATAAACTTTAAATAGAAGAAAATACCTTTGTGGATTTTTTGACAAATAAATGAAATTCAACATGACTAAAATACTGATAATGCTATAAAATACTAATCAAATAAAATTGTCAATCTTCTTTAGAACTAATTAAAAAGAAAAATATATCATTTGAATTGAGACATAGGACATATTAAAATAGACATTCTGATATAATGTTTTTAATTTTTTTTATTACATATTAAAATAGACTTATAGGTCGAGGTGTGTGAAAGCCATGTGAAAGATTACGTCACTAATGACATTGAAAAGATTCTAATGAAATAACCATTCTATTTAGTTTTTTTCATTTAAAATAGAGTTGTAGTGGGATTCATATAAAAAATTATATGAAACTATTAAATATTCTGAAAAAAACATTATACTCTTGATTATATTTGTAAGTGTTACCTTAAACATAAACTAATTATGCATAATTTGAACAGAAAGCTATTCTGGACACCACGATTGAAAAAAAAAATTAAATAAAACAAATTTAAAATATATTTTCTCTTTAAATTCAAAATTATTCTTCCCATTTGATTCAAGTATATTATTTTAATTTATATTTAATAAAACAATTATCACATAAATTCTCATAATCATAATAAAGCATGAACAAGACTCACTACTAAAATTAATTTTTAAGATTTAACAGATTATATCTTGAAATTATTTTTGCATGTTGAAATTTTTAAGATTTAACAGATGAATGCCTTGTAGATGTTTGTTTCTCCCTCCATTTCAAAAATAAATGCCCATTTTTTGTTTTAATTTATTTTAAAAAAGGATGAACTTTTTTTTGTGGCAATACTTTAGTTTCAACTTTCTACGTATCATGCTTAGAACCACAAGATAAATGACATTTTGGTACATATGACATAACTTTAATTTATGACCACAAGATGCAAAAAATTTCTTTATTTTTTTATACCCTGTATCAAGTTAAAATGGGTCATTCTTTTCTAAATGAAGGGAGTAATATAATTTTTTATTTTTTATTACTCTACTAAATAATTTACTATACCAAATGTACAAAGAAAAAATTAATTCATATTTGCCTGTGGACATTTCATGAACAAAATAAAATTAAAATTTTACCACTTATAAAAGAAAATAGAAATGAGTATTGTGTATTAAAACTCACAGCAAACATTTATAGAAAGTTATGAAGAAAATTGTGGGTCCACATGAGATATTATACAACTCTGAGATATGATTGACATTTACAAAAAAATTTAAAAAAAAAAAAGGTATTTTTTTGTCACTAAAAGTGAATGTACAAACTTTGGAGCTTACGGAATAAGCAAACAATTGACTTTTTTTAAAAATAACAATAATGACCTTGATCGTCCCACTTACTCACTCTTCTATATAAAAAAAAAAAGTATAATTGATCTCTGCAATGCATAACCATTTTGTGAGTTTATTCTAATCATCTCTTATAGCGTATCAATAAAATTAATAGTCTAAAGAAAAATGTTAATAAAAGACCTTAAATACACATGCATACAAAAATAAGAAATAATATTGTAATAATTTGAAGTTTTTTTTTTTTGTTCTTGCGTATTAATTGTTTTTGGTGTAGTATTTTTTAAAAACACCTAATATTTAACTTCACATATTAAATATTGTTATTAACAAAAGTAAGGAGTAATTCTAGTGAATAAGATGTTAGACATTTATTGCAATACATCAACTTGGATGTTGTTGTTGAAAGTTTATTTATTAATATGATGTTTGAGTTGTTTAATTCAAAGTTCTAAAATATTTTTGATAAAAATTAGATAGATTTTTCTTTATTTATTATTTTCTTAGAGGTATTTCACAAATTTCATTATTATTTCAAGTGAAATTGAAATCATAAATTTAATATTAAAATTTTTGAGGCCTCGAAATTTTAAAGGTCTACATCGGATGTTTTACTAGTCTTACCCTTGAGTCATCCCTGATATCTTAGAAAAACAAATTCGTAGCGAAGATATTCACTAGAGGTTCTATTGAAATATCAAATTTATAAGGGAGAATGACAAATACAGAAATAGAATAGAGAGGAACTTGAGGAATATAATTTGGAAAGGATACTTAAGAAATTTTATAAAATATAAAGGATAAAATCGTAATTCTAGTATTTGTTTAATTAGAAGTGCTTATATATAGAAAGATCATAAATCGCGATCAGCAAAATTTCAAATTTTTTTTGACTAGTTTTACCTTATAATAACTTTTAATGTTACAAGATTATAAAATAGGTATTAAAAATTCTCCTAGTATATATATACCCAATAATCAGGCAATAATTCCTCCGGGACATGGATGCATAACTGCATTATTTATTTTACGTACATTGCATTTTGGCACATGCATAATTGCAGTATTTTTATTACAAAAAAATTAATACTCCGATACTTTTCCAGCACTAAAGTATGAATGTATTTGTTGTCACTTGTCACTGCTCAATAATTATTTTGGTTGTTCTTTTCTAAGTTTGTATACATCCTGCAGTTGAATATAATCAAATATGCATTATGATGAGTCTTTTTTAAGAAACCCTACCAAAGAATGGAGTTATATGACAAGTATTAATTATCTGTTAAATACTACGTTATTGACAATACTATTATAAATTCAAATAAATTAACAATATAAAATTTAGTTATATTATTCGTGTATATAATTTGAGTACGGTAAAAGAAGGCTATCAGGGCATTGTAAACTGTGCCACGTAAGGCATACGCCAGCTCTACTAATTAGTAGTGTAAGAGTACCCATACTCATAAAAATTAATGGAATTTATTATATTGAAATTAATTTTAAAAGTATGGAGTAGTATATTACTCTATCCGTCCCATTTTACTCGTCCTAAATTTTCTAATTTATTATCTTATTTTACTTGTCTTTTTTTACTTATCAAGACAAAACAATTTTTTTTTTTATTATACCCTTAGTGTAATTGATTACTCCTTATTATTAGCATTCTTGAAAAATGTTGCAAAGAAGAGTATCATTAAGAGTACACCATTAAGAATACAAATGGTGCTTTGGTATTTGTCATCCATCAATCTTGAAACTAACAATAAGACACAATTAAGAGGGGCAAAATGATAAAGTTACATTACCAATCATTGTTTTCTTAATAGCTGTGTCATTTTAATTTGGAACGGGTAAAATGGGACGGAGGGAGTATTATTTTGTGCTGTGGGCATGGTGATATTCGAAGAATCTTTTTTAATTTCTTAAAACTAGAACTGGATTTGTCTTTATTACATGATTTAATGTGTATTGGGTGGCATACATATCAAATTGTCGGAAAAACTATATTCTATATAAAACATAAAAAAGGGTATTCATTATTGAACATATTTAAATTATAATTGGAGCCCGTGATACACGATCAATTTTAAAAGAAATCAATCATATAAATTATAAAATTCTTATTTGCTTTTCGCACATTAATTTAATTACCACTGTAAGGAAACAACTATACTTCAAAGGATTATTCTAGTAGTTGCACTTTGATACATGAAGTTATAACTCAAGTGTAAAAAATGGCAAGAAAGTAATGTTGAAATATATATATACTTCACTCACCTTGAAGAATTGCTTGGTAAATGATTCTAACATGTATTGTTAAAAAAGAACTCATTTTTTTTTTCCTATTATCAATTATTTATGGTTAATTTTATGTACAAAGGACTTATCAATAAATTTTGTTGTTATAGACGATTCATCTTGGGTTCGAAATCATCAAGCGTCATGTGGAAGTTTATATTTGTAAATTATGAAGACGATAAATCAGAAGACACAAAAAACATACTAAAAATATATTATTTATTTACATATTAAAAAATAAATAAAAAGACAGCAAATCTATTAGCTAGGAAGAAATCTCTCATAAACAAGACTCTTTAATGACTAAACTATGGATGTTATTATGTTGTGGTTGGAAAAAATGAATGATGGATCTTCCATTTACAGTAGTTCAAACCTAACATGAAAGAGATCTCTTCCAACGGGAAAAAAAATTTCACAAAAAAAAAATAATAAGTCTAACTATTAAAATAAAAAATTGAGACAATCCTAACATGCCACTGTTACAGACTATCAAGTTCTTTCGTAATAAAATAGATCCTTTAATATTGAAAAAAAAATAGTAATTATTAATTATGAATTAAGTTTTAATAGATGCTCGAACGGTTATTGCTTTTTAATGTTATTCACTCAGTCAACTTTAAAATTAATATTAGATCTAATGATGTAAAAAATTATTAATCCAATCTAGCTTGCGCTTAGCGATATACAATAACATACTAGCTAGCGATACATAAAACTTAAACTCTTAAATATTTGACGAACAAAGATATAACAACAACTGATTTATCCGTCTAAGTAATTTCATTAGAAAAAGGGCAACAAAAGAGAATCACGAAATTACAACACCTGTAATTTAATTAAACTATGACGAACTAATTTAGCTTTAGCTATGGAATTTATGACATCTATTTTCCTTTTCCTTGCCCCGTTTTCCGATGATGTGGATGAAGACGAGGAGGAGGACGAGGATGAGGATGAAGAGGACTCAGAAGAGTGTGCACGACGACTCCCTTTTACTCTAACCAGCATAGGCATGTCCGGACCAATCAAATGAGGAAAATTAAGCCGAGCTTTAGAGCCGCGCATTTTGAATGCGGCTTGGTCATAAGCCAATGCTGCATCTTCAGGTTTCTCATAAGTTCCTAGCCACAACCTTGCGCCTTTTCTATTCGGGTCTCTTATCTCAGCCGCGAACGTACCCCATTGCCGTCTTCTCACTCCTATATATCGCCTCCAATCTCCTGGCGCGGCTTCCTGACGCGCCACCTCTGGGCCCCGCTTCCGGTCCTCGGATTCGAGTGAAGGATCCTGAGGTGATTGTAGTACTGTTATTTCCTCAAGGCTGTTTTGAGTGCTACCTAAACTTGAGCTTGGACTATAAGGTGGATCGAGGTTGTTCGAATAACTCATAGGCGAAAAGAAATCGGAAAAATCGGAATCGTTTAGAAGGTGTTGTTTTATTGATTCAAGTAAATCAAAATCAGATGAGAAAATTTCATCATCAACTGGATTCATTTTCTTTTGATCTCTAAGTGTGTTGAAGGCCAACAATTTCTTGCACTTTTTAATCAACTGGGGTCTATTGTGCAAATGAAATGAAACGTCTATTTATAGTATTATTATTTTTTGTGTAGGAGTTTCTGTGAAGATTCCATTTTAAGCACTTTCATGTTTTATTTTTTAATTGTATTTAAAAATTGGAAGAAAAATAAAATAAGTAGTGATTCCAATTTAATTAAAGAAATCAAATGATTCCATTCCAAGAAATGACTATTTTCCTTGTAGAAAATCGAGTTAACACGCTTTTATATTACTATTATAAAAAAAATTATATGAGGGAGGACAAAGTAACGTTCATTTCTGAATTCAGATCTGTTTTAGACATCGAGATGGATACTTGCATGTTCACATAATCTTTTGATTTCTGGACCTGAAACATTTTTATTTAAACAACAATCCAACCTTATATTTTTTACTTTTAAAATAATTACAGATAATTTATTTAATAGCATTAATTGATATTCTAATATAAAGGATGATAATGTAGTGATCTCTCATTATTAATACCTCTATAACTCTAACCAACCCTTGTACTAATAATGAAAAAAGTTCATGACACCATCTATACATATAAATTTAAATCTATTTAGCAAAGCTAACGATCCTCTCTATGATTAATTAAGTACAATGCAGTGTGTCCTTTAAAATGTTTGCTCGTACATTATGAAATTGATACAATTTAAAGAAAAGTTTTGATATAACTAATAAAGTTGTTGTTGATCGAGAGGTTATGAATTTCAAGCTATACATACTGTCTCTTATAAAAATGCAGGATTAGACTACATACAATACTCTTAAAATACAAAATGCTTTCTTACCTCATTAATCAACACCAAAATGCTTTTTATCATTGAAATTAAAAAGAAAGACCTACTGTATCTATGTTTCAAGAACTAAATTATGTAAAAAAACATTAGTATAGAATTTTTCTGACATCTGACGTCTTTTTTTATCACCAAAAAGTTTTATGTTTCGAGGAAAACAATAAAATATTTGCGTTGTGAACGTGCACAGATTTTTATGATCCAAAATGAATCTAAATATTTCAGAATTGAGCGTCATTAATAGGTTTATTTAAAATATTCCTTTTTTCCTTTTTGCTGAAAAAAAAATATAATCAGATGGAGTATTCAAATAAATAATACTACCGTTTAGCACAGATGAATCTCCAGATTTTTTTATCAGAAGGATAATATACTTTTAACTATTTAAAGAAAAACAATACCCCTCCTTATCTTATGTTTTACTTGTCAAGTTTGTTAATAATATATAGTTATTTCGAAATACTTGTCGTTCTAAAAATAATTAAGAGAAATTATTTTTTTTTCTTCTTTCAAATTTTGCCTAATTGTAATAAATATAGAGAGAGAGATTAGAGATTAATCTGGTAAAAGGAAAATGTACTGATAAATTGAGATTAATAATTAACTAAAATGATTTTTTTATTTTAATCTTTAATAAATTAAACTCAAGAAAATTTGGCCATCAAGCCTCTTTAATTTTCTCATTAGCAAAATGTCCAACCCTCTTCAAGTTCTCAATTAGCAAAATGACCTACTTTTATTTTCTCATTTATCGGATAGATAATAGATTTGTCCGATTGATAATCGATCTGTCTATATATCTGTCGGACAGATAATAGATCGATCGGATTGATAATCAATTTACCTATATATCTGTCGGACAGATAATAGATCTGTCTTAAAAATGGGTCATTTCACCAAATAAAAAAACTTATGGTCCATTTAATTAAAAAATAGACTTAAAAGGTCTATTTAACAAAGAGTCCCATTAAACTCAAACACTTTTAGTTGGAAACAAAATAGAGAAGAAAATAACTACGTTATGCGAGTCAATTCCTTATATTGTCACTCAACTTAGCAAAATACCTCACTAAAGTCATTTGTCTTTTTTTTATTCCTATAATATCATTCAAGTTTGTGCATTTTCCTTACAAACTAATAATTGTTAAAAGTGACTCAAAAATTGATCAAAATAGTCCATCAAGCTTAAAATTTGAATTTAAATAGTCCTTACTTTTTACATGAAATATTAATAGGCCTCCAATTATTTTTACTTTTGTACTTCTTAAATTAGTTTTTAATATATTTTATCAATAAGTGCATAATATAATTTTAAAAGACACAAATCATAATATTAAAAACTAACTAAAAAGACAAAGGATGTTAAGCTAGATCTTAAAATAGGTAGTTATATTTTAAATGAAATAAATAAGAAGTACATTTATTGTCCAAATTGGTAAATGTATTCAGTTTTTACAGCTAAGTTGACGAGGTGATATAATTTTTTGTGAAATAATATCACAAGATTGAGAAAAATAATATTGAAACCTTAAAATATTTTTAAGTTACGAAATGGTTATATAAAATCACCTAATTTTATTTGATAGTGAATGATTAATGTTATCCGTTAATATACATTATTTTTTAAAATAAAAATCCTTTAAAATATTTATAGATGGTTCTTCTTTATGAATTATAATTTTTTCGACAATAATTTTGAGTAGAAGAAACTAACAACTAACTTGAACTATTTTATCAAAAATAAAGATTAATCCTAAAATGAATACATGTAGAATATTATTTATTTATTTTATTATTGAACTCTTAAATTTCCAAATAAATAAAGTACATATAAGTATATTTCTAACAATTTTAATTGCAATTTTTGGTGGACGTCGTTAGATTTAATATTGTAGTTAGAAGTTGAAAGAAAATTGTACTCACTAAGTTTTATAGTTGAAAGGTTATTGATATTTTGTATTGTTAACTAATAAGGATCATATAAATTTAAAATTCAAACTCATGGGACTTTCTTGATCATTTTTCTAATTTTTTTTTTTAAATGCGTAAAGTTTGATGATATTATTGTAACAAAAAAGAAAGATAAATGACTTTATTAGGATATTTCCCTAAGTTGAGTGACAATATGAGGAATTTACTCTCCGTTATGCCAAGTCCTCCTCGTCAGAGAAACAACATAAGTAATTTTTTTTTGGTTTCTAAAAAGAAAAAAAACATAGTAATAATAACCAATCAAATTGTTACTAAAAAGAATCAACAACTAATTTCAAATGGATAAAGTTATACTTGGCAAATCATACCAAATTTCAAGCAAAAATGTTTGATATTTAAAACAAAAATGTTTGAAATGTTTAAACATGAATTTTCAACTTTAGTTACGTACGTCTGAAGTCATTTCCTAAACAGATAAATTTGTCAAAAAAATTAATTTGAATATTTATAATTAAGTGGCAATCTCAAATGTAGATATTTGTACTTTTCACATGCTTGTTAGGGGTATAATGGGCCAAATAATCACGAAATCATCTTCACAACAATATTAATTTAGGGTAGAATTATAAATGACAAAACATCACAAATAGATAGAATGTAGACTGTAATTATCAAGTTATGGTTAAACTTTGTATAATTATAAAACATAATTATGCCTTAGGGATAGAGCCGTCAATATGGGGCCAAGGCCGTTGGACCAGCCCGGCCCGATCTGTAATTTAATGGAATGGGCTTCAATTTTTGCAGCTCATTTAAGAACAGGGCTTTTTAGCTCGGCCTAGATAAGCCTGTGGCCCGTAGGACTTGAGGAATGTAGGTTGGGCTAGTCCATGGGCCTATTACTACTGTAGCATTAGAATCATCATTCAGCATTGGAGGACGCGTTCTCACCAAATATAGAAGCTGCATCCATCATGAAAATGTTCAAACACTTGTTACCACTCGAAATTGGTTGCACGGTTACTCTCAAATTGATAATAGTTTTTGCATACATGTAAATATTATTAGTTATGAAATTTTATTATTTCTTAATATTTAATTAATTAATATGTATATAAATTATAGATGAAAATGAAGATTATGAGACAACTTTATCAAAAGATGATTCAGAGATGCTTGATGAAGAATAAAGTGGTGATGTTAGATACATAATGAATGTCATGAAAGCTTTTCTTGAGGAGTTCATTTTTATTTTTAGTGAATGAAATATTGACATTTTTTGTGGTTTATTTATATTCATGTCAAAAGTTATTTAATTTCGTGATTAGGATTATTTTTGGGGTGTTGGAGATTTGATTAACAAGCATTAATACTATGTGTTATTGTGTGATAAATGTTTATGTTTATTAATAGTGTAAAATTAAATTATAAAATATTATTTTTTTAAAAATGGGCTAGCCCGTGAGGCCCGCAGCCTACAGGGTAATAGCGTGGGCTTGATGTTTTTGGCCCATCATTTAAATGGGTCAACCCGACCTGTCTTGTCAAACTCAAAGCCCGTATGAACTAGCCCAGATGGGCTGGGCCAACCCATATTGACAGCTCTACTTAGGGAGTATACCTCTCCCTCACTCTCACCATCTTCTCCCTTCTCTCCCAATCTTGCTTGCTTCTCTCTCTCCCTTTCCTCTATCTTGTTGCCTTATTTATGTCATTTTCTTTTCAAAAAAAAATTACACTTTCAAGAACAATTGTATAATTGTATATATTTATATTTTATATATGGTTCATACAATTAGTTTCACACATTTATTCAATTTACATCATGCAAAATGTACTATATGTACAGATTCAATATACATTCTACGAAATATATATAAAAATATATTCATTAATTCAACTCTTCCAGCTATAAAATGAAAATATTGACATTGCATATGCATTTGTATATAACAATGTGTATTACGAATACAATTGAAATATATACACAAATATTGAATTAATATACAATTAAAACATATAATACTATACAATTGTAATATTATATACAATTAAAAACGATTTATGTGGATTAAAAAGAGAGAGGGAGGGGGGAGGGGGAGAGGAAGAGAGAGAGAGAAAGAGGGTAGAGAATGAGAGTTCGTTATACTTAGCTATAGATGGTTATACATGATAATTATTATAAACATTAATTATATATGATAATTAAGGCTTATATTTTCTCTGTCATGTAATTTTTATACTATTATAATAGCTTAATAATTAAAGTGGGCCATAGATTTAAACTCAGCACCAGTAGTATCTTTAAATTTTTTGCTAGTGTACCTAATTTACTATGGAGTAATCACTAGATTATTGCAAGGATGCTTCGTTTTGAAAAAACTTTCAATTATTAATTTTTACTAGCATGACTCATGTCAACACGGGCCCAACATTAAGATATTTATTTATCTTTTCAATCTTGATATATTTAAATAAAAAATTTTAATAAAAGGATTGCATATGTTTCCTAGGATTCATCCGGAATCTAGCATGAGTTCAACATATGTCATTTTAATATGTATTTAGATAATTTAAGTTGTTAACTATTGTAATTTATAATATTTTTTATGTAATTTTTAAATTAATATACGTTACTTTTCTTGTCCAAATTTTTATGGCATTGATAGTCAATTATATTTTAAAAATAATTTAAATTTTTAATTATTGTGATTTATAATACTTTTCTTCTATTCCAATTTTAGTGACACTAATATAATTTTAAGAGTCGACCAAATATTTTATATCATTTAAATTTTTTAAGTTGTTAATTATTGTGATTTCTAGTATTTTTCATGTAATTTTTTTGAAATACATAACATATTAAATTGTTTTTAGATATTTTAAGTTGTTAACTATTGTAATTTATAATACTTTTTATGTAATTTTTGAATAATATATGCTACTCTCCTTGTCCAGAGTTTTGTGTCGACGATAGCCAATTATATTTTTTAAAGTAATTTAAATTTTTTATCATTGTGATTTATAATATTTTTTCTATTTCAACTAGTGTGGCACAATGCTTAAATGACCATAATAATTAATTAGGGGTGATATAGTAAAATTTAATTATTATTATTTATTATTTATTATTTTTATTATGTGTATGTGTTGATTCAAGAAGAATTTGGAAACATTTAGATATATGTTGAATGTTACAAATGTTAATAATCCATTTGGTGCTTCTTGATTTCCCTACATTTATCTCTTGTGTGTTTTTACTCTTTTGCCCTTTGAGTATATATAGTAATTTTTATTTTTATTTTTAAAATATCATGAAAATTTTTATTCAGAGTATGTATATATATATATAATATATATATATATATATAGTAAAATCATGGATTCAATATTATTAATTTTTCAATACATAAGTGACTTATAATAATTAATTGCGGGTGATACATTAAAATCACGATTGAAGCAACAAAAATCAGTCATTTTTTTTTTTGTGTTAATTATTGTTATTTACAGTACTTTTTATTTCATTTTCAAATAATATATGTTGTTTTATAACTTCTTTTGTCCTGTTCCAATTTATGTGGCACTAATATAATTTTGATAGTCAATCAAATATTTTATGTTGACATATCATTTTGTTATTCTTATTTTTCTAATACATAAATAACTTATAATAAAGAGTGATATAGTAAAATCATCGTTCGAAAGATGAAAATTTAATTTAAAACATTAAGAGTTAATTTCGCATTTTATGTCTATTTTATTTTTCATTAAATATTATTTATTTTCTTAATACCTATATGACTCATAATAATTAATTAAGAGCGATTGATTATGTTATTACTATAAAAAATTAATATAAATTTATCATATTCAATAGTAATCATCGATAATTCACCGAAATAGTATATTAATTAAATACGGGATGCTATATTTACATAATCAAAATATGATATTATTAAATATTATTGGATAGTGCATTATATTTATCTTTCACAATAATAAAATTTTACTATATATTTTTCTTTATTTCTTTTTAACTTGATACATATTGACCCAACACAAATTATAAGAAAATATTCATTAGAAATTTATTTTATTAAATTAAATTTATTAATTTTGTACTTTAAAAATTTAAAGTAAAGTTTAAATATTAGTATTTCTATATAAGGAAAAAATAATTTTAAAATTTAAATTTACTAAAATAAATAAATAGATAAAAAGATTAATTTTCTATATAAAAGTCAATTAAAATAATAAAATTGTTTTACTTTAAATATTTAATTGCGATTAATTAAGATAATTTTTTATTTTGTCATGATTTATGGTGCACCGATAAAATTTTGAGAGTTGAATAGAAATTTTATTTATTTTTAAAATACTTAGAAATTTTATTTATTTTTAAAAAAAGTATTTTAACTTGTTAATTATTGTGATTTATAATAATTTTTATGTAATTATCAAATAATATATTTACTCCTTGTGTCTCAATTTATGTGGCTTTGATACAATTTTGAGAATCAACTAAAATTTTTATATATCTTTTAAATATTTTAAGTTGTTAATTATTATGATTTGCAGTACTTTTTCTTTTATCTCAATTTATGTGGCATCGCTAAAATAATGAGAGCCAATAAAATTTCTATATGTCTTTTAAATATTTTAAGTTATTAATTATTGTGATTCGTGGTAACAAATTAGTTTTGAACATGATAGTCAATTAAATAAAAAAAAATTACTTCCAATATATAGTTATAGTTAATTAATATAAATTAATAAAATATATTAAATATTTAAATTATTATGATGAAATAATAGAGTTATTATATATTAAAATATGATATGCAATTAAGTCGAAACCACCTCTTCTATATAATAAAAATAAAAAAGAAAAGAAATTGAAAATTGACATCCTTGGTTCATGCGCCGTATCAAACAACCAACCAAAAACTACTCCTAACTTTTTCTCTAATTAAATTAAACAAAAGCAGGTGTCCTTTGGAAAAAGAAATAGAAAAAAAACAAACAAATTCAGGTGTCTTATTAATTTAGTCAATTAATTAATTAAAATGATATTGTAATCAATACTTATAGTGATATTGGCAGGCGTCCTTTGTCGTCCCTCCTTTTTTATATCATATTTTTATTATATGAGGTTAATAGTTGGAATGATTTTTTTTTTTTCCTTTCTCTTTTTAAAATAGGATAAGATATATGCATATTTTATTCTCCCTAAATTTTATTTATAAAATTATACTGAATTTATCGTTATTGTTAGATATTTCTTTTAAAAACAATTGGAAGTAAAAAAATTATATCATGCAACACCAGTAAAATATGAAAAAAAATTGGGACACACTAAGCTCTGTTTATAATTTTGGGTCCCTATTGTTATACTAAGATATAATGATATAAAACAAATTATTTTAGCTAATCTTTTAGCTAGAGACTTATTTTGTGAATTGCATAGAATGCTCGTACAGATCGATTAAGTTAGCGTTTAGTCATAGATTTAGATATGATGAAACTTGAAAAACTAAGTTTTTAAAATTGTGTTGAAAAATACTTTTTTGTACTAATTCTATCACAAGGAATTCTTCAACAATCATAGAGAGGTCCAAATTGTTTCTAAATTATGAAAAAGCTAAGGCGCCCTCTAATTAAGGTGAATCATACTAATAGAGTCTCAAATGAATTGATTGGACTGAATTTGAACGAATCAAAATGAATTGAGCAAATAAATAGACGCATAAATGCTACTTGGACTGAAATAATAAAAAATACAGGTCATAATCCGTTGTAATCAAACTTATTTAATTCCTACTAACTTTTGACTTTTTTTTTTTGTTCTCTTATAATTTTTTGAATTCCTAATATTTTTTTTTAATTATTGTCATTATTACTATTGTTAGTATTATTACTATTATTATTGTTATTATTACTATTACTATTACTACATATCAAAAAACAAAAGAATATATATATTTTTGCAAACATTTTAAAAAAGATTTTTTATGAATCATCTGAGTTAGGTATCAATCCAACTTTTAAATGATCCAAATTGAGGAAGTTAATTTATTGAAGCCAATAAGTAGGCAGGTCATAGAGTCAAAAATTGTTGAAATCAATAAATAAGTGAATCAATAATCCACTTAATTATAAAAGAGTTAAATTTTTGAGAAAATTATGCAAAATATTTATTTGATTAAATTTTTTACATAAAAAAGTAACTCATTTTTCTTTTAAACAACTAACCTGTCACTGTTTTTGCATAAGATAGCCGATATGTTAAATTATTTACATTAAGATTGCCTATTTCAGTATATACATATTTATACAATATCGATATATGTTTAAATATTATTTATATAATATTGATATATTCTTACACACTATTTATATAATTTTGATACATTACATAACTATTTACGCAATAGCGATATACGTTTATATACTATTTATACAATATCGATACATTATATATACATTGCATAACTATTTATTTAATATATATATATATATATATATATATATATATACTGCATAACTATATATACATTATATACCATTTATATAATATTAATACACTTTATCATTATTAATGAGTGTTATTAACAACCATTTATGTAAGGTAAAATGGTTCAGTTGACCCTTGTATTATGTCCATTTTGTAATGTGGATACTCCTACTTACATGTTTGTCATCTGGACCCTTGAACCCATTAAAAAGTAATATTTTAAACACTTTTTCGGTGAATATGTTACACTCACTCCACGTCAGCTGCCACATCTGTCATGTCATTTTCCACATCTTTTTTATATATAAAAAATATTGAATATTAAAATAAATAAATAAATAAATAAATAAATAAACAAACACCCCCTCCCCCCCTTCTCTCTCTTCCCCTTTTTCTTTCTTTTTTGCCTTTCCCGTTCTTTCTTTCTCCATTTCTTCTTTCTTCTTCTTCTTCTTTTCCTTTATCATCTTCATCTTCTTATTCTTCTTGCTCTACGAAAAAATTAAGAAGTAAGGGCCGAAAAATTTAAGAAGTATGAAAAGAAAGGATTTTTGTGATTTGGGTGATTCAAGAAACTTGAAGTTCAATGTAAAGACTCAATTTTTATGCTTTCTTTAAATTTTTTGTGATTTGGGTAATTTGAGAAACTTGAAATTCAATGTAAAAATTCAATTTTTATGCTTTCTTTAAAATTTTTGTGATTTGGGTAATTTAATTTTTTTTTTTACAATGAACAAAAACAACAATATCAACCACAGCAAAGACCTGACCAAAAAAAAAAAAAAGCAAAGACCCTCTTTAGGGATTGCCCAAATCTGTTGTGCAAAGGAAAAGTGAGAAGTGAGTGCGCAAATGGAAGCAATACGAGGAAGGGGAAGCAGGGAGAGAGGTTTGTTGCTTTTGATGAAGAAGGCAATGGCTTGTTTGAATTCGAATGGAGAAGTGAAATGGTGGACAATGGAGGGCGTTTGTACATTGTTGTTGGCATCAATTGAGGGTTTGAATTTGTTTTAGGGAAAATGGTGAAGTGGAGATGCTAAGGAAAGTTAATTTTTTGTACATTGTTATTGGTATCAAGTGGGGGTGCTGAGGTGGGGCTGGGTGGGGTGGGAGGTGCTTGGATGGGGGTTGGGTGGGGTTGGGGGTGCTGGGACGGGGCTAGGTAGGGTTGGGGGTGCTGGGACTGGGCTGGGACGGGCCTGGGTGGGGTGGGAGAGTGGCTGGATAGGGGAGGGAGTTGGAGGGTGACCTTTTTTTTATTTTTTATTTTTAAATATATTACTTTTTAATTTTTTAAAATATTTTTAAATTTAAAAACTGAAAAAAATTGAGTGCCACTTTTTTTTTTTAAAAAAAAATTATTTTAATATAAAATTGGCAAAAAATTGACCCTCATTTGCACCCTCAGGTGTGTGACTATACTCTCTTTATTCTAGTCGGCATTTGAATGCCACATACGCTCGGTCAACGGTCAAAGGATGTAAAATATTGCTTTTTAATGAGTTGAAGGGTTCAGATGACAAACATGTAAGTAAAAGTGTGCAACTTACAAAACCAACATAGTATATGAATCCACTCAACCATTTATGTAATGAAAGAAAATAGAGAATGAGCGCATGCCCCTCCATGGGTCACATCCAGGAGATTGGCCCCCATTCTAGTGTTTTGACTTTCGAGGCTGCCGCATGGTGGTCCACAGTGGTGGAGTCAAAATTTTCGCTAAGGAGGTTCAGAAGTAAACGTATGAATTAATCGAAAAAAATTTAACATTTATTATAAATACATATAATTTATCGTCGAAGAAAGTTCAGATGAATTCCTTATTCAAAGGTGGCTCCGCCATGGTGGTCCATCAGCTATCACTACTATTACTAACACTATCCTTTCAGCTTTGTTTTTAATTCTGTTGCTTTAGTTGGGTGCCCACTCATTTGACTACCCAGGCTGGGAATATTAAGTATGTCGTTTTGATTATTTTTCCTGTATAGAAAAAGTGAGCTATTTTTATTGTAAATTTTCTTATTTTTTTAAAAATATAAATAAAATTATCCCATATATATATCTATGTACTAATTTTTTCCTAATTCTAAATTAGATATGAACCTGCTACACTTTGATAACTTGATGCAGCAAACAAGTAGGGGCAGATCTAGACGATTAGAGTGTTCGACCAAATTTCCTCAACAAAAAAATTATATTATATATATAAAATAATTTTTATGTATATAAACTGACTCACCGATTTAGGTGAGTTTAAATATAAGACATAATAATTTTAATTTATTATATTATTTTAAATTATTATAAATCATCTAAATATGAAAGTATTTACTAAAAAAATAAAATAAATATATAATAATAAATTATTTCTCAAATTTTTAAATTAAAAAACTTTAAATGAACATCTATTATTTATATAGTAAATAAGTAAAAGTGGATTTAGAGAGTAAAATATTAGCCTTAGATTCCCGTGATCCAAATAAATCTGAACTTTCGGAAGTATAGTTGCGTCACTCAATTTTCAAGGACCATTATATTCATTACATTATACATATTTCTTGCAATTTTTGAATAATGATACTCCCTTCATTTTATATTGCTCGACAATTGTTGATTTAGCATATTTTTTTTTAAAAAAATTTAATTATATATATATTTTATTAAATTAATCTTATTAATAATATTTTGAAATTTTAAATTTGTCTACTACTTACTTATTTAGTTATTTATACTACGTGTATAAAGAGCAAAAAAATATAATAAAATTTTCTTCACTTCATATAAAAAAGTATATATAATATGGCAAGGTGGTTAAAATGAAATATTCGCGGAAATGACCACAAACATATTGGGGGAAAAAACAGAAAATAGGTTTAGTGTCTAGTGGTATGTAAATAGGCCAAGTATATATAAATAGCAGTAGAGTTTCTACTATATATTCCATTCATCCAAACTATACTTAAGAAAAAAGAAATATGAATACTCCAGCTGATGATGAAACTTTCTCTTTACCTGACCTTGATTCCCTTGAATCTATCGAACACCTTCTTAATGATTCCGATTTTTCTGAAACTATTTCATCAATAAGTTCAAGTAGCACATTATTGCCAAATAGTCCTAGCTCAAATTCAGCTGAATCCCCCGTAAGATCGGAGCCTACGGAGGAAACAAAGGAGCCAGTTGTGGCGCGTGATGAGGAAAACGCGCCACAACATAGGAGGAGGTACATAGGAGTGAGGCGGAGGCAATGGGGTACGTTTTCTGCAGAGATAAGAGATCCGAATAGGAGAGGCGCGAGGCTATGGCTAGGAACTTATGAGACTCCTGAGGATGCAGCATTGGCTTATGACCAAGCCGCATTCAAGATTCGTGGCTCGAAAGCTCGGCTCAATTTTCCTGAGTTGATCGGCTCGGACGTGCGTAAGCTGGCTAGACTAACCGTGAGGCGCCGTACGCGATCGCCCGAGCCATCGACTTCCTCCTCCGCGTCATCCGAAAACGGGACGAGGAAAAGGAAAATAGATGTGATAAACTCCATAGCCAAAGCCAAAGCCAAATTGAATTGTGATTGGAATTTACAAACGTTGATACAAATGTGAGAAACGAGCAGATCAGGTTTATATTCTTCGTGTTTTATAATTACAACAATAGTCTCATCAAGGTTCTGTAATTTGTAAATGTACTTCTTAGTGACCTCTCTTTTATGAGATTATAAGTTGATACATGGACAGATCGGAGCCATAAGGGTGCTAAGGGACATCCAACAAAAAATTATCCTATATGTATATAAAGTTAAAATTATTGTTTCATATATATATAGAGAGAGAAAGATGTAAAATCTTTTTAGTTTCTTTGTGTGTTCTTACTTTTTTGTATTTCGATCCTAGCTCTTAGCAGCAAGAGCGGCTCAAGAACAATGGTGGCTTAAAGTCAAAATTGAATGGAGATCTTAAATTTAAATTTATATTTATTAAGATTATTATAATCAATTTATTGATTTTTCTCCGAGACATAATATTTTAGATGTATCAAGCTTCCTCTTATAATTCTTTGATATTTTTGATGTGCCAAACTTTCTCTTATAATTCTTCTCTTTAGTTACAAAAAGTTACTATTTTTTACAAATAATACTTAATACTTAAAAAAAAAAAACTATTATAATCTATAATTACTAAACAAAATAAAAAATAAGGTCCTTTAAATTTGAGGCCTAAGACGGTTGTCTTTTAGGCTTGTAGAGCCGCCCCTGTTAGCAGGTTATTTATTACATATTGTAGGTTGCTTAGCAGGTTATTTATTACTTATTATAGGTTAGCAATGAAGAGTTTAAGTTCTATGTATTAATTGTTATATTAAAATAGAAACCCACCATAGGTTAACATAAATCAAGAATACATATAAAATAGTGGAATATGCGAGAGGAAGGTGTGTACCTTTGTTCGTCATTGTATCACGTAACTGAAGACGAAGAACGCTAAGTCTTCCTTTCCTTTGCTTATGACGGCTGACAGCTCATGGGAATACGTCTTATGTTAAAGACAGGAAATGGGACCTAGCCTTATATTTATAGGTTTTAAAGCCTTAACCTAGTGCACCCCACATTATGGGCTCACAGATCTACTACAGGCCTACACTATTGCCAGCCCATATCAATAACATAAAATGGATACAGGCCATATGGAATCCGCATGAATACACAACATGTGTCTTGTCCACCAATTAATAACATCAGCTCATTTTACTTTAACGTAATAAAAGTTAATGTTAACCCCACATAAAATAAATAATTCTAACATTAATGGGTTCAGATTTAATATTTATAAGAGTAGTTTGTAAATTTTCATATATAAATTTATAATCCGCTTAAAAATGTGGAATTTAAATTAACACGGATATATATTGGCATGAAGGAGAGCCTTGGAGTAACTGGTAAAGTTGTTGTCATGTGACCAGGAGGTCACGGGTTCAAGCCTTGAAAACAGCCTCTGGCAGAAATGAAAGGTAAGGCTGCGTACGATACACCCTTGTGGTGGGGCCCTTCCCTGGACACCGCGCATAGCGGCAACTTTAGTGCACCGGGCTGCCCTTTACGGATATATATTTGCATGCTTCATCAAGGCATTGACAAAAAATTAGGATTTTGTATACTACACGTGACTTAAACGTAATACCTTTAATTTTTAGTATTTTGTAAGAGCAAATTTTAGATACACTTGTTATGTACAGACTACAATGTATCCATTAATAATAGCTACAGTACAATTTCTTACACAGCTGAAAAATAGTTTTAACAAGCTAGCCAAAATGAGGGAACTTTCGCTCAAATTACATATATGTAAAAAGTTAAATAAAATTAACGATTTCAATTTCATGTTTCCGAATTGCAGAAAACAATTCAAACTGATCCAATCTTTCCGAATTTGCTTTGAAATCAATACAACCTCACTAGTTTAACTTGCCCTTTATCTTCATTTGTATATATCGGCTATGTTATGTATATAAATAGGGAGAGAAAATAAACTAATTTAAAAAGTGGGAGAGAGTGTAATTACTTTTAAAAGGTTCGTATTTATGTTATTTATACTTAAAAAAATGGACACAATTTAAGAAGATGGACAACTGTAGCCAATCGACTATTTTTAATTTTCTTTTTTAGCCATTTGGCCCAATTGGGCACATGCAGTCTCTATACTCAATTGATATATTTTTATACCAAATTGATACACTTTTATACTATATTGATACTCTTTTTAAAAAAGAAAAATGAAATTCTATACAAGCACATGCAGTCTCTATACCCAATTGATATTCTTTTATACCACCTTAATACACTTTTATACTACGTTGATACACTTGCAGTGTCCATATACTCAATTGATACTCTCTTATACTAGATTGGTACATTTTTAGAATGCATGTAGAAACTATATAGAGTCGTATAAAATATGTATCTAAATAATAATTGTAGTTAAAAATTGTATAGAATGTGTATAAAAATGATATAATTATTATATAGAATATGTATAGAAACTGTATCATTATTATATAGCCTACAAGAAATTGTTCCCATTAGTTACTACCAACGAAGCAATGTAATTTTTATTAAAAGTATGTGGAATAATGAATACAGAGAGACCAATTTCTATTGCATTCAAATGATTGGTTTTGTTAAAAAATATCCAATGTGTAAATTATGTAAAGCAGGGAATAAAAATGCTATTGATCAATGGATTTCTAATGCGGACAAAGTTATAATTAGTTCAATGCAATAATTTCCTCTTATTAAGTAGTAACTAAGTAATTTGTTTTCATTTCCTCTTATAAGTTTGTGGTGTGACGGCTTTTTTATTCAAATAATATGGGAAATATCTATTACAATTAGCATTACTAATGATGTCCACTCCCCAGATGCTACTCCCCACACACGCCAAATGGTCATTCGGTTGGAATGATTTTTCCGAGTGGCTATTTACCGGGATTTAGAATTTAGGTATTAATTTTATAAAATTATTTTAGTTTTAAATGTTATTTTTGTCCTTTCCCTTTTTTTTAATCCATGTTGTGTTGAGCTAAATATTAAGAAGCAAAAAATTGGGTTATTTAAATTCAGATGACATGAATAAAATATAGTACGTGACATTATTGAACATAATGTTTCATATTTTTTTTCTTATGTTGATCAACACGCGCTAAATAATTTGTCTCGAATAATATTTTTTTTGAAATAAATAATACATGAAAAATGTAATTAGAGGACTAAAATAAAACTATATCAAAGTTAAGCGCCAAAGTTAACATCCATAATAAATGTTATAGAGCTGAGACATCTTGGCTCGTAAAGTCTAAATGGCTACATCTATTTAACCTACACTTGGTGGATCACCCATGCAAATGATTCATTTTGTACCGCCGTTCTTAAAAATAAATGGTCTAAATTAATTATTTAAAAAATAAAATATAGTTAATTATTAATTTTCATTTTAATATTATTTAATAAATATAAAAAATATTAATACACCTTGTGGTCTAATTCACATCCTGTGTCCTTGGACTGGACACTGGTGGTCCCTTTTTACTCATCCTGTTGCACTCTTTCGGTCCGGCAAGAGTTTCTTGTCTCATCCCGATAGTACAAGCAAGTTAACACGTGGGTAAAAATTTTCTCGTTGGTTAAATAGAAAAGCAAATAACATAAATTTCAATAATTTAGAGTTTGATTATATTTTTTTTTGATATTTTGCATAATTATTGAAATTTCAAGCTTGGATCTGTCGAGATACATACATCCAACGAAGATAAAATAAATTTCTTTGTAAAGATACATAATCAGCTTTCAATACATTTTTTTCGATTTTAAATCTGTCGAGATAAATAATACATCTAATCAAGATATATTTTTCCCTTATAAAGGTACATAATTAGCTCATAATATAATTTTTTCGATTTTGAGTCTATCGAGATACATAACTAACTTCCGATACATCCAACGAAGATACATAATTAGTTGGGATTTTTGTAATTATTTTATAGGGATAAAAAATTGTATAAATATGGTAAGTCAAGGTGTATATTTATGTTATGTTTCCTAAATAGAATTGCAATTTCACTATATTTTTTGTTTTCTTACAGTAAATTCAGTATTTTGAAAAATGACTTCAGTTAATAATAAGGATAAATTTGAAAGTAAGTGATAAATTACCTTTTAATTTTCTAAACTAGACAAGTAAAAAGGACATTTATATTTTAATATAATGAAAAAGTAAAAGTGAACGGAGAAAATAGTCATCACGAGTTTCTAATTATAAACCAGATATCATATTAGGTGAGTCGCATATAATATATATATAACAAAAAAATTAAAATCAAATATGATAGTATTACTTATTCAAAATTCAATACATGTATAAATAATTTAGGGGGAGTTTGAATTGACTTATTTTTAAGTGGTTTTGACTTTTAAGCATTTTTTAATTTTAGTTGTATTTGGCAAAGTTAAAAAGTGCTCTTAAGTACTCATTTTTACGCCAAAAAGTATAAAAATAACCCAAAAATAAAAAATAGAATCTCCCCTACTTACGACTTTTAGCTTTTAGCTTATAAACTTCTTTTTAAAAATTCATCCAAAGACCCTCTTACTTCTGACGAAATAAATGCATTGTTGTTACTTAAAAGTAATTGTATGTATATCCAGAGTAGCTGTATTGTAAAAAGAAAAAAGAAATACATATGGAAGAATTAAATTAAATTAAATTAAATTAAATTAAATTAAAAACAAAAGAATTAAAAAGATAAATCTTCTTATTCCACAAATATTTGCTAGGAAATTCCTTATAGATTTACTGGATATCTTTTCACCCAGATTTACTTGCATAAAATATCCACACACACACAGACACACACATAGGGAGGTCATTTCACCTACAAAATTAGTCATTTCTAAAATTTTCTCTTTCCTATTTAAGTATATTTTAAACATATACTATATCATGATTCTTTTTCTTGCAACAAGTGTTTATATTTTCCTCCCTCTTTTAATTGGTCCAGAGTTACCCACACCACAGTGTATATAGACAATCATGAATTTGCTGATATTTCAAACGACCCCAAAAACATTACAATAAAGAGAAGAATCCAAAATAAATATGTATTGAAGCACCAATTATATCTCTAACAATTTCCTGTCTATTATTGGGAGTTATTTTCACTTTTCTGCAAATGTAGTGGACTAACCTTTCTTAAATAGAAAATGTAGAATCTTTCTCACATTTGACACCTCATATATTTTCACTACTAAACTCAAAAAAGAAAAAAGTTAAACATTATGCCAGATAATAAAAATAGTATTTCCCTTATAAAACTCTGAAATTTTCAGACATGAACGTGGTTTGTCGTGATGAGCAAACATTTTGAAGATCTCAAGAGGGAATAATATCATTTCTTGAATTGAAAATCAGTGCATTATTAGGATTATGTTTAGTTTCTAGACAAGTTAAGCATGAGTCAGTAACCTAAAAATTACTCTAATAATCTAAAAATTAATTATATTGGAATTATTTTTGCATAGATCTATTATTTGTTATTGAATCTTTAGTTTGGATATTCTACAAGCCACAAGCAGTTAACATACAATACATATATATATAATTTAGAATATATATTTTCCAGTATAGCTTATGTAGGTATTACTAATTATGCAAGTGACAAGGGATAACCAAACAATTCATAACGACTCCATAATGTTACAGTATACGTACGAAACCAGACGACCCCTTAGTGTACCTACATATTAGAATAATACAATAATAATAATACAATGAAAAACATAACATTCATGTGCTTGAAAGAAGACCAACATAGAAATTCAATAAATGATAATAATAATAATAATAACAATAATACTAATGAAATAGGGTCTAGAGTTTTGCAATGATAGGCCAAGCATATAAAATTATAAATAGATAGAATATCAACTCTTCCAATTCATCCACACTCCACAGCAAGACACCAGTAACAAAAATTGCAAGAAATTATTCATCCAAATAAAACTTTATTAGGGCAAAGAAAATGAATCCATTTGATCAAAATTGCTCTTTTTCTGAGATTAGTTCTGATTTTTCCAAAAGTTTTTCGCCGATGAATTCGAGCAATGCAACGCCTAATAATAGTCCCAGTTCAAGTTTCGATAGCTTCCTCTGGGATGAAAACATCAATGAAGAAACAATGTACCTCCAATCGCATAAAAAGCCCGAGCCCGGGCCCAAGGATAAAATGCAAGGCCCGAGGGAGGCCTGTGAGGAAAGCACGCGACAAGATTGGAGGCGGTACAGAGGAGTGAGGAGGAGGCCGTGGGGAAAGTTTGCAGCGGAGATAAGAGACCCGGATAGAAGGCGCAAAAGGTTGTGGCTAGGAACTTATGAGACTTCGGAGGATGCAGCATTGGCCTATGACCAAGCCGCATACAAAATGCACGGCTCCAAAGCTCGGCTCAACTTTCCTCATTTGATTGGTCCGAACATGCCTGAGCCGCCTAGGGTAACAGCAAGGCGCTGTTCGCGCTCGCTGGAACCAAAACCTCCTTCTTCTTCCCCCTCATCAGAAAATGGGACAAGAAAAAGAAATATAGATGTTATAAATTCAATAGCCAAAGCAAAGTCTTTTTGGATATAGTTGTTGGAACCTACAAATGTTATGACAACTAGGGCAGCCTGGTGCACTAAACTTTTACTGTGCATGGGGTCGCACTATAAGAGTTTATTATACATAATTTTATCATGTATTTCTATATGAAGTTGTTTTCATGATTCAAAATCATGACCTGGTCACACGACAACAACTCTATCATCAGTTATCCATTTCAAATGTTACGATAAACTAATCAAAAGAAAAGAGTTTTCTGGGTTCAAACATTAATTAGGGCAGTCCAGAAAATATTCCTGCTAGCAGTATTTGTAAATATTAATCTCTGTCTCCTGCTTGTTGCCTTCTTTTCCAAATGAAGATGGAAAAAGTAACTTACTGTTCAATCGTGATATTTTTCATTAATTAATACTATATACTCATAAAATGTTGAATTTTAAAAAATGTTTCTTTATATAGGTGCATTATGTATAGGAGGACCCTTTTACATTGTCAGCAATATTAAATAGGTGAATAAATATACTTGTGTTAATTCGATACATTTAGCTTACGAATTTTGTTAAATAGGTGATTAAACCTCATAAGAAACATAAGGAAAAGAATGAGATTTTGCAAACCATCTCAAAGAATTTGACCCTAATTATATCATGTGAAAAAATTCAAATTTTCAATTCAAAACTTTAAGGCGATTGATGGAGTAGCTCAAGACTATGTAAACTTTTTCAAATTTTTGTACAAAGTATATGAGGGACAAATGTATTCTCTAACCACTGTATTTTAATTTAGATTGTTTTCCAAAAGTCGTCTTCCTATCTTAGAATTATGTTATATGTAAAATGCATTATTAAAATTATCTTACATATGCAACACTTTGTCTTTTTAAATGATTGGCTAATCATTCAATCAATTGTTGATCGTTAAACCACCAATATTAGACAATATATATGGAAAAAAGATTCTTATATATGTCACCACCCAATACAATGTACTAGACATACTACCAAACGTATTGAGTTAATTTATTTAGAAAGTGAAGGTACTCCTAATTTCTGAGTCCGGAGCTTAAAAGATTAGTTTTTTTAGTCAAAATTCCAAAAGGGCACCTCAATACTGAAAAATTTCAAAAGGGACAAGGTAAACACAGTTGTTTACCTTCTCTATTAAGAAGTTAACGTCGTCGGTGCAAATGTTACTTAGAATGTAAGGTAAAATAGTGAGTTTACCTTATCTATTATCTATATGTAAGTGTCTGCAAAGGGTAAGGCTATAAGGTAAATTGAGTCGTTAACCTTGTAAGGTAGGATTCCGTGTTTACCTTGTAATAACTTTAAAATTCCCGCTGCTATATAAAGAGTGTGAGCAGAGGTTCATTTCTTGCATCAACTCAAAAAAATTGTTAAACTTCATCATAACTCAAAATTTTGTTGAATCTTATTCATTTCTTACTTTAAAATGGATAAGATAAGAGTAAATTTATCAGGAAATATTGTTCCGCTGCACAATCAAAAGGGGTACAATCTAACTCTTCGTTGCACCTCTTCCTCCTCAGTTTCATCAGTTATTTCATTTAGATTTTTCATATATTCCTCTAATCTCATTAAAAATATTCTATTTCCTTGAAAAAAGTCTAGGTCAGGTATCTATCCTGTTAATTCGACAAATATTTGTTGCTTGTTAATAGGCAACATTTGAGCATCACCTAGATGAAGAATGGGAATTCCATCTACGGCCATTGTAAACATGAGTTCCATATCTTGTATGGTTATAGTCGCTTCACCCATTCTCAGGTGAAAGGTATGCATTTCTGGTCACCACTTTTCAACAAGTGCAGTAATAAGGGAAAAATCGCAGGGAACGAATCCAACATCTATAACACCTCTAAAACCACAAATATTAAAATAATTAAGAAGACGAGGATAGAACGGATGATTTCTAACATGTTGTCAAAAACCATTATCATCACCTCGCACTACCAAACATGCATTTTCTCCTTTTAATGTGCCTGTAGACATTGAAATTTTATGGACTCTACAAAAAGAGTTCAATTTTGGTTAGAGTTTTTGAGGGCTACTTTACCCTAAATCTAGCTTGATGGCTACTCAACCTAAACCCTAAATTATGTCTATATAAAGGGGGCAAATATTCCTTTAAAGAAGCATTTCCAATATCCCACAAATTCATGGGATATTCACAAAGAGATCAACGATCTTCAAAGTCCCAATAAATTCATGGGATATTTATAGATCAAAACCCTTTCTTCTTGATAATCAAATACATCAAGAAGATCCACAAAACCTCCTTTCATGGAGATCAAATCCAAATATTCCTACGTTCGAATTACGGAAAAATTCATATCAAATCCTACGTTCGAGAAATATGCCACTGACAACCCTCGAATTATGAAAAAAATCATGAGAGAAGAATCAAGGGAGGAACAGATTTGTACCCCCATCGTTTATCGATAAAAATTATTGTTTCTTCATATTTTTGTTTGTGGTTAAAATTTATTTTCCGTGAATTTAAATTATGTTGCAAACAGTGCCTTTTCAAATAACCTCAGACCGATGCTTATTTTGCGTGGCATATACGTCATACTGTGATGGTCCTGGATGCATAAAGTGTTGATATTCCATATCTATACAGAAAGAAGATTAAAATTAGTTTTGAGCATACAACTAAAGGGCAAACTTTTTACACATGCATGACAATACTAACTTAACGTAGGTTTAGGCTTAATAAGTTTATATAATAACAACAATATTTGACAAATTAGTAAGCTACAAAAATGATTAATAATATTATATTGCATACTTGTTTGTTAGGTATTGAAAAATGTTAAATAAAAAAGTGATTAAAGTAGTATACCTTAAAGTGAATTTTTTTTGATAAAGTAGACTTTGAGCAAAAATAAACACAACTAATATAGTAGAGTGAAGTGCAAAAAAAAAGAAATGAATGGGTGGTATATAAAAGAAAATTAATAAAGTAAGGGATTAATAAGGTAAGGGACACAGTTTACCTTGTAAGGTAAGGGATACAGCTTACCTTGTAATGCAGTGCATTTGAAATAAATTCACCTTATAAGGTAAACTTACCATTTTACCTTATAAGGTAAACTCACCATTTTACCTTACATTCTAATATTTGTACTGACGGTGTTAACTTTTTAATAGACAAAGTAAACACCTGTCCCTTTTGAAAATTTTCAGTATTGGGGTGTCCTTTTGAAATTTTGACTAAAAAAACTTGTCTTTTAGGCTCCGAACTCTAATTTCTATCGTTAATTAATGAAAGAAGAAAATATTACTTATTCCATAATATAAAGGGAAGCAACGTGCACCTAATTATGTTAACTACCATCCTAAACTTTAAAATTAACATGTCAAACTTCAGAGTTTTCTAAACAAAAACATGACTTCATAAGTGGTTTGACACAATATGGATAATATATTTTATTGATTATGATGACAGAGATTGTAACTCGAAAAATTAAATTTCAGAAATAGAGGAAAAACGATTGACTTAATTTGGAATCTTACAATTCAAAATTTTATAAAATTTTAAATTTTCAAATTAAATCCTTTTTTTCGTCATCCAAGGTGTCTCTCAAAGGAAGAATAAGTGGCTACTTCAAAAAAATTTAATTTTTTTTTTAATTGCAATAGTTAAAATATATAGTTGACCTTTGAGGTCAACCAACTCAACTCGTTAATTGATTAGTGTTAGCCTTAACATAAGCCAGCTGTGATCTAATAGTATAACACCCCGTATTCAAGTACATGTATTGGCGTATTCAAGTACGTGTATTGGTCTTATTTATATGGAATTAATTTTTTTTATTTTATTTATACCGGAATTTGCCCGTCGATGGTTCCATACGAAGGTTATTGAATAAGATTTCCAACGATATAAAGATTTCCAAAAACGAATAAGTTTCGGATATAATCGAGCACGTTCGAAACTATAAAACGGTGGCCGGGATATGGTGAATAGTAAATGTGCAGGAAAATTTCCTGCACACAAACTACTGAGGCCTGCCAATTTTTTGGGTCAACTTTGAACAATCATAACTCCCTTAATATAATGAACTGGGAGATCTACGACCTATCAAAAGAAAGATCTTTGAGTCTTCTTTCCAATGCAATTGATTTCATCCAAATCCAACGTCTGAGTAAGGAGTTATACTCGTTTTACTTTAGCCTCTCAAAACAGATTTTTAGGATCAACTTCAAACGATCATAACTCCTTGTACAAGACGAACTGGGTGACCTACTTTATATGAAATGAAAGCCCTTTGAATTATATTTCCAACTATACCAATTTCACCCAAATCCGATATCGGAGCAAAGAGTTATGATCGATCTACTTTAGCTTGTCAAAACAGTCCACCATGGGCAGATTCGGATTTACTTAAAATTTTAAGGGCAATATGGTCATTTTCCATCACCTCATGGACGAAAATTGGTCATTATATACATATACTTAGCCTCATATCCATTATTTATCATCCATTATTGAAGAATAAGAAACCCTAGCCAAATTTCAACTCCAATTATCTTGTGATTCAACCGTAGAAAATCCAAATTGATTCCGTAGTTGTGTTCACCGTCTCGAGGGCTTCGAGAAGCACCCCTTATTTGTGCCAACAGGACTTCGAAATCAAAAGGGCCATTTTATGGTAAGGATGTAAATTATGTTGGTGTTATTTATATGGATATGTATATATATGCATGTAAGCATAAGAAGTGTGTTATTTGATTGTTGTTGAAAGATGATTGGAAATGATGTTGGATTATTCTTGTGCATGGTTGGATTATGTTGAATTGTGAAGGGATTTGGTGTGATGATGTGGTATTGAAATGATGATTATATATATATATATATATGTACACACATAAACCTATTGTTCAAGTTGGTTTTTGGAATGCTATGCAAATATTGGTTGTATGGAATTATGGAAGAGAATTGTGGTGTTGGGTTGCTAATACTAGATGCCAAACATTTCATTGTAGATAAGTGATTTGTAAAGGCGGGAAGTTGTGTTGAATTGGTATCCGAATCTACAACGAGGTATGTAAAGCATACTCTATACCATATATTTGGCATGAAAGTGAACAATTGTTCTATTAAGAAAGTTTCCAAAGTTATTCAGTAACATGTGATCCATAATGATTTGGTATGATGTCCTACGTTACCAATGAATTTGTTTCCACCCTACAAGATGTCAAGACATTCCAATACTTACTTGTCTTACAAATCTTACATGTTTATTGCACTAATGAATGTCAGAAGGTATCCGGTTACTCAAACAAGATCCATGTGCTATTAATGACTCCAAAACGTTTCATTGATATACCAATAAGTTCCTACTTCATTTTTATGGCATTGATGACTCCAAAACACTTTATTGATGTGCCAATGAGTTCTTACTTCATTGTTATTGCATTGATGGTCTATTTATATGTCTCTTATTGATGTATCATTATTTCAAAGTATCAAAAATATGGTGGCGACCGAAATAACAATCTCAAGGATTAATTGAACTAAGTGATGGAAGTTCTCTCTTATCGGGTGGTATCCCAGGGGCATAAGCCTATCATGGGTCGATCCCTATTTATGTGTTTATGGTGGTATCCCAGGGGCATAAGCCTAGCATGGGTCGATCCCAGTTGATATGTACTGGAGGCAGCCTAATGGTCACAGTACAGTACAATAATGATTACAAAGACGATAAGAACGAAGGTAAAGTGATTGAATAAATACAATGTACAGGTTGTCACAAGTTCTAGTAAGTGTGGTCCACTCATATTACGATTTATTCACTTGTTTCTGATTTCTATTGAGCTCCTATATCATATGTGATTATCTACAGCTTTACATACTCAGTACATATTTCGTACTGACGTCCCCCACGGGGACCTGCATTTCATGCAGCAGGCACAGGTACCTCAGCTCATACACCGCACAAGTAGGAGCCAGGTCATACAACTATTGTTGGTGAGCTCCAGTTTGCTTCGGAGCTTTCCGAGTCGGTTCCTTATGTTTTGTTATTGTACAGGAGTCATGTGTGGGCGGGGGTTTGTCCCGACCCTAGTTATGTCATGTATATCCTAGAGGCTTTGTAGACATAAGGAAGGGTAAAGTCATGGAAGTTTATATAGTGATGTTATATTTGTATATGTGGTGGCCCCGACGGCCAAGTATTATATATATATATATATTTGTGCGTGTTGTGCTGATACAGGTAATTAGACCCTTCTATATGCAACGAAGTGCTGTCCAAATTTTTGGTGACATATAAGTGAAAGTACAGGTATTCGAACGGGTTCTCCCGGGCCTTCTCGGCTTCGGGTGCCAGTCCGGCCCGATGGGATTTTTGGGGCGTGACAATAGTGGTATCAGAGCGCGGTTCGTCCTAGTGAGTCTACAAAGCCGTGTCTATGTAGAGTCTTGTTTATCGGTGTGTTGTGCACCGCATCTATAAACATGAGGCTATGGACATTTAGGAATTGTTTCTTTTCTTCATGTCTTAGATCGTGCGATAAAACTTATAATGTATATGAAGTCATAGTTGACCACTGAATCAGTTTGTTTCTCTTATTATAGTAATGATGCCGGTTACCAGAAGTAAGAATACCGGTAAACAAGTAGATGTGGCTGCCGGAGAGGGGACTAGTAAGTCACCCACTATACCAGCTAATCAAAGTGAGGCTCCAGCTGAGCATGCATCAGAAACTTTCCCCAGTCCGGAAGAAATAAGGGGGAGGAAAACTATATCCCCAGAGCCACCTATTAATGTTGTTGATCAAGAGCTTAGAAATAAGGGGGAGGAGAACTATATCCCCAGATCGTATAGTTGTTGGGCAAGCTCAAGGGCAAGCTATTCCTACTGCAGGTCCTAGTGGTATAGATAGGGCGGCTAGCCTTCGAACACAGGATTTTCTTAAGATGGATCCTCCTACTTTTACTGGATCAGATCTTAACGAGGACCCACAAGACTTTATTGATCAGATCCAAAGGGCCCTAGAAGTGATGCATGTATCGGGCAGAGAGACAGTGGATTTAGCCGCATATAGATTCAAAGGTGAGGCTATATATTGGTATGAAGACTGGAAACAGTCAAGGGGCATTGATGCACCCCCAGCTACTTGGAAAGAGTTCAAAGAGGCATTTATTGATCATTATCTTCCATATGAGACTCGTCAGGCCCGTGCGGATCAGTTCTTAAATCTTCGACAGGGTAATACAAATGTGAGGGAGTATAGTCTTCGATTTAATTCTTTGTCCAGATATACTCCTAATGTTATAGCTACTATGGATGACAGAGTTCATCGGTATGTGGTTGGATTGGATCCGTATTTGGTTAGGGATTGTACTATTGTTGCACTGTATAAAGACATGGATATAGCTAGGATCCAAGCATTTGCACATAAAATGGAAGATCAGAGGAAAAGAAGAAGAACACTGGAATTTGAAAGTGGATCTTCTAAGAGGGCCAGATCTACATTGCAGTTTATAGCGCCACAGAGAGGTTTTAGACCTCAATTTTCTGCTAGACCACCTAGGCCATTATTTTCTTATTCTGCAGCTAGTGCTCCACCACAGCATCAGGGGTTCAGAGACAGTCAATTTGGGCAAAGAAGTGAGGGTCATAGTTCACGATCAGTGGGTTACCAAGGGCAAGGGAATATGAGCCAATCGAGACCTCCTCGAGAGCCATGCAATAAATGTGGAAGGTATCATTTGGGCGCATGTTGGCTGGGGACCAATGCTTGCTTTTGGTGCGGTATGTCGGGGCATATGATGAGGGAATGCCCACGAAGGGACATAGGGGGTATGGCACGACCTACGGGGTCATTTGTTGCATCATCATCATCGATGCCTTATTCAGGAAGGGGTGCACAACCAATGGGTCGTGTTAGAGGTGATAGAGGAGCCACGAGTTCTAGCAGGGCTCAAAATCGTACGTATGGTCTAGCGGATCGACAGAATTTAGAGGCTTCCCCAGATGTGGTTACGGGTACGTTGTCTATATTTTCATTCGATTTATATGCCTTAATTGATCCCGGTTCTACATTATCTTATGTTACTCCATTGGTTGCTGGAAAGTTCGAAAGAATACCCGAACTGTTAGTTAAGCCATTTGAAGTGTCCACACCGGTCGGGGAATCTATTATAGCTAGAAGGGTTTATCGAAACTGCATAGTAACTGTTTGTGGTCGTGATACGATGGCTGATCTTGTGGAGTTAGAAATGGTAGATTTTGATGTTATAATGAGTATGGACTGGTTGACATCTTGTTATGCCACATTTGATTGCTGCACGAAAAAGGTATATTTCCATTTTCCAAATGAATCAGTCCTTGAATGGAAAGGTGAAATTAGCGCGCCAAGAGGTAGATTTATTTCTTATTTTAAGGCAAGAAGAATGATTTCCAAGGGATATATATATCATTTAGTTAGAGTAAGGGATACAGAAGCGGAGCCACCAACTCTTCACGCTATTCCGGTGGTAAATGAATTTTCTGATGTATTTCCTGAAGATCTTCCAGGTTTGCCTCCTGAACGAGAAGTAGAGTTTGGTATTGATGTAATACCAGACACCCAACCAATCTCCATTCCTCCGTATAGAATGGCCCTAGCAGAATTACGAGAATTGAAAGAGCAATTGAAAGATTTGCTAGAAAAGGGGTTCATTAGGCCTAGTATTTCCCCTTGGGGAGCACCAGTGTTATTTGTACGCAAAAAGGATGGCTCGCTGAGGATGTGTATTGATTATCGACAATTGAATAAGGTGACTATTAAGAATAAATATCCTCTCCCAAGAATTGATGATTTATTTGATCAGTTATAGGGCGCCAAGTGCTTTTCTAAGATTGATTTGAGGTCAGGTTACCACCAAGTGAGGGTCAAAGAAAAAGATATACCCAAAAAAGCTTTCCGAACAAGGTATGGTCATTATGAGTTTCTAGTTATGTCATTTGGGCTAACAAATGCACCCGCAACTTTTATGGATTTGATGAATAGGGTTTTTAAGCCATTCCTGGATGTATTTGTGATAGTTTTTATAGATAATATTCTAGTTTATTCTAGATCAGAAGAGGACCATGCCAATCACTTACGACAGGCATTGCAGACTCTTCGTGATTGTAAGCTTTATGCAAAGTTTTCTAAATGTGAGTTTTGGTTAAAGTCGGTGGCATTTTTGGGTCATATTGTATCTAGTGAAGGGATAAAGGTTGATTCTCAAAAGATAAAAGCTGTGAAGAACTGGCCAAGGCCCACAACGCCTATGGAGATTCGTAGTTTTCTCGGTTTGGCCGGTTATTATAGAAGGTTTGTTAAAGTTTTTTCTTCCATTTCAGCACCCTTAACCAAGCTAACCCATAAAGCATCCAAATTCCAATGGAATGATGCCTGTGAGAAGAGTTTTCAAGATTTAAAGAACAAGTTGATTTCTACACCCGTGTTGGTACTTCCAGAAGGCACCGAAGGGTATACAGTGTATTGTGATGCTTCCAGAATTGGTTTAGGATGTGTATTGATGCAGCATGGTAAGGTAATAGCATATGCTTCTAGACAATTGCGGCCACATGAGAAAAATTATCCTACACACGATCTTGAGCTGGCAACAGTTATTTTTGCTTTAAAGATATGGCTCCACTACTTATATGGGGTTCATGTTGATATATATACTGACCATAAGATCTTGCAATATATTTTTAATCAGAAGGATCTAAATTTAAGGCAGCGGAGATGGCTTGAACTATTAAAGGACTACGATGTTGATATCTTGTACCATCCAGGGAAAGCAAATGTGGTAGCTGATGCGTTAAGTCGTAAGACTATGATGGCGCCTATAGAAAGGCAAGGGATGGTTAAGGATCTTCACCAGTTAGCTAATTTGGGAGTTCGCCTTCTTGAAACTCCGAATAAAGATCTTATCGTACATAATGCTGCGGAATCTTCATTAGTAGCTGAAGTGAAAGAGAAGCAATATGCAGACCCTATTTTATTACAGCTTAAGGAGAACGTTCAGAGTGGTGCGACCAAGGCATTTGAGCTTACGCGAGAAGGAGTACTTCAGTGCCAAAACCAATTGTGTGTGCCGGATATAGACGGGCTAAGAAAGAAGATTATGATAGAGGCACATTTTTCAAGGTATTCCATTCATCCAGGATCAACCAAAATGTATCAAAATTTGAAAGATATGTATTGGTGGAATGACATGAAGAAGATCATTGCAGAATTTATAGCTGAATGTCCAAATTGTCAAAGAGTTAAAGTTGAGCACCAAAAACCCGGAGGCTATATGCAATGCATAGATCTTCCAATTTGGAAGTGGGACATGATCAACATGGATTTTGTTACAGTTTTGCCTCGTACAACTCGGAAATTTGATTCTATATGGGTGATTGTGGATAGGCTTACTAAATCCGCACATTTCTTACCCGTTAAGACCACTTACACAGTTGAAGAATATTCAAAGTTGTATGTTAAGGAAATAGTCTGATTACATGGAGTGCCAACTTCTATTATATCGAATCGGGGAACTCAATTTACCGCAAACTTTTGGAAGTCTTTCCAATGGAGTTTGGGAACACAAGTGAATCTAAGTACAACTTTTCACCCTCAGACGGATGGACAAGCAGAGCGCACCATTCAAACACTTGAAGATATGCTACGAGCATGTGTTATAGATTTTAAAGGCAACTGGGATGATCATTTACCTCTTATTGAGTTTGCCTACAATAATAGCTATCATTCAAGTATCAAAATGGCACCATATGAAGCTTTATATGGGAGGAAGTGTAGATCACCAATAGGATGGTTCGAAGCGGGTGAAACTTTTATGTTCGGACCGGATCTTGTGTATCAAGCCATAGAAAAAGTCAAGGTGATTCAGCAACAGTTGAAAATAGCCCAAAGTCGACACAAGTCATATGCGGATAGTAGAAGAAGAGGGCTAGAATTTTTGTTAGGCGATTGGGTATTTTTGAAGGTATCGCCAATGAAAGGGGTGATGAGATTTGGCAAGAAAGGAAAGTTGAGTCCACGATATATAGGTCCGTATAAGATTATTCGAAGATGTGGGCAAGTTGCTTATGAATTAGAGCTACCCCAGGAACTCTCATCAGTGCATCCAGTATTTCATGTATCGATGCTTCAAAAGTGCATCGGAGATCCGTTCTTTATTACTTCTACTGAAGATGTGCAAGTAACAGAAGATCTTACCTATGAGGAGATGCCTATTGCTATATTAGATCGTCAAGTTAAGAAGATGAGAAATAAAAAAGTAGCATCGGTGAAAGTACTTTGGAGAAATCAACAAAGGGAAGAGATTACATGGGAAGCTGAGGAAGCAATGAAATCTAAGTAACCTCATTTGTTCAAAGATGAAGAGGAAGTTCAAGAAACGGAGTTAGAACATTAACAAGTAAGTTTTTGTTTATATATGCATGGTATTTATGTGATGATGTGAATGTTAATGGTGGACTTGAACTTGTTTTGGTTGAATAACTACGCTAACATTCGAGGACGAATGTCCTAAAGGGGGGAAGGATGTAACACCCCGTATTCAAGTACATGTATTGGCGTATTCAAGTACGTGTATTGGTCTTATTTATATGGAATTAATTTTTTTAATTTTATTTATACTGGAATTTGCCCGTCGATGGTTCCATATGAAGGTTATTGAATAAGTTTTCCAACGATATAAAGATTTCCAAAAATGGATAAGTTTCAGATATAATCGAGCACGTTCGAAACTATAAAATGGTGGCCGGGATATGGTGAATAGTAAATGTGCAGGAAAATTTCCTGCACACAAACTACTGAGGCCTGCCAGTTTTTTGGGTCAATTTTGAACGATCATAACTCCCTTAATATAATGAACTGGGAGATCTATGACCTATCAAAAGAAAGATCTTTGAGTCTTATTTCCAATGCAATTGGTTTCATCCAAATCCAACGTCTGAGTAAGGAGTTATACTCGTTTTACTTTAGCCTCTCAAAACAGTTTTTTAGGGTCAACTTCAAACGATCATAACTCCTTGTACAGGACGGACTGGGTGGCCTACTTTATATGAAATGAAATCCCTTTGCATTATCTTTCCAACGATACCAATTTCACCCAAATCCGATATCGTAGCAAAGAGTTATGGTCGATCTACTTTAGCTTGTCAAAACAGTCCACCATGGGCAGATTCGGATTTACTTAAAATTTTAAGGGCAATATGGTCATTTTCCATCACCTCATGAACGAAAATTGGTCATTATATACATATACTTAGCCTCATATCCATTATTTATCATCCATTATTGAAGAATAAGAAACCCTAGCCAAATTTCAACTCCAATTATCTTGTGATTCAACCGTAGAAAATCCAAATTGATTCCGTAGTTGTGTTCACCGTCTCGAGGGCTTCGAGAAGCACCCCTTATTTGTGCCAACAGGACTTCGAAATCAAAAGGGCCATTTTATGGTAAGGATGTAAATTATGTTGGTGTTATTTATATGGATATGTATATATATGTATGTAAGCATAAGAAGTGTGTTATTTGATTGTTGTTGAAAGATGATTGGAAATGATGTTGGATTATTCTTGTGCATAGTTGGATTATGTTGAATTGTGAAGGGATTTGGTGTGATGATGTGGTATTGAAATGATGATTATATATATATATATATATATATATGTACACACATAAACCTATTGTTCAAGTTGGTTTTTGGAATGCTATGCAAATATTGGTTGTATGGAATTATGGAAGAGAATTGTGGTGTTGGGTTGCTAATACTAGATGCCAAACATTTCATTGTAGATAAGTGATTTGTAAAGGCGGGAAGTTGTGTTGAATTGGTATCCGAATCTACGACGAGGTATGTAAAGCATACTCTATACCATATCTTTGGCATGAAAGTGAACAATTGTTCTATTAAGAAAGTTTCCAAAGTTATTCAGTAACATGTGATCCATAATGATTTTGTATGATATCCTACGTTACCAATGAATTTGTTTCCACCCTACAAGATGTCAAGACATTCCAATACTTACTTGTCTTCCAAATCTTACATGTTTATTGCACTAATGAATGTCAGAAGGTATCCGGTTACTCAAACAAGATCCATGTGCTATTAATGACTCCAAAACGTTTCATTGATATACCAATAAGTTCCTACTTCATTGTTATGGCATTGATGACTCCAAAACACTTTATTGATGTGCCAATGAGTTCTTACTTCATTGTTATTGCATTGATGGTCTATTTATATGTCTCTTATTGATGTATCATTATTTCAAAGTATAAAAAATGTGGTGGCGACCGAAATAACAATCTCAAGGATTAATTGAACTAAGTGATGGAAGTTCTCTCTTATCGGGTGGTATCCCAGGGGCATAAGCCTATCATGGATCGATCCCTATTTATGTGTTTATGGTGGTATCCCAGGGGCATAAGCCTAGCATGGGTCGATCCCAGTTGATATGTACTGGAGGCAGCCTAATGGTCACAGTACAGTACAGTAATGATTATAAAGACGATAAGAACGAAGGTAAAGTGATTGAATAAATATAATGTACAGGTTGTCACAAGTTCTAGTAAGTGTGGTCCAGTCCTATTACGATTTATTCACTTGTTTCTGATTTCTATTGAGCTCCTATATCATATGTGATTATCTACAGCTTTACATACTCAGTACATATTTCGTACTGACGTCCCCCACGGGGACCTGCATTTCATGCTGCAGGCACAGGTACCTCAGCTCATACACCGCACAAGTAGGAGTCAGGTCATACAGCTATTGTTGGTGTGCTCCAATTTGCTTCGGAGCTTTCCTAGTCGGTTCCTTATGTTTTGTTATTGTACAGGAGTCATGTGTGGGCGGGGGTTTGTCCCGACCCTAGTTATGCCATGTATATCCTAGAGGCTTTGTAGACATAAGGAAGGGTAAAGTCATGGAAATTTATATAGTGATGTTATATTTGTATATGTGGTGGCCCCGACGGCCAAGTATTATATATATATATATATATATATTTGTGTGTGTTGTGCTGATACAGGTAATTAGACCCTTCTATATGCAACAAAGTGCTGTCCAAATTTTTGGTGACATATAAGTGAAAGTACAGGTATTTGAACGGGTTCTCCCGGGCCTTCTCGGCTTCGGGTGCCAGTCCGGCCCGATGGGATTTTTGGGGCGTGACAAATAGGGACTCAATTAGCAACCAAAATTTACTGGAATCTTGATATTCAGTTTATAAGTGAATCCTATTAGATCATGTTGGCTTATGTCAACGCTAACACTAGGCATATTTTTTTGCAATTCAATGTATATAATGAACAACAACAATAACATATACAATGTAAATGATAGAGTATACACAGATTTTACCACTACCTATGGAAGGTAGAGAGGTGGTTTTCGAAAGACCCTCAATTCAAATACAGCTAATCCAATTCAGCGTATATAATGAGTAATGCTCGAAAATGATTCCACTAAGATACATTAATTGAGAACCATGTTTTGTAGTACCTAAAACACAAGGAAAAAACTCCCTCCGTCTCATTTTATGTGAAAGAAACTGTTATTTAAAACAAGTTGTAGATATATAAGTGATTATTAATTATTGTAATAGATAAATAAAAAGCTTAAAGTAATTGATTTTTGAATATAAAAAAAAAAATTGAGATAAAAAAAATAATCACATGAATGGGAACAAATTTGACAACTCATGTTATAAGTAAATAAAAAAAAGAAAGGAAAAAGGTATTAATTAATTCCGTATTATTTTACTATACATATACTAGGCATGGGTTGGTCACCAAATAAATACTATATTTCCTCTGAAATTATCAGAAATCAACGTGTCTTTGTCGTGATGCGCATAACATCTTGCAGTACATACATACACTTATTTAATTTATCTTCAAACATTAGAATAGATAACAGAAATAAAAAGCATAGTATAAATGTGCCTAAAATGGAACCTACATAGAAATTCAAGAAATTTAAAGTAAAATAAATATATGTAGGGACTAGAGCTACATGTGTAGATCCAAGGGTATAAATATACATAGTTTATGAACCCTTCTATTCATCCAGAATAAATCCTAGTACTGCTAAGTGAAGTACAAGAAAGTATTCATCCAAATATCCAGAGAAAAAACAAAAATGAATACTAATCCAGCTGATGCAGCATTTTTTTCTCTGTCTGAATTTGATTTACTTGAATCAATAAAGCAACATCTTCTAAATGATTCTGATTTTTCTGAATTTTTTTCGTCAATGAGTTATTCAAGCAATAACTTCGAAATACCTAATAGCCCTAACTCAAGTTTTGGTAGCTCCCCTTCAACCGGATCCCATGAGAAGTTCGAATCCGAGGAGGACACAAATGTACCTACCGTGGCAGCGCGTGAGGACAAAGCGTCAGGAGACTGGACACGGTACATAGGAGTGAGAAGGAGGCAGTGGGGCACGTTCGCGGCTGAGATAAGAGACCCGAATAGAAAAGGCGCGAGGTTGTGGCTAGGCACATATCAGACCCCGGAGGATGCAGCATTGGCTTATGACCTAGCTGCATTCAAAATTCGGGGTTCTAAAGCTCGACTTAATTTTCCTCATTTAATCGGCTCGAACATGCCCGAGCCAGCTAGATTAACAGCTAGGCGGCGAACGCGCTCGCCTGAGCCATCGGATGCTTCATCCACGTCATCGGAAAACGGGACAAGAAAGAGGAAAATAGATGTGATAAACTCCATAGCCAAAGCAAAGTATTTTTGTCATAGTTATTTGAAAGGACGAGAATTCAGTGTTCAAACGTTATAGTAGTTAGGGCCTCAAAAAAATAATTGGCGAAAGGGAACTTGTAAATAGTCTTTTCATTATATATCAATCACTATTCTGTTTGGCTGATTTTGGTTTGATCAATCAATGGCATTGAGCTTCACCGTTCTGACAGTTTATTTGGTTAAGACTTTCAAGATTGGCTAATTAATTTGAAAATTACCCATGTTAAT